>OY998130.1:10304961-12704961 GCA_963921915.1 Hyposoter dolosus | reverse complement strand
AAGGACCCACGAGTATGACCTACTGTGTGTGTGTGTGTGTGTGTGTGTCTGTACGTGTTGAACGTTTATAAGCTTTACAGTAAAGCCGCCAACTCACGACTACAGTCGTGATACTTACACGTGTATCTTGGAATACATCCTCCTACTCTTGGCTGCTTGTATGCTCCTTGAAAACTTGCCTGTGCGTTTTAACGGTAGCTAACAGATTGTTCTCTGTACGTAGTCAACACCCGAGGTTGGCTCTTTGTTCGACTGGGTAAAACATAGCTTCGTTGGCCGACAAAACTCGAGCGGTGTCTTCCTCCACGAAATATCTTGGAGCACATAGTTTCACTTGACTAGAGCTTTTGCTCGTTGTAGCTGTCCAGCTTTTAGTCTACAAAGGAAATACGTCGACACACGAAATACCAAATATTCTTGTTGTCCTGTTACTCAGACACGCCTTTGTTCGAAGACGCTGAACTGGTGCTTCCCCCCGTAGAATGCCTAAACAATGCAACGCCTTGAAATACATCCTGCAACTCTGATTTCTGTCTGCGCAATGCAATTTTGCTGTCTAAATGTAAAAAGGTCGCACGATCGTCGATGAAGTTTGTGGATTCAGTTTCAGTTTTAACTCGTAAGCTCGGAAATTATGTATTCAAGTTGATTCAAGTTTAATGAGATTTCGGTCGTTCGATCGGTTTCAATTAGACTGGAAGAAACAAAGCTCGTTATTAGCTCCATTTTCTTGCTACGATCTCATCTCTTCTGGTTTCCATCCTCCTTTCTACTTCCATCACCCTGAAAGGCCCTGTCGTCAAAGTGTCTCGAACGTCTGCTTTTCGAGTAATCCTTGCCCAAGGAAACGGATGAATGTCGAGCTGACACAAGCAGAGAGACTTGTGCCCCAGAATTCATTTCGTCTTCTTCCACGATGATTCAAATTGCTATCTTTTCTTTCGTCCCGGTTTGCTGCTTCTTTAGGTCATCGTAGTGCTCCCCTTTTATTTTCCTACTCTTTTTTTTCCGTCTCTCTATCCGCACCAACGTTGTCCGCGTTCCAGAATCTCTATTGCTTTTCTAACAATAGAAAAGAGCCAAACTAAAACATCTCTGACGATGAGCAAGCATTTCATCGAAACTCTAAAATCTCTTGAGCATTCTTCGGAGCATCTTCTGAAGTTTTGCTCGATCGTCGCCATTTCGCCTGCATAACGATGTATACACTCACACAACCGCACCATTTGGTGGTGTTTGAATCGCTCTACAGGCGTCTCCTTCTTTTCCCTGACCCAGCCTAGTAATAACGGAGGATTCTGCACCGGCAGGTCCTGGAATAGACTCGACAGCTTGTGCAAATACTTATGCAGAACAGTCGAAATACCTTGACTGTGTTCGCATACAAAACGCGACCCCTTTCCTCCAACTTTATGTAACCAGGGTAGGTCAAAACCTAACTTTATCGCTGGGTCGAGTAATTGTTCCCACTGGAAATATCAAGGATATGAAAATTTGATAATTGCATAAAAAATGCATTCAATCACGATACAGCAAGACCAGCTTATAATGGAGAGCTTAAAAATACACAATATTAATAATTTATACAGTAACTTTATTCTCCCAATTGTGAATTAGGACGTAGAATTGTTGAGCAAGCCCGGAATACATTAAGGGGCTTCAACACCTCGAGGCAGTGGAACAAAGTTCGACAAACTCGTTTCATCGTACGAATTCGAATCAACTGGAATTTTGACCTCGAATTTCATTTATAAATTCATTTAAATCCTTGGAGTTAATCAACTTGAGCTCATGCCATCAAATTTTAGCCAATTGCTACTGAAAAAAATTCATGAGTTTACCAAGGATGCGAAAACGTTGTCGACGGAGCAGTCGGCAATGTAGCGACTGACAACCATAATCCCAGCGGTTTCAACAAGAGAATTCATGGAGGTTTCTCACTAGCCAGGCCTGCCTCTCTCTCTCTCTCTCTCTCTCTCTCTCTCTCTCTCGCTTGTTCCTCTTTCTCGCTCTAGCTGAAGACGTCGATTTTGCAACGCGTGCGTAGTTGACGATGCCTAGCGACGTAAACGAGCAGAGAGAGCATTGTAGGGATTCATCGGCGATAGGAAGCTCCGAGGGTTATAGACTCGATGGTACATCATACAAGCAAATGTCTGGGCCAGCCGCGTACGAGCGAGGCTCCGACCGCATAGCTGATGAAGAAACCTGGCTAGACCTTAGGCGCGAGCAGCCGGTTTCTTGCGTCCGTGCTGTACCGCCTGCTGGGACAGGCTTCTATGAGAGTCTGTTGCGCTTTAACTGCACCCAGGTAACGGGCAACTGCCAGACATTATGAGCAACGGACAGAGAGAAACAGAGGGAAAGAGAGAAGAAGAGAGAGCGCGATATACATAAAGATACTGAGAATGACCCGGTCGACGTGGGGAGCTCGAACTCTGCATGCTGGTACACAACCACAAGAGCCCGCAAGCCATTGACATGTGGGTGCGGGTTGAAAGTTTACGTCATTGGCCTGGACCTGGATATATTAACTGTGAGAACAAAACCTCGAATTCTACTGTTTCTCTCATTAAGCAAACTCTTTACTTTCGAGCAAATAGATCATCGAGTAACGACGATTCTTTTTCGCAAAGTACCAAAAATCGAAAAATCGCGGAAGTGATGAAAAGATTACAATTTTTCATGATGGCCTCCTGCATCGTTCGAATTGAACGGCGTTTCACGTCTTGCATGCTTAAGCCTGGTCGTGAGCGAGCGTAGACGAGACCATTTGGAATATGCGGCAGGGAGAACGACGCCAGTGCTGATACACGTGTATCCCATCGCGTTAGAAAGAATGGGCCCCCTGTCCAAGGGCGGGCTCGAGCCTGTTGGAGCGGGCAACGATTCTGAGAAAACGCCCCGGGAGAATAATCTTTCCATCGTCGCGTTCATTTTCAAAAGTGCCGGATTCACATGAGCGGTGTATATCCACACGATCCACTTAAAAGTTTTTAGATTTCCGAGGCCGGGTGATACTCGAGAGGTTCTAACATTTTTACGAGGGCCTTCGAATATTCTTGGAGCATCAAAGAAATAATTGCGGGCTGTCTTGAAAGTTCCGTCTTTTATCTTATCTGGCTTTCCATAGACTTGCAAACATCCAATCCCATAGAGCTTGGCCACCCTGTATATTCGCGAGGAATTAAGATAACTCGCGAGCCTGGGATAGAACGAGAAGGTAACGGTCGCGCGAGCGTTTGCCTCCGATCCCATTTCGGAAGGTCGTAAAATATGCGAAATGGCGCCGTTTACCTGTCTGGCTGAATTAGACGAGTGGATACGAGCACATAGTCGCTATAGTCTTCTCCTTTGAATCTTTAGTTATCCCTTCAGTGGATCACATAGAATGTCAGTAATAATTTAGCGACGATGAAGCGAATTTGAGCCAACGTCCAAACAAACTCTCGAAAGTATCGTTACGATTTTTATTTTTTATATTTATTTTTCAAATACGACGAAACATCGCGATTACGATAAAAATGCAATCGCGGTCATCGAGCTCTTATTTTTCTGAAGCGCGTCTATCGCAACATTATTAACATTAATTTGCAAAGTTTTTTTGAAATATCTCCAAGATCGACCGTTTGACATTCCGAATAACGTTTTTTCTTATATATCTGCGCTGATGAAATCTCGGATTGGGTATAAAGCCAGTGGAGCTCTCAACGCGGCCGCACACAACAGTGTCGCTCGAAACAGCTCTCATCCGAAAAACTTGGCAGCTTGGTGGAGCTGCCGAATGACTTTTTTCTTGATCGAATCGAGAAAAAAACAGCTCAGCACAGATTACGAAGGAGGCGGTAGAAATGAGGAAGATTTGTTTCTCCGCGCTACTCGCCAAGGTCGTCCCATCGAACGGTATATATTTATATACACATATATCCAAATATACACGTTATATATGTGTATAAAGAAGGGCATATACCTATAATATATATTCAGATGCGGGAGCTTTCTACGAGATGTCGCAATCGGTAGCCTCGACCCATGAGGCCGCCTTCGGTGCTCTCCGCAGTCACGTGTCCTACGAGAGCACGACGACGAGACTAATCGATGAAGAATATAGAGCAGCATCAGTAAGCAGGGACCTTGCAGGCTTTTTACATCGAGTGGCCCAAAAAAAGAAAAAAAGAGAACGAAAGCCTCGAAATTTGGTAATAACGTAAATCGTAATTATTTTTTATTCGTGATTCTGTTCGTGAAATGCGACTTCGCGTTGTTTGGAAGTGACACTATCGTTGGGCGAGTGACTCAGCTTCGATTGGGGACTTTTTGATGAGAGGAATCAATTCTTTTCTTTCGTTCGGCCAACCCCTTCTTTTTGGATTTGATTAACTCGCAATCCGGCAACAAGAAAAAATGGTTTTTTTTTCATCTGGAAGCGTATGGCATGACAGATGCTGAGTTTATCGAATTGCAAGCACGTTTTTCGGAGCGTGACGAGTTTTTCAAAGTAAGGCGCGAACAAGAGAGTACTATCAATTTCACTATACAGTCGGAGACGATGGAGGAGTGGGAATGAAATCTCTTCTGTATACGTCTGTGCCTTAATATGGAGACTACCGCGCACTCCCATAATCCGTTCAGCTGCTGGACAAGCGCTCTTGTCCATAAATATATATTTTTTTTTTCCATCTATATAGCAGCCAACATCCTGCCACACTGTCAGCATGAAAATACGTGTTCATCAGCGACGAGTGTGTGTTGGTTAACTGTCACGGTGTTGAGAGGAGTTTTCATTTCCCTCAGGTACGTCTTGCGGATACGATGAAGCAGGAAGTTTGTTACTGGCGTTCTTACGCGAGGAAACTTGCTTCGTCGTATCGAATATACATATACGCGTGCATCTTATACATTTGCCTACATCTCTATCGCACGTAGGTACCTATAGCTACAGCCAAATGTGAAGATAAATTGACGTGACGAAGTTTGGCAAACGTTCGCCAATAGCGGCATCAGCAGTATAACCAGAAACGCCTGGTGGCTGTTATCACCCACGATACCCTAGCGCATCTTGTTCCGAGACTAGAGGAGGCCTTATCCTCCTCACCCCTCGTGTCAGTCTCTCTCTCTCTCTCTCTCTCTCTCTCTATATATATATATATATCAAGAATTCACTTCCAGCCACGCGATTAGCCGAGATTATCTTCTGGACCCTACTAACTACATCGAGAACAGAGTGCAGATGCATTTATTGGTATATCAATTAAGAGGCTAAATTGAAACATATTGAACGTCTCTCAAAGAAACGAATTACTTATTTTATTGAATCTGAGCAAGGAAATGAAAAACAACACCCATGCGAATTATGGATAACCAGGCAGACAGAAAACAAACGTTGAGATTGAAAAAATTTGCTCGAAGTCTAGACTCGAAAGATTTTTTTTATACAGAGCCATGAGAGAATCAATTTTTCAAAAGAATCCGAAGAATGCTCATAGAAAGATCGGGATTACTGAACGGAGGTTCCGTCCATCTTTTTTTAGACAAATCTTGTTTGGGCCAAGAGCATAACCTCTCCGGGGTTGACTATGAGGCGCAGACGCCTCGTCAGACACAAGAAGTACAAATAGGTTGCATTAACGATCGATTTTGATATTTTTATCCCGTTGTATACTGTAGAGGGAAGAAGGTGTTGCCCACACGGGACTGAGTTACGCGTATAATTAAGCTGTCGTGACCGTTCGGCTTCGTTACCATAATTTACTGGCGCACCGCTGCATCCCGCGTGCGAGAGACTCACCAGCGAACACTGCCGTATATTATATTGTTATTTGTGTTATAAATTTCGCAATATTGTGGATCGTCTTACTAGTTGATTTTACTATCACTCTGGGCAGCAAGAAAAGTAGCAGGATACGCCAAAATAAAATGATTAATACTCCAGACTCAATTAATCTTACAAATTCATTGAATTCGGTCCAGACCTCCCTGTCAAATTCGTTTACATCATAAAACCACAGGCCCACTAATAAATAACTTCGCAAGGTTTCTCAATGTAATTACAGACGTTCAATGAATCTTTCGCTATCATACTTTGCTATCACAACGATGATAACATTAAATGATGCTAAAAATGTGTTCGCCGAAATGTTACGAAACTTTTTTTTTCATGTTAAACAGTATTTTACGGATATCGACCTACGGGAATGTATCGATCTTCATGGGCGTGTGCTTTGGTAGAAACTACTGAACGAAATGAGGACAAGAAGCTGCGGAAATTGATCAACGAGAACTTTTCGGAGCCTAAAACCAAAAATTCCTTTTGATTGAAAAAAAAAGAAACTTTTTGTTGCTTTAAAATTATGCAAATGTCAATGACACGAATTGAAGCGTGCAAATTTGTAGGGGATCTGGCTCATAAGCCTTGGCGTGCAGAGTCGCGGTTGATGTTGAATTACTTCAAGCGCGTTTACGAACGTGTTCGTTCATGACGGGAACGAGGATGAAAGATACCGAGAGAAAAAGTCGCGATAAAGTCCGAGCGGGCAAAGACGTCGACGTGGGAGTCTGTCGTGTCACGTTAGCGAAGGATAAAGCCAGCGAGAGAGAGAGAGAGAGAGAGAGAGGGAGAGCGTAGCCGAGCTTCTCGGATGTGGTGGATGAAGTTTCCCCGAGAGGCTGGGAGGTCCGATGGACCGCATGTGTTCATTGAGTATGCTAGAAAATATCATCGTGAAGAATGTATAGAATGACTCGGGCATGCCCATTTGGCGAGAGATGGATGAATCGCTAGCAAAATATTAAAAACAACAAAACAAAGTTGCAGTCGCTGATAGCTGATTTACATATATCGCCAGAGGATTTCCAATGCAGCCTCTCAAAGCACACACGAGGCATTTGAATTTATGATTCCCAACGTTTTTTTACAGAAGACACGAACCTCAACGAAGTCTCGAGCTAAAGATTTCTCAAAAATGGATAAGAGCACGAAGCACAGCACGAACTTTCTTCGCAGTTATGTTGAGTCCAATTGTCGCTTCAATTTATACTACAAATTACCACATGTACCAAGGCGAAGAGAATTTCACGTAGGATCGTGAACAGCGATTGTTACAGTGGACGAACCGAGAGGCCAATTAAGAATGAAATTAATGCACCGTAATTTTCATTAATTCGTTGCAACAGTTGCAAAAAAAAAAAAAAAAATAAACATCCATGTATTTATCTTCCTTTAGATGCACGTAATGGCGAACTTTCCTTCCAACAGGAACGTTGGGCGGGAGATACCCGCGATGAGAGATTAGTTATCTCGGTAAACCATGGCACAATGTATAAAAAAACGAGCACGACGTATTATAATGCAACGTGTACAAAGACCGCGATGCTATTTCGTTGATTATGTACTTCGGTATCGCTCAGATACGAAGTTTATCCCAAGGGAAAAACGAGCAAAGTGGATAGGTGACCGAGAGCCATAGCAACGAGATAACGCCAAATCCTTGCAATCGATCTTGACTCGACGTTGCATAATAATGATCGCCATTCATCTATCAGATTGTGCGATTTTGATTATATTTTTATTCCGTCCAATTCGTCCGCTCGTTGCGGAAAACCTACATCTACGTTGGAGCGCGACTAAGTCCTTACAATTGTTTATAAATTTTTTAACCGAGTCTCTAGATTGTTGGTGCTGACGAGCCACGAGAAAAACGTCGAGCATTATACGGAAAATGACAAGGACACACGTCGTTGCGTTCCAACGATAAAAACATCGAGGATTTTTTTTTCGCTCCGTCCACTCGGTGGTCTAAACAAATAGACCCTGTTATTTTATATTCTGGGTAAGTCCATGGCATTAATTACAAATTTGAAAACATCCATTCCACTATTTACATGCGGCATGAGTAGCAAAACCGAACTACAATAACTATAACGCTCATGGTGTTCTCTCTGTATTCGGACCGCAAAATTGAGAGCACTGAATGTAGTTATCGTCGTAATTGTACGAGCGTGTATGCCCTTGCGATTCTTAGTGCAACCGCGTAACGAGCTTGTGCTCTGAGTGTGGACATTACGTAGACGCGTATTTAAAACGGTCTGGCTAGCTTGACGAGAGATCGTTTTCGGTCGCAGCTGCGAGCAACGCATCCGCACGGCCTTCGCATTAGTGTGAGTACATTCGGTGTGTTGGTATGTGCGATTACACTCGACGAACCTGTATAGACACCAAAGGGTTCGTGAAATCAACGTCTCCTGGAAAAGTTCGATCACAAAATTCCTACGAAGAAATCTTATTCATCGAGATTCCATAATCGCTTCGAATCTTTTCTCAATTTTCAATGGAAAAACCTTAATCCAAGACTCTCTATGATTGAGAACGATCCGGCAAGTTAATCAAAGAGGACCGATTGCAAAACTCTAGAGAATACAGAAAAACAGGATATTCTATACGCTCGATCGTTTCCATCTCCTCGCGTTTGCCTATGGTTCGTCAAAGTGTTGGTACTCGTAGGAGACGATGCTCAATTACGCAATTTAGCCTTCGTACAGAATCATACACAACCACGTCGACAGAGCCTTCGGAAAGTATAGCCGCATGTATTCGTAGAATGATACGACACGATCATTTTCGATGTTGCATCGTTTTTCTCTCTTCCATAGTGCAATACGCAACTGCGATAGGCGACAAGTACGGAAATCAATACGGAATCGAGGCGAGGTATTGAATTTAATTCTCTATGACAAAAGCTCTGAATGTAATATGATGAATAAAATTCAATGTGCCATGGAGAAAAATTCGAAGCTCGTTCTGGTGCTCTCATTCGATAAACTCTATCAATTATTCCTAAAGTTAACTTCTATGCATATGCTTTGACGTAAAATCTCTGTAGGCGATGAGTCATGAATTCTGAGTGTAATTTCCATATGCATTTTGCACGAAATTTGTATATAGCCTTCGGGCTCGAATGAATCGTTAATATAACATTGAAATGAAAACATTTTCGACGAGAAGCGAAAATTTATCTGAACCGATTCATTGTCACGAAGCTAATTGTCACAATTCTCGATAACCTTCCAAGTGGAAATTCCGAAAAAATCTTTAACGAGCGAGCGAAATCCAATATTGAAGTGGTTCCGGTGCATATCCCGGGATACGACGTTTCGTCTCTGCAGCAGAAATGACAGGGCGGACGTTCCATATTGCTATATTCTGTCCACAATATGCCAATACGTCAGAATTAATTTGTCATGCTGCAAGTTATTTCAATTTGATGTTGAGCCCTTAATATACATATAACGCGGGTTCAACGAGTGAATATCTGTTGAAACGTTTTGAGGATTTCGCGTAACACACGATGGCTCCGAATTTCCATTCTATAACGATACGCTCACTACGATCGAGTGCTATCGACCAAATGCATCGAGGGAAGAAGCCAACCGATCATTCGGTAACGTCTCGCTTCTTCGAACATACACCGCGCACCAAATAATTGCTTACGACCCTAACCTAGAAATATCACTCGGAAATAATTATGGAGTACATTTGACGCTGAATTGAATGAATAAATATTTGCACTGTGTCCACTAGGTCGTGGGAACAAGGGCGGGAACTACGTTCCTCGATTATGGTGAATAACGTTTGGTCAGAATTTTCTCTAGATGTCGATTTGGATGGGAAACCTTTTTATTACGAATATCACCAAAAAAAACTGAACAAAGGCAATGAACTAATAACAGAAATCTTCGTTCTGTGATCATAGACAGTTTTAATAATAATAAAATTAATTGAAAAATCAAATGAGAATAATCTCGAAAATTTTCGTGCATTTCTTTTGTTGTCTTTAATGAAATTCGCGTTGCGCGTTTTGTACATCAATATCTCCGAGGCGCGAGAAATTTTGATAAACGTCAACAGCAAATGAAAAAGAATTCCTTTTGAATTTCCGTTTAATTACTCGAAGTCACAAAAGTGAAAGGTCCTTTGATGCATTATTTTTTATAATGCTCGCCTTTGTTTTCTACCGTACGATATACACGTTTGGCGTTGGTGCGCACGCGCGAACGTGGTGCGCTATTACTGCAGCTGACGTTGAATTTCGTTGCACCGTAGCAAAATCGAGGGACAAGCCAGGAAATTGCGATCCTAGGGTTCTCCGTACACTCCCTCTGGGGTATGCTCCAACCGTTTCTCAGCTGTACAAGCCAAAGAAAAGGAAGTTTCTACATCAGAGAATAACTGCTTCAGAAGTAGAGAAGTATAGGTACGTAAATGCTGACTTTCCTCATACCGCGTATACGCGTTTTGTATGGTTTACACCATAAGGTATTGTACAGTGTGTATAAGCGAAGCAGCATACAAACTTCTGACACCACATGGAACGAATATAATGACAGGAATGGAAACTCAAAAGCCAGGAAACGAAACTCTGAGCAAAATATCATGCTCATCCAAATTTTATTGTTAAAAAACGTATAATTACGCGTTTCAGCATCTGGAACGTACATTCACGTAATCGAGGCTGCGAATAAAATTGCCTCAATTTCTATATTTTTCATCTGCTCTACTGGCAACATTTCGAGAAGTAAGCTGCTGAGAAAATATGAAATATCGAAAAATTGGCTAAGAAATGTTGGTTAAGAATATTCGTGTGACACAAAGAGTGAGTTCTGACGCAGCTTAACAGCAATTATGCGAGTATAATGGCACAAACAGAGGGCGAAAATGGAAGGTCCGTGTACCAGACATTATACGAGCCAGTACAAATGCTTTTTAGCTTCATATATATAAACGCACATGCTACATATATATATACAAACGTACAAGACATATGTAACAAAGTACCTCTGTGCCTTTTGCCCTAGGGTGCAAATATATATGTGCAGAAGCAGTAATTCGTGCATATGGATCGTTACGTGCAGTTGTTACCAGCGATGATGCACTTTCCAAAACACTGGCATCCCTACTGTTCGCAAGCGTATAGTGCATGCCATACGTAAGCGTTAAAAAAAAATTTCCCGATTAAGTTCAGCTTATTACGTTAGTTCGGGGTGACAATGAATTTCCTCTTTACCATAGCAGTTCGGTCGAGTTCGTTAATAAAAAGTTTGTCGAAAGTAAAAACTTGTGGCAATTCACGATCCTAAGATCGTTTAATTTTCACGGTTGTCCATTCTCCGAAGTCTACAAAATAGTTCTGGACGTTTTCATTAAAAACTGAATAGCCAATTATAGCCTGAAAAGTCAGACACCAATTTGTCTATTATTTTAAGAATCACGTGAGTCGGTGCCTCGTTCTCAACGAATCTAGTTTTTTTCTTTTCGCGTTAGATGAATAATGTTAAAGTTCGAAAAGGATCTGAGACACGTAAGTGGCCTCGATATCAATGAATTATAATTTTATAAGAATAATTGTTGCACGTGAGTGCAGCGCACAATAGAAAATGTAACAACTGGGTAACGGTAAGTTTCCTTATCGAAACTTGCTTCATGAAATTACAGAGTTGGATGTGGCGTAGGAGCGTTCAGGCTGTTGTGTATGTGGATTATTTATACCTGTAGCGATTATACGCAAGCGTTGGATATGCTTTTACCGTCCAGTAACTATTTTCGGGAGCTCGTGTCGCGGCTTTCGGATATTAATGGCCTCATACACACGTTGCGAAATATAACAGATGCGCGAGAGAAACCACAACGCCAACCGCAAGACTCTCCTGCTAATCTAACACACACAGAATGGCTTTTGGGTCCCATGAGAAATTTTCCGGATTCCAAGTCTTGGGAGCTACGTGTGTATGCTCCAACAAACACACAGCAAGGATATGGAATATCTATATATACATATCCTCCTGATGTATGCCTTTACACAAAGAGCTTTCGGTCTTCTAAAATGAAGTATATCGTTACGTTTTGTTCCACGAAGAGTTCATCTCGTCTTGCACGTAAACAGCTGCGAGTAAAAATTTCGGGAATTATTAATATCTGACCAAAAATTAGTCGACCTTTCGTTGTGTACGAAGAAAAAACTTACTCTCACGAGTGTCGTAGTTTTTTGTAATAATTAAGATGCCTAAAAAATATCAAGAGTTGGGAAAAGGGAAGCCTTCGACTTGTGCACACTCTCGATCTCGCGTTCTGCTCGAGTGCATGTCGTTCAAGCAAGCGAACACTTCGACGCACTCGATATTTAGGATCGGGAAAGAGTTGCGAGCCGATGTAACCGAAGATCCGGATGTTCGCGATATCCGAGCGTGAAACTTGTAAGGATTTTTCTTGCCAGACGGGATTCTTCGGAACAAAATCTGCTGCTCGAAGCTTCGTGCATATGCGTGCCATGCGTATCAATCTATGAGTGGCTCTTGGCCTCTTCCTGATGAAAACTTAAACCACGTGATAATCATGGCTTGCCAGGCGAGAGTCTCAAATTTCATGCGTAAAGTAATGCTCAGTGTAATTTTCATAGAAAGAGCATTCCGTGTTGCTTGTAAATGTTTTCTTCACGATTTGCTCTGATTTGGCATCAGAGCTTGTGATTATTTTAAATAAAATTTCATTTTTCGCAACTCATCGATACAATAGTCTTACGAATTTTAATTCAATCTCCCACTTTCATAATTTTCGCATCAACTTTTCGAACACAACTCATCAAGTCTTGGAATTTTTTAAATTATGAACCAGATTTGATTTTCATTGAAATTTTAGTCAACGTCATCGTAAAAGTATTTAAAAAATCGCGTTGTTTCTTAGGTTTGTTTATTATTTTTATAAATCGTCACACTTTTCTGTGCTTCGTAAAAGTTTCAGTGATTGGAAAAGCAGAGAATGAGGTTCGAGAATCACAAGGTCTGATTTTTGGTGAGTCGAAAAAGGTATTATGCAGAATGGATCGTACACGGAATGTTGTGAAAAAATAAATAGTGTGCAATGTGTGAAGTTACGTGATGCCCGTGGTTAGAGCAGGTGCATTTATTGAGGAACGAATATTTGTTTCTTTTCTCTTCGCTTTCATTCGACGTATGGCAGGATTCTTTTATTTGTCGCACACATAAGTAAGGGCATAGAGAAACCTTCTGATGCATGTACGTACCAACATTTTTCTGGGACGGTATTGAAGCATAGGTTGTGAGCACGAGCATATATACAGAAGGAAAGATGCGTGCGGGATAGAATGGAGAGAAAAACATGTCGCGCCTGGCTTTCGAACGAGTGAATGCAGGCGGCGCACAGAGAGCAGACTCACGGTGTATGCAACAAGATTCCTCCGGATATGCACCAGGTCGCCCCGTTTCTACAGAGCTTCTCGTTCCGCTCGCCTCTGCATTTGTACGTTTAAATATACACGGTGGCCTAAAAGTTATGTCGAAACAATTGCAAAGCAGAATTCTAAAGAGTCACAGACTCTCGGGATCTTCCTTATTCATAATTTACTGAAATCCTCTTCCCGTGTATCGAAATGAGTATTGCAAAGTGTAACTGGATACACGAAGCTAAATCAAAGATTTGTCTTAGCCTAGATAATGGTGACTTGACTGTTCAGACATTTAAAGAGCAGATTGGGTCTCTTGGTGGTGCAACAATGTATAAAGTGATGTTAGTACGGCATGGATTTCAATTCGACACATGTAATTAAGGCGAAACGAGTATAAGAAGATACGAAGGGGGAAGTCTAATTAAAGCAGGTTCAATCAGCGATTCACTCTGATTATTCTGTTGGGAGATGAGAAAGAGACGACCCGGCCTTTCTACCGTGTGTCTTTGGGGCGTGTATACCTGTACAAATAATACTGCATACATGCATATACGCAGTAGCTGTTGGAAAATAATAAAGCACGTGGGTCTACATAAACGTAAATATATTTATACTGAAATATGTATAGCTCTGAAATTTGCAGAATCGGTCAGGATATTCTCCTTGAAACTGCCACACGTATCAGTGGACTTTACGGATTGTCGTGAACGATTTTCCGATACTCTTGAATCCTTCATATCAGAAACGTAATTCTGATGAAAATAAAATAAGGAACTGAAACGAATTTTCTATCGATTGACGATCAGATTGCCTCGGTTTAATTACTGAATTTATTTAATGAATTTAAATCTTGGAGTACAGTTCGCCAGAAAATGAAACAATAGAATTGGTGCGTTTGTCTAAAGACTATGAAAATATCTTTAATTATTTTCACCCCATTTTACCGTCAATTGATTGTCTCGGAAGAGCTGTGAACTTGAAGAACGCAGCTCGTACGAGACACTTATTGTGATTCCGGTTGTTTGATCGCTCGTTTGCAACTTAATACACGAATCTCGAGATTCAATTATTATTCAACGCGACGGATTACCAAACGTGCAATTGCGTTTTATGCTCGTTACGTAATAAGAATGCAAGCGCCTTATATCGAAGTGTATCGAGTGCATTATATACGACACACGTACGTGACCTAGAGGACTCGGCACGTGACGTATGCTACGTTTTTTTTCTGCGCATACAAAGTATTGTAATCTTAACACGAGGAAGAAACGGACAACCGCGGTGAGTGATAAGGAATTTATCGTCATAATGTGTAAAATGTGTCCTTGTCGTTTGGCATTGACTTACAAAAATGCGATTAGGCATCTAAAGTATAAAGGCATGTAATGAATTTTGTAAAATACCTAATGATACTTTTCGTTATTGTCAAAAAAAAAAACAGGAAAGAGGAGTTCGGCAAAGAGACCCAATGATTTGTTTTTTCTTTTCACATCCAAACAGGAATCCGTGCAGTTTTAAACTCAAAATTCGGTGCGTTCGGAATGCACGTCGTTGCTATACAGAGACGTGGAGAGTCTTTGCCATTATCTGCGTTAACAAACTGTGCACGGAGGTCGACCTTTGCTTTAGGATTTAGATTTGACTGTTTTATTACGTTTTTTATTGCGTTTTGTTAGCTTATCACGATATCGTGAACTTGTGAGGGTCACAGTCTCGTCACATCGTGTAAACGTCTCGTTTTTCATGCATAAATAAAATGAGACTTTCTAGTACCACGTCAGGAAAGAATTCGATGATATCACAACGTAAAGTTACTTCGTTACAAATAATCAATCTCCGGTGAACAAATTTCGCTTTTTCCCTGGTTTTACAGAAACGAATGGTGTTAATAATATATTTCGAATCGAAATGCATCGGCCATTTTTTGTACACGACGTGGCAAACGTCGAGGAGCCGTATAGCAATGAAATTGTAAAAAAAAAGATCATCTTGCTCTGCCCACACGTTCCAGCAGATGTGAAAAGAATGTGGAGGGAACCTTGGACATGAATGGACGTGAAAATTCTAGTACAAATGTCAAGGAATATCGTATATAGCAGCCGGTGCGAACATATACGGGTCCAGGTCTAATATTGACCGTGAATGGAGAAACGGAACTGATTCCGTTGACTCATGACTTGTCCGAAGCGGGCGCTTTCAATTACAAAGTTACAAAAGTTGTGAATAGAACGTTGCCGACGATCTTCCAATGAATTCTGTTCCTTCGGACTGTTCATCTTTGCTAACTATTGGAAACGTTACAGACTTTTTCTTTGCAATAGCTCGAAACCTCAAATAACACAGCAGGTTTGAAGATCGAGCTGACGATCGAGCATTACAGATTGCCTCGTCTAAACGCAAAGAAAACTCCATTCATTCCGGATCGATTCTTCGAAACTTTTGTTATTCAATTAAATAGAATTTTTTAATAACTTGAATCTTGAATGCGAACTAAAAAATTAACGGTTCAAAATAGACAGGAGAGTCACGCTTGAATTTCGAGCAATTTTTATGAGGCCAAATATGAATTTTCATGAGGACGAAATCGAATTTGGTGTGGCAAGAAATTTCGTTCTATTTTCGTGGCACGCCATATGAAATCTGTATTGCAAAAATTGCCCGAAATTCGAGCGTGTTTTTGGTTTTTATTCCATGACAGTAATTTTTATCTAGTTTTAATTTCCCCCACGCATTTTTTTTTGTCAGAAACCGTTGACTAAGAAAAATACGAAATATTCGAAAAAATGAATTTTCTCGTTTCATCCAAGGTCTACGGCAAACTTGCAATTTATTTTCGGAATCAGATTTAAAATTAAATTCGACATACGTGGATCGTGTGAAAAGCCCCAAATATAAATGAAGCCATTACGTTGATGAACGTATGAAGATCGGAACGGTCGATATATAAGCGTGGGAGAAACGTGCAGCACTAAAAGAGAAAAATAAGCGTGTAGCTACGAAAAAGAAACGGTTGCAGGAAAAAAGCATGGAGCTAAAAAGCTTCTTCGGATAAGAAATAGGGAACGAAAAAAAGATCGTAGGGGACGGCGTGGGGTGGAGGGGGAGGGAAGGGGGCACATAGCTAGGTTCCCACGGTAGTACGCCCGGATTTCGTCGCCAACCCGTCGTTCAGAACATGCATAGCGTTTCATCCCCGTCTACCGCGTAGACGCGCACGCCCGAAAACGTTCGGTCGTTCCGCACGTTCCAGAGATGTATCCTATCGATTACACCCGCAATCGCAGCTCTCAACTTGACGCCACTGAGAAAGATAAAGAAAAAGGAAGAGAAAGAACGAAAGAGAAAATCCAAACTCTGGAAAATTCAATGCTCGAATATTCTATTCAAAACTTGTTTCTTGGCGATAAAATACGATCTTCGTGTTTGCAACGTCCAAAAGCAATGTAATAACTTTTGTTTCAATAGTTTTCCAATATTTTGAAGCAGGTTTGGTCTACAAAAGTGTACCGGAAATTACACGACGAGAAATTAATTCCCACGGATGGTTATTTATTTTTATTTTTCCAATATATGTTTTGAAATTAACAAAATGGAGCATCGAGTCCGATACATCGTCGTCTTTTCAAACGTGACAGAAATATGTATAATAATAATTTTTTTTTTTCGAAATCAACGCTTTGCCAGCATCCGAGGGTTTTAAAGAATTGAAACTTCAACGAAATTTTTTTGGAATTTTTCCAAATTTCCAAAGACCAATCAAAACAAAAGACTAAACCCGAATGTTCTCAATTATTACATGCATTTGCGGTACTCGAGTAGCATCCAAATTTCTATTTTGAACGACCCACGATCTATGCGTGTATACGAAGCAAAAATGAGGATTTTGTTGCGTGTCGAACTATAGATTCTTCATTCCGATATTCGACTTAGATATCGACACAAATATATCGCATACCCATGGATCCATACGAGTGGATAAATATATAAAAGTTCAAAAGAAAGACAGAAACTCGCGTACCTACCGATTGAGAAACGTGAAGCGAGATTTCACAATAATAGGACAAGTAGTCCGTGCACTTTCTCTTACTTGCGAGCAAGGAAAACAGCCCACAGTCACGTTATGTCGTTATTTCGTATGTAGTTTGTACATATAATCCGTTAGTAAATAAAAGGGCGTGTAATCGAACGGATTTAACGAGTGTGGATGTGTAATGGTATAAAACGAGGACGTGCAATTGGTAAAGGATGAAGACAACCTGGAGGTAATATGTTCGCTGGTATTGCAAAAGGTGATACAAAACGTATCCGCAAACAACACCGCGTAACAACCAACGAGAGAGAGAGAGAGAGAGAGAGTTTGTCGCAACAAGGCGCGACTGAAGCGAGAACGAGGACTAAACCGTATCGATAATAAAATCACACCATGGAAGCTCTTTTAAAGTTTCCCGTCACGTAATAAACAACGGACGAGAGCATCAGCAATGAAATCAATTTGATAGTAAAACTGTGAGCATTATAGAAATACGAAAGTTTCTTTTACGTGCCTCGTTCACTCTTTGAATGTTCGTGGCTTTTCTCTCACGTGTTTGAATGCGATTGAGTAACTCTCTGTCAGGCGGTTTATAATTCTAGTCGAAGAGTCAGTAAGTGAACTTGAATACGTGAATTTGTAGTAAGATTCAATAAGATTTGTAAAGCAACGTATTCTTGACAGGGAACTGAATAACTTCAATTTTGAGCAGCATGTCAACTCTGTGGAAAAACCATCAAGCTAAATCCATTCTGTTGGATGGTAAGCGAAAGATTCAATTTTTTCTTCTGTTCAATTCCGATTGAAAAATTCCACCTAAATCATGAAAATTGGTTGGGGCACACTTTCCATTTGTTCGAACGAATTATTCGTTGGAATCTCGACTATCGGATCGCCTTGGCTCGTTCTAGTATTCACAAATCATTTTGTCTTGGAAGTCACGAAATTATCACTATTTTAATTAGTCAATAAATGAAAACACAAATAATTTTGAATGCATTTTCAAAACGGATATTTTTAATAATTGCGATGATGGATAATTGAAGAAGTATTTTTTAGCTACGTTCCTGCGCGAGCTTCAATACTATTCAAATTTATGCTGCAACCTCTCAAACCAGGAGAGCAGGGCGAGAGATATAGCTCGATGAAGTTATTGCAGAGTTTTGCAGCTTGAAAATATAAGTTGGGGAACAAAAAGGTTGAATATGGATATCGAAATAGAGGAAAAAAGAAGTGCAACTAAAAATTGAGAAAGTTCGTTAAAATTATCATTAGCACGGAAGTTTCAGTTAACCTACCTACCCTTCTCCATGAACTGGAACTTGCTTCGTATATAACATCGATATAATATAATATCTAGAACGTCAGTAGTGGGTAGCAAGTGGCCGCAAGTTCGAGTATCGAATAAACTTTGTTATAACTCGATATTCCTTTCTGTCTCTCTCGCTCCTTCCTGTCCTTCCAGAATGTGGTGCATCTTGAGTACCATATGGTTTACTATGATATACCATCTCTTCTCTCTCTCTCTCTCGCTCTCCTTTCCCCTTTCGTGCCAACGCTCCGAAGCACACAACTCCTGGAAAGTCCTAGTTATTCAAGTAAGTACGACAGTTTCTAATATACACGAGAAGCCTGGCTCTTGGTCCTTTGACTTAAGCAACAATCTCTGTTGATACGAACCGATGGTTGATTGAAATGAAAAAAAAATTCTCGTATAGTTCACGTTATTGACTTCGTTTCGTCAATTTTTCCAGCAATCACTATAGCCATTGAAATTTTTCTCGAGTTAATAAATTTGTTTTCAATCTTGTCTCGCCCGCTCCATCGAATCATTTTTATAGTCATTTCTCAATTATTATAGTTCGAGTGCACGCAAACGCGAGTCTCGCGCCCCGACTCATTTCGTTCGGAAAAGAGACTCCGACAGAGGACAACTCGTTTTTTCGTATCGCGAGTTGTGCACAAATGCATATGGATATACCATCACGACCCTAATAGCGACGAAGCTAGGCCAAGGAGACGATGAAGGGGACGACACATAGACCGGGCACGAGGACGAGAAACCAGCCGCGATCCCCGCAGAACTCACTCGCACAATCTCTGTGCACGTGTCGGTTTCATGCTGAGAGTAAGTTCAATTGGATTACAGCTTAGTTGAAATCTGGCGCTTCTCTATATGTATGTAGATCCGAGAGAATATATATAGGCCGTCTCAGGTTAAATGGTCAATGATCCAAACATGAATTTCCGTTCGAATTGCGAGGTGAAAAGTTTCGGGCATTTCAACCGTGTATACTGTTGGAAGGGTACGAGATGGA
Organism: Hyposoter dolosus; assembly: GCA_963921915.1. Classification (NCBI taxonomy): domain Eukaryota; kingdom Metazoa; phylum Arthropoda; class Insecta; order Hymenoptera; family Ichneumonidae; genus Hyposoter; species Hyposoter dolosus. The sequence goes on along the minus strand of OY998130.1, from coordinate 12,685,378 downwards.
GTAAAAATGGTTAGGACAAATTTTGTAGAGAATGAAATTTCCTAAACAAAAGTCAATTGCGTCAACCCGCTATCTCCAGTATTTTAGGCTTGAAAACGGTTCGAATGACAAATATATTGTTTTTGGAAAAAAAAAAAAGTTTTTACGAGGTTGCCAGGACTAAACTACTGGAAACAGAAACATTTCGTCGGGGACTTTCTTGTAGCATTTTTTATTCTCTAAAATATTGGTCCAATACATTTTTGGCCTATCTCCAGCCGGTTAGGCGGTAAAATCTCTGAAAGACACCGACTCCGAATATCATGTGAAATTCATATTTTTACATTTTATTGAACGTCTACCTCGAGGCACGCTGTACATTTCAGTCTACTGGTCTCTGCAGTGTACTTATACGTCCACGCAAGCCCAACTCGAATGGCATAGACGCGTTCTATCAACACGCCTAATCGCCCCTCTCATTGAGACTGAAAAATGAGTTTCAATTCAATTTTTCAATCGACACGCTCTTCTCTCTTTCTAATACTAAATGGGGATCGTGTAGATTATGCTAATTTTACCTCGGTGTTGGTGCATATACGTATAGGCTTAGAAACTGCGAACGCTTGCACCGTAACCCAAACAAATTTCGGTGGGCCATTAACCCCCTGTGCCAGGACTCTCGTTCCCATGGGAACGCGTAAACGCTGATGCACAGCTTGATAAAATGAGTTTATCCAACGAAGTATGTTCGGGGTGTTGCATTAGAATTTCCGTCATTAATGTGACTAATCGATGTTTCTAATTTCTTGGAACGATCGATTGGGGACATTAATGAGTCAGATTTGTATAATAATCAAAGTTCGTCTTATTATCGATTAATATATATTTGCAAACCTAATTCGTGTCAGTTGGAATAAATTTTAATCAGTTTCGCAGCCCCAATTTCGGGAAAATTTATAAAAACTACTAATAAAAATAATGAAAATTCTTTGCATCCTTAAGGTGAAAATGTGCCTGTGATAAAGAATTAGTGTGATAAGTTTGTGAGTCAATACAATGTAAAGATCCGTTGAGAATTTACATGAAGCGCTCTTCATTACTTGGGACGTGCGACGGTTATTAAAAACTCTTTTAGGATCATGGCAACAAGGGAAGATCGATCGTGTCTGCTGTCGTAACAGAGAATATTGACGAGATGCCGCAGCGCAAAAATTCTTGTCAGAGCTCTTGATTCATCTTCCTATACTTTTCCTTCTATAATGGCTTTCGTCCTCGCTCCGCAGAGAGAGTAAGAGAGAGAGAGAGAGAGAGCTGCCTTTGACTTTTCCTCCCTTCCTCCCTCTTTTCCTCTCTCGCTTCCTCGGTTGCTGTCTTGTGGGAGCCGAAAGCTCCTTCAACCGCGTCACTGGCGTCAGAGTGAGTTGAGTAGCAAGTCGTCGATTATTTAAGGGATTAGGTTTCACCGTCAAACGCTCTTGGCTCGTCCAAGTGAGAATATAAGGGACGAGGAAAAAACTGACTGGACGAAGGGGACTTCACAGGGAAAAAAACTCGTCGGCTTGTGTATATGAAAAATGAGTTTGTGGCAATACAGACGCGCGATGTCCATCGAAGTTTGCACCACAAAAATAAAATAAATGCAACAAAATTGACTAATTCATTGTTTCGGTCGCACGTGTATAAATTTCAATGCTCACATCGTTTGAAATTGACGATTTCCAATTGTTAGCTCAATGTTCGACCCTTTCCAAACGCCACTCATTAAAAAAAAAAAAAAATTTATATCAATTATAGTTTTTTTTTCGATCTAACACCAGAAGTACGTACGCAGTTTTTTTTAATGAGAAAAAATTGCTGTCACTTGATATTTAGGGTGATAAATGGCATTAAAGGTGGGGCGCTTGCTCAGGCTTGATTCCACCATTTTTGCTGATGCCCTGGTGCGCGATCGATCGGGACCGGACAACAACAGTGTCTACTTGGGTACATGCCGCGAGAGAGCAAGAAAGAGGGAGGGTGGGAGTGGGGGAGAGAGGGAAAGAGAGACAGGAATGAAAGTGTAGAAAAGAGAAAGAAAGACAAGTGTAGGGCAAAAGGTATATCGTTGGAGGTGACTCGCCGAATGGAGAACATATCCAGGGCAAAGTGAAAAATGCAGGTCTCGACCTAGAAAATCATAAGGATTCTGGACAGTGACTGTTGGTGCATTTTGCGAAAAGGACAATAGAGAGGATGGACGAACCGTTGATTTTTGTGTTTTCTTTGACGTTCCAAGTACTTAGCTCTGAAGATTCGTCGGACTAGCTCTCGATTCCCGTTGTTGCGCGGTCACCATCCGGAAGTTGAAGATTTCAATTGAAAGGAACGAACGAAACTCTTTGCTCTTGACCGCGCATCAAAAAAGAAATACTCAGAGAATGAAATAGCGGAAAAAGTATGTCCGTTATTTAGTAAAAAAAAAAGTATTGTAATAAAAATAAATAAAGTTGTGTAGAAAGTCGTCTCCACGGATGGATCTTCCGCTACAGAATTTACCGTTGGCACTTCATCACTCTGATTCCTTCTCATTTCGACCTAAGCGCGTTGCACGCACGTTTTTATATAACCCTATGTTATTATTAGCTGAGTATTTTCGAAACCGTACTCTCCTCTCGTAAACGTATCGTGTGAAGAGACCAGCAATGTTTTTCAACCAATGGAACTATGTACTTCCCTTTGATACTTTGTTGTTTCAGCCAGTCTCGACTAATTTCGTCTTAAGGCCAATTAGTCGCAAGAAACTAATGGGGATTCGAATAAAGGAAGTAAAAAATCTTCGAGAAAAATACAGGCCGGGTTACAGCGAAGACTGGAGCTATGGGAATCGTAAGAACGAGAGAAAACATCGTCTTACGTCAGCGCGACAAAAAAATTCATAAAATTAAAAGTTTTCTTCATTTTAGTAATTGTATCATTTTATTTTATTGACTATTGAGCCTCAGATTTTTCATCTACTTAATGAGGAAACAATAACGTTTAGATTTGACAAGAATCAAATTTTTTATTCGGCTATTTGAGACCCACGAGAGTTTTTGAGCAATATTACGATCAGAAAAACGTTTTATTTTACCGAATTCTTGGTCCCCAGAAAATGATTTATGCACGTGGTTTTATTAGATGTACATATGCTATGTACGGTGTAAGACGATGATCAGTTGTAAAACGTGGACTCGTGTCTGCGGCAAAAGTTAAAGAGCCACGAGAGAATTCAAAGAGCGCTTACAACTGTTTGAGAAAAAAAGAGGGCGATACTGACTAACGGAGCGTGAACATCTGTCGTTTCGGTTGGTGGCTCATCTCTCTTTCTTCCTCTAAACCCTCTCGCGTTTCTTGCATTTATATGTTTCTCTCAAAGCCGGAAATTCTTTTCTAAAATCTTTTTCCCCCGCGAGCCGCAGTTCGGACTGTGTATACGTAAAAAAAAAACCCTTCGAACTAAAATAACGTCCGCAAGGAGCAAAAATACTTTGTGAAGCGATCGTTAGCGTTAACGACGTCGCTCAAACTCCTTTCTGTAATGCATCGCAACGCTCAGCCGCATGCTTGACTCCACATGAAAACAACTGTGATGGTGGCCACGGCTGTTTACAGGATCGTGCATATATTTCACTTTGTGCAGTATCCAGCTCGGAGCTTGATTGAGCTTTCCTGTGCACTCACTCGAACGAAAAAACACACAGAGAAGTTTCGCTTCCAACAGATGGCGCTCACTGGGATGCGCATTCGCGAAAACACGTGTTTCTTTTAATTTTACTGAAATTTGCATCTTTTTGTAACGCGAGGAATACAATTTTCAATTCTTCCTCAACTTCAGATTATAAATTCGTTCGGATTTGTTCTTGAATCTTCTGATTTTAGATCCAAAAAATATTTCAGTTCATTGCGACAAATTCAAAATTTGACGGTCCCCCGAACTCTGTGCACGCTCCTAAAATTCTAAAACTGCCAAATCGAGGGTTTCAACTTGAGCAAACTCGACTGACGTCAGCAAAAATAAAGGAAAAAAGCGGAACCTGGAAAATGATATATAAAAGCATTAAAAAAATTAAAACTCGACCTTCGCACCACAAAGATCGAGCATTCCGTTAACCGAAGGTTTCAATTTCCGGTCAAAACGGAAATAGCACCGACACATTTGGCACGGTGTCCCGTAACAGCTGATCCGTCTGGCAAGCCTAACCTCACGTTTTTCCGATTCTCGCGTGCTCCGTCGTTTTCATTATTTTTTCGAACTAATTATCACGACGTCAACTTCATTACGATAGCAGCGATCACTAATACTTTTGTCCATATGTTGTCGGGGCTTTTTTTCGTTGTTTCCAATGCTACTCAAAAGCACGTACACATTGCCGAACGTTACTGATCGATACGAGGGCAGGAATTCATGCCATGAATGGATTTTATTCAGCACAGCAATCTCACAAAATAAAATATAACGTTAGATACGCTCAAAGTTCGCGTTCGCATCGTTTCATCACGTTTAATGTGTCAAAACAGTTTTAACAGGTGGTGTCGCGAAACGAGATACTGCACTTCTCGATGTTATTTTCCTCTCCCTACCACGTCTAGTCTCCTTCTCGTCTCTCGTGCGTGCAATATAATATGGAGTTACCGCGTTCGAAGCCGGGGAAAGTTTAATCCCCCAGCTTTGCTCCCCACATATCCCTTCTCTTTTCTCCAACATTAATTCCAGAAGCCACCTTAGTAATTCATGGATATAGCTATACAGGATTTATATTATAAGAGGCGTAACGGTGTGCTAAAGCCCGTGAGCGTCTCATTAAGAATGCATCGACTACCAGGGCTGTACATCACTACGAGCTCGCCCGCAACTTCCCACCGTTTCCATCTATTTTTAATGTGTCCCACAGTTCGAGAAATCGTACAGTAACAAAAACTCATGTACGCATCAAAGATTAATCAGGGCTTCAGGACTTTTCATCCGAGTTAATATCCACAAAGTCGAAAGCTATGCTTCGATATATTTCGTCATTGATGGACACGATTTTCAAACACAGCGATTTTTTCATTTTTCCCATTTTACCATTTTTAAAAATTATGCAACAATTTTCCATCGATCTCATACTGTAAATCCTGAAAAATGTTTATTATCTCTATTTTCGAAATCAAATCGTCGATGCAATCGTCCCTGCCTTCGAAATGTTGGCGTTGGAAAAAGAAATCACTTTCGCGATCAAGGGCATTTTTTATAAAAGCGAATTTTCTCATGCTCTTGACAAACTTCATGAATTTGTCAGTAGATTTTCTGGTACAACGGGAGTTCGTGTTAGCACATTTTCCAAGGGCAAATCCTTTGAAACGTTAATGCGATAGCAATGAGAAATTTATAGTTGAAGATCGACGAGTTTTGGGACAGTAATTCGGTGTAGAAGAGCTGTGAGGAAAGACAAAAAGAAATACTACGTTTTGTTCACCTTCTTCCGAATGAGCTCGTACGGAGAAAGGTGCCCAGGAGAGAAAGAGAAAGAGAGAGGAGAGAGAGAGAGAGAGGCACACACACGCACAAGAGATGAAAGTCAGGCGAGCTCGAGCAGGCTTTTCTGACGTCATGAAGCCAACAGAATAGTGAAGTGAGTGTTTGGAAAGGAGTACGGAACTTTGAGAAACAATTGATCGAGACTGATTACCCCCGCCCTCGTCTTATTTCTCACCGTTCTGCCACTGTCTCAATAAAATTCAATCATGTCTCCATTCTTGGAAGCAATACACGAATTGCTTGGCTCTGGCTAATAAATACTCTTCACCGAAAGCCTAACGCGGAGTTTCTCAATGAGAATCGAGCCGCGGTTGGGTATGGATTTTAGAAAATGAATTTCTACATTAGAGTCGAAATGGAAGAAATCGATAAACTTTGCATTCGCGATAAGAAGAAATTTGATGCGACAAAGCAAAATTCTGCGATGCGATTAAAAGTCACGTTCGAGTAATCAGTCAGTAAATTTACCGAACGAGAAGCATTTTTTTTTTTTTTTTTGAATCTACTGAGCAAGCAAACGACATTGAACGTGTAGGAATGAATTTGAAAGGCCCGAGTTGCAGTTCGGAGATGAACGAGTTAGAGGAAAAAAAAAAAACGGTCTAAATTGGTGTTTGCACTTGTTTCACGAGGTATGCATTTCGTTTGGCTATCCACTTAACATGTATGTATGTGTGTACGAAGTGCGTCAGCCACGAAAATCGATAGACGAGTCGTTCTCAGCTTTTACCTATTTCTCTCTCGCTCTCCCTCTCTCTATTTTTTCTTTCACTCTTTCTCATGCGCACGTAAACTCATTTCCATCGGAGGCAGACCGAGTAAATATAATTCGTGCCTCGGGGACGCTCGTCTGCGCGTATGACTAAGGTGGCGTCAACAACGGCGACATCCTCGTCGTCGTCAACGACAACGTCGGGAACGTGGGTATCCTCGCCTTGGTGAGACACAATTAAGTGTCTGGCAGCGTGGGAGAATTTTACAAGAGAGTCAGAATACGAAGGTTCGACAAGGATCGAAACGACGAGAGAGAAAAAGCAACTGATAAAAATGCTTAAGGGGAATATGACGCGGAACGAGAACGACCGCGGGAAAAGCAGGATGTGGTTCTTATTGCACTTGGTGCTGCGACGATGATAACAGACGAATAAGAAATAATTTACACGCAAAATGAAACTCCTTTCAAGTGCATTCTCGTCCTTCGACTTTGTCTTCGATTAAAGTGGCTATGCGTCATTTAACTGGGAGCCAAGTTAGCGAATACTACATACGCGACTAGCCCCGTGTGTGTGTGCGCGCGTCTGTGTCTACAAAATACAAAAGTCTGCTCTTTTATCATTGCACACATCTTCGTGCGCGTTGGATGTTATTACACCGCAAATGCCAGCTCATTCCATTTTGCATTTTTCGTATGGCACTCCGCGAATTTATGTAATATTCAAATTATATTCAATTCTTTTTTAATTATACGCTATTGCATTTTCATGTCGTATTAATATTCGGTTATATTTACAATCTCCAAGTATTCACGGTCTACATATTTTTTATTATTTTGAAATCATATTTTTTCTGCCGAATTAGTTTTTAGGTCCCGAAAGCAAATTGTCCCCGATAACGGAATACTGAATTCTGCTCCAGAAAGATAAGCAATTTCGTTGCATTCCAAAGACGGAAGCTTTTGCATGATTGGTAAAAAAATCGTTTATTGAAATTGGTTTTCGTCCGTATTTGCTGGACAACGGGAGACCGTTTGATTTTCATGATTTTTCGAAACGTTTTACTGAAACGTACAAAACTTCATTGTTCTTGTGGTTGAAAAAAAAAATGCCTATAAACGCTGAGTAAATTTAGTGGAAACCGACACCTTTTGGTTCGTTCGATAACTATAAATTTCAATGTCGAGGATTTTCACGATTCGTTTGTTTATGAGTTTGTTCGTAACTTCCGTTTGTTCGATCCTCGTTCGTCTTTTCTATACTTTACAATCATATCACATGGGAAACGATTGATGTCTCGAAGCAACGTGTGTGTACATATCGAGAAAACAGACGTAGGACTAAACCAAATATACACAATGAACCGCACTCGCGTGCATCTAACAATACAGACAACTAGAGTCATGCTTGTATATTAAAAGCGGAAATTGATACGGAGAAATATAAAACCATGATATTAAGGTTCGTTGAGCATGTCTCCCTCCATGAATGTACGTTCGTGGAGGGAGACATGCTGACTCGATGCTGAAGCGTCAGCGACATGAACAAAGACACGGAACAGAAACCGAAACGGCGGGACGTCCACAGTTCAGATTTGCCTCGACAGGTACATTATTTTTTTCTGTATCAGACATTCAGACGAATATTAAAAAAAAAAAAAAACCATGAAATCGAATGTAAATATCGTGGCAAAAATGAAATCGGACTTTCCTAAGTTAGTTTTGTTTGGAAACGTTGTTTTTCAACGAATAAAGAATGAAAGGCTGCATTCCATAACGCTGCAAACTTCGATACCTTCCCGAATGTTCATAATTAATTTTGCATTAATCTGGATTTTATACCCAATTATATTACCACGAGCGAAAAACGACGTTGAAGTTTGCATCGTTGGAATGCAACGAAATTCCGTTTTTTCTTGAGCGGATCTCAAGATTATTATTCAATATTCGGTCAGGTCAATAAAACGATCGTTTTTCTGGATCCAAACTCAAAATCGGTCCGAACATTGTCATGGTTTTTGAAATCGAACAAACAATGAATAGAAAAAGTATTTTTCGTTGGATCCCAACGTTGAGAACTTCAGTGTCGTGAAGAAAAATGAAGAATATGAAAATCTGTTGTCCTAGAAAAATCCGAGAATTGTCAATTTTACGAAAATCTGTCAAAAAAAAAAAAAAAATTCTTCCATGTGATCGAATTTATGTATCAACGTGTTTACGTGTATACCACACACATCTGTGTTATTTGTATATACATATATATGTATGTGGACGAAGAGCACTCGCGAGAGGCCGAGCACTCTAAAATCCCCTCGGAGGGAAGTGAAACTGGGTCACGAAGCTTAAGCTGGGTGCCAAAAAAACGCGTGTTTCGTTGAGATCGTGAATCATTTGTCTGGAATTAAAACGATTTCGGGGGATTCGAAAAATAAAAGGGGACAGAGATGATTTCTTCGAACGATTCACGGGCGAGAAGTTTCGGTGGTTGTGTGAGTAGGGGAAAAGTTGAGAAAAAGTCAGGAGAGAGGGAGAAAAGGGAGTAGGGGTGTCGAAGGGTTGAGGTAAAGATTTGGGTGGGTGTGAGAGGGGTGAGGCAACCGAGACGTAACTGGACTGCAGATACGGTAGACATATTTTCTTCGACGTATGAACGAGGTTGAAAATATATAGATGTGTATTATTTTCATGTATGCATGTTTATATGCACGAATAATACCTGAAGAAAGAAAAAAACACGAAAAAAATGACACTCACCTTGTCCGAAGGGATGTTTCGCGAACTCATCGTAATTGAGTTGAAAAATCGAGGTTTTCGGAATCCAGAGGCCTTGCGTTGTAAAAACCAATAACACCAATCCTTGCGACACACAGGGAAATATAACAGAACTAGACGAGGGAGCCCAAGGGTTAGATGCGTTTTTTTTGTTTGAATGATTTATATTTCAACGCCTTCTTTTGCTTCAAGCAATTGAAGGATGTTTGACAGCAACGCGGTACTTTATGACCGCCGTGTTGCTCGTCTTTTATTCTTATTAATTTGGTATCCTTGGGGGCAAGGGGGCGAGGGCACCGAACACTCGATAACAAACCAAAAAAAATGACACTTCTAGGGCTGCTGTGTATATATACAACACAATACGCTTTCACGTCACCAGGGAAAAACAAGAAATAAACGTTATTTATCACCACTACACCATCGTCGTTGTCGATAACTCTCGCTTCAGAAACGTCGTTTGCTCCTTTACGCTCGATCTTTTTATTCTCTCTTTCTCCCTCTTACGATCGAGAACCTAGCTCGTGATTTTTTCTCTTTCTCCCGAGAAGAAGAGATGATATTAATCACTCCGCGAACCCGCGCCCGTTTGACTCCTTTCGTGTCAAAGTCGTTTTTTTTATTCTCCACCCGACCGTTGCTCATACATGTCGGGCGTCAAATATTTGAGCAACATTTTCGCGGATTAAAATTTTATTTATATAAAAAAAACACACACACACACACTGCACGAGCTACGCTTTAAAACACCACCACCTCGCGCACCCACCGTCCCCACAGTGTGTGTGTCCCCCACAGTGGTCTGAGCCCAAACACATAAAATGGCGTTTGCTCGAGCACCGATGCATCCTGGGAAAAACGGCGGCTCCAACCATGAACCAATCGAAAACTTACTCCGAATTGGACAATCTTGAAATTACAATTATAGAGAATGGGAGCACAGCGCCGTCTACAGGACTGATAGGTAAATCAAACAACAAACTGCGTTTTCACAGTTTTCACATAAGCGACCTTGGCTGTATTACCGACCGAGCTGATACAATTTTGCTGGGGGAGTTTCTTTTTTTATAATTCATTCGTTTGAAACTTTCATCTGGCCTTGAGCGTCAATTATTGTGATAAAACGAACCTTGTGGAAAAATTTAACTTTCGAAATCCAAAGCTTGCATTTCTGCACTGCACTTCCGGGATCTCCGAATACGGAGGAACATTCCTCGAAGTCTAAAAGTTTATTCATAACATTACGAAATGCTATTTCAACATTTTCATCGCATTTTGAATACAGCAAAAAATCATAGCGCTAAAAAAATCGTATTTATGGTTCTGTACGTAGTAGAGAGCCAAATAAACAGCAACATATGTTTCTATCGATAAGTTATGAAAATTTGTCATTACGAATGAAATGTCAGTTTCACGTTCTCTGGAGTTTGCTATCGGGATCGGGAGTCAACGGAACATAACCTTGAAAATCAAAACAAAACATCAACTTGACGTCGTCGCTCGTAGCAACGCGTGTAAATAGTTAGTTGTTGCGCATGCCCAGATCCGCATAAGGAAAAGAGAGTGAGCCCGGTCAACCCACTTGGTTGGGAGACAGGATGTCTTCTCGTACGTCAAAAAAAGAGCAAAAGCGTGCGTTCAAGACTAATTTCTTTGCGTAACAAAATGTGTCGAACGAACTTTCTGATTTTGTGACCGCCGGTCTTATGAGTCGATTGTCACACAGAATCAATAGAAATTGAAGCACATTATAAATAATAGAAAAATCCTGATGGATTGTTTAGTTTTTTTAGTCAAAGCACAAGAAGTTATTTGTCCGAGATGTCGGCGATTATAGACGACAAAATAGTCGCTGGTGCTAAAATTTCCACCGATGTGAAAGAGGATCCTCTTATAGCCTTGTCAGTAAGTATCGTGAATACAAACGAGAATAAACAATTTGCAAAAAACCACGAACCTCGTGCACTCCCTACTCAACTTTTTTCTTTCATTTTTTAATTATTTCGTCGTGTCACTAAGTACGCATTGAGTTAAAAAAAAGATTCTATTCGTTGGTTTTATTCATATGCAACAAGCTTCACGAATTAGTACGAATTCCTAATTGTTGTTGTGCGTTGTATCAGTTTTTATATACCGGTGTTTGTTCATTCTCTCAAAACAGTTATTTATTCTGCAGGAAAGAGTGAAATCTCTGTATCGCTTCAGAGATCATTATTTCGAAACGCATGCAATCACAAGTGCGATAGACAAGAGTAAAGATGTGGAGAAAGAGATGAAAGAGACGGTGGCAAAGTTTGACGAGTGCAAAGGATACGAAATAGACGGAGCAAGAGCAAAGTATTATTATTTGAAAGGCAGAGCTTTGAACGTAGTAGATCGTTATATACCGCAAGCGGAGGAGCTCTTGAGCAAAGCTGTGAAACTAGAGCCGAAGCTAATAGAAGCTTGGAACGAGCTCGGAGAATGTTATTGGAAGAACAACGACATCAAGCAGGCGAAGAATTGTTTCGCCGGCGCGTTGCCTCATGGCAGAAACAAAACTTCTTTGAGAAACTTGTCCATGGTGATGAGACAAGAGCAAGCGGATTCCAATGAGCAGAGGGTAAAAAATGTTCAGACGGGAGTGGATTTTGCCAAGGAAGCCGTGAGTCTGGACACCAGCGACGGAATATCATGGACTATCCTCGGCAACGCTTATTTATCCTCGTTCTTTGCACTTCCAAGAAATCCAGCGACCTTGCGGCTCTGCATGACCGCTTACGCACAAGCGGAGAAAGACGTTGTTGCCAGCAGCGATCCTTACCTGTTTCTCAACAAAGCTAGCGCCCTCAAGTACCAGGAGGAATACAAAAGTTGCTTCAATGCCTTAGAACGCGCGGCGCTCCTCGATCCAACCTGGGAACTGCCTCGAACGAAACGCGACGAATTACTCAAATACGTAAAAGACGTTCAATCCTCCATCAACCACAAGGGACGAATGAAACCCAAACGACTTCATCAACTCGTTCAGTCCTTGGATGAAAAACACTTGGGACCTTACAAAAGTGGAACTTTCGGCTCTGCTAATTCTTACGTTAAACTCAAACTTACAACTCTTAACGAACTTGACTCTGGCATCAATCTCGAAAAACTTGTTTTTGGCAAAGTCATCTGTTGGATACAGGACTCGGAAAGTGTGCCATTGTGAGTATCTGCTTTATAATGAAATAGATGATTCACACTAGGCAAAGGAGTTTTGAATATTCACAATTATTGTTTCCAAAGTTCAAAACAACAACTTTATTTATCGATTTTATGAAATTTGCTTCCTTAAAATATCAAAATTCAGGAAAAGAAACGTATAGTAAGATTTTTATCAACCAAACGGTTCACAGACAACCTTGATGAATATCTTGTTTTTTGTTTCGATTCAGTTCAAATTTTTATGAACACTTTAGTATTTGTAAATCACTTTCTCAAACAATTTCGTTTCAGCTCTTTTTGCATCATTGATCAGGAAAAAACCTGCATGGCTGTGACAGTTTACAATTTGGCGGAAGGCCGAGGGGTTTCCGTTGGGGATTCGGTAGCCATACCCGAGCCATATCTCACTCATCACACCTTTGCGTACGCCGATAATGTTGGTATTATTTCAAATTCAGAGCGAATCTTTTCTCACTGACAACCAATAATGAACAGTCATTTTTACGATCAATTTTTTTTGTTTTTGTTAGCAGGAATTCGATTTCAAATCGATACGCGTCGAGACGCCGATGGTTCTCGTTTTGAACGGCAGAAAATTGGGACGCGATTATCAGGCAGGTGTGAAACTCTGCAGTTACAACAAACCGGATTAACGATTAGCCAACCGAATGAAAAATTAACAAAACCGAAAGTAATTCCTTATGACGGGGACGAGAAGACGAGAGGAAGCATAAATATGCACTAACGAATTTCGAGAGAGAAGAAAAAAGAATGAGTGGAACGGAGAGATCGAAAGTGGTACGAATTTCACGTGTCCCGAGGGCAGAATTATTTTAATAACGTTGCATAATAATCGTAGGCGCAAACAAATGATCAAACGGAACCGGTATTACTTGTTTTATTTCGTTCGCTTACTTCGTCCCATTCGGGGGAACAGAAAAAACAATTATTGTGTTTCGTCAAAACATTCGCCTTTCGCAATATCGTGCCAATAATCAAATTCGAACTGTTGCACAATTTTTCTTAATATATTAGAGAAAAAACAGCGCACAGATGATCATGAAAAAATTTAGATGAGCAAATAACATTCACCAGATTTGGGAATGAACCAATAATGCTTGTTACGATTCTTATTAAGTGGATAAACGAAAATATATGTCGACATAACATCATTTTTATTAACGATTATATAATAAACAATTATTTTTTAACAAAAATTGCAATCAATATCTTTTTGTTCTTTCATCAAAACCCTCAATAAATATTTTTGAACTTGACAATTTCTGATTTTTCAGTTCTTCAATGCTGTGTCTTAAAATTTACCGACATTCTTATTTTTCTAAAAGCTCGCGAGTTCATACAGAATTGATTTTTTATGGTGGTGACGAAGGCAACGTGAAATTCCGTAATTCACAATATTTCACCATACGATTTTTTTTTTTTTAAGCCTGGAAAATTATCTTAAACTTATTGAAGTTGTGAAAGAAAAATGAACGTTTTGGGAAAAATGTACGAAATGTGGTGTTCGTGCAAGTCACAAGAAAAACGTATGTTTTAATTTTTTTCTTCATTTCACGAATGTTTCAGGAAATATTTATAACCAAAATAATTCGATATTTCTAGTCGAAATATAGTAGCTCAATCATCAAAAAAGTACAGAAAAAAAACGATAGCCACCATAAGTCCCACCATGGCTCAACGGTTGATTGTGCGGTCGCTACGGTCTCCAGGTCCTCAGATCATTCTGACGATTGAACATCGCTGAGATAATCGTCAATGTATTCCTGGAACCATGCTCGAGTTTCGGGAACTTTATACATGGGCGATAGGAATCCAAGGTGCAAGCCAAGAAGAGCCTCGTCGTGCATGATTTTGCCAACCTCTTTGTGCAAAGTTGTATTGTTGTGGAGATGCGTGAGACTCGCGTACGGCAATTTACGTTCTGGACCTCGAAGAAGTTCGGTTGCTTGAGCCTCGACCGTGAGGTTCCCACTGGCCGACAGTATTTTTCCCACTTGCACGGCGTGCTCAGGCGAAAAGTAATTGCTCAAGTCGGACGATGATAAATTTGATAAACCGTGATTTTTCACTTCCAAATCTATGAAATGAAAGAAAGAAGGTTCGAAGACAAAAACCTGAAAAAAGACAACTTTTCATACAAAGTTTCTTTGAAAGCACTGCAAAACATTTGGAAAAGAACAAAAAGAAAAAACTTTGGAAACGTAGAGGAAGAATGTTCGAAAGGATTTACAAAGACAACATTTTTTCCAGGGAACGTTGATTTCGAGATTCCTCACCTGATAGAGGGAATTTCCGGTGGCGAAGGAAGTGATGTAATGCGAGCCAGTTCGCATCACCAATCTGACAAGATCCCAGGCACCGCCGTGAGAAAGATTTTCAACTAGTCGGGCAACGTCGCTCTTGAGCACGAGATCATCGGGTGAACCAGCGATTTTTCTATGGTCGCGAACCTTGTCGAATTTGAGAAAGACGTAAGAATAATTTTCATTTAGATATGAAGCGTTTATACCGAAGCGGCCGGCAATGGCATTTTCCGACCAATTGGACATGAGAGCTTGCCAAGCTTTTTTGACTCCGTCAAACTTGAAATTGTGGAAATAGTGTTCTATCAATTTTTCGACGTTGCGGCAAAATTTCAACTTGATGTGCCTGATTAAAAAATTTTTATGTGTGTTTGCATGTTTCGGCAACGCCGGAACATTTTCGAAAACGTTGACGATCGACCTGCGAAAAGTTCGCGTGTCCGAGTCGCTTGGGTGTATGATGGCCATCAGGTTTTCGTTGAACTTCCCGTAAGCAGCGTATATTTTCAATGCCCCACCCAATCGTAGCTCATGAGAATTTGCACTTTGGATGCTGATTGTTACTGCTAACGGGAGTAACAGCGATAGCCCACGATTCCACATCTTGCGCGATCTGTTTTCAATTTTCCAAGCAACGAAAATGGGCAATCACTTACGGAATAAAATTTAAAAAAACCTTTCGATTGAATTTCGACTACGATTACAATATTTTGAGTAACAATTTTTATTTACAATTGTAAAAAGCAACAATTTTTTACAGCCAAATGAATTCCCGTGCAGATAACACTATGAAACTTTGGAATGACACGTTTTTGTCACTCCAATATGTTTTTGAAAACTGAATAATTCTCGAGCTGATCATTGAGTTTTATTTATTTTTTTTCGTATATCGATAAATACATGAAAAATGAGAATTCATATTCCAAATAGAACGCGGGACAATAGGCTTAAGTAAATTTTCAGAGCAAATGTGACTCAAAAATATCAATGACACTTGAGAGCATGAGATGCCATCTGTGACAAATACGAAACAGAATTTTGTCAGAATAATCGAACGAATTCAAATAACAACCAAAAACCCACATAAATTTTTGTTTCAAAAAAATGAACGATCTTCTACTGTTTTGGTAGGTACGTACGAGCTCGTAAATAACGCGAGTGTATATGAATTTGGAACCAAAAAGAAAAGAGTAAAGGTGCGAATATCTCGTGGCAGCTGACAAATGATTTTTGTCCCTCCCAGTCTTCGTCTTCGTTAGCAGCAAATTAATCTGCTAATTAAAGATAAAAATTAGACGTTACGGGTTTATATACATCAGAACCTTTATTTACCCAAAATTCTGGATTTACAGGTACGATGCCCAGCCGACTTGATCGCTGTTACGAAGATAGAGGTCCCGAAGTTTCTATAAAACAGTCAACGTTGCCGATTCACAGCTGCTGTTGTTCCGTGTTGACACGACCGAACAAAGTCGACATTTGACTCATCAACCCTTGACGCACTACGATTCTTCTTGGCCTTATGCTGAGAGTATTCGGAGGCCCTTCATGAGACGCAGAAACGCTAGCTCATTCTTCACCAATTGTTGGGATGCACGATCAGGACTTTTTTCTAATGGATCTGATTCGACAACCGGAATGGCGATCCATTTCTCGAACCATTCTCGCTTTGCTGGATCCTTAACGAGAGACGAAACTTTTCGCAGCTGCATTCGAAGAACAGCTTCTTCGTTAAGAACTGTACCGAGTTGTTCCATCAATCGTGGATTGCGGTGCATTTTCATGAGGCTCGTGTACTCGAACTTGGTGTGTCGACCTCTGAGCTTGTCAGCTATCCAAGGATCGACCGAATTATTGCCACTCGCTGATTTAATTGCTCCTACTTGCACTGCGATGTATGGCGAGAAAAAGATGCTCAATTCGTACAACGATATTTGTAATAACCCACGACTTATCATCTGTTCTTTAAGACCGTCGTAGTCCAAACGCTCGTAGACAAAGACCTGGAATAAAAGTTATCAAATTATATGAATTACGGTCTCTTGGACTTTTCGAGAGAAGTCAGAAAACTATGAAAATTACGATACAGAAAAAATCCTCAAAAAAATTCTGTTTGCTGTGATTAGCTGAAGAAAATGAACGAGGATCTCACGAGTGAAATACTAAAATGTTGAATGTTAAACGTCGTGAAAATTGTCAAAGAAATAATGACATTTTTCAAAATAAGTTCGTGATCAAGTTTCGGGTTTGCCATTTTCGTAAGAAGAAACCGAACGTTATTGCAACGAGAGCAAAGGAAATACTAAACTGTTCTTACCTGATAGAGAGCATTTCCGGTGGTGTATGCACTGATGTAATGCGATCCAAAATTTTTGAAGAATTCCATGAGACCGACAACATCGTGGTTCTCGATCCGTTCAATTTCTTTGGCAACGATTTCGGTAGCTTCAACGTTATAAGGCGATGCGGCTAGTTTGTCAGTTCCATGAAATCCTTCGTACTTTAGGAGAACGTAGGCATAATTACTTCCTGTGAAAGTTGCGTCAAAACCGAACCGTTTGGCAATAATGTCGTTGGACCAATCGGTGCTGAAAGCGCGCCAAGGTTCCTTCATTCCTTCGAATTGAAATTCCCGGAAGTAAGATTTCGGCAGTTTGTCAATCGAATCACAAAATTCCATTTGGACGTGGCCATTGAGTAAGGGGGGCAAATCATGTGGTCGTTGAACTTTCGGCACTGGGATTGGATCTCGCACAACGTTGACACTATGCTCGCGAAAAAACCATGAACGGTCATCGTCCATGGCCATGACTCTGATTGTTTTTTCCAAATGTCCATAATGATGGTACACATCAACCGAGCCCCCCAATTGCGGTTTCTGTGAATACGTGTCCGCCATGTTTATTGTAATCGCCAACGCGAGTAACAGCGATGATCCAAGATTTTTCATGTCGCCACTAAAAAAAACAATTTAAAAACTCAGTTTTGGCGTTGACGAAAGTTTTTTTTCTTCAGAATATCCCAATCGGATTGGGAAGAATTCTGATTTGGAATTTTGATACGATAGCAATATTTAAAAAACTATTCGAATTCGAGTCTTGCAACGAATTATCGTTTGATACAGGTTCAAGGAAAAACTTGTCGATTCAGTCTTCTTACCATACTCGAATCTTCGATTTCAAGAAAAGTATCGAAAGTAGCAGGAAAGAGGCTTTGTCACGTTTTCCGTTTCCTTGCCATTTCGATTGCAATTCTGAAATGTCGCTGTTTGGACTGTTTGGGTCAAGATCGTGAACATCTACCGGGTTCTGTGGAGAAATAAAAAAAAAAAAAAACGAATTGTAAAAGAAAAACCTTGAGTTCGCAATAAGCCGATGTTGTTCGCCGATTTTGTCTAAAGAACTGAGAGAGTGATGAAAGAAATGGGTGTTTTATAGAATTGCAAAGAGTCGCGTTACGTGAAATTCGACGATGAAAATTGCTGAAATGTGGAACTCGTGTCAATATACCATCGGAATTGACGTCTACGATTCTCCACAAGGCGCAGAGAACGAACACATCGGATAAAGTAAATTTACATTGTCGAAATATAGAGATATTTATACAGTTGGAGAGAAAATTTGAATAGACGAGACTCGATATCTGAGCCGGAATGTATTTCTGTCCAAAATTTATCATCCTCCACGAGACAATCGTTTAGATCGAACGATTCGTTCCAAAGCCTAATTGCTTGTGCCGAAGAGCGTTGCTCAATCCACTCGAAAGTGTAGAGTTTTAGGACGGAGCCAATGTTTCTCGCATTCTTCTTCTTGATCGATTTTTTCCAAGCAGTCTGTCACCAAAACGAGTTTCTCTGAAGTATTGGCACTGAGTCTAATACAACGGCGACACTTTGGTGGCTATATGGCTGCGGGGTGGCATCATTCGTGGATGCATTTGACATGTCTTCTTCGGGCTATCCATAGAACTCATATAATGATTAATTGAGCCAGTGAATGTTGAGCCAATGGAAATTTATTCGACACATACGGATTTTATTCCAAAAACTGTACAAATTGATGTTTTTACAGGAAAGAAAATAAAAAACATTCGTCAGCATTAATTCAGCAAAAACTTTTTCTTTCTGATCTTTTATCATATTTTCATCCCACTTTTCGATTGCAATCTACAAATTTAGAGCTTTGATCGTTTTTTGCTTCCTCATAGAGGTAGCTATGTGACGGTGAAATTTTTTTTCCCCATTTTCAATGTCAATGTGCTTAAAATCTCTCAAAACATCGAAATATCTAGAAAAAATGTCCGGGTGTGTGTGTGTATGTGCATGTTCTGGCACTGTAAAATTCAAACGTTCATAACTCGAGAACGGTTTGAGCTACAGGACTCCCGTTTTGCATGGATGTTAATTTATACCATCTCTTCGTTCTCTGTGAATTTTGTCGAAATTGCTAGAAAAATACGCATTCTACAGCATTTTGAAATTTTCAAAAAAAGGGTTTCGACGCTCGAACTTCCGCAAATTTTAAGATTTATTACTAATTTTTTTTTTTATAAATAGAGTATCATCATAGGAAGCTTGGTATTGAATTTAGGAAATATCGGTTGAACGGTTTAAATTAAATGATTTTTCGAATTTTACGAAAATCGGAGTTTTTTTTTTAAATCGTCCAACCGCTCTAATTTCTGCGAATTCTGTAAGATATTTCGTGGAAGTCTGTACTTGCTCTTTACTTTCTAAAAAAGTTGTAGAAATAATATAATTTCAATGCAAATACAAAAAACTCTGCAAATTGAAATTTGCAAACTGCTTCCTCAAGATGCTCAAGATGCACGATGCTCAAAGCTTCCTGTATGAGGAAGCCAAATTAAAAATATAGTTCCTCATAAAGGAAGATTTGTGCATCTTGTTTTTATTTTTTTTTAATTTTTTATTAGTTTTTTAGGAATTAATTATGAGTGTTGAATAATATGTCACATGTTTCTGCGATGTTGTCAAGGAAACTGAGCGACGAGGCGAAAAATATTTCATTCGATCGAAACCCTTTGAACGATAACTGGATTACGTAATATATAAATTTATACATAGACGGGAAAATATAGGTTCCGAAATGTAAGATTTCCATTCAGAACAGTTGTGATGAGAAAATTACTGTCACTCAAAAATGCGACTCGTGTAAACGAACGGAATTGACCTAATACGATTACGATCGTTTAAATTTATGTGGACGACGGCCCACAGAGCAAATACAATAAATTAACACAGTCAGAATATAAGTTCATCGGCTTTTGAGATCAGACGCCACATTTCCAGCGACTAACCTTTTTCGGTAAATTTGTTCAAAAGACTGAGAACGGGAGCAAAATATTCGATGACAACACAATCGCGAAACGGTATACGTTACGGTAAATTTGACAACAACAAATAACAAGAATTGACGTATTCTGATTGCAACGAACATATAGAGAAAAGTAAATTTATCTCGTCGAAATATAATTTGAGCTCCTTATCAGCTTGAGGGAAGATTAAAATTTATGAGAGTGAATTGAGGAGTCAGTGAGTTTTTTCAGAGCCTATATTTAGCGAATTATTTTCGACGATTTTTATTCTCTTTCTCGTTGTTGCCACTTCTTGGCCGAAAGTTGGTCCGGAGATGAGAGTCACTTAGAAATTTTGATGCAAATGTTCCGCAAAATGAAATTTAATCAAGCTTGAACGATTTATTGTCATTGCGCTGATCGTGTGCGGTCTTGCATTTTCAAACGACACTCATGGAGGTCTAAACAATTGAGTGAATATAGAAGATCATTTGCGAAGTCACATCCAGCACGAGATCACGTCACAGCTTACCGCAGGCTCATCGACGAGGCTGAGAATCTCTTAGTCTTTTACGGTGCAACTGGTACAAAGGCCTGAACCATATTTGTCAGTCGTATAAATTTTGCTAAAAAAAGTTGTTCGTGTTCCGCTGAAGGCCTACTAGAATTTCTCGGTTGCCATTCTTTGCCAGGATCGGCACTGTGTCTTCCGAACCACTCACGTTCCAATGGACTGCTAAGGAAAGACGACAAACTTCGTAGGCGAAGTCCAAGAAGAGCTTCGTTCTGAAGCACTTTTCGAAGTTCTCTGATCAATGGTGGGTTTCGATGAACTTCCATTATGCTCGAGTACGCGTAGTCGGTGTGTTGCCCTCGGAGCTTTTCAATTATCCAAGTGTCGAGCCAATGATTGCCGCTCGCTAATTGTATCGAGCCAATATGCACCGCGTACAAAGGCGAGAAATAGAGGTTCATATCGTACGCCGATACTTTCGATATACCTTGTTTCCTTATCAGTTCCTTAAGGACCCCGTAGAAGGGATGGACCAGGACAAAAACCTGTGGAGAGAAAGATATGGGGTTTGACCAAATTTTCATGCACGCAATGATTTTTCTATAACGTTTATTGCAACTAAGTGGACCAAGTTGTGAAATCGTCTCACCTGGTAAATTGCATTTCCGGTAGCATACGCACTGATATAATGCGAGCCGAAATTTCTATAGAATGCGACAAGATCACGTAGATTGCCATAGTGGAGCTTCTCGAGTTGATCAACGACGTTGTCAACGAGTCTAACGTTATCGGGCGAGGTGGCAAGCTCCTGAACATCGTCAAATCTCACGTACTTGACGAGAACGTAGGAATAATTAGATCCGATGAAACTGGAATTAATACCAAAATGTTTGGCAGTATCGTTGTTGAACCAATTCGTTCTAAAAGCGGCCCAAGGTTCATCGATTCCGTCGAATTCAAAATAACGAAAGTAAAATTGCAACAGTTCCTTGACAGTATCGCAAAATTTAATCTGCATTCGGCCCTCCATTAGACGGGAGATCCTTAGTGACCGTGCACTTTCCGGAAGAGCAGTTGGGTCTTTTACGACATTGTGAATCTGCTCGTAGTGAAACGATGGAGGGTCATCGTCCATGGGCATGACTCTCATGGTTTCTTCGAGATGTCCATAACGGGCGTGCATATTGATTGCGCCGCCCAATGGTAATTTTTGTGAACACGAGCCCTGGATCGTAATAAAAAATGCTACCGCGAATAACAGTGACGGTCTGCATTCCTTCACCTTGTGAATCGTGTGTGAACTGCCACCAGAAATAACCGATTATGGAACTGGACGATTTTTTAAAATTCTTTATGAACGTTTTTGTGCTAATTGTGCTATGAAGTTCTGTTAATTAAAAAATTTCATGATGCCTCTCGATAACT
The DNA here is from genome assembly GCA_963921915.1 of Hyposoter dolosus. Classification (NCBI taxonomy): domain Eukaryota; kingdom Metazoa; phylum Arthropoda; class Insecta; order Hymenoptera; family Ichneumonidae; genus Hyposoter; species Hyposoter dolosus. Next base: position 12,663,620 of record OY998130.1, on the reverse strand, counting down.
CAAAGGCAAATCGTTCATTCGAACTTTTGCACCTAAGTTTTCAGTCTTCTTATGAAATTTCCACTTTCCACTCCAAAAAAAAAGGAAATCAAATCACTATGAGTATCAATAAGAAGCCCTACATGTAATTCTGACGGTTTTTTCCAACGAACTGACGGAGCAGCAGCAAATTTTCTCTTTATATATTGACATTTATATATATATATTGTATAAATACACTGGAATATGACACGCAGTTACCAATCATGAGAATAGAATCGGGAACAAATACGCTATGTCAATTTTGACGGGGAAAAAACTGCTTTTATTAAAAAACATTTCGTGTCAATAAATGGAGTCGATGCTAGTGACGCAAGTGAAGTAAACGTGCGTATATATATATCTCCATAAGGGAAGTTTATTGGAATAATGGTTCAATATTTTGGGACTGTAAGAATCGGATCGTCCAGAAAGTATTCCTCTTCATCCTTTTTTTTCAAAATTTCATGAAAATATCTTTCTGCATTGTAGGATTTTTAGCGTGTATCGTCGATTAAATGGATTATTCTATATTTTCACACACTCTCGTTATTATAAGTTAACTTCGTACAGAGTAAGATAATTTACGAAAAGTTCTTCGAAGAATTGGCGACGACTGGGGTCTTTGATGAAAGGTGCCAGGCTTCGAAGCTTCAGCTCAAGAACAGCATTTCCCTCAAGACGTTCGTTCAAATCTTTTGACAAGGTCTCGTTCCGAGCAACCGTGAAAAGACTTTTATACGTGCCGTCGCTTACAACTTCCATGTTGTTGTTTGCCCACTGTTCAATCATAAAATCACCACTCATCGAAGATATCAGTCCAATAACCAGAGTGTGCTTAGGAGACAAATATTCGTTCAATAAATCTGTCGACATTGGCGGTGTATTCGGCGTCTTGTACAGCTCCTTGAAATGCTTATAAAATTCACGATCGTAAACGAAAACCTGTGAAAAAAATTAATGCATAATTATCGATCATCGCCGATAGTCCAGAAGGGAAGAAAATCCTAGGAGTCTTTACGATCGAACTATTTCTTTGACAAATTTTCATTCTCGAAGATATAAGCCATGGAATCTGGGGGGCTCACGTGACGCGAGAACGGAAACATTTTGAATTTGAACTGCATAACGTTACGCTTCGAATTCGGATGAAACTGGAAGGAAGCTCGAAACAAACAAACGCATCTAGGTATCGATCTTTTTTGTACATTTTCCCAAATTTTTTGTACATCTGGCCCAAATATTTTATCTGATTAAAATATTCCATATAAGAAGAGATACGAAAACGATTATCAAGATCTGCTACAAGCTTTCTCTATTCTCCATGGGAAAAAATGATGGATTATGGTTAAAAGACCTCAAAGTTTCTTACTTGATAGAGCGATTCCCCAGTAACGAAAGAGTGGATATAATGAGTGCCGACTCTGTTAGTGAATCGAATAAAACTATTGGCGTCACCAACGGTAATGTTTTCAGCTTCACTGACAAAACTTTTGTCATATTCGAGGTTTTCGGGAGAGCCAGCGATTTCTTGGCCATCACGGTATCTCGAGATGCTCGTGACAACGTAGGAAAAATCGTCGCTGACGAACGATTTATTTATTCCGAAGAGATCAGCAGTTATTATTGGATTAGAAAAACTGGTGAAAACATTCCAAGGCTTTTCGACTCCGTCAAACTGATAGTTTTGACAATAGTATTTCAATAATTGTTCAACGTTATCACAAAAATCCAAGCGCCAACCACTGCCCAGTACGCTGTCTCCTTTCGTCTGCCGGATTTGAGGCGGATTTTTAAAAACTTCGACAGTAGGCACTTCGAAATTATTTACATGAAAGCGGTATAGGCGCATGGCTCTTATATTTTCGATGAGAATCCCGTACTGATTCAACAAATTCATCGCCGCACCAATCGGTGGATCGCCCTCTTTCGCATCTCCAATATTAATTATCACAGCAGACGTAACAAACAACAAGAACCAACGCATTTTGCGTTTCACTTCAAAACTTCCTCTATTTTTTGGCTCGCGTTTAAAAATAAAAGAAAGAACTTACAATTCGACGATGAAGTAGAATTAATTAATATTTCCAAACGGTGATGGAATCAAAAGCCCGAGCCTATGCAAGAATTTTTCTAATCATCCAAAAAACACTTTTCGCTGTATTTTAAAAAAATTCCAGGCAAGACGATGTGAATTTTTCAAATTTTTTTTCAGTCCTGCTAGACAATGTGCATTTTTTACCCTGATTCGCGTCAATACAAACGATAAATTAAGCAATAAAGATGGTCCGATTAATTAACATACTCGTTCGTTGTCCGTTACTGTGGTAGTTCCTCGCTCTTATTCCGAACACTCGATCATAAGCTAAATTTTCGAGGTTTACTTATATACCGCACGTGAAAGATTAAGAGTTCTGACGTACTAAGTTTTCTGTTGCTTCAGCCACTTTTGGATGTTAGTTTTCATGCTATGACGACCAGGTACGTCAAAGTATTGGGAAACGATGGCCTTAAGTTGTTAGTTATCAATTCTTTATTATTTGGAATATCGTCAACGCTCATTGGACTGATGTCGATTAGAAAATTCTTTACTATTTCCATCTCTTATTTGTCAAACCATTGTGAGGCAGGTTGAAGCGAAAAGAAAAATATTTAAATGTGTCGATTACTTTTTCCATCGTACGTGACCGAACATACATGACAGAAAATTATTTTTTATTTTCAAGTTCTTCGTATTGACCGCAACGAGTCATTTTCAACTTTGACTTGACGAAACTAATCGTTGTGATGATGCGAACGAACTGATACTCGGAAAAACTTAGCCATATACGTATCTGCCAGGTTTTCTGTCGTTTTCCTTGGCTCTCGAGCTGGCGCGATATGCAAGAGGATTACGAAAGACTGGCTATGGGCAGCGCTCCCAAGCGGCGGGCTTTGATGATCCAAAAACTCAGACTTAGAATTTTTTGATCTTATTTCGAATCATTAATTTTCTCACACAGGAAGGACGATTGAGATCGGAGGGCTGAAGGAATCGAAAAAATAACCGTGCAATAAAAGCATCAGGACTTTTTCATTTATTTTTGCATTCATTCCACGTCTCTCCGCAACCGAAAAAAAAATCGGATGGCGGCCCTACCGCATTGGGTTCGCTATTTATTTTCCCGAACATGCGGATTCGTTTGTTAGAGGATTTTCCATGTGAATCAGGAGAAAAAGGAGATTATTCGAATTTTTACACCACAATTTCCTCTAAATTGGTTTTGAATCACGTTTCGATCTCGTACATTTTCAGATCCCTTCGAACTCCTTCCTCGAAGAAGTCGCGATGTCCGGGATCTTGGAAAATAGGTGCCAAAGATCGGAGTTCCAGCTCAAGAAGAGCATTCTCTTCAAGATGTTGGTACATATCTCTTAATACTTCCTCGTCTAGAACGATCTTGAAAAGACTTGTATACTTTCTGCTTCCCTTAACTTTCAAGTTCTCGTTTGCCCAAGTTTCGATCGAATCAATACCGCTCGCTGTACCGATCCGTCCAATATGCATTGTGTACTTCGGAGACAAATAAGTATTTAATGATGAGCTCGACATCGAAGCTGATGCAGTAGAATCTTTGAATATTTTTTCAAAGTATTTGAAAAACTGTTTTTTGTAGACGAAAACCTAAAAAAAAAAAAAAATACTCTTGAATGATCGATTTACTGCAGTCGTTGTAATTAGATGATTATGTTTTTTCAATTATTCTCATTGGCATATTTATATTTTCCCAAAAAAAACCGTTTAGTGTTTTTTTCTTTCGAATAAATATTTATCCATAAAATATAGATTTCAAAAACCATGGACACGAGGATCCAATTATAGGAGATTGAGAAGCAGCATTGAGAAAATAAATAAGCCTTTTTTTCTTAATTTTCTTTTACGAGCGAAAGACAGTGATTACGATAAAAAACGAAGATGTTGTTTTCGAAAAGCCTTGATGTTTTTCTCACCTGATACATCAAATCTCCGGTAACGAAAGAGTTGATATAATGAGTTCCATATTTCCTACTGAACTTGTTCAAACTGTTGTCATTACCAACGACGACGTTGTTAGCTGCACTAACAGCAGTTTTGTTAAATTTGAGATCGCCGGAGAAGCCAGTAAGTTTTCGACTGTCATGATATCTTGCGATGCTCAAGACAATGAAAGAGTAATCGTCGCTGATGTAGTTTTTTTCTATACGGAAATGTTCAGCAATTATTGCTGGAGGCCAATGATTAGTGAAAGCCATCCAAGGTTTTTCGACTCCGTCAAAATGAAAGTTCTTGAAATAATATTTCAATAAATGTTGAGCGTTATCGCAAAAAACCAAACGCAAGCCACTGGTCAGTATGCTGTTTCCTTTCTCCTGACGGACTTGAGATGGATTTTTGAAAACTTTGACAGTCTTCTCTCCGAAAATAAATTCTGGCAAGTTGTAGGACCGCATGACCCTTACATTATTGTAGAGAGTCGCGTATTGCATCACGAAATCGAACGCACCACCTACTGGTGGAGTACCCAATTTTGTATCTCTCATATTTTAATTATCGTGGCCAACGTAATTAACAACAACGGCCAACGGATCTTGCGATTCGATCGTCAACTTCCTTGCTGCACTTTTTCGATCGTCTCTGAAAGAACAGCGAACAACATTCAATTCAATGTCGAAATAGAATTAATTGATATTACGAATCGAGCAATGGAATGCTCGATAATTAAGTGAATTCCGTTGCACTCACTTCAAGTAGTTATTTATCAGCTGAAACTTGCAACGTTTGTATACCACCGATGCAAAATTATGAACTGCCCGATAAAAAGAAACACGGAGCTTTGGCAATGGGTTGATTAACAATTCTTTATCTCATCTCTGCATCGCATCGCATGACTGCATTAACAAATTTGAGTTCTTTTATTTGTTGTAAAAAAAAATGTAACGTGTCATTGCAACTCAATATTTACGTCGATGATTCATGAGTTATGGAAAGAGTCTACAAGTTTGTTTCGTGACTTTTCCTATTATACGTGACCGCACATAGAAATAGAAAAATTATTCCAAATTTGTTGATTCTCTTATTTGGATAAATGTACACGTGACCTGCACAGTGCTGTGTTAATAGTTTCGTTCTGTGTAAACTCTTCGGCCAAGCATCTAGAAACGTGTGTATTGATCTGATTGACATCAAAAGTAGAGATTTTGCTGGGCGAGAAGATCAGCTGACATCGGAATATCAAAGTCCATCGTATAATTTTTTACCTCAAGGTGGATCTTTGCCTCAATCGATATCATAATATATTACAGAATCTCATAAAATTCAACATTTTTTTTTTACGACAGTCGAATCGTTATTAGCCCTAACCTCGCCAGATAGTAAAAGCGGATCAGAGTTTCACCATTTTTTGTCATCAAATTTTTCAATATTAAAAATGATTTTTATGTGTGTCTGTGTGTTGTACGTTTTTGTCCGTCCGTGAGGAGGAAACGGCTGAACCTGAAAGTGTCCCGAGTTACCATTTTTTTAGAGCTACCGGATTCTATCGTACAATTTAAAAATAACATAATTAGCGATAAATTTTTCAACGTGTTACGAGCGAAGAACGCAAAAGTCTCCAAGTCACACGTGTGAACAGAACGAAGCGACGTTTTACGATTGTTGACTCATCGATAAAAGGAAAACATTCCAAAAAGTCAAACATGCCTTATCGTTGCAAATTAATTATATACGTATGGTGCGGTGTTGTTGATTTCCACGAAAAAAATTTGACTATTTTGGCGAGTGTTCTGAACGACCATCATGACAACTGGATCCTTCATATTATTTTCCATGAGGAAAAACGTTAACGAAGCTGAGAGCATAGAGGAATATTAAATTTTTAATAAAAGAAAAAAATGTTTCAAATTCCACGGATAGGGCTTTCGAATTTGAAATATCAGGAATACCATTTTTCGGATATTCGGAACAATTGCGTTGAATCGAGCGAATTCAAAGGGTAACGCTATTAAAATTTGCGATCCTCAGGAACTCACGATGTATTGATTATTTCAGCTGAGTTTGCATCGTCGATCAGGAAAACCCTACGCAGTCCTGTGACCGTTTACAAATTTGCCTAAGCCCGAGGGGTTTCACCGTGCCGATGGAGATTCCAGGCTTGGCATATCCGGATAAAACTCAAAATATGTATATAACGATCACACTGTGATTTCTATCGGGAATAGATTTTATTTTAAATTGTTTCCGAACATATATTCGGAGCTTATGTTCTTCGTTTTTTTTTTTTTTTTTTTTTCATCCTCGAGTGCGATTCGAAATCGATACGCTTCGAGGCTCCATAATGGGGTTATGTTGTTCCGCAGGCCAGAAAAATGAAACGGGCGATGAATAAACAGGTGTGAAGGGTTTCTCGAAAATCATTTAATCGTGAAAAATTCACGGTGCAAACGGCAATGACACGAGGAAATGAGTAGTTGATAAGCAGTAAAAATAAAGTTCGGTCCTGATGTATTCTATCGACAATTATGTAATAATTACGTATTCCGTAACAATAACGGTAATTACAAAATAATTTTGCGTCTATTATTGTAGCGCGTGCGACGGATTTATCGAAAATTCAGCACTTTCGATTCAGTTATTATTCACTTACCAATCTCTCACGGGTTTGTATTCAATCAGGATTTACTTTTGCAGACGAACTGCAATTCTCGCAGCACCGGCACTTGATCGGGTTTTGTCAATTCTTTTACACCATGATGATTTGCACACCATTGAATCCCATGAGGAAAGAAGTTTGCTATTCTTCCTATTGCAATATTAGGAAATAAATAAATTTAAAGCCCCGACAAAAATGCAACAGGAATGCAATTAGTCGTAAAAAAAAAACGTATATTTCAAACTGCATAGCTCGAAAAACCACTTTCCTCGGGTGTCGTTATCAAAAGACAAATTGACGGTACATTTTGTTCAGAAAAAGATAATTCTTAGTAATAAAATAACGTTTCGTAGTATCGTGCATATATGGCGATACACGAATAAATCGTTTTACATTATTTACGTAATACGGGTAATTATAACCGAAAATAGAGATCAGCGGGCCGGCTGTTTGATTTGTGGGATTACGTAATTTGGTTAATCAGTCATCGGCCCAATCGGGAATGAGGAAACGAGAGAAGGAGGGGGATCGAATGAGAAACTTATTTTAGTTCGTGGCTCGAAAATTTTCTGTTCAACCACTGGAGAGTCTATGACGATAACTCGGAGGGCACGCGAAAGTGCGAAATATCGTCGGATTGTTCGTGTTTGTTCGCGATTTTTCTCTTTTCTATAAAATCTTCTCACATGTTGACTTCCCACTGTTTGAAATAATTGTCGATAACCTCCAGGAACCATTCGCGACGTTTTGCATCTTTGAACAGAGGCGCCAAAGTTCGGAGCTGCAGCTGGAGAAGAGCCTCGTCCCCGAGGAGCCCGTCGAGCTGTCGTAGCAACGATGCATCACCGTGAAGCTTCAAAAGACTCGCGTACGTGAATATGTAGTACTGAACCCTTAATCTTTCCACCGCCCAAGCTTCGACCGAACGGTTACCACTCGCCGATTGTATAGTTCCCATGTGCTCCGCGTACCACGGCGAAAAATAGTTGCTCAATTCGAGACTCGACAATTCCGCTACACCTCGCGCCTTCAGTCGCTCCTTTATTCGGAGGTAGACCTGAGGTGTGTAAACGAACACCTGCAATCAAAAGTTGATCATTTATTAACAGGTGCAATGTGATAATTTGTTAACACACTTTAATCGTTAAAGGGATTGGTACTGTTGAAAACTGTCACTGCACGTCCGACTTTGGTAGAGTTGCTGACAACAATATTTCTACAGGTTAAAAATATTTTTCGATTTTTTTTTTACCGAATTCACAGGACGTTCAGAACTCTGAATCAGTTTTGAAGTGTTTTTCAATTTTTTATGAAAATTTGTACGTTTTCGTTGTGAATATTCTCGTTTGCTCGATCGTCGTGAAAATTAGTTGATTTATTTGTGCTATTTGTTTACAGGTCAAAAGGGAACGGCGGTTCTTACCTGGTAGAGGGAATTTCCGGTTACGAAAGAGGAAATATAATGAGATCCAAAATTCCTGATGAATCGAACGACGCTGACGGTATCGCCGACAGTGACATTGTCCGCTTCTCGGGCGACCGCCTCGTCGAGTACGAGACTTTCCGGTAAGCCGGCAAGTTTTTGATTGTCACGAAATCTTGCAACCCTCACAAGAACATAGCAATGATCACCAGTGATGAAAGAAGCGTTTATCCCGAAATGCCTGGCAATGGCGGCCCTGGACCAACTCGCGGTAAAAGCTCGCCACGGTCGATCGAGTCTCTCGAAAGCGAAATCCCGGAAATAGGCTTGCAGCAATTGCCGAACGTTGTCGCAGAATTCCATGTGGAAATCGCCGTCGAATACGGCGGCGCTTTTGGCTTGAGCACGCTGGGGCAGCGCTGACGGATTCTCGAACACGTCGAGCGTCGGCTCTCGAAAAACCCACGTGTCCGTGTCATTTCTTGGCACGACTCTCATACTTATGCTCAAATAGCCATAACGACTGAATACGTTTATTGCACCACCCAATCGCGGCTTTTGCGAATTAGCGCTTCCGATGTTAATTGTTATCGCTAACGTGAGCAACAGCCATAGCCCACGACTCCACATCTCGTGATTTATTCCTGATCTTACCAGCCGCACCTTTCGAATCGCGTCTGGAACGACAAAAAACACGTGCGATTCATTTATCAACTGATTACCCAATAATTCATTCTTATTTATTTGTATATAATTTTTTCCAATAATGACACGCCACTGTGAAAGAATAATTGGAGGAAACGATTAAAAGTCTTTCGTCTAGACGTTGCGTACGCCAATCCTCAAGATTTTGCAATATCTACAACGCTCGATAAAGCCCAATTCGCACCATGAGAATTAAATTCCATTAACGCGAATGGCAAAGATTCGAAGGACTTTGTCTTCTCGTAGAATATCGCGAATCCTCGCTGGCACTCGTCTCAACCACAAAGATGCTCAAACATCCTCAGCAATTGTTGAGTTCACGTAGCGTTTCCGGCGCTTCGAGCGAATAATTGAAGGATGCTTGTGCGTCGCGTGACAGCATGGATCCGTTTCGCAAGAGGCAACATTCGCGATCATTATATTCACTTCGATGTTCTGAGCTTGGCAGAAAAAAAAGTAAATAAATAATCAAAAATGACGCCCATTGTACGTGTTCCTTGGATCGTCATACGAACTTCTCTTGATTACATAGAAGCGTGGATAATAGTACGCGAAACGTGTACCGGATCTCCACTACTGTATAATCGAGATCTTTGCGGTGTCCGCGAAGGTGGACGCACCACATTGTACTGGGCAAGGTGGCCGGTAGCCACAGGTGCCAACGAGTGGCCTTCATCCCCACTTGACGCATTTTTTCCAAGGCTTGATTCCGCGAGACTTGAAATATATCGCTGCCAAGTCTCGTGAAAAGTACTCACTCCTATTAGCCGAGCGTCTACTCCATCAGGATCTATATAGACGTCCGTGTATGTGTGAGTCGAGACACAGATATAAATCGAGAGAGTGCAACGAATCCGGAAAGGAAGGTCGCGAGTGACTTTTCCCTTGAAGGAGTAAATCCAGGTGCACGTGTCGGAATAAAACAAGAACAGTCGTTATTGCTCCTATCAACACAAATCTATACACCGTCGCGCTATAGTTTCGATATATTTCTAAATTTTCAATTAGTTTTTTATCTGCAAATACACAGTTTTGAAATCTCGCGACGTTAAGAATAAATTTTCCTACATGGAGAGAAAATAACATAAAAAATTACTATGGAATCATAGTTCCCCGGTTCCATGTTGCTCCTCTGAAAGATTTTAGCAAAAAATGGTAATTTTTCATTCATGTTCTGTTGAAAATAACGGAAACTTTGACATTTTTCGTCAAATTTTGACATTTTTTGCCCAATTTCAGTTGAAAAATGAATCTGCATTTGCTAAAATCTCTCAGAAGGACGATGTGGTACCAGCAAACTCCGATGACATAGTAAAATTTTATATAATTTTCTCTCCGTGTATCAGATTAAAAAAAATCAATTGTACCTCGAAATCTACAGCGATTAAGATTACCACAAAGTTGTCGAAAATGTAAAAACGTATTATTGAACCATTTTAGAGTTTCGGGAAGCGCAGATTGATTCCGAAGTTTAATAAAGAGGCGCGGTAAAGACGCGATGTGAAGAATCAATTTTCCTATATCGAATTGAGATAAATTAATTGTATCTCGAAATCGACAGAGATTACGATTACCACAAACTTGTCGAAAATGTAAAAACGTATTGAGAGGAACGTATTGGCAATGTGCGAGCAAGATTGGCTCGCAGTGTTCTCTACTTTATTCTCATTTCGTCTAATGATATGCGTTCGACGTGAGTGTTGCATCGGTTCGGTGCAAATGCTGATTTAAATGCATGGTGCACATCTTATTAGTACGTGCATCAAACACGAATAAAGTAGGCCTGCACCTCGTGTATACGATCGACGAGTCATGTACTGGGCTATTAGAGCCAAGACACACATACCACAGTCGATGTTACCGGGACTACATGTATATAGGGTGTCCTGATGCTGATGGATAAAAAATTGAAAGCCTGAGTGAATGTAGGTCGAGCACTAATTTTTGGATCGATCACATTTTCTCCCGATTTCAATTATTCAAGTTGCCTGCGCTATGACTTCTATGGCGTTTGCTATTGAAACGGTTGGTGATAGGAAAAAGTGTTAAGGACCAATTTTGTAAAGAATCAAATTTGGCGCAACAAAGCTCTCTACGTTTTTTTTGTTATCTGTAGTATCTTACTCGCAAAACAGGTCGAAAAACAACTTGACGTTCGGTTCACACGCGAGCGACCAAAATTAGCCTGTTCTTTCAACAGCTCCCAGGAATAAACTACTGGCGATAGAAACACGTCGTCAGGAACTTTTTTGTAGGAAATTTTATGCTCTACAAATTTGGTGCTATACATTTTATCGTTATTCCCAACAGTTTCGAGAGCGTGTGCGATTAAAGAATATGTTTGGGTGCGGAATTCGATGATTGATGAATTACCAGATCTCGGAAAAACACGACATTTAGTGTCAATGTTCCGTCTGATTGTAATGTATCTTTACGTGATTTATGTCGCAATTCAGGACACCCTGTATATGTAGAGCCTGGAGAGCCGGTTTACCGAAGAGTCTATTAGACAAGCTGGGATGTCGTGACAATGCGGTCACGAAGATGAAAGGCTGAGCATTACTATTCGTCGTTTATGTGCATTTTTCGTAATCTTGGAAAATCGCACGAAGCGTTTTTTTTTTTTTTTTTGGCGAATGGCCGACATCGGATCTATCATTCGATCTCGATCTCAATCTCCAAAGATCGGTTGTGTAAGGATCTTGAAATCCAAAGTATTTAAGTCAAATGTTAAAATCTCCCGAGAACTCTCCCGGCGGTACAAATTTAATGTTAAATTTCCCAATAAATAACGTACGATTCTTCTCACACATTTTGGCCGCAAGAGATAACGAACATGGCTCAACTATTCCCGAACTGCAATCGTAACTCGTTCCAAATCTCTTCCACCTCTCGTCCCACTGACCTTTAGAAAATCGCTGGTAACAACCACGAGATCACTCCTCAATCGCGTGCGACCCAATGTATTCTCGTTTCCGGCGAGAACTCTGAAAAGTTCAAACGCCACCGCCTACCAACCAACAAATTATAATGAAAGCTACGAAAGGGATATTTTTACGAGGACGTGCTTAAGCATTTTTTTATGAAACCCGGAATAGGACAATACGCGATTCAACCACATTGCCTTTTTTGTTTTCTTTCGTCAATCACCGAGTATAATGACACGACTCGAACAAATTCATTCAGCCCGATAGATTCAACTCGTCCGACTAGGACCGAACCATTTCGTCTCCCACGCTGCTACATTCAAAAATACATCGAAAAATCTTTCTAGAAAGAATCCAGCTGCCGAAAAATGTCAAGACCAAAAGCTCTCGATCCTGAAACGATTGAACAGTCACGACCGCACGGTCGAACGAAAAGAAGTAACGTCAAAGAAGAATCGTCAAATTATTTCAACTTTACTTTTTTTTTCTATAATTTTCATGGTTTCTACGTTCATTCCCATTAATTAATTATCAAATGTTCATTAATTCATGTTTCATTAATTTAATCAGACTCTGGGAACTACGAGGCTAGGGAAGTTTTTTCAGTATAGCTGTTAAACATTTTGAATTCGTGTACGAAAAAAATTATGTTTGTACGAAATTACTACAGAGTTTCATTCGAGAGTAAACATTTGTACTTCGTTGCCTTTCACTGAGAAACCTCTTCTCAACATTTTTAATGGGCTCCCGTGATCATATCTGCAGACAAGCCATCGATGCAAGAAACAGACAACATTTAAGATGTATCTGGATGCATAGTGTAAGAGATCGTGATGATTGTAATGATTGAAATGTGCACTCGTAGGATTTGAATCTTTGTTTCGTTAAACTTGGTTATTTGTGAATAAATCATTTAAAAAGCATAATAATAGTCTATCTATTAATGTTCTATGGTGTTTGGGAGAACCATGACAAGTTAAACGCATTTCCTATACTATTAAACTGTTTCTCCGAAACGCCCCAGATCTTGATGAAAATGTGTATGGGATTGAATCTAAAATGAGCGGATAAGTACAGCTTTCGCCACTCACTTTCATGCTGAGTATTAGTTTGTTCGTGGAAGAATGATTTTTACTGCCCGAGGCTTTATCACGATTTTTTTTTTCAATTTGCCATCGCCTGGCTGCGTCTCTGAAGTTCAAAGAGTTCAGGTCAAATGTTCTACGAGTTTTAATCAGTGAACTTTTACTCTTATGGGACAATCAAAGTCACCACGTTCGTATACTAATTTACTTCTCGCATAGTAAATTGAATACAATTTTTCCCCAGGTCTAACGAAGATTGAAAATTTTCCGAGTTTCTTGAGAAAAAAAACTTCTACCGAAACGTCACTGCCGGAAATCGAAGCGACAAAGTTATAGTTTTTCTTTGAGATGTCGATTGGGAATTGATTTCTAAAGAATTAATTTCTAGACAAACAAAAAAAAAAAGTTGCCACAACGAGCACTTTTTTTTTGTGACATTGGCAGTTTTTTCTGCCACTCTGACATAAATAAGTTACGTATCAAAGTTTACGTCCCTGTGGTGACCCTGACATCGATAGGCAATTATTGAACGAGAGAATCACGAGATTCCCTCATCGTCTTGGACTCACGTAGCCTTCGTTTATTGATGCATTTTAATGATCGTAAGAAACAGTGCAGTAATGCGAGATGAGTCTGGTTGTAGGCTTCCCGAACGATTAATTCAATATCGAGAGACTATGTAACGGTTTATGCGGTCGGACAGTAGAGACTGTCTCGCTCATTTTATTACTGCGGTTCATTGCTATGAAAATCGTGCTCCTGTTCACGAAACCGATCGTCGCTCGTGAATTCGTAATCGACTCTCGTCGAGTCAATCACACTCTCTCTTTTTTTTCATTTCGAATCGTTACAATGTTAAGAAACTTGAAGCAACGCCAAGGATCTGAAATTTTGACATTCATGGCCATAATCCCATTTCCATTTACGATTATATGCATCCGTCTATATTTTTTTGTTCCTCACTCTCATGCAGGATTCGATAGCTTAAGACAAATGTCCTCCCACGGAATACAAAACATATTTCCTTGATTTTTTAATTGTCGAAAAATCATTGAAAATTGGAGTAAAAAAATTCATTTAATTTTTTTAGTATTTGGCATCGAGATGCTGTTTCTTTTTATAAAAACTTGTTATCTTTTTTCTTGCCATCTGAAAAGACGGATATTACAGAACCGCCGTTTAGTTTTTCATTGCTCAATCACAGAGTTTAGAAAATTGGATTTATCTCCGCTCCTACTTTTCAAGCTCTCTAAGATTTCCAACATCAGAAAATTCTAAAAACAATTAATCGCAGTCACTACGAAATTCTTTGTACATGTGAATAAACACAGGTATCCAAAATTATCTCTTAAAAAACGCAATCGTCCCTAACAACAGCAGTCGCGTTACGTAAATTCTTTGAGCATGACGAAACTGCGAAAACGTCTCTATTAAGTCTCATCGATTATCGACGCAAAGCATCGCATCGACGATTTAAAGAAAATTTAGTAGTCTCCGGGAACAAAAGGAGTTTATGCAACACGTTTTTCGATTCTTCGACAAACGAAAAGAAACGTGTCTTGAAATTCTAATTCACCATTTCTGGCCATATATTCCACTTAATACAACGAATGAATTTCCACATTTTGAAAAGACAAAATCAAAGAAACTTCAAATTCACATACAAGTTACGAAATAATCTCGAAACGTTCCAAATAATTTTTGTACGATTAAAAAAATGCAATTTAGTCAACTCAATCGATCCTAAAAAAAAACCTTGTTGGATATTCAAAACAGCATACCAAACGAGAAGCGCCGACACTTGTCAGTGTCAGTTGTAGGAACTGCGACTGTTTACAGGCGAAAAAAATGAAATACGAACCTATCAAACAACGTCAGAATTTTTTTAGGTTAAAAGTGGTTCAAGATTTCATCAGATCTATGGTTAATGAAACGAAATGACGAGTGTACCTTCTTGGCTGATTTGAAATGGTTGCAAAATCTCGCATGAGCCCGACATGTTCGCTGGATGTGCAGTGCGTCGTGATTTAATTCGCTTCATATCCATCTCATTTATTTGGTCCATAAAAATCTCCATTGAAATAATAATTGAACATTTCGTCTGGATAGGCAAGCAGACGCTCGATTTTACAGTCTTTTTCAAAACCCAAAAGCTCGATGTTAATTCGCAAGCGTGTTGAAAAATGAAAACGCGCTTAATATTTATCGAGAATCTTGGGAAATTATATCGATTGATAAAAAGCATTTAATTATGTACCAAGGTACGGCATATTTCGTCTCGGAACGATTGAATTATTTAATTTTGGCGGCTGCGCCGATTACACGAGCCAATAACTTTCGGAGTTCTCACCAAGTTTTAAACCCCGACATGCATCTCCTCTCCATTCGCAACAATCGATTTACTACGAGATATAAATATAAACGTAGGAGAGAAGAGTTTAAGAAACTCCGAGGCATTAGCTTCGTCACCCCACCGGCCTAATCTAACTTGATTTCATTTCCTTTTGTTGGACTGTGCCCCTCTCAGTGAACATGTACCGCAGCGATTGATGACATGTAAAAACCGTATAATCTTCTGTACCAATTCAGCCCCTAGTCTCGCGTGACTGAAGCAATTGTTATGGGTCAGTGACTGATTTAGTGAATTGCATACGGAACTCATAGAAAGTTCGTAACACGACCACCGATTCTGCATTTTTTCTTGGCACAACTTCAGACTCAATTGATTACGTTTTTTCAACGAAAACTGGAGAGTTTTCAAATCGATTAAAATTAGTCATTACGATATATCTCTCGAGTATTATTGCGTAACCGAGAAATGGCCATGGCGATCGTGATATTGCATCAAAATTAAAAATGATATATTAAAATGTCTCGAAATCTGTCGCCGAGCTTATGTTCCCTTCACTCTGTTACCTGTTCAATGAGTGCATTCGTAATATTCACAGGTGGGTGTTCACCACCTGCAGAAGGTCACATGACTAATTATTAATGAACATTTTAAAATCCTGTAAACTGACGAATGAAAGTCGGTTTTTTTTTAGCGTGAAAAGGAAAGATAGAAAAAGTCCATTCTGATTGTAAGTCTACGTTCTTAATCTTGTTAGCTCATAGAATTTTTTCACGACTGCAAAAAACAGCAAATTAGTGGGGACGTTCTGAATGGAGGTATGTTTTTTGTTTTTATTCGTGTAAGCCAGATGCTCCTCTTTGTTTCTGTGTCAAAGAGTCTTTTCAGATCCTTTTGCCTTCCACACCGACAAAATTTTGAGTAATATTTCGCACGTGCTCTCCTTCGCTTTGCATTCATTGTTTCATTTCGTCACATTCGTACCGTGCAAAAGAATTAGTTTCCCGCAGACATTTCTTCCGTTTTACGCAAATGGTTTTCCTACAGGAAACAACGATTTTCGCACGTCTCGGTGTGGCTCAACATCGCGACCCTTATCTCAAAATTATCATGAAATATATTTCTCGACGAACGTGTACACGCAGTAAAAAAAAAAATGCAACATGAAAAAAAAAATATTTCGTTAAATCATTGAATTGTTGAAGTTTATGAATTTTTCAACATTTTTTTAAACTCAAAACCCAAAATTGCTCTCTACATACAATCCATTTCGAGGATTCTTCAAATGGGCCAACATATTCGATCTTTCTATTAGTCTGTTCACCGCTTGAAATATTTGGAAATGAATTCACGAAATATTCCCAAATTGACACAAAATGAATTATGAGGAACGAATCAACGTATAAAATTTCTCGTATGTTGAAAATTTGCGTTCGTATGGAGCGACATATATGTAATTGATTGATTCTTGGAAATGAGTGTTTGTTGGAATAAAAATAATTTTTATTCACTGTGAGCATCAGTGAAATAGGATACTGAAGGATCATGAAACCATTGCATTGCGATGAGCAACTGACATTTACGTGCCACTCGTTGCATCGGTTTGTAAACACTCATTCGTGATTCCTGCACGTGTTTCAGCGATCCAACCTGAGCAACGTACCCAAATGTTTGCCTGGATGTTTCAACAGTTTATTCTTCTACCCGAACATCATTAATTACCAAGGACTGATTCACTTAATTAACAACAATTTCAAAAAAAAAACACGAAATGAATTTCGAAACTTTGTATAAATTTTAAAAACTCGCTCATGGGTGAAATATTATATTTATTCTCCGCGAGTACAATTTTTTTTAATACTCCATGAATCATGAGAAAAATGACGAATAATGTTTGGGTCCGCGAATCCTGAGCCAGCGTTCGATATAAATTTTTAATCTCTCGATCTACGAGCACACGAAAAATACATTAGAATTTTGTAGCCTTTGTTGCAAGATGCTGCAGCGAGCGTCTTAGTACCGAGTAATTTAAAAATCATTTTCAAAGACACTCGCCACACTTTCGTATATACTCTACAAGTTGGTGGAATAATCATCATCATATTATTTATAATACCGCGTGAAAGTGCAGCAACAGCTGCAGCCTCGAAGTCTTTGTTGACATACGGTCACGCTGTTGTAATAACCAATGTAGCTGAAAAAGGTGGGATAAGCTTTCTAAGTATATGGGTGCGTGGTTTTACTCCATTTGTGATATTAATGAACATTATTAAAAACGTAATGGTCAATAATTCAATATTCCATGAAAATATTTTCTCGACCAGAATGAATGGAAACAATTATTGGCACTTTTATTTATTCACTTAAGCAGAGACGAAGTTTTGAGGACAGAAAGATCGAAGAGTCTGGATCTCCCAAAATTTGAAGTACTTTATAATTATGTTCTCAAAGTTTCCACTTGTATAAAGCGGATGCATAAAAAAAATTGAAACGCAAACTCTGCAGCTTTTTTTTCAGTTTCTTGCGATGTGCCGGAGATGTGCATAACCGCGAGTATCGTATTGCGCATTAATTGTGACGCAAATTGCTCTTTATGACCCCGAAGTGATGAGATTGATTTTTTTAAAGAGATACCTAAGAGTGGAATGATCATTAAAAAAAAAAAAAAAAACAAATAACGATGAGGTCTTTGTTTGATAATATATCATCACGTGATTTCTGTAGGTCACGTGAATCTTATACGACACGTGAGTTTCGTACGTCTCGTGAAATCTAGTCTTTTTCTTCGCTCTCGATTTACCAGTAAGTGCTCGAGGTAACGAAGTCAGTCTAGCGGTTTGCTGCGACCTAATTAAATGTCATTATTAATGATACTTTATTTTCTCAGGATAATTATTGAAAGAAAAATATTTGCGGTGTACTCGAAAATTATGAATTAAAATTCGCAAAACACAATGCAGTGATAAACGACGAACAAAAAACAATTAATCGCGCACCTGCAAATCTTTTCTTGCAAAAGGTAAACGCGAGCCTGTCACTGCTTGAAAAATGATCAACGACTGTGTCGGGCAGCTCAGACTCTGTTTATTTATCTTGTTGAATCACTGTATTCATTGTGCTCGAGATTAATGTCACCAGATATAATTTAAACGGCCATTGTACGACCATAAACTAATCGTTTCCGGTAATTAACGCACAATGGCGAATAAAGATGTGAACCCCAGGTGTGAATGACTACATTGAGACATTTCAATACGCAGCGTATAAATATGTAAATTACTCTGTACGAATGCTTCAGAAATTAAAATAGTCAAAACCAAACGCGGGTATTTCCTCGTCGTCTAGCCAATTTCGTGGTGATTTACAATGGCGAACAATAAAGAAGGAAAGACAATAATTATTAAGAGAACATTTTTCGATGTGGTATCCGAGGGAAACCTTTCCAATTAATAGAGAATTGTAACGAAGCCCCGAATAATTGGAACTTGTACGAAAAAACGTGGCCGTTATAAGTTTTCGTAGTATTGAGTAAAAAAATCAATTTTTTTCGATATTTATTCCACAGGTCGTGGTTCGTTGTCAAATTTGCAAACATTCTCGATACCAAACAATAGCCAATGCAAAAGATTTTCAAATCCTGCTTAATGAGTCGCAATCAAGTCGAAAACTATCGACGGCTCATATTCCATTGAAGGAAAGGTCAGTTTTTCATTTTTTTATCATCAGTATAACATTGGCTTTCATCGGTAAATGGATTCTTGCGATGGTTGACGATATACACGTTCTCGTTTGCCTTAATACGTTGACCATGCTCGTGGCACGCGCTCCTAAGCGCGAAATTACTTTCCACTGACCCACATATCTATTTTGTTCGGATACCGAACCGAGTATTAATTGTAAAAGAGTCAACGGCGATCTGCCTCGTAAACAGCGAGAAACTACAATCCCGAATTTTTTTATTTTTTATTTTTTTAATTTGAATATGCAAATCTTATGTATATAAACATATACAGCTGAATAAAAACATCAGGACGTTTCTTATCATAAAAATATTCCACATTCCTCAATTAGAACGGGAATAAATTAAGAATTTTTTTTTAATGTCCTCCCGAGGCATCTGAATTTTTCACAATGATTCACATTTGTTATTTCATAGCATTTGGCACGTGGCAAAATGTGACGACGCGGAAATGTGACAATCGGACGCCCACATTTGTCATACTTTTTCATAAAGTGCTGACTCGAGCGCCATCGAGGAATGCGATGACAATGAGATATCGAGATGCTAGAATAAATTAATTCCCCTAAAGCTGCTCGAGATTTCGTCGTCCCTCAAGTCGACTGTGTAACGTCCTTCCCAAGCCATAAATTTGCGTTTTCCGATTGCTGACCATAAATACACGTGTTGAGATTGGTGACAGGCAAAGAAACATTGGACATCGATGAGATCTATGTATTTCGGAACGCTCCAAAAATAAATAATCGAAACTTTTCGCACTCGTACTTTCCTCCCTTTTATTGATTAATAAAAACTTTTCTACAAGCAATGAAATCCGTTCGCACTGCATTTCGATCGTTCCAAAAAAAAATTGCATCGTTCGATACAAACCAGAATTAATTAGTTATTTTGTTAAGAACTAAAGGTACGAAAAACCGGGGATATAAGAAAAGTCTCTCTCTCTCTCGGTCTCGCTCTGGTATATTCACCAGAGTGTTGCGATAGGTCACACCCTACAGAGGCTTCATTAAACAGTAGCGTCGTTTCCGACAAGCTCATTAGACGTAAATTATAAACGATGTTCATAGTCAATATATGTGGTCGGTAAAAAATTGTGACTACGGTGAAGAAATATACTTCAAGTTGGTCGATACTCCAAACACAAATTTGCGGTAGTTCCCGTCAACCGGAATGTAATCCCAGGCGTTTTGAGCCTACGCGAGATTTAATACAGACGTTGAATAACACGTTGAGTAAGCTCCGATCTGTAATATTCGAGAGAAGCCAAGGAAACCGAGAAAGAAACGGAAAGAGAGGGAGAGCGAGAAAGGGAGGGAAATCTTGCACACGCACACGCTGATTTTTACTCCGGTAAACTCTCCGTCGTTGAGAGCAAATTATGTGCATCTGTATATGCAAACGTAACTATTATGTATTCTATATATGGAGTATTTCGAAGCAACAAACCAAATAATTGCGTGCTCCATTTTTCAATATTTTTTATCGTTTAAATTTTCAAAGTAATCAAATTTTCACTCAATTGTTTGTTCACTCGAAAACTTCGAAAACGCCGAATCAAAGTATTAATCCTCAATTCGGATTCTCACAAACACAGAAAAAATTTTTCGGAAAAATCCTTCCCTAAACCAAACTCTGTTTTCTAAATTCTTCTTCGACGTCTCAAATATAAAAGTCGTTCAATAATATTCTTGTAAAAATAGTTCGAAAATATTTGACAAGATTTTTTTCCTAAAATCCATGAATTCTGTTTTTTTTTATTAAAGCTCCGAATTGACGTTGAAAGGATTGGTTGGGGCGAAAACGAATTGGATTTTTCGACAAGCGCGGTGGACTACTGCACTGGAATGTCGTTGACTATTTTGGTTAAATTGGAATGGAACGTGATTTATATAAAAATTTGGAAAGCATTGTAAAATCGGTTGACTGCACTATCGTGGAATGTCTTGTCTGCATTTGCGTTATTCAGTCATTAGTATTTGTGTATATTCACACGTACACAGATGAAAGTGTTGAGCTCACTTCTCATATTACGATCCATTGTAGCTGATCATGGTGAGTTAAGGACAAGCACATCGACAAAATCGCTTCCTGAAAGGAGCGAACGAGTTGACAGAGAAAGAGAAAAAAAAACATCAAACCGAGACAAATTGGTGTCTCTTTAAATGTTAGCACCAATCACGATATATTTTTATTTCTATCGTGCCTGCGATCCTTATTTGACATCTGCTGTACACAGCTCATTGCTCTGAACCAATTTTCGAGACACAATTCACGAGCGAGTTAAAATCCTATTACGAATTCTCGTTCAGCTATACAACTTTCATTTATGCAGCCCACAGACTAATTCTTCTCTTTCTATCACCGATTACCATTCAATGAAAAATACAGCACATTTTTTTTCGAGCCTAGTCTTCGTCAAGTGTTGACGAATCACAATTTTCTCCATTTCTTTTAATGTGAACAGTAGCAGAAAACAAAAACATCAGAAAAAATGTTGCGAAAATCTGATTTTTCATCGAAACTTGAATTTACCGAAAGTGAAAATTAATCTCAATCTTCAGACATTTGATCAAAAATTTATAGTTGCTAAAAAAGCAATTCGTCCAATTTCATGAAATTACATTGCGAGCCTAAAATATCAGAATATATTATCAATTGTTCACATGATGTTGTTCGATAATCAATGATGTTTATGAATATTACATGAGGATTTTAATATCGAATGCTTTGTAAATATGACGGTTGAGAAAAATGGTTAAAAGTGAAAAATATACGAATGCCTATCGAACTAACAATCCAAATAATCTGGGGTCAAAGCTCAAAAAGTACGAGGGTTATATCCACGGGTTGTTTGAGCTCGATCAACTTCCTCGTATACGTTTTCACTATTTATTCGAATCGCAGTCTGCAACAGTCCGAGTGAACACTTTCGCAAATGGATTCGCGTCGCACGAAAACAGAAACTTCATTTTTTTGGCTATCAACGTATTTTTCTTTTTTTTAACTTTTTCCTCACTCGTGATTCGAGTGTCGAGGTTCATGGTCCGCAAGTGCAGTGTACTTACGCGCATAATCATTATGATATATCAATAATATTCAAAGTTGATGAAGAGTTGGAAAACTTGAGAGAATTTCATTCAACTTTTGTAACAATAATTCACAATATTAACGATGCATTAATTGATAATAATTTCGAGTTCTCGTCAATTTGCCAATCCCCTT
Source organism: Hyposoter dolosus (assembly GCA_963921915.1). Taxonomy (NCBI): domain Eukaryota; kingdom Metazoa; phylum Arthropoda; class Insecta; order Hymenoptera; family Ichneumonidae; genus Hyposoter; species Hyposoter dolosus. The sequence goes on along the minus strand of OY998130.1, from coordinate 12,641,483 downwards.
GTCAAGACAAACTCGACAAAGTGTCATTTTCAAAAACATCGAATATCTGAACATTAATAATGGACAAATGTCTAATCATTTTTCATGCAATGGAAAAAAAATGTGAAAAGTTTGAAAACAATATTTCATAAGTCTTTCTTTCAACACAGAACGACTTATAGAAATTTCACTATTTCTTCTTCTCATTGCTCAAAACATCGAAGCACGTGTTTTGTGGTCTCTCCACGTGCTCTTTCACTCTGTGAACGACGATTGGAAGTCCGTCCTCGCGTAAGAAGCGTGTAAACGTGTTGCGAAAGCTTTTTGCCCTCAGCGGTCATGTATTTATCATATTTGTGTCAGTAATAATTTTTGGAACTAATGATCACGTTTAAATTTATCTCAATTATTTATGGAAGATTGTTCTCGCCGATTCATTCTCAATTACAAAATTATTTTCGTAACATCTCGTTTATATACAAAATCTCGTTTTCCAAAAAAAAAAAAACAAAACTGCGATGAGACTGTTTCATGATTGTCATCAAAATCGATTTAATTCATTTACCGAAATAGCTCGATCAATTTTGTCGAGTAATTAAACAGAAATCTCAATCAGTTGTTATACTAATCGAGTTGAATTTCCAAAAATATCACATTTCGTGTCACCAACCAATCAAACGAAGTCATTGCAATACACATAAATTGCATTTTAATTGCACCAACTTCGTGAGGACTGTTCTATATTAATGGAATTTCTGATGCCGAGCCATTTTTTAAAATATTCATTTTGTCAATTGTCAAATATTGGATTGCACGTCTATAGGCCTAACTTTTAATTCGAAATTGGGGAGAATCTGAGTTACGTATGAAATGAGGAGATTCCTGAGTTCGTAGAGAACAAAATCGTATCCGAATAGTTCGTGACAAGTTTCCAGTTTGGGTAATATCGTCGTCGTGATTATATTACGTGTATTTGCTCAATTCGACGATAAACAATGTGAACACAAACTGTGGGCGAACGTCGTCAAAATCATTGCGTAACGAAAAACCGGCACCCTGCGCTGAATTCCTCGGATTATCTATACCGCGTTGTCGCGCTGCTCTCTCAGGACTACTCGTGAAACACGATTGCAATAAAATTATTCTCCCTCACTCTGCTTCTTCCATAGGCCTTTTCGCGTTTTATTCATGACTTTGTACTGGCCCAACTAAATTCACATTCAACCGATTTGTGATTATTTAACCCCCGAGGCATTTATGTAAATTTTTTCGGTGAACTCGGAATTCACGGTAGTTTCCCAAACATGGGAGATGAATTTAAACAATATAAATATCAAACAAATTGTACTACGTTATTTCTTCTTGCTGCGAAATAAATTCGCCAGCTCTGAGTTTATGAAATTCTCTAAAATAAAAATCGTATAAATTTATTTGTACCTCCGCTTTCGAATTACGAAGTCTTCATTTTTCCTTCCAGACTCCCTTCTTCTTCACGAATTCAAATGAATTATTTCCGCTGTTTTTCTCGATCACCGAATCTCGGCTGCATCGCTGAGGCAATTTATCATTTTGCTGGATTCACTGTGACAATTCACTTTTTCGAACAACGTTTTGTAAATTCCGTGAAACGACCCACAAAAATACGTATCGATATGGTAAAACTATAAAAATTTGAATTCGAATGAAAAGTTTTTTATTTTTTTAATTCTGTCGAATTTTTTGGAAATTACATCGATTTTGAAGTCAACATTTTTTCTTAAATTTTGGAGAACGTAACGATTTTTAGATTCGCGCGTACGCTCTCGATCTCGAAGATTTCACGATCGAGTGCGCGGACGATCTAAGGGTCTTAAGATCGATGGCAGAACACGCGCTGGAGCGCTCGAGGATCGATGCGGCTTATCGAACGGACCGGCGTTGACTGCGGTTGAATCAATTCGGTTAGCCACCAAACGCGGTGTCCCTGCTGCTGCTGCTGCTGCTGCTACTGCTGCTGCTCTCGGCACAGTCCGCTTAGTCGGACGCAAACTATCACATTTACTCTTCGTTGCAGTCTGTTCGACGTTCTATTCCAAACCATGCTACATACCTCTATACATTCAAACTTGCTCTCTGTAGCAATGTAACTGAAAAATTCACTTTTAATATTATTATATACAGGTTGGGAGTTTCTGTGCGTATAACTAGCCCCGTAAGCCTCGTATTTCATGCAAACCTCAACGAAACATTAAATACGACCAGGGCTTTAAAAACAAAAAATGTCAGACTCCGTACGTCATGACTTTTCTCAATTGTTCGTCAAATATTCAAGAACGTACGTTTGAGCGTTGCTTTTATTGCAATTAATAAAAAATGCGATGAAAGTCAGTGAAGCTAATGAAAGAAAATGAATTTTTGAACGATTGATCAAATTATTTCATTTGAACTGAAAAAATGGAGCATCAAAATTTTCACCCTTGAATTTTGGAGCAAGACACATGCTTTGGTTTTTAATGGAAATTTTCTATGTTAGTGGAAATTAATTGATATTTCGTTCACGAATGAATTTATTTCGGTGGCTAAATTTGTTGAAAAAGCGCGAATCCGCGAATTACATAATAATATATGTGACTCTTTGAACCATTCAAAATCACATACTGTCGCTCCATTTCCGATGAACGATCACTCCCGAATTTATAATTTCTGTGTAATTACTTTGCATCGACCGAAGGCAAACATTTCCTCATAAAGATTGAATGGACGATTGACAATTTTGATAGGGAATCTGGAGTTTTCAAACGAAGCAGACAAAGTCTTTGCACTAATATTAACTTTCAATCGATTAATAGTTCGTACTGATTCATCTAATTGCACTGGATGCTATTTTCACATGAACAAGTATAAAAAGTTTGCATTCGAATAGAATTCACAGTTCTGCGTTGTTCGAGTTCCTCGACTATCGATCACTCACTCTGGAATTTCAAACTGATTATTTTTTTAACGAGAGGCTACAGAGTTAAAAGTTCGCATGTGAAAAAATACGAGTATTCTTTTTTTTTGTTCAAGAGATCCTCCTGTGAGCATGATGAATGTCGACTCTGAATATTTCGAATATCGTTTTTTTTATCCACAATATCACCGAGTTGGTGATATGAAAAAATCGCGTCCAACCAACAAGTTTATTGCAGAGAGTTCTCAGAAAAACTGCAATTCTGCTTGCTCAGCGTTTCTACTAGTTTTTACAAATTATCTCAAACGTCAAACAAACAAATGTTGACTTCAAGGGGAATGAAAATCCGACTATTTAGAGAGCCTCATATAACGTTACAATTCCAATAATTTTAATGGCTCTTTGACTCAATGAATATTCAATAAATTTTAGGCCGTGGATGTGAAATTAAAATTTTGATTTTTCCTTAAATTTTCAACACACGTTGATTTATAAATTCCCCTGTTATCTAGGCTGAGTATCAGGTTTACAGTCTCTGACGTATATCTCCGGAACGGGACATGTGATACTACACTTGCATCCTCCACATAGTTTGCATCCGTTTGCTGATTTATTTTTTCACTTTGCACTCATTCGCGATCTTTCTGTGTCATTATCACGGTGGAAAAGTAAACGATATAAAGCGATTATTAAGCCAGACATTCACTCATTTTTCTCACACACTATTTTCAAGCTGATGACCGAAGTTTCTTGAGCTTCGGAAGGAGCGAGTAGTGAGAAAATAAAGTAAGAACGCGGGTGGTCATCGTTTTTTTTTTCCACCACTCGAGACGCTTCCTTTTTTTCAGTGAATGCCTCGGAGTTTCATTTTTTTTCATCCTCAATTTTTGATGCACTCTCCGAACCACTTCGCTTTTCCTAGTTTTTTTTTTCTTCTCTCAACATCCCTCCCTCGTTGTGGCTGATTTGAAACCGTTTAAAAGTACGGATTCGTTCAGCTTCTTTTCTTTCGACCGCTCGGCTGTTGGTCGAATTTATACGAAAGTTTTGAACAAGTTTTTATATTAATGATTTGTTAATTCAAAAATCCTTCTCATGGAATATTTTTCGTGTACGAAGAACGAAGGAACATTAAACATTTCGTGATTTTGAAAATAATCTCTGGATTAGAAGTACAAAATCGCTGTGAGTAAAAATCGATACTTGAGGCTACGAGCAATAAATCGAGAGAACAAATTATTTAAGCGATTAACAGCTGCCAGGGTCAACGAGCAAAGCGAGACGTGCTAGAAAACGCATGTTCGTGTGGTGGTCCTGCGCTACTGGAAGCTGGTTTTTTCTCCGGGCATAAAGATCATTCGCTTTCTCTCTTTCTCCCTATATCTGTCTCGCGCCCTCGGCGGCAATATAACCATAAGAACCAGAAAAACACTTTCGATTCTTGGGTCAGGGACAGTCGAAGTCGCCGGAGACGAAACCCAAAATTTGACTCAGTAAGCACTGAACATATGGCAAAGAGCTGTCATTCCATCAACATCTAATTTTCATTAATCCTAAAAAAATATATTTTCACAAGTGCTTTAAAAAATCACACGAAAATCATTATTTTCGAAAACTTAAAAAATTCTGGGCTTCCTAAATTTGCTCCAAAAAATCATACAATCGGTTCGCAGCAAACTTTCTCGGCGTTCGGAAAAGACTCGTTGCGCCAAAACAGCTGATCGATCAAATTTTCTGTAGCAGTCGACAAAATCCATCGACTTCACTGAGTTCGTACGTGATTGTATGCCAAATAGATTACGTCACGAATATGAATTATCTATTAATATCTGTAAAACGACGTTGTGATTGACGAACGGCTTGTAATATGTTAATTTATTTAATTAATCATACCTCATCGGCAGTTTCCCGCAAGAGTATTCAGCAAATACTTGTCTCGTGCAAAGCATATCGTATTTCCTGGTATTGCAAAATGAATTTAAAGTACACGATATTTCCATTCATTAATTAATTAGAAATTCTTGATGATTTCATTGTTTTTCTGGTTTTTTTACGACGTGATGAAAGGAAAAAGTAGATAAGCAGATACATGAGTTTTATTTGCATAACTTTTCAGTTTTTTACAAAAATTCATGCAGTGTGTTTTCATACTTATTTAATTCTCGCTTTTCTACTCTTTATCCATTATTCTCGTTTCCTATTGCCACCATTTTTCTTTTTCTGCATATTTCCTATATATTTCTCTATAGAATTGGCTTAACTTACTTTCCACTTCTCCCCTTAGTGTCTTTATTAGATTTTTCCTTATGTCCTTACTGTCTATCGTTTCTCTTTCCCAATTCTCAATGTAAGTTTTAGTTGAAAGAAAAAAGTAAATATACACAATTCAACGATTAAAATTGCTAATAACTAGATTTTCTTGATCGAAATGTAAGCATTTTCTTTTTGCTCCCGTGTTCAGAGTTAGCTTCAAGCTCTGTAGTCGTTTATTGGGACGAATGTTTTGAGGAACTGTTCTTTCGACATCTCCGAATAGTAATACTCGGAGGTGGAATCAGGTAATTTAGTATAATTCGTATATATCGGATGGAACCGGTTGCACAGGTCACGCTCCGAGTGAATTCATGGCCTTGAGCTCGGCCTCTATAAATTATGAGTGCCAAACACACATTCGCGGAGAGTGACCATCGTTTTTTATTTATTACTTTTTTTTTTCATTTTTTTATGGACGTTTTTATTCTGTGCGACTATAATGTAAAAATAATTTCTTCAACAATACGACTCTAGCGTTGTGGAAATTTACCGCTTACCAGCACATCAATTGAAACTAGTTTTGCAAAAAGTAAAAAAATTACGCAATCATTGTTTTTCTTGTTCTCAACGCATGCACGTGATTGTTTTGTATATTCAGTAATAAGTCGGTTAAGGATGCCTCGAAGGTAAAATTGCAGAAAAAAGTTCATGGTTTTTGAGATTATATTATTTTACGATTTTACATTTAACAATTTTTTACATTTGTTTAAATTTTTTTTTTTTGCAATTGGTGGATTTATTTTTATTCCGAAAAACGAGTTTTCATTTCTCGATTTTCCGCCCGAAATATCTGTTCAATCTTGTGCAATTGTCTTATGTCATTTACAACCGAGAGGAACGCTTCCGTGTCGATTAGAAACCGGAAGCTTCCTAATAGCTTCGGTCCCTTGCGCAGCGGTCAATTCATCTCTCCTTTGAGTCAACGCCTGAATTCTTTTTTTTTTTTTTTAATAAGTTTTTTGGAGGTCGAACAGGGGTGTATGGTATCGCAGTTGCAGCATTCGGTAGTCTACCACTATTTCAGAAAATTAATTTCAAAGTGTACGCCTCGAGATATCCCCTTTGTATTCTCTAGGTCGGTTTTTTCTTTATGAATCGCTCGCAAGTCTATCGCAGTCAGATTCTTCGGCAGTGTACTACTCTGTTGGCAAAAATAAATTGCAAAAGTTTTCCTCTGACTCACATCCCTCCCATTTTCCTCACATTCATTTTTTCATTTCGACATCGCTCGTTTCTTTTATAGTGTAGAGATTAGCCGAGAATATCCCGCGGATAGGTCGCACGAAAGGAAGGAGCTGACCAACACCTGATTATATCCGCATCGATAACCTTGACCCTTCACGGTCCGAATCCTGTCAACTAACTCATTTGCGAACGATGTTTTTTTTACTAATACTCTCTTTTCCACTACCTGACTGTAGTTTTCGGTGAAATTACACGCTACTACCAACGAGCGATTGGTAAAAAGAAATCAATTTAGAGCGATTATAGGGACGGCAGAAATCCGGGAGTAATTTTTGAAATTTATTTGAGTATTTTATACAACGCTCTGAGGCCAACTGGGCCAATTCTACGGAGGTGGTTAATTCGATTGAGAAGTTGTCAAAAATGTTGAATTCTTTATCATGCGTCGGTACTTGATTTTTCTTACCGACCGAGCGCTACTTTCGGTACGACGAAAATCCACCTGGCACCTGGCGCTGTATTCCGAGTTTGTATGACAACCACCACCACTACAGCCGCCACCGCCATTCGCCAGTCGCCACTCAAAGAAGGAGGGAAGGGACATATTGATTTTTTTTTATGTGTGAAAACGTGAGCGTGTGCGCTCTACGAGATGGCTAAAGTACTCAAAGTATTTTGGAGGTGTGGTTGTGGTTTGTGATCGAAGTAGCACGAGCTGCCGATAGTGTACACGCCTGTACACATGTATACATATATTGATATACATGTGTGGACATAAACGTGTGTACATACACGTAGAATATTAGCGCGGTGAACTGGTGGAAGATAGGCCGCGAATTTTTCGTACAACCAATTTAGCGTCCTCGTAAACGATGAGAAGCCCAGGAGAAGAGAGATGCGGGCGTTCGTAGTTTGTGAACCAACAAGATCATTTTAGACCACGACGAATGGTGCTCGGTGGCAAGAGAAAAAGAGAGAGAACGAAACTATAAGACAGTGATTAGTACGGAGTGTTATTCATTTAATCATGGAGCCTCTTCGTGTCTTTTTCCTCCGGTTTTCGTAGTTAACCATCGATAGGTTATGACCGCGTTTAAATTTTCGTTCTCTCTGCCAAGCGTACTCGTGTCATCGAGGCTTCGAGACGCGACCAACTGTCAAGTCTCATCGACCTTATTATTTTCTGTCAGTCGTCACTATTAAATCTCGTCGCGAATTCCCAACACCATTACAATCTCGTTACAAATCCATCCGAGGCTCTTCTCCCTTTTCGTAGGAAAAAACCCTTTTTTTTGTACGCTCAATTTTTCGAGTTTAACTTTTCTTCGGAAATCCAATTTTCGCTTCCGTTTTCGGCGGGAAAATGCCAAGTGCTTGAGCTTACTGTCGACATTCTAAAATATACTTGCCGTGTCGAGCTCCAACGTTTTTCGAAATATTGAAATGATGAGCAGCTGGACAGAGAGAATGCATCGCAGGGCTGCAACCCTGGGAAACGTTGTCACAAGCTGCGGACATCCTTCCTCCGTTTCGCCTTATCCCAGACGCTTGGAAAAGTTAGTTCCACAATTTCAATCCATTTAAAAACAGCATCAAAAGAAAAACAGTTTTTATGGATTCTTCGTTGCACTCGAGTTCACACTGTTATGCGTGCAGCGAAATGTTATTCCGAAAATTTATGCCATTTCCATTTGTGAAGTTAAATTCCTTTTTCTTCATCGTTCCAGCGAGAGTTTTCTCAGTTTTGAAAATCGTAATTGTGTATGAATCCTATGAAAACGGAAATAAATAAATTTCATTGGGTTTATTCCCTGCAAATGTTGATTTGTGGAGATTTTCACGAATCCTCTTTTCTTTCTGTTTCTAGAGTAAAATTTGGAGTGCCGTTGGACGAAGTATGCAAAAATGACATACCCGGTCCTCTGTTGGTAAGTGAAGATTTTTTTCACGTGAATCAGAATTGAATTTTTCAGAAATTGGTTTAGCAAATAAATCTGAAAAATTGGAAATATGTTTTCAAAGTTTTTCGTATAAATGTGTTTTTCATTTTGACAATGCAAAAGCAAAAAAAAATAGAATCTAGTAAAACTTTTGAGACAATGGTGAATATAAAAAATCCATAAGAAACTATTTCTACAGGTCCTGATTTTAAAACTCAACAAAGAAGCTCCGATGAAAAAGGATGTATTCAGAGCACCCGGACATCAGGGAAACATGAAAAAACTAATTCATTTTCTTCAGACCGGACGTTTAGTCAATATGGACAATTTTAGCGTTTATACGATAGCCAGCGTGCTCAAAAAGTTTCTACGTAAAATACCAGGCGGAGTTTTTGGAAGAGAAGGCGAACAACAGCTCTTTACGGTCATCAGGTTGGATAGCATGGAACAGCAAAGGGACCAGATTCATAAGTACGTTTTCTTTATCTTCGTATTTTCATTGATCATACAAAAATCCTGAAAACGACAATTTCAAGTTTTTCTAGTCGAGAGTTCAATCGGAATTACTAAAAAATGAAAACCTCCAAAATCTGATGATTTTTCAGAGTATTAATTTGTCATGGTGACGCTGATTTCGTATCCGATAGATTTTCCAGACATTTAGAAAATGAGTCACTGACAATTTCCATCAGTTTACTGTCTAGAAAGCTATGGAAAGTGCCATTCAGAATAGCACGGTCATAATACAGTCATAAAGATTATCTAATTGGTCTCCAGATTTTTGGGTGTTGACTTGATCTCTATGAAAAGATAAAACCCATTAAGACATTTTTCTGTTCAAAATGCCGCCTCCTTAAGCAATTGAAATGGTTCAAGAGCCCATAAGAGTGTTTTCTTCAATTTATCGATTCGTCAACTATTTTTCATTGTGTCGAATGATTGTGAATTTAATTTTGAGTCGTGAAGACAACTCCAGATATTTCCATGCATTTTTTTTAAAAGCGTCTTGTTTGCATGATCATCGATTGTCTGAATTAATGAAAAAGAATTGATCCACGTTGAAATATTATTAACAATTCTTCGACATTGTTTTTGGCAGCTTAATCACATCTCTACCACTTTACACGCAACGTTTGCTGGTGTTGCTCTTCGGAACGTTCCGAGTTGTAGCTGTGAATAGCGAGAAAGCTCGAACGGGAATGTCGAGCGAAGCTCTAGGAGTCTCCGTTGCACCGTCATTTTTCCAAAGTTGCGTGAGCGATGGCAAAACCGCCAAGATGGAGGATGTATTGAGATTCAAGGTGATGATCGTCTGTTAATTGATTTTTTTACACAGTTAGAAACATATTTCAAAAACTCAATCCGCTCGATTTTATTTCGTGCCACAGATTTGCAAATGAAAAAAAAAAAAAAAAACATTTCAGGAATCGAATTGGATCTGAAAATAATGATTTTCGAAATGAATTCGATGGAATGAAAAGGATCAGGCGAATTTTTCAAACTCGTAGTACTTATTTTTATTTTTAAATGCCCGAATTGCGGCACTTACACAGTAGAAAAACAATAGAAACCATTTAGTCAAGATTGAATATTAACTTTTCATATTCGCCTGTGTATTAAAAAACAAATTACAAAAATTTCGCAATTTAACAGTGATTTAATGCACGAACGTTTTTTTCGTTTGTTTTGGTTTTGTTTTTCGGTCTTTTAATCGGTATGCTACTTCGTATGATCATGCGTTTTTCTCGAACTTTGTGTTTCGCTACTTTCGACGTCAGGCGGAGGTCTCAGTAAGTTTTCAATACTAACAGAAAAATTACGTTCGATGTATTTGCTATGGTGGCTGAAGAAATGAACTAACGTTATTTGCCTGGTTACGTGTGTCTCATGCATATTCGAGAGTTTGGCATGTCCAAAATTTTGCAACCCCCAAATTTGGCGAGATGGACGTATTTTTAATATTCGTTTCCTTAAAAAATCCTCGTTGTTTGTTAATTTTACCAAAATTTCTACAATTTTCGAAAGCAATTCAGTTTGGATTGCGAGCCATCGCATTTCGATGACTTGTAAATTGTTTCATGTTACATGCACCAATACAAATTGTCTATGCATACAGATAAGGGATGAAACAAAATTTCTACGAACCTTTTTTTCTCATTAACTCTTCGATGTTTCTTTGTGGCATGAGAATTCATTAACAATAAAAAAAAGCGACCAACTCTAAAAAACGACATTTCTCCATAAACAAAACTAACAACCAGCTTTGAAGGGGAAACTCCATGGGCTTGGGATCATCGAAATTCTGATGAAATTGCTCTTTCCATATGCGATATGGATTATCTACGTCGATAAATATCATTGAAACGATATTCATGAATAAATACAAATTAACCTGCACACAGACTCATTTGCTATGCTTTTCAGAAGAGCAGCTCCGAGGAATGTCTATAGCATGTGTAATCCAATATAGTTTCTTGCGTCTCTCCGATCGCCCTTTCTCCTAGCTGAATGAGACGTTGTCTTCCAATTGCATGACATCTCTCCTCAATAACAGTTTCTTACGACGCGCAATCGTAATCTCAACACCCATTTAACTCATCAGTTGCATGCATGGAGGAATTTCGAGAGCCCTCTACATACATGCGCATACATATGAGGCATTACGTGTAAAAGTCTCACTTGAAAATCTCAACCATTTTTTATTCATAGAAATTTTTCATGATTTTTCTTACACGGAGTATTCAAAAAAATAGAATCGTTCGTCCTCCTCCAATTAAAAACATCCATAAGGTAGTTTTAGTGTTTCAGTTTGAGGAATATCTACTTCTTAGTCATTAGTATCTTTATGGAGTTCTTTCAATCTCATTGTCTCCGTCTCCATAGATAAAAATTTCCTAACTGTGTGTAGCATTTTTTTAAAAGTCGTTTATCCATTTTAGATCATCTGAAAATAATTTTCCTCGTCAACTGCGCGTAAATTTGTTGAAAATTGGAACCGTTTTAACTTTTAAACAGTTTAGTACAATGAATCGTGAGTTCTTAACCAGCCTCGGGAGACACATACAAATAATCTACGAAATATCCTTGATTAATTTTACTTTGTTGAGCTGAATGCCGAACAATGAAAAAAATATTGAAAAAATAGATAAATGCTTTATTGAACGATAATTGAATACACGGAATTATGATTTTTTCTTCGTAAAATAACAAAAGACTAGGATGAATGAAACATAGTTGAAGGTTTTGAGTGAAATTTTCACCTTAAATACTTCGAATACGATGCATATATTTATTTATGACTATAAGATATATGTGGATATCTATAATATGATTTACACGTACAATGCATCGAATATCTTTAAGACACGAGACTCTCGATCGTCCAGTTTCAATCGTATTATTGTTTTGTTCTCTTCATTGTTATATCGATCGCATTCTTCGCAGGTGGCAACGAGAGTTATGAAATTCATGATCGACAACTTTGGCGTATCTAATTTATTCGGTCGGGAGAATTACGAATTCTATGCGAGAATAACCGGGAGAATATTGAAAGTCGAGGAGGATTGGATATTCAGCTTTCGTTATCCACCCGATACTCTCGTATCAAGTGAGTCAAAAGCACACCGTAACCCTACCGCGACTAATAATGTTACAAATAGTTGCGTCACCATGTCGCGTTCCTGAGTAATTATAATTACGTATCGTTGTAGGGCAATTATCATTGGAGGCGGAAAAAACTTGGTTGCAGTACGAGTGTGAAAGATGGGGCCTCAAATTTAATTTGGAATGTGAGTAGTGACCTTTTTTATTTGACTTGTTAAAGGGCCAAAAGGGCTTGACACCAAAATAATCGACAACAAAAATTCGCCCACGCGGAAATATTCAAAACGCAACATTTTCGTGGTAGTAAGGTTTAAATTGCCGAAATACAACGAAGAATCTTTCTCTTATTTATCATTTTTTTTAATTTTTCGAATCGTTGAAAATTTTCTGGACGCAAATTACAAACTTTGCTGTTAAGAATAGAGGCATTCCGTTGCTTCCCAACGATACGAACTTTGACATCATTTGTGTCTCGTTTATTTATATTTTCATTTTGTTGAAGCAATAGTTTTTCAATGATTTCTATTCCAGCAATTTCTCATCACGAAGAATCTCAATCTACACCGGCGTTGATACACGTTCCCGAAGCGATCGAACTCACTTCGTCCCTTGGAATGATACCGGAGAATACATTATTAGAAAGTTATACAAGACTTTCCGTTAGCCTCGAAGAAAACGGATTGTTTCAGGTAAGAATTACTGTCGAAATCGAAGAACCGAAAACCTCTGAAAACTAGAAATTTTTGGAAATTTTCAACGTTGAGAATTGACGATTTCAGTTTCAATCTCTCGCGAATTTTAGTTCGTATTGCCAGTGATTCGAAAGTCTTTTTTCCTCCATAGGCCTCAAGCCGTTCATCGAGCAACGGGAGTTATCATTCACGACACGCAGCAATGACGCTCGACGAGTTAAGAGCGGTTAATCGATACGCCGAAAGCACCAAAAGTCTCAGCTATCTGCCGCAGGTAGGCTTGGGAGAGGCTTAGAATGCATTTTTTTAACGATGAAACGCTTTCACGATATAACATCCACGACGCTGTTGACCGCGTCACGTTAATTACCGAAGATAACTTAGTCCTTAATAAAGTTTCTAATAATAATAAATATTCCTCATTCGCATCCCTTAATACTTGGAAAAATGAATTATTAATCAATTCCATGAGTTGAAACGACCAAAAATCAATCACCATTAAAGTCATCAATTAAAGAAAAAGCATCATCCAATCACGAGCTAATTATTAGTTATAGACCCGCCTTAATTGCTATTGAATTTTGCATCGATGGACCACGATGAGAAAACTATACACACAAACGTACACAAACTTTGACGTCACGCAATGAAATTTCGTTGCTTCACAACGATGTCAATTTCCATCGCTCTAAAAACTGCCTAAATTGAACGTATTTTTGTTTATTTGTTGACGTTGCTCAATGTTACGAATGAATGATGCTCCACGCAAAAGAGAAAAAGGTCTGCACTGTTTGAGAATGTATCTAATTTTGAAAGAGACGGAAAGAGGGAAAGGAATGATATTATACTCGTCATAATCGTCATTGCATCAGTTGATGCGTGTTACCATAATTAATTTATTTATCAATGACATTAATTTTCAAATATTGAATACATGTTCCTCGCTCACGCAAGAGAAAACACAATTGTACATTATTCACGTAACAAAGTGTTCTTTTAGCCATAATTATCGTTCGCACTGATCATCGCTCGTGTATCGAATGTTTTTTGTCCTTTTCTTTTCATTTTTGTCGCAAATGCGTTTAACATTGGCTCGTTTACGTTTAAGAATTCTTTCATTTTGTACCCATTCCTCTGTCAAGTCCCGGGCGAGCCTACGATTATTATTACTATGAGAATAAGAGCAAGATATCACAATTTTGTATTTGAAATTAATAGTTCGAAAATTAATACGCTCGGAAATAACGTGATCTGAAATATGACTGTTGCCATGTGAATTACGTCTGATTATTTATTTAAGTGTTACGTTCATTTTGTATAGTAACTACCTATTGGTTATTTATGCATATTAATATTTAAATAGTTATAATAATTGAACAATCCTGCATCCTTGAATATCATTTAATTTGACAATAATGATATTTCATAAGCCAATACAAATCTTCATTGCATACACCTAGTTTTTATAGTTGTAGATCGTAACCCCATTATTTTTGTTTTCTTCTTTTTGTAAAACATTGTACCCGAATTATATTGATGTAGCGATTATTACGACAAGTATCAATAGATTTGTTGTTGTTTTTTTTTTTTCTCCAATTTGCACATTTGTTTTTATCATTATCAAAATGTACATAATAAATTCACTCTGTGCACACGTTTGCTTTTTGTTTTCGTTTTCTTGGTACCGAGGTTTGCAACGTTGACTCCCAATGGAACTTTCACTATTTATCGCTTTATTATTTAATCATCTGATTGTTTTTTCCGCACATTAGGCTCTTCGGCCCTGACAAAACTGTACTTCGACAAACAGAATTGTAAATTAATCTGAAACTCAATTAGATCGAAATATGAAATTTCCTTGCTTTGCAGCCATGCAAACTTTTCGATACCATTTATTTTCTTGGGATTGGGTTTTATTCAGCTTTTTTCTTTTGTGTTTTGAGAAATGAGACTTCAACGACGTACGGACTGAATTACCAAATCCAATGTCGATCCATTCATCTCGGCGTAATATTCGCGTGATTTTTTTATACTCAGGTTCACGAAAGACAAACCGCACGAATGCGAACACGTTCCGAATGGTTCTTACAACCCGTTGGCGAACGATTGGCTGGCACTGACAGCGATCCAACTGCTATGCACATACTTAGAGGATCCAATCGTTCATCCTCCGGTAACATTGGTAAGTCAATTTTTCGAATTATTCTTCATTTGTTTTCATGATGATATGCTTGCTGGTACTTCAAAAATTTGGAAAAATTATCTACAGGAGGAAATTTTTACGCTAATAGATTATTTTTAATATTTTTCACGATTGCAATAATTTTTTTAAATTATTCATTTACCAACCAAACAAAACTATTTGGAAAGTTATGCATTTTAAACAATTTATTGGCATAACGAGTTTCTCCTATAATTTTTTCCAATGTTTTCAAAAATGATGGATTTTTGGTAAAAATTGTAGAAACCACAATATATTTCTCGACGGGATCAAGAAATGCATACGTCGTTGTTTTCATGATTTATTTTCTGTAGCTGCTGGTTTGAGTGCCAGTGCCGAATCAGTGAAACGTCCGAGTCTGCGACGTACCGCATCGAGAGAAAAAGGTCGACTGCATCGAAGTTCATCTCGTCGTAACAAGGAAAATGGTACGAAATGCCGTGCCAGTGATTCTAGCAAATCTCGATCTCTTGAAACGGTGAAAATGAAACGAGTATCTCTGGAACAACCGAGTGAAAAAATACTGAAAAACAGCGAAGAAGTTCTGAATGAAGAAGACAGCAAAGAATGCTTAGTTGAGACACAAACTGAAAAAGCGATAGGACCGCAGGACTGTACGGAAATGGACGTACAAACGATTCACGTAACTCTTACCTATAAGCCAAGAATTTGAAGCAACCGAGAGAGTTTTTCGTATTCGAAAACTCCGGATAAATTCAAAAAAGAGGGATAACTTTTTTTTATTCTAGAAAACAATTTTTACGGATTTAAGACAATTTACACGTGACAGCCAAAAATTTTAGTACTTTGCGATTCGGTAGAAGTTTTTGAAGATTCAGTCATTTTTGGGAACATTTACAAATATTTTCAGAAGTTGTTCCCGTCATTCCTTTTGCTATTCTGAAAAGTTGATAACAAAATTCGGAATTTTTTATATTTCTTTTCGGAGAAACGAAATATCACAGTACACAAAAAGTTCCTACGACGCTGGACGACCTTTTTGAAGTAATAAGAGATAAGATTTTGGGGAAAATTTTTTTCCTCCGTCATTTAAATTTAAATAATTTCTCAATAATTTTGAAACATCATCATTGTTGACAACTAAAGTTCGTAATGTTTCAAAAAACACTGAATTTTACTAGATTTTCGTCAAATTGGAGAACACAAAAATGAAATTTTTGGTTCAAACAAACGTTTTAAACTTCCTTGATCGAAGAGAAAAAGATTGCTCTATGGTCCACTTTAGAGTGTGATCCTGCGATAGTCGAACGTACAAATTTATTTAAATTTAGACGATAAACGAATGCGAGAATTTATTGTGAAGCCTAGCACATCGGTCGCAAATTTTTGTGAAAAAAATCATGCACTGTGTGAGAGAAACCGCAAGAAAAACTCTGACTTAAATTCCATCCAAATATCGCGATTAAATTTTCCGTCGACTTGTCAATAGTCAAACGTTCCAAAGATTTTTTAATTTTTTCAAGCGCAAATTAGGTTTGAGGTAAATATAAATGACTCATTTGCTGATTCCGATAAAATGATGCACAACTTTGGTTTTCGCCAATTTCATCAAAACTCAAGTATTTTTTGTCAAATATTGAAAATCGTGAACTTTTAAAATTAAATGCAGTATCAGTCGTTGCAAGTTCTTGTGGAAATTTTTGCGAACATATTCTCAACGCGTATCGAGCTCATTCCATAACAGACAAAACAAAATTAAATAGTTTAAGCGTTTTTTCGACTTTAGACTTGTTTTTATTCACCAGGGGGTGAAAGTTTGCTGTACCATTCCAATTGCATTTTTTATAAGAGATCGTCGTAGCAACTTTGGTGAAGAATAATTGTGTGTATATTTTTGACGGGTCTTTGAAAATGCCAGAACGTCATGAACCAGGGTGTTACTTTATTGAAGTAAATACGAAAATTCGTAATTAGATGTGAACGATAATGCACCGGATGATTCGAAAAAGACGGGATCCGCAAATTTCGAGAATTTGTTAATTTTTTATGAGTTATTCGAAACATGCTTATACGTATTCGTGCATATATATACGTATTCATACGAATGGTATTACAGAAGAGAGAAAAAGGAGAACGTAGGAAAACCAAAATTTACGATACAGAAAAACCAGTTTTTTATATTTCGTTGAATATTTATTTTTTTATCTTTATCATTGTCATCTTTACTTCTTTTTAAGATATTTCATAATCTTGTACGACTGCACAAAGATTTTCTAGAATGGTGATGGAAACGTAGGAAAAATTTGGAGCCTTTGGGCCTCTCAATCGTTACCCAGTAACGAGAATTTCTTAGACAATTGTAAATATCACTTGTTATCAAGTTACGACATTGATTTTTCTTTTCTTCCATACACAATGTTAAAATTGTGATTTACGATTGAAGTTCATTGTGATTTCGCTTTCTCATCTAAACTGTCCAATAATCGCTATTCGCATAGGGTTTCCAGTTTTTATTTCTAGTGTACGGAATACCTAAAAAATGATAAATCCATATGAATATACGGTTTAGATATATAGCAATAATTTTAAGTACGATGAGAAGACACAACTGTTTTTTTTTTTTTTTTTTTTTTTTTTTTCGTTAGTTCTCGCCTCGTAACTGTTGAAGTGCCATTGTAAAGATTATTTTGATTTGATCAATTACCAGACTCTCGTGTTCAGTTTATACAAAAATTTGGAGAGTCCTTATTGACAACAACGTAAGAAGTTATAAATTTGGTCTCTCCAGGGAATCGTCTCTAGAAACGAGCACGTAATTGCGTCTCGGAAATTTCTGTAAAATTTTTATTCCCTTCGTTCCTTCTCACTGTGTTGAATCGAGAAATTTTTTCAAATTCTAAAATGTGTTGGCTCATCCGCGATTTATTATTGACACAGAACAATATTACATTTCTAGAAAATCTATTATCAAATAGCTGTGTATAAAAAATCGACGTTGATAAAAATACTTGAATGATCATCGCGAATGGTAAACGTGGAAAATATCGTTGATGTAAACGAGAAACTAGCCATTCTATCGATAATTTCCTCCAGCGATATGTAAGCCAGTAATTCCGTACGAAGCCATCTGGTCGTTTCTAGCCAGTTTGGTATGAAAAATAAGAAGGAAAATTCGAGTTTAAATTAAGGACGTACCGGTTGTGCAGTCGTGTCGAAAAAATAGCAAATTCGTGCCAGTTTGAGTTTTCCAAATCATTTTTTTTTTTTTTTTTTCATGCGAATTCATTGTGTTTCTTCCATCTGACATTTACTACTTTTTGGACATGATAAAAAAGCGACTATTATTTGGATTGTTTTGATAAGAGACATAAAAAATATTTATCGTTTACGAGGATGAAACTTTCTTGATAGGCCACACCTTCTCGTTTGATCTCAATGAATAATCTAAATAAAAGTCATTGTTTCAACTGCCCTACTGCGGAGCCAGTACGTTCTGCCAGAATCTCCAGTGTGTCGTAGTAGTAATTACATTTTTATTTTCAAGCATCTTGTTAGCTTGCACCAAAGATTCGTTGTAAATATAATAATGTAAGTAATGCACGAATAATTCAGATATACAAACAAAAAACTAAGAAGAACACCGAAAGAAATAAAAGAACGCTTCTCACGAGTGACGTTACACGTTCAACGATAATGTATTAAATTTTTTCGTTTGATTGTCAACTCGTCCAACCATAACGAACGCATAAAAAGAAAAAAAAAATCTAAGTATATGACAGATACGTATGTAAAATTTTAGGGAGTATCGAATGCTTCGCATATCACTAGATTTTACGATTTGATTATTGTCGATTAAGTATATATACACAAGCGAAAGAAACAACGTAGAAAAAAGAGAAAAGAAAGGATTCGTTATCCTACTTAATTGATACGTAAATTTATTTCCCTCGTTATTTGCCGGGTAACACGTAGGGAGTTGAAAATCCTCGATTTTGTCAATTCAAACTTGTTTCTCACCGATACTCTGTGATGCTAACGAAATTCTAACGTTTCTATGAATTTTCACAATTGTAAATAAACGCTAGTTTACTCTTCTAGCCAACTCTCGGAATATTTCAGTTTAACTAGTTTTTAAGTTATTCAAAAAAAAGAGCGGAGAGTTAAGAGAACTAATAAAAAACGATAACAAAAATATGCCAAATATCGGTTAAGCGAGAGTATTGAACTAATTAATCATTTACACTTTATAAACGTAGAATCTTTTTACGTTTCGAATATTGAAAAAAAAAAACTACTCTAGCAAACATTTTTGACGAATCGATTGTAATACGTTTTGTAAGATATAGGTTGGCCCTTTTTTTAGGAACGTGCCAGGACCATACATGGTATACATATGCCGGATGCTGTAGCGTGCCCGCCAAGGATACAATATTGTATCAAAATATTATCGTACGATATCGAATCTGAAAGCTATTCACGTTTTTTTTTAATTTTACAATAATCGTTCATTGTTTAGCGTCGTGTGAAGTAACCTTAACATTTTTTTTCTTCTTCGAACACTTCATCTTCCACGTGGAAAAAAATGTGAGACAAAGAAACGACAATAGGTGTATTATTTATATATTCGTTTTATTCTCATTCACACAAATGCACACTCGTTAGTATCAGAGATAATATATTCTAATCGAAATACAAATATCGAAAAAGCGCTCGAGATGAAAAAAATGTATAAACATATTCACAGGACTTTTGGGGTCAACCATGCGTTGCGAGTAAAAGCGAAAGCTTCGAACTCGCGATTACGAGCTTAAAAGACGACCTGTGGTCCAAAAAATAAAAAGAAATAAATATACACGATTATATATGATTTTGGAGTGAGCATCGTTGAAAGTGATGGAAAAGTCTTTCGATTTTTCAAATTGGCTGATTCTCGGTGCAGAATCATTTTTGGAATTCCTCAAAACAACTGAGTATCGTTAAACGGAAATTCTTTCGAAGAAACGATTTTCTGTGCTGTCTCGATGATGCAAATTTCAAAATCTTCAGACTGTTTACGCCAAAGTTTCTCAACAGTCAGTGAATGGATGTGCGTCGATTTGGTACTCCTATATATACCAGAACGAATCGAAATACTGAAATATATTTGTATTAATATATTATTTAACAATTAAACTTTTTATTCATTTTATTAATAACAATTACATCAATTATTGAAATATTCAATAGCTACATGCGTGCGTAATACACGCTATTATGGAAAACCAAATGCATTTAATCGTAGTCAACGTATACTCCGTATCCAGGAAAATGCGATATTATTACTCTGTACATTCTTTCAAATCTGAGATTGAGTTTATTGAGGACTACAAGCTGGATCGAAAGTTTTGAAACAGCAACGAATGTAAGACGAAAAATTAAGTGAGACGTTTTCGATATTCAGATATTTTGATACAGAATTTTTTTTATTATTCAATTGGAAAAAATATCACATAATATCCCCAGACATTAATTTGCGTTATTTGACTAAAAATATCAAGCACTACAGCTCCCGATAGATCAGTGAATCAGAATTGTCATATTTTTTAAAAGATTGTATCCGTCTGGTTCTGATTGTAAAAATTTGTGTACACTTGCAAGGCACAGTTCGAAATGCTAAACAGATCAAAAGATCAAGCTCTTGATTACTCAAAGTATTCGAGTAATGAATCATCCATAATCGAAGGCTCGAAGTTTGGAAGAATATGCACAGAATTACCACGAGTGTCCAATATTTTTTGTTCCACTGGTCATAAAACATTCGTACGCGATGATAATATAGAAACAATCGTAAGTGTAACGTATTCTCGCGTGATTTTTATAAGAACATTACAAAGACATTATTTATAAACGTAAAATAACAACAAGAAAAAGTCTATCGATATAAAAATGTCCTAAGAAGTATAAAAGCTGAGCGATCGAAGGGTTCTTAGTTAGATAATAAGATAAATTAATAATCAACGTGATGTCAGAATGTTCGATGTTCAAACCAGCTAAACAAGATAAATAATAATTGATAATATTAATATATTGATAATTAATATAATTGAAAGTCCACGTGCGCCATTATCCCTAACTCAGTATTTGACTGTGTCCACAAATCTTCAAGTCCCTTAAAAAAATACTTTCCATGGCTCCGATCGTCGCCAAACCTTTTTTTCTACAATTCTTGTTATCGTAGTCAACTATTTGTTAAATAAAAAACGTTGACACTTTCCATAGCGCGAGCTGAGGATTTTTTTCAAGTCTTCAACCCGCTCAAAAAATACTTTCCATAGTTTCGATCAATTTCAAACGTTTTTTTCTACAGTTCTTGTTATAATTCTGAACTGTTCGTAAAATAAAAAAGTTGACACTGACTTTGAAAAAAAATTCCATTTCGTTGTTTTCCAACGATCAAAACTTAGCTTCATAATCGTGATCGTACTCGCGTTAAAATTCTCAATTCATGTTCAGTCTCCATATGGAGCTAACCTCACGGTATTGTGGGCAAATTTCATGAATGGGAAAAAAATGCATGCCTCGTGAAACGCAGCATTACAAGGCTGCATTTGCACTAGGATTTTTTTATTGCGAAAAACATTGACGATGAAAATGTGTAACGCGACGAGAGCAACAGGAAAAAAATAGTATGTTTGGACGTGTTTTGAAAACAACTATATTATACATGAAAATAAAAGACTTATCTACACCAACTCTTCAAATTTTTTCAAATTTCCGGAACCCCATTTTGGCGAAATATATTTTAAAAGGAGAGAAAAATTAAATTTCAAATATTTTCCACAAACGTTCAGGCTCTTATGACAAAAGTGAAATTATCAAAAAGCTCGTCAAATCTTTTCCCTCAATTTTCCATGAGAATTCACCGGCAGCAAGCCATCGTGTATATTTGACATTTGAATTTTGGCGCCCTCGCGTCGATTGGCTGAGGCTCGGGGCATATGCGCGCGCCGCCATGCCATGCGGCGCATTTGGGAAGCTCTACGCCCACACTTGCCCACACTCGGCTGGCGTTTGTTCCCCTCTCGTCCTCGTCCCTCCCGACCGGTGCGTCTGCATGTCTGCAACTTTAGTACGTTTGAACATGGCATGGAGTGTTGACGCCTGGTCAGTCGGCACGTTAGATTAGAGTAGCGAGTCAGCGCGTGGGTATTTCTCTTGTTTTGTTGTTGTTCGGTACGTTTGATTTACTCGGCAGTGTGTGTTCGATTCCGAATTCCTCGTGCACGTAGAGTTGTGATAATATTCTCTACGACGTGTCTTAGCGATAGTGAGCAGAAGAAAAATACGAGATTTGTGATAATTCATCGCGGAGTGAACAGTGAACTGACGAGGACCGAGAACGTGTTTTTTTTTTCTTTTCGAAACGAAATGTGCGGGTCGAACGGATTCCCTTGTAGTCCTTAGGATGGCATTTGGGAAATTCCTAAGTTTCTTCGCTGCTTGCATCCTATGCAGTATCGCAGCCAGTTATGGTAAGTTTTTTTTCTTCTTTTTCACCCTTTCTCTTTACAAAAATCCCTCATGATCATATGCATAGATATATGTATATACATTTAAAACTTCGAATAACGAGAAACCGTGGCAGGATCGCCACAAAAATACTACGGCGATACTACGTATACTACGACGAAATTTTCCAATTCACGTGATACTCGGAAACAAATAATAGGCTCTCGCTCGTTGTAAACAAACATGCAAGTTTATCGATTCTTTCTTTTCCATTCATACTGTGGACGATAACCGTATCGGTGTGTATAGTTTATTTTGCTTCAACGGGCTGATTATTCGGTCTGAAAAAAGAAACGCAAACAATCAAACGTCACAATACTCATGGATATTTTTGTGAATTCCCGCGTTATTTATGAACAAAGTGGCCGTGCGGATTCTATTCACAGAGCATTGTATACGTGGGTACAGCTGAGGCTTTTCGAAGTGTTTATACACGCGTACAAATCGAACCGTCGAGTAAACTTCGGAACACTTTAGGTTTTCGGGACTGCGAGAAGCTTATTGCACGTAATTTCGTGACTCCTTAAGCTCCTTTGTCGTGTAAACTGTAAAATTTTCCCAAGATCCTTGCGAACGCATGATTTTTATTTGCATCGCGAAAAAAAATGACATTCTCGGAACCAAATCTACCTCGATTGAAAAGATGTAATTTTTTTATACTTTTATTTTTTATTTACGCTCAACGACCGAAATTTCGTCGCATGTGAAAGAAACAAAGAGAATAGGAGGTTCAAACGTCAATGTCAAGAAATAGTCGACGAATTGAAAACAAAGAAGGGAAGTGCAATTTTCGATGCAAGACTCGTGTACTAGATTCCGAATATCTTTATGGGAAAATGACGGCAGCGAAAAGAGAAAAGAACGAGCGAGAAGGACAGTGAGCTGAAGACTGAGAAAGAAAGAAAAATATATCTAAAAGAAGACGAGGCAGAGGGGTGTAGACCGGACTCGAACCAAACCTCAGGAATGTAGGCCCTCTCCTTTCTTCATCGTCGTCTCTCCTCTTCTCCTTCTTCCAGCATCCTCCCTGCTTATACCTGACCACCCTTCGCCACTTTTTCTCTCTCACGCATTCACATGGGATATTCTATGACGACTGACTGTATCGTTCCTAAATTTTTTCAACTCACTAAAAATATTCCAACCATACTAAACATTCAAAAAATCGTAATAATTATAGGTATTCACAAAAAAAAATCGTAAAATGAATAAAAAACTCAGAAAATCGTAAAAAAATCATAAAATCGAATACAGTGACAAAAAAATTGAATTGATCCGTCCAAAAAATAATGTTGACAACTTTAGCGTTGTTGGAAAAATATTATGTAACGGAAGAAAGGGAAACAATGGGTTAGAACGGCCCATACGTAATTCTTCGTCCTTCATCGTTGCAGTACATAACCCAGAGATATTATATACCTATATATCCCTCTCCTAACAAGATACAATATAAATAATGTTATAGCCAGGTGCATGAACGCTCGAGAACCGACGAGGTCTGGGCGATTCGATAGAGGGGAAAAGACCGAAGAAAAGAGAAGCGGGGGATGGATTCAGGGAAGGGGGGGGGGGGGGTGTTATTGTAAAAGCACAGGTTCGAGACTCTGCGTGACCGAAAGGTGGCAAACAACACGAAAAGTTTTCACAAGTTTCGTAGAATTTCTACCGGCCATAGTACACAAGAGCGTTTTCGATTGATTCCTTCGCTTCAATCGTTAAATTCGTAATTTCTGAAATCGTGTCCCAGTTTTTCTTGCAGAATTCGTTTCCAGATTTCGAAAGACCGATTGTCGTTTCCAGTGAAAAGAAAAATGAATCTCTCTTTACGTTGCAATTTTTTCGTTAACCAATAACAAAAAAATTGCATTTTCAAATATTTTTCGAGATTTTTCTCACTGCGGGCGAAGCCTCGAACACGGCGATTCGAAATGTTGATGTATATTTATCATATTCGTAACAAAAACAAGACTTCTTCTGGTTCAGTTTTGAATCTAAATTTGAATAAAAATTTAATTGCTCTTTTTTTTTTTTTTTCTCTATATTTTTTTTAGTTGAATATGTGTAAAAAATGCAATCAACGCAATTCAAATCCAGTCGTTTCTGTCTCTTTCGTACTCTCGTCCTGGATAAGAAGGAGGGGGAGGGTACTCGAGCCGAGTAAAGCATCATTAGACACACGTTCGTTAAGCTCGACACTCGAATTACACAGGTCTCGTTAAAATTACCGGTCAACGACGCTTCCTCTTACGAAACGCTCATTTCTGCGTTGATCCATTCAGTTTAATACGTGACATTTCTTTCTATACATATATAAAAGCTCTTCCGCAGTAATATTGAAAATCGTCCACGTAAATTCAGACACAAAGTTCGACCGAAAGATTCTGGCACACTGGACAAAATTTCATTACATTTTCCTCGTAGAACAATTGGCGATTTCAATTGTTATGGAATGCAACGAAATTCCGTTTTCTCTTGAGCAGATCTCAAGATTATTATTCAATATTTGGTCAGGATAATAAAACGATTTTTTTTGTCAGGATCCAAACTCAAAATCGGTCCGAAAATTGTTATGGTTTTTGAAATTGAACAAACAATGAATAGAAGTAAAAAAAGTAGAAAAAGTATTTTTCGGAAGATTGTTCCTCGCGAGATTCCCAACAAATTCACAACGTCAATTTTATTTTTTGTTTCTCACTCGATAATTTCGAAATGACAGCATTTTTTTTTTGCATGTAATTAAATAATCTATCGTAAGAATATTTTATATTTGTGAGAATTTTATTTAAATCCGTTTGATGGATCTCCAGCTGCATATTCAAATGTAAAAACACGAACGAAAACATATATTTTTTATCATCATTCAAACAGAGAGATAGAGAGAAACGTTCTTGTTCCTTATCGTTCCTCCATTTCCAGGAGGATGTATAATACCGAGCCTTGTGTATATTTTGCGAAGCAGTGTACGCCGGTTGGTAGTTCTGACCGAGACAAACCAGAGGCTTATCCTTCTGAGGCAAACTGAATAAAATGATTCACCCTGATCGTCTTATCTCTCAGTCTCGAATCTCCATTGTACCCCCGGCTTTTCCGGATATCATTTTTTAAGCTTGGCACAAAAACGTCGTCTACAAAGTCCCAAGGCTCTTTGCGGCATGAGATTCAAATCGCAACGGCAATCTGCTTATTATAAGACGATAATACGAATCGGATAGTAGTAACGTTTCCTTGATAGGATTTCGTATTCATAAAACTTTGCTGAAACTGTTAATCCGCAATAAAATGTTGCCAGATGAGAAAAAATGAAGATCACTGACAAAAAATGAAATCGCAACAACTCTCTGTGAACAGATGAGAATTTCTTCAATATCAGACTTTCGAAAAATCGAAATTCCCGATGCATTTCATTCAATAAACTATTGTTTATTGAATAAAAATTTGTGATTTCGACTTTTTACGTGAAAACGAATAAACTTGAATTATTTTTTTAACGAAATTCACAACGAAAATTCTTAATTTCCATTTTTATTGCATCTCAAAAAATTTACCAGCGATGAAAAAATCAGACGATAGAAAGAATGGATTAACAAATTCGAAAACCATCAAATAACAAAGGGGACGAGCGATGGCTCGCTTTTTTTAGTTTCAAATGGAGAAAAAGTTACGGTGATTTTTATGAATTTTCAAGAATAATTGAAAATTTCTGCGTTTTTATAATTATTCGATGTTTTATCTTGAGTACATAATTACTAGGCATACTTTCGAAGAGGAGAGATTGGAGAAAGAGAGAACAGTAATGCATTGTACTTGGAGCGGAAGACTATGCTAAATTTTTGTTATCTAATCTCCAGTTTATCGAAATAATATAACGCAACAAACAAAGTCGTATTTTGTAAGCGGAACGAAATAGTCGTAGATATTTGCTCGAGGTAAACCATGCGTTCGTTTATTTATGACACTGACTAATTGTTTACCACCACACGTGATACCTACCCCCAAACTTTTATTGCAGTATCAATTATTAAGTAAACGTTCAGTAGTGAATATGTTGACAAAACTAAATAAATTATCTGATGAATTTCGAGGCTCGTAATTAAATAAATATGATAAAAAGCCTGAATTCGAGAATTGAGATGATTCTCGTATATTCGAAAAGTTTCTTGACTTCTCGAGCGATGTATTTCGAAGTTTTTTTCGTTAGTTGCACCTCGAATTTCGTTCAGAATAAAAATCCTGCCAATTCTCACACCGTGAATCTCAATGATTTTAGTGAATAAAAAGGGTAGTGAGCAGAAGGGAACAACACACACACGTAGGTCAAGTCAATCTTCAAGGCATTCTGTATGGCGTGCTGGGTATGGGCTATAGGGTCAGTGACGTGTCTACAAGCGTTTATAATACTTCACACTCTCACAGAAACACAAATACACACATAGAGAGGTTGACGTGTATTGTATACGAATGTAAACGCCCCTTGGTGCATTACACCACCTCGCGAACACACCAATTTCTCACCCCATTTCAACACCCACAGCACAATGAAACTCATAACTCGATTGCTCAATCAAAACCCTCAATTACGTTATAAATCTCGAGTAACACAATATGTGTGCACTAATACGTATACTGGGAATGGCATGTACAAATATACTGTCTCGTCCGATATAATCACTTCGACTACGATTTGAAAAATGGCTTTTTTTTCTTCCTTCTTTCTCTTTTATCAATAGTGGATCTTGAGAAGCGAGAATTCGCGCGCGATTCATTCTGCACTTGCCTATTCAGTTGTGCGATAGACACACACCCATTTATACACATATATTACCTCACTTTCAACATTCGAGTCCTTTATTTCTCAAACTATGTATACGGGCACACCAAATTCTATGCGAGCTTCGAGCCTATTTATATGTATATCTATATAAGCCAGCATCCAGCAACAGACTATTCTTCAGCGATAGCACGTCCAATGGCCATTTGCCCTCTCCTTTCGCCTCTTCATTCTCTTCCTTCGCTCATCCGGTTCTCCCGTTGTAAAGAACAAACAGCAAAAAAAATATCAACGTATAGAATATACGAAGCTTTCCAGAACGAATTTATGCAGCACTGTGCTCGGGCCTTATACAAATTCGTTTGTTTGACAAAAAAATGAGAATCCTTTTTGTTTGCAATATAATTTCTCCATTCCTTTCCTTTTACTTTCGTATTCTCGAATTCGTCTTTGCATCCTAATTTTTGTAATCCGATGAAAACGTGCAGGTTCTTGGTCACCAGACATTTTTCTGCGTAGTCTGACAATTGTTTACGTTCGGTTAAATATTTTGAGGATTCAGTTGAAATGGTGGGTTTTTATGGTCCAAGTTACACGAACCTTCTCGTCGGTTTTTTTTGCACACTAGGAGAGCCGAAGCCTCGAATTAGGGAAATGGAGCGTTTCGTTTATCCAGGCTCATAACATTGTTGAATGAAACCACAGGATATACAATGTTCACCGAGACAGCACGATATCATAACGAGCATAAATTATAACCTCTATTTATACGCCATTTGCCACCGATAAGATTAAATATATGCTTCTCGAAATTCTCGCCTTTTCAGTATATAACAGTCTCAGAAAGCACGTTAATCTTGTTAGACAAGCTTTGGGGGAAAACGTTTGATCTACGGATTTATATTTAGCTGCGGGGGTCCATTCGATATCGAGACGTAGAAACACAAGCTCGTTATGACTAGATTTTTCGGAATAGAATTATAACTACCACCTCAGAGGTTCTCTAGGCTGTGCCGAGCCGAAAGACTCGTCTCTATTCCTTCCGAAATTTATTCTTCTTGTTCTTTGACCCCAACGCAAGTTCTTGACTCAGCAGACAGGGAAAATTATTATTGAATAATAATTAATCAATCGCCCATCCTTCAGTTCCATGGAAATAGCAATAAAAAAAAATTGGAAAGTGAATAAAATTAGAAAACACGAAACGTTTTTCGGTTCTCGAAATTGTGTACTTTTCATTTTTTTTTTTTGGCAATCTCAATTTTAATTGCTCGAAGCTTACCTATGATTCTTCGTGTTTTTTTTTTTCTCTTTTTTTATTCGTTCGTTCTAACGAAGTTGTTGTCGAGGATTTGAAGTGTTGGTCGAGTATTCTCAGGCAGTAGCGAAAGAGTTCGCGATCGGGCCCCCGTTATAACTAACGAGCCACGACAGGCGTTTGATAAATTATATATACTTTAAGCGTGTCTCGGGAGCCACGGGCGAACCGACCAGTTCTTCAGGCTCTTTCATGCGGTTCGTTTCTCCTACGAGATTCGAACTCGCAACTTATGCTACGACGAATAATACATAAGTATCATATGCGTGTATGTGTGTTCGCATGAGAGGTTGAAATATCTGCGAGCATCGAACTCTGCAAAGAGAAGAATCGAAATAAAAACATAACGATTTCGTACGCCACACTTGTTGAGGGTATATCGAGAAGATTGTAAAAATCACGATGTATAAGAGGTTTAACGAGAAGACCAGACGATCAGTCTATATAGAAAAAAAAGCAACTTTAGATTGTCGAACAGTCATCGAGCATATTTCGCTCCTTCTTCAACTGATCAAACTGTTTTCACGTTGTTCCATCCACGATTTATATTTATAGCGCTTTCTCGTAACCATGCGGGGTATAGATCGAAATTCAACACAGCAAATCGACTTCAGCACGTTTGAATGCATGGCATTGAAGTTTCCATGGTTAGCATACAATGAAAAAACATTTCTTTTCGTTTGTCAGATCCTTACCATTTTTTCCCAATTATGCAAATTTTTTTGCATAGAAAAAAAAATGGAATAATCGACGAATAAGCACATTTTCACATATCTCTTGGTTTCAAATCGAGAAACCAGTTCGCTATGCCAACCGCTCTCTGCCAACCGTGGAAACAACATAAATATTGATAAAACGTGAAAAGACAGAACTTTCAGAATAGTCTTGGAATTTAAACAGAATATTTGGCGCTAAAAATAATTTAAACGAAAAACTTCAAGTTTCAGAAAACCGGAACCCTTGTCCTGATTTCGTAAGTCATTCACGAAGCACTGGAAACTCGAATACCATTTAAAATGAATGCAAACTTTGCAAACACATGGGCTCTGTTTACTATTTAAAAAAACACACCCACACGCATACAAGAATTCGTTCAATTGTCATCGAGGCAAAGAGGGTTTAATTCGGTCATTCCAAATTTTTCCAGCTTGGCATAGTTGGCGTTTTTTACGTTGTTAGGAAACGTATGAAGTGTGTCTGTCACTAGGAACAGGTACGCGAGAATGTGCCGGTAGCAAAAAAGTTGCGAAGGTGCTTTCATTCTTCGAGCGTCTACTTCTTCAACTTCTCTCCCCTTACACACCCACGGACGCAGCTAACGTTCCACTTGGATTGCATATCTGTAGATTTATATATACATGCACAAAATATATGTTCGGTGTGGCTGGATGTGTGAGTCTCTCTATAGTCACAAGTGCACACACGTCTATTCCTACCTAGTCGTTTCAAGTCTTCATCACAGCGAAGGCAGTATTTATACCAGTTTCAATGCTCGTTGGGTGTGTGCTGGGCGAGTTTCGGATGGCTTGAGAGGGCGGGGGGGCACGAGGTGGTTCTCCGTAGTTCCGGGCTGCCAGTAACATAGCTATATACACAGTGTCTCTCAAAGCTTTTGCCTTAATTTCAAAAGAAATCGTATGTCACGATCAATCGATTATTTCTTGAGAACAATGTATCGCATAAAAATATGTGAAATCTGTATTCTTCGGGAGTTCATGGACTCGTAGATTCTTGTGTGGCCAAATATTTATCGATTTTGAATCTTACTTCGCTGGAAAAACTCTTTGAAAATTTTCTTCAAGTGAATCTGCACAAATTTGCAATCAAATCTGAATAATTTGATTGATTATCGTAATCGGGACTACGTGATGCGTAATTATAATAAAAATTATGAAATTTATCGATTCTCTGATTCTCATAAGTCCATTAGTTTCATTGAAATTAAAAAAAAAAAATTGCATCGTTTTGGGAAAAAAAAGAAAATGTGGTTCAGAGGAGAATGTCTGCGATGACAATGTCAAGTTCGAAAGGATCGCGAGTTTCGGTACACCCTGTATGCTTGTACGAGCACACGGTACTCATCTCGTGGCGGCTGGAGCCGCGAGAGAGCTAACGGCCGCTAACAAGGGCCTGCCAGGAGTGTGTACGAGAGAGGGAGAGCGAGAGGACGAGGACACGAAAAAAGAGAGTTTACTCACAAGAGCGAAAGAGGGAGAGCTGGAGTGAGAGAGAGAGAGGGTGGTCACGAGGAACGGAGTAAGACTAAAACGCGAGGGGCGGCGTGCTAACTGCCGCCGCTACCACCGCACCAACACCATCAACCATCACCATATATACTCAGGATATTCAACAAGGACTGCAAGCAGAAGAGTTCACGGACTGCCAGGGGTACAACTATGCGCTGCTTTTCTCTCGAAGGAAGAACCCGAGCGTCCCCCCTCAACGCGATGCCTTTTTAACATTGGCGTAGCACTAGCCGTTGATATTCCATGGCGCAATGCCATGAGGTTTCACTCGTAATCTCATTTTTTCTTTCATTTCTATCCCTCGCTACTCAATGATAAGCCCAAATTTTTCTGCAAATCTCAACATACAATCTATACTCGCAATAGGAATGTTTTTTTTTTTGGGGTTTTCACATTCACGACCCCCTTAGAATTAATTGACCACTTATCCTCCGTGCCATGGATATTCCTAAACGTGGAACCCAATGAAAAATCCCTCTTTTTTGCCCCGCAAATGGAAACCTCAATTTCAAGCACCACTTCGGAAAATAAAAATAAAATTTTCCTGCATTCCGACCATGCAAACCTCGACATCGTTCAATTTCCCGTGACTAAGTCCCGTGAAACGTGCACTTGTGTACAAACTTCGCGTGGTTAACTCGACAAGAGGTTACGGCTAAACTTACCATTTCACCACATACACCGACACAGCGAAAACATGAATATCCAGACAATATCCACGTGACTGGATTGTACAAAATGTTTAACCGTGTAAATCATACTCTTCCTGGTCTCTCAAATTTGCAGTATATCGAGCTACTGAATCTTGACAAGTGTAGAACATCAACCTGAATTTCATTGAGCATATACGGAGGAATGTCAATAATTCTTATGCTCGAAGGATTGATAGTAATAAAAGAAAGAAGCATGGAAATTAATTTATGTAGAAGTCTGCATCGTTGCAATGCAACGAAATTCTCTTTTTTCTCCAGTAGAGTTCATAATTATTATTCATTATTTGATCCGGATAATAAAACGATCCTCTCTTGCGACCGAAAAACTTAATTGACACGAAAAATTGCCATGATATTCAAAATTCAATGAATAATTAACAGAATAAATATAATTTCTTGAATCTCAACGTTACAAAGTTCAGAGTCATAAATCTCAAATTTATCCAGAGACTCATTGTTTTTTCGATTTAGTCGAACTAATATGTTGTGGTGGCACCAACTTAAAAAAATTTGAGCCATGGTTTTCACTAAGAAAAAGTGGAGATCCGAATTCTTTTTTTGCGCACTGGAACAGCTCTTAATTAACATTAAAATCTTTCCTTGAGCATCTCGTGGAGATCATCTACAGGAGCAGTGCCAATCAATATTTTTGAAAAAGAAAATGCTAATGTAAAATCAAGAGCTACGAATACATTTACTTTCCACTATACATAGGACGGTCGAATGAAATGCCTTTCCAAAAAAAAAATCGTGAAGAAAACCACTTTTTTCGGCCTTGCAACTGGGTATAACCCTTTAAAATAATGTCGTCTTCGTAATAATCAAAAAATACTTGTGTGCACATAATACGAAAAACCGGTCAATCCGTAGAACGATCCGATAACGGACGAAGCATTAGCAATCTCTCTCTCTGTCTCTGGATCATATGTTACTTATTATAAACGTTCCTATTTGCCTAAACTCGTGTTTATTCTTATCGAACTGCTCCAAAATAGGTTGGCTTCAAGACGCTGTCGCATATCTCGATAAGTTATTATACATAAAAGGAGCGCTGCAGTGCTACCAGAGAACCGTTCGCGCGCTTCAGCGCGCGTGATGGGCCCTAGTTAGGATTAAAAATCGATCGATCGCTCTCTCTTTGTCTCTCTGCCGATCTTTTTACATTTTATATGCTGCACAGGTGATATTTTGACCTCGATGATGCGGTTTTCGATAGAAAGTTTAGCCCATTCGTTGGGATTATCGAAACTCGTAAGAAGAGAGATATCGACGATCAGAATATCGACAAGACGGTTGAATTCTTTTGGCAAAGCCGCCCGCGGTATAAATTGAGAAAAAAAAACGCGGAAAGAACGGGCACAGTATTCGATCTCCTTCATATACCGAAGAGCGCATCGGCTGTTCGCCTTCCACAAAGCCGGGAAACCTCAAAGTCGAGCATCGTTTCGAGTTCTCCCCTTAATAGCATCCGTGACCCATACATATGCATGGAGCGAGAACCCGGCTATATCCTTTGCCACTCTCGTTCGTTCGGTCTGTTGTTCGTGCATTCGGTCCAACGAGCTTTCAGAGAGAATCGTATTATGTCTACTACGTATGTATATATTTAGTTTATGTTGCGTCCTCTGACTAGGAAAACCGTCTAGCCCGATACACACGCTGTTCAAGCCCTTTGCTACCTTCCCTAAAACGTTAATATCGTTTGAATTTGTCTTTATCCTTCATCGAACAAAACTTTGACTGAATTGTATGGAAAAATCAATTTGCATAAAAACACGCGGACGAAACGTGCATCGTCGAAGTGTGACGAAACTTTTTTTGCAAACTGTTCATAGACTTCACAGACGTAAGTTGGCCGAACGTTTTACGGGTCTTTGAGACCCAAAAACATTTCACACTTCCATGTTTCAAAAAATCGAATGATTTTACGTGCGTAACATTTTGTTCGTATGAAGGAAATTATTTATAGAGTTCACACGATCGCGCAATCTTGTTCGGCCGACATTTTCCTTGGTCCCTGAACCCCCCCGGATTTAGGTAATCTGCACGAATTAGTGTTCTAATTCTCTATCGTTACACTTCCGACACTTAAGCAGGGGTGACACATTCGAATCGGCTCTGTCACTTGTGAAATGCCACAAAGTTCCGAACCCTTCGAGTTCATCGCGCTTATGGTTTTCATTCTGATTTTTACATGAGATTTTCATGTAATCGAAAAATTTCTTTCGGTTTTTTGATAAATAAATATTTTAGCCTGTTTTTGGAACACCCTGTACAACGTATGAGTAACAAATATTCTCCCGTATCGATACACATTCCCTTTACAATGTTTTTACACTCATATACGAAGAGCAAGTATTCCGAGAGCAATATAACTCCGAGGCCACGAGTATTATCGCGCGAAGAGCGTACAAAAATAAAAATAAAAAAGAAAATTGCATCTCTCGAGCTAGGCTCCATAAATAAAAAGAAGCAACACGAATGGCACAAAGGAACATTCCATGGCACCATAGTTTGCATCCCTTCATTCGCAAAAAACCTGAAATATTTTAACCATTAGCTCGACGCAAAATCATGCACTAACGAAAATCACGAAAAGATAAAAAATCCATCGATAAACATTTTTTTTTTTCGTTGTGAAGAATAAAACAAAATGCCGTAGAATTCGTATTTTTCTATCAATTCCAAGAAAATTCTCAGAGAATTAAGAGCTTGTATAGATTAACATCTGTGCAAAACGGGAGTCCTGTAGTTCAAACCGTTCTCGAGTAATGAAGGTTTCAATTTTAAAGTGCCATAACATACACACACACACACACACACACACACACATATCCGGACATTTTTTCTAGATATGATTTTTCGATGTTTTAGGACATTTTAAGCACGTTGCCATTGAAAACTGGAAGAAAAAAAAATTTCACCGTGACATATAGCTTCCTCTATGAGGAAGCAAATGTGAAGAAAGATCCTGACGGAAAGAAAAAATTCGTTGAATTGCAGAGACGAATAAAAGGAGGCGCATTCTCGAGTTTCAATTTCCAGCTTTTTATTATCCGTGAAAATGCAGCTTTTGTCTATGGGAAACTATGAAAAAAGAATGAAGATTTGACAGATCAGAATCTTGGTTGTACCACGAGATTTACATACACAGAGACGCGAGTATGTTTCTTATTGGAGACGGACGGAGTGTAATGGGTGTACGTGCACTCTCGTTCACGTTCTTTTCTCGTACCAGTGGTATGAGTACCTACTCTCTGGTAACGACGCGAAGAAGAACAAATATTAGCACCCATTTCTTTTCTTCTCTCGGAGCTTGTTGCTCTCGTTACTTGCCAGTTTTTCCTCATCTCTTTTTTTTTCCTCTTCGTTTCATTCTGTCCTTGCCATGCTTCAGCGCTCTTTCTCCGTTTCTTGCTGTCTCTCCTCTTTTCTTCTTTTCCTTCTCCCTCTCCGTCTCGCCCTTATTCACAGGTTTTAAGAAGTACCCTTCACGCAAACTTCTTTTTTTACCCCGTAATTGTATACCCACGTGTACTCATCTTCAAACTTCTTTTTTTTTTTTTGCTGCTGATAGCACTCAGTGATGCATCCACACTTAACTTCCCGCACAGGTTCACAGTTAAGTGTACTTCCCCCTCCACCCCCTCAATCCCATTATTAATGCCAATTAAAGAAGGCAAAAGTGGCTTACGAGTGTTGGTAATTTAGCCCGACGTATTTTCCCTCATTGTTTCGTTCTTTCGTTGAAAATCTCGCTGAGATTCCCGTCGTAATTGCTAGAAGAAATGAAAAACTGAGGCAAAGGAAAATCTTGCGAGAAGCAAATCAAACACGAAATATTTCCTGTCTACTTATCCGCTCCATTTTTATTCCTCGTAACTACCAGCTCGAGCATTCGTCGTTCTCAATACAATCAAGTGAAGTGTACTCAAGACGAGGAATTGGAAGAAATGTAGTGCGAACGCCTTTAATCTACCATTCGGAGATTAAAGAGAACTTCAGAACACGAGCTCGTCGTTGTGTATCCACACACACTATACAGAGATATCTATTTGTCTATAGAGAGCTTCGTACTGAGATACACAGACGTATTCCTATGGGCGGTTCTCAAACGAACCGTTAGAATTTGCGAGCTCAACGATTTTTCCATAAATTGGATCCTACTTCGCAATGACAATTTCTACAAATTAGAGTTATCGAAACGTCGAATCAAAGTCTCAAATTAGATCATTATTGAGATATATATTTGCCGATTTTTTTGTGGATCTCCCAATTAGCGAATCGACTCTTTTAAGGCACATATAAAGCAAATTTCAGACAGCGTGTCAAATCCAAATAGAACGACCCGTATATCTACGTTCGCATATCTTCGACGATGGATTTTACTGATTAAAATATCGATATATCACGAAATACAGTCTATAAGTATGTGTGTGTGTGTCTGTTGGAAATCTCGCTCTCTTCCTCTCTCGGAATTTTACTCATCGTGAGTGCAAGATATTTAGGTCGCCTATTCAAACTTCTCTCTTCTAGCATCGAGCGATTCACGAATCTACCCCCGAGAACACGTACGCGTCGTATTACACGGAAACCAAACCCCTTTTTCATTCTCCACTTTTTTCTTTACCGTCTGTCTGCCCGTGCAACGTATACTATCTCTCAACTTTTCAAACCCGTGGATATTCTCCTATAAACCGATAATTACGTCTGTCTCAACAGTCTCGTAAAAGCAACATAACAAACAATGTTTACCCATCGTTTCATGTCAATTACAGCGAGCAATTTTTCAGGAACTCGCAACAGACTTTCGAATTATATTTAAAAAAAAAAAAAGTAACGTTGCCGGTGCTTTCATCGATTTTTGAAGGCAAACGAAAGTTCGGAAAATTTTAAAAATGAAGTTTTCGTGAGATTTCAATGACGTTAGATTTTTTACGTAGTAGCACGTTGGCAAAGTTTGCCGAGCTTACGAAGCGACTATTCAATGCCCCTATTTGCTTGTTTTCCCGCTTGAATCTCTCGGACTCGCCGCAGCGTGGAAAGAGAGAAAGAATGGTCAGTGGTCCTTGTCAAGCGTTAAACCATTTCGAACAGACTCGCCTTTGAGTCAGCCTCTCGACGGCGAGTGAGAGCCCCAAAGGGAATAATAATGCATTAACGTGCATAATGAGGTGAAGAAACGCTTCGGCTTTTCTTCTTCGCGAGTTCAAAGTGAAGAGGAGGGCGACAAAAAAAAACAGTGCGGCAAAGTCTCTCAGTGGATGGGGCTTTTGCATCGACCCAAGAAAAGGCAGTGAAAGTTCAAAAAAACAACAAAGTTTTTTTTTGTATATCAAGGTTGCAATTAAAACTTCGAGCACTTCGAGTATGGCAAATAATTGACCCAGTTACAAGATCAAGAAATTCTTCTCATTATTGAACGGAATTTCAATTCAATGAGACATTTCCTTAACGGAAGTTTTCAACCCTTCGCGTCCTTACTCTATTTATTGCTACGATTTCCAACATTCAGCCCAATCGCCCCAGGCAACTTTGCCGAATCGTAACTCTTAGCAAACTCAGAATTTTTCGAGACATTTGTTTCCGAAACAATCGCAAATTTCCTGGCTGAAAGAATTGTTGCCGAGTTCATTGAAAATTGTTGCACGAACAGATCGCATTTCGAACGAACATGAAAAAAAAAAAAAACGTTTCGAATCGTTGACTGAATAAATCTGGAAATATCCGCATTGTCTGTTTCAGGATCGCCGACGCTATTGTTCGCGACTCACAAAGACATACGTGTGGCGAATGTATCACGAGGTAACAAGGTGGCGACCCTTGTGAAGGATCTTTCGCAGGGTGCCGCATTGGATTTTTATTGGGAGCGTCGTTTGGTTTGTTGGTCGGACAGTGGTCTGGAGATGATACAATGTGTGCATACGAACGGAACGCACGTTGGGGAGCGTATGACGGTAGTGAATTCGTCGTTGATATCACCGGACGGTTTAGCGTGCGATTGGTACACAGGAAAGTTGTATTGGACGGACGGTGACAAAAATCGTATCGAAGTTACGAGCATCGATGGTAAGCACCGCAAAGTATTATTTTGGACGGAGATTTATGAACCGAGAGCGATAGCTCTGGTGCCAATGAAGAGCATCATGTTTTGGACGGATTGGGGGGACGTGCCAAAGATCGAGAAAGCTTCGATGAACGGTGATCCGAGTACTCGAGAAGTCATAGTTTCCGAAGACATTTTTTGGCCAAACGGAATAACGGTCGATTACGAAAACGAATTAGTTTATTGGGCGGATGGTCGGTTACGATTTATCGCGGTCATGGATTATAACGGCAAAAATAGGCGAGAAGTAGTCAGCCAAGGCTTGGATTATCCATTCGCGATATCTTTTTTCGATCAACGTCTCTATTGGACCGATTGGAAAACCTGGTGCATCCATTCCCACGACGTACGTTCCAACACGCAATCGACACATCCTCGGGAATTATTCCATGGTGAATACATCCCTGGGGACATAGAAGTTTGGGACCCTCGAAGGCAACCGCAATCCGACAACCCCTGTATGCACGACAATGGCAACTGTTCGCATCTTTGTTTGCTCAGCAGCAAAGAACCGGGTTATAGTTGCGCGTGTCCAACCGGTGTTAAGCTCGTGGACAATTACACGTGTGCAAAGAGACCCGAAGAACTGTTAGTGATCGTGCAACGCAACGCCATTTGTAAATTATCGCTCGATTCACCAGATTACACGAATTTTGTTCTACCCTTGACGGGCATCAAATATGCCATTGCGATTGATTTCGATCCTGTCGACGAAATGATTTATTGGACTGACGAAAAAGTTTGTGCCATCCGACGAGCTTTTCTCGACGGCAGTGGCCAGGAAGATGTCGTTTCTACAGAAGTTTCCAATCCTGATGGAATCGCCATCGATTGGATCGCCAGAAATATGTATTGGTCCGATACCGGCACAGATCGCATAGAAGTTGCGAGACTCAATGGTACCAGCAGAAAAGTACTTATCAACGAAGATCTCATCGAACCACGAGCCATCGCGCTCGCACCTGAACTTGGCTGGATGTTTTGGACAGATTGGAATGAAAAAAGACCCAAAATCGAACGGAGCAATCTCGATGGCAGCGAAAGAACTCTGCTTATCAGTAAAGACATTGTTTGGCCTAACGGCATAGCTCTTGATCTCGATCGCAAAAAGATTTATTGGTGCGATGCCAGTATGGACAAAATTGAGGTTTGCAACATGGACGGCACCGATCGTCGAGAAGTTATCACTGATAATCTTCCACATTTGTTCGGCCTCAGCCTCCTCGGTGATTATCTTTACTGGACAGATTGGCAACGACGAAGCATCGATCGAGCTCACAAATTGACCGGCGGCGAACGCGAAGTCATCGTCGAACAAATACCCAATGTCATGGGACTCAAAGCCATACATCTTGGACGTGTCCGAGGCACTAATCCTTGCGCTCGTAACAATGGTGGATGCACTCATCTCTGCCTCAATCGACCTGGCAATAATTATGTTTGTGCCTGCCAAATTGATTACGAACTTGTCAGGGACAAGAAAACTTGCGTCATACCCGACGCATTCTTGTTATTCTCCAGGAAAGACAAAATCGGACGTATCAGCATCGAAAATCCTAACAACGATAACATTATTCCTGTCACCGGTGTTAAGGATGCGAGGTAATTATCAACATTTTATTTCGTATCCTGTTTCAACAATCATTTGCTTTACTCAGTTGTGAATTATTTTTTGAAATATTTCTCAAATATTTCAACTATTTTTTCCCAATTTAATTGAGTATCGATTTATTTGTGTTTTAGTGCCCTTGATTTTGATATGCAAAATCATATTTATTGGACGGATGTAAAACTGAAAGCTGTTACCCGAGCCTTCAGAAACGGTTCCGACGTTGAGAGGATCGTTGATCTCGGCCTCGAAACACCCGAGAGCCTTGCAGTCGACTGGATAGCACATAATCTTTATTGGACCGATACGGGAACACGTAGAATCGAAGTCGTCCGATTGGAAGGTTGCAGTCGTAAAGTTCTCATATGGCAAGATCTCGTTGAACCGAGATGCCTTGCTCTCGATCCAGAAAGAGGGTAAAATAATTGATCCTTAAAAATAAAAATTGTCCATTCCGCAATAACAATGGAAGTTGAAACTTTTTCACGAGCATGAATCAACATTTTTCAAACAATAAGAATTTGAATCATGCAAATAAAATGATTAAATTCGTCATTTTCTCAAAACGTAAAACAAATTAGGAAAAAGTTTCGATAAAAACAAAATGGAAAATTATTCTCTATTATATTTTTAATGGCCTAGGAAAAATTACTGATGAATGAGCCTCTTTGCAGACATATGTACTGGAGTGAATGGGGAAAAAGTGGGAGCATCGAGAGAGCTGGCCTGGATGGCTCACGACGACAAATAATACTGTCGAACGTTGGTCGTGCCAATGGATTGACGATAGATCACTCAGCCCGGATCTTATACTGGGCGGATCTTTTTACACCGGCAATCGACAGCTACGATCTTCAAACCGGAAAGCGAAAAGCCATAATAACCCAAGACATAATGTATCCGTTCAGTATAACGCAGTATCAGGATTACATTTATTGGACCGATTGGAATACCGGGGACATAGAAAGAGCCTACAAAACTAATGGATCCAACAGAACGAAAATCCATGATCGTCTCGAGTCGGTTACCGATCTTCTCGTTTTTCATCGCTCCCGACAATCCGGTAGCAATCCATGCTCCGTTCGAAATGGCGACTGCAGTCATTTGTGCATTGCTCTCCCCGAACCCGGTGGCAGAAATTCTGTTACTCACAAATGTGCTTGTCCGACTCACTACGATCTGGCGCCCGACAACAAAACATGCGTTGGTAAGGAATATAAACTTCCTCTGTGACGTTGACGTTCACGTCGTTTCGACACCACTACATTTTTTGCAACTTTTGCGCATTAACGTTAATTTCCTGCTGTTTTCCATTCTGCAAATTTTGTCAAACGCGCATACGCATAATAAGCAAAAAAATGATTCTCTATTTGTGAAAAAAAGTCCCAAGTTTTAGATTTTTACGATGAAATTCGTTTTTGTGGAAAAAATCTGTAGGAACATTTTTCGACTCGACGGAAGATTTTTTTTTCAAACAATAAACACGAAATTTTTTTCTATTATTCACTTATGAATATATTTGGGAAATATCAGCAAAGGTTTTGTAGAACACGATTCTCAAAGTAGCGAAACTTTTGGGCCATAAAAAATCGAGATAGTCAGGAAAAGTAAAAAAGTTTGGAATTCCCATAGAACGTGAATTTTTCAAGCGAAACATAAACCCGTTCCGTTTAATGTAAAACGATGACGAGGTATATTTGTGAAAAAAGAGCTCGTAAAAATGAACCTTGGTTTATTATTTTTGTTTGTCGACAGCTCCGAAGAATTTCATGGTCTACAGTCTGCGAAACGTGATGGGTCGTTTTTTGCCGGACGTCAATGACTGTCCGGACATAGTGTTGCGAGTTCAAGGTTTGAAGAACGTCCGGTCGATAGAATTCGATCCAATAACGCAGCATATATATTGGATAGATGGGCGAACAATGTCGATCCGTAAAGCGATGGAAAATCGTACCCACGCGTCGGTAGTAGTGGCCGGTGGGTCGGGCCATCCGTTCGATTTAGCTCTGGACCCATTGGGTCGATTGCTCTTCTGGTCGTGTGCGGAAAACGATGCGATAAACGTGACGAGATTGGACAACGGTTCGTCGCTGGGTGTCGTAGTTAAGGGGGACGGTGAGAAGCCTCGTAACTTGGCTGTACATCCGGAAAAAAGATTGTTATTCTGGTGTGACATTGGTGGCAAAATGAGGATAATGCAAAGTACAATGGACGGCAAAGAACGAGTCGTTATAGCGAGTGATCTTGATCAGCCGACTGGATTGGCTGTCGATACCGTTGGAGATATGATTTTCTGGTCCCACGGACGTCAGATCGAAGTTTCCGACTTGAGCGGCACCAATCGACGAGTTCTCGTTAACGTCGAACAAGCTTCTGTTGCTTATTTGTCTGTGCTGAATGATTTTGTTTATTGGTACGACCGTGACACTCAAGCTGTCTCACGTGTAAATAAAACGAGCGGTGCCTCACGGAAAACGATGATGAATCGTCTTCTCACCGATCTCGTAACGGTACGAACACCCGATGACCACCTCATGGAATCTCACATATGCAGTCCTTTCCACGATTACGGAGGTTGTTCCCATTTTTGCATCGGCACTACCACTTCCAGATGCTCTTGTCCACAATATCTCGTCTTGTCCGACGACGAGAGAACCTGCCGTGCCGCACCCGCATGCGGCCCGGACGCTTTCACCTGCGCTCACTCTAGTTCCGCTGTCAC
This sequence comes from Hyposoter dolosus, assembly GCA_963921915.1. Lineage (NCBI taxonomy): Eukaryota > Metazoa > Arthropoda > Insecta > Hymenoptera > Ichneumonidae > Hyposoter > Hyposoter dolosus. The sequence goes on along the minus strand of OY998130.1, from coordinate 12,599,630 downwards.
CAAAGAATGCATCCCTGCCGAATGGAAATGTGATCGTCGGACCGATTGCACCGACGGCAGCGATGAACTTGGATGCCCTTCCTGCGGCGAAGATCAGTTCAAATGTCAGAGCGGTCACTGCATCGGTTAGTACGCTGCAGGCAACGTTTTTCACACGTACTTTCTCCTAATATTAATTTCACCAAAATCGTGACATTTCGTCGACGAACGTTCAAAGTCCGGGGAGCCGGAATCTAATTTCTAATTTTTCATCATTCAATCTTGAAACTCTGAATTATCAGTCGATCGAAATGAAAACGATCTTTGTATATTTCTGATTCAATTGATTCAGTTATCAATGAGCGGCACAGTTGTTCGGAAAATGAAAATATGTGTTTTTGTTTTTGTTTCATTTAGACATGGCTTGGGTATGCGATGGAACAGCTCAGTGTCAAGATGGACTGGACGAAGCTCATTGTTGTGAGCCTGGACAGTTTCGATGCACCGGTACTCGCGTGTGTATTTCGGGGACGGCCCTGTGCGACGGTTGGGAACATTGTGCGGATGGTAGCGACGAAAAGACGCCGGTATGCGCAGCTGCGAATAACCGTCGTCAGGACGTCAGTCCAGCGACGGATGCGGGGAAGAGCACTTACGTCATAGCGATTCTCGTGGTTCTCGGTGTTACCGGAGTCGCGATACTCGGCTTCTTCTATTGTCGTAGAAGGCTCGTTGCCAACGAAGAACTGCCGGATATACTGCACGACTCAGCGGGTGATCCGCTTTCGCCGAAACCCACGAGATCGGGCAAACCGATGTTGTCGCAAAAAAATGGCGCCAAAGATCTCAAAGCTGGGCTTAAAACCGTCAGGATGTCTACTCTGACTGGAAGCAGTATCGGGTCGAGTTACGATCGCAGTCATATCACAGGTACGATCTTTATAAATTGATCTCTAAAATTTTCACGGTGAATATATGACAAAAAAGTAAAGAGGAAGTACAAACTTACATGAAATATCTTACAAAATTTGCAGAAATGCCTTTGGACGACTTTTAAAAAAACTCAGATTTTCGTAAAATTTGAAAAATCACAAAATTTAAACCGGCGGTCAATCAATATTTCCCAAATTCAATACCAACCTTCCTGTTATAATACTCTATTTAAAAAAAAAAAAATTAGTAATGAATCTTAAAATTTGAGGAAGTTAGAGCGTCGACATCCTTTTTTGAAAATTTAAAAATGCCGTAGATCTCGTCTACGGCATTTTAAACGGAAGCCCTGTAGCTCAAACCGTTCTCAAGTCATGAACGTTTCAATTTTACAGTGTCAGAACATACACACACACACACACACATCCGGACATTTTTTTTTTTAAATGAAATTTAGAAAATGAAATTATTGAAAATGAAAATGAAATAAAATGAAATTTTCACCGTCACAAAGCTTCCTCTATGAGGAAGCAAAATTGAATTTTCTTCATTTTTTTTCCATTTAATGGAAACCAAGAATAAAAGCCACTTAGGAATGTTCAAATTTCGTTTGTTTATAACAATTATAAATATTATTGATTGATTTTTAATGGCGTTTTAAATGAACTGACAGGTGCATCGAGTTCGACGAGAGGAAGTTCCGCTTGTGGATATCCTCAAGAGACTTTAAATCCACCACCCAGTCCAGCGACAACAGCAAATTCCACGAGATGTTCAAGCAGCAACGCGTCCCGTTATCGTCCTTACAGACACTACAGAAGTATAAATCAACCTCCGCCGCCTACGCCTTGTAGCACCGACGTATGCGACGAGTCGGACAGTACTTATCCAGCTCGTTATCGTTACGAAATCGAGCCATTTCCACCTCCGCCAACGCCACGTTCCGTTTATCACAGCGATGCGGCACTCAGTTGCCCACCTTCACCGAGTTCGCGATCGTCCACTTATTTCAGTCCTTTGCCACCTCCGCCCTCTCCCGTGCCGTAAACATTTGTCGAGTATTGACGGTCGTGCGCACTAGAAAAAAGATTGATCCGCTTCCGCGAACACGGAAATTCCAAATTTCGTACAAATTCGTTGAAACATTTAGAAAGGCCTTGGAATTCGAAATTCGTCTTTTTTTAACTTTTCATTTAATTCTGACGCTCCGAGTATCTCCGTTCAAGTAACGAAACTTTCACTTAGCTAGGGAAATGTTTTTACTTTTTTTCGAGTTGCCGCAAAATTTCTCCGTTCATCGTTCGAATATTTTTGACGCTTCGATCGAAAGCACATTCATTTTCCGGATGTGCAAGTTTTCATAGAACAGGTTTCTATTCTCCAAGCGCGTTGGCTACGATTGCTACAAAAAATAACGGATTTTAATAGCAAATTTCGACGAATGGAATTAACTGTTCGTTCCACTGGGCAAACTTTTGTCGACATATCATCCGATAGTTGGATCATTATATCACATGCATATCAAAAAAAGAAAACGTAACAAAAGATACAAAAATGGTGAAGATTTCACGGTGCGAGCGAAAATAACAAAATATATGAATATATTAGATATGATGAATTATAATGTTACGCGCATGACTGCGACTGGGCGGTGACGTTTCGGGTTCACTGAAAGTGCAAATATTCGTTTTTATAGACAATTATTTCTTCGTGTACAAATTTAATGAGATAAATACCGGTCGTGCCTGAGCTAATTGCGATCCTCCTCAACGTGTACTAATTAGCCAACGAGGACCCTAGCTCCTACCTTGTAAATATTATAAGAATGTATAAAGATCAACGTAAACACTAATTTAAGATAAGGAAACACGAACAGAGGCAATTAAGCGTGTAAAAACTGTACATGACATTTTTTATCTTTTAATCTAAGGATGAAAGACACAAAGAACGAGCGTGCGAACATACGACCGCGATGTTACGAATTTGCATCTTTAGAACGTGAACAAATCTCGTTTGAAAATTATTCAAATTCCTTGGGTGTGTGAAGAGATCGTTTATCTTATTGGCTCTCAATTTACGGGTCCTGGAAAAATTCTAACGAGCTTTCGTGAACCGGAACTCGAAATTTATTTGCAACTATCGAAAAAAACACATTTTTTTCTTACGTTTTAACGATGCAATTTTTCCTATCGTCGATTTTGACGGTGATGGATTTTTTATCACAGTTCAGCGTGCATTCGTCATTTTGTCTATTAAACTGTTAATTGTGATATAAAATATATCATAATATCGTACTGTAAATATAGTTAGCTATTATGACGATTGAAAACGTTTAGATTTTGTTCCTCACCTGGGTTGGGAATCCGAAAAGTTAAAACGCCAAATATTTCGAAAAAAAAAAGGAAATTGCTTTATAGACCTTGTGTTCTTCTGTTCCACTAACCATTTTTGTTTATGGAATGTATAAAAAAATGTTGAGCACTCAATGACCCATTGCTCTCCGCTTTGAAGATGATAATTCAAGAAAACTGTGCTTCCTGTTTCTATAGAATTCCGGTGACCCAAATCGCGGGAAAGTTTGCGTACATCAGATTCGGGTTCCCACCTTTGACGTAGCGTTTAACCAAAGGCTGCTCCGATTATTTAAATTATCACACAGCGACTCGGTATAATTTTTATCATTTATTTTTACCAATTGATCAATCCCGAAGACAAATCACACGTCACAATCATTTCTATCAGGAAAATAAGTGTTTTAACTGAGGGTTTCTAATGACACTAAAGTTTTTGCATCTACTGAATATTCGAGACGTAAAAACTGGTTCGCAACGAAGATTGAATGATTAAAAAAAAGAATACGAAATATTGAATGGAAGAAATATTTTTCGTTGAGTTCCAAAGATGCGCAATTGAGTACCACCCATCACGACGAAGGAGCCGAGAAAAAATTGTGCCAATGCATTGATAAACAATAATGTCGTTTTTAAAAGTTGGCTTTGCAAAAGAAACGATCAAAATTAATGAGATCAAAAAGTTTCAACGGCAGATAACCAGGGAAGATTTTTTCCTACCAATTTTCATTGCTATCGTGTCCGATGAGATGTAAGTTTTCATAATCGAAACCCAACATTTTGTCACTTGACTTTTTCACAACAATATATTAAAATTCTGACGAGATTTCCAAGCCAAAAGTTAAAGTAAACTTTGCACTTTATAAAGAAATTCGCATGGTATTTCGACGTTGGAAACTTCGTAGATCGTCTGGATATTTTTGCAGATATTAATAAATATAGTGCTAAGAAAAGAATTTAGATAGCGAAATTTTGTAACGAATTTTTACTCGAGGTTGATTTTTTTCAGACATCATTCCAACTGGAAAGGCAAGATTTCTTCTGATTTTGTACATTCATTATTATTCCCATTTTTTCTTCTTCAGCCTAACGAATTATCGTTCCTGTTACACTTTTTGTTTTCTTTCATTAGAATAATCACGAAACCGTGCCATAATATTCATGAATATGATAAATAGTATTAAAATGTGAATATACAGCATTAAACGATATCCAGATAGATTATCGACTTTCGTACAAATGTTACTTTAATGAAAAAAAAGGAGAAAAAAGAGAAAATGAGTGTCGAATGTAACAGCGACGTTATCTTCGCACTGTCGCTTCGGAAATCGCCTTGGAGCATACTCATAAGTTTGCATTATGAAAATGAATAAAAATCGAAACAAAGTTGTGAATGAATTCGCCTCGTTTAGCATCGAAGACTGAAAAACAAACTACGAAATTAATGTTTCACGTTTTTTTACTCGTGCACTGTTGTATCGTCGTAAACATTACATAATGATGTAAAAGATTTGTACAAAACGAAACAAAAGTAATACATGATTCTTTTTGTTTATGCAGCTTCGTGTTTCACCAGTTTTTTCTTCACGTACCAAGATTTTCTCTCAACTTCTCAATGTCATTTCCATTTGTTCGAAGACCGTGACTTCCCCGATGGATTGTCCCGTTCTTCTTGAGCTGACAATTCCTCGTCCAACAGCAGCTCGAAATTCCCCATCGCCTCAGCACTTGGACATTTGTTCCATCGTACGCTTCGAGTAAGTAAAATTCATTAATACAAATCTCTGATCGAGTCAATAATTTATGAGCCTCATGAATAATCTTTTTACTAAAAAATAAACTCGGTAAACTAGTAAAAAAATATTCTGCTGCAATGCAAAGATTGAGACCTGCGGATTTTTTAACAATGAAGAAAAAAATGATGAATTTTGTAGTTATTAATTAATTACTCGGGCACTCCGTCGGGTGGCACGACCACGGACACTATATTGTCGATTAATTTGTATTTCAAGATTCTGTCATTTACTGTCGTTGAGGTCAAAGACGGCGAAGCGTTGACCTGTGGATCAGGCATTTAAATTGGCAAATTTTATTCTCTCGCATTTCATTTTTAGTGAGTTTTTGAAATTTCACTCAAATTAAATATTGTTATTGTTTCTTTTCAATTCTGACCTCGATTAACCAAGGTTTCAGCTTATTATCGATTATGATATCGTAACCATAGCACTCGAAACAATGTCGATCATTTGCCATCACCGGTGCAACAGCTTTCAATGAGTGGACTATGCACCAAGAAATATTGGCGAACAATTTTTCTGTAACAGCCTTGCCACGTGTGCTTTCCAAGTAGAGTCGCAAATTTTGAACACTCAATTTTCCACCGTGAAGACTGTTGTATTCTTCCTGCAGGAATCGAAACGAAAATATGTCCAAAATTTTGTCGAATTTAAGAAATAATGAAATTAGTGGAAAACACTCACGCCATGTTTTTGTACAGACACATTAGTCAGGTGAACGTACATGTTGTCAAGCTCTTGAATACTCGTGTCATATTTGACGGTACAGAAACGACAGAAACCGAGCTTGAAGAGATACGCCTTCAGAGGCCGAAAGGATGTTATGAGAACGTAAAGACGAAGGTCAAATTTTTTGCCTCCGATCAAAAGAGGATTGTCAATGTACCTGAACAGATATTTGTTCAATTACAAAAACCATGAGTCACCAATTTTTTAATAATGATTTTTTTTATTATCTCCTCAAGATGTGTCAATTGTTGAAAAGAAGAACAACTCGCCTCGATATTACGTAAGATTCCTTCGAAAGATTAGGGTTGAAAGGATTTTTTGCTTCCCTCGACCATTTCTTCAGCTTGCTCAGTTTATTTATCAAAAATATGCCAGCCCCCTGAGACTTGCCACAAGGTTTCATGATCCATGTGCTTTGTGGAGACTTTCGATATTCCTCGACAAACATATTGTAATCTGTGCTTTCAGTATCGTACAATTAATCCCTTGATCTTGAACTTTTCAATTTAAACACGAATAGAAAATTAATGGATAGAAAATGCCAATCTTTCTACCTCGAAATTTTATGATAGTGAAGTTTGCCTCGTTGCAATGCAACGAAAAATATAATTATTATTCATTATTTCGATAACTAATGCGATCCTTTCAATTTTTCTAGTAAATTCAGTTTTCCAATGGCAAAGAAGACTGTCCCATTATCGTTGACAAATACCGTATGAAAATTTTGTGCGATGCTATGAAAAATAATCAGTTTTCGTTGCATTCCAAAGATGCGAACTTGCACATCGTGAAAATTTGACCAATGCACGAGAAAAAAAACTTGAATATCCGAGAATGCATTAGTATTTTGCAAACCTGCTGGTAATACAAAAGTCACGGGTATGAAGTCAAGGTGAAGATATTTTCCGGGACCTTCGCCTCTTTCCGCAAGAGGGCTTCCCTCTCGCTCGAGATCCTTCCGATATCTTTTTATATTCTTCACTAATAGATCTTTTCTCGTCAGCTCGTAATGATTCGGAAAATGATTAATGGTCCTAAACATTAATCAAAATTTTTTAGGCATTTTTTGTTTTTATATTTTTCAACAAATTACGGTATAATAATTATTTTTCCAACTCACTGATTATCGCCCATTCGGTACCCAGTCTCAACGCTGAATATATTTCTGCAGGACTGTGTCACCGCCCTGTGGAATTAATTCTTCATTCATCATCGACAAACATGTAAAATTATTGACCAAATATTTTTGTTATTCATAATTTCTTCAATTTCCCGAACCGTTTCAATTCTCTAATGAATTCAGTTTTTGAATCAGAGAAATTCTAGTTCAAGTACCATTGACGAACGTTGCATGCATGCAAATCCTTTCGCTATGAAAAATACACAAATTCCGTCGCATTCCAACATAGCAATACCGACTCTAGCTTCATCGTGAATTTGCGTCCGACACAAAACACCAAAACAGCAGACGCGAAAATATTGTCATTTTTTACGATTAAATCAGATTGGTGAAATATATTTATTTATTTTTTGCGTTATATCGAAAAAATACCAGTAAAAGTTCCAATCATCTTCTGGACCAACTTGGCTCCATCCCCTCTTTTCGAAATTATACACAATTACGGATTTTTCCATGTCGGTACAGAAAGTCACTTTCATCTTGTCCGTTCCGATCGTCGGCACCCTTAAACGTTAAACTGAATTACATTCCCATTTCTTTCGAGAAAAATTCACTGTCCATTTATTATTATTTTTTAGCATGAATTACGTCATTTGTAGGTTTTTTTTCTATTGCACATTCATCGAATTTATGCCGAACGTAGGACTTTTCCCAACGGCCGGAGTGTGTCGAGTGTATTTGTAATCAAACAAATTTTTGCACTTTCCAGACAAAGGATATCGGAACGTAATTAGTTCTGGTTCTTACCTTCCGTAAATAGTCGCCAAATTGGCGTTTCCGGTTCGTTTAACATCGGGAGTCACGGTACTCGCCATTATTTACAAATGATTTGAGCTCAATGTTTGATCGATATATTTGCATGTTCTATGGAAACCGTTGGAAGGGAGACTTTTAAGAAGGAAAATACGTTTTAATTTGTTTTAAATTACTGCACGAAGGAATATCATACTCGTATTATCATTAAAACTTGGGAATTTTGATCGGTTGGACTTCTGAAATGCTGTATTAGAAAAAATTGTCATCGCGTGAATAATGTAGTCATGCGAGTACGCCTAAGTTTCGTAGTACGTCCGGTGTGTGTCAAAACAACTACGCTCACACGAAAATAATAAAATATTAAAGTTGGAACCGATCATCTTACAAAAAAAATTGATTTTTAATGTATTTAATTAAATGGGATAAATATTCAACAGTTTGTGAATTTGTAGAAAAACAAAGCCCTAGTCAGGAACGAGGCGCGAAGGCGGGCGCTAGCGTTGCTTGTTTGTTTACGTTTCTGAAGTATCGTTGTGCCGGGCAAGGTCGTCTCGTGGACGAAGCGAAACAAAGCGGAAAGTCGTTTGAAGCGAATTACTTGTAATCGTTTTGCGTTGATCGGAAAGCGAATCATTTTTCGTTGCAACTGTGGACTTGAATGAAGTGGGCTCACGAAAAGTTAGTCAAAGAAAACATAAGAAGATCGCATTAATAAGTCCGCGACGCACACCAGAGTTCGCGTCACGAATTTTAATAGCAGCGTTGTCGGCCTGTTTTCTTTCAAATATTTCTCGCATAACACGCCCCGAAAATTTCCTCTGTAGCGTTTCGCAGCTGTCATAAGTAATAATAATTATTATTACACAGAAAGCTGTCAGCATTTTAAATCCCTGGAAAAAAAAAAATGCGATCGGAATAATAAGCCGTGAAACTCGACGTGGTACGCGGGAAGGTCTTCGTACAAGAATAAATTACCAGGAGCGTCAAGCCCGATTTTTGTCAGCATAAATCGAATAAATGCAGAACAACGCAATGACGCAGTTCGTGTGCGTTATACCCAAGAATTTTGACTTCAATCGGGATTCAAAGTCGGAAAAACTAGGACAAAATGGTAAGAAAGATTACGTTCCCACAAAATTCAATAAAATGCAAAACTATCGATTCAGCTCTGAGTGGAAAATTCCTCGTAATTCATCCGGGAAAAAAATAATTCTGTTTCATTCCATTTCCATATTTTCCATGCACTTCTGCCAATGTCCCAAATATTGTTTGCTCAAGGAAACCAATCTCCGGTTACGAAGGGGACGAGCATTCCAAGTTCTCCAGTAATCGGCATGGGCAGAGCAGGGACGGACGTTAAGTTCATTCCTGACCCAGACAAGTGCCTGTGTAACAGGCCTCAATGCACAGTCGTCTGTAAGAATTGTGGCTTCAAGGCGTTCGGACGGATTTATTACAAATGTCCCAAGCATCCTGAGGTAAGTTCCATCCACAGTTAACAACATTTTCTCTCAATCATACGCGTTGCAATTTCATTTTCCTGATTCCATTTCTTGCGTCTGTTTTTTATCATTTTTGCTCGATTTTTCATTTACTGGGACATTGCAATTTTTGCAAGATTTGCTAACGAGGCCGATGAACGCTTTTACGTTTGATCCACAGACGAGTTTTCTGCTGGACTGGCCACAATGTCCACATTGCAGAGGCTACTGTCTGAGCGAATATTAATCGCTCCACTCCTCGATCCATGTCCAAATGCTTGGAACTCTCAGAAGTGTGCTGTCCGACGTTCTCACGGCAACGTCAATAGCCACTAATTTTTTCACAGTATTTTATTAACTTCAAATAGGAGTCTTCTGATAAGAACGGAAGAAAAAACGGGCACGCAAGTACAAAATAAGCGCCAAGGAGATTGTATTCTCGAGTGACTTTTATCAATAATGAAGAGAAAGCTCAGGAAAGTCACAGAAAAAGGGTCCAGAGAGGCTTCTGCAACTCGTTGAGACTTTGCTACAACTCTTTAAGAGTTTTGTAGAGATGCTTGAAACTGAAAAATTGATTGTCTTCAAAAAGAATAAGCGGATGTTGAGAATTTTTCAAAGTTTCAACTTTTGACGATCAACTAGAATCATCAAAGACAGTAAAATACCTCATTTTCGCCAGTTGACAGAAAGTTTGTTCGCTTCTTAATTGTTACGTACGCATAAGTCAAAAATATTTATTCGTGTTTCTCATTGTGAGTGAAACAGACTCGAGAATGAACCAATATTCGAGACTTATATCGCGACACTCCATGCTGTGGCTCAAACTGTTTTGCCAATGACTCACTAATCTTTTCACAAAATATTGGATCTGCAGTTGAATGAGCAGAAAAAGTTCACAATCAGAAATACACCATACTCCATGTCGCGGATATTGTTTAATTATTACTTTTATCATAAATTGTAAGAGACAGAATAATCAAAAGAAACAAAGAAAAGTAAAAGTTTGATTACTGCCATATCAAATAAAATATCGTAGCCTTACTGCTCTCGGGTGATTTATGTAATTTTCATAAATGAATAATAAAAAATCAACATGACGATTTCATTGGTTTTAATTTTCTCTGATGTTTTCTGACATTTGGTTTTGTACAGGCGAACAAAAGTTAACAGTTGATTGACTAAGTATAGTTTGCAATAGATAAAAAAGTTCCAAATCGGTATTTCTAAATGCTGAACCAACCTGGAACACCAGGTTTATTGTTTGCCTTGAGGAATTGCTTGTAACCTGCTTTGATATCTTCGAGCGATTCATCATCCTCCTTTTGCTCTTGTTTCTGTTGTTCTTCATTGTGGATTGTCGGATACTGGAACACTTGATCCTTAGGCTGAGGAGCAATGAAAATTTTTATAATGAGGAAATATGCACGTTTCTTCGATCCAATTATTCAAACTTACAAGAATCGCGTAGGCCATCTTAACGTCTTCGTCTTTAACGACACATTTCAAGTACTCGTGCAATCTCGTTTTTCCTGGTGCTATTCTCGTTCTTACAGCCACCGTCTTCACGTCGTATATTTTCTCCAAATAATTCTGTATGTCGAATTTAGTCATTTGCATGGAACAGTGAAAGGTAACAATGTTGGCCGGTTGGTTCACTTCAGGTCTCACGAGTTTCATCCAAAAGTTTGGTAAAAAAATTCTCAATTGTGGATTTCCTCTTTGATACAACGGATACCTACGGAACATTGAAAATCAATTTCGTCAAAAGTGAACTTTTGTTTATCTCGATTTTTTCGAATTCTTAAACATTCACTGTTTTATGCTGAACTAAAAATAAACTCTTCTGTTGTGCACATTCGAGCTGAAACATATTTGTTAACTCACCATCGCGTTGACATTTTTACACCTTTCGGGTTCCTGTTAACGAAAAAACTGAGTTTCCGAGTAATTTGTTTCAATAATCAACAAATGCAAAAGCACTTTTCTTGCTAGACACTGGGTTTCTTTCTTTCGGCGAGTTTCTCTTTTTTAGGTTATGTTGTTCCGGCTTGGTCAATAAAAAAAGAGACTGCGACATTACCGATTCAGCTTTTCCATTTTTCACAGTAAACTCTCTCTGTAACGACGATTTCGCTGTTAACGATTATGACTGAGAGCCCTGCATTTGCGACGCGATGTGTTCAGTGCGGCATTGTTGCCGTGACAACAAAATACGGATTCAAACTTCATACCACATACAAACGATTGACAATTAAAGAAAAAATAACGACAAAACAAAAAGTAAAAAGGGAAAAAGATAGAGAGAAAGTGGGAAACTCCCGAATACACAGTATCGTGTTCTTTTTTGTGTCATTTCAAGATTTCTGGAAAAGCATGTGGAAGAGCACCGTAATAGAAGCATCGGACAAAATATTTCCGGGCTTGGTGTACCATGATCGTGAGAAAGAGTTTTGGGATATGGGTAAGTTTGAAAAAAACTCAAATGATCTTCGGAAAATGAAGTTTTCCCAAAATCGTGCAAAAAAATAATAAAATCTAACATGGACCACAGGACACTTGGTGAGATCGAGTCTTCCTCTACAGATCGCCTTGTATTTGAATGTCTGGACATTTTCTATATGGGTGCTCATTTCTCTCGCGAGTTTGGATTCCAAAGTAAATATTTCCATCGCAAGTGTTAATATTTTCTATTCTTGCAAGTAACAAGTTCTACTTTTTATTTTCTGCTGCTATTAATTTTGTTTTTTGCTCTCCACCTGCCTTCACACCTTTTTCTGATAATTCTCTGAGTTATTTAACCCAACGGGTCTCCAAAATACTTATGAATCATACTCTTCAAACTCTATTTTGTGCAGTACTGAGAAATAGAAAAATCCACAGCATTCCGACTTGACAAACTCTAACGCCATTGACTTTACTATCAATTATTTTTCCAGTACTTTCATCTTTCCAGTTTGTACAAATTTATCACAATCACCGTACTGATTGTGTATTCTCTGCTGGAATGTGCCAGACTGTATTTCGGATATCTCGGCAATCTAGCCGATAAGGTATTGAAAACTGGATCCCTGCCGCTTTTTGACGATCCTCAGATTTCCGGCAAACTAATACACGATTCGTTTGCAGATTCCCGAGCTTGCTAGCTTCTGGCTTATTTCCACGTTGCTGCAATTGCCACTCATGCTCTTCATGCTGCTCGATGCCAAAACAATGCCGTTTCTTATTGAGAGAATAGCACACGGCTGTATGATTATTCTACTCATCGTGGAAATCGTTACAGGAACGATTGCTTTGAAGAAATCAGCCGATCATCATGCAAGGAGATTTTACACTGCTCAGACTTATGGAATCGACAGTGCCATGCTGAGCCGGTGAACTCGGAAGTCGCCCAGAAAATACAACTGACTTGGTAATTTGAAATATTTTTTCACTTTTGGATGGAAAGCGTCAAGCGTTTTGATAAAAAAATTCAGACTTAATTACAAAAAAATCGATTTTAGAAAAAATTGCGAAAATCAATTGAAAAATTTGAAACTTACATTCGTACAATTTATCCGATTTTTTATTTGCCAACAAAAACAGAATTTTGTAACCCGGGAATTCCATTTGTCGAACATACAGTAAATTTTATTGCGACTATTGTTCAAAATGTGAGAAATATACTAAAAAAGAAAAACTTGAATTGAAAGCTACTAGAAAAATGATCTGATGGAAAAAAAGTAGCCGCCTACGTGCGAGGCTTCGAAATGATTGTTTTCCCCAAATGTGAACACTGGCGGTTCGATAAAATGTTCAAATTCTGTTGTTCTCGAGACCGTATTCCCGGTAAAAACAGTGAAGGGTTTCCAAGTTGGTTTTGAGGGTCTTCGTGAAATCGCTCATCACTTGAATAATCGCATCTTCTTTGGGTTTTATTTCGTTCGCCAGAATCTGTAGGACGTAAGATCGACTCGGTACCATTCTTGACAGCAGCTTGGAAAAAACAAAAGTTCCTTAGTCTCTCGTGAGCTATTCTCGAAGCAATTTATCAATTGAGCGATGAGCAAAATGCAGGAACAGAAAATTCACACCCTCTTCTCCAGAGAAACGGAAATAATCGTGCAACTTGTGTATCACTTTAACGTCGAATTACCGAATAATTTCCTACCCCGAACAACTGTTTCGCCATCCAACCGTGATACGGTTCCAAAGATTCCTCGTACGATTTCTTGAGAATAGCCACGAGGTCCTCGCTCTCTTTCTCCACTTGACAGTCGTGAACAAGTTTTTCGAAGAACGAATGAATCATGTGCAAATCTCTGCAAATAACTGCATCACTCAGAATGATGGGAAAAGCTATTTTTTTCAATGAGTTCATTTCGAAAAAACACTGTCCTCATTCCATTCATTTATCTGTACATTGAAACGGTGGACAAAAAATTCTTCCAGCTTGATTTTCACAGTCCAAGTGACTATTTTTCGCTGCTTCGTTATTACACGGCAGAAAAATAAGAAAAAGAAATCTGTTGCTGCAGATTTTAGCCTGGTGGGTTTACCTCGTGAGCCAGAGCAAGGCATCGGTCGCGATATTCCTGTCACCGACTGCCACTTCCAGTAAAATCATATCCTGAAGAGTAGAGTTGATCTCCTTGTCTATCAAATATCCCGCATTGACTTTCTACAAAGAAGTAACTCATGGCGTATATGTTCCTTTTGAAACGAAAGCGTACCCCCCACGTTGTTTGCCTCAGAGACTCACCTCGATGTTTCCTTGCATGTCATATTTGACAGGAGCGAAAAGTTTTCCAAATTTTTCTGAAATATAAAGTGCCAAAAAGAAAGAATCAAGAATATTGTATACAAAACGGACATTCGTAAGTGGGAAGATTGTTCAAGGGAAAAATTGAGCTTGCCGATCAATTTGACGACACCACGAGATGCATTCAAAAATGTTTTCGTGTCAATTCTGTCATTGATAACGTCAGGAAAGTGGGTGAATATGTGGCAAGAAGATTCCGAATTGCTTCTCTTGCTCGTGCTGTGATTTGACGTCGACATTTTATCTTCAAATACATGAAGATCGATAAAACAAAGATTTTCATCCCGTCATTCGATTTGCTCGATTTTTCAGTAAATTATTTAAAAAAAAATAAATAACAAACACACAAAACAATTCGACTCGCATCTCAAATTCTCCTCTTGTTGAGGTCGCAAGAAGAAAGAATTTGGTAACGAAGAATAGGACACTAAAAATACTACTGATTTTTAATTGCCATTATATTTTTTTATCTCATATAGTTGACATTCTTTCGGGGGCTCTCACAGATCCGTTATATTGTCTTCTGCATTTTGTCGTTCGGTTAACCTAACGTTATTAAAATAATTTATGCAATAATACTGTACATATATTCGAGAGGTAAATACAATACAATATACAAGTTTGGTACAGCCTAGCGAGTGTTGAGTGTATGCAGAACACCACACTATCCAGTAGTCTCGTTTGATTCTCGAAATTCCAAAGGTGATAAACATATACGAGAAAAATCAGAGCCTATCAAAAGGGCGTAATGGGTATAGCGCACAGATGGGATTTGCATAAACTTTGTCATTTAGTTTGTTTGTATTGTGCTTCGTGTCGTTGACGATATTTAATGTAATCGCGACGACAGCATTTTTAGTCAAGACCTGGAATATAGGGAACGAAAAGTCTTATTTTGTATCTTGAAACATACGCGACTATTTTTTGGTACTACACACGTTCGTATGCTTCGAGATTTGTACTGACTTGGTGGAATAATCCATCTCAATATTCCCCGAGAATCTATCGCGTCTGCCCCAATTTTCTTCCCCCGATGATTTTGACTTCCGGTTTACAGTTTAACATCGTGATTATGTTATGTTTCCTCTGGAGAAGATCGTCTGTCGTGGTAAACTAATGCTGACGATCGACGAAGATATATGAATAACTGAGTGGAAGCAAAAAGGCTCGAAGCTCCAGTGAGCAATCAATTAATGTTTGCACTAGTTTATCGACAGCGGAATCATTGGCTATCGATAACAATCAAATCTCGAACTAGCATTTTTATCAAGCAAAAGAGACATCAATAGGATCGCATTTTTTTTCTTTTATCATCCTCAGAAAGCCGTTGGTAACGGATGCTTCAAAATATTTCCAAACGTGTCTTCTGCCACGATCGTCAAAGGAACGGGACACTGAGGCGGTGGCAATGGCACCAGAGCTTCCTGGGGAGGACGATTGCCTGGGAATTGCCGCGAACTCACCACCAGGCCACCTGAAGATTCTCGCAATTCCATTACTCGCACTCCGTATCGCGAACGCACGGTGTTTCTGTAAAAAACAAAACATATTCACATATTTTTAATGGGAACTTTGAGAACGGTCGAAATGTTGGTTTTTTTTAATCAGAATCTAGGCAATTGAAAGAATCTTTCGGATTCGAATCTAAATAAATCACCCGGTGCACCCTGGTGTGTCCTCACCAAGGTCTTCCTGGTTTTTTTATCATAGTAAAAACATTTAAACCATTCAGAATTAGTTTTTTTTAGTTTCTTAAGATTTAATGTATTCTCAGATTTTTTTACAGCTCTATTTCGACGTAAGCTGTTGAAGAATTAGCTGAACAAAAATAATGACCTTTTCGCGTCGTACTGAATCATGTCTCGGTGTTCGCGAGGGTGAAGATTGTCAACTCGTCCGTTGAACCAGCGATGATAAGCGAGTAGAGCGGCGCAAGAAGGACCCCAGAAGGTTCGATCAGGTTGCGGAGAATTTTCTTGAGCGGTGATAGTTTTGGCGAAGGATCTGTTGAGTTCAGGGCTCGCAGGTGCGGACAATCTTCCCGGCTGTTGCCGGGGACTGGAGGATGGCGATGGTCTGGAGGTCTCTGAAAATAATCGGCCGCGTCTAGGACTAAGTATTACGGGTTGTTGAACGGTGACCGTGACGCTCAAGGGTCTGCTGATTGCGATGGTAGTATGTTGGGGGTCTCTGCGTATGGGATTGCGATTTAGATCGATACCGCAACCACCGACGAAGACACGATCGACGTAATCGAAGCCACGGCCCATTATGCCTTCTCGAGTGTGGCCAAGGTCAAAGGTGTGACCAAGCTCGTGGAGGACCGAGCCGAGTGTCGTGGCTAAGCAGCCTCCATGTGTGCCTCGATAATTGCTGTCGTCCATCAATTGTTCCGTATCAATAATCGTCGTGTCAAGAAACTTTGGCAAAACTTGAGCCATGCAAGTTGGCCACGTGTGAAGACAAGCAGAGCCAAAAAGTGCAAGACCGCCACCTCCCAGAGCAGCATGTCCCTGGGTTCTCGCCAAAGTAGCCTCGTGAGTCCGAGGATTCGGTGCTCCTCTGTACCTCGTGCAGGACAAAAACGCCATGTACTTTCGGTCCCGAGATGCTAACGGCCCCGTCATCAATTCCCGTCCAATGAATTCCCAAAGCTGACGCTGCGTCATACTCCGTGCTTGATCAACGTCCAGCATGCTGTGCATTACGAGGCACTCGGGTCCATCGAGATCTCTTTCCAGCTGAAAAGTTTTCCGCCCATGACCAGCTTCTCGCAACTTTTCCGCGGTCAACGTTTGCAGCAATCTTGCTCCAAGACCTATTCGCGTTGCTGCGCTCTCCGGTGATCGATCCTCGTTCCTTGGACCCTGGAAATATCCCTCGTGGCCCGAGCATATTACGTACACAGGCGTTACTCGCAGCCTTGTCGTCCGTGGCTCGTGGACCAACGTTATTTTTTTCCTATGACTCCCAGCCTCAAGTTCCAGCCGGTTCGATCCTCGGCTCAGATCAACCAACACCCGAAACTCTCCCCCCACCACCGGCCATTGCGATGTCGAATTTTTTATTCCTCGCAAGCTCACGTACGAACAGAGTGAGGGTGCACGGCCACGTATCAGAGCAAGACTATACGTTAATATTTCACCATCGACGAGATTGCTTATCGTGATTCCATCGCAGTTACCATTTGACATAAATGAATGCCGGCGCTGGTTGTTGTCCGTTAACGTTGCGTCAGCAAGTACCTGCCAATTGAAATTTTTACGTTTTTCATTAATTCTCTCCACCAGATTGCGTATCAGGTTTCCTATCTACATCATCACCTTCCCTTATGATCTCGTAAGCTCGTGCCAACTGGGTGAATTCGTGCAAATCAACATGCAGTCCTGACCGTCTTTTCGCGATCGAGTTTGACTTTTCAATTCAACTGTTTCATGATTATTTATCAAGAGACACATCGTGCAATTACAATCGTTCATTTCCCCCGAATCGCCATGGTTACTCGGACTTATTATAGTTGTGTGAGTACGTGAAATAACTAGAAAGCTGCTACACGCCCTTGTCGGACATCCTAAACAATTTTTCTCCATTTCTGATGGTGGGGGGTCCCACAAGAGCAAAAATAGTCGTGCGGAGCAAAGGCGGGGTGAAAAGTGATTGGATGGGCTCGTAGCAAACTGCAAGGGTTCGTGCAGTGGCAGAAACGATAAATTTTAGGAATTCCGACGTTTCTTTCTTTCGGTTTCATGCAATTTGTTATTTAGCGACGTTGCTACGTGCTTCAGAAGCGCAGATCCAAAAACCAGATGGAGCAGGATCCTTATAGGCGGATTTGGATGGGCCGCATGGGACGTAACAAAAGTGTTGGAATTACGTGGGCAGAAAAAAAAACAAAGTTGGAAGCAACGACGAGATTCTGGAACCGATCAATCGTAATATTTTCGAACTTGTGTACATTCTACGATTCGGCTGAAAGTTAGGTTAGGAAGCCAAGACAAGGAGCCGAAAAAATGTTGTAGAAGAATCGAGAAAAATGTATTAGTTTAAAAAACTCAATGGAGAAATATTTTTTAATCCAATAATTAGGAGTTTGTGTTAATTAATATTCCACGACTGCTCGCTTACTCGTGTCGAGATTCTGTACTTGCTACTGTTTTGACGTCTATCTTTCATCTCGTTCGCATGTGTGTATTATGAGTTGAGAAGTAGGCAACAGAAAACTTATCTTACCATCTTATGATAAGAATTTGATAAATATGAAAGTAAACTTGTTTCCCTTACAAGAAACGCAATCGTTGAGTGAGAGGCAAACTCTTCCTACGAAATTATAGACTGACGGAGAACTAATGAGCGTGAGAGAAACAGTTGGTTTTTGCAACTTGGTTTTTTTTCGTAAACTACAAATATTTCAGAACTGAATAACAACATTTTTATTCTGTTCGATTAAAGATTCCTTTTTGGTGGTTATCTGTCAATTTGCGCCTCCAGGGAGTAATAATAATCGAGTACCAAACGAGTACTTCAGCTGTTTACTGTTCTTGTGCGGCGAGAGTAACAAAAATCTATCTTGATATTTGTTTACAATACTTTTGGACGTTGTTAGATGGTGTACGGTATCAGAATGTCATCGATCGGTAGTAATCATTTTTTTTTAGAGGAGAAATTCCAAAATGTACCTCCCGAGTTGTCACCCTCGTATTAACTATATTGATTTTTTTTACTTGGGCGTCGTTTTGTCGTGTTCGAGAGCAACTCGCCGACTACCACCTGACGATCCAGACGAATAACCTTGGCCCTTCTTTGTTGGATAGTACCACCTGACTCTAGTCAGACTCATAACCTTGACCGTTGAGTGGGTTTGGGGTGACTCGGGTGAGTTCGAAATGAGTCGAGTGAGTGGAGGTAATTTATGAGAAAAAAAAGAAATCAAAATAGTTACCACGAGAAAAGTAACTTTGCTGGTAGCTTTTGAAATGTATTTTCCTAAGAAGAAAAACACCACCAAACGATATATATGCGATACCGAACACCAACGTACGATCTTCAAAAGATTTGTCGAAAACTATCAAAATAGTTGACTCAAGAGAGCTGTCTTAGGAAGTGTAATGTATATTCTCCGCGCGTCCAGTCGGTAAAGATCCCACGTCTAATTTTTTTACCGCGTATAAATTGTATTGCAAGAGAATCTCGTCAGGGTTCGATTTTTTGACACAGGGTGATTATAGATTCTCCGAGATGTGTGTCTTGGGAGTTGTGAAAAAATGCTATTGTTTCTGTATCCTGCGTATTCACAGCGGCTCGATCGAACTTCAAAATGAGGCTGAGAACTGTTTTGTCGAATGCAATTAACGTTGTTAACCTTTGGAGAGCACACTCGTGCGAATCTGCTCAGTAAATATTGCATTGTTCTGGATTTTCAGTGAAACTACAACTTCATATCCGGTCTTAAATGATAAATAATCACTCGAGAAACATTTCAAAGTTCGAAAATCCGTCGAAATGAATTAGAATTGAACGATTTACGTCGGAGAACGAGCGTTCGAAAAGCAACCGGTGAAAAAAGACGTGGAGCAGACAGCAAACTCGAAAACATTTACGAAACAGCAACAGAGACAAACCACCAAACAGAACAATCCCCAGTTAACCACAAGTGCCTTTGCATCCTCACTGCTCCACCGCATAATCGCGTATCAAGAGACTCTCATGGCAAAAAGCAGGTTAGTGTAAGTTTTTATGGTTTCCCCAAACATTAGCCTTCGAAAAAAAATCTAGAAAATCAGCTGATAGCATTACAAGGCGAAATTTTGCGTTCATCGCTCTTGCGGTCATTCGGCAGTTAAAAAAAACACCCAGTTCCGAATGTTAAGAAAAACATTACGTACAGACGAGAAATATCGATTGCACGCTATTGACATAATACGCAAAGAGTCACGTGTGAGTGTCTGGTGTCTAGAGAAGCCCGTCTGCACGAAGTGGAGGAATGGTTTACACAGGAAGATTGAAGTAGCAAGTAGTATGAGTCAACGTGTGTCAGAAGGCAAAAGGCAACAGAGACAACGGTGAGCTCTCTGGCTGTGTGTGTGCACGTGAACGCGTATGTGTTGAGGTGGCGCCGGGGCTGGTGAGCTTGCAGGACACGCGTGTGACTCACCACTTACTTATCAACGCCCACAAACTTATAAACACAAGCTCGCGAGAGCATACACACGACACAGGTATACATTGAGATAAATGAACAGCAGTAATTAATGATCGCGGGCGAGCGGAATTCTGAGCGAGCAATCGATTCCTCAATTATTATATGACATTTGATTGGCAATTTTGAAAAGCAGCGTTTTTGAGGAACGCGAGATGTTGCAAAAAATATTGAGATCGAAGGGTAGTGTAAACTTACCATTTTGGCAGGAAGCACAAACGTGTAATAAGGGATTGCCGCAGTATACGACGGACATCCAGCCGGTTCGGAACATGCGGCGGGACTGTGGCGCCGAGACGTCGGACGCCGGTACTACGGCGCCGATGCAGCGGCGCATGCAGCCCTTCGCTTTGCGCACCCGCACTATTTCAACCCCCTCTTAAAAACCCCCCTCGCTCAACCCCATCATCGTCAACTTTCTGCGAATTTCTCGCTTTCTAATTGTTTGTTTTTTTTTCCTTCACCCTTAGGGGCCAATTTTCTCTCCCTTTCTTTTTCTCACAAGTTCCCGCGGTCCGCTGTACAGTCAGGCACGATTTTCTCTCATCTTCGTGAACCCTTAACATACTTTTTGTTAAAAACAGCTCGACAATTCGTCACCACGTCAACGTGCATCGAGCCATTTCTCGATCTTTTTTTCATATTCGTTGCAAATTGATTTTTCCTTTTTTTCTAGTTTAAAAACTTTATTTATTTAAAATTTAGTTTCCGGTAAAAAACTGTAAAGCGACCGGAAAGGAAATTGAACACACGAAAAATTAAAAGAAAAATGGATGGAGTCATTTCGTTGGGTTATAGACTTTTCTGCTCATTTTGGAGAATATTTCAAAGTTGAATAATGTTTATAGACCGACGACTAGACACTGCACAGTATATTGGTTTCAAATCGTACCTGCTGTACCATGTCAGTGGTTACCTTGGTACCGCGTACCACCTGGAAATATTGAATAAATTGAATAATTTTCCATAAATCTCTCAAGGTGAACAGGCTTTTAAGGGAGCAAAGGGGAGACGTAATTTGGCCAATAATTCGATTGTTTGCCGATGGTACGGATCTACAGTTCATACACATTAAGAGTCTCCAGACGTTTTCGCCAGAGCGTGCCAAGGTCAACGCAGAGACTCTGCTTGCTGCAGTAGAAGTTGTCAAAGATTAGGTCGTCCGCAGCTCACGGAGCCAGGTGCATCGAGGCACCGCTCTTGCTACGAATACGTCAATGTTTTATTGCATACATTTGCAAATTACTGGAAAGAAGCAGTTTTGCAAATGGGAGTAAAACTTAACGCTCGTAATTTGGGCGTCGTTCTCAAACATTTTAATAAACTTCGAAGAATCGTTTATTTTTCGTCATTTCCCCACAGAATACCCTCAAAATCATTTTTCAATGCTGTGCGTTTTGTAACTGTTTCCGGTTTTTTATGCCTTCTTTCCATTTATTTATTAAATTCTCTCTCGAGCTCATTGGATCTGATTTTTTTGATTCTTCGAATTTGGCTCGCTAAGAACAAAATTTATAAAAACTCAAAATTGGGATCTGTATAAAGAAAAAAAGACACGAGAGTTGTTGGTTTTCTCGTAATCCAATTAATATTTCCGTAATTATGACTTTACTCGCTGAACCACTAAGACTGATCGTGGATTAGCATAAAGGGCAAGCACGAGAGAAGTTGCGGAAAGAGATAGTAGTTACGATGAGACGAAGGAGGAGATATCGGGCTCACCTATTATCGCTATGTATAGGAGATAGTAGGCCAACTTTCGAGATGACAGTTTTATCTCGATGCAATCCGAGAGAATGCTCAACTCTACATATACAGAGTAAACTCGATGCGCAGCATGCACCGCGGTATAATATCGGACAACGAATACACACGAGGGAACCGCGCGCGTTGCTCACGTTTTCGCTACTTTCAGTCATGAACGTACGTCGACATACGAATCCAGGCACGAATTCATCTCGTCCATAAATGCCACGACCAACGATCTTTCCTATTAAAAGTTCAAGTTCAAAAGCAAATTCCGATCGTAAAAGTCTGCGGTGCTTTTTCGATCTCGATCCACGAGTCCTTGACTATGAGAGTTTACCACATCGAGCACTTCAACGCCGTAGGCTGTGAAATTATCTGAAACGAGAGCAAAACTCCGTAGCAGTCGTGACACAAAGATTTTTTTGTAAGAATTAAAATTTACTCAAAAGTTCGAATTCAAAAAAATGAAGAATCGAGTAAACCGAAAATTTGGGTGAAGCAATCGTTTAAATTCCATCGGCAAAAGTTGGCTTTGAGTCAAAAGAGGATTGGAAGATCAGAACGCTTGCCAAAAATAGAGAATCCATGAGAATTCTTCCGGAACGAACAACGAACGCGTACAATCGTACATTGCGAACGTTATCCACTTGTCCGTGGAGTCATTGTCTGCATTTATGTTCTGGGAAGAGGCTGAGTAAGTATTTCGAACACTTACGCCTCCGATTACACCGAAATATTAATCGAGGTTTGATAATATTTCTGATGGGACAATTCAAAGCTTTAACGATGAGAGACACTGGGGAAAACTTTTGCAATGCATAGAAAACGTCTCATGATATTCAGCTTCGCGTATACATTCGTATCCTTCGAGTGGAATGCTTCGCGGGAGAGTGACAGACGTTTAAATATGTCAGAGATAGGAAGGAAGTGTTGGCGGTTAACTATGTGTAACTTTCATGGCATGAGTGAGCATTATATATCAGGATGAGCTTCGCGAGGTAAGAGTCATCAGCTTTTCCTCTCTGGCTCCGAGGAGCGCATGGACATATAGAAAGAAAAAGAGGGAGAGATTTTTTTTCTCTGCTTTTCCCGTATTTTTATGCTCCAGATCGATTGCACGGTGAATGTTAACGATCTCGGAGAATTAGTAGAGAAAATCAGTTTTCCTCTTTCGTTGATAACTGCGCGAATTTTCTATTTTTTTATTTTATTTTTTCATAAAAATTTGAACAAAGTAAATTGGATGAACGCTCGAAACCATACTCTTCGCTAAATGCTAAAAAAATAACGTAGCGGACAAAGGAATTGGGAAGGAAATGATCGGCGCACTAGTGCCCCTTCCCCCTCTTCAATTTTTTGCCGGTACGACAACAAAGGACGATGCTTACCGATTTTTTTCGCGTCACTCGCCTATATCGATGTTCAGCACGGTCAAGGTTGTGAAATAAAAAACTGACACGTCTTTGGTTGGTACACGAGTTTTTGATTTGTGATCGACAAGCAATACAACGCGGCTCTGGACTTTTCTCTCTCCCTCGGAGCTTGAGCTGCGATAAACTGTGACAATCGCTTAAAAAATAATGAACAGTAATTTCACTAAATTTCCCGGATACCTGCGGTCGATGAAAAAAACAAAAAACCAAAATAGCGGAAAACGGACTTATTTGAGAAAATATCATATTTTTGGCAAAACAACAATAATGGGATAAATATAGAAAACTCGTTTTAAGACCGGAGCTATTTTTTTGAAAGTAGGTCGAAATAACCTGCTGAAAATGCATCGAGTCATTTTTGTTGATATTTTTAGCTTCCAAGCGAATCTCGAAGGTTCAAGGAACGATCGGAACATCGAATCGGGTGCAAGCATCGAATACATCGCGGCATGAAACAATTTGCATGTACCATTTACTCTTATAAAAGAAGACATAGGAAATTCCTACCAAAAAAATGGTTAGGTCTTCAGAATGAAACTTTCACGTGAACCTCATATATATATATATATATTTTCGCGTCTCTCCCCATGACTGTTTGCTGCCCATTGCAGAGAGAAGGGCGGTATCTAGGAGTAAGGAGTGAGGAACGTCGTCGCGGAACGTTTGTGCGCGCGACGTCGTCGGCGTCCCCGCGATCTCTGCTGGTGGCCGCGCGAGGTTAGCGACCGTGAAAGTACTCCTTGCAAGTGGGACGGCCATTTTTTAAAAATCGTTGCGACGATTGCGTGCGCCCACAACCGACCTACATCTCAGAGGTCGATGCGCCTTGCCCGGGGCACACGTCCCGCTCGCACGACGTGCATCGCGCTCCCAAAGCGCGGGCGCAATCAACCGATCGCACAGTTTCCTTGTTCTCGTCTCACCTTCCTTTGCAGATCGGCATATCCATGTATACGGGGTGAGGCCGAATTAAATAGTGCCTCCGATAAATCTAGTTGAAACCTCAACGTGCAGGGCGAGAATTTCACTTACGAAAGTTAACTAGTCCTGAAAGGGGTCATCGAATTGTGGCAATTACCTTCACGCAGCTCAACCTTTCAAACTTGTTCAACATTCCAAACGTATTTGCAACTTTTTTCAAATTCTGTTCCAATTCACCCCATAAATCGTCCAAGAACATCCAAACAACTTCAGCACTCATGATTCAAAGATCATTCGTGACAATGAAAACTAACGAACCGTTAATCACGATAGATTTTCGTTATAAAGGCCCAGGCTATGCTACAAGTATTTACTAAATCTGGCCTTTAGCTACGCGACACATTTACGAACGATCCATCGGGCTAAGGACCCCGGAGTCGCGTTCAGTAGCTTTTTCTCGGCGTAACCGAAAGATTACTTTGAAAAAATATTTTTGGCACTATTTTTGTTTGGTTTTTGTATGAAATTAAAAAATTAGAGAAAAATTTCGAGCGTTTTATATAATTGAACGAAAAATAAAATTTTCACCACTCGATCGTCCCTCGCAAATTTAACGGGTTCCATTTCTAAAGTTCGCCGGTCAAGTTCCTTCGCTCAAAAATATTTGAGGTGCTGATAATTACGCTCTCACCCTGTAGCGCACTCACGAAGCTCGAGGAGAATCCACTATCAATCCTTCTTCCATCATCATATACAACTATCCTCATGATACAGTAAACCACGCAAGAACGAACGGCTTGAAAGAAAGTGCAGTTCCTAAACGATCTCATTCGTCGATTGCGTTTTGCCTCTCATCCTCTCATGGCGAATACACGCCGAGGACTGACCATGTGTGTCCGTACTGGTTGCAATTCTTCGCAACGTCATACGCACGAGAATTTCTCAACGCTCACATGCACACCCGGCTGGGTGCGTGTGTGTCGGCGCAAAAAGAGCGACGATTTCCTTCTTCATCGTTGCTTTCTTCGATCTTCCTCTCGCATATTTTTTCTAACACTCTCATTTTTTGTACATGCAGATCGTTACTAAGTCATAAGCGAATGGTGCTCGAAAAATAGCGTTTTCATCGAATTCTAGAAACTCCGATTACGTAAGTTTGTGGATTCTTCATTTTTTTTATTTATCCGAAAATTCGTATTCGTGTGGCATGTCCAGATGGTGAAAAAACGAGTAACTAGTTAAACTAAACAGAGACGAAACTTCAATGCGAATAGTGCAAACGAAAAAAAAAAGCAAACAAAAAAAAATTCACGCATTATTGCAATAATAGATCGAAATCTGTTTGCCGTGTATTTGCTCTCTGGTGAAATTATTTGACTCGTCACTACTGATACAAATATATAGTGAGACTTGTTTTTGGAACAAGACCGTGAATTGGCTGAAAAAAATGTTGGGATAATTTAAGAAATGAATACTTTCTCCGCGAGCGTGATGCTTTCACACTTATTTTAAAGCATATAATTTAAATTTGAAACTTGCGATGCTTCATAAATGTAAAAAAGTCATGAATATTATATGATTTACAAAAAATTCAGTACATTCTCAAGCAGGAAAGTGTTATGCAGGCATTAGCGCTAAACTAATCAATAAAATAATTGCAATGAGTAGCTCATATGAAATTTTATATTGTCAGTTTTTCGATAGAAAAAACAGAACACGAGCTAGTAGCGACTACTGTCTACGAACTTTTAGAAATTTGACAAAATTGTTAGCTCACAAAATAACTAAGAAGTCCGGAACGTAAACTGAGCAATAACAAGCTCATTAATCATGAGAACGAATCCAATGGGACAGCAGGCTCATCCTGGTGGATCGCAGGAACCGAGTAAAACGAAAAACCATCGACACGATATTCCAATAGAATTCCGTTAGTCAAATTATTGTTGCTTTTGATTCTAATGGAACTCTGCGACCGTTTTGAGACATTTTTTCTGAAATCTTGCGGAGGCATCGACATTCCCATAGGATATGACAACTGACATAATTAAATTATCCCGCAATGTAGATCCAAGTTTTGAAAAATGAACCAGAGATTAGAATTTCCAATGCGACTGCGCGGCTGCCGAGAAAACTAAAAAATAACTACAAAATAATGTAAAATGTATAATTCTGAAATAATCTGGCTCATGAAATTTGCATCGGTCTCCGGAGTATCGATCTTTTTATTATCTTGCAATTGTTGAAACGACGTCAATGCTGGATTATGTTGAAGCTAATTATCATATCCATGCAGTAAACGTTTATGCGTACGATCTTTATTAACCTTTTAACTGCGGTGTGGGTAACCGCGTAGCTGTCATACGGAGAGGCTTTACGCGTGAAAACGACGCACTAACGCATAGATGAGAAGTATATTTATGTAGACAACTATTTCAGTGGCGAATCGTTCTAAAATACGATGTAGACAGAAGTCATTCCAGCGGTGCACTGTCGCTAAAAGGTTATGTAATTATATGATCAAAAATTATCACCAATGCTTGACATTCAACGAATCAGCTCTTGGAAGATGTCAACAGCCGCAACTGCGGCTCGATACGAAGTTAAAAAAAATAAAAAATAAAACCCGAGCGAGTGTTAAACTTTTGATCAGGAGGCTTGAGGACACAGAAGGCCTTTCATAATTTAATATCACTGACCTGTACCGATGCAAAAAATTTTGAAATCTGTTACAATTTCTGCTAAACGAGAGACCGAAATAATTAATGCTTCGTAAATTTGGTATTTGTATACGTTCGATCTATTTCTATTGATCTCGACACTCTGTGCACATCCGCGAATTGGTCGCTACTGATTTGATGAATGAATAAAAAAAAAAGGATACTGAACTTTTCGACTCGAAATTCGGGACTGGAAATGAATTTGCATTATTGAGCATTCAACTTGCGAGACATCCTGTATGTATGGACAGTATGGGGAGAAACGGCACACATTCTGGTGTTCTAGCAATGTCTGTTGGTCAGTACCGTGGAGCACAAACAGAGCCACATACACGCAAACACGTCTACAAAGACATAAACACGTAGTGATAGGCTCTTATTTTCGCTTGCGGAATTGACTCAATACCAGGTCAATGAACTATTCGCGGGAACAGGATGGTGTGAATGTGTTAATGTGTGTGAGAGCCGTAGGATAAGAGGAAAAGTTTTTTAAACATAAACTGCGAAATACATTCGACATTGGGATTTGCCTGAAAGGAGATTTTCGTTGGATCGATTAAACGCGTGAATATACACTTGAACACAAATCAATTGGGCGCAAAAGTTTGTGTATTTACATAGAAACGAGCGATGGGTTTGTTGCTTTTGAAGTTTTCTTCAAACGCGCCAGGTTAATGAAGATGAGGAGGATAAAAAAAGAGGAAGAAATAGAAATCCAAGTGAAACTCGCGCGGTGAGAGGTCCGTCATGAACGAAAAGTCTTGTGGCGAACAAAAAAATCAATAAAAAACAAAAGAAAATGAAAAGCAAGCCGCGAAGGGAATACCGAGATACGTTCTCTCTGCTGCTACTGCTGCTGCTGCTGCTGTTGCTGCTGCTGCTCATCTTCTTTTCCTCTTTAGCTAAGTGTGGCGTCCGCGATATATTTTTCCCGGCGCCGAAGACCAGTCTTGCTCATCTTCTCTCTCGCTTTGGGTGTGACAATTACACACGCGAGTACCTGAAAGTTTTGTCGTCAAGTTTATACGTAAAACGCATCACACGTATACTCCATTTGCTCGCTTTCCCGTGTGCCTTGAAACGAGAGGCCTCGATCTTTGACTCTCTTCATCCGAGAGACCAGAATTTACGCGCTCATACAGGGTATGCTGCTCCTCAATAGCGTACGCACAAGTATTTCAATACGAAAATTATGCGTTAAGAAATAAACGATTATTCCTTCGCTTACTATTCCGCAAATTGTAGGAATTCCACAGAGCCTGCGGGATTATAAGTGGATTTTATAAATTTGCACGCGAGTGTAATTATCAGTTCCATCTACTATTTTAGCGCGAAACATCCACACGAAAGAGATGATGCGATGAGAGCTACTCATAGTTTCAACAAAAACCTACAGAGTCTCTGCTAAACAAGTTCCACGTCTTTCCATTGTCTTTCCAACCATCCGAACAGATAAAACAAAAAATGCCTGAAGTGTCTAGCGAAATCTAGAGCACGATTGGGACATTCTTATTCATTGGTGTTCAGGATCTATTGTTCTGGTCGCAGGCGAAGATAGAGACAACTTTATTGGCGTGCTGATAAAAACAGAATAACAGTTAAACTTTTCATCCCATGGATTTCCGTTTATTTACATTTCGCTGTAACAGAGCTTGCCTTGATATTCAGTAAATTTTCATTCTTGAATTACAGATTTTACAGACATAATAATTTTTTAAAATATTTTGACAACAGTTTATTGAATAAAAGTAAAAAGTAGAAAAAGCAAGATTCGATAGCTCTGCAAACGTTGAGCTAAAAGACTTGAAAAGAAACCCCACCTCGAAAAATTGAATCAAGGTTGTTGGCCCCAAATTTCTATTCCTATTCACAAAAAATGGTTCCTTCATTAATTCTTCTGAGACCGGAATTAATTCGTGATATATCTGATTTTTAGAAAGGAGACATTTATAGCCTACTAGCTGTTACCCGTAGCTTCGCTTGCGCGATTGAGTGTTTCCCTGTAAACCAAATGTGACTACTGTTAATAAAACTAATGACAACGTCATTTTTCACTGAGCTCTCTGTGATAACAGCGCAGCCTCAAGCAGCGATGGCAAGCTGCATTTTTTGCATTATTGCGTCACACAAATTTTACATCGTTAACCAAAAAACTTTCGGATTAAAAATATATTGCTTACGATCACGATGCGCAGTCGCTCGTTATTAGTTGCTCGATGATTCCAATAATTTGAAACAGGGACTAAGCAGTTTGAATGTCATTCCGTGCGTGTTGTAAATGTTCTCTTTCTGAATATCGTATCTACGATGGATTAGAGCTGGAAGTTCGCGGGGCACCAGGCGTGTCAGGAACGAAAAGTGCCAGGGTTTTTCTCACGGTTTTTCAGATGTAGCAAATTCTTTCTAATTGGAAAAATGTATAAACGTAGGCAAATTCCTTGGAATAGAAGGACCGATCTGAGGCAAACAACCTCGAGCCTCGAGCCAGTTCCTACCGTGGTAAATCGGGAAACGTTGAGCTCATCGCGGCTTTGCCAAAGAACGTGATTTTTGTCATACATTAGAAGTTTGTCAATTACTTGGAAAAATTCTCGGAATATTTGTCAGAGTCTATGGGCGTCTACGTGATGCTCGAAAACGGCGCCATTGTTATTTTTTTCTTCCTTAAATTATTTTCCCATTTTTCCGATTTTTTTTTTTCTAGCGTTTTTATTCATTTTCGATAGAAAAAAACGAATAGAATCGTGAAGGGTCGACGCTTGTAGATTCTAGGGTGAAATTAAATAATTTTGTAATGTCACCGATAATGACATTGCGTAACATTGACGCACATTCAAACGTGAACTAAATCATCGGATCGTTGAAAGTTTTAACCGTTACAGAAGCTCATCGTCTTGACACTTTTTTATGTCACGTTATGTATATTGATATTAGCAGAAAAACAAGGCGCCGTATTCCCAAAGTTTTCTTCAAATGAAATTCCTCATCGCGACATTATTTTGGGTTGAGAACGAATGTTTTTTTTTTCAATTTGGTTCGATAGCAATAAATGGAAAGACAGGAAATGGAAATGCATTTAGCGAAATGGAAATAAAGATTATGAAAATGATACACCGCCCCCTCTCCGTTCGTCCGAGCTGTGTATAAGTCGGTCGATTATAAATAAAAGTACAACTCTGTTGTCGCTCCTGATCTACTTTTGTGGTGCAAGATTCAGCACTTTCATAACTGAAAGAGCGATCTCGCAGCGGTTCTCTCTCACTGGTATGGGCGAAACGCGTGCAAGACGAGCATCTCTCCGCGGTGTCCGGGCTGGTAATATAAGAGCAATAATAAAAATAAAAAAAAATGTATGTATCAACGAGGGGGAATGAAGAGAAAAGGAGAGATGAGTGAAAAGATGCGGTGGCGCATCGCGAAAAGTCTTTTCTATTCAGCGGCCTTTCTCGATATATAAGCGTGGACAGTGAGGCGATGCGTTCGTCAACCTTGGATGAGAAAGAGAGAGAGAGAGAGAAAGAGAGAGAGAGAAGGAGAGGGAGAGAGAGAAAAGATGGGCGCCACCTGTTAGTGAGAGATCGTTGAGCTTTCCAGTTCCAGACGGAAAGATCGGAGGTTTCTCGATCTCTTCACGGGATTCTTGCTCTCGTGATCTTTTTTCACGAAGATTTTAAGCATACGAGATATTTACACGGCCAAATGGAGCAGTACTACACTTTGTAGCATGTAAATGAGGCCGAGTTGTCGATAAGCGTATGTGTGGGTAAGTGTGCATACGTGTGAACACGCGAGTTCGATGTTCTTGGATTGATATTCGAACACTATTTCCAAATAATTAGCCGAATCATGTCGATGAAAATTGAACCATTTCCGTTTGGCCGTAACATTAAAATTTTTCCACGAAAAAACACAAACAAGATCGTTCTCTCGATGTTATTTCCTGGTAAACGTGTAGTTGCCATTAATAAAATGTTTGCATGAAATTTTGATAAGGTCGGAAATTTGTGGGAGATCTTTTGGTGCAAAAATCAACCTGAGCGAAACCCGAGCGTTGATTAATGAAAGTCTGTAGGTGAAATGGACAAGCCAAGTTTTTAAGCGTCAATGACTCGGTGGAAGGCTCCTTGCCGCTGTCAACATTTTATCCTTCATCTTCACCGGACGATATACGATACCACGAAAGAGAATAGGTTTATAGAGAAACAGAGTCTCCCGATACAGATAGATCGATACGAATTTCGTAAATTTGAGGTCAAGACGCGCGAGTCGAACAGCCTTATTTGGCTTTTTTGTGAGATAACGTCATGACGAGTTATTAAATGTTGAAGTTCGGCGAACCGACAGCACCCGATGACTAGAACAACGTCTGTGAGTGCAGCGTGCGAGTATCAGTGAGTTCCCCATCATGCCCTCAATAATGGGGTAGAGTATCGGTGCAGACGTTTCGATATGCATGCATCGCGCCAGCGAAATCAAGTAGGCCAATAAATCGACCATTTTTATGTTCCAACGAATATTAAAATCATCAACAATGAACATCAAGTTCCAATACATACAGAATAATAATAATTCATGTGTGTAAACATTTACCGAATCTCGGTGGAACTTTCGTGCAGAAAAATAATTTTTATACAAAAAAAAATCATTTGTATCTTGAATCAAAAGCTTCAGAGTGGGCCACGAAACTTCCTGCAAGGCCTAAGTTCATTTTTACATCCACAGAAGCAGCTGCATCG
The DNA here is from genome assembly GCA_963921915.1 of Hyposoter dolosus. Lineage (NCBI taxonomy): Eukaryota > Metazoa > Arthropoda > Insecta > Hymenoptera > Ichneumonidae > Hyposoter > Hyposoter dolosus. The sequence continues at coordinate 12,567,875 of OY998130.1, read as the reverse complement.
CATGAGAAGTTACGCATTTGACTCTGGGTTTCGTAAGCATTTGCTCCGTCGGTAGCTTTGGTGTAGAGATTCATTATTTATTTTTAAATTTCTTATTCGGCGTTTTCTACAAAAATATGGCCCCGACGTATCATTCATTGTTTATTTTTTTTAGTCTGGAACGTATTTCATAGTTTTTTCTGAACTTGCTTCAGTCTACTCGGACGCATACAAACGGAAGATACTTTTTAGATATACATTAGCCTACTTTTTGGTGCCTATTCACGCGCTCTAATCATTATATTGCGACGATACTTAGTTATCGCAAATTACTGATACATATATAAATTGGTTGTTAGATTCGACGACTCGAAATCTACATTTAGAGCGAAGTTTATGGCATGGATTATCCGTGACGGGACGTCTCATTTTATCAAGGCATATAATCTTATATCTATATTTTGGAATGCGAGGTCAACGAATGTGCAAGCAGTGCAAAAGACAGAAGGTATATGCTCGCGTATGTGTAGGTAAGGAGACGCCAGGGGTATAAGTCGAGAATCGCGTTCGTAATGCTATATCTTATATAGCTCGTAGAAAGGATCGAGGACTCTTCCCTCTTCGGCACTCTCGGTGTGTGTTACTCGTAATATTGCCAGGTGAAAGCAGGGAGAGCTGTGCTCGTCCCGGGAAGGTGCTCTTTCTTAACTAGTCTTCGAACGAATCGTCCTCCGTGGACAAACGCCCAGTCATATTTTCCCACCACAAGATTTATTATTGTCAACGCACGTATGACTTTGCAGCAAGCCAAAAACTTGAATGTCTAGTAAATTTAACGAGATTTACTGGTTAATTATGAAGCATCGATGATCGAGGCACGTCAGGATCTACAATCGTGAATCTAGAACATGCACAATAAGTATATATCAATCGAATGACCACGATGAACCGATGCGGCAGCAATTGTCCTACGAGAATCGCGTCCGTATCGCCGCTACAAAAATTACCATTAATCTTTTAAATAAAACGTAGCATCCAGTCGCGATTCAGAAACGAATGCGTCGACCACTCCATCTTCTCGAACTTTGTGTGTCGAGAGGATTCAAAATTCCCAGAACAGATGAAAGAACCATGAAGGAATTTCGAGGCTAACATTTTATGGAAAATATCAAAAACAATTCATTGCGGCTATTTACATTTTGTTCCAAATTCATGAGTTCAGGTTGTACTTGGGTCCGAAAAAAAATATGCAAAAAATGTTCAATTCAATCAAATTCAATTTTATATTGAAATTAATGGTCCATTGGAAATAATCGATCTTTGCAAACAGCAATAGTACGTCGCGGTCAAGATAATAATGCGGCAAATTCATTCGTGTGATCGAAAGAACTTTATTGAATTTTTTCAGGGAAACAGCCGAAAAATAACGAAGTCAATATTCGATTTTTGAAATTCCTCTGGTTTTCAATATTTCTTCGTGATCGCCGCGTCGTAACTTGCCGGCGGAACCAAAAATGGCCGAAAAGAGGACCACGGTTCGTCGACCGCGAACAAAAGTCAAAGTTCCCTCCTCGACTGCCGAAGGAGCAGTCTGGCTTCTCTATACTGGGAGGTATTCCGAACCAGTCAAAAGCTGGATGCAATGTTCTCATTCGAAAATTTGGCCAGATTTTGTGTGTGCCTTATATGGGATTACGATCCTGTAGATCGAGTTCGAGGCTTGTCTCTAAAAAAAAAGTCAATTCATTCAAATGACCTAAATTCTCGTTTGATATTTATTTTTCAAACGAATCTAAATATAAAAATTTCATCATAAGGATTAATCGAAAGTTCTAATTGAAAGCTAATCCTTCGTGAACATGGTGTTTTAGTTGAAGGTTTATTTTTTTTTCTCCAATAAGCCAGTGGGGATTTCTATTTATTCAGGGCTTTTTTTAAAGACATTACCAAAAAGTCACGTTACGTTAAAATTCTTAATAATTCTGATACAAAATCGTTCCAGAATTTTTTTGATCTGCTCAGCCAATATTTCAAAAACATGCAGGAAATCGTTTTGATACAATTTCAAATCTTCCGCTCAAAACGATAAGGGTACTAAATTTTAAGGGGTTTCACTGTAAACCCACATTTTCGCCTATGCCAATATATTTTATTCATAATAATGAAAAATTGAAGGAAAGTACTCCGAATTCACGGATTTTCCAATTATATCTCTCCGCATCAGACTCGGAATGATAATTTATTGAAATCACGTTTGAATCTGAAGAATTAATGAGTCTGATCCTATCATTTTATTCTTAAATTTCTCTCTCTATTTTGGGTGTGTCGACGAGCGAGACTAAGACTCGTGGTTCAAGGATCTTGCAAAAGAAAGTTTTGGGCTCAACCTGTTATACATAGCAGCGTTGAATACGAAATTCTTGTCGCAACATCGAGTAATACGAGATTGAGTTTCAAACAAGACAAATTACATTATTTTTATAATGACGTAAAACTTGTACGAAATATATTTCGTCTGTCTGTCTGTGGTGTCCTATTATCGATAGACGTTCCCAGACGAATCCTTAAGTTTGCATAAGATCCTGGCATTTACATTTGGCGCGGTGTCCGTTTTGATTCATCAAAATATTCAAACAGGATAACGAAGAATTTGTACACGAGCGCGGAGATTTTAGCATAGCCGATTAAAGGAGAACAAACGTTAGGATTTTTCTTTCAGTTTTTGCATGTATTGCCATCATGAAAGTGAGAAAGCGAGACCAAAGCGTCTCCGAGGAAGATTAACGTCGTTACTGTGTCATGTCAAGGCTAGCAGCTATTCCTCTCCTGCGGATGTGAGGCTGAAATTGTTGTTTCGTATGAGGCAAAATCTTTGAATAATTCGCATACGTTTGCGATACTTTCGTATCAACGGAAAAGCTGCATTTGTTCCATTCGATTAACGAGATGACCTTGGCTGTCGAGAAGAAGTCTAAACTATTTTACAGGAACTGAGGAATAATAGCCGCTTAATTAATTCCCGCTAATTACGTTTCCATCGTTTGTATCAAATCGTTATCGTGCTTTGCTCTCGTTTTTTTCTGTATAGAAGCCTCCACGTGACTATGAGCTAATCATTCCTAAACATTTTCGTCGAGGGTGATAGGAAGCTGCAGAAAACCATGCGCGCAGATACAGCCGCGACTTTTGACTGATTTTCTCAAATGTAGATGCTAGTACGATCGCGTCCAGCCACAACAGAGCCTCTCAGGCTTTGTAAATATTGGGTCACTTTAAAACATTGCGACTGAAGATGCATGCACCGGTGCTAGTCGCGGCTTGTCAGATTTCTTACGTACCTACGTGTACGATGCATTTGAGTACGCTGTCAAGTTGGCCGACATTGAGATGCGCGACATTGCCGACGCTCGTGGAGCTTTGACTACGTAAACGAGCACAACGGTGGCGTTAGTGACGTTAACCTCAAAGAGGACTGGCTGAATTCATGCATTGCGGAATCCGATGTTCCGCCCGAATTTTATGTCACTGAGTATCCCGTCCGTTCCTTTTGCGCTGGCACAACAAACCATTTTGATATGCCGCAGCAAACAGGAGTCTAACGATTCCAATTACAACAAAATTCGCTCGCGCAATCAACGCGTGGTGCCATTTTGAGGACTCGTGACGATAACTGCAAAAAATCGAATGTACCGGCATTGAAATCTTGGCAGAAACCGAAAACCTAGCGGCTGCTCAGGATCTGCCAATGCACCGGATACCATTCGATTCACAATTTCTTTTACGAATCTCCGCCCGAGAAACGGTTACGAGCGTATCCGAGGGATGAGAAATTCCACGAAGCCAGACGCATCTACGATGTTAACTAAAATAGCGAATACCTGAATAGAATCGAAATCGAAACTGGTCGCAGACCGCCGGTATGTCTGTCCCAATGATCGACGAATTGGCCGAGGCATACCGATGGTCAAAAAAGGTGGCGATTTATCATGCTGCGACGGATACGATAAGGAGTGCCAGAATTTGCTACGATCACACGTTCATGCACTCCGATGAACGTGGAATTGATGAATGAACAAATCACCAAATTCGGAGCAGATTCCGGAAGATGCAATACGAACAGACCTGAAGCTCAACAAATATATCAACGCAAAGAACTGGTCCATCACTCCGAGGACATGGGGATGTTTCTTCAATCATAGCTGGAGAATCAACCGCACAGAAACTTGGCAACGATTGCTCAGCTCGCAGATGCTGCTAGCATCGTTGATTCGAAATATTTATTCCTTATTTCGCTGGGGGAACCAGATGATCAAAAATGCTGAACATCCTGCTCTGGGACCTGTTCTTGTTCATATTTTTCAAGTTAAGCACGACATTCTGATCGGACTGCGAATTCTCGAACATGGTTCTAACCAGTCCAAGGCCAGACCTCGGTTGGTGGTTCAATTAATCTGATAAAGAAACTCTCTTTCAAAATCAGTGACCGTACAGAATCAATAAGCTTCGGGTGTTTGTCGCCTTTATCTTTTTTCCTCAAAAGGAAGTGGATTTGAGTTATTATTGATCCACATGAAATGATATATCTATCTATCGTTAAGATACACACATAGATTTGAAGAAAGCGCGGATATGATCAACAACAAATCGCGAGCGTGGATCTGACAGTCTTGCTCTAATTTTAAATCTCAACGGATTTCCCCAGTGATCTCATTGTTGTGTGTTTCATATCGTTCTTTCACATTTCTAGCTCGTTGAGCTTCCTTATTTCTTAAGAATAAAGAAACTCTTTCCTGGAGCTTTCTTGTCTCTTTTTTTCCAATGATTCAGTCTTTTATTTAAACAAAAACCGATCAAGGACGTTACAGCAAAAAGCAGATTAACGTTGGTTGCCTGGTTGAATATTTATCGTAAAAAAATACCGACTCGAGTGTCATATGCCCTTAATATCGATTACCACGAACTATTCCTAAAAGATTGAACGCAACAGTTGCAGCTGGTCTATTCGTTAGTGAAAAAGTTGCGGATCGTGAATGGTTCGGGTCGTTATCGAAGTTTTGCTTTTAAGGGGCCCCGCCAGGGCAGAAGGGTATGTGCAAGCAATTGTTTTCGCGATCCAGAATCAGCATTTTGCATTCCTAAGTGTGAGTTATCTCACAATGGAGCTCAAAAATTGTTCGCCTTTTCGAAATAACATTTCACAAGCGCTGTGACAGCAAAACGAGAAATCTAACGATCCGACTGCTTTAATGGGAGCTGCGTTCGGTAATAAACGTCTCTCGCTACGTCCTACATGACCGTTCGTCTACTGATCAGACCGACTTAATTTTATTGACTTTCTACTGGCTTTTTGTACAGGAAAAAATTCCTGAGTACTTTTTTCTATGCTCGCATTTTCATATCTTTCAAAATTTCTAAATTCTCCATCGTATAACTATTAATGTGATGGTTTCAAAATTCTTTGCTTTTTTTAATGCCGCATGACATGTAACGCCACTCTGCTGTCAACCGCACCGCAGCGTTTTTGTGCGGAGTCTCCTCTTTCGACCTCGCAGATCCTCGCAGTCTGCTGCTCGTGCACCGCCAGAATATCTGAAATTTTTCTATTCCATTTTTCCACACAGTTATAGTTTATAGCCCACGAAATCAAAAAGTTAACACGTCACTTCGCTCCAAAAGTTGTTTTTCACTAGAAAAAAAATATGATAGCAATTTCGAGACTCTGTAAAACGGCCAATGTCGTAAGTGCAGCTATCATAATATTAACGAGCACGAAGAGAACATAATATCAAAAATCACTGTGACATCACAGTCCCCCTGAGAAATTTGAGCAATTTTAGTAATTTTTCCATCGAAATTGGGCAAAAAATGTTAAAATTTATCGAAAAATATGAGGCCTATATAAGGCCTCGCTATTTTCAATAGAATATGAATGAAAAATTATTATTTATTTGCTAAAATCCCTTAGAGGGTACCAGGGAACTATGATGCCACGATAATTTTCGATATTACTTCCTCTCCGTGTGTCGAGTGCAGAGACTCTGTTGTATGATTGCAGAAAAAAACGCCCCTATCATTGTTAGTTCGTCCTAAAGAGCTGATTTTGATTTATTCACGTTACGAAAGTCGCAAGTACCGACGTTTTACAAGGTACGATTATAATTCACGTGAAATACACATAGAAGGTGTATAACGTCGGGCCTCGCGGGTGTGAAAGTTAAGATCGTTGAAAAATTGAAAGAATCGGGGCTTCTATGGTTACCGTTTGCTTCATAGATCGCAGAGGAATCTCCGATAGTTTGGCTGTGTATGCGGATGGACGTGAGTGGAAAAAAAAACCCGAAAAAATTTCACTTCTCACTTTTTCCGGGTCTCGGTTTATAATTTGTAAAATATGTGCCGAATCCGAGCGTATCGACGAGAAATGGTGAGAACAAAACTGAAGATATTACATCTTCTTTTTTATATTCATTTTTGGCCATTGAGCACCCGTGGAAGCATCTCAGTAACTATGAGTTGTGTAATCCATACGATCGAAGTGTTACGATTGACGATATTACGCGCGTGTGAAGTTCGAGAAATAGGTCGTGCGTATGTTCTTCCAATACTCTCTGAGGAATTTCGTAAGATTCCAAGTGAAAATATAACATTTTGCTATTTGAAACAAAAATTTCAATCATTCAGATTTGTCCCGAATGCATCTCATTGTTATTTATACACTCGCGGGGTCGTCGCTCTTTTTCATTGTTCCAGAATATTCAAAATGAGTAGAAATCGAGTGGGTAAACATTTTCTTGTGTGATGGACTTTAGACGGTCCCGGAGGGATGTTGTTTTGAAAAGAGACGAGGGTCGGTTCGGAGTCTATCGAGACAGATCTATTCTACGTTCTTTTCCACTGATGGAGAGTCTGCCACGAGAGGACGAGGGTATCCTTTTTGTTCTTTGGCCGGTACAAGGTTCGGCTTTCTACTTCCTGAAGAAGTCCATTTCTACGTATATTTCTCGGAAAAAAACAACTAATTTGTTTTGGAATTCGAGGACTCGAAACACGGAGGAATGTATAAATGAAAGAAACTGAAATCCATGAGGCTTATGGGTAAACAGAGCAGACGAATTATCGGTCTCAGACGCATACGGCGATGCATCAGTTCGTGGAATCACATCTTCGAATCTTTTTAGGCTGGTCAGGACAATCGACTTGTGCGTTGAACTGTCGAGAAACGATGGCCATGAAAAGTCTCCATACAGCGATACGTAGCATTACGTGGGGGATTTCGATCTACTCGTTATTTTCTCTTCGAACAAAGTCTTGAAAACAAATGTCAAACGGACGCGACCACGCACATGAACCGTGAAAAAATGTGTCACAGCTGCACTCGTGTAAACTGAAAAATAAAAGAAAAAAAAAAACATCCCTGCACGGTTACCGCCTCGCGATAGTTCGCTTTTCGAATTTGATTTCGTTTCCAATTTCGGTAACGAAGCTCAAGCATTCCGTCTGATGTAAGAGCCATATAGTGATGGGGTGAATCCGAATTAACGTTTTTTCTTCAGCGTGAATCATCTCATTCCTTGAGTCTAGTTGATAAAATGTTAAAATGAAGGGGATTTTGAATTTTCATGGAGAAATTACCCCGTTGTGGGGTTCTAGGGTTAAAATAAAATGAAAGAAATGCCTGATATTGAATGAATGTATTGAAACTTAATGAATGAGAGGAATGGCACGTGTCAGAGGATGAGGCAATTGACAATACTTGAAAACTTTAATAGGAGTAAATGTAAATTCACTGTTAACGAGATGTAATCGACGAAGCGCGATTATGCGAACACTGCATTATGCTGATGCATATAAAATGTGCATGTGTACGAAGACGCATGTGCGACAAAAAAGGAAAGAGAACGAGGGAGCTAACGCAACTTGGGAATCAGACGCCTCGTGTTTCGTATCCTCCACTACCCGATCCTCTTGAGATTCCGTATTTTCAAGATAATCTCCGTTTTCGTCCATTTCCGTTTATATATCCGGTGGAGTTGCTATTATTCGTTGGATGCGTCAAAGTGTGAAGAAAGCATGGCGACGATGACGCTGAGACAAAATTTAGCCTCGCCACGCTCTGGCTGAGGAACGTGGCCTAGCTATGCGTGAAAAACGACGAAAAAGCAGGCGGAGATATAAAAGAGAGAATGTGACTAAGAAACACGATCCTTTCCTTACTTCTTCTTCGGCTTGCGTTTTTCGCACGTTGTGCATGAGGAGGAAATATATCTTTTGACTTTATACGCAGCACGCAATAGAATGTGAAACGCATAAAAAATTGCAGCCGAACACTCAACCGTGAGAGACTCAGTGACAGTCAAGAAGATCACGAGAGCTTTTGGAATTATTCGCTTCCTCCTTGCGGAGGTTGGTAACAGGATCACCATAATTTTATCCCAATCATCGAGGATTTCGTCTCGTTGGAAAATTAACAATTCGGCAAAGGGACATGAATTGCCAGTAGAAATTCCAAAAACGTTCGATCAGGACGATCAATGACCGATTCCTGAATGATCCTTCTCGCCCGAATATATTTATCAATCTTTTCGTATTATTTTCGTGGCGATTCACCGATCGGAGTGAATGGCTTGTAATAAAATTGAAAAAAAAGCTTGATTCTTGAGGCAGTTAATGATTCGTGATCCTGATGAAAACATCGTCATGCTAATTCATTCTGGCGGTAATTCTCACGGATTCGTTGACCGAAGTTGAAAGATCCTTCGAGTTAAGAAAGCATGGTACACACGTGTGACAACGTAAATATATCCTTCGCTTGTTAGAATTATGTCCTGGTAGGGGAAATCGCGCCAGACAGTATTTGGAATTATATAGAGAATTCGTGAATTTCGCCTTGAACCCGCGTGATCTTCTCATGTCCTGTGTTCGCACGAGCGTCGGGATCATCGGAGGGTTAATATCCTTAGCATCAGCACGTGTCGAGGATATTTGGGTATGCCCGCCACCCCTCTTACCTAACTATTTCTAGCCTAGCTCCTTACGAGAATTTATAATGATGTGTCAATGACTTTTCGTCGAGACACAAAAAAAAGATACTTATTTAGAAGAGGAGAGAATTTAAAAAAACATACACAGACATATACACATACACTCGAAATGGAATATGTTTTTTTTTTTCGATCGATGCGAGATACAGATTGTTTTTTTTTCAGTATATGGTGTACATGCGATCAGTGAATCGCGTCGTAATAAAAGGAGAATGAGAAATATAAAAAACTCGGTGTGTTTTATGTCAATAGAAACGAATGAATATGAGTTGGCTTTGTCCGTTTGCAAATAAGCAAATTCGAAGGACGAGTTCGAGAATCCATAGAGAGTTCGGTAGACTCACGATCATTGCAATCGCTTTAGCCCCATCAATCGATAGGCCCAAACAAGTATACGTATTGTTTCTTTTAGCAAATCATCTTGTTCAATATGTCTGAATGATCCTCGAGCTCCACTACTTTTTTTTCCTTCAATATTGGGCACCAATGTCAAAAGCGCTCATACGAAGTATCCGTCTCGGTCGTGCATGAGTCGGACATGGAAAAGGACTTTTTCTCATGCAACATGGCTTCCAACGTGGTCCTTGCTGTATCGGTGGCACGATGCAAATTTGCTTTGGTGAATTCGTTGGACACCGGAATCTCGCTGGGCATGGTTCTGGCGGGCAAGGTCTCATAGGGCAACCCGATCCAGGTTGACAAGACTGTTCATATAGACAAATGTGTTAAGAATCCTCTCATAATCGATACATTGGGAGAAAATTATATCGAAAAACGCTATGCCATCATGGATTCTGAGTTCTACGAAAAAATATCAATTTTTCATTCAAATTCCATAAAAATTCACAAAACGCAGTATTTTTCACCCAAATTCGAGATTCAAAATCATCGTTTATGGCAAAAAGCATCAGAGTATCGACACAGTACCCAGGAACTATGAGCCCATGGTAATTTTCGACATTATTCCCGAAAGCAAATCATCTGATTCGTTCTCCCTTCAACCCTTCAGTGTCGAGCTACATGGACCGAAGGTTCCGTTGTTTCCAACAAAAACAATTTTATCTTGGAATCAAATCGAAACAAAAAATCACAATGTTTCTGCTAAAAATAAACGGAATCGTGGGTTTTACGAAAATTCTCCGTGTATAAATCGATTTGACGATTAGAGGAACAGCGCGGGAGAATTCAGCTTTCGAAAATTTGCAGCTATTTCTCTCCCCTGCTCGGCAGCTCCGTGTGGGTATGGAACTCAACCTTAAAAAGGATTTTTTCTATCGTTGCCATGCAACGAAATGACAACTTCCTGGCAGTGTTCAAATATTTGGCAATTTTCGTTTGTACGATTTATTAATTTTTCTTATGACAAGAATTCTTTTTTTTCATTGAGTCTACGTACACAATTTTTTTGTGAAAAAAATTCATCAACGAGGATTACAGTCTTGACTAAATATTGGTTTTAAAAAAACTGAAATTAATGCATGTGAAGTAAAAATTTCTTTACCATGTTTCATAAAATATCGCCAACAGTTAGAGAGCTTCTTTCCCTTAAGAACCCGTCTCCTCGATCTCTCTTTCTCCGGCGGTTGCGTTAAAAGATCGGAGAAATCGGTATTGCGAAGGTCCTCATGATTTTCCTCTCGGCAGACGGACAAATTGAATTTTGGCGTCAGAAATACTACACGATAATTTCGCTTTCAGACCTTTTTGTGTGTGTATGTGACTACGTTACATGATGAATCCGAACTGGAACGTGGTTGGTTTTTGTGTGTTGACAGGAGGCGAAACAGTCCAGGAATCACGGCTGGTCGGTGTTCGCATGTTTTCGCAATAGACGATCGCGAATAGAGCTCATTTATTTTTTATTTGCAAATTCTTGGAAATTCCAAATATGAGGGTTCGTCCCGACGGAATTTCAGAACGAGATACTCGAAGAATTCATTGCAGAAATAAAATTTGTTCGGCTTCGTCGACAAATGGATTTGCTTCGTTGTGATCCTATAATTTTTCCATGAAACAATAACTTTTTCTACGTAATAATCGTCTCACTGAGTTGCCGAATTAGATTTACAAAAAAATTAATCCAACGGAGTTTTGAACGAACATTGTTTGACCGATTAATTTGTCAGGATGGCTGCTAAACTCGAATGGAAATCGTAATTCATTTGAATGTTACATAAATGATGAGCATTGCAAAATATTCTTGACCAGTGATACTCTCGGTTATGATTGTCTTTCCCAACGTAATAATTCGGCAATGTATGTAAATTTGCAAAAGTCAAGTTGAGGTGTTTATTTGTGTTGGATGTTCCAAAAGTAAAGAGAGTGGGGTGGTGAACCAGGGAGAGAGAGAGAGAGAGAGGAAGAGGGAGGAGCAGGAGAAAAAGAGCAAGATTGGCCTGACCTGCATTAACATTCCGTGTGTTGCGCGCGGCGCAATTCGGTGGTTATATAGGTACTAACAGAGAGCCGGTGAGTACGTCCGTTCCAAAAGAACCTTGGCTTCGAAACACCGAAACACAGATTTAACGACGATCCCGTTCCTCTCTCTCTCTCTCTCTCTCTCTCTCTCTCTCTCTCTCTCTCTCTCTCTTCCCTTCTTTTCTCTCCTCTTCTCTTCCTTTCTCTCCTATTCTCCTTTCTTTTTCTTCAACTCAAGTGCGATTCCGTGAGTTATAAGTGCGTTGGAGTTATGACTAATTGGATTCGGAATATAAAAGCATCGAAAAGTTGTTATCCAATTCGAAGGACTTACACATTGGATACGACAGTTCAATCAGCAGATGGGGATTGACTCATTATCTAATATTGGAATCCACAGATATTTGGTCCAGGTTGACGCTGGTTCGATAAACCATTTCGTTTATCTCGAAATCCGGATTCTAACGAATCCTATACGTTTTTTTTTCGCGAATATGTACGCGGGAGCTTGAGCTCTTGATCGAAAAGAAAAGAGTTGCCCACTCGCAGACATGTTAAAATGAATTTACCGGCAGGATCTTGCGGTTGCGTAAAGAATGATGGAACGAATATCTGCTTTCGATCCCCCGCTGGCAATTTCAAACGAGACGTGTGTTTGTAATGACGTGAATTTGTCGATGATTCTTCGTTATTTTTGTGGGTGAATCCAAATTCGCGACGCCAATCGAAGGAGAACGCTGAGTAAATTGTTAATACGTGTGAGGCTCTGTGTGAATGTGTATTTCGTACATCGAAATGGGCCCAAGGTTATTATATTCGTAGTGACGGGCGAAATACCCAGATACATACGTTTATACTATGTCGCTATATATACGTACGTATATATTACGAGTGCAGAACGCGTGCCATCATTTAATCAGCGATTTTGCGTTCGATAGTTGATTTTCTTCATCTTGATAACATGAGCAGCTATAAATAGATGAAAGTATCTTTTTGTTGTTGCATTTTTATAAACGAAATGAAGTCGACGCGATAAATCTTCGATGTAATTTCGGGGAATCAGTGCGGCTGGAATTTTTGTTAATTGTTCATAAGAACAATAAGAAAATCATAAAAATGTTAGTTCTTTCGGGCGGCTGAGTGGGCAAAACTATCAATCTCTTTATCCTTCGTACAACTCCTCATAAAGCGTTGAAAAAGACCTCATCCACGATTCTTCTACCAAAATCGCCAATCTTCTCGTTCCAGATCGAAATACCCTAAGATATTGTTGCAAATAATAGTTTACATCCGTATAGTTTTTCATTAATTAGTATGCAAGTAAATCTGTTGGCACGAAAATACTAAAAAAAAAAGTTAAAATCGTTGTTTTTCTTTCCGAGGAGATTTTTTTGGAAGGTGTGGCTACGACGGAGAAAAAATCGATCAATTCGATGCTGTTTAGCGGAAAATGGTAAATTTTTAGTATTGTGAGAAAAGAACACGACGGTCAGACAAACAGAGAGCTATGGGGGCGATGCCTCGAACTCTCGTGAGACTGAGATCGTTTCTGCTGAGAGTTCTCCCTATCTTTGTCCCTCGCTCCCTCCCTCCCTCTCTCTCTCTCTCTCTCTCTCTCTCTCTCTCTCTCTCTCTCTCTCTCTCTTGCTCTCGCTCGTTGTAGTCGGCACCTCGCTTAAAGCGCAAAGAGACGGGAAAGGAAAGAGAGAGAAAGGATGCGAGCGTAAAACACACACGTCGCCGGAGTCGGTGGCCGCGCTCGAGGTCTTCGGGCAGATTCCAATGTGCGTCACACAACCACCAGAAGAATCTTGTGGGATCATTGCGACGACGTCGACGGCGCCGATGACGACGACGACGATCACGGTGACAGCGACGACGACGACGACGAACGATGACGAGGGCGCAATGGAAGTGACGAATAGGAAAATGACAACCAAATCCTCCGCGGTTCAAAGTCGTAGCGAGATCGATCAGAATCACGTTTCCTCCCAATCCACGGGCTTTTCCGTATTATTAATTTTCTTCACCTCTCTGTTTTCCATTCCCACGTGGGTCTCATCGTGAGTTTGCTTTCAAGACTAAATCATTTCATGAAAAAGTATCATACATCAAGGTCGTTCTCAGAAAATCATTGACGAGACCACGACGTAGGGAGGGTCTTTGCTTCCTCATCGATTCTACTTTTTTTCAAATATAATCTACCAATGATCAGACGATGACAATCGTTCCAGTGATGAGAAGTCTTTTATTAGTAAAATCGTTTTGAATTTATATCCTGCTCGTATGACACAATCACCATTAGCAACTATAATTGTTCACATACTCTTGACTATCAGGTGTGATGGGCAGCCAACGTTGCACGTGTTAGTGAAAAACAAAAACAAACGAGGGTCGTAAAGGGAAGCCTCATTGGCCAATAGTCGCATGTGTTCATCAGCGCCGTTCAATTCCCATCATTGGATTATGTGACATTTTCGTTTGAACGAATCATCGCTACAGAGATAATCAATTAACCAGATAAAACTAGTTTTAATTCTAGAAGGTTAACGAATTCCCAGAAGACGAGGTCCAAATAAAAAATCTTGTTTTTGTTTTCCACTATTGACATCCATGATTATTACGATAACCATTATATCAGGAGGCAATGAATTTCTCTGTTTACTTCCCCATGCGTGGACCAATGGCGTTGGCCATCATTCGTAGACGCTTAATAGGGCTGCAGTGACGCAGGTGGTTCGAAAACGAAAAAAAAACAAACCATTTCAAAGAACTTTTGATATGTAATCTCGAGGCCGATCGGTATATATATATATATATATAAGTACATATGCCTCTGTGTGTGTGTATGTGTGTGTTCAGAGAAAAAGGACGACGCAGAATATCGACACACAGCTCCGGAGGAATTCTAAAGCGCCTCTTGGAAATGAGAAAAGATGGAAGAATACAAGAGATGAGTCGGCTGCATTCAGGGTGAATCAGTGCAAAGGAACTTAACCAGTCTCTGTCCCCGCATCTTGCATTAGTGTATATAACGTATATACATAATGGCAGATACCCTGTACCCTGTTGCTTGGGCCTGGAAGATACCTTGTACCTTTGTGAACCCATTCGAGTGTTTTTCTTTTTTCCTTTCTACGTGCAACACAGCAGGACAAGGATAAGCAGCGCCGATGAAGGAAGGACGCAAAGGCGGGGCCAAGGAAATTACTCTCACCGCGACTGATTCATGAAATAGAAGTTTCCAGAATGAATCTCGATCCTGGGTAAAGGTCGAACGGCGTGGAGGGTGCTGGATCATTCTCTGGGCAACCACTCGCCAGAGAAGCTCAACCATTCGAGCCACTCGCTGTGTCTTAGTTTTAAAATCTTTAATTGAATCGCTTGATGTTTGTCACGTGTTACGAATCTCCGAAGAATTCTGCACGTGCCCTGACAGAGTATTCTCAAACTTTTTTCAATCGTAACCTTCTCTCGTAGGACGAATTGTGTCTTGACGTGTGAATCATGGAGAATATATAAATATGAGACGATGCCGCGTCTATAAATATCGCCAACCACATGATACACCCCCAAACATGCAAATGTGCGTGGGCTACGGTCGCATCTGCATTTCTGAGGACCCATGCACGCATGCACGTTCGCACGCAAGCCTCTTCGATCTTCACACCCAACGATTTCGCATGCTCCTAATCTGGCATTTATGGATACTCAAATTTATTCCTTGTGCTCTCAACAAAATTTTGGTTCGAATTTCTGATGTTATGTATTTGGTGAAAAAAAAGAAAGAATTCCCGTTCGTTCCTTAGCCGTATAGAGTTATGAGTGTGTGCACAAGCATCTCGACCGCTTTCGATTTCCTCGATCCGAGAATATTTTCACTTTTACGTTGTTTCTTTCGAGACCTTGAATCTCCGATAGTCCACGGATCACCATGGGTTTGGCACGGTTATTTTCAGTAACATTGAGCGTACGAAGTAAACAGTTTGATTTCGTAGAATTGGGTGTTTCTTACTTCGAGAAATTTCACTCGAGACTCGGGTTATCCCAGTTTTGTTTTGCAATATTTGCCAAGGTCGCTATCTCGCCTGATGGGTCGCCAACCTGGTCCTGTTTGTGCGTAAGAAAAGCTCTCTTACTTATGACATTTCTCACCAACGTTTAGGGCACTCTCGAGGCAGGGCAAACTCGAGAAAAATAAATAGCGAGAGCGGACGGCGAGGGGGGGGGGGGTTCGGTAGAAGAGCCAGCGGGCTGTATGTGGCTGAAGAACGGACGTACAAATATGTATTATATATTCAATCGCGTTTGCGAATGATCATCGCCCATGCAACCTTGACTCTTCGTGGCTAACGTCGTACGGCACCACGAATTCAAAGCTCTTTGCTTGTTTATTTCGTCGGAGGCGCTCCTTGCGTTCTCACATTCTTCAACGTTTTGCAAGTGGTCCTTGCCCCTGTTGACAACGGAACGTGCACGCGTCTTTCGATATTTTTTTATTTTTCTTCTCTTCACTTCTTATTTCACGATTTTGTTTGCTTTTGCTTTTTATCAATCCATGCGTCACAAGGTGGTGCGATAAAGGCTCGCATTCCTCCACGTCCTTGGATACTCTTGCACGTGCCAATTTCCACCTCGTTCATCCTTGCGTATCCCCATTAATTCTTGCAATCTTTTCTTACTTTTCGGCTTTCTTTTTCTTTTCTCTTGAGGACCCACAACACGAGATTTTTTCCACACCCATAAACACCTTTTTCGAGGTCGTTTTAACGAAAATACTCTTTCGAATTATCGCACCGAAAATCCACACGGAGCTAAGGGATATTTCTCAATCTTTTCTTTCATTAACGAGTTCTCTGAGTTTTGCTATCGTTCTCCTAAAAATTCCGATGAGACCCTTCAATCAAACAGATTTTATATTGAACTCGAATCAATGACGTTATCGAGAGCCATTTGAAGAAGTGGTTTAATGTCCCCGAAGGAAAACTCGCATCCTGCTGGCTCGCAGTCCAGCTCGGCCTTTATCCGACAGAATTGATTATAAAAGTTACCGGAAGTAGTACGTTGTATCATAAATCTGTAATATAAAAAATACCGAGCACGCGTCGCGCGTGTATTTAGTTTTTCCGGGCCGACGCTGCGTAAGGAAGGAATTTAAATTGGAATCTTTTGTAAAATAAGCTTTTCCGAGGGTTGCTGACTCGGACGAGGAAATCAAACGGAGCACAACGTAGTTTATGCGAAAGTATTTCACAAAAAAAATTTCCCCGTTTTTGGGTCCGTTCGATAATGAGCGATGGAACGATTGTTGGTTTGGTTTTTTTTTTTCGTTTTCCGCCCCTCTGAAGGTCGATCGTCGTAACACGCAGTAGCACCAGGTCATCGATTTTCATTTTTGTTGAATATTTAGAAATATCTTCCTGCATAAATGAATTAGAATGATTTATACGAATGAATATTGTGGTATTTACGAAATTTCGTTTCACTTTCACCACTAATTTTGAATATTAACTTTTTCGAAGCGAATGCGTACTTTTCAAGCTCATTCCTTACCGCCACAATTAATTGCGTTCGTTTCTCAACACGTGTTTTATTAATATCTGTATTGTGATATTACTTCTTCCTAGTTCAATGTCTGACCATGATCTTAGCTGGACTAGTAAACATTGCGTCATACATTTCTCGCTGATCGTTACTAATTGTGGATATTTATGTGAGCGCCGCGTGCGGACGCCGCGGCAGCGTTTCGCCTTCTGTATGTTCGATCCTTTTGCTGTTTGGTCGTTGAACCTTCGGATTATAACGTCTGACAGTAATTTATATTTCGAATAATAAGTTTGTCAGTGAGAGTGAAATGCTTTTATACGGGGTGTTCACAGAGTCATGGACCGGGCTAAATGCAGTATCTGTAATGGTTTCGTTCCAAAACGAAAAAAACATCATCAATAAATTTACGTTTACCTTTTCCTCGCGGTGCAAAACGGAAATCCGTGTTTTGTGAGTTTTTTTTTTTCGAAATTAAACGGATCAGCGTTTTCAAAAGTTTCCGATAAAAAATAACGATTTAACTTTCCGATGAAAACGACTCCGTTTACTCAATGAAAACGCAGTTCCTTCAGGTTCGAACTTATTGAAAAATCCTTCAGTGACAGGGCATAGAAGTTTTTGTACACGAGTACAAATTTCGATTTCTTGTCAAATGAACGTTTTTATCTGAAGTACGAACAGCACGACAGTAATTGACAGCTCTGGTAATGTTTGTGATATGAATGTCATACGATTTTTTTATCGAATCGTTTTTAAAAAATTTTCTACATAATCAAATGTGACGGTTAACCATTTTTATGGTTTGGAATCCAAAGAGGTTTGATAGGAAAAGTTCTGATGAAGAAATAAAATGCACAGGACATGCTTAAAGCAAAATAAGAAACGGAATGAAAGAGGAAGCCAGAAGGAATTCACGGACGTTATAAAATTTTGTGAATCAAGACAGCAAACCACGAATTATGTTGCACAGGAAATTGCAGCACGAGCTGAAAGTTGGAAGAAATTTTTCTGCTGACAGTTTAGAAGCTAAACTTTTGGTGGAATTCTTTTTTTTTTCCAATGCTGCAGTCGACTTATTATTTTTCTGGACGCGCCATCACAGAATCCGTGGGAATGTTCGATCGACAGAATTATATTGTTATTCAGCAGCTTTCCTTGCTTACCATTGCCGTTAGTTTGGATAATCCTCAACTTTCCGGACACCCTCTATACATAGATAGATGTGTGAGGAAAAAACAAATTTTGTATGTTTGTCTGCTTGGGTCCGAAAGGATTTCGATAAATCGTTTGCAGGTGGATAGTTAACGAAGCAAAATAGGATTTGGGCATCTCGCGATCTTGTTTATTACGGATTCAAAACATATAAACAAATCGATATATGCAAAAACACAATTTTTCAAACAGTTCCAAAATTTCCAGCTATCGGAAAAAACACACGAATCCGCCTACAGATCCTGCACGAACAACCTAAATAATCACAAGAATTCAGTATTAGCAATAGAAAAAATACTCCGCTCTCTAAAGAAATATTCACATCTCGTCAGTGCAGAAATGAAAAAAAAACTTGGGAAAAATTAGTGAACGTTTTCTCAAGGCTACTACGCCGTACCGAACATTTAAAAGTGGCCGATTCGACGTGGAATGCTCCACATATACATTATTTATAAATAGTTGAATCGCAAATGAAATAAAGACCTTAGAAGCCATCAGTCACAATGGCGAGCTCGTGAAACAAGCATGTGGTGACTATGACTCGTGATGAATTCACCTTTGACGTCATGAATTGCGTACTACTCGATATACTATTTGTTAATGGATCATCATACAAGGCCAGGCTAACAAACTTCCCAAAACAACTTGATTATTTTTCACTGAAAGTAAAACACCTTATGACTGTTGAGTTATTCCAAATGTGTATCCATATATTCCCACGTTTAACCTTTTAGCATTTACGGCAGATTAATAAGTGGAAATACGTGATTAATGGACTTGAAACCCGTCGTTTTATTAGCCACAATTCCGATCAGATGTTCCGGAGAGTTATTTTTGAAATGTTTGTTTTTATCACTTTTACAACTCACAAATTTGACACAGTCCAACATTTTTTTCGAGTCCATATTCTCCAGAAATAGGTGTTGGTTATTTTATACTGGCCCGCACAAGGAATCGAGTCGGTCGATTTTTATTTCGTCGAATTTGTTTTCTGTTTGTATATAAATAATGAAAAACACGTCACGAGAATTGTTGGGAAATTGGCGAATCGCAAATAATTTTTTTCTACTGTCACAATTCGGACTATAGAGCGAGTATTCGTTGAGTCAATTGAAATCCGGTAATTAACACAATTATTATAAGAATAACACTGCAAACAATCGGAGTGGGTTAACAGAAAAAGTTGTGAGCTAATTCTAATTACAGTGCTGACGCAATGATGTTGTTTCGCGATTGGAATTCTTAACGAAAAGTTGGAGCGATCGATTGGTCATCTTTAAGATTTTGTGTGTTTTTTTTTTTTTTTTTTTTTTTTTTTTTTTATTTCATAGAAAGTGATATCTGCTCATGGTATCGAAGAATGAAGAAACAGGCAAGTGACGAAGGCCACACGAGGATGGAATTCTCACGACTGAGACTCATGGGAGAGGAATAAAAGAGACGGAATGAGGAGGGCTATGACCCGTGTTACTTACTACTTTACTATATCGTTTACACGGAGGAGAGCGATAGTGTATCTGCGTAGAGTTTCCGCCAGCTCTGACTCGCGAGAAGCTGTGACGCAATTACGATCTTCTGCCGTCTGGTCATTTATGTATACACTCGCACACGCATAGACATACAAGTGTGTACGAGTTATTTGATGGGAAATTTTCATCCAAAGCCAAATCCCTTTGGATTTCTATGAATTTCTTATGGGGTTTTTTTTTTACGCCAGAAAATAACAAACACGCATTATAGAAGTTTTTCATTTCATTATTTTTTTTTATTCTTGCCCCGTCTGACATTTAATTTTTTGCCTCCCTTTCCTAACCTTCTGTGTTCGGGATGTGATAACTGCGAACTATGAATACTGCAACGAAAAAAATGCCCAACAGCTATTCATCACGAGCTCGGTCGTAATTAAAAAAAAAAAAAAAAATGAACCTTGACTGAACGAGCGAATATTTTCCATCTCTTTTTTTAAGCTTGATTTATTTTTGAAATCTCCAAGCAGACAGTCCGTTGTAAAAATACTATTAGTCGCTCTCATGGAATGCCTTAAGGTCCTAAGGTAGCGCGCAGTTTCGAAGCACGCATAAGAATTAAGTGGAAATGGAAGCAATTCGATTAGCTGTCAAAATCACATCAATGGCTCCTCCTTCCTCTCACTTTCTGAATTCTCAACATGCCATTCTCGAGGTGTCGTGGAATCCATAAGTATTCCCTCTATTTCGTTGGTTATTAGCAAAAACATTGTAATTTTTTTGTTCCTGGTACTATGTTCCCATAGGGATTTTTATAAAAACTTTGTCTGCGTGTACCTGTGCAATTACCAACTGCATTTCTACTCCATTATTAAACAATTAGCGAGTCAACAGTAGAACAGCGTTTAAGAAAGAAATATTAGTGATTTTTTAGTTGTTTTTTTGTTCCAAATCACTAGTTTTCGGAGAACCCATCGCCATATTTTATCTCATCGTGTTCTTGAACGTCTAGTCAGCAGGGAAGAAAAAGGTTCGTTCTACGAAAGGTGAGATAGAGACCATTATGCACGTTATTTAGGTCTGGGCCCTGATGTAAAATCTATCTATTCGACCTTGGGACAGGAGGCACGAGCTTCTCCTGGCTTTTTCGAACTAACTCCGCAATAAATCCAACAGGAATCTTGATGCTGCAACAGTCTTTAAAAAATTCTTCTCTCTGGGTCGAGCTCTATGCAATTTTTATTCTGGATTTTTATTTTTTTTATTTTTTATACCGTCACACAGAATCCTTGAATGTGATGCAATAACAGGTTGAAAAAAAAACTTTGGAAATTTATGACGAGTCCGTGCCCTTAATAGGTTTATCCTTTGGATTTTGCTTTCACTGAATATCCAATGAATATATTTGTGGACTAAAGAAAAAACAATAAAAAATGTTCGGTTCGATGTATAAATATAAACTTGATCATATCTATTCGGAAACTACGTATTTAAAAAGCGTGGGGAAAACTTCGGAAGAACGCAAATCTCGATGAGTGTCAGAATTTTGTTTTTTATCCATGGTTTCTCACTGAATTCGTGATCGATGGATTCGCATACGGGGAATTTGATTTTAAATTACCTGGACGTTGACTCTGACCATTTTTATTGTGACGGAATTTTTCGAATTTTCTCGTCCCCATAGAAAAGATTTTTATGTTAATTTTTAACTCCCTCATCTCATCAAATATCTTTTCTTAGAAAACATCGCTCTCATCCAAACCTCCACAATTTTTCGCCTAATGGGTAGAAGTTCACACGACATTCGAATAGTGTAAAAAATGTTTTTTTTTTTTGAAAAACACAATATGAAGATTGAATAATTCACAAGAATTCTTTCCAGAGTGTAATAAACTAAATCAGTGACAAAAAAATGAAAATCGCTCAAACGCATGGCCTGTGATTTGGCCTGGAACGCCCTCCACATGTTCATTCGACAAACCGCTAATATTTCTTCGATCGAATACTTGACGTAACACGTTTTTTCTCTATTACGATGTGATCGGTCATTCTTTCAATTGCCCAAATTAGTAAATTTTTCGAGGATTAAAAATAAATCATTTCGTACAGCAACACTGAGTTGCAGTGCCAAATTTCTACTTTACGAGCAACAAAATTTAACAAATTTCTTAGCAACATCGACGTGCCTCGATTCCCAACAAATTTCAATACTAAATCTACTTAATGTCTCGTTATACCTGTTAGCAAATTTGACAAACAATACATGAGTATGTGAATATGAAAAAAAACGAGAAACAGACACTGTTTCCGAGGTTTTCGACCTCGTTGAATTGCACTCAATATACGTATCGTAAAATAATATTTTACGCAAATATCGCAGACGGTGAGAACTAAAAAACTGTTACGTAGATGTATTTATACAAACACATAAATAAATATGTATATAAATGTGTGTATTTGTCAGGGGTCGTTTCCCCCATCGCTGACAGGATTATTCTCCATAATTTCGATTCACATGCAAACGTCACGTGATATCCTCGACGCCTCTCATGTAACTACGTTATACAAATATATATGTGTGTGTGTGTGTGTGTGTGTGTGTGTGTGTATATATATGGACACATAATCAAAAAATGCAATGGGAAAAAAAGGTAACGAAATGCGAATGAAAGAACGTTGGGCCGGTGATGCGGAAATCCGAGACGAATAGGAAGCGACGTTGCTTGTGGAGGTCTCGGGTCTGCACCGCCCCGAGATAGTTATGCCAGGTGTCATAAGTATCTCTTTCACATCGCGACGTACGTTCGTGTATTTAGTGTGTATGCGGCGCTCAGATTATCTTCGTGCAAACACTATTTCGCGCTTTTTCTTGACGATCTTGCTGAATGGCATTTTGACTGAACGCTTGACTATAAAACGCGCTTCAGTGCATAACTCGGCTTGCCTGCTGATAAGAGTCTGCCTTCGTTCAGTATATTGAATTAAAAATATAGTACGATGTGCTATAATGTCCAAACTGATTCGCGACGTTCTCTTTTTTTTTCACTTTCTTTCTCTCTCACTGTTTTTTGACACGGAGATCGTTCACTGTTCGCGTTACTGCAGGTCAAGTCGCCTTATCAATCGATTATTCCCGCGCACATGAGTGAAAACAAATGATAGCGCGTGTTTATATGTACTACGTGCATAATTCTAATCGTACGCTCAAATTAATGAGTACACGAAAAAAATGTCGTAAATACTCGTATATCGTTTTTTATTTTTTTTACTGTTTACCAGAGATTACAATTTCGAATTCTCGAAAGTACAAGATCTCTATTCAGCAACGCAAGAAAAGCAAGGCAATTGTTGTAGTTTCCCACCGCAGCGACGTTCGAAATATTTATTCCTGCGAAAAATGACAAGAATTTCGTTGTTTTTCATTGTCCTTTCATTTTATTTTGTCTAACTTCAAAAAATTAGCGACATAAAACCACTCTGTTTGTTGATATTTGAAAGCATCATTTTGCGAATGAATTTTTAATGAGTAAAGCTGTTTTATCACTAGAAGTTTCGGCAGTTGTAAGAAAATTTCCAAAGGACCAAAACTTCTCATTATTTTCGTGTGCTTATTTAATTAATTTTTAATTGTTGTCACCGGAGTCAAGACGCTGAACTCTGATCCGTTAAGTGACTCCGGTTCGTCAACCGTTTGAAGGGGTTGCGTCTGCAGTAATCGCTCTTTGCTGAATGAAAAGTATAATTGCGCAATAATTTTGGGGTTATTTGGATTTTGGGAAAAAAGGATATTTGAAGGATGTCATGGTCTTTGAAAGCCATGAGAATCTGCGTTGGTTTTCCAATGATTTGAAAGACTGTAATGAAACGACTTTTTATCGGTGTCGAAATTGCCTTCGTTTGCGATGCGAGCGAAGGCGGTCAACGTCCTTTCGAAGGTTTGAATCGAATTGCAGCAGTGGCATCAGCAGCATCACCAGCATCACCACCACCACTAGCAGCAGCATCAGCATCGGCAGTAGTAACAGCAGCTGCAGCAGCAGTTGCAGAACTAGGAAGAGGTGGAAGGGGGAGCGGGGAGAGGGCGATCGTGAGCGTATCATACGAATGAGAGCGCGGCTCGCATGCCGATCGCGCTCGCGCGAGCTCAGGAGCTCTTTAAAAGAAGGACCGAGCGGTACGCGAGTCTCTCTGTGATTGTTGCTCGTGCTTATACTAAATTCGTTGTGTGAGCAAAAATGCGTGCGCCAAATGTGGAAGTGCCCAAAGCTTTTATGTCGGCGATGTCCTTGCTGGGGATACGCCACTCGTGTCTCTCATTTATGGTTCGCATTGCGTAGGTAGCAGCTATGAGAATGCATTATAATATATAACAACGTTGTCGCATTCCCTCGCGTGTCAAAACTGGCATTTCAAATTGTTTCGGACATTTGCAATACACAAGATTGTACAATTCATCCTCAGCGTTCTCAATTCCACGAGCTTGACACGCGGTCAGCTCCAAATTTCCACCAACACTTGGCATGCGATTTCCCAAAACAATCCCCCTTTCTTTCTATTCCTCGAAACGATTTACGAGCACGACGGCTGCACTAAGCGTTGCATTTTTCCGATCGCCAACTACCGATACCGCCCGGTTAGGCAGCCGATAATCAATCGGGCGTGCAAACATATGAAAAGTAAAGGAAAAAACGAAGGAAAAAGAAAAGGAAAGACGCCAGAACATGCCGAGCTCTCTCGAGCTCGGCCATTGAATCGAACGGGTCTTATGTATGTACTCTCGCGTGTCACTTTTACTGTTGTTCGGGTCAGTCGAGCATTGACCGCGCTCTGTTGCAGAGAGCCACGATAAATCCATATATCTATATATTCATTCGAATCAAATGCATACCGGCTGCCCTGCTGCCACGCCACGTGTCTCTGCACCTATGTGTACATGTGCATATCCTTCAAATATCAACTAATAATACTGCCACAAACATTTGCACAAAATCAACAAATTTTCAATCGACCATGTATTTCATTAATAATTCAATTTTTTTTTTTTTTTTGAAACGTACATCCGTTTCGATCGAATTTCAATGACATGACAATGAACAACGTTTCGAATCCACAAGTCACCTTAATCGCGAATTGCATAAGGTTGAAGTTTCGAAATTTTTATGTCCGTTGGACATAAACGTATCATTGATGGAAGCGATTGAGGTATTCGAATATTTAAGAATATTTCCCTCGTAAAGGCAGCATTGAGTCCTAGTAAGCAAAATGGCATTTATCCAAGATTTTCTCTTACCGCATCAATTGTATTCGTTTTTTGTTTTTTCGTATTCGATCAGGTGTCTCCTGAGCGCGCGTAACAAACACTCCAAACGCAGTATTCAAAAGCGTTTCCCCGCAATGCATTCGCGCTGGTGTGCTCAGTGCGACGCGCGGAGCTTATTAATACCTGCTACTGCTGCATACGGTGATCGGGAATTCACTCAAGCGTTCGTGATGTCCGCAAGAGTCGGTGCACTCCCCTATCCAAGCTATGCAAGGGGTCGATGCTCACTCAAACGCAATAAAGATGCAAAACGTTTGTTACGTTTGTACTGAGAAACACGCACGTGCGCATGGATTTATCTGCGCACGCACGCAATTATGGACGCACGCACGCACGCGCGTTACTATGCTTTTCTCTCCAGTCTAATGTAAACCTCACGAAAACATGCACGCGTGTCCAATCTAAATAAATGAAAAAATCAGCGATGCCTCGAAATAATTACCGATCGACCGAGTTCCGATGTTCCTCGGTGGCTCATGATTGTTAAGAAAAATTTGCGCAAATTCTCAATCAATGAGTCTAGAAAGCCTCAAGCATCAAATTTCAAGCAAATTCGGAGAAATGTATGGCTCGTGGCTTCGAATTATCAATAAAATAAAAACCGTAAAATGATCCACTGATAAAAATATTGCTTTTAAACAGTGAGACGATTCACGTTTCGTGAGGAATTTGGAAACGAAGAAACTTAATACGTCGTAATACACAAATTTTCGACTTCATGTTTTTTTTTTGTTCAGCAGTGACATTGGCATCACCAATAATTGGGGTTATTCAAACAAGTAGAGCAAACAAAAAATAAGAGCGCAGAATATTTGACAGCTCGATTTGTGTTTTTCATTTATTTTTATCTCGAACAACTCAAACTATGGAAAACCTATCCTCCAAAAACAAGTGTCTCTCAT
The DNA here is from genome assembly GCA_963921915.1 of Hyposoter dolosus. Classification (NCBI taxonomy): domain Eukaryota; kingdom Metazoa; phylum Arthropoda; class Insecta; order Hymenoptera; family Ichneumonidae; genus Hyposoter; species Hyposoter dolosus. The sequence goes on along the minus strand of OY998130.1, from coordinate 12,541,990 downwards.
GGCCATGTGGAAAATGAAGCAACGTTAATAAACGATATCTATAAAGCTGTACGTGAAATTATTTGATCCGATTGGAAGTCTTTGGAGCCTGTAATGGGAGCGATAAAATTTTATCATACCTTATCGGAAATAACTCTCCAGCTTCGTTCCCACTGCCTGCTGACCGACTTTTCTCGTGTTTTACCAAAATCAACGAAATATTTCGTAAAATAAACAAAGTGACATGTAAGTGCATCAAAAATGAGTGAAATGTCAAAACAAACAGATTTTCTTAGTTGATAAAACAAAATTCAATCAGACGATAAAGTTTCTCGTGACGGGAAAAAAATTGAAAAAACAGCTTGAAAAACTTGGGAAGATTGATTTATCTTCCGTATCATTCATTGATTAATCAATAATAAATCCGGTATATATGATTGCGTTCTACACAATTCTACGCAGAGAGCAGCGTGTCACTATCATACGTTGTTTATATTGACTCGAGTGCATTGCCCCTTCTGGATTGTCTCTCTATATATCACTTTTTTCTTTTTTCGCACACGCGCCTTTCCCTCGTACGTTCGAGCGACATATTTCATATGTGACTCCGCACCCCTAAGTTCTCGGCCCGCACGTGACTTCTCGGGGTCTCTGTGACACATGCACACTACTACCGATCTCTACGCGGTGCGTTTTCTATACGAGCTTGTCCAAGTTATCAACGGGTATCGACATCAATCCGATCTACTACGGAGTTCTTTCACATTTCTCACTATTTCCATTTTCCGTCTTTCACTTTCAATTCACTGCTAATCTTCCATCAATATGATCGAAAAAAAGAGCCAAATTCGATATCAATAGACTACAAATTGACAGTTTTTGAAAGCGCTCATCACAACCCAATGGAGTTAAGTTGGAAATGTCTTGCTATCCAAGCCTAGATGATTTCGTAATGAGAAAAAAAATGGTTTTAAGTAGATTTCGTCTTCTCATGGGATCGAATACGAAATATAATCGCAGCAGATCGATTTGTCGATGGATTTTTTGTTGATATTTCACTATGAAAATAAACGTATCCGCTCGTTTATGAAATCTGTAAATACCTGATCGGTTAGAAGTCGAGATGATGATGGATACAAGAGTCTGCTTCGTCTCTAGATCAAAGTTGGCATTTTAATCACGTATCGCATATAAAACACGCATTCGACGCAGTCTCCCGTCCTTTTTCCAATCGTAGCGAGCCTCGAAGGATTTCGCTTTTTTTTTTTTCATTTGGTATGTTGTAATGGAATTTTTCCGCATAATTGAGATTTTTCGTTTTTTTTTTTTTTTTTCAAGAAATAACTATAAGAGGCTTTGTATAAATCGAGCCTCTGTGCGTTCGATTCGTATCAAAACGGAGTTACTTAGCGATATAATAAATTAACAATAGAATTTCGATGACCGGAAAAAAGCGAATACTTCAAAAATTCAACCGGTTTTTTAGTTGCTAGTGGATATTTGAATAAAATGTGAGAAGACTGTATTTTCTAATTCGCTTTAAAAAGGATTTCTACAAAAATAAACAAACATAATGATCACAATTCCATGACTTTCAGCTCCCCAGCAACGCAGTTGTATCTGCAGACCGGTCAATCGTGATCATTCAGCGTCGAAGGTGCGGCTTTTGCTTTGACGAAGCACGATTTAAGTAAGAAAATGGCCCATGAGTCTCTTGATGACGATTTCAACCCTTTGTGGGGATTTTAACAGATTTATCTGTCCGATTGATTACCGAAAACGAAACATTCGATTCTGACACTTCTCGAACGACCACGACACTTCGAATGCTCGATTCTTCGTCGAGAGGGAACTCCGGGAAATGCACAATGAAAAACTTTCTTGCAGTGATTACTTCACACCATATTGAAGGGTGCACAAAAGTCTAAATTTGTTTTTGGCAGATTTGGTTTTCCCTGCGACACAATCGCCGAAAAATAGCCTGAATCTTGATGCAAGAAATCTTTCGTCTTGAGTACTCTATATGCTATTGATATGATAAATAAATTCATACGCAGATCCGTACTAATGAGATACAAGTTAGCAATTATCATTTATACTACGGTTGAGTACCACTTCATTAACATATTGATTCTCTTACCTCGTGGAATGCAGTTGAAACGCGTACCCTTTATAACCACGATTTATTACAAATTTATGATATTGTCGGGATACCGGAGTCACTCATATGTAACATGACATTCCTCTGGAGTCACGTGTATTGGACTTCCCCCTTGTAATGTTTATAACTTAACATATTCCCAATAACCCGCGTGTGAATTCTAGTTCACCGGTCAATCGCCGCAATAAGTTGCTGCTCTGTGTTCACACCTGGGACTCTTTATTCTTCGCACTATTATTAATTCTTTTATTTAAAAATGCACACACCTGTGAATCTTAATAAATAATAATCAATATTCTTGCAATATTGTGAGATCATAAAGATTTACCTTCTCTCGGGGACATTGGTAAACGGACAACTTCTATGCGCATTACTTTACGATTGTTGTTTTCTTACCTCATTTTTCAATAAACTCGAGAGTATTTTGCAGTTTAATCATTTCTCAAATATTTCACCTCACAATCCCGTTTCAGTTTTTCTTACAGACTTTTAGTTTATAAACGACATCGCCGACTCAAAAAACTGCCTCTTCTTCGCGGGTATTGTTTCTTTATATTCAGGCGATTAAAAAAAAATATAAAAAAGTTGCAATTTCTGTTTCTGTCCTTCATCGCCACGCCAAATTCTATGATTCCTTAAACTTAGAGGATTGGCGAACAGCCTACGCTTAACTTGACGAGTTCACAGTGTGTCGTGATCCCAGTCACAAAGTTCAACAGCTTCCAAAAGCGTAACGACAAGTTCCTTAGCGCCCAATAACGTTTTGTGAAATGCAACAGGGGCTGATCATTTTCCGACGAAAAAATTGGATGGTTCGACGCAGTTGGCATGTGTTCGTGTAGCAGCTCAGTCGGTGCACGTTTTATTTGATGCTGAGAAGTATATTTATACGCGATCGGACACTTTTCCAAATCCGTTCAAGTTTGAAGGTAGAAAGGAATTGAAAGGTATGCATTCAGGTTAATACCTGCTGTGTGTCCACTTTCGGAAGCATATTGAAGCTCTTTACAAATTTTTGAGGAACTCGTTCATTTAGGTGACTTTGGTAGAAGGATAGACTCCGGTGGAAGCGTTTTTAAAGGCGCCTTCAGAACTCTGCACCAAAAATGAAGTCTATGCTTCAAATATCTGGTTGACTGCTCCTTATCGAGGAAATTTCAAGTTTTTCCACTCGAAAAACGCTTGCGAATGTTTGCAATTACGTTCACTGCGTATAATTGGCAAAAAGGGCCGGTTCAGCTGGTGTTGAATACGCAGCTTATAATGTAGCGATTATGCACCGTTTGGATGGTTGACGATAAAAAGAGGAGAGAGAGAAACGGGGGGGGGGGGGAGACATTTTGCGAAAAAGGACAAATTCTGGTACACGTGTTACGGATACCTTGCTCGTAAATACCTTAATCCGATTTCCGGTTTACTAACGTCGTCACGTTTCGATTTTCGACTGTCGCAATAACGTCCCAGGGATCTTGTTGCAGCAGGGGCCGCAGTTTGAGCAACCGAGTTTCCGAGTCACGTAAATGAATCTGCTTGCCTGACGCACATACACATCGATACACTTGCATACAGATGGGAGGGATACAATTAATAAACATTGGAGTGGCGAAACTCGGGCTAGCGGTTCCCGTCAATTGTTACGACGACAGAAGGTCTTTGAACCCGAGATTTCGTCTCTCGTAATCGGACAACACACAGCAAATTGATGCCGACAATTTTGTGTATTGATTGGTCCTGTTTATTGTTCCAAGCAATTCTTGTATTCTCGCTCTGTATATTTATCTATCGAATCAAATATTAACCTTACTTCAAAGTTATCGGAACATCTCGAATCAAATTTTCACAATAAAATTAATGAGCAGGCTCACATCTGCTTATACAATTATTGCAGACGTTGGATTTAATTCTCTCCGAAATGAGTTCGATTAGCTCGTCGATATTTGCTAGTTTTGCACTAAATTTTATCGACTCTCGTTCGCATTTAATTACTGCTTTTGTTTCTCAACTTGGCCCATGACTTAAACTGATTTGAACTCGTAAAAGATCGTGCCTGAAATGCACGTGACATAGTTCGTTTAAATGATTCGTATCTCTAACGTACAGTAGACGCACAGTGGGCCAACTCTCCGACGGGTCGTTGATCCCAGTGAAATTTTTCAATTTCAACTCTCCATGTGCCGAGGACGAAAAATTTCATCTATATAGATCAATACACAGATATACCGACCTCCTTGGTACGGAGATCTCCACTTCGGTTCTCTCACTCTCTTTTTTTCTCGTTCAATGTTTTCTCATGACGGGTGGGGGGTCGCTCTTCGGCAGGGTTCAACGACACTCGAAAAATTTATTACACACAGATCGCATACAATCGTACTAAATTGTCGCGTTTATATGCACGTGTCCCAGTAATGATTGAAAAAAAACAGCAATTAAATTTTAATAGATAAGCGACGAAAAATTATCCCTCTCGGATGTCATCGTAATTGTCGTCAATTCCAATCTACGCATTATTCTGGGGGTAAAAAAGCAGATGGGTCGTACGTGCATACGAGTTTCTCAGGATCGTTGATAAACGTTTTAACCGCTGAAATTAATTTCTTCCCATGATGGCAAGCTTTATCTCGTTTTTTTTTTTTTTTTATCGCGGTGAAAATTTTTGAAATGAATCCGGAGGCTAAAAAATCGAAATTTCTGGCTGAAGATCGTGGATATAAAATCTCGACAAGTCCGTCTGGACTGGAATGTCCAGAATTCACTGCTTTTCACTTCTGGAGTAAAAAAAAAAAAGACATTCATGGCTGGAGATTTTTATTGGAATTAAAAGAAAATATTTTGAATTATGGCTCCAGTGAACTTTAACTTTAAGATAGTTTTGAAACATGCAAATTTCGAGATTTTTGTTTTCATCATGATGCAAACTCGGAAGAAAATGACGCAATGAGTGTATATACCTGAAATATATTTAAATTATTCATCGGGCTCCGATGAAAAACTTTTCCTCCAGAAGGTGCACAACTCCGAGAGGCTCAATGAGTCTCTCCTAAGGTTGAGGTGCTTCGGAGATTTCAATGCCATTTCCATAATATTCGATGAGATTGCATTTTCTAATCAACTTTTTATCGATGATAATTGAATATTTAAAAAAAAAAAACAGAAATTACGTTAAAAATTTTGACAACCATCGATGCACGCATCTCGCTCGCGCACCAAGTGAATTCTCGACTCTAAACGCGCCTCGTAATAAGCATAAATCATTATTCCTCATTATGTTCGATAAATATTAGAAAAAACTCTAGTAGTGAATAAATATTAATTCATCAATTATTAATTCCGTGTAGAAACGATTGGTAGAGATGACCTCAAAATCTGTGAAGCGCCACCGCTTCGAACAACCTTGCAGCCACCGCAGGATGGCCCCGTCCGAACTGTCGAACTTCTGTAGGATTCATTTTTCCACCAAGACTCTATAGGTCCAGCACCGATAGTTTAAGTGCTCAAAGATATTCGATATGCAATGTGCATCGAATGTGCAACCAGCGAGAGAATTGGTCCAAAGCCGAGTGTGAGGCAGCGGCGGTGGGACACTCTTTACACTCCACCCGCGGATATTACACCACTTTACCGGTCGTTCACCTGTTTATGTTTGCGCGGTGTGCGAGAGAGCCACTCACTCGCTCGCTAACTCACCGCTCCAATGTATTGAATACACGTACACGCATATACACATGTTTTAGCTCTTACGGTTCTTCGTGTAACTTATCGTGTTCTACCTCCGGTCACTTTTCAATGAGTCTCGCACTGGTCTATATATACTACGGACTGATGCTCGCGCCCGGTTTCCTTACTGCTGTCACGTCGATTATTCTCAAAACCTCTCCCTCCGCTCTATTTGTCTTTGTATCCCGATTAAGAGACCAGCTGCCTCGTCAACCCTTAATTTCCCCTTAATGATTATTCCACGATATGTCTACGATATAATGCCCGATGTAGAACATTTTTTCAATCAGCGGTTCATAATTAATTAGTCATTTATGGCCATGGCAAATAAGAAAACGATTGCTCGTGGCTCCGAATCTCTTTGCTCTCAGATCTTTCGAAAATCTATCGTTGATCCTGAAGTGAAATTGATTAGCCCGTCCAAGAGACTGTACACGAAAGAGGATTTCTGGTTGCTCAACCAACTTTGAGGCCGTTATCTGGCAAGCCTTGTGTTCAATCAATAACAATGTAAAATTTAATCGACCCTGAGGCTGCTTTGAGGTGTCTCTCGAACTCGAGATGTTGTATGAATACTCCAAATATATATTTAAAATGTGAAAGGATAGTAAAAGGTACGCATTTTTTTTTTCTGAATGTCATTATCGATGATTTCTCAAAATTGTACATTCTCGAGGCTATCGCGATGGAATACGAAACCTTACATTAATATTGAAACGAAAAAAATTTACATATGCGTACGCGGCGCAGCATTAATATCGTAACGGAAATCGAAAATCTTTGAGGCCTGTTAAAACATGCATGCGATCACTGTGATTGGTGAACGTTTCGTAAAGGCCATTCGATTGATAAAGGTTCGGAAATGAAGGAAACTTTCGTAATTATCAGCGGGGAACGGACTTCTGTAAAGAATAAACGAACGTTCGAAATTCGATGGGAAGAAAAATGAGTCTCTATTGCGAGGCACTCGAAAGTTCGTTCAATCGGTGGAACACCAATAATTGAATCTGACAAAGTAATTCGCCATATCTGCAAAGTCAGCAAGATGCAAAATAACGATTCGCGAGATACGCACAGACAGGTCAATTCGTTGCGATATAACTTTGTGTGTTGGTTCTTTTTCCTCGTGTCCGTCGCAGTATTACATAACTTGACCTATTCATAATTGACGAACAGCAGGAAAAAAAAATGTAACAACGTGGTATATGACGACGACACGTGTTGGAAGTGTCGCTTACGCACAAATGTACTAACCGATCAGGGATGGAATGCGTAACAAAAATCGCAGACGTGTTTGCTTTTTACAATAGCCGACTCGACAGATTTGCTCAATCACTGCGCCGAGTACAGCACGCGCAATGGCCAAGATAATCGGAGCAATCGAAACGAAATATCAATTAATATTTCAGACTGAAATTCGATATTTTCTGGGAAGACAACGTTCGCCCTTTCGATCATAGAAAAAGCGTTTATAATTGAGTTTCGTGCATGAATCCTTCAAAATTGACTCTCAGTTGAAAAAAGTGTATCTCCGAACAACTTTGAAGCTTGCACTCACAAACGACTCTAATGAACGTGGCATCTCTACCGTTCGAAGGTCTACATTTTCTCTCAGCAACTTTTTTCGACATCTCGTTTCGTTACAGAACTTTTTTCCCCACCCTACGATGTCCCTTCAATGTAGTTTATGACCGTAACGACGTGTACCGAAATCATGATAAATGGAGAAAGCGAAATTAAACGAAAATACACATTTAGCCAAATTGTTTAATTTGGCGGCCAGTGATTCATTCTTCTCCCTTTTTTCGTTCCCATCACGAAACTGGGAAGAAAATTGAAACTAAGCAAACGAGGCATGGTCACAGGAAACATTCCGCCAAGGATTTTCGAAAATTCTAATGCCTTGAAAATTCAACAACATTTTTGCACACATTTTTACAAGGAAACCTTTATTTTTTTCAACAAAATGCAGACTGCAGATCTTTTTTGAAGTTTACCGTTGTTTTGAGGTTTGGAGGTTAACAAAAAATCAGTTCACCACTTTCTAAAGATGCAACTCCTGATTTTGCAGATCGAAAAAATGGTGAAAGAACAGCTATTTTCAAAATTCCATGACGGATTCAAAAAACACAAAATGGAGTTAAATCTTCTCGGTTTGAAACTTTTTAATTGAGATATTCGTCTTTTTTTTCTACATTTTTGTCTGAGGCTTGTCTGTGATGGTTTCCGTGGCTTCGTACAAGGGAGTTCAAGCGAAATGTTAAACCATATGGATTAACTTACGACCCACGTTACGTATGGTTTGTAATAACCATGCAACTCCTTGTACCGAGTAAAAAATGCACATATGGAAATATGCGCTACTCATAAATATACAGATATACCGAATTTGGTTTATCTCCCTTGTGCTCATCGTGGCAGAGATATGAAACAAACGATCATCAGGATCGAGCGCTTTTATGATGAGGAACGAATGATCAAATACACGAATCGGCTGTGAAGATGGAGAGAAAGAAGAGAGAGCGAGGGCGAGAGAGAGGGAAAGAATGAGCGAGAGAGAGGGAGGGAGAGCGAGAGAAAGAGACTGTAGTCTTTTCGGGGCACATCGAGAGAGCAAAACACTTTGAAATTTCGGCTGCAACGAGTCTCTTTCTCTGTTTCTCGGCGAGGTCGGTGACCCGTCAGTTGGCAGTGGTCAGTGATGGTAACGGGTATAAGGCCGAGAATCCACAACCGCCTGAACCCAGGCAAGTCTCAATTCTTTTCTCTTATTAAGGTGCGGTCCCTGGACTCTTTTTATGGTCACTTGATGAATTTCGTAAAAAAGACTAATCCGTCAAATGATTTGTCGAACAAAAGGAAATTGTATAGAATTTCAAATAGTTTCAGTTAATAAAAATCGCAGCTGCCAGCAATCCATAGAAGGTGACTTGTCAGCAGTTTATTACGTACAGTAAAGTTTATCGAACGTTTAGGGCAATTCGTGTGTTCCGCTAGGATTTTCGAAACATTTTATAAATAGACAGCAACGATTCGGCACGTTAGCAAGAGCCTTTGTGTGATGTTGCTCAAAAAGCAAATCACATTACGAAAAAACTTGTTTAACGTCACTCGAAAACGGAGACGTAAGCATTCGGCGCAACCAAACGCATCATATCAATTTTCAGCATTAAAGTTTTTATCGATGACACACGACCTTCATACGTTGCAATCGTGACTGGGCAACTCTGACTATGGCACACACTTATTTCGTCCATTCGACTCACTGATCATAATTCGAGAGCATTAACTAAGCATCTATCTCATGATCGCACATTTGAAATGAATGCAGTAACTTTAATTGGATTCGTTATCAGGCGTTGCATAAATGATACGTGGATCCCTTTTGATTAAAAAAAAAATTAACTGCCTTTTCTTTTATTGAAGTTCTCAACTGTTCTGTTCAGCTTTACTATGCTCTAATTGAATAGCATCGAACATGATAAGGATAAAAGTCTATTGAGCGAGAAGATTACATTAATGTTCGATTTCGATTAGCAATTTATTATTCTCGATATATATGAGGAGGTTATAAACGACCTTTCCTACGATAGACTTTAAGAGTTTCGTTGACTCGAATAAAAAAAGATTAACCGATGTTTGGTCTTTAATTATGTCCTTTTTTTAATTTCACGAATTGATTTGGTGGATATGGAAGTAAGGCAATGTGAATTTAAAGAGATTCTAATCTCAATAGAGGCTCGATTGAGTGGAGCCAAGTCGCAACAGGTGGAAAGGGGCAGAGAAGTCGTAGAGGGGAGGAGAAAGAGCACGGGAGTTTTTTTTTGTTGTCGGATCTCGAAAAAGAAATGAAGGTTAAAAATAAGTGGACCAACCTCGCGAGAATAGAGCACCATGCGGAAGACCGAGCGAAGCGGTGAAGAGGGACATTCAAGACTGCGAAGAGATAACGGAATTCCTAAAATGACGGACGGGCCAACGAATATTAGCCGTTAGAAATTAAACCCGTTGGAAAGCTCTCGACTGTGGCCGAATTTGCCTTTCTGCTTTGGTCACTATGCGCGGCGATAGATCGCGAGGATTTCAACGTACATTGAAAGGTTGAACTGTACCGTCTACTTTTAAGAGGTTTCGTACGTAACAGAATCGCCTGAATTAATCTTCCACGCCGTCGCTTCATTATTTCATCAATGTGTCTTGTTGCTTATTTTATTTTTTATAACGCTATTCAAAAAATCATTTCAGGTCCTTTTTACCTAACGCAGAAAAAGGAAAGAGTCTTTTATTATTCAGGACGCGATTAGCGGGCAAAATGAATATCCATCGTTTCGAACGAACGAAAACGTCGCAAAGGTTCAGTTAGATAAACGCGCAACATTGATCAGGTTATCACTAGATATACGTGGCAGATATTTTTACATGGGAGCATTATTTTAGTACCAAAGATTGGTCAATATGTGCATAAGCTCAAGTATTTTGTATACAATAATAGCGCTCGAAACGTATGAGCGATTAACTCAACAATATTTGGGTATAAACTCACTTATCACGGCTCGATTGCATGATTTCATGACCAGACATTCTCGATGTGATGCTAATTTATCGTCATCGAACAACTGTGTCATTATTTTTCAGAAACATTGATTTTTAGTTTTCCTCGAATGAATCTTCATCTTTCAGGTGATCTGCATGTTCGAATCCAGAATGTTTCAATTACACGAGCCGGTCGATTTTTTTTACAATCTAGAAAATATAACTGAGTTGCACTTTGCTATTAAAAGATATTTATCGCTATTTGGTATTTATAAACGGTCATACGGGGAATTTGGAAACAACGCGTTTTAATAATCTCGCAGAATTGACGAATCACCGGGTCACCAAAACAACCGTCACTGCAACAAGATACGCAAATCGGCTAAAAAATAATGTTGAAACTCCGCGTCTTTCTTATTATGTAACAGAGAATAGCAATGTGATCGAAAAGTATATTTATATATATGTACAGGCTGTCTCAGGTTAAGTGGTCAATATTCTCAAGTCCTGGATCGAATTTCGAATCGAAAGGTCTAATACTGTTCTTGACCCCCCACCCCCCCTTCGGGCCCCTTTTCAGACGAGTCATTAATCGTGGAAGCTGTCGGATGCGCCAATTTCGCCGATCAACTAGCAACGCTGTTAGAGAACAAGCAAAAATGCATGAATCCAAAAAAATGTTTCATTTTTTTTACAATTTCGTTTTTACTTGAAATTATTAGCGTCAAAATTATGGCCACAGCAGCAGATGAAGCGAAATGTGATGAGTACAAATTCAGATTGTAGCATATTGTTAACATTACAGTTCTCCAGTTAGTTTTCCTTGTGTCAAAGTCAAAACGCTCGATCGAAGACTCGATGATAAACGGAAAAAAAAAACTTTGAAGAAATTCATAAAGTTTTGCGAGCGCTCCTGCTCGTTTGCATATTCCAACAAGAGGCTCCCTGCTTGATTTTCTTGAATTTCTTGACTGAAATGCGAGCAAAGTCGTATTCGTAACAATTTGCATTATTACATTCGTTTTGTGCTCTTCGCCACTTCGAACTCTCCGAATTCTCATTGTTAAACGTTTTTGCTGTGAAGATAAACGTTTCCAATTAAGTACCGCTTTTTTTTCAACGGTCAGTGCACACAAAAATTAATGACGAAGCCAGTTTGGGGTGTTAAGTGACCACGGTTGCGGGTAACAAACGCACATTTTTTATTGTTGTAAAAAAAAAATAATTATTTTACTGTAAAGTTTTGAGGTAGAGCATTTAAAAAAACTGTCAGTCCCTCATTTGTTTGGGTTTATCGTCCAGCATTTGTTATTCGCAAACCAATAAATATGAAACTCGACGTAGTGATTCAAAACTTGAGGAGAAACTACCGAATACATCTGATATACGGGTCAGCATGGCTTTGACAATTCATTCGAGGCACTGCGAGAGTCTGTCAAATGGAATAAATGAGTAACGTCGACCCAGTTACAAAGGACATACCGGAACTTTGCGGAGTCCAACTTTTCGAACAGTTCTTGTACGTTATAGCTCGTTTTGGAAGCATTTTCAAATCGTGGAGAAGAAAAAGAATACGGAGATATGTCTTGATACTTTTGCGATGAAATATTTGGTCCGGATCCGGTAGCAAACGTGGATTTGCCTGTTTGAAATAATTGTAAACAGAATCTGAGGACGTATGTGAAACAGGAAATCTTGGCTTGGCCGCGAAAAATATAGGGTTCAAGATCCGATGTGTTTCTTGTCTGGTGAAACATAAAATGACCGGAGGATTCTCAGAGATGAACAACGTAAATAGCTGAATTGGGCTTTGAATTCGTAGAAACGAATTGTTCGCGCGGCGGCTCAGCCAGGCCGCGAAATTCTCAGCTTCGAGTATAATGTCAAAGTCGGCATCGATTATTAGTGCCAATTAAATCTAACACAAGTCGAAGACGATATAAATTATCGGGCCAGCCGATACGTCTAGATCATCAGAAGAACAATAGCCGCATCTGTCAGCGTAGAATTTGATGTACTTTATATATGAGACGTTTTGAGATCGCGATAATATATCGTAAACACAAGCGTTCCGAAAGATTCGTAAGGAGAGGAGAAGAATTATTCTCCTGGCAACGGATACCGCGTGTTTTCTCCATAAAGAATGTCCAGCTTAAGTTCAATGAACCCAAACACGGGTGGGCGACATGAGCAGATGAATCGTCGAAGTAGATCTGAATATTCGATCACGTGAATATTAGCAAAACTACTTCGCTCAAATAATCGCGATCGGAGACTCGACTAAGTTCTCTTTACATTTAACAACAACGGCTGAGGATTTGGAAGTCATTGAATAAACTTTTTATCCATATGCTGAAAAAACTCGTGAAGTCATTTTTTGGTTTTGCCCTTTGAATTTCGAGAATCAGCGATTAACGTCAATCCCTGCGGACTACGTTTCCCATGGGGGAAATTCGAGTCAAATTATGGAAGTCACTTATCCTGCAAATTCTCTACAAGGCCTAGTCCGATATTATTCCAATGAAGAGCTGCAGCAGCGACTTGTTTCAATTCACTTGGCCTAAATATACGATTTTCGAAACGTACGTCGACATTTTTAACCGACAACTCCGTCAATTCCGAAACATTTTTCAAGAATCAAGTAGAACGATTTTTTTTCCACTTTTGGTATAATTGTGAAGAAAAGAAATTTATGTCCTGACCCGAAATCGTTCTTTTAATTTGGTAAAAGCTCCCGCATAATGACTGCGATGCGTTTCTTGGCCGCGCATACATCGTATACGCGATATATACGAGAAGCGGTTGGAGAGTCGATCGTGCTTGTTAAATGACGTAGTGAATGTGCGAGTGCACAACATGCCGATATACTTGTGGTGATCGGCAAACTTTATATATATATACACATATTCGCGAATAGAACTAAGGTAAGCGAGATCCGGGCAATGACCTCGTATGTAAACAATCAGAAAAGGAAGACAGGTGAGCGCGTATATATCGGCTGAATAGAAATTCTGCGGTGCTTTGTTACGCTGCATGTTTGTGCGTAATCGTGTGTAGAAAAATAATTAAAAAATACATACTTTCGTATCACCAGAATACACATGTGCTTTGCTTATGTATTATTAAAAGCAAAAAAAAAAGGGCCTGGGGAAGACGGAAACTATCGTCTCCTTCCGCCTTAAAATTCCTCGCCACACGTATCGATTGTTTCGTAATTAAAAATCCGACATTGACGAAATGGTTTCTAATGAGGCACTGAATATTTCGCGAAGCCGAGAAACACGTAGAAATTTCATCTAATCGACGATTTCAACATTTTGTCAAGTGTTTCTTCATTCACGAACATTGATAATAAAATTTGCAAGTCGAAAAAGGCCCTTCCGTGAGATTACAGTAGAAAAAAAAACCATTGACTAACGTGGACAATAAATTCGAACGATTTCCGAACGTCACACGAAAAGAAACACGCTTCATAAGATTATTAAAGTACCTGCGACATTAACAAATTATTAACAGAAAATTGTAGTAAAAAAAAAAATAATAATTACTGGGCGATGAATGCAGGAATAAATATTTAATTTAAAAAACTGTGATAATAACAAATTAATGAGAACACATTTGGACCGTTATGAGAGTATCGATCTTTGTGAAATCGGCTACGATACCCGAACGATGCTAGTTTGTAGTTTGATATCCCACTCCATTTCTTCGGTCGGTCGATTTTTGGCGAAGGTACGACTGGCACCGTTTTACCATTTTTAAAACAGAGACGTCTCTTCCCGACGCCGTATATCAGCCGTGTTCCACTTTTTTGAAAAAAAAAAGAACAAAAAATTGTGAACGTTCCTCAAAATTTATGTTTTTTAACCTCGAGAAACCTTCGTCCAACGTCCCTAATAGCTCCGAGTGAAAAAAAAAGTTTTATAACCATCGTTAACCCTTTTAGCTGCACATATATGCCCGCCCAGGGAATGTGGATAAAAGTTTTGCTCAATAACGGAAAGTCTGCACCATAAATAGAACAAGAACTATATAAATTTAGTTTTGGTCTCACAACGCGAAGGATTACGAATTAATGCAAATTTGCATTGCTTAATATTTCGAAAGTTTTGTACAGAAACCATCAACCCAAGATAAAGGCTGAAGAGTCATTCGCCATCCTGATACAGAACCTTTAATCTACGAGGCGACAGCGCTCTCGAGAAAATGCTAAATAGTGACATAAAAATCTCAGTCCATAGTGTGTCTTAACAAAAAACTGCAAAAAGCCTATTGGAGTCGTGGTTGTGCAGTATCGAAGAAAATTCAAATTGAAAAGTTTGAATGGACGTGTAAAAAAAGAGAATATTCCCAGTTCCAACGACAAAAGGATGCTTGACGAAATATTTATATACACAATCTGGATTCTCTACAAAGTAGCGACAAAATGAAGCAATTACTGTAATCATGTAATGAGATGAGGCGCGGATGTCTTTTCTAGTGGAAAAGAGAATATTTTTTCAATGATTAAAATAAAAATAAAAATGACAGTAAACAAAATTGTGATACACGAAATTTCCAGGTGCTGACTCGGTTTCCTTCACAAGCGGGTAAGTATGTACATGTGAAGCTATGGGAGTACGCACACCCACACATAGGTACTCGCTTGCAAGCTTGACGGTGACTTGAGTGTCCTCGTTACTTATGGATTTAGGGATACGAGCGTAGCGGGAGTAGAACAGGCGGCACGGTGGGGCCTTATAATCACTGGCGAGTTTACGGCAATAGCGAAAGAAGGGAAAGAAGAGCGACATGAAGAGAAATACACACTCGCGCGAGCGAGCGTCCTCCGCATGGACGGTCGTTCACCTCTGTCGTAGGCTCAGACGGAGTGTAGACCGTTCTTCTTCTTCTTCTTCTTCTTCTTCTTCTGCTTCTGCTTCTGCTTCTTCTCCTTCGTTTCTTTTTTCTCGCAGTCGTTCTCTTAATCTTTTTGTTCTTCGCATTGCTTTTCTTTTATTTCTTCCATTTTCTCGCCTCCTTATTATTCTATACTGCTTCGCTCCGATGCTTGGCCAGTTATTAAGTGCGCACGCACCGACGTTCTCTTCTGCCGTCTCACACTTGAGCAAGGCGTTTCGCGTTCCGTCCTCTTCTTTTATTATTCCTGTTCTTGTGCTTATACCGCCAGCGGGGCATCTCACGTGCCACATCTCTCAATCAGAGTGACTCCTCTCCGTGTCGTTATATCTCTATAGGAGATAACATTGTCAAAGGGGTGCACTGCCTCTAATTTTTCAATTTTCTCCACATTTTTTTCTGCTCATTAATATATTAAGTGAAATTAAACCAAAACGACAGAAACGATTTTTTCAACGTATCTCTCGTTCGACCACCCGAATTGTCTTTATACAGCATCGCGTTACATTTTGTCAGCTCCATCTGCAAAATCTATAAACGAACGAATCTCAATTACAGATTCAAAGATTTTTTTTTCGTAACATAAGCAGCTTATGGTGGGGGTAGGAAATTTTCGAATATTACGAAACGGAGTGAGCTTTTCACTGTTGTTACAAATCAGCCTGAATTCTTGCGATTGAAATTTCTTTCATTAAAGTTTTGTACGAGAAATTCCGAAATTATTGCGTTACCAGTTTCGAAAACTTGTTGACACTGCGTGGTATTGCTCGAGTAGCATTTTCCACAAAGAACAATTGTTGCCAAACTTATTGCCGCAGATCGAGGACGCAGCTTAGAGCAACGAGGCTTATGACAAGCTCGCTGCGTTTTCTGCGAGTACGTACGATTTTCATTGACGCAGAAAAATTTTAAAGTGCAATCGTGAATAAGAAAACGAATGATAATCTTTAGGTCGATTTATAAATTACTGTAATCGTGCACAATGAATACAGAATGCTAATTAGCCTGATGCACAAGACGCATCCACTTTCCTAAAGACTCGACGTTGCTCGGCATTTGTGTGAAAATGATCGATTTTACAATAAACCTGCGCTGTTGATTTTCGAGCCTCAATTCCAAGTCAAACAAATCTAATGATCCGTACAGAGCGGTGAGAGATTGCATAATTATTGAGCTTATTATTGAACAAGAGATCAATTGAGACGAGCATCGTCGTCAAATATGAGGTAACGATTCCACGTGAAAGTTGGTGTCGATTGCAATCCACGTATGTTCTCTTCGTCGCCAAAACGACGAATACATGGCGATACCATTGTGTGCTCCATCGTATTAATTGACAATATTATCAGTGACGGCGTTCGCACGTATGCAGAGAGAATCGGAATTCTCTGATTTCCGATGTTTTCTTCTTAATTAATAAATTTTTTCGACTCCAAAACAATAATGCAGTGCAAAAAGATGGTCAGTTGTTATCGAGCTCAGTGTTATTGTGGATAATTGACGAAGGGATAGACCAATGACTCGTGTGAATCACGCACGTCCATGAATAACGTTAATACAAATGGACTCTGAGGCCTCGCCGAAGTTTTATCACGTGAAAAATAATATATTTGTATATTCGTATTGATTCCCTTATTAAGCTCCGGCGACGTCGGAATACGAAAGACCCGAAGGAGAAAGAGCATGAGAAAGACGGAGATCAGAGTACGCTTTGATATGTCTGCGTACGCTCTGAGATTATCGACTTTTCAGAGAAATCATATTATATCTCGCCGCCTTAAATCCTCGAGAGCAACAACCATGAAACACTTGAAAACAACACGTGCCAAAAAATACGATCGTTAATTGTCGGCTTATTTTTCCTCCGCCGACTTATCATATGCTGAATTGGAATCATAATAAAATTCCTCGCTGATTAATTCGAAAGGACAAGGTTGGACAAGCATTGCGAAGAAAGCAAGTCTATTACTGGACTATTGGTTCAATGTATGCACAAACCAATCATAATCTAAGATTATAACCTTGAAATTGAGGGTGAAATATGTGTAAAATTCTATTTGTTTTTAATTATTAAGTTATTTTTAGTTTATCACTCATTCAGCCTCAAGAATAACGCTCGATTTTTGTACTCTTCATACAGAAACGTACATAGCAAAATTTTCATCATTAAGGACGTAACATCAATTCGATTGATGTGGAACTCGGTAAAAATCGTTGAAATACATATTCAAGTGTTTACTCGATAATGCTCTGTACTAAAGTTATTCATTAATGCTGTGTACTCAACTGCATGACACAATAATTTATGTACACAAATAATAATAAAGTAAAAGTTGACTAAATGATTCATCGGTTCGAAGAATATCGAACATATCCGCCTTGTATGACTCGAGCTTCAAGTGGCCCGCAACCAATCAAATTTCGAATAAGAAGTAATCAATTTCAATCTGGAAGCAAATTAAGAAAATTCGCGCTATTCGTCCGTACGGGAAGCTCGTCTTCCAGGTCTCTGGGTAAATTTCCGCCAGCTTATAGGCTTCCGCGAGTCTTTTCGATGCCTCTCGTGCATGCAAGGTTGCGTGCAGTAAGTTTTTCTCATCCTAGGGTGGCGCAAAAAAATTAATATATAGAAAAAAATATTAATGATCAATTAATATTTTTAAAAAATGTATTTTTGTTGCACGCAGCGAAGTGTATGAATAAAAACTTCGGCTGGTTCCAAGACAACATCGGAAACTTCCGGTTTTTTAAAGATTCCGTTGGGTTCGGGGTATCTTGGGTAAGTTTGTACAGTAGCCACCCCCGAGCGTGATCACAGTCCCCAGGATGTGATTTGCCATCGCAATCCGAACAGAAGCTTTTTTGGTTTGTCATCTTTTGGGTCCACGGAGGATTTTGCCCGGGTAGCGAGATAATTGTAACTTGCATGCTGTATTACGACCAATGTGTCCGATAAACTCTCGCTTAAAAGTGCATCGTCGTTGCTCATTTCGGCGCAAATGGACCGAAAGGCAAGAGCCAGAGAGAACAGAGTGTAAATACTTTTCAAGGCAACCACTGGGTCATTACAGTACATGAATAAATCATTTTGTTGAATCCGCGTGTCGAAGCCACGGGGTTAACTACAGTGGAAGACAAAGCCACCGATTGCACGAATTATTCTTATGAATTGTTCATGAAAATTCTGTCAATAAACACGTCAAAAGTCAATCCTTCAAGATTAGAATTCTCTCAATATTTCGTCAATTATATACGACTTCCGGTTTTCTGACCATTTCCTGTTGCGCCTCCACAGGTTTTTTTCAGATTTTCGCTTTATTTTGCAATGAAATTGAGTGAACATTTTTATTTACTTCATTTCGTAATACAGAAGTTTTCTTTCCTGGCAGACAATGTTGAAGCTTCGAGGTCCAACAAATGGCTCTCGTTCTACCTTCCGACGAGTCTGCTTACCGTCCGAACAAGGAGCAACTATAAAAATTGTAAATTACGATCTGGAATCGAAAGTTTTCAAAGTTGTGGAACTATATTGTCAATTTTTTAAAAACAGTAGCAGATCGAGCCATACCGACTGCTCTTCCTGTTATAAATATGCCTGCTTTTTGGTGTCAGGTCGTTAGAACGCTCGCAGTCGTGGTCCAGGTCATTAAACAGCAGTCAAACGGGACCAACTCGTACCACCTGGAGGCTTCGATGTTTCGTGAGTAAAAAGCCAGCATTACGTAATTATTTTGATGAAAACTCACACACAGTTTCGTACCATTGAACAATTGATAAGAAGTCTGCAAATTGGACGTTGAAATTGTCGAAAAAAAAAAAAAACATCCTTTCCCTTGAGATTTGTTTAAGCGACTGTCGTTTTTCCTAATTCATAATAAACTTGTCAAAGTAACAATCGGAATAAAATTGCTAACAATATTGACAAAATTAACGATTTGTTATGACTATTTACGTGCGATTATACCAAGCGAATTTTTTCCATCGCGTATCGTTACATCATGAAATATAATAATATGATGACATATGACATAGGCATGAAACATTGTCTCTCGTCAATACGACGACGATTGATATGTCATCGCTTTTACGATGACGCACAAGAATCCCCCTCGAAGACCGGCTGCTATGACGTTAAAAAAATAATGCGATACCAATAAGAGCATTTCGCTGGTGGTTACGTGCATGCGAAGAAGATGCGGTGCATTTTTCGATTGTCCAAAATTATATCATCCTGCAAGTACGTGTGATTCATATCAATAACATTCGCATACTTCCTTCCTGAAAGGAAGGTACTATGAGTTTTCTGGAAATGAAGAAATTGAGTGAAATAAGAAATTCTGTTTGATCGAGTCTACAAAAAGTTCGTAACACGATGACCATGGAAAAAAAATCTGATTTTTCATCAAGCTCGAACGTAGATTAAGAAATACCTTCTGAATGATTGCGCAAAGTTCAACGATCGCATGCTCCCCGCATGTTCTTCGGTCTAGATCTCAAATATTGTTAATAATCGTTTACCAAATGGATTCGCGAAATCGTTCAATCTGTCTTGCTCCAGTATATATCGTATATGTATATATAAAGATTTGTCTTGGCGTGCGTGCATTGACGACAATATCATTGTCTCGAGAAAGGAAGTACAGGTGCAATATTGCCGGGTGAAATCTTATCGACCAAATTCCACTTGAGAATCGATATAAAAAAAATTAATTCACGAATCACCTTCATTCATCTGCGGTGTTTACACAACCGTTCAAATGTCGTGAAATTGTTTCTATACACCGATATTTTCATATTTGGATATATGGAGATTGACGAGCGAAAAAGGACAAAGGGATAAACAGACCGCCGTTACCGATATTTTACAGTTGGGAAGTGACATTAGTATTGTTTTTCCTTTCGTCATTTGGTGGTCAATGGCACCAGCCGCAATCTGGCCATCTTTCGGGGCTGCGTGCGAGAAGTGGAATTCCCAATTTGATCGAATTGTTTTTTTGTAAACGGATCAGGAGAGAGACGGAGATCTCCGTTCCTCGAGTTCAAGTTATTTTGTGCAAGACAGCGATAAGGAAGAGAGTTCCTTGCACTCAAAAATAGCGTAGCTCTTTCTGTCATTCCTCCTCCATCTCTCTCTCTCTCTCTCTCTCTCTCTCTCTCTCTCTTTTGCAAAACGATAACAACCTGACCCCTTTCTCGCTTACTCTCGATCTTTTTTTCTATCTCCCTCTCTTGTTTCATCTCCTGCATATTCTTCATTCGCACACGTATATACGATTGGGCACTAATCTCTTCGCAATTCTCGGATTTTCCTTATTTATGTGGGTACCAATATAAAACAACAAAACGCAAATCGAACGAACGTAACTGCTACATAATCGTGAGAGGCGCGGAAACTTTTTCCAAGTTCATTTTCAAAGTCAATCAACACAGAACCGTATGGGGCGTTCTCGATCAGTGCAACAGCTAGGTATGCATCTCGCTTTTACCAGCATTTCTATTCTTACATCCTCCGTTTGCAGCTTGTGACGAAAGATGACGAATCGGAAAAACCTTATTCGACTCTTCCAATCGACTGATCTAATCATCATTGAAAAAGAGAAAAATATTGTTATCTAAATTGTTCATCATCAGTTATGATTGAGCTTGACAAAAATAACTTTCATTTGAATGCTCAGGTTGATTCAAACTGAATATTTTCCTTATACTTGTTCGTCGAATTTCCATGGATTGGAAATCGGCTGTTGATATCAATGGGAAAAAAACTCGATCGAAGGGAACACGGGTACGTTGATAAAAGCTCGTAACGTGCACTTTGTATAAAAAGTGGCCAAGATTGAAAACAACGAAATGCGAAGACGCGAAGTGGACTTAAAATTGACTCAAGTCAATTATTGAGTCAATCGAAATTTTCCGAATTTTTCAAATTTTTCAGTATCGATATCAATGAGTACGGCGATGCAGCGCGGAACAAGAGACAAATAGAAAGAGTGAGCGGAGTAACGAGAGAGCGAAGGACGACGCGAGGGCAAGAATTATTACTGCGCATGTTCACGCGAATGTATGCGCGTTTCCACGTGTGGTATTTATTCGCATGTGCACTCGAAACGCAAGTCAAATGGATTTTAATGCGCGTATATTTATATGTATATATTATATACTCGTCGGCAGAGCTCCCCATATTTGGACAGGTTGAACTGTAACGGACGAATAAATATGCCCAAATGGGTCACGCGTGGGCTTTTTGCTTCCCATTTCAGAGTACAGAGCGTGTACGATCTGCAAATTTAAGAGAACAAGCAATACGTTTCGCGAGTCTTAAAAAATAGTGGAAATGTAAAGAAAAATAAGTAGAAATTTGGAGTAATTCGGAAGCGTTAATGAATTTTTAGTGTCTCTTTGCCAGAGGCTTGTTTTTATTTCGAAATGTCAGATTCTCAATGCCAAAGTATTCAAAACATTCGAAAGCGTTGACGAATCACACGGAACAATCCTCACTTGGTTGTGTGTGTGTGTGTGTGTGTGTGTGTGTGTGAGCGCGTGTGTATTCATGTGTCAATATGTACTCAAGTTCAAGATATTCGAACTGTAACACCTTGAATAGCAGCTGAGATAACCGGCCGAAATTTGGCACAAAACTAGAGAGTGACTGCGGTGAGGGTTTCGTCAAACTCGCTGCAATCGTGCAAATTCAATGAGTTTTTAAAAGTCATTGAAAAGAGTATACTGCTCTTCGAATTGTGAGAAAATCAGCGAGACGGAATTCCGATAAAGATAATTGAATTTGAATGTGAAAAAATGTAATCGAATGATTTAGTAGGGATTGACTAGATGGCTGGAATGTTTGGAGGCTCTCATTTTTTCAGCGAACTCCCGATAACGACAAAAGACATCGAATAAAAAGCTCTCGAGACTATTTACGTAAACAGGACCGATTAAATATTTCGCTCACTTTTATCGTACTGCACTTTGTAATCAATCGGTGGGTTTATCATAAAAATGAAGAAGAGTGCAATATGCAGAGCCTTTCAAAAAATTATGTTCGAATTGAGATCGAAGGGTTTTCTATGCGAGATTTATAAAACGGTTGAAAAACTGACAGCAATGATTAATTTCACACCGTGGGATGAATAATTTTGTAAAATATTTTTTCCCCTCACTTAACGATATGTTTGACATTGAAACCAACGAGTCGATAGAATATATACATGAGGATGATTCGAGGGACGAAGAGGGAAAGGTCGGAAAAGAGGCATCGGGCCTCGGGTCATTGACCTCGACTGTACAGGTGCTCTGAAGCCGATGAGGGGGAACGGAGAGACGCAGGTAGATTGAGTGCGCATGCACCATCAATTGACATATTGGCCTTAAGCCAGGAAAATTCGACGACCCTAAAAGAAGACCTAAAAAAATGTGTATCTTCGTGTTTACCTTGATTTTCCTAACAATATTGCACTCCCCTGTGAGCCAAAAGATCGACAGATATATCGAGGATATTTGTGGGGCCCAGAGATTGTTTCTACGAAGTCTGCTTGGTCCAAATGCGGCACCATCGATCACGACCAACACCCTATTTTTTTTTTTTTTGACCAGGGAAAAATTCTCATGACCTCTGAAGACGGATGGATATACCTCCAAACATTCCGTCGACCATCCGCTTTCTTTTGTTCCTTAAAACACATTTTTACCTGCTTCAAAATATATATTCAGTCGAACGAAAAATCGAGCAGGAAAATACATAAAAAATTCGAGCATTTTTAATCTCGATCCAAATATAATATCGAGGAGATTATTACTTTGGCTAAAACTTTGGTGGATCCTGCTATTCGTCGGGCATTGAAAAAAGAAAATACTGAGCTTCATTAAGGCCATTAACACGAAGAATAAGTTATTCAGCACCGCATTCATTTTAGCGAGTGCATGAGTTTAATATCGAATGCGAAGCACTCGTGTCCTTTTTTCCAGTCTCAAGGTACGACAATGTATGATACATGTGTGTACAATGGAATATAATTTATCACCACATGCGATAAATCAATAAACGTGTTGTAAGAAAATTCGAAAAAGTTGCTAAAAAGGCGCTTCATCAAAATCGTAAGAAACTTATTCCATGAAAAATGTTATCAAACAAAAATCGTTGTAGTGGATTTCGTATTGAGACCGTTTAACTAAGTGAACCGAGGTCAACGTTAGTTGAACAAAGAAAAAAAAGCGGTATCGTTGTTTCGTTCCAAACTTCAAGACCTTGCGAGCCATATGTATATTTTGAAAACGTAGATCGTACTGTGAGAATCGAGTTTACTCAAAGCGAGAAGCAAAGAGTAAAGGAAACGTTACACGTGTCCGATGAAAAGTTTGACGGAGCCCTTTCGATGTCGAAGGCCCGACCTCGAGTCGTTCTCAAATGTTTCGTAATACCGAGTTCGTATCTTAACAAACAGATTGCTTAAATTACGGTGGACGTTTCATCAGCAGCAATGAAGTATATCGTTGATAAAAATAGAAAAGATACCATATTTTGTGACTTAGGTACCAACAAACGCGTACACCTTATTGCAGGCCCAAAAATTATAGAGAATAACTAAATAAAAAAACAATTTTATGAACGCTAATCAATTTTCCCAGGGCATAAACGATTATCCGGCTATGCATACTAAACAGTTTCATTCACTTTTGTTACGGCTCTCTCTTGTCTTTTTCTGTCCTCTCCCTTTTCTTTCTTTCTCTCTCTCTCTCTCTCTCTCTCTCTCTCTCTCTCTCTCTCTCTCTCTCTCTCTCTCTCTCTATCCTTCTTTGTCCCTCGGTCCGTCTGTCGCTTTTCCGTTCGTTCGCCTTATTTATACCACGAATGAAATTTAATCTCGGAAAAGCTTCAGGAATATTAATAAATATAATTGAAATAATGATTGGAAAAGGGGATCGCATTCGATCGAATTGATGAGAGAACTGCTCTCAACGATTAGAAAAGGAAACATTTGCACAACCGAATGGAATATTCACGTTTTTCCTTTTTCATGTACTGAGTGATTACCTCTTTGTCATTAATTGTTGAAGGTCGTATGAATAAAAAACCTAAGAATGGTTGGTACAAGGGTTTGAGAGTGCGGCGCGCAAGCGATTGAAAGTGGCCGTCCCAAGTAAGAGCCGGACGGCTTCTGGCGGGATGATGACGCGTAGGCCGGCGACCCGATCCTGATACATTCGTCGGGAGATTCTGCGTTCCCCACTCAAGATGATCCGCGGGGGCCCCATGTGTGTACCGAAAAACATTCCCCCGCCACTGGGAGAGTATGGCGCCCCCCTTCGTTCCCGCGGCTTTTTTTAGCGGGGCAGTTGGCACGGTGGCAAAAGCTCTTTGAGCTTTCCCCACCGCGATAGAGGCCGCAGGTATACCTGGATGCGCAGAGGCCCTGAGATATGCCTCGTGGTTCGTCTCGCTAGCCAACGAGACGAGACGTCGACCGGGCCCGCCTTTGCTGCTCGCTCTGTTCCCCAAGTCTATCTGTGACCGGCGGGGGTGGACGTTGGAGGGGCTGGATCGAGTACACAGAGAAGAGCAATATCGGTATATACGGGAAACAGGAGTTTACGAGTAGTTGGCAAAGTACAAGAGGACACACGGAGTATAAGCTGCTGCCGCCGCCACCACCGCTGCGAGAGTAGCGGCGAGAGAGGCTCGCTCGTTTAACAGCGCGGGAGAGATACGTGTGTGTATGACCCATACTGCCCCCCACCGAGAACGCAAAACTCCACGACGGACTCTCGCCCCCACCTCACCGTCCAGACGGCGGGCCACGGCTGATGAGTCACTATATAAGACAGCAAGGACAAGAAGGTGTATGTTAGTATACACTCCATTCCTCTCGTGGCGAGCACACCGTGTGCGGCGCTTATTCGGTGGTAAACGCACCATACATACACTTTTTTTTTCATTTTCCGACAAAACAACGATTCAATCCAAGGAGGAAGTAATAAACGTCAATAAAGGAAAGACACTTTCACACTTGTTGCTATCGAATCATATTCACTTGTCGTTCCGTTGGAAAACGACCGAAATCGTACGAGAGACTGCTGGATGTATAAATTACAATACGCGAGTTAACCGGCACTTTCCATAAATGAATATCGTTTCTCAGCATTTCGGATTTCATCCCCGTTGCATCGAATGAATTCGGTTCGAGAAACTATCGAGCTCGTTTTTTCCTCGTCAACGGTCTAGAAAATAAATCCATTTTGGCGAATTGAACGCAATAAATCGCGAGGATTTCGAATTGAAAATTCTCGCGATCAACATTTATCGAGATTGAAAATCGGTATCGAGGAAGGTAGAGAAGCGAAATAACAAAAACGCAACATGTTGGTGGAGCACGCGGCACATTGGATGTGGAAGGTGATGGGAGGCACTAGAATCGACGTACTATCGAGTCTTCTCGTGTTTCTCGTGGTACTCGGTGCTGTCAGATCATTACAGTGGCTTAAATATCTGAGAACGTTGCCGCCAGGACCCTGGGGATTTCCCATATTTGGCTATCTTCCCTTTATGAAAGGCGACGTGCATCTACAGTTTGGTGAAATGGCTAAAAAATACGGTACGATGTTCAGCGCAAGACTCGGAAGCCAATTGCTCGTTGTACTTAGCGACTACAGAATAATCAGGGATACATTTAGACGCGAAGAGTTCACCGGCAGACCCCATACAGAGTTCATCAACATCCTCGGTGGATACGGTGAGTTTTTTTATTCAATTTAATATATGCGTGTCAATATGATTGTCGATAGATTATTTGTAATGGTCAAAATTCATTTTGTTGTCGTTTCATTTCCCGCGTTCACTAAATCCCTCGGAGTACACGTGCACTCGCTTCATAAAGCGAGAAATCGCGGTGGGTTAGAAAGAGAAAACGAGTTATTGCCGCTACGTCAAGCTCGAAGGCTCAATATAGTAAGAATCACGAGGAACCTAAACCTTGATGCATACCTGAAGGAATCCCTCGAATTTCTCAAGCAAACTCGTTGTTTTTGGCAAATACGAACTTTTTTTCTCTCTTCTTAAGAAAATAACTTGTCGAAATTCAAAAGATCGTTTCTGACAATGTTATTTTAAGAAAAACAAATGAATCGAGAATAAAATCGTTGATTGATAATTCACTTGCCCGATCATCGTCTCCGAGGTGCAGTTCGTTCGAATCGTTATCGTTGAAAATCTCTGTCTTGTTGTTCGCTGTGATATTCATTGGCCGATCGAACGCGTGAATTTCTTTTCGTTCGTGAAGAAATACGTTGAATCCACTCTGAATTTTTCGTTTTATTTTTTGTTTACGAATACTGTGTAAAATGTGAAAGGAAATTGAGGATTTTTCTGACTTTTCTGATGCAGGCATAGTTAATACCGAGGGTGCAATGTGGAAAGATCAGAGAAAATTTCTTCACGACAAACTCCGCAATCTCGGAATGACTTATATAGGGGCCGGTAAAAAAGTCATGGAAACAAGGATAATGGTGAGTGTCGTAAAAAGGCGTTTTTTAACGGACAATAATCAGCCTGTCGATTTTTTTTCCGTATATCCATAATGAGAATGTAAAAAGAACTGAAAAACAATGTGTTTGAAAAAAAAGGCTGAAATTTCGTGCTGGTACCAAGATTTCGATGATAACGTGAATTTCCGGCTGTTGCAGCGCGAGGTCGAGACTTTAATGCGTGGCTTGTCCTTGAGACACGGTGCACCAACCGACTTGTCACCGTCACTCGGCATGTCGATTAGCAATGTGATATGCTCAATAATAATGGGCGTAAGATTTCATCACGGTGATGAAAGGTTCAAGAGATTCATGACTCTTATTGAGGAAGGTTTTCGTCTGTTCGGAAGCATCGCATCGGTTAACTTCATTCCAGTGCTGCGTTATCTGCCGTTCTTGCAAAAGATTAAGACGAAAATATCGGCGAATAGGGCGGAAATGGCGAATTTCTTTCAAGAAACCATCGACGACCATCGCTCGAGTTTCGACCGTGAAAACGTTCGCGATCTTGTTGACGCTTATCTACTGGAAATCGAGAAAGCTAAAAACGAGGGACGCGAATCGACGTTGTTCCATGGAAAAAATCAAGGTGAGCATCGACGCTTTTTTTTTTTTAATATTTATAACAGTGATATTTAAAATCTTCCAAAAATAACGCCAAGCATAAAGTGCGACTCTTTTGTTCAGCGATCAAGAAAACTTCAATCAATTCAATCAACCGACTCATTTTTTTCAAATTTCCAATTTAATAAACGTTTTTTTTTTTCTTTTTTCAATTCCAGATCGCCAAATGCAACAAATTCTTGGTGATCTTTTCTCTGCTGGCATGGAGACGGTGAAGACGACACTCGAGTGGGCTGTGATTCTCATGCTTCATCATCCGGAAGCTGCGAAGGCTGTACAGGAAGAGTTGGATCAAGTTGTCGGAAGATCAAGAATGCCAGCGTTGGAAGATTTGCCATTCCTGCCGGTGACAGAAGCAACGTTACTTGAGATTTTGAGAAGATCGAGTATCGTCCCGCTCGGCACGACACACGCCACCACACAGTAAGTTTTTGTCTAAATTTAATCCAATTATCGTCGTTCCTTGGTGTCCATTTATCACAAGTTTGTCGACCGTTGAAAGACAAAAAAAAAAAAATGCATCAACGATAAACCCGCGAGCGGCCGGTCGATATTTTCATTGATGAAGCAATTGAAATTTATTCCATAAAACAAAATGTCGTGATTTATCATCGAACTCGATGTAGGGAAATTTGAACTGATAAAAACGCAAGTAGGTCGTTTATTGCGTATGCGTTTGTAAATTGGAGGATTTTGTTGATAATTCGTTTTTTCTCTCTCGGTATATTACACCCACGTGATAGGCGTCAGCATCGAACTGACAAAGGACGAATAAAAAAGTGAATTATCGACTGGCTCAAGTCGACCTTGACAATCTCCGTAGAATAAAACGAATTTTTTTGTTTTTCGCGTTTTTTTTTCTCCTCGCAATGAGACTATAGTATATCTCGTTACGATTCTGCATCTTCGCTCGATTAACTGATGTGCGTGTGTGTGCGTGTGTGTAAAATAAACACGAGCGCGCTCGCATACACACGTATTCACTTATATTATTCTTTTTATTTTTAATCTTCGATCTTACGGATAACGCATCGTGTATGCGGTTGTGGCGCGATCGATCGTAGCGGTTATTCGCAGAGAGGTAAAAGTGAAAGCAAAACGCGTGTCGTGCCCCCGCTTTTCGGGCCTGAGGCCCACCTAGCGACTTCGAGGTCGACGACACCTCACCGGTTCGCGTCTCCCAGTGAGGTTCTCAGACAAAGAGACCGGTGGAGCAGTCTCGATTAACGAATATAAGAAAACCCGAATCGCACACACATATAGATATAGAATCTTAAGAAATTTTTTATATACTCAACAGACTCCGTTCGTTTGGCCGCGATATATGAATTCCATGCATAACTATATAGAGGTATATCGATAGTGATTATAAAACGTTAGAAGAGTAAATATGCTAGTAGAATCTCGTGAATAAATTTTAATATTGAAACGCAGAT
Source organism: Hyposoter dolosus (assembly GCA_963921915.1). Classification (NCBI taxonomy): domain Eukaryota; kingdom Metazoa; phylum Arthropoda; class Insecta; order Hymenoptera; family Ichneumonidae; genus Hyposoter; species Hyposoter dolosus. The sequence goes on along the minus strand of OY998130.1, from coordinate 12,513,130 downwards.
GTCGGGGCTTTGAGAGAAAAGAAAACGAAAAAAAGCTTCTCGCCTCAGTGCGAATCGAAAGAAGAATAATTATCAACCGTATCAGCTTACTCCCGCGATATGCACGAGGGTCCGCAATAATGGCTTCAAATTTTCCATGTGTTGAAAATCTTTTTATAAAAACTTATCAAATCGAATCGTTCAAAGTATTCGCAGGTCATTTTCTATAAATAGCAAGTTTATCGGCACAATAACCTGGATTTCATTTGATTTTTATTTTATTTTTTACAGTGACGTGAAGGTGAACGGTTTCACGATACCAGCTGGATCCCAAGTGGTGCCGTTGCTGCACGCGGTCCACATGGATCCCGAATTATGGACCCAGCCCGCAGAATTCCGACCGGCGAGATTTCTCTCGGCGGAGGGTAAAGTTTGCAAACCGGAGTACTTTATGCCATTTGGCGTTGGTCGGCGTATGTGTCTCGGCGACGTTTTGGCACGTATGGAGCTCTTCCTCTTCTTCAGTTCGCTCGTCCACAATTTTAATATCAAATTACCGGCCGACACGCCATTACCGAGTTTACGGGGTAATACTGGTGTTACGGTCACACCCGATCCGTTCAAAGTCTGCCTAATACAGAGAGATCTCGACCTCGTTGGATGCAGCAGCACGAGCGAGGCAGCGAACCCTCTGAGAAATATTGGCAGTCATTGAGATCGAGCTTAGCAGCCGCTTAACTAATCGTATCGATTAGACACAAAAATCATCATTACTTTTTTTTTTTTTCGTCGACATGACTCCCAGTCTCCACTCATCGCTTACGGAGCACGGTAGTTGTTCCTATCGCTTTCTTCCCAAATGAGAAAGATAAAGAGAGAACGAAAAGTTACATGCACAATTAAATGAATTCACATTCGCATAAATATTTTTTATATTTATGTAAATTTGAAAGAGAAATAACCAATGGAAACAGATCGCAGTGGCGTATAGTAAAAAAAAAAAAAAAAAAAAAAATAGGAAGGGGAGGGAGAGAGAGAGACAGAGCAGAAGCGTTTGTCCTGAATTCGGTACAGAACGATCGGAGAAGAGATCACGCGATCGTAATGTGTTCGGTACGTTGGACGATCCTGAGAACTTTTTTATTCTCGCGCGGAAAATCGTCATTCCCACCGCGAACGTTCTCCCGCTCCGCCGCACAGAGTGTGAACAGAGTACAGATTTGTTGTGCAATCAAGATCGAACACACCTGTTTCTTTAATCGCAGGACTCGTTGTCGATCGAAATCGTGCGCTCTCTCTCCACGCAGCAAAGTCACATACACACCTAGCCAAATGTGGCAAAGAGTACAAAGTTGATGGAGCGAAAATAGAATTGGAAGAAAACCCAAAAATTACACGATTTTTGCCGCCATATGTATATACACTCTGAAAACTCCGCACAAATACACAGACAAACACATACACACGCACAACCATACAGAAACACAAGCGCGCACACATGTATGTATGAATGTGAATTTGCAGAGAATTTAGCGCGATGTTTTTTTCGCAAATAACTTTTATTTATTATTTCCAGTATCAAACAGTTGTGCAGTGCCACGAAACAAACTAAAAACCATACATACGTAGTCATTTTCAGTTTCGCGGGAAAAAATTCGTGTTCGTTTTCTTGTTTTTTTTTTTTTGTTTTTTTCCGTTGGAGATTTTTTCTCGTAAAATATCACAAAGAAAAATCTATTATTTCATCGATTCATCGAACGTGAATTTTTTCTGCAGGACTGAACAGCGGAAAGTGGATGCTCCACTCGAAACTTTACGAATTAACGATATCTCTGCTTTCCGCAAATTGTACATAGATCGAGGTATTCGCGTATTTCGTGTGATCCGAACTCGAGAGCCTCGAGCTCCTCTTGATGTATTTATGTGTGTGAACACTTTGTATGAATGATTAGAAATGTTTGGCGAGTATATAGCCCACTATGCTGGGTCGCTGAGAATTTAGTATTTGCGGATCGAAAGTAGAAGCAGAAAATCTATAGGTTTTCTTTTTAATTCTGCATGTTTATGGGAAATTAATCTATTTTACCTGATGTCTGAAGAAATTCTCAACGGCGCGTCTATTAAGTTGCTTTGACCTTGAATATATATTGGCCCGAACCGACTAAATTTGGCTTTCGAAAATCCAATTGGGTAAAAATTGCGAAATAGTTTTTACCTTGAATTCAATTGACTTTTTTCTTCGACTCAACCACGTCGAGTAATTCATTTTATCTCCATATGCCCACGACTCAGCCAAATTTAGTAGTGGGAAAAAAATTTTGTAATTAGGAAAAAAAAAAATGTGTACGCAGACGGGCGAAGATTTTTTTTTGTATAAGAAATGAAAAAAAAAAATAATGTGAGCAGTTTCTCTCCGATACCGCGAATACTCGCTGGACGACTAAGAAATGTTAATTTTAAGCACAACCGAGTGTGGCAAAGGGGAAAAACCTTAGCCGCAAAAATGTGTTCATTCGCGCAATTCGCTCTACCACGAGCGTTTTCGCGTTATTTAATATCTTTTTTTTTTTTTACTGTACAAACAAAATAAAAAGAAATCGTATTTTTATCTATATTTTTGGCTCCTTCGTTTTTATTCTTTCCTCGATTGATAATCCTGCGATCTTGGAATTCCATTGCAATTTATAAATTGGAGTACAACATTTTTTTGTTTGTACATGTTTCACAATTCGGAAGTCTCTGTGGAATATTTATGCATTTTTATGCGTCGCGGAGATAAATGAATCCGTGATCGAGCGTCTCAATAACATCGACTTGATTGATTAGCCTTTGGTCGGGTAAAAATTAAATTTCAGTCATTTTTTTTCCCTTCGAGAACGGTCATTTGTTCCAGAGTTTTTTACAACAATGCAAGGATGTGAAAAAAATGAATATAATGATGAACAGTTGAGGATTTTTATCGACAACAATGGTCAAAATGACAAAATGCTTTTTTTCGTTCGGTTCGATTTTTTGTAAGCTCCTGTGAATATTCTTTTTTTTTTACCAGCCGAAATAGAATATTTATTCGTTTTTTTTTTCGAGTCTCCTCCGGTGATTTCGACTCGTCCTCCAGGTTCCGTGCTGACAACGACGACAAAGGTCTTTCGTGTCGCGGTGCCCAAACTCACGGTACTCTCCCGCTTCTCTCTTTCCTCTTCGAAAAACGGTGCCGCGACTCGCTAGCTTTCTCTTTGCAGGCAATCGGCACGTCGATATATATTCGGTAGGGCACTTTTCCCATTCATGTCCGGGCATCGCTTGGCAAGAAACGATTATCTCTCGCTCTCTCGCCTTCTCCCTCTCTTCTCCCTCTTGGATGTTAAAAAATATCATGACATTCCGAAATCGCGGGCGGGTCTCTTCTTAATATTTTCGTACTAAACCCATAGAGAGAAGTCAATATATTCCTCGAGTTAAAACCTTTTTTCTCATTTTTTGATAATGCTCGCGCTAATGAGCTTCGAACTTACGTGAAGTGCGGACGAATCTTATATGAAGAATCATTCAAAATCCTTTCTCTTCATTTGAATACTTTATTTTCGAAACATTTGAAGAACAAAATTTTACCCCAGAGCGTCAAGCACCGGTAGACACCGAAGAACAATGTTTATTAATATTCTTTCATTGCCATCAACTCTACACGATACTAATAACTCGAAAAACACCATATTTCTTTTCCTTTCGCTAGATTTTGACTTTTAACCCGCGACTTTCCATTAAAAATCAATACTTTCGTAATTGAAGGAGACGTGATAATTTTTTACCGTATCTTTTTCAGCCTGTATGAACAAATACATTGACGAATGAACAAATAGAAAAAAATTCTCTATCATTAACTCGATTCGTTTCAAAATTACTACAGCAGAAAGGGCGTTTTAGTTTTCGTTAGTATGCGTACGTTCGAGTTGCGGGTTAAAGTATAAACCTTCACATATTGTGACATCAATTTGACAATCGATCGATCAAGCGGAACCGTACCAATCGCGGAGTCGAAATTTCAAAGAGCCGGAAGTAAAACACCATGAAACGAAGCAATTTTTATCTGTTTGTAAAAGATTTGTAATGTCATTGATTACCCACAAAATTCATTTCAAGGGTTTTCAACATCGAACAGCCTTAGGAAATGTTTCCTTGACACTGTCTTCGTGATTTTGGGAAATGCTACGAGTATTTGTTTTCGATGGGGCCATCGTGAGTTTCGAGCAGAAAACTTGCAATGTAACACGAGAAGTGCAAAAAAAAAAAAAACAAGATAATTATCACACGATTTCATTGTCGGAATCGTCGAAAAAATCGAAATTCCTAGGAAATCTTTAATCCTTCGGATTTTTTTTTTACCTCCAGGACTATTAACGATTGCATAGTAATGATTGAAAAATACAATTTGTTTAAAGAAACATTTCATGGACGTAATTTTTCAAATTTGACGCTCGAAACGGCCATTTCGAGATGTTTATGCGGCGTTATGAATTTGAAGTAGTTTCTTTTTTGTCGGACAGAAGTGTCCGAGAGTTCCTCGTATATGGATATGCAAGGTAGAATGAATGAATAAATGCTCATAAGAAAACGAATGCGCGATACTTACATAAGAGAAACTTCGTCAGTTGCCTCCTCCCCATTGTCCCCGTGTAATTTCTAACGAAATTTCACAGATAGAGGAAGAGACGAAGAAGGAGGAGGAGAGAGGCTGAGGTTGCAAACCGCTTGGTAAAACGCTACTCGTATAAGATCGATGACACGAAAGTCAAGTGGCCCGAAAACCCACGAGAGTTACGTAAAGTTAGCTCGGAACTTTGCAGGGAGTGGCTGAACGTATCTGTGTATTGAAAGGCGCGAGAAGAGGAAAAATATATTTAAAAAGGGACTGTTGTGAAGGAGGGACCGATGCCGCGACGATTCGCTCGCGAGAGCGGGAGACCCACCGTGGAAAAAGGTGTGTTAGGGACAAATTTCGATCGGGACATATATCTCTCGAAGAAATGACTTGCGTTTTCTCGAAAGAATTTAAGAAAAAAATTCATCCGGAAGATAAAAATGATAGACTCGCGGATGTGTTACCAAAAATCGTCGATTTTAATCAATTTTTAAATCCCGAAGAGGCTCGTTCTTGAAATCACGTCTATAAAAGTTTAACGAGTTATATACGCCGAATGTTATTTCGGCTGGTCTCGGCAAACCAGTGGTTTATTCATCAGTCACTCATTGCAAGGCCATTGCGGATTGAAAAAAAGAAACCAAGTTATAAAAAAGAAACGCGTGTTGCGCAAGACGAAACGAAATCTCACGACACTAAAATTTCTCAAATTTGTCTCGCGAGATGAGCTCTCGCTTGAGTTAATCTCTCGTTACGTTCAAATTGTCAGCTTGTCCAGATTATCTTATCGTTTATTCGATATGTATTATACTACACATCGAATATAATCGAGAAAATAAATTATGCGCCAGAGTATGAGCCATTGGCATGGCTGCCAATTTTTTCATTTCAACTTAATTACATAATTTACGTTCCATTTAATTAATATTCAAGAGCAATGTGACCAAAGTCGAACGAGACTAAAAAAACTAAAATCCAATTGCACTTTAAAATGCAAAATTTCCCAACATTCCCGACATTTTGGCAATAAATATGAAAAAAAAAAAAAAAAATGATTTTGTACATTTTGTTGTTCGAAAACGCTCGTTAGCCGGTCATCGAAATTAGCGAACTGGAAATATTTTTATAAATCCTCCCACCCCGAAGCCAGTGCTGCTGCTGCTGCTGCGTACGGATCCGTGTGCAATAAAATCGAAGTCGTGCAAGCCGAAAGTTTCCGCAATCGATAAATAACCCCGATGTCATGGAATCAATCGCGTACGTTGAACTGCGACGAATGCTAATTTTGTCGGATTGCGGTGGAGCCGCGAGCAGGGCGAGGAAATAGTTTTTGCACTAATTTTTTGTCCAACTGACGTGCGAACGCTGAAGCGGAAATGGCAATTCCCGCATAAAAAATCTTCGAGTGCATATATTTTTGTCAATATAAATGGCGATTTTTTAAGCGGGCAACTTGTTTCAATGTCTTCGAAATTTTTTCAGTTTTGGCAATTATTTGAAAAAAAAAAAAAGATAACTTATGGGGAAATGATTTTAGCCGCGTGCATAGAGTTCGCGATAAATGTTGGACGTCACGTAGCCAAATCGAGCAGGTTTTCAGTAAGAAAATCGATCGCCCATAACTTACGAAAAGACGAACTCGGTTCAAGGCAATCCTGCGTTCGGTCAAAATCCTGTTGCACACTTTTTTCCGAAGCGGTTGACTTTTCGAGAAACAAAAAGGCTGACGTTGTTCCCTTGCATCAGAGAATGGAATGTAACTTTGGCTTTTCTCGAAATGTCAATGTCACCGACTTATAAATCGCTGTGAGAACTTACGTGCACTGAGAGACGCAACAGAGTTAGATTTTTCGGAAATATTCTCATGTCCCAGCGTCCTATTGTGAATATAATTTTTAAAAGTTTTCCAGAATCCAATTAGAAATTGTGGCGATAAGGAAACCATTTCGTTCCGATTTGCCAGACGTTCGAACGTTCAAATGCTTTTTTACAAATTTAATCTTCACACAATAATTTGTTGAGCCATTTTTTTCATACGTCATAGTCATTAAGTACAAGGAAAAGGATGAAACAAAAATTAATTAGCGAAACCCTGACTTGACGATTGAAACCTCTGCCATTTAGCGAAAGATGCATCCAAAAAAATGTGGCCTCGGCAAAGACTGGTTTTTGTGTCAGCATCAAGACAAAAAAATTCGTTTCCTTTTTTCGATGGATTATAAACTCGAAATAGTTACTGTGCAAATAGAATTTCGCAAAAAACTGCTAGACAAAAACCGAACAACGCAGTTTCCTAATTTATTTCCTACAAATTTCCAGTTCGTTGGAAACGATGACATTATGAAAAAAAAATCACCGAGTTGTTACGGTCGATAAATTTTTTAGTATGCGAAGATTTTTGGCAAAATGGTTGTCGGTAATTTTATCGCTGGCTGAAAAGACGAAACGACAGGGCAAAAATAGAATAATACGAAAAACACAGCAGTCGGTGCATTCGGGCGATATGAGGCGAGTGACAAATGGAAGCCGAGAGTAATCGTCACACAAGAGTAAGTCAAGCAACTGTCATATCTGTCTGTAGAAAAAAAACAAGGACATTGGATGCGTGAATGTCCGGAGAACAAAGATCGGAGCAACGAAGGCGAGCATCGAGGCGAAGCATTTATTATATGGAAACTGCGGTGCGGTGAGAGAAACCATCATCGGCTATACACAAACATGGTACGTCGATTCTGGGGCTTACATAGCACGTTTCTAGGCAAAAGAATCGGCTTATAAACTACGAGCCACTACGAAAACACAGCCCTGTTCGAGCAAGCAACGGTCAGCACGTTTTTAACAGTGCCGACTGTAATATTAACGTATTTGTAAATCGAATTTGTACTGAAATCGTCCGCAACACTTTTTATATCGGATTTGCAATATTTTAACGTTACTTACCGAGGCGATGTTGGATGAAGGGAACCTGCAGATTCGTAAGGCTGTAGGTCCGTTGGCAATTCGTCGAAAAAGCGCGCTCTCAGGTCGTATGAAGGTTACAAGTCGTGTGTACGTCTTGTCTTTCGGAATAAGGAATAAACATGGCACTTGTTGGCGGGTATTGCCACCTGAATAGTTGTACGAATAACCTTGACTGTTATTGGGGTGTAATTTTTGAATGTTTTTTTCCGGCAAAGTAGCCTATTACTGAACGATCCAACTGCGCCACCCTGCGACACTGAAGGACTCCGAGAACTTAGAAAACAAATCAACAGAGTTAACTTGAGGGAACTAACTGGGTGAAGATAACTGATTCTTATCAGCTGAGTTCTCTGCCGAGCAAGATGAATCGCTACAGGACCGATTGAGTAAAAAAATATGAACACGCACAAGCTTCACAAATTGACCGCTACAAAGAAGTGTCGCTGCAGGCTAATGACCAAATGGCTTTGGGTGAAAATGGCCCCCTGATTGCGACTTTGGTTTTTCAAATTTTTCTTAATTTTAATTGTCTCCGATTCGTTTGATGACGATGGTTTCATTAATTCAACGATTCGCTATAGATAAGAATCAGAGGAAAGAAAATTGCATTTTGGACACTGCATTTGCCGTCAATTTTTTTTATTCGTATGTTAACAAAATGTATAGGATTCCAATAGATTTTGAATCGTTTGTAGGTAAGAAATGTATAAATTTGAACGTTTGTTAGGCTTTTATTCACGCGACAAATAAAAGCAACAGTAGTCAGAGTCAACTAATAATCCGACGTCGGTCATATAACCGACGCCCGGCGCCCCGGCTAATCCAGTCTTCCCAGTGCTCCGCTCGCACATGTTATAACCTCAAATTTAAAAAACGGAGGCTTCCCACGGTTTAGCACGGTCGACAGTTTGCCAGAATAGTAACGACGACCGTGAATCGACACATTACCCAATATTTTGAGTTTTCTCAACTTTTTCTTCACAATCACGATTACAAAGTTGTCGATTCTCCTACACAATAATAAATAAACAAAAAAATTGTGACAATAAGGCGTAAAACATGTTCAACACTGTTCAATTATCTTTACGACTATTGACCCGTCCGGTATTTCCAAGATTCAAAAAATTACAGACACCGATTAGGAAACGAAATGGCACGGGTTGGGCACATCGTAGGCCCATCGCAGTTATAAATGAGAAAATAGATCTCGATAGCGATGCTGGCGAAGAAAACCCTAAGCAAAAAATCAAGCCGAGAAAATTAGTGGGCGAGGATCTCGAACATCGTCCCATGAAAGAAAAAATACGTCACAGGCCTCCTGCAATGGCCCCATCCATTGTAAGCGATGAAACTTACAACGAAGATGGAACTCTGCGAATCTACCAATTTGATCAAGCCGAACATAAACTCTCGTACGTTTTTATTGCCACGTCGAAGTTATCGTCATTGAGCCATTTTTTTTGCAACGTTGAAACTAAACCGAGAAGAAAAATTGTAACAATTTGAGAATGTGATCAAACGATTCATTTGGAAAATGTTCTCGATTCAAAAATTCATTCCAGATGTTTATTTTTTCAGGGCTCTGATAGTGGAACTCAGGTCAAGAAAAAAGAGGGAAAAAAAGAATCAAATATTATTAGAAGGCTATCGTCTCATCCAGGATGCTATCAAGGCCGGGGTGGTGCCTGAAATCATTTTGTTCAGTAGAATGAGCGACGTGGCCAAATTGGAGTTACCGAAAAAAGGTGTCAAGGTCTACAAAGTTCCGTACACTTGCCTCCAAATGTGGTCCAGCCTCACGACCTCACCTGGACTTTTCGGTAATATAAATCATTCTCTTTAGCTATTTTTCTACTTATTTCCAGCAATCTGCTCTCTTTCGATTCTCTATTCAGTCAATTTTTGCATATCAAGGCTGTGGAAGAGTTACCCTTTGATGTGGCATAGATAGCTGCAAATTTGGATAATGAAATTCTTCCAAATTAGTCGTCGGAGCGGAATCAAAAAATTCTAGCCCTTGTTGTGACTTTCTTGAACTTTTCAATTCCGATCCGTCAAATGTTGTTGAAAAATTGAACGTCTGACATTTACTTCAGCATAAACGAAAAGTTTCATCTGTTTTTGTGAATTAATGAAAATTTGAAGTATTTTTCGTTTTTTTTTTCAATATTTCGTCGGCCCACAGGTATTTTCAAACATCCCGATTCACTCGAGAAAGAGCCAAGCCCAGACACACTGCCACTGACGATAATCTGCGACAATGTGCGAGAACCAGGAAACTTGGGGGCGATTATCCGAGCAGCTGCTGGCGTTGGTTGCGAAAGGATAATCCTGACAAAAGGTTTTTAATTGCCGTTCGTCCATGGCTGTGAATAAAGTTTGCAGCACTTGCCTAGAACATAAAAATCCTCGGATCATTATAAATTCAATTTCTCGTTGGAACAGGTTGCGTAGACGTTTGGGAAACGAAAGTATTAAGAAGCGCGGTAGGCGCTCATTTTCGAGTATCGATTATGAAGTCGGTCGAGGATAATGAAATCGAATCACTAATAAGTTCCGCTGCTAAAATATACGTCGCGGACAACAACGCTGCGACCGGGTCCGAGGAAACGTCCGGCAGCTCGAGAACGACGAATCAATGCGATTCTACGGAGGCAAATTTTCAAAAATCCCTCACCCAAGATCCTGAGGAATCTTCCGCTCAGCCGGATTCGTCAGACGTTTCTGTTCCGAAGAGAAACTCGAGAAAATCCGTTGAAAACGATTCCGAAAGTTACGAGTACGACGAAAATTTCGAAGTTCGTATTTCGAGCTCGGAAGAGGCGGCGAAAAATTCTTCCACCATACAAGCGTTCATCGCCAAAGAAATCTTATTGCAAATACCTGTGGTGCCTTATTACGCGCCTGATTACACGCAGAACGAAGTTGTTCTGATAGTCGGAGGTGAGACCGAAGGCCTGAGCTTTGCAACGGTAGACCTGGTGAAAAAGCACGAAGGCGTACGAGTCAATATCCCGCTGACAAACGAGGTGGACAGCCTCAACACTAGCATGGCCCTGGGTATCGTTGCTTTCGAAGTCAAGAAGCAATTCGCAGTCCGCAAGCGTTCAGTAATGAAATAATTTGTCGTTTCTCAATTTTATAAAGTAGTAAATGTAAAACACTTTGATTACTGAGTTTTCGAATAAATTCGGTGATTGTTTGTAAAAACAAACGAGGCTTGTTCATTCAAGCCCCTAATAAAGCTTTTGAGAAATAGTCGAGCACATTCCCTTTGACTAACATTGATCAACAGCGCACACAAAACACAAAGGAAAAATGTAAACACACACGATATTTTTGTTTACTAGAGTCGATTGATCTTTAATTGGAGAAACGATCGACTGTCGAACAAAAAGGAATTTGTAAGGGAAAAGGGTGCGTGGTGTAATTCTTTCGAAGTAACACGTACACGCAAAGGAAGAGAGGCATTGTGCTTATTGTTTGAATCGTACAGATGGAACGCTGGGCCCTTTAAATGCATTGTTAAGCAATGGTCGAGTGGGAGCGAGGTCGTCGATGGAGCAGGGAACACAGGCTTTTGCCACGAAACGAGCAACCGCTGTTCAGTGCCACCCTGCTGTTCATACTCGAGCGGAAATGCTGCAGAACAAAATGGAGCTAATCAAAGCAATGAAACAAAAGCTCTCCTGAGAGATCGTTCGAACGGCTTATGTCTAAACTTCACTTGTGCGCACTGGAATAACGACTTCGAGTACGAGGCACGTGCGCATGAAAAGAATACCAGGCAGCAGAACAAATCTATAAAATCTGACAACCAATACAATTCAGCAGTAAATTGTTTATGCCACTCAGTAGGAAATTTATTCGGAAAGACACACACACACAGGGTGTCGCGAAAGTTGTCCACGAGGTTTTAGGCCCAATTCGATTACGATGTAGCAATTTTCATTTAACCCTTCGAGTGTTCACATCCTATAAGTGCATGTTGGGGTCAATCTGACCCGAGGCGTTTTTCAAATAGTTCTATTCCGGTAAATATGCATTTTTGTTTTTTTTTTGTAGAGACGTTTTTTGTAGTAAGTTATTCACAATTTATGGGCCTACATTTATTTTTTGACGGAAACGAAAATTATGCCAAAACATTCGTTGCCATTAAAAGTCAAACAATCGGTGACAGAAAATTGTTCGGGTCAAAATGACCCAGTGTGTACTCGAAGGGTTAATTTTGGAAAAAGCAACAAAATAATTGCTTATTTTTTTTAGATTATTTATCTTGACAATGAACCACGAATGTGACGTGGAGCGCGTTAATTCTTGAAACGTTTTATTTTTATCGAATCGAAGAAATATTTCGTCATGTTTTTGTTATTGATTTTTTGGGGTAGCGATAGTGGGAGAACGAGGAATGAAAAAATGTCTGTTTTTCGTAAAAAAAAAAAAAAAATACGAAGGAAGTTAAACGGATGTCGGGGAAGGGTGTACTTCATTGGAAATTCGGGTAACGCGCTGCTATTCTCCCTAGAGGGAATGTCTTATAAGGATAAATGGAAGAGGATCCTTGGAGCTCGAGTCTAGCATCGAAGCTCTCGTGAGCTATTTATTCCACTTGTTTTTTTTCCCCTGCCCTGTTCCCTGGATCTCGAAACTCTGTTTTCATTTTTTTCGTACCAAGTTGTTTACTTTTCTTTTATTGTCTCGGCATGTCAGGGAGTTTACTCGTATTATGGAACGCAGTGGAGAGTCTCTCTGCCGTTTGCAATGAGCGTGTGTTTCTTTCATTGGCTCCCTTCATCCTGTAGTCGTTTGTTTGTGTTTCACTGAACTTTTCGAAATGTGGGTATTCAGTAGAGCCTGCAGACATTATCAACGACACTCGTGTAAATTTTAAGTAACGCTTGTTGATTCGTTTTACGAGGCAAACCGTTTGCTTGATAAGGGTCTGAGGCCTAGGTTTGTGTGCCTTACCCAAGAGCCTGATATTCATCTCGAAACTTAATCCAACCACTGCAACTCGTCACGAGTATATAATTGGAGAGCTGTTTATTTTATTTGACGGTGATTTATTCGGTCCCACGGTGAATTCGTCTATTGTTTTTCTCTAGTTTTCGTTCAATTATACAACGTGATATCGCGGTGGATTTCCACTGACTCAATCCATCACTTTTACTTCACTTCCGTCCCTCTTGGCTAATTAATGAGTTGCTGCAAGGCCACGCAACCGAGAATGTTGCCTGCACCACTAACTCGAGCATTCTTAAGGTAGTGCTTCTGCATGACAATTAATCCTCGGAATATTATTTCGAAAATTGGAAAAATCCCAACTTTTTCAAATTCTAATTACGTTTCTGATTGTTACCGAGAAAAACAATGTTGTGCGAAAAGTTTTTTTCTTCTTTATGGAATCGAATTCATCGGAAAGTTTTTCGACAACTTCGCTTGACGTTTCATTACGAATTGGAACATTTCAAGGAGTTGCTAGCCACTCGAATGATGCAGCTTCCCATTTTATTATAAATCTTCCTATTTCCCTCTCTCGAGCAATCTCTATGTCTACGTCACGAAATTCTTTGAAATTCGTTAACTTCAACACTGCATCATGAATATATTATCATCGCCTGTACAACAAACAGAGTAGCGGCTCGTTTCGACCGCATAGATAAAGGCAACCGTACCCGAAGCTGCGGCACGATGCGGAAAATCCCAAATTGAGGGAATTTAAAATAATCCGACAAAAAAAAAAAAGAATCGCTCCATTCAGTTACGACGAAATGGGGCTAATCAATAGAATTTCGAAAACCGAACGAACTTTTCCACGAAAAAGGGACATTTTTCCAAAGTCAACAATTAATAGTAACCCATCGAGCGCACACATCCTTGAAGTGCATATTGGGTCAATCTGACCCAAGGCGTTTTTCAAATCGTTGTATTCTCCAGTAAATATACATTTTTTGCTTCCTCTTTCTATATATTTCTCTTCTTCCTTCCAATCCATATTTTATGGCCCTGACTTTATTTTTTGACGAAAACGCAAATTAAATGCCAAAAGATTCGTTGCCATTAAATGTCAAACAATCGGTGACAGAAAATTGTTGGGGTCAAAATGACCCAGTGTGTACTCGAGTAGGTAATTCTGTGCGGTTCCAACGTTGCAAATTGCGCATTACCATGCATGGATGGCTCTAAGTATTTTCGGAGAATTCCTTTTCAAGGAAAACGATTCGGATCTTGATAATTAAAAAAACATCGAAATCAATTATCTCGATCATCAAAATGACGGTTCCACATCTACGAACGAGACACATAATATTTACACAAGCCGTTTAGCTGACCTACTTTTTTTTTAGATGTGGGCGAGGCAAGCAAAGTGGGACACTTCCCTGGAAAGCATAGGAACAGATCCATCCATGCCACTTTGAAAATGACGTGATCCGATCGTCCAACTAAGAACACATCCATAATGAATGGAGGTAATGGTTATAACTTTAAATTTTACAAGAAGTCGTTGAGGGAATAAGCGAATTTCCGGATCGCATGCTGGGATTCCAATGCGTGATGCACATTTAGCCTGGGATGCAAAAAACTGAGTGACAGAGTGGTAAGGCGTAAGGGTTGACGAGTCGTCGATGCATGGGCACGAGCAGCTCAATTGGCTCTATTGGTAGGCCTCGTTCCGACTCCCGAGACCGAATTTTGACGGGGCAGAAGCACGAGGTCTTTTCGTAAAAGCGGAGATTTTATGATCGAAAAGATCGGGGGAGAGAGAATAAACGTGACGAAACACGGTCGAAGGATAAAATCGAGGGGATAAGCCACATTTTTAACCGAAATTCGGTCTGTTTGTGATCCTGCCTAATCCGAACTGTAAAGGCTCGAATATCAGTCAGTCTCGCATTGTCAAACAAATATTCGTGTACTCGAAGAAAAGTATTATTTGATATCAAGGACGACGACAGTCAGCACTATACTTGAAGAAAAGTCTCGTAGCAGTCCGGCAAAGTCGTGAGTTACACAGCAGCGATATCGCTGTGACGAACAGGAGTAAGTAGAGTATGAAAAGATTGCATGCTTTCCTCGTCATAGTTTTTGGCTGGATTTCCAGTCTCCGTTATGTTCCGAAAAGTGTGGCAAAATAAAAAGAAGAAAAAACGAGCGAGTTACATAGAAAAATAAAAAAGAAGGAACCAAGTCGGAATACGATGAGAGAGAGAGATAAGAAAGAGGCTGGTAGTGAGTTGCGATACGCGAAGAAGGAAGCAAAGAGGTATAAGAATAAGCTGCTGGAGCAGCACAAGAAGGCGGTAGAACTTGGCAACACTGCGCTGGCGCAGAGAATGAAAGAGTGAGAAAGATTCGGCTATCTTTTAGCTCCCGCCGCATCTATCTCTTTTTGTTAGTTCTCCCTCTTTGCTTCTTGTGTCCGAATATCGGTGTAGCGGCGATGGGCGAGTGGGGGGGGGGGGGAGCGAGAAAGAGCGAGAGGGAAGGAGCGCGAAAGTGGCGAATGATGCGCGCGCATTATCTCACACACACAATCCTCACGAGGAAATGTGCTCAATGAACGGAGACTCGTTCGAAGCTGGCAATCGGAGCGAAAGAGAGAGTAAGATAGGGCAGTTGGGGAGATGTACGAAGACGAAAAGATGTAAAAGGAGAAAAAACGATGTAGTATAGGGCATGGCCCGCCGCCTCGTAGTCGTCGTGGGTACTAGCATACACATAGAGACACCGCGGCAGCACCGAACCGGTCAATACTCCGGGCAACCGCGGTGGAGTTGGCTCGGTGGTGGATGCCATCTTCCCTCTCCTCTTTGCCAAAAGAGCGAGCAAGATGACAATTGCGCGAGTCCATGGAAGGCGCAAGCGGCACTTGAGATAAAAAACGGAAAAAACTAACGCGGCAAAGATAAAGAAAAAGATGTCAAGATTGGGGAGGAGCGCAGGATCGAACGAGACGGAGACTGTAACAGAAGCAAGCTGCTGAGCTTTGGGTTGGACTCTCTATAAGGGGCATCCAGTGTGTTCGACCATAAGGGAGCAATCGCGTTGCACGCAACAAAACACTAGCATCTCGGAGACAACCACGTTTCAGACAGGCTCCCTCGATCTTTTCCAGAAGAGCAATCATTTCCTTATTCTCCGTACACACGTATGTCGACGTAGAACACTCGAAAACGCGGATGTACCGACAGCCATACGTATTCGCGCGAGCGAAAAAAAATTTTGGCGAATAAATCAAAATCGTTACGAACCAAACTATGAACTTTAATTATTCAAGGCCAAATGAAACTTAACACAGCGTCCAATAAACAATAAACAATAAATAGCCTGTTATACGGACGTCTTTGTAATTCGAGTCACATCCTTGATTATCGAAAGGAGAATGCAAAGATCGAACCATAAATACGCGAAAGAACGAACCTGTTAGAAAAATATTTACTCGCCAAAACCATATTTAACGATTCGAACTCAAAGCGTATTTTGAAAACATTGATACTGTACGAAATCTGGTACAGTACGTGCCGGCCTAATATATACATGTATACAGTACGCATTGCAGGAAAGCATAGGAGCGGGGGGGAGCGCTGAGAACGCGTACGCGTGGTATTAGTAAGGTCTTAGCTCTCGCACGGGACACACGCTGGGGCTGAGAGAGCTCCGGAGCACGCCCGAGTCTCCGGATCTTTTTGACTTGGGGAAAAATAAAAAAAACATTACATAAAAAGAGACAACGAATCCGTGTATTTTTCTAGTACCTTTGTGAAGCTCATGGTGCTCTGATTTATTCGGTCGATTGAAAGAGTGTTCGAAATCGGAAATCGTGTAATACGTGATTAAAAAAATTTCGAAGAATCATTTGTACACTCGGGTCCATACGAAAGAAAAGAACAGAAAAACAGTGACTGCGGTGGATATCGCACGAGATTAATTACGGAAAAAGTGTAGTCGACGACTCGTTAGGGTCTAAGAAGAACGTTTTCCTTCGTATTTACCTCTATATCACAAGCGCCGTCACAGTATAAACGTGGAAGCTGTTTTACGAGTGTGTGTACCAGTTTCATCCTTGTTGTGAGTGGATTTCCGTGTGTAGTGTGTGGGTGCGTGAGTGCGCGCGCGTGTGAGTTGCTCCGAGCCGATGGGGTCGTCTGGATTGCTGCTCGTCTTTCGGCATTCGTTTCCTTATCGTTTAACGAAAAACCCGGTCAAATCATGTGAATGAATAGTGTACGAGTTGATAATCTAGCTTCGAGCAACGAAGAAGCGCTTGTATTTTATTTATACACACTTACGTATATATAGAAATATATATACATTCGTGTATCTACGTATATGCATATATATACGTATACGAGAGCGGTTGACGCCGCTGCGCGGCCAACGAGACGACTGGGTGACACTGCACGCCGCCCGAGTGTCGAGTGTCTCGTGTCGTCGCCGTAACTTAAAAACTAAAAGAGAGCGCCTCTTCCCTCGTCTACAATAATAACCAGAAGCGTCAATAATTGAAAAATCAATTGATCAGTCGCACAAATCGAATCGAGCCAGCCGTACAATCCGTTTCTTCGCACAGGTATCTGTACGTTTCTCTTGCTCGACGTTTGTGTCACTGGCGCGTGGTTATTCCGCGTGGCAAGTGGAATAACGCACCTACGAACATTCATCTACGACTATTCCGTGACATACAGTGTGCACCTGCTAAATTAATCATTTCTTCTTGTGGCTCTGTTTTTATTTCGAAAATTAAGTGCGTGAGACTGAACCGAGAGAAGAGCGAGTATATGTGCTTGTTGTGAACATGCACACGCTTTATCTATCGCTACGATGGTTCGTGAATCACAATTTAACGATAAATCGCGTCTGATGGATGATCGCGAGTATTTCGTAAATATTCACGAGTCGCGCTGTGCCGTTCGACTGGAAAAACGTGAGAGGCATTATCACACCATCGGCTACCTCATGGACGCGTGGATCTTGTTGCTCTTTTTCGCCATCGCGGGTAAGTCGAAATTATACAATTGACACATTTCTATGAAATTACGAAATTTGTACTGTTCGCGTTCTTGTTCGCGCCTGGGGCGCGCGACCGGCATTTTTTCTTCAAGTTCGTTATTTTTGTGACATTTTCTCCAAGTCGTGGGAGTTCCATTTCAGTTTTTAGTTCCGCACCTGACTTTTGCACCGATCCATCAGGTTTGGGCAAAATTTTTTGATGAATCGTTGCGTTAGGGAACTGAAAAAAAACTCATCAATATTTTTCAACCGTTTACGATTAGAATTTCGATAAAAATTGTTCCGACTCTGTAGCTTGTGTCAAGAGTCCAATTTTTTTCTTCCCTGAGACACTCACGTGCTCGGCAATTTTGTGTTTTGTGGATAAAGCTCACGATCGAATTTTTTTTCGTCGCCATCAAACGAAGCAATCAGCAACACCGTAGAAAAGCTATTTTTTCTCTTTAACATGGGCGGATCTTAAAAACACGCTGAAAAGCCAGTAAATCCGGCTGCCCGTATCAGTCAAGGTTTTCCACAGATTCCCTGCACCCTGCTCGTGCAAATGGGATGACAAGTAGAGCCTCCAGCAATATAGGGATGAGTCGATGTGGGCGGAAACACTCCCGGCGCTTGTCCAAGTCTAAGAATGATGTTGAAGCTTACCATCGTTGGAATGCAACGAATTTCCTCATTTTATTCTCCACCAGGACCTGAAATTCTTACACAGCTTTCGTTACGATAATTGGACTATTTTCTTTTTAAAAATGAATCCCCAAGAAATATTTTCGCGATCGTTACCCCTTGACCCTTCGAGTGCACTTAAGAGCATATTGGGTCAATCTGACCAAGGGCGTTTTTCAAATCGTTGTATTCCCGTAAATATGCATTTTTTGTTTTTTTTTTCTGTAGAGTATTTTTTTTTTTAGTAAATTATTCATATTTCGTGGTCCAATATATTTATTTTTCGACGAAAACGAAAATCAAATGCCAAACTATCGGTGACATGCACTCGAAGCTTTAACGATACTTTCTGCATTTTTTATAACTTAGATTTTTTATAATCAAACGTACAGAAGCTTCGAAAACGAATGACAATGAAAAAACGTAAACGTTCATACAATTGACACAAAATCGTTATTTCACTATTTGCTTCGACTCTCTATATTCTTACTAATTAAGCTGAGAAGGCCAATTACAAGTTCTTTTGCAGCCGGATTTAATTTTCTGAGCTGCACTAATTTCTCTCACTGTTCTTACAAACTCTGATGCAAATCATCGCCAAGTTTTTCAGCTCTTACATAAAGCTTCTCGAAGCTCTGGAGCAGTTTCTCATTTACACGTTTTTTGTACACAAGAAACTTATTCGTTCTTGGTCGGGAACGAAAGTACAAGACTACGAACCGGAAGATAGCAAAGAAAGCGAGGAAGAGTGGAATGCCATCTGCAAGGAGGCTCATTACCAAGCCTCAAATTACTAGGCAAATGCACGCCCCTCTGGTATCATATACTTGTAGCTTTCAGTCCATTGTCTGCTTACCTTGCCAGTTAATATTGTTCAGAGTCTTCAAGCAAGTAAATAGCGACACCATAATGTACAAAGTACTTATTATTACCACCTTCAAAATCTTTGTTCTTCAATTCCTTATCTTTTAATCTCTGGGGTAAATGGTTTGCGTGAAAATTAGGTCGTTTCCAGGGTTTGTGGAGCAGCATGCTCAAATTTTTTTTTTTTTTTTACGATGTTGCAGTTTGCATCGTTGAAATGCAACGAAATTCCGTTTTTTCTTGAGCAGATCTCAAGATTATTATTCAATATTTGGTCAGGACAATAAAACGATCTTTTTTCGGGATCCAAACTCAAAATCGGTACGAAAATTGTCATGGTTTGTGAAATTGAACAAACAATGAATAGAAAAAGCATTTTTCGTTGGATCCCAATGTTGCGAATTTCCGTGTCATTTTTTATTCAGTTTTAATCGGTGTCTCGAACGTCTCAAGGACATGTCAATTTTTCCAAGAGCCGAGCCCATTTTTTTCGTCGTCTTCCGGTGGCATTTCTCTTCGTGATGGTTGCAAATGGACGTGAAACTTTATTCTACGATTACTCATAATTTTTTTACTATAAATATGCAGCCCTTCGTCCATTGAAATGTTACAATTTCCTCCAAGAGAAAATAAACGAGATTCTGGAGAAATAGAAATGGAATAAATTCCTCTCTTTTTCGTGTAATCGAAATAACGTTGGAACTTGGATAATCGAAGGCCATTGAGAAAAATACATGTTTCCCATAGTAGTTCTGTTATTTCAAACCATTTCTATTCTTGTCACTGATTGAGCTATCGTGAGACCGAAAACAGCTCCTCCAATTATCATAGCCAAACCGTGGAAATAAATGTTGTGCTCTGCTAAAGGAGAAAAAAGAAATTTCGTTGCATTCCAACGACGCAAACTTCAACATCACTAAAATTCCGATGTATTACGCAGAACGCGCCCACACTCTCGTTATTTTTTTAATGCTCACTTTCTGGTTCTCTTGGATCTCGCACAATCACGCTCACCCTGTGCTCAACAATAGTGAACATACCCACTTCAGATGTTCTCGTACTAAATATGTACTACATACTTTCTGTTATTACTGCAAAAAAAAAAAAAAAAAAAAAACAAAACGAACGGTGAGCTTTATCGGGAACTCTCTCATTTTCACGGAATTCGTTCCTGCGCTTTCGTTTATTTTATGACGAAGCCGAGAGTCGGATTAACATGGTAATGAGTCGTGTAACACACACGAGTGAATATTGAAACAAAAAAAAAAGCAAGAACAGCAAAAAGAATCAATATAAATAAACCTTTTTGCAGTTTCTTTCATTCTGGAATAAAAAAAACAGTGGGATTGTTTCGCAATTGATGATTGTCGATCCTTCAATAGACGGTCGTTGGAAAAACGTTCCAAACAAAAGTTACACGACCTCGAGAGAGAATCAGTCTATTCACGGACGTCCTTTGAGTCCCCGTCCCTTTGAACTTCAGGGTGTTTTTTGAATTTCTAAACAAAGGAATAAAGAAGACATTTTCGATGTGCTCGAGTGTTTAGCGGCTCCCAGGGACGACTCGTTGACTTTCCAAGGTCATTGGACATCTCTCAGAGCCTCTCGCATCACTCGTCTATGAAAGGACGACGGTGCTATTTTTTAATTCTTGCTGAATCGAAAAATGGGCAGGCGAGACTTTTAATGAATCAAATTTTTTGTCAGAATTCCGAATTTTATTTCATTTTCGTGAAAATTTACTTTCCGCTCATAAAAATAGCTCAAAATTCGAGGTCGTCTCGAATTCTTTTCTGTGACAGTAATTTTTCGATTCTAATTCTTTTCGCGCGTTTTTTTCGACTCGAGTGGACAGAGTCACTGATGTCAGGAATTCCGGGTCTTTATCGGTTCTTGTACAAAATTTCTCGAAACTTTAAGGTCCTCGGATTTCAGATTATCCTTTCACACTCGAGGGGAAGCTTTACAATGAGCAATCGGACGGAATATATCGTTAAATGTTTTAATTGTGTGGTCTTCCGAGGCCAATGCGTTATTGTATTCACTGAAGCGTCGTCACGTACAAAGGCTGCACGTTCGCCCATGGCGCCTTCTGTTACGCAGTGGCAGTGCGCTTCAGTAGTACCTCGCGCGTTGATTGTCTCTTCCCCAACTATTAAAGGAGCTCGCTTCGAGGTCAGTTGCTTTTTTTTTTTGCTCAACTGTCTCGCTTTTCTTCTTTCCTCATTTCCTTTCTCTTTCTCATTTCCGTCCTTTCACCCGATGCGTTTTACACACTCTCGTACGAGTCTTTCCAGGTTGAATACCACGTCCTAAATTCTCATGCTTCATCTTTATCCCGACGGAAGAAAAGTCTCTCGACACGCTAATTGCAGCCTCGTCACAAGAAACGAAATTCCATGACTTTCGAGTACAAAGCTTTTCGATTTTTGCATTGTTGCAATTCAATGGAATATTTTTTTTCTCCTGGGTGTTTAATTTTTTGATAAATATGTCGAAACAAGACTGCAGCATAAAATGCATGGATTTTTTTTTCTAACGCTTTTTTTTACGCTCTAATTTTGCAATCATTTTTATGGAGCGATAAATGGCATGGGATATCATTTGTTAATGATTCATGAGTGTCAAAAAAAAATTTCGACCAGTTTTGCCAGTTTAAAAATTTTTAAAATTGCTCCGATTCTTGTCGATCAGTTTTTACGTCCGAAAATATAAATTTTATGTCTTATCACGGTGTTATTTCATTTTTTTTTTATGGAGCGACTTCATGAAGAGTTTTTTGCAATCGTACTTGCTCGTTCCTATTGATTTCCGATCCGCAGGATGGCGGAATGAACATTTCTCATTGCTGTCCACTGTATTGTAATTTCGTAGCTTTTTTTTTTATCCTCGCGGGCAATATTTTTATACGGACATGCAGAGATAGCATTGACA
This sequence comes from Hyposoter dolosus, assembly GCA_963921915.1. Lineage (NCBI taxonomy): Eukaryota > Metazoa > Arthropoda > Insecta > Hymenoptera > Ichneumonidae > Hyposoter > Hyposoter dolosus. Next base: position 12,491,082 of record OY998130.1, on the reverse strand, counting down.
GCGCTGCTTCGGCTACCGGTGTGCGGATTTGGCGATCGCCCAAGTTAAATAACCCTCAGCGAAGCCAGTATACTCGAGAATGGGTGATCGCTTGACCATACATCGACTCGCATATCGATCGCTCACCGGAAGGCGTTTCTTTTTTCAGTTCCCATCGGGAACTTGACCAACGTGTTGAGACCAACTCGATCACGATGGTCGTTTCGCTTCGGCTCAGCTTTTCCAGTTCTCCAGCTGGTTCGATAAATCCCAATGGATGCTGCGACGAGGGCAGAGAGTCTTGAGCAATCGGAACGAATCGAAAAAACGATAAACGCGTATGAAAATTAATGAATGAATAGATTTCCTCCGGCCACAGGTGCAAATCACAACAAATTGCTTCTCGAGTTTTATAATTCGATTGTAAACTGCAGGAAATTAAATAGTTGATGAATTCTTCAAACACACGAGCTTCCAGCATTTATATTTATAGTTCGATCCATTGACAGTGAGTCGTTGAAAAAAAAAAAAAAAAACACACAAAAGAGTCTCGAGAAACACGAGAAAAATAACCGGCGGCCTTCAATCTCCGCCAGCGTGTCAGTCGCTCTGTTCATTGTATCGAAAACTAATAAAACTTTGCTTGCAATTTCCTGCAACGAAGCCTGCGAATCGATAGATTTCCTGCATAACCAACTCATTCATTAAAAACATTGAAAATTCTGGCGTTTGTCAAATTTTCTGCGATTAGAAAATGTGACTAACGGGAGGTAATTGTTTGTAACGGCCGGAGACGAGACCGCAGAATGTAACGACGTGTCGTACGAAATGAAGAATACAAAGCAGCAACTGTTAAATAAAAAAAAAATCGTTAGATTCTGTCCAGAATCCAACAACCTGGAGAAATCGACGAGAACATCATAAATATTCTTCATAGAAGAAAAGAAAGAAAAATAATGCTGTAGCGTGCGCAACAAAAGGATCGTTTGCTCCTTTCTCTCGGTTAGGCACTATTTTTTAAACACTCGAGCGGCAGCCACTGAAGGGATCCAAATCGGGCATCAGGAACATCCCCTCCTGCGATCCCCGATGAGGAGCCCCTCGAGCTGAGAGTATTGAGCTCGTAACATATTCGTTATATAGATACATGCACGTATAAAGCGCACGTTCCAGTGAAGTAACGCCAACAGGCAAGGGAACTATAGCGAAGGGAGAGATGTGCCGTTCGTCGTTCTTAGTGCTCTTCCCTCGCGACCCCGCTTCCCCGCAGTTGTGTGGTACACCAGCCATCTGGTCCTTTTTCCTTCCACATACACACACGCCCTGACACACGGTACGTCGCATTTTCTCAGCCCCTCTCCCGCACCCCGCCCGCATCACCATTTCGTTCATTCAACGTTCGTGAAGTCTCAGCTTTATGCTTAAAACAAACAATACACAGGTAATGGCTTTTTAAAGCATGCTTAATAATACTCAATGGGTCTCTAATGCATCGAAAACGAAAAATAAATAAACATGCTATTTTGAGACTGATCGGACTCGCAAGGAACGATCTTTCAATCCTTGTCAGCCTGTCCACTCAATAGCTGACAGGACGTGTGTCTCAAGCATGCTTACACGGCTCCGAGAGAGACCGAAGATAGCCGACTCGTGCCTGCGAGCGAGATTTATTATCGCTTTTGTCTCGGGTCCTTTATCTCCGCGTGGAGATGCACTTTTCTCGACGCTTTCCCTAAACTGCAGCCCATTTTCCCACAATTTCGTTGGTAACTTGTTTTTGACGACGGTTAACGCAGAGACACAGACTTTTCGGTCTGGTGACGAAATCATTTGTTAGTATTTTGAAATCGGAATCAACCGCCACGTTGCAGAGTTTTTAGCCTCTGGATGCAAGTAATTTTTTTATTAATGCATCGATGTTATTCCGCTTGGCCTTCGAATCCCGAGGGACATAACATTCGATGGTCTACCGCAGTAGTATCGGTTTCAATAGAGCTCGATTACGTTCCTGCGAATTTAGATACACATAGGATCGATTGAAAGAATGGGGCAAGTAGGCCAACCCCAGCACACAAGTTTAACTTGTTCAGTGGGAAAAGCCTCCTCGCTTCTCTTCGTGACGCCTGTACAATGGCCACCGATTCATTCCAACAACACGAACGACTATGTGCATCCAACGAGGGGTCGTCCCAGCAAATAGCTGTTGAGCAAGAGACAAGGCAAGAAATATAGAGCTCGTAATTTTGAGGCTTTCACGAGCCCATTGTCATTGTCACAAAAGTCCACTCTACCAAGGCCGCTCGTGTAGTCATCGTTTCGGATAACTGCACCAGTTTATCAGTTGTACATCATCGGTTTCCAATTAAACGTTACCCGAGTCTTCAGAAATGGAAAACGCATGAGAAGCACGAGCGAGGATCGCTAGATTCAGAAACCAAGGACAATTTCCATATTTCGTTATGATGTTCGTATCCGCGAGACGATTCCTTTTATACTCTTTCAAACCCTGACCCCGTTTCGTTCATTCAAATTTCATATACAGCTTTCTGGAAATAAATCGACGTTCCCAAATTTTTGAATTTTCTGATCTCTTCTAATCCGAACTGCCGATTCCCGAATTTTTCAAAAATTCTTAAAACATTTCGCATCCACGTTTGCCAATTTACAAATTTATTTCATTCTCTTATTTCATCATATAAACAAACACTCTTAAGGTGCTTTACCAGTTGCGTAAACGCGATAGAAATAGCTTGAATGTAAATTGTTGCTTTCCCCAGAGAGGCTGCTTGAGATTGAAGGAAAAAAAAGAGAAAAGTTGGCCCGGAGCTTCGATGGACACTAGGCGTAATTTTCGTTTTTCCTGAAAATTGTATCGACGTAATTTTTTATTTTTTTTTTAATCGGCTCAATAGAATGCCATGCAATTTCATCGAGGCTGATGGAAACATTCCCTCGTTGATTTTTATTTGAGTGGTATTGTGCAATCGGATGCTATCAAATGAAGAAATTATACTGATGACGATGTACCATTGTGCAGATTGTACGCGATGCATTTATGCCTGCAGTACGTGTGGAAATATATGCATATGCGTCAGTGAAATATCCTACAAAGAGATGTTCGATAATAGCACTCTGAGAAAATTGGATGGGAAACCGGTAAGAGGATTGAGAGATTGGAGCGTTAACACTAGTAATGGTTAGGTACACAGATGGTTTCCGTCAATTTGCAATGTTAAATTGGCGAGAAGAGGTTCGATCGGTATACGAGAGATTTGTATAAGTTTCAAACGATCATAGTTTTCGCTGATAGCTTAATTAAACAGTCGCTCAATTTGTCTGGCAAATTGATAGATCGATGATAATTCATTGTTAACATATATTCACTCGAATGAAACATTAGAGCGCAATCTTTATATAAATTTGCACGTACTCCCAACACATGCTCCATGGATTGGGGCGAGCTATGCAACGCTCCAGAAGTGCAAATACGAAGTAACAGTGCTTTACATGCAATAACCAACAATCGATGAAAAAACTTTGAATCATTCCAATTAAGGATTCCAATTGAGGGAACTATTTTCGGCTAAAGTTTCCTAATACAAAACTGACCTCAAAATAGTCATTTTATTATTTTAAAAATACAATCCGTGAAGAATCGATTTTTTAAAATATGTCTAATAACCCAATTCTGACTAGCGTCGTACATTTTAAAACGAGGCGTTTGACATCGTATGAAAAAAAAACAGCTGACGACGTGGCCGGTTATGGGTTATGTTGTGTGTTTATATTTCAATATTTTAATCGATTTTTAATGGGAAAGTCCAAAAACTAAAGCACGTATATATTTCTGGGTATCCAAGGAACACATCGATCTGTTTTTTGTTATGAAATCTTGGGAATAATCACTGGAAAAAATGAAAAACTTTTGACTATTCTATGCTGGTGGGCATAAGTGTCCATAAACATTGGATATTCGATGATTAATTACTGCTGAACTAGATGGTAAATAATATCAAAATTTGGCACATTGATTCAGTACATATTTATTTACGCCTAGAAAAATTTTCAACCTTTTTTCTTGGACCACTCAAATTCATCGATCATTATTAAAAAATGTACAACGTCGAAAGTTGACTAAATGAGCAATTTTCTCTTTTTCTTTTTCGCAAAAGTTTAGTAAACAGGAAAATTCAGTTGCATTTAAATTTTTTCATCAATTTGCGAAATTTTCGTGCCACACGATTGTATGGATTTTTGGAAATCTGCATGGACACAGGGTCCAGATAAAATCTTAATTAATTCCTTACAATTTTTACTGGAGAGAGTTTCGCTCTGAAAATGCAACGTGCATCTGTTTGCTGTCAAGTAACTCCCAGACAAACTGTCGTTCTTCTGCAAGACTGATAAGACTTTGTTGTCCAATAGGATATGGAATGTTTCATCATCCGCGAAGCTTATCCGTGCGCCGTAAGGAGATTCACGAGCACGAGTCGTGCAGATAAAAAATGATGAAACTGTTGAAAGCCCTGGAAAGCCCAACTGTTGAAAATACATTTCATTGTACGATGACATTCGTCGCACATGAAAAAGTTCACATCGGTCTCGCACGACAGCCACGAGCTGCCTTTAAATTTCGACCGAATGGTCAGGAAAAAATGGTCGATTCCATTTGCGATATCATGGACTTTCAGAGCGGTGGCTGCAATGGCAACGTGGCCCTTGTGTGGTTTTGGCGACCTCCCAAGTTAAGCTGCTTCGGGTAAAGTCAGTACTTACGAATGTTACGATAAAGAAACCCAACCCATCGTAATTTTAACAGCAATTTTCCTCTACGTTCACGACTCGAGAGAGAATCCATGATGGCGGGTATTGGACTGCAGGCTTCGAACAATATTTTCATTCCCTTTCGTCGAGCGATCGGTTACTCGTCTTGCAAGTTTAGTTCTTCATCGAGAAACAGGAAAAATAGCGAAATCCAGGCTTTCTTTGTCTACGGAATGAATAACCAGATTGCCTGGATAGTGCTGCCGAGCAATATGAACCAAGAAACTCTTTGACGCACGCGACCATACTCAGAGGAGAGAGCATATGTAGTTTACGCTCCGGAAGTTACACTAAGGCTCATTTTCGTTGTTCTTTTTAGGGATCATACACATGAAAATATATGGAGGAAGAAATTGCACAATCCGCGTTGGGCATGCATAAAACGAAAGAAAATTTCCACTTTGCTGAAAAATGTTAGTTGAACCCTGGGCAGAGCTTTAGCTTCACGAATCGATGGAACGAATTTATGAGAAAAGTTTGTGACAGCATTCGTGCGAGCGTAGAGAGCGAGGGACGTAGCATTTTTCTCTGCTGCTCTTGTACACATTTTTCCTCTCGCGCTAAAAGGGAAGCGAACGTCGCGGCGTTGCTAGAAGATGAGCCCGATTATTAATTTTTCGAGTTCAATTTCGCTCTCTCGTCTTCGTTTTTCCCTCTCTGACATAAATTCGCAAGTCCTTCGAAGCTCCTTTCTAGACAGTTGTCCCATTTCAACGATTCCAGTCTCTCCAAACGCAAATGAACAAAAGGCCAGCGGGGCAAGAAAATCAATAATATTCAAATTAGTTCTCCTCGCCCCGACTCTCCGGGCGGAATAGATCGCGAGATCTATTATTGAACTTGTTTCAGAATATTACACATGAGTCAGCTAATTACGGACTCTCGATATTCTCAAGCAGTCGCACTCATTGCGATGATTCTGGAAAAAAATACACACACACACACACACACGTTTCTCAACCCTTTCCACATCCTCTAAAAATCTTCATCTCTCCAAACTATATGCTCTAGCTATGATGATTAATGATCTAGCAAATACGCGAGAGAAACGAGCGCAACGAGCTCTCATACGATAATTTCGTACGTCACTTCAGCCTCGAGTGATTAACGAGTACGTGGTTGTTTCTTCTATCAACTTACATGCTCGCACCGCTGCCTCTCTTTTTTGATCGGCTTTTATAATGAAAAATCAACGTCGCTGTCGAAGTATCGAAAAAAAAAAAAAAAAAAATACTTTTAAATATTCAGGCTCGAAACGTTATTCGATGGCTGCTGCATATTCGTACGAGGATTTTTTTTTTAAAGTCAACTTTCGCGGCAATATTACACTCGTCGAGAGATTTGATTGCGGTTCGCTTTCCTATGAAAATTCTTCACATCGAGAATCCTTCGTACGAAAAAAGTGAAATATGGAGAATTCGGAAAAATCGCTCCCGCAATTTCGTATAGATTCTCATAATAATCAGTGATCCTCACAATTGCTCATTACAGACAAACTCCTCTTTATTTAATTGTATCTTTTTTAATTTCCGAGTCTTTTTTTTCATCTCATTTTCTGTCAAAGTTTGAGCTTCTACCGAAATGGAAAATGTTGCCTCCAGCGATGTGAGCATCAACGGATCAGCTCGCGAAAATCCACGGAGATTAACGCAGGAAGAACGAGAAGAAAAAAAAAGAAGGTTTTTAGGAAATTATTCGCTTAATGAAGGTTTTATCTTTCTTGTTAAAAGGTTCGAATATATTTATAGAGGAAACGAATACAAAGTTGGGCGTGTATACCAGCGACTAGTAGATTCGATCTTCGCTGTCGTGCTTCCCTTATGTATATCCTAGCTGCTTTTTGTTTCCTTCCCTTTTTTTTTAGCTTTCCAAGAGGTCCTCGGTTTTCATTAAATTCCAGATTAATTCGACAGTGGCCGAGAATTATTATATTGTGCGAGATTACGCCACTAGCCTTTATGTCCGTTCCTTCTCATCTTTCTCATCGCGTCGCCATAGAGGCAGATCGAAGGCGTAAGTGAAAAAGGAAGAGAGATAAAAATAAAAGAGCGAAAGGGTATTAAGGGATTTCACGGTATATATCCAGCGAGCGGAAGAGACTGGGAAATTGCAAAAATAATTTGGTTTCCTTCCTCTGCTTTTTCTTTTCACAATCCTTTTTCCTTTCGCGCAATGCAGAGGCATGCAGACACGGATTCAGGGTTTGGTATTTTAATGGATAAATCCCAATGGATAAAATTCGCAAAATCCCAAACCGTCTTTTACGAATTTTCATTGGTAATAAATTATCAAACGAATAATTCCAAAACTTGCTGCGAGAATTCTTTTTGCATAAAATTTCTTGTGTTTCGAGAAGGTCGCTATCGAACAATATTGCTTCTCAAGAACAAGAGTCCCTTGATTAATTTTATTTGCGTTACCGTAATTAGTAAACTAACTCAATCGACACGTCGTGGTTTGTGTAACAATTGACATCACCATCAAATTTTTTTCTGCTATTTCGAATTTCTAATGAGATTTGTAAAGAACTGTTTTGCCATCGATTCAGTGAATCTCTGTAATTTGGCGCATACGAATATGTCGCGATTTTTATTCGACGCTTTTTTCCAATCTTTTCTTTACGGTGAAAAATTTCGTTGTAAAAATGATGAATAACGTGGTTGGGCATCAGGGTAACCGCACATACGAGAAATTGATGTCGTTTATCTTGTTTCCGATCGTTTGACTTATTGATGTGATTTACAGCGACATCGTTTTCTGAAGATGGTACGGTTCGCGACGCGAACAGTGGAGAATAAAAGTACATGGATGAAAACTCTCATTTGAAAAACAGTAAATTGCTAGTTTTTAAAATGTTGGATCCTGCGCGGAGTCCGATAAGCGAGTTTCTCGGTGCTCGTCCCTTTATCTGTGTTTTCTTCTCTCGACAGTCCATTTTTTATTGTTTATCTGCGCTCTGCACAGTTCATCCGAGAAACTTAGTGTCGGGCAAGGCACCGAAGTCTCTGTGTACATCGCGACATTTTAATCTAAAAGTTCTGGACACACCTTTAGGTTGCTCTGGCTCGAACAATTTCGTGTAAGAAAATCTGAAAATATGTTTTTTTTTGTTTGTTCGACCTTGGAAACGAATTAATAATCGAAAAATCTCAATGAATTCGTGTCCGCGAGGAAATTCCGGTGCCATTAATTCTGATTGAAAATTCTCGTCAATGTCATTCTTCGAGGTTTCATTTGTTGCGCCACTTACACTGAGTCATTTGTTCAAGCTGGTAAAAAATGGGATTTGTGGTTGCCGGAACTTGTACAATACTCTGTGGTGGCTGTCAACGAAGAAACGTTCTAGCCTGGCGTGACGGTTAACTTTCGTGATGTGTACAGAGGCTGCTGTGCGGCAGGATATTCGTTGAAATTATGTCCACTACGTTCCCACGTGGTCGTATATTTTTGTAGGAGTGCTTCACAGCGTCTATTGAAGGTGCAGCCAGAATTACGTGCAGCAAGTGGGACTGCAGTCGCTCCACTAGGACTGTGGCTCCCGATACTGTTACTTCGTTTTTATTCGCAATTTTTTTATCGTTTGACGACTTCTCCTCTTTGAACAGTTGCTCACCGACTGCGTTCGCGTATATTCGACGAATTAGAATGATGAATTTTTATTTTTTTTACGATTAATATTGTTTTTTCCTCTCGTGGTAGTCATTCGGGAGGAGACTTTGTTCGACGGTGGATAACGGATGAATTTTCCTGCGAACCTATAACTGGGATCCTTTGACAGTCTTAATGACGTCTGTAAATTCTTCGCAATGCAGTTTTTTGTACTTTTGTCCTCCCCCCTCTTTCGCTTCAGGTATTCGCTTTGAAGTTATTCCTCGTTATTCCACTCATTTTCGATCTCTACTACTCCCTGTCTCACATTATGCAACTTGCCGGCAGCATTAAACGCTATTTCGGCTATGCAAATACCGGATTCATGCATCCTTATTAACGAGACTTGTTGATCGCTTGAATGCGGTGCGTCAATTGTACGTTTCCATTAAAATACTAGGAGGTCACTCCCGTTCACCTCTTTGCACTTCTCATCGAGAAGCATGGAGAAAGGATGAGACGAGGGACACAGAGTAATCGCATTAGCGAATCTACAGGGTGGCTTGCCATCGTTGGTCATCACCGCACGAGTTTAACTTTAGCCTCTGGAGTCCTTTGACATTTATCGAACCTCATAACCATCGGCTGGTTTGACAAATTCTCAAATTTAGTGGATCGTCCTGACGAAACGATCGAATTTATTGATTTGAAAAATAAAAAAAAATAAAAATATTCTGCGATCTGTTGGTGTTGGTGGTCGACGAAAATCACCTACGAAACGGGGAACTTCGTATGTTCTTGATCTGGAAACGACAGAGACGGAAAAATGATTGTGAACAAATTTTATAAAAGCTGTTTTCCGAATAGAACGGCGCATGCGGGTCATCGGTGTGTCACGCACCGATTCATGGTGCAGATGTGGCAAGTGTGCGCATGGTTACGACGGCATAATCGAGCATTATCCTATTACGGCGCTTTCATGCCATTCAGCAGGGTATAATTTATTTATTTTCTATGCTGATAGAGAACAGCACTGAATGATTCATTAGGCCCATGGCGATTGCTCCAAAAAATGTATGAACACATGTCCTGAGTTCCGTCGGAGACTTTTTTGCTTCAAATTTTTTTCAGAAGTTATTAAACTCGGCTGGATGCAGCAGAATACAGAATTTTGGTTTTCTTGCTTCAGGCTCTCGATCTTTTTGATATTGGCAGCGTTGACAAGTGCAGGTCGCGTGAGCAGACGTTACGAACGTCAACGACTTGTCATTTTTGTGAAGAATGCTTCCTTTTAAAAAAACCTACACGATTCGTGAGTTTTTATTTTTTCATTCGACAATTTGGGATCTTTTTTTTCGACCGAAGATTCGTTGAAAAACGACCTTAATTTCACAACAGTTGAATGTTCCTATTTCCGTTGTTTTTTCATCGTATAGACCAGAGGCTGAGCAGTGACGTATGAAATTGCTTCGGATCACTGTCTGTCTCTTTTCCCGCAGTCGAGTCACGAAGGAGCATAGCCAGAGAGAAGAGTAAAACGGGCTTCCTCGAGATTCGCTTTATCACTCTTAAGACGGGCGTTGTCCCTCGTGGATTACAATTCCCTTTTGCCAAGCCAGCTCTCTCACTGGATGAAAACTTTCTCTAAAGCTGAACCAACCTCAAATTGCATCTTACGTCTATTATCACACACACCCAGTTTTCCAACGTGTAATCGTATCCTGGCCATGAATCAATCGAAGATTTTCCGTTCAAGAGAACACTACGGGACGCCGATATATTCCGCCGAACAGATAGACATTCCTGTTACGTTTCCTAGCATTTTGAAGGACTACGCCAAGGCAGCGATTCGTACACAACCCTACGATCTTTTGAGTTGGACTGCTGCGTATTTTGGAGCCTTGGCCAACGGCGACGTGCCTCCTGTTAAAGTTCGTCACATACATTTGTCGGAAAAACTGTTTTTGAGAATTTATCTTGACACTGCAGACTTTGGGGATCATATTGGTCAATTTGTAGAGGCTAAAAAAAAATTTGGAGTCAATTGTCGTGCTTGATCATTTACTGCAGGCTTGTAGAATTTTTTTTCGCCGCTCAGAAATTTCGTTGAATTACAGGAACGTCTCGAATATCCACCATACGTTCATCCCTCGGGAATAACCCCTCGATTTTTGAAGATCCTCCTAAATCAGTTTTGTCACCATGAAGATTCGAAAGAGCTGAACTTAACGACGGAACGAAAGCCTACGGGGCTATGTGTTACGTTCGAGTCTCTTTTGAGACAGTGGCGTGGCGTGGCCCTTAAGGACACTACTCTGTATCTGATTGTCATGGCCGGTCGATTCCTCGATTTATCGGCAGATCCTCCAATCTGGAACGTCGAACTTTATCGTTTTCTCGCTACGGCCTGCGGTCTCCTTGGAAACGTACGACAAGATTTCCGTCAATGATTTTTCTCGTCTTTTCTCTTATCGTAATTGCAGAAATTCTCCTTCGTTGCATCTCGAGAAAGATCAAAATAATGTTTCGCAAAAACTTGACCAACATTTAACCGAATTTTAAAAAAATCAACGCCATAACAACGCCAACGCTTATGGCGTTGATTAGTTGGATCAATTAAAAGTTTCGAAAACGACGCACGACTCGTCGATTCAAGTTTAATCCACCGGTGAATTTTTTGGATGATTGATAAAGCAGAATCTGTACGAGACCATGATTTACATCTGCGAACTATTGACCCACGAACCGGAGGGTGGCTCGGCCAGAATATCGTTCAGAATCTTCATGAGTCTTTACCAATATCTTGCCGATCTCGATTGTTCTGGTAGCCAATCGATTACCCCGCTGGTGCATGCCGACAGTGCTGTGGCTTTCGATCGGGGCGAAGCGTCTCTCGTTCCTTCGGCTCATTCCTCCTCATTATCCCCGATTCCCTCTCCCAGATACGACGACGCGAGGGAAACTCAGCCTTCTAGGTGCCAAAGCTCCGATAATTCCAACGAGGACACAGACACTGAAGAAGAAGTTTGCTCTTCCGAGGTAATTTAACGTCTCTTGAATATTTATATCCCGTACCATTTTCTTTTATTGAAAAAGTACCCTTTCACAAACCCTTTACCCACAGAGTCATTTCCAATGGTAATTCCCTCGAATTTTCCTTTTCCTATACCGAGTCTCGTGTCTAGATCAACTCTCTGCAATCTCGTTACACAATATTATATTTTCAACGATTTAACAACGCCGAAACTGGCTTGAAATAATTCTAGCAGAACGCATTTTGACACATACTCCAAAATTTGCTATTCGAGAACTCCTCAATGATTCTTTTTTCGTGTCAAAAATATTGCACGAACTTCGGATATCGATTTAAGGTCGTACTGTCGGTTTTAGAATTACCGTTCAGGATTTATTAAAATTTCGCACAGTAGCAGATTATGATAAGAAAAAAATCTAGTTAAATTTTCAAGAGGCTACAGAGAATCAGAAAAAAGATATTCGCATTGGTAATTTCATGAATTTAACATTGATTTCATACATTTTATTGTATTTTACAATGAAAACTGTGATTTCTCCGAAGAATTGATGAGAATTCATTGTAAAATACAATGGAAACTGACATTTATCATAAAACTCAATGCTAAATGTATGAAAGTGATTATTAGATGGAATACCAGTGGATCATCCATTCTAAAAATTAAAAGCAGTTCCAACCAATTTCATAATTCAGCACAATTATTGAATTTTCCCCACGGAACAGATTGTAATTAAAATTTTAATAAAGTATGAAATTACCAATACGAATATCTTTTTTCTGGTTTTCTGTGTAGTCTCTTGAAAATTTTACTGGATCTTTTTCTTATATCATAATCTACTACTGTACCAAATTTTATTAAATTCTGAACGGTAATTCTAAAGTCGACTGAATGAATAAAATTTCGAAAAATTAGGAAAGAATTCGTTGCCTGACGGCGTTGACGATCGTGTTTTAATGAACTTTCAAATATCAATAAATTTTCAACGAAGGATCGATACGAGGTGAACAAAGATCGTGCGGATTTTGAAAAAACGTCGAAACTTGAGGCCAACGATGACACGGGAATCATTCCAGCAGTCACTCCGGCACAAACGCACAGTCGTGGGTTTTCCACAAGATCGGAAACGAGCGTGAGTCGTGAAAAAGAAGAGAATTCAGAAAGTATGAAGTCTAAACTGAAGTTAACCAGTGAGAACAGTACACACGACAATAAGAAGCATTTGGAGTTGAAAGTTGAAGAGTCTACTGACGAGAGACTCGGTGGTGGCGAGACTGAGGTTACGAAAGTTCAAGAGGTACGTCGACAACGCCGGGACGTCGAGAAGCACTCAGAAGCAGAAAAGGTGAAGCCAGCGGTTGGCGGCGAGATGAAGACCATCGTACAGCCCCAACCGAATCTTACCTCGTCCGCCTCTTCACTTCGTGACGATACTTCAACTTCGATGTCAGGTAAAAGTTACAACGGCAGTGCACGAGACGTGGAAGCTAGTGCCACAGCAACTCGAGAGACGAATATGAGCCAAGAATTGAAACAAATTGATAAAACGCCGGAGACCAGATCGGCAGAAGTCGTCAGAGAAGCTGGTGGCGCGGATGTAGATCCAGACGATTCGTCACGATCGAAATATCCGAATGAAAATATTCCAAGCGATGTACGAAGTTCGACCGTGCAGCACGATGTCGAAGATCGAGACGTTGAGAAATTTGGTGAAAAACAAAATGAAACCAGCTCGAAAATTCCACAGAAAACATCGAAGCCTGAGGTAAGAATTAAATCGTAAAACATCCTGCCATTCCGGAGACTCTGTCCAACTTGGGCTTGAGGCAGGAAAAGTTAATTCCAAACGTTTGTAAGTTACCAACTGAAATTAGATCATCCGCCGCTCAACTAAGAAGACATCTTTGAAAGTCATTAGCTATTCATTAAAACCAACAATTACGTCGTATATTGAAACTTGAATATTTTGCACAAATCCTATCGCTCGCTGTGAAGAGAAGAGCTCTGAAAATTTGGATTGCTTTTATTACAATTTCAAAATAATTGAATTTCTTTTTAAGCAATTTCAAACTTTGTCCGCTTTTCTCTGACATTTGATATTCAAGTTTCGGTGAGCAGGTTTTTTTTTTTTTGAGTGCAGCGATTCGACAGGGTGTCGTCTATTGTGAACAGTAGGCAATCATTGCTCACAGTAAATCGCTGCGTGTGTTGGGAGTGTGGTTAGACGATACGATGTGTCGAAGAGGCTAAGCCGTTTGTGTGGCTACAAGGGTCAGCGCCAGCTTGTACAGGCTCGAATGTTGTTGGAGATTTCTGTCGTGGCGTTTCCCTAGAAGGTTTCTGTCAATTCCCATTCCGCCTGCTATCGATTATTGTTGTCGACTGGTCTTCGGCTCGGTGAATGTGTGTGACACAATTCTGCGGCCACCGCTTAATTCTTGCGTGCGATTTATCTTCGGTGTGCAGTCGAGCACGTTACGCCTTTTTCGATGTTTATACTGCGGTTAGTGGCCGAGGCAAAATCCTCGAGGCTTCCAGTAGTTTCCCGTTTTCAAACTAAATATTGACGCCATGCCTGTTGATGGTTTTGTCTCTGGAATGCACTTACGGAGCAACAATCACAAATGAACGAGAGGATGATTCAGGAATTTTTTTCGCGACGCGATATTCAAGAAGTTTACCGAAGGCAAGGAGGGCTTTCTACTTGTTCCTGCTCTGGGAAATGGGCTTCAACTTTTTCGTTTCGTTTTTCCATTAAAATTTGAAGCTCCCTCAAAAACTAATAAAGTCGATGAGGAAAAAAAACTTGAATGTTGTCATATTCTCATTTTTATGTTTTTTTCTATTGGCATCCAGTTTTCTAATTAATTCTTTGTTTGGAAGTGATCAACTGCTCGAACTCTTATACACAGATTAGTTGAACTACGCCATACCTTTGGCCTGCAATCGCGGGATGTTCCAAGCGCGAATTCGACTAATTGCATTCGCGGCGATCCCCTAAGCTTTACAGTTTGCTAAGCGATAAGTGACCACTCAAACTTTATTGCTAATACAGCGAGTTGGCGGTTGCGTCTCGAGAGAACGGGCTGGTGGTTGCGGTGGGCGCCGAGAAGCTGGCAGGATATGTCGTTGTGGCACAGTCAATAAACTTCATGGATATTGTCACTTTCCTACAATAAAGTTCCTACGGGATCTCGTTATTCGTCCAATGTCGTAATTTTTTTTTATCATCGTCTATAAGATGGACGAGAGTCCTAATGTCTTGTTGTAAACCGCATCGCGTCGAAATATTCATCGTTACAGAAACTCTTATTTTACAATTTGTTGAAATTCATATTTTTCGTTACGAACAACAAGAAGTTGTCGAGTTGCGAACAGAGGGAGCTTAGGCTGGCTTCGTTAGTCAATGCGTAACCGATTTTGAATTGGCTTTTGAGCAGTAGATTTCATTTTCCTTAAACGTAAATTGTCTCGAATGCAACAAATGAGATGATATTGTTGAGATTCCGTTTCCGGTTCTAGAAACTGGCGTCAAGGGATTTTTCATAATTCTTATACTTTCTCATGGTTTTCATGTTTTTCTTTCTCTGAATACGAGGATGTCGGTGCAAAGGTTTTCCAGTAAATGAGGGACTAGTTTTACGAACACTAGGGAGTACTTTGCGAGAATGGTGAATGTTTGTTCTTGTAGTTTGACGTCTCTCGCGCTCATTCTGGGCTCAACACATCTTGTTAGAATCTGCGATGAAGTCCCTTGAGAGTGCTCAACATTTCGCAGACTCGGTTTCTTCAGATGTACGATTCTTGCCTTCTGCGAAACTCTAACACTTCGTAGGGTAGATCTAGAAGTGATCGAGTGTTAGTTGAACCTCGCGATGGTAGAGTTCCGTAATGAATCTACTGTCTGAGCAGACGCATATGAAAAGAAGCTCATTCGCTCGGCGATGATAATTTTGTATCAGAGTCCGAGCACGAGGGTTTTTTTCGTTAATTTATCCTCGCAGTCTTCGTTGTTGCCATGTATTTTTAAAACCATCCGGTCAAAAAGATCGTTCAGCAACGTTTATTTCCGCAAGGATGACGAGTCGATAACGAACGACGAAGACGATTCTGCGTCATCGGAAAAGGGCAGTTCACGGCATGGCGATGATAAAGAAATCGCAGTGAAGGGAGACAAAGCCAGGAGAAAGAGAGGCACGGCAGGAGGTCGAGGAATTCGTGTGAATCTGGAAGATGACGAGGGTGTACGATCGTTCGATGAAAATGAAAATATCGATGGCGAGGAATTCGAGGACATGGTAAAGTACGAGACCATTGGTCTTGAGAACATTCTCGAAGGCATTTGCGAATGCCTGGAAACGACCAAAGACTCGAGGAGCCTTAAGAACGCACCAGAGTCCAGTCTGCCGGAAGATTTATCACCAACTCGGCCACTTGATCCAGTTACCGAGTTTTTCGAGAGGATGCGAGTTACCGAGTGTCCAACTGGCTCCTATATCTTACCGGAAATACCTGGCATCGGGCCTCCCGTGAGCCCTGAAACTGTTACGGCGGTTGGTCTCTGGCTGACAGAATGTTCACGACGCCAAGAGGGCCAAGTTGGACCACAAAACTTGAGACACTTTATGTGTCCGAGTCTTGATGGCAAGACTCGTTACGAGTGTTGCTCTGGGAGCAAACATCCATTTCCCATTTAACATCGATCTTAGTTACTTTTCCAAGCAAATAAACATTCTTTATTTTTCATTAATAACTTTTTCATTCATCACCATGGAACGATCACAATAAACATCGTTAATAAGCAAATAGCATTGTCATTATTACTCGATGTTTGAGTGGCAGCGATTCCCGTAGTTAGAAATAACAGCCTGCGAGAGATGCTGACGAAAGCTGACCTAGCCGAACCAAATATTCGTTCTATCGCTTCGGAACTCCGAGGAATAACGAAAAACGAGGGAAAAAGATTTAAAAAAAGTGATAACCGGAGCCTCTCGGTATTTCAAGAGCTTAATATTTTACACCTCGAGCTTTTCCGACCCGCACTACTAGACCTTAGTGATGTATATACTCATTTGCGTGCTCTACAAAGTAAGAGTAACGCCGTTAGACGTGCGGTCTTCTTCCTCCTTCATATATGCTGTCAGCTTTGTGAAATTATGTTTATACGATAGTGGGTGAGAAATAGGGAGAGAGGGAGAGGAAGGAAGGAAGGAAGGGAAGGTATAAGGTCGATGAGAGGGCAACGACTGAGACCTCGTTTCACGATGAATTCCTGCAGGATATCTACGACCTATGAATCCTCTACAAACTTGCGGCTCTACTTCCGGTGTGTCGAGCCAGGATGAGACTTGCGCACCAATATACAGAATATACTATGTACACACCAGATACGACCTAATCTGCTCAGACCACGTACATTCGTGCGAATGAGATTCGAGATAATTTCGTGGCTTGACATTATGTGTAACTATACTCAAACCACTTAAATTCTATTCTAAAACTATGGAAACCGTTGAAGGTTCTTTAATCAATTTCCCCATTCTCAAGACTGTGTCGTTCTTCTTTAAAATTTTCCACAATGTTCGAAAACTCTTCTTTCCTTAATATTCCATTGGGTTTCATTTTTTTTATGATAACGAATGCTGGGGAAAAATTCTGAACCGAGCCAAGTTGAAATCGTGATTTCATAAAAATAGAAAATGTTTCAATTTCATTATTAATCGAAAGCCTAAAAAGTTACGCTATGCCGAAATTTGGAAAGATGATTCCAAAGTGAGCTCAGTTCTTACGATATTTTTCAAATTTTTTGACTTGACGATTATTTGGTGGATAACTGAAAATTTATGAAACTAAAGTTCGCAACGTTCGGGTCCAACGAAAAATACTTTTTCTATTCGTCGTTTGTTCAATTTCAAAAACCATGACTATTTTCGGACCGATTTTGAGTTTGGATCCCGAAAAAAGATCGTTTTATTGTCCTGACCAAATATTGAATAATAATTTTGATATCTGCTTAAGAAAAAACGGCATTTTGTTGCATTCCAGCGATGGAAATTCCGACATCGTGAAAATTTACATCTATAAAGTTAATAACAATGTATATACATATAGAGCGAGAGGTTTACAAAGGTATGGGGGTGATAATCGATCCATAGTGTGGCTTCTGCTTCCTTTCGGGCTTGCTCGCGAGGCAGTAAACGCGATTCCTGCTGCGCGTACAACGAGAGAGGGAAAGGGCATCCGGAGACTACCAGCAGTTTCGTCGCCTCGTTCAATTTATCGACGCGTACGATAGTCCGCTACATTCCCACCTTCCCCCCACGAGTTCTCTGTTCTCTGTTGGAACTTCCGCCGATACTTGATTCTTCGGGCCAGAAGCGACGAGGTTCCTTGCAAGCCTTTCAAGCCAATGAGAATCGAGAAGAGAAAAACAAAGCTTAGCGATGTACAGGGTGTTCACGAGGCGATCTTTGTAATGCAAACTTTAAGCGAAGCACTCGTGAAGCATTCTTGATTCAAAACTTTCCCACCTTTCCATCAACCAATGAATTTGGGTATCACAAAAAAAAAAGGAGAAAGAGTGAAAA
The DNA here is from genome assembly GCA_963921915.1 of Hyposoter dolosus. NCBI lineage: Eukaryota > Metazoa > Arthropoda > Insecta > Hymenoptera > Ichneumonidae > Hyposoter > Hyposoter dolosus. The sequence goes on along the minus strand of OY998130.1, from coordinate 12,473,072 downwards.
CTCCGTGCATGACGATCGCGTTTAAAATTCAGAAAATCAGGTTGACAAGTTCGATAACGATGACGAATAAAATGTGGAAAATCCCTCAACCCTTTGGGGGCTTTCATGTGTCACGAGCGAGTCGGCCTCTACGCGCTCGACATTTTCATATCGACTTTAATGAACATGGCATATACTAATACGAAAAGTATATAAAAAATTGTGCTATACCAGCTGCAGGCTCGTACAATAATCGGAGCAAACGAGGCAGGGAGAAAAGCTAAATTAGCTCCGAATGGTCGATAATTTTTTAGCGTATCTTGGGAATGAATATTTGTAAATTAAAACCCTACGCTCCGACCATTTTCTCGTTTTTTCCGAAGTTACATCCAAGAGCATATGCGACAGTTTCGAAGAATCTGGAATATTGAATAGTGAGGAATTTACTCGCTGAGCTAATTGGCGTCTGGAAACTCTTGCGCAACGATTTGGTCTCTTATTCGCGTGTATGAAGGAAACTGACATATTAGCTCCTCGCGCAGAGAACCTCGATTTTTACACACATATTCGCATATTCGCTGCGCTCGTCTCATTTTCTCGGTTCGTTTCGAATTCAAGGCGCTGCGGCATTGTGGGAAAACGTTACACGTTCCGTTTTCAAATTTGCGAGATTATGTCACGCGTGCTTCTAGAATGAATCACACTGTCGTATATTGCAACGTGCTTGCACGACGCCCCGATTCCTCCTCGAAATAGCAAATTACGAGCATGTGGCAACTGACGGCCTTATTCATCCGAGAGCTCACGAATTACAAAAGAGCGCCAAAATCCCTTGTGGCACTGGCAAACACTAAGCAAGGCTTCACTGTCGTTTCTCCAAATGTTCTCTAATCCGCGTCGTCGCCTTGAATTCGAGCAGAAACAAAAGGAATGCATCGACCAAAGAAAAAAAACGCATCTCTGTCGTAATTATTAAGCCAGGCCAGTCAGTAAAATTGCGAGTACCATGAAAGTAAGGAAACTTGAAATAAACGATGTAATCATGTTCCAATTGTGATAGGATCGTTGTACGAAAAGCTTATTCAGAAAAAAAAAATAAAAAAAGGGGACGAGACTTGTACGAACTGAAGTCATTGGTGATGCAGAGCATGTGAAAACGTTCTGCACTTTTATAATCGCATGATTAAAGGAAGCAAATGGCAAAATGAGACATTTTCTGGCGTTTTTTCCGGATTATCTGTTCCTCACTGATAGCAACGTCGCTGGAGGAACGCAAACGTACGATAAATGCTCGAATACACGATCATGATTTGTCCCATTACGCTTGAACTACGTGCCCCTGATTGTAAGCGTTGATACAAGAGTGTATAAGAAAAAGGAATAGCCAACGATTAGCCTCAGTGTTCGGAGGCATCGTTGAAAGGAAAGAACGAAAAAAGTATTCAACGTCTTGTCCAAATTGCTTAAGTTTCTAAACTTAAATTCTACTCTTGTCGATACTTTTCTCTATCGTTATTGATCATTCGAACGATGATTATCCACCGTCTATTGTTTCAATTTTTCTCCGTGACTTTCGGAACTTCCATGGGCTGGTCCATCAAAGTTGATCCAACTGGGAAAGATCCTGCCGGAAATAACAAGGTCGAGCCTGATGGAGAAACTTTTGCTTTAATCTTCCCAGGTGAGACTTAAAAACCGCAATATTTTCAAATTCTACACGGATCAAGGACTTTCAATATCAAAGAGATCCCGAACATGTGGCTGACGAAACGAACGGTTTGATCACTTTGGGAGAATGCTATCGCTCGAGTGAACCAATCGTAGCAACTCGTTGTTGTTTAACTCGATTCCGTTCTCCAGGGCGAATTTCTCAATTTCACCAAAGTTAAAATTCCAAATTCCATTGAATTTTTGTTTCTAACGCCCTGATCCAAATAAAATATCCTCAGCGATGAGTGTCCGGTTGGTGTGTGACTTTATCGATCTCCTCTCAGTGGAGTAGACTCAGGGCAGGCCAGTAGTCAGTTGGATGACCGCGTTGGTCGTCAAGTGCAGGCAATCGGCAGGGTTTCCGGGAATTTCCCTTTGCCCTCGAGCACGATAGTCGACGAGAACAAAGTGGATCTGGAGGGTTCAAAGAAACAGGAACAAGAAATGAGGGAAATCGGCATAAACGCATGGTTCAATGATGACAAGGCAATTCTGCAATTTCTTCGTGTGTTTTCCGCCTTCTCTCGATGCGCAACTGCAGCTGACTTATTGCCACGTTATCGCATTTGCCAAGGGTAATGGGAGTCTGCAAAAAACTTTGCCAATACAGCGAAGTGCTTAATTAAGTCTTCGGGTGGCAAAACGGATACGTTCGAGCATGGCGCAGGCAAGGCGCTTAGGCAGACGCCACCTGTGCTGTGGTACAACGGGTCAACCAGTGCACGGCTAGGGGGCCACAATCCAGACGATAAGAACAATCTACGGAAGGCTTCTAAAGCCGCACACCAACCGCTCATGCATCACACTGAGTTGTTTCGAGGACAAGTATATCCGAACGACCGCAACCGCAGTAGAGACACGTGATGAAATTTTTCAATTTTGTCATTGGCCCTACTCGGAAACCGAATGGTTGCACGATTTTTATCTCCGATAACTGTTCACCCTTTTATGACGTTTAAGCTGTTTTGTGAAAAAGCAAGTTTCCATGTACACAGGAACAAAATGGTGTGGCAGCGGTAACATTGCTGAAAATCCCGAAGACCTCGGTCACTTCGCTGATACCGATGCCTGTTGTCGAGACCACGACCAATGTGACGATATTATCGAAGCCATGCAAACTAAACACAATCTCACGAATCCCAGCTCATTCACCAGGTTATAAATCATGAACTCTCCTCTCAAAAAGCCTATCGTACATATTCCGCAAAAAGAAAAAAACAAGAACGATAACAAACGGAAAATGAATCTGCAATTTTCGTTGTCCTGAAACTTTATGCCAGGCTAATAAGTTAATCGAATACCATCTCCATTATCGCGCTTTTACATTCAATTTATAAGAAAGCGTGGGCTGGAGACAAATGAATATTTCAGACAGAGGAACATTTATTTTTGGGTGACATTAAGTTTTTTTACAACAATTGAGTAAATTAAAAGAATCGACAACGAACTGAATATTTAACGAGGATTTTTCGTCTGGAGATATTTCGATGGGGTTGCGAGATAAAAATATTTTCACAGTAAGAGGTAGAGGAAAAGCGATACAGCTCTTTGTGGCTCTGAATGAAACGGAATACTTCGGTGACATATATTTGCTTGAGAGTCTTTGCAGCTCAACACCTCCGTTCGCCCGTCCGCAAGATAAGGTAAAAGTAAAGATTGAAAAATTGATCGAATTCACGTCTGATTGATCGCAGGGTACAGTGTTCGTGCGATGAAAAGTTTTACGACTGCCTGCACAGATCGGAGGACAAGGCAGGCGTACAGATAGGTACTGTATACTTCGATCTGTTGAACACGAAGTGCTTTCGCAACGACTACCCCATTCTTGGCTGCAAGCGACATACGAAGTAAGTTTTTTTTCCTCGTCCCCAGAGCACAGGCAACTGTGCTTTTTCCTCCAACACGATATGACGTCCCAAAGATAATACAGAGAGAGAGAGAGAGAGGTAAAGGGTGAAGTAGACCGAGAGTCAATAGAACAGAGAACGCGTGGAATTATTGAAAACGAGTACGAAGATGATCGGTGGAGAGAAGGAAGAGGAGAGCAAGATTGGAATGAAGCATTTTGCTCTCCTTCTTCTCCCATGTACTCCTTGGCCTCTTTTCCATTCGCATATAAATATAAACACGGATATCGGATGTGGCATATATCTCATGATGTCTGTGTGTAGTTACCTCAAACGTTGTCTCGAGTACGAGCTGGACGAGAGCCAACCGAAAATCTACCAATGGTTCGATGTTCCTTTTTACTGATTGCTACCATCCTAGCACTTCATAAGGAATCAAAAGAAATCGTAAGGAGGCATTAGCGGAACTCGGCATCAAGGACTCTTTGTTTTTCACTACGAAAGCCAACCTGGAACCACGACTGCACACACAGACTCGTCAGAAATTCAACTCATCTGCAAAACAAATTGAAATGCTCACTATTGCCTCGTTAAGAAAAAAGATCGTTCATCATCGTGGATCTCGACTCTCGATATGATCCACAGGCTCATCTACACTTAACAATGTATCGCACATGTTGATTAAATAAAAAGCTACTCCACGTGGCGTCTTTACGTTGAATTAAAGTTTCTTCGAATTTATCTCATTAAATAATTAATACAAATTAGACCAGCGGAGAGTTTTTTCATTAAAAATTTTCAATCCGAAGTATGAAGAAGAAAATAAAGAACTCTTGTGACTTTGTCAAGAAAAATAAATAAAATCCTTTTGTGTGTGAAAATGAAAGTGAACTTTGAGACAGTGTGAGGTGTAAATTGTTTGGAATAAAACAAAATAATTCGCGCGCATAAAAATACGAAGGTACTTCCAAAAATATAAAGTGGAAACTAATTTCGAAATGAAATTGATAATTCTCGACGGGAAAAAAATCATTTCATTAGTAAGTTTAATTGCCTGTCGTTTCAATTTTCTGATCAATATTACTCGAATATCAAATTAAATTACTCCGATCGCTCCGTCTGCTCGTTGTTTCCAATGGCTCCGGCAAGTCGTTATTTTTTTTTATTCGTCTGTTTTGAATATTACGACGTCGAACTTAACATTTCGGAAATGCCATGAAATTCGTTTGATCTAATATATAAAAATGTAGTGGATGAAAATATTTGTTCGTTGGAATCCACCGAAACGTTCGGTTCGATACATTTTTGAAGCTACGAATTAGGTATTTTTATTTAAAACCATTTTACGTGTTCAACATTTTCTACGTGGAAATACCAGCGAGGGGGCTCATGATACGAGCTATCGCAAGACTTCGCTTAGCCCATAGATGACTGATGACAATCGAGTTGCCGCGCGAGTCTCGTTGTCGTGCTTACGTAGGTGTGTGAGTCGAGCGTCCTCGGTCGCACTGCTTGGGCACGCTGTACTCACGCACACGTCGACAACAATGAAAACGATCGGTGACACCGACATGAATCTTCATCAATAATAACGGCGATTCATGTCATCCCAATAAAGCGAAGATATCACGCTTCGACGACAATAAAATCAGGCACATTTCGAATGCACGGAATTATTTCTCGTGCGGCAACGTCGAGGCCTTGTCTCGAACAATCCAAAGTCGTATTGGCAAATGAATTATTTGCTTCCATTGGAATGTGTCGTCGCATGCTCATAGGGTGCTTCGTTTCCATTGACACATCCGAGATTTGCTGGCAACCGGGGCTATGCAATTATCCTGCTCCTCCTCTTTCCCTGGGCTCATAGTCGACTGGAATAATCTCCGAATAAAAAATGCAGGGACTAACGTTTCGAGCATTTCAATTCGCTGTACGTTTGTTTATCAATGAGTACTGGAAAAATGAGGGAAAAAATAATCGATAATGCAATAACTGCAGCCTTGAGACGAGGAATATCAATTTCAAAATTTTAATATCGCACATTCGACGACCTCAACACGTTTAGAATGCTTAATTTCATGAAAAAAAATGAATGATTTTTATTGCATTTTGCCATCCCGGTTAAAGTTTCGCATTCCGATCCCCGATACAGATCATGATTTTCCAACGGTGTAATATATGCGCTAGGAAATTGATATCGAAGTTTGCTCCGTTGAGATGCAACAAAATTCTTCACTTTACTTCGGCAGACCCGAAAATCTGTATACGCGGTCGTTGACTGCAACGGATGGAAAATGTTTTTATTTTATGACGAAAACCTGCGGTAAGGTTCAAACCAGGAGCTGGTTTTTGTTTAAATTAAAAAACAAAAAAAAACGTATTTTTGGTGAAGGTTTACAGATGCAAGCTTGGCGAGCATTCCACGAGCAAGCGAGACGTATTTTAAATGCGCATTATTGGTGACCTTCTGAGGAAAAACTCGACTTGACGAGTGTTGGATAAAAATAATTCTTGCAAATGGTTTCTATTTCTGAAAAGTAGGCGGTTGAAATAATTAATAAGAATAATGGATCGGTGCAAGGTGATTGAAGGATTAAATATTTAATGAATAAACGTCCGAATTATTTTGACTTGACGACGAGATCTAAAAATGGGTTTGTATGTGTTTGCAGATGTGACGACATCCGTGGAAGTTCATTTCGAGAACAAGGACGGCGGCTTTTTTCTGAAGCATACGCCCAAGCAGTATTTTCCATCGAGATCAGATCCGCTGTCTTCGATCGGCTCGGGGACGGGACAAATGCCTGTGATACCGGCGGACGTGATGAGTTCATCGCCGTCGGTGATCGTCCCACCCCCCGGATCGTTACTGTCGGTTGACAAATTCACAGTATTCCAAACGAGCGAACCAGCCTCGGTCCGGGCGACTTATGGTCCATTTAGCACGAAACAGACCGTGCCGGCGCGGTATATCGTGCCCGATCCTTTGGAGGCTCTGCCAGGGCCGGAAATGCGTAGAAACGTCACTGCATCCTCCAGTGCTGCTCTGATGGATGCTCAAGAGCTTGGAGCCCGCCATCTCGACATGTCAGCTCATTTGGTTGGCTCGAACATACCCAGAGATTCACCAGTTCTAAGAGTTCTCTTTCATGCTGGTAGCGAAGCTGGTGGACGTCGCCAACTTCTACTTGCGCGACATCAACGTGTGTGCGTTCTGCTGCATGCTTCCTTACCCGGAAAAACTCCTTTAACAGCTACCTGCAGTCCTGACGGTGAGGATGGAGTTTGCTTAGCACAAATCACGATACCAGCCGACTGGTGGGCGCCATTACCAGCACCCGATGCCTCGGGCAGAGTCAAGATTGCAAAAACGCCCCCGAGATTAGTTCAAGTTGCTTATTCCGTTCTCGAGCCAAGAACCATAGCGATGGCGGAAGGAGATCCTCTTGCCGATGCTTCTGGCAACGCCTCCAGAATGCAGACTCAAGTCGACAGCTCGTCCGTTGGTGGATGTCGTCCCAGAGTTCAAATTCAACCCGAAACTCCACTCGGCAGTATTCCTCTTGCCCCGAATCGATCTGACTACAAGGAACTTCGTGCTGATGACTCGTTGACGCTTTTGGTACCCCATGGACCTCTCTATCCAAGATCGAGACTCCACGTACCAGCTTTTCTTCTTCCTCAGACAGTTCCATCCTCGGCCAGCATGTCCTCTCAGCGACAGACAGCCACTTCGATCGCAACGGTTATTCTCAGGTAGGTGCGTCTTTGTTTTTTCTTCTAGCCTCGTCCTTTCGGAGTCTTCGAAACTTTTCCCGCTGAAATACACTTGAAAAATTCACACATTTCCACTCTGCATATTTATTGCTGTCTGGACTGTGACTCATAAAATTTGCTTCACCAAGGCTTTTTCTCCTTGGGTGTACCTCGCCGACTTCTTCGGTTTATCGATTCACCTCGTGCTATTACCTTGATGGAATATACTATTTCTAGAACTCGGGCATCGGCTTTCATTTATGGATGTGCTCTTGTGACGCAAGAGAATTACCTTCACCAGCAAGTACATTGCGTTTTTCCTGTCCCTTTTTCTAACGTGTTATTTCGGTTTTTCATATCGTTGGAATTCGTTCGAATCTGTCGTGAATCGCAAATAGGATTAAAAAATATAAAAATCAATATTTACATTTCCTTTGGGCGACGAACATTTTTCGTAATTTTAAAATAATTCAATATCGTGAAGCAAAATGCCAATGGAAATGCAATTACGACAATACTTGATCCGAGAAGACCAACGAGCGCCATAAATATCGAATCAGAATCGAGAAATTCTACACTCAACGTTCCCAATCTTATATAGTGGCTGGAAATTCATAAGAATGTAAAAAGTCTGTCGTTACGAACGATGTCAAGTCGATAGACAATCCTTTTTCTTTTTCGGAATATGAGATATTTTTTATTTTGTCCGTATTCTGACAATATTTTTGGTCGTTTTGAAAAATGTTTAGATTCAATGATAGAAAGAGAAAAAAAATGAATATATGGACGTGCTGTTTCGACAATTACTTTCAAGAGTTTTATCAAATAAATGGACCGACCGAATTTACATTTTTCTTTGTGTCCCACGTAGAGCTAAGGTCAAGTCGGGAGTGCGAATTTTAGACGCAGCACCAAGCAGTCCACATTGGATTCTGAAGTCGGAGATAAATGTGAAAAATACAGCGGCGACGTTCACAATAAGACGACGAGAAAATTCGCCTCGGCTGCCAAACACGTAAGCATAAGTAGAAACGATGACAAACCGAGGCGCCCATTACACGATCAGTCTGGTGGCTTCAGTCCAGTCCAGACGAACGGATTACTAAGAAAATGATGTCAATGTCCAGATATTTGTCACGCAGATTCATCACTCGGTCAATCACCCACATTCCACGCTTGTTCAGGTTCATTATTGACTGTCGAGCGTGTAATGGGCGCCTGAGGTATTATTCCCAACAGCCCATTATTTTCTTCTTTTCTGTGAGTGTGTCTGTGTCCGCGGAATTTCGTTTACGATAAAAAGCCGCACGACAAAATAGAGCTTAATTTTTGAAGAGGCCTGTGGCTAGCTTTTTCAGCGAAATACCGAATTTATCAGTTTCAAAGCGCGTACGCTCCGCTCAGCTTCAATTTAACTTCTAAGCGATCTGTGCATCGATTTTCATTGCCCGGGACCTCGGAACGAATAATCATTCAATCCTAACAATCGTCGACGAGCTGAAAATCTATTTTGAGCAATGTCGTAATGAATTTCCATTTTTCTCGAATTTCTCTTTCACTCAACCAATAAATAATTTTTCAAACTTGAACAAGTGGTAAATTAAAATGCCTACGTTTTAATTTTTCTCGAGATTTCTATTGAAATATCGATATTTTCTGTTTTTCATTCGAAATACTTGTTCAGCTCGGCAGAGGAGATTATGACGATGCTATTGGAGGCCAGCGAGGAGGGTGCTGGCAGCAGTAGCTGGGATGGCGGACGTATCGCCTGGAGCGTTCGCTATGTCTTGGAAGGCGATTCTACTCTCCAACCACGGACTGGACAAACGGACGATAATATTCAGCCCGAGAGACAACAGCAGCAACAACATCACCATCGCCGGCCGCATATCGAGAGAAGGAAGCTCCAAGCACGACTGGAGATACAAAAAGACGATATTCAAGCTGTTCTACCTATTTCGAAGGTACGAAACGGTCAACGACTCCCATTGTTGGACGAACGTGAAATATTTTCCAAGTTTACTCTCAAGACACACCAAAAAAACTAACGGACCAACGACAGACAATGGAAAAATGCATAACGGAACTGAACAACGACTTCGTTCGAAATCGATAATTTTTTGGGGCCACGTTTAAATGGACCAGTTTCTTTTTTCATTTTCTTTTTATCGATTCTCAAACGCTTCCAAATTTTGCTGAAAGATTGAGTTTCCAGGTATCAAAAAAAACTCCTCATTACCGTCGCCACGCTGCATAACAATTCTGGGCAAAGAAACAAAATTTTCTCTTCCATCGCACAAAAGAATAAATTTTGAGTTAGAAAACTATTCAAAAATGATTCGGAATTCCCAGTAATCATCGTCTCGATGAGAGCGTGAGAAAAAGTCTGAAACGCTACCGCTGATGGGTTGAAAATGAAAAATATCATCGGTCGTGCCGGCCGTTTCCGGCCAACCATGGCCACAGCTACTGGCAGTTTCCCATTAAAATTCATTTTTCGTATTCTTCGATGAATCACGATTTTTCGAAAACGTTTCTCAATCTTTTGTTTCCATCCACGGCGACGTTTTGAACACATAAAATAAAAATCGAATAAACGAAATCGAATAAACAAGAGTTACTTGAGGTTCACTTTGAAAACGCCTATTGTGCCGGGAAGGTTTAGAGCCTCGAGCAAACCCTGTGAACCATGCCGACAATAATGTCGATGAAAAATTGAAAAACACATACGATCGCGGCCTTTGAATCGTTTTAACTTAACGTCGAATTACGTTGACTCTAGCAAACATGTTGGAATAAGAAAAAAAAAAAAAACCAAAAAAATAATCGATTTGAACAGAAAGTTGAAAATATTGAACGACGTTGCGACGAAGGCGACGCCCAAAGTGTTATCTATTTATCCAACTCGGAATAAACCAGGTTAACCAAGTTTGAAAATGAAGTAAGTTTTTTCTTCTGCATATAAGTCCACGAGCAAGGTGATTACTAGGAAAGCAAAGCTCCCTACTAGCAAGAAATCTCCGAAAATTGGAATGATGAAGTTAAACATTCATGGACATGCGGGTAAACTGGAGATTCTGCAAGTTTTCGATGCACTAGTTAATTATCTGTAGGCATATAGTTATGAGCTCGAGTCTGTCTTGTATGGCTTGGAATCTCGGGTATATGAAAAACCAAGAGAAAGTAAGAAGAGCGAGTGAGAAGGAAATGGTTGATTAACAATTCGTTAATTAATTCGCTTACGCCGGCTCAGGATAAGCAGCCTTTGAAATACGTAAGCCCCCCGTGTGCGTTAGTCGCGAGAAACTAGTTACGAAGTCTTGAGAACGCACACTCGCACCCCTTGATAATCTCCAGTGGCAAGAAAGTGTAGAAAAAAGCTCGACTCCGTCTTTTTTTAACTTTTTCACTATCGTATCTCAACTTATAATTTTTACATACGAGCTATTCTTGCTCGGGAAACCGTACTCTTACCAACGACCCAAGTTTCGAGTGGCAGAAATTGGTACAGAACATTGCCGGGTTTACTTTAGGGGATCCAAGTAAACGAGTTACATTCTGATCATTCTCGTGAAGCATGAATTCATTAATTTTTCCCACAATCAGTAGGTCACAGATGTTTGAAAAAAAAAATCGAAAGTATAATTCAACATTTATGGACTTCGATAATTACATCGATGAATTACACACTCCGGAAGATGCAAGGTTTTCAAAATCTCTACAAAAAGGGGCGTCGCGACGATTCGTAGTATTTTTTTCCATATGAAAATTAATATTAATATTATTTGAATGGTGGACATTCGTTGTGATTATCGCAAATGTATGGGAACGAGATTGGCGGCGAAGTTGAGACATTGTGGAAATAGGCGAAGCGAAAGCCACGACCGCGTCTAATAATAATGTAAATCCCAAAATGATAAGTCTCATGGGGCCTCATGGGAGTAATCTTCCGAAAGAGAAGCAATTCATTTTTCTTTGACGCGACGGCCAAGACCACTTGGTTAGGGATCCCATAAAGATCTGATATTCCCATAAAAGTTTCCTCATCCGGCGTCGAACCAACGAACCATTTAATGACTCCGAATTTATAGAATCTCGAGGAAAATAAAAAAAACAGTGTATCTTTATTTTTTAGTGTTATTTAATTAAAACCTTCAAGATTGCAAGTCCGCTATACTTCTGCTGGAATAGCCGAAATAAATGAGATTCCCATAGCCGGTGAGGTAATAAAATTGACGACAGACGATCGACGGCACCTTTCACTGATTGCGTTAGAGGAATCTTGTTTACCGATCCACTCAGTCCGCTGTATTTTTCTCTAGAAACGTTGCTACAGACTCTTTTGAGGATATTCCCTTTTACACGGATATTTGTTCCATCCAAAAGTAAATAAACGATCAGAAAAGCTACGCGCAGGTTTCTAAAACTAAAAAATTCCCGAATATTCATTTTTCATCGACGGAAGAAAAAATTTCTTCACCATTCGAATGACCTAGAAATATTTTTTCTAAGATAAGAATCCCCAAAGCCCGAAGCTTATTGTAGAAAAATTAATCCAAGACTCGAAAGTCACCCTTGAGAAGAATTCCGCGAGGAACAGATGTTGATTCTTACGGATGATTTTAAAGTATTTGCCGCTGAAGCATCTGGAGTTAACACAAGCAGTGCACTGTTCGCAACAAGGATGAGAAAAAAAAAACACCTGCCATTCTACGCGAAGGTCGAACAAAGTGGAAAGAATTAACCAACCGCGGAAAAAGGAGTTCAGACCAGTCGCCCAAGGCTTGACTGTGCGCACAAAAAAACAGAACGGCGTTCCACCAACAGTTTGTTTGTAGAGATCACAGACATCAATATTGATGTTGTCAGGTCGGATAGTGCTCCGACCGATGGACAAAAAAAAACTGTATCGATGTTGCCATAAACTAAGTTGTGCCACAGTTTCATTTTAGATATTTTTTTAGTGCATTTTATATTTTTAGTCGACGATAAAAATGAAGCCCAAAGAAGTTGATTTCCGGACAGAAATGAACAAAGTTTTCAAAATTCTAATTCATTTTAATAAATATGACACTGAAGTTCGCAACGTTAGAATCCAACGGAAAATACTTTTTTTTTTATTCATTGTTTGTTCAATTTCAGAAACCATTACATTTTCCGGACCGATTTTGTGTTTGGACCCTAAAAAAAATGTGTCTTATTGTCCTGACTAAATATGGAATAGGAATCTTGAGGTCTGCTCAAGAAAAAAACGGAATTTCGTTGTATTTCAACGATGCAAACTTCAACATCGTTAATAAATTCAACTTCTGACGCAATCTGATTTGACAGGATACTTTGAAAACATTTTCCACATAGAACAGCTTTTTAAAATCGTACAATGGTTCTTAGTTGTAAGAAAATAATTTTCGTCTGGATTTCATCGCATTGTTAGGTTCCTGCATATTCTGAGAATAATGGTCACAATGAAAATAATAATAATACTGTTGAAAACGTTAATGACAACAATAGTAATGGACGTACAATTTCATAGTCACAATGGTATTTTGTTATAGAATTGGGAAGTGATGAATACAGCTGTTTTAACGGGTCGTCAAGTGTCCCAGGCAATGAAGGTTTTCATCGTTAGCCAGGCTGGTACCGTAGCTGACGTAACACTTCAGTCGTCCTGTCATTCCGAAGACGAGAGCGTTCTTAAAGTAAGTATTATTAACTGTCGAGACACTCGAATAAATTTTATAAAGAGTCTGGATGGCTGGACATGTTCATGGAATCTCGTAGTTACGCGGAGAGAGATTTCTTGTAAAATTACCATGGCAGCACAGCGTCGAGGTTCTGTTACGTTTATCCCATTGGATCTTAACAGAAACATAACTTTTTACCGAAAATCGAATAAAAAACTACGGTGTTTCTGTTGAAATCCAAAAGAATGGACAAAATAGAACTTCAACCACACACCATAGCGTACCATCTCAACAAATAGTGAATTTCAATGACTTTTAATAAATTCTTATAAAATTATGGTATAATAATATTTTGATCGTTGCATGGGTAATAATATTCTTTTGCGTAATATTTTGGCAGGTCTCGTCATCATGCAGTAGCGTGTACGTGGATGGTTCAGAAATTCGTGGTTCGAGTAACGCGTCAGTTCTCGTAAAGTACGGAACGTATACAGGTCTGGCTCGTTTCACGGTTTGGATGCCAGAGTTTCCATTGGAAGTGACGGTCGGTGATTCGAAATTGAGCCAGGTCAAAGGTTGGCGAGTACCAGAAGGGCATTTGTTACAGAAAAACAAGCGTAGCTTGGCGAACGATACCGAAGATAACGGGAGGGCAACGACAGCGACGAATTCTCGAATAAAGCGGGATGCCCAGGCTGTCGATGAGAACAACAACGAGGACGAGGAAGATGAAGATGACATTGACGCCGAAAGATTCCGCGGTGACGATCGTTGGGAGGCAGTCAATTCGATAGATCGAAGTCCTCTCCAGCTAAATTGCAAGCTACGATTTCAACAGAGTCCGGTTGAGGTCCACGCGAAATTCCTCGCCGCTGGTCACGATTCCGGCCGCGAGAGTTACTTCGTTAATCGTAGAACTTGGCTCCGGGTGACCGATCTTGTCGCCGGTTTGTTGAGAGTCTCCGATCCTCGTATTGCCACACTTCTTCAGGATCGTATCGTCCAAGGACGCGGAGTTGGCCGCACCGAAGTTCAAGTATTGTCCCCAATCACCGGACGAGTCATCGGCGCCAAAGAAATACGAGTCGGCAACGATCGCGTCACCATCACCAGATTATCCGTCAGGGTTGTCTCCGGCTTACAGCTCACAATCAGCCCCGACTCCCTTATAGAAAATGGATATGTTGCCAGAACTTTCGTTACTCGGCGACTCACAGCCCAATATCAGGTACGAACCCATAAAAACAAACTTTACACATGCACCAATAATTTCAATACAAAATCATTCCCAAAAGAGCCCATAACAAATAGAAATAAAATGATTATTCAATTTTTTCTTGAACGTAAACATTTTTTTACTGTATTCTGCGACGAAGTTCTGGTTCGGATTCATCCAAAACGTTTCGTCTGCTTTTCTAAACTTTCGCCGTGATTTGAACGCACGTTCACGTTAAAATGTAAATCGAAAATTAAAAAAAAAACGAACAGTTTTCTGCTCACTTTGCCATAAGACAAATTTAGCTGATGAAAGCTTTTTTTTCTACCATCGAAAACTTGTAGAATTTATGGGATTTACTCAGCACATTGCTCGGTAGACTATCGAATCCCCAAGGCACTACGTATCTGAATAAAAAATGTTGAGCGTGATCGACGACCCACCCTTCTCATTCGTGTTTAGAGGGCGAACACAAAATTATAGTCGTTGTCGGAATAACATGCAAATTGGTCTATATTCGTCGGCAAAGAGGCATTGTGACGGAAAAGTGTATGGAAGAAAAAATAAGAGTTGAGCACATGTCGAGTTTGTATGAAGTTGGGGTTTACGGACATGCGGACGCAATTTTTGTGGCTGCGTAATACAGAGTGTGCGAGTCGGTTGAAGGTTGTTGATCGATCACCTACTTCCAAAGGTTTCCGACAAGTTGTAGGCTCCGAGATTCGTTAATGAGCCGGGAAATTGCGTGTCGTCGACTCGAATCAACTTTGCGTTGCATGAACATTTTATTCCCCTCCAACTTTTGATTCTTCAGTCCCTTAGAGACTCGAATTTCATGTAGTATTTCGTTGGACAAATGTCGCCGTTGAATTTTCAGTGAAAATGAAAGGATTTTTTTCTGTTGCCTGTAACGTTCAGGAAGGACTTTTGGATATCGATATCGAATTTTCGGACAACACTCGAACTCCTTTGAGGGAAGTTGCTGTCAGTGATTACCATCTCGTCGTTGAGAGTCTGGACCCCGAGGTCGTGGCATTTGCTCCGATGGTCGCGGCCCACCATCCCCGGGTTATCGCTGTTGGTGAAGGCCGAGGTGATTTGTTACGAGTCACCCTACAATTGGCTGACGTTTGCCGACTCCCACCTAGCGGAGGTCGCAGGTTCAAGGGTTCGTCCACGAGATCTAACGGACCCTCGCCCGCTCTCGCTACCGCATCCGCCAACGTCGAGGTTGACTTCGCCACCGGTGACCTTCCTCATCGTCCTGAATTTGTGCAAAATGACGGGGGTGGTACCGTACAAGGAGGTTCGTCCCATCATCACCGTGAACGGAAAACCGGACGTGAAATTTCCACGGACCTTCGAGATATTATTATCGGTAAATTTTCACGTCATAATGTTTTCAGCTTACAAGAAATTTCATTTTATTTGCATGAAAAAACGTTTTGTGTTCTGTAAAAATCGCCAAGATCCGAATCTATCACTTTTCGATGCTTAGGAAAAAATACTGTTCCGAAAATAATGTTTTTCTTTAATTAAGAAAATTGAACAATCCTCAGGTGGAATGGGCGGTCTAGGAGGACACGATCATGAAGATTCAGACATGACACCACTAGAAATCGGAATGTACTTTCTACTAGCCGTTTTTTCTTTCGGCATCGTTGTCTCGGTAGTTTCGTGCGTTGTTTATGCAAGCAAGTTTAAACCTCAATCGAGTGATTCACCGCTGCCGAGTCTCCCAGTTCTTGGTGCAGCGAGAGCCAGAGCGGCTGCGAGTCAATTGGCAATGGGTCGAAGACCCCGTGAGTCTACGACCAACGCCCACGACTGGGTTTGGCTTGGGCGTGCGACCCTGGAACGAGCAGCTTGTGCTCCTCAACAGGTGCGGATCATTTTTTATATGCAAATTTACACGAGCCACACAATTCACGTGGAAATTTTATTCTGAACCCACAATTTGTCATCCATTTCGTTTTTTTTTATTATTTCACCATTTGTAACATTTTTCCAGACTCGCAGTTCTGAATAACTTTTCGTCCCCGTAAGATGAAATTCCAATGACCCGGAAACTGAGAATATCACTAAAAAAATTGACCAAAAGTTTGTTCCCCATGTAAATTGTTTTTTCAAAATCTGTACTCGATTTAAAAGAACTTTCTGTGCCAAACTGGCCGAAATTATTGGAGTCATCGGAGCAATAGCTTAAACGGAGTAAACGAGTGGAATTATCGTCTCAACATTGTACCAAAAGGGTTTCCAAAGCTCGATTTATTGAATCAGGTTCGAGTGACGAATAATCCATTGGCTGGTGAAGAAGAGGTGGATCCGGTAATAGCGGAAATCGGCACGAGTTTCGACAATCCGAATCATATAGAATTGCCAACCGCAACGAGACAAGTTGGATGGTCAGCGAGCTCAGTACCGATCGATACGACGACTTACTGCAAAAGGAACAAAGGACCGCGAAGTTTGGTCAGTAAACCAGTCAAAGGGAGCTCGGCGAAAACTCACAATAACGCAGGTGTAACGGCCAACGTAACTCAGCGAAATGGGTAAATTTTTGTCTTTTTTTAGTTGATAAAATATTTTCTTTGTATTTTCTAATGGGAAGGAAAAAAATAGTGCACAGTCGCACAGTTGTGGTTATCGCATTGCTACGTTGTTATAGAAATGAGGAGGGATCTACATCGGACGTACCGCCTCCTTTGCCGCCCCATGGAGTTCCAGCCGCGAGTTCAGTGACGAATGCAGCGGCTAGCAACGGCAACGAGGACTACAAGCCGCCAGTACCGCCGCATAGAAATACGGGGGTGATGGTCCGACCCCCGGAAACACCGAAGAAACACCATAGAGCATCTACTGGTGGGCATCAAAGTAACCATCGTCATATCAAGCACCATCACCATCATCACCATCATGCGAAAAATCCCAGCAAAAGTAAGCAGCTAGTAACTGCTGGGATTTCGTCACAAGTGAACGAACATCCTAGTGTTTCTGAAACGGAAAGCGATTTCGTACTGGGGCAAAATTCGCAAGACGACAAAGCGACGAAGGATGGAAAATCGAAGGAAATTAAGAGAGCAACGATAATCGGTAACCCAATGTTTTCGTCGTCATCCTCATCATCCTCTTCATCATCATCGTCATCATCCTCGAGTCACGAGGCCGAAGAGCCCGTCGCAATGGATGATCTCAATCTAGACATGGATTACAATCAGATTATGCAATATTTCGATAATCTGAAGGAATCTAACGCCTAGAGCATCTCGACGTCGTTCGATTGTGGGCGATTCGGTTGAATCGATGAAAAGATTCCCTGGCCCGGTGCAATCAAATATTGTTCCTATCGTACTCCAATCCGAAACATTCCCTTCCTATTTATCCGTCACTAGAATTTCCAATATTTCCCGGGATACTTTTCCTTCGACATATGAACGACGTCGAGAAAACGCCATTGTACACACGCGGAGATCATACGTTCGCGATTCGTCGAGTCTCGAGACAAACGAAAACGAAACTAACAACTAACAATGAAAAAAAGCGAGAATACTTCCTAAAGTCCTTCCTTCCTTTCGTGAACGTGTCATCGGCCGTTTGCGGAAGGATACTATTTATAATCCTCGAGATATGTACCGACAACAAAAATATCTTTCCGATTTATCGCAAAGATTAACATCGTATATTCGGGCAAAAGTATACACAAATCATATTTCACGTATGCTCCGAAAAGGTCGTGAAATGCTTTACGTAATTATATGTAAATTAGATCGATGCAAGCATTTTTTTTATCCAATTTCATTTGGTGCAGCGACTTGTATTTTTTTTTGTCAAGATGTGGAGGAAACAAAAATCTCTTTAAAAAGCTCGATTGCTCAATTTTACTGCCAGATAATTTCGATCGTCTTGACGATCAGGATAATCTCAACGACAAACTCAAGCAATTCCAATGAAATATACAATTGAAGGAAACAAAATCCGATCGTTCGTTGCTGAGCGTCATTTTCCGCAAGAATAAAAATCTACGGCCTTTTGAGCCAAAAAAACAATCAGAATCATATAATTTCTGATTCCTGGTTCAACTTACGAAAATTGCGTACTCGAGCACATTTTTCGTTAAAAGGACTTCCGGTCCATGTAAATCGAGACAAAAAAAACATCGTTTGCACGTTAATGAAATTTTTTTGTTGCATCGATCTGATGTGTGTGTCAGGATGACTGTGTGCGTGTATGTCTGTGTGTGCGCTCGCGCGCGCGTGTGTGTGTGCGTATGTATACAGGATTCCCCGACGTCTGCCAGCGTGAATATTTTCCGAAATATTTGTTCGAAACCAAAGTTATACCCTTCGGAAAAGAATATCATCATCGAAAGTTGCATCGTTGACATGAATAACAACCTTAATTTTTCCCATTGTCGCCCGGTTCAAAGAACGGTACTTATCACTCGCTAAATTCTACCCTATTCAAACCTTTCAAAACCTTGTCAGAAGAAAACTGATAATAATCCGAAATGGTGCCGAATGGAATTGGATAATGTTGAAAAGGCGATAGATTGGAACATAATGGATTCATCGAAAATCTCACCACACGCAGAGCAAAAAATGAGAAAGAAAAAAGCATAATTTCACTTGAAGTTGTCGAAAAGTCATTCTGAAGTCTCGATTATCGTTATCGTTGTGTTTCGAATATTAGTTCGGACATTGTATATCTCGGGAAATATTTGCACAGGAAGATTATAATGGGACGTCCTGTATGTACATATAAATAATCTAGTCAGCTTCCTAGCAGCACTTAACTCGACGCGATTGTTAACGACTTTAACCCTTCACTGGTAATTATTTAAAAATTCGGTGCGACACGCGACACATCTATAAATATGGTAGCGCACTTGTGTGTAAATGAAAATCATCCCATCGGTTTCAACTGTGGAAGAGCCAACTTTCCGCGTCATCGGAAACCAATAACGACGCGATAGAGCAAAAATATATCAATCTACATACACACACACGCACGCACAATTACACACACGGGGTTAGTGGTACCATGACGTATCGTTTTCAGCCGGGAGTAAAAATGATTATTTCAATTTGAAAAAAAAAAAAAAAAAAACTGGAGATCGCAAGCGCTCTAGTTTTTGTACAAAATGCTGCCTGGTTGCAATAGCAAGAATCATAATTTCCGAGGATATCTGACGTTGGCTAAAGACCGATAAACCATAGACAGACATCATCGTTTCCTCAAAGCGATACGTCCAGGTACTAGTAACTCAGGGTTTTAAATCATGCCGTTCAAAAGTTTGGAGGTAGTTTGAAACTTTGATAAAAAGTAGGTTATTAATTTATGAATAATTGTAAAAACTTCTCATTGAAAAATCTCATTGACAAATCAGTCATTTTTGATAAATTAAGTTAAAACTATGTTAGAGGTTATTTCCATTGAAAAAACCATCAAATAGCATAGATTTAACAAAAGAACTAATCAATGTTTGATTTAAAAAAAAAAACAAAAGTAACTCAAGGCGTATAAATAAGTTTTTCTTACTGTTTATTTATTATAAACAATCGTTTCATTTTTTTTTCATGTAAACGTATCCAATTCGTTTTGTAACGTCTAAAGAGTCTTTGACAGCAAATCCTGTGATGCTGCAAAGAACCAGAAAGAATTTTGGTGCCATAATGTAAATATTACCAGAAAATTATAAAGCAATTCCAAAACTGAGAAAAAAAAATACCGTTCCAAACTTTTGATCGGTAGCATAAAATATTTAAAAAAAAAAAACTATCAAACGAATCAATTCGAGGTTTTCGACACTTGAAGTTAAACTTTCGGCTCCATATCTTACTTGACTGATAGCGTTGAATATTTGAGTCTCCAAATAAACTCTATTAGAAAATGTGTTGCTAATCGAAGAAGAAAATATTGATGATAAATTATTTTCGCCGAGTATCGGTCAAAGTTTCGGTCAAAGGACTGCGTGCTTATCGCAGCTCAGAACTGTATAAAAAAAAAAACGACATAATCATGGAAACTCGTAGCTTTTTTTACAAATCATTGAGACGAACGAGTCCTTCCTCTCTGCACCTCTAATCCGTTCTTCGAATATATAAAATTTGAATGAAAAATATTTATTGATAGTATTTAAAACGATACTCGCTCTTGCAAGCTGTGCTGGTGAAAGCATATCTCCGATTCTGACAATAGCGCAATAGAATACAAAGCCGTCACATCAGCCATAGAAAAAAAGAGATGCTTAAAAGTAAGCGAAGAAAAAGTTGACGTTTCAATTATGATATCAGTATCGCCGATCAGCAATTATGATCGATCAGTCGATATAAAAACTATAAACTTCAATAAATATCGTATATTTTGTACTGTCAGCTAAAATGCTACGATATCATAAAATATACACGCCCACACAATCGTAAACACACACACACACACACACACACACACACACACACACACACACACACACACACACACACACACACACACACACACACACACACATATATATATACAAAAGTTTAAACGTGCCAGCACAAATGATTTTACCAGTCCTGGGTTAAAGTGTCAACCTTTGGATTCCCTGTAGCGCGAGTTTTTCGTTAACGAGAATTACTTTGCGGACAAAACAAATCCATGCTCTTGTTTTTATAAATAAAAGGGAACTTGAGAAATATTGAAGAAAAAAAAAAAAACATCGTTTTAACGTCAACTTGCGTTAGCAGAAATACTCTATAGTTTACCTTCGTAAAGATATTTATTCGATTGACTGCGACGTCATCAAGTTTGTAAATTTTACTTTGTAAGATTTTGTACATATATTATAGTTACGCAAATAGTACAAGGTATACCTATAACGTATTAATTATTGTAAATGTATTATCAGCGCGAGCGTGTGAAGAAATGGGAGAAAAGAGACAGGAAAGAGAAAAAAGGTTTGTGGTCGCCATGCTATTATTGACCATATTCGTTAAATATGTTGCTTCGATCGAATAAGACTTCACAAACTTGCGAGAATTCCCTTCGAGAATTGGTGGAGTTCTCGTTATCTATTATTGGGCTATGAAAAGAAAGATATGCATTAGGGTGACACGAAAGATCGACAAACTCTATGGAAACAAATTCTAATTGTGTAAAAATGGTGTGTTCTTGCCTCAGAGTGACATAAAACGATAATTAATCACTGATTGGTTTCATCAAATTCGTTACCATGATATACAGTATGAAAAGCGAGAATTGGCAAAAAGAAAATTCCGGATTTGACACTGGAAGTTGATCCATGATCGTTGAAAAAATGAAAAAAAATTTACACATTTCTGCACATTTTTCTTGTATCGTATTTGAAAATTCGGACGGGAAACTAATGTTGGAGTATTTGGAACCAGAAAATCGAGCTAAATTTTCACAGAACACGGCATATTTGATGTTTAGAATTTACTTTTACGATTAGAAATCTTCGGACGGTCCTGCTACACAAACACGAATAAAATACGCGAAATCAATCCTCGACGCGTGGGTCTCTCACGTTAAGACCAAAAAAACCATCGAACGTCTGTATGCTCGCGATCATTATAAGGTCGTGAAAAAAACGTGGTCTCTTCGAGTCGTATTTTTACCTCCGAATTAACAATCGATGCTGTGACATGCAGAGCGAGAGCTTTTATAACGACGCGTCGAGGTTTCCTCAAGTGATCGAGTGGAACAGGATAATTAACACGGAACACACACTCATATGCAGAAAAATGGAAAGACGAGTTATTTAAGATTCAAATGCCGACGATTAATCCTCGAGGGAGTTGAAAGTACACGGAGGAAGCGGTACGAGGAGACTAAGCATGTAGAATGTAAGCATCTATCTAGAGCTTGTATGGAATACATTTCATAAGTACCTTTAATCGTAATTTACATGTTTAGCGCGCCATTGTAGGAAAATTAACGTAGCAGAGCATATGTAGTGGTATGAACCTGTGAAAGAAGTAATCATTAAGGAAGAAAACAGAAACGGCACATAAACGATACACCGATTATTAAGCGCGATAATGATTCAAACGAAGCGGGTCGAGTACACAGAGATGATGAGTATTCGAATGAAAAAAGATCCCATGATTCTTTACAGAACAATTTCAAAGAATTATCATGAAAACTTCGGAGTTTTTTTCGTAATCACTAAAAAAAAAAAAAAAAAACACTTGAATATAAAAAACGTTTAGTTTCGTTTTTTAAATTATTTTTCATTCGAAATATGTCCTTTTCTGGTTCAACGGTATCGACATTGCAGTCAAAACGAAAGACCCTCTGAAGAGAACGATTTTTGTTGAAATAGGAGCCTTCACAAGTCGTCGATACGTTTGCCCATCTCTTGCCATCAACATTCTAGTCCAATACTTAAAAAATAAGATTAAACGTTAATACGAGTAGCCTGAGACTGCGGGATTAATAGCTTGTGGCCGGTACCTAAAAGACTAATCTTGAGAACGCGTTTAAGTTTAACAGAGCGATCGATGGATCGCCAAAGTAACGATCAACTCATTTTAATTTACGTCAATTAAACCTCTGTTCGCTGTCATTGTAATTTCGTCGATCCATCTGTTATTTTCTCTCGAGTTAGTAATGCTGTCATTGATAAAGTTGTCGTACGACGACGCGAAACGATTCAATTGATTGAATACGAAAAATCGTCTTATCCAATGATTTGCGAAAATTCACCACTGCATTGAAATAAATTATTTTCATTGTGCTTTTAGAAAAAAATTGTCAGTCGTTGATGTTTCATTAAATTCCCATGGAAAGATACTATTTGAATGTCTTGTTGAAATTCAATCATACTGAAATATCGCTTTACCCTGCCTCCTTCCGCGGACCCCATTCCTTGATAGTAAGAGAATAAAAACTCAAATGCATCGAGTCCATTTTTCTTCATCCACTTTCCATGTCTAAGTTTTTTCCCAAGTCGCTCAGTCTTGACAACTGAAAAATCAGCAAGATTCTATGAGAAAATAAAATACAAATCGATGGAATAATAACACTAATAATAAATAAACGAACAAGTCTATTGCAATCATCTCCCGCGTTTGTTATTCAACTTTCGCTTTGGGATGCACTCAGTTCCCTCTACCTCGCTAGAATAACTTTGTCCTGTGTATAAATAATAACCAAAAGTGAGGAAATCACTTTTTTTTTCTTTTTCTCTCAATCACTTTAAACGTCACAATCCTCTTGCCTTCCTGATGGTAATATCATCTCTATGAAGAGGCGTTCATTATCAATCAAACGACGCGTTATTCGTTTAAATATATTTATAAACCTATATTTTGTATACCCTTTCGCTCTCCTTGCGATTTTGTTATGTGCTCCTTCTCATTCTTAAAATCTCGCAGTTTGTGCACACGTTGGATTTTCGAAAACATCGCAAAACGAGATATCACTGGCAAATATGTGAGTGAATGAATACTTTGAAAAATTGAGTTATACGACGAATACTGTATCATACTCCGTATCAGTCGATTATATCGACATGGACATTTGTGTATACGAGGTCTCCCATTTTTATTTTTGCATGCTCGTATAGGCCAAACTATTCCATAACACAAATGTTTAAAACGTTTGTTTCGAGATGGAAATCTTATTGCGAGCATAGGAACTCTTCTGATTTTCACGGCTACTAATTTATTGGGTAAGAAATAATCTTTTTTATTTGATGGGATGACCTTGGACTTGGACACAGGTGCAGGCAATGGGCAATATTATGCAAATTTAATCATATTTGCTATGCAAATCCTCGTGACTGGAAATGCTTAGTGGATTGTGTCAGGTCTTCAATGTTCAAGTCCAAGAACGTAATCCGTCTGGACCGGACATTCGGTGTAAGCGGAACGTGAATTCCAATGAAAATTGTCAGAGAATGCCGTTAAAAAAATACAAAAAACTTAAACCAGAAAAAAATTTCTCTTCGGCAAAGATTGATGGCGTGAAATCTCAAAGTCTTCATTGACACGATTTCCAAATGCAAAATAAGATAATCGTCTCGAAACAGTACGAACGCTATATAAACCCTTTGGAGACTATTCGAGCAAGAGGTAAAAGTTAAAAATGGGTCAGCCTGTGCATAAATGGATACGTAGATGCTTGAAAAACAAAAAACATCCAAACAAAATGAAAATTATATTTGTAGAACCCATTAGTATATGGAATGCTTGATAAAAGAAAAAATAATAATAAATAATGAATAAAAAATAATAAAAATTGTACGCGGTGCGTCTGTATCGTCGAGGCGCTTGGGAAAACCCGCTTGCTAACTGAAAATATGGAATAATATGATAATTTCGTCGATACAACGTCATTAAACGCACATTACGTCAAACCTGTGACGGAAAGCAGAGAAGAGATTCAATGAAAATATAACACATGAAAGATCAACGAGTATTATACAATATTCGCATAAAGGCAATTGGCACAAAAACTGAACCATTGTCTACCGTCGTCCACATAATTATCATCAAACTATCAAATCGTCACCCTTCTCTAATACGCTGCATAAGTATTAAGATACGACTGTCGCCTACTGAATGTACAATATGTAGTATTTACCTGTTGTTACCACCAAACCGTCATCAAAGATATTTAAAAAAAAAAGGAAAAAAAATGTAATTGTACCATATAACGGCACGAACTTGTGTTTCTTGATCTCTGCTCTATCCAAAAACCAAACGTCCATTTTCCCTTTCAACGAACCTACTCGAGTACTGGAAATTTATAGAATTTTTGTTTCCACGGATTGAGTTCGAGTTTCATTCATGAATCAGCTAGTGGCTGTGAAATTTATTATTCGGTAAAAGGCTGTGCCTTTTCTTAGTCTGATTAACTGATGAAGCGATAAAGAATAAACAATTATAGTGGTTCGACTTGTTTATTATATACAAAAGTTTGGAAACAGGGGTACGACAATGAATTACCGATATTTGCCAAACCATTTTTTGTCCACGGGTGAGATCCAGTCGTGACAGCCGCCTAAATTATTTTGAATGATATACTTCAGAGTCCAAGGGTTCAGGTTCTCATCCTCCAATCTCTTCTCCTCTGCTCTCATATTCTCCAGCATTTCGTAAGATAGAGCGATCGCTTTGAACGGTAATTTCGATGCTATTTCTTCGAGAAATCTTTTCACCTCGAAGTATTCACATTCACCACCCACTTCGATTATAACGCGGTTGGCTTTGATTGGCGTGACGTAATGATCTATCGCTCCTTTTCCTCCACCCATACGTTGTCCTTGGCCCTGTCATGGTGAATATGACGTTACAAAAAACTTGTTAATTTACACCCCTTTCTTTTTGTGTACATTGAGGAAGAATCGTTTCCGTTGAATTGAATCATCCGAAAAAGCGTTTTCCCAGTTTTAATAAAAAGCTCAAAACCGTAAATTCACGTAAATCAAATCGAATGGCCTTTCATATATTTTCAAAACAAATCAGATTCAACGAGGCTTTCAAGAAAACGTTATTTTACCTTCTTAGTAACAGGCTGCCACGGAGAATCGACTCTCCATATTCCAAACATTCTTTTTGCATCAATATTTCTTCCCAGCACGTTACGAATCATCTCAAAATGCCCGTGTCTGAGTCTTCCACCTCCAGTTGCCTGAAGTAATTAATTTCTATGTAATTTCCTTACAATCTGTGATCAAACAATTACAGGAGCTTCTGATGGGGTTCCAGCAGGCTAAAGTTTAATACTCGTCAGCTTAATCAAGCTTTTTTGATAGAATCTTAATTCACGAGATGCGCTGAAGTTTTCTCAGTTTAACAATTGTGGAACAACCAAGAGACTACTAAAATAACACATTGAAAAACTAAGGCTCGTATAGAAGGAACTTACTATGATGCCGAACTGTTTGTGGATGAAATCTGTATGCACTTCTTCAGGTCCTCGCATGAATCTCAATCTCTTTTGCATTTTGAATGGTTTCATAGTCGGCGGGTATTGCGGTACTTTGTCCATCACTTTTAGTTTGTTACGCTCCGGAAATTCAATTTCTGGAAACAGTAGAAAGTACTTTGGACAATGTCATTCATATTCGACATTTAAGAATAATCTCTCTCACCTCCAAATACTGGCGCAGGTTTGAAATTCTTTAAACCTGCCATTTGCGTCATAATGACCGACACCCTTCCTGCAATTGATTTAAATCAATTAATCCATCAGACTCATTGATTGTAAGAACAGCGTGTCTCAAAGATAGTATTACGACATTGCCGGGAGCCAAAGAAAATTCAAGGCATTATAAGTTTCAAATGGAAATTTAAAAAAAAATTCACAGATAGGATTGATACCGACTGGTTACGAAAATTAGCAATTAGAAAATCCTGGTACAATGAATGTGTATGATTTGATGCTGTCAGGAAGAACACAAGGTCGAATAAACAGCCAAATAGTAATTACTTTTAATGTTGTTACAAAGGAAATGTGTAAATTCTGCTTAAAAATTTCGGAGTAGATACGACAATCAAATCCTGTTACATAACCTATAAAAACATATCAATTTGGGGTTACAGCTTACCGGGCAGGAGAGCACGAAAATTGATTTGTCGAATTAACATGATCAGTATTTTGTTGCAAACACTTAATAAAGCGATGTTTAAGGATAAGGACGCTGTGTTTTGAGTTTTATTTGATTTTTATCGGGGAAGATATATCGAGAGCAAATCTGCTCTAGTTGCTCTAGTTGCAGCACGACCGCAGCATGGATCTGCAGTATCGACTGAGTCAACTGAACCGTGTGTGTGTTTGATTGTGTGCTAATAGGATCTTTGTGCATACAGCGCCACCGTTTCGGGACGGGATTTCGTGTGCATTTCAAAAAGTACAGTGTCCACCCCTCTCTAATCTCCCTGACCGTGGCCGTATGATCCTTCCGCCTGAGGGCGCAGATCGGAGCCAACCCAAATCAAATACCTACCTACCTATCTCTAATCTCCCTGCCGGCGACGTTCAAAAGTTTATCTACTCCGAATCGGTTGTGATTCGTTTTTACGTGATGCTCAGAATTATTTGAATGTTCACTAGGTAAAAATTAAAAAATAAACACTCCGATAGTTCGTGATAGGTCAGCTTTTGTGGAGAACACAAACTTCCTCGGTTTGAACAGTTCGAACGCGCTCAGTACTCCGATGCCTCAGTTGGCGCTTCGGTAGTATATGGACTCTGTTTGTTAACTCGTGTGTTCGTGGTTCGTGCGTGTATTGTTCAATTGTTCTGCCTCTACTGCACGCTCTACTGTGCAACTGTCTGTAGTGTCTGTCCGAGCATACAAGAGTAATGGACAAACGAATGAAAACGCGATAAAGGTTTGTTTTTTGAAAGTTGTTATTTATTAGTCATTGGAGAATCAATAAAACTGACATGGACTTGGATAATCAGAGCGAGGACGGAGAAATCAAGAAAAGCCCATCGAAAGATATGGACGACTTCAGGTAACGACCCAACGACGTTTTACCGCTCGAATCTTAGGTTATAATATAAATTTACACGTTTCACCAGAAATCAAAAGTCGCTAACAGAAGAAAAATCGATTAATCTATTGCTGAAGCTCCTTTGCATGTTTGTCGAGTAAAAAATTTTACATACGCCAACCGACGAATAACTTTTTAAATGTTTGCATTCCGAGTTTTTTTTCCCGACTTTACAACTCATTATATTTCGGAAGTGAAATTCCGCCTGACGCATCCGCCGGTTTTTATTTTTCAAATGAAAAATAAACCTTTGATGGAGATAAATTAACGAGTTTTTTATTCGCTCTATTCCCTATAGTTGTCAGACACTTTCTTCAAGTTTCACTGAGCAATTGTTTTTCTGTACTTTACAGGATGGTTCAAACAGTTTTCTACAAAGAATCTGCATAGGCTTCCTAAACGAGCGTATAATAAAATAAACCAATAGAAAAGAGATCTTGATAAAATGAGGAAGAAACTAAATTTTGTTTGAAATAAAAAATCATGCAGGAGGAATAATATGTTTATCTGTTGAAAGTTTTTCGGAGGAAGAAGGTGCGGACACGGCGGATTCGTTGGATATAAAGCCGCCTCAAGCGGCAACGCATCTCAGAAAATCAAGCTCTTCGCGCAGAAGAGAGAAACACGGGGAAAGAAGGGACAGACGTGATGAAAAGGAGCGTAAATCGCGTCATCATGAACGCGCGGAAGACAGACACAGAGACAAACACAGACATCGTAGACACGCTATGGACAATATGGAAAGATCAGAACGCTCGGAAGGCAATAAAAGAGACAGGGAGAGATCGGACCGGATGGAAAGAATGGACGGGCATTCGCGAGACAGAGAATCTTCGAGACACGAGAGAAAAGACAGGAGTACGGGTGACCGCGTGCTGGAAGATTTGAGGGAAAGGTAAGTTTGTTAATTCGAATTTGTTCTTGTTTTTGCGCCACTTGATCAATTTGACAAAAATTGGATTAAGTCCAAGTTCATTTGTTAATTAATAAAATCATTCTAAAAATTACAACCAGAGACGCAGCTGTATTCGCGTACAAGCAAAATGATGAAACTGTTCTTTCAAGATTGTTGGACAAGCGTCGTGAGAGGCGCGAGGATTCGCGGGATTCTCGAGACTACAAGGGTGATTCCCGACGAGACGTTAGAACCGAAGATCCGCGAGAATCCCGAGATCGACGAGACGTGCGTATGGATGAAATGCGTGAAAGACGCGAGATACGCTCGATACCGGATGAAACGCGTGATCGTCGTGATATCCGTATGACGGAAGAACGTCGACACATTAGAGTTATAGACGAGCAATACGACGAAAACGAATTGATCGAACGTACCGATCGTGAAAAACGACACAAAAGAAATCATAAACATGATCGCGTACGCGACAGAGATCGCGAGAAAATCGAACGCGAGAGAGAACACAGAGAAAAACAATTGCGCGAAGCTATGGATGTCGTACCTCAGGAAGATATCGAAGACATGGACGTCAGTGAAGTTCCGATACAGAACAAAGATCCCAAGGAAATGAGCGAGCAAGAAATGAGAAGGGAGAAGTAATTTTTCATTTTTCTAATCACCCAACAAATTTGTTTTTCTTTCCCCTTCGAATATCGTCATGTCGTCATTCTTTCTTTTTAATTATAGACTGTTGGAGGCCGATCGTGAAATGGCTAGGAGAAAAGAAGTATCGCGACTAGAATTAGAGGCCCGGAGAATGAAGAGAGGTGAAAAGAGAGCACTGAGTCCAGATGTGAATAACGATCATTCGGTCGTTGAATTATCCGATGAAAGTCAAAGTCCATTTCAATCCGATCAAATTCAATCCAAGTCTCCCGAGTATGTATTTCCACTGAACATCTTCGAGAAATTTTGACAAAAAGTTTATTCCGCGGATTGATTTTTTTATTCACGATATTGACAGTTCTCAGGCAAGACAGTCTTCCGAGGAACGGAACAGTACTCGAGAAAGATCGTCGGACCGTCACTCGTCGGACTCCTCCGAGACTAGCACCGAGGATGACGAGGAGGAGGACGACGAAGGAGAAGAAGAAGAAGAAGAAGAAGAGGAAGAAGAAGACGATTCCAACGAATCGAACAAAGCTTCCGATGCAGAAACAAACGATGGTTCCGAATACAATAATCCAAGTCCATTGTCCGTTGATCGCTTGGCCAAATCGGATCATTCGGACGGCGATTCACCCGGACACATAGAATCGAATGGCGCCTCAAAAGAGACGGTTGAGGAAGCGGAGAAAAAAATCGAGGAATCCGAGTTACCTCCATATTTACCTGCCATACAAGGTCATTTTTTTCATGAACAATAATAATAATAATCAGAACTCCAGTTTCTAGGAATTCGCCCCTTCCAAGCGAATCTTATTATTTTCAAGATATTTACATTTCTTTTCACAATGCAACGGTTGTGTCCAAAAACGTAATCTGATTCGCGGAGTTGCCACGATAATCACGAACAAATTCAGCCGTTGTAATAAACTTTTAGTTCATAGCGCAATATTTTTCAATTCAACGTTTCAGGCTGCAGAAGCGTAGAAGAATTTCAGTGCTTAAACCGAATAGAGGAAGGAACTTACGGTGTAGTGTATCGAGCACGTGACAAACGAACCGAAGAAATAGTTGCTCTGAAAAGGTTAAAAATGGAGAAGGAAAAGGAGGGTTTTCCGATAACCAGTTTGCGAGAAATAAACACATTGCTCAAGGCCCAACATCCGAACATCGTGACAGTCCGAGAGATCGTTGTTGGCAGCAACATGGATAGAATATTTATCGTAATGGATTATGTAGAACATGATTTGAAGTCGCTAATGGAAACCATGAAGCAGAAGAAACAAGTTTTTATTCCAGGTTTGCGAATTTTCTATTCAAGTTTCTTTTTTTCTTTCTCAATGAAGATCGCGAGGCTTAGGGTGAAAAATACAATTATAAAATTTCTTGTTCCAGGTGAAGTTAAATGTCTGATGCAACAATTATTACGAGCGGTGGCTCATCTTCACGACAACTGGATACTCCATCGCGATTTAAAGACGTCGAATTTGCTTTTGAGTCATCGGGGAATTTTGAAAGTCGGTGACTTTGGTCTCGCTCGGGAATATGGATCGCCGTTGCGACAATATACTCCCGTCGTTGTTACATTGTGGTATCGAGCTCCGGAACTGCTGCTTAACGTTAAGGAATACAGCACGCCGATAGATTTGTGGTCCGTGGGGTAAGTCCTAATTTTT
Organism: Hyposoter dolosus; assembly: GCA_963921915.1. Classification (NCBI taxonomy): domain Eukaryota; kingdom Metazoa; phylum Arthropoda; class Insecta; order Hymenoptera; family Ichneumonidae; genus Hyposoter; species Hyposoter dolosus. The sequence continues at coordinate 12,442,132 of OY998130.1, read as the reverse complement.
GTCCTTCTTTCTTTTTTTCAACGGTTCTCATAATAAAAGGATCTACGCCGGGATTCGTCTTGCGATAATCGACCCCCGAATCGCGTAATATTTCTTATTTCCTTGACATTCCAGATGCATATACGCAGAGCTGATAAAAATGGAAGCGCTCTTCCCTGGAAAATCTGACATTGATCAACTGCACAAAATCTATAAAGAGCTCGGCACACCGAGCGATCGCATTTGGCCAGGATACAGCAAACTTTCGGCGGTTCAAAAGTTCTGCATCGCTCATTATCCTGTAAATAATTTGCGACAACGTTTCAGTCTTTCTCTCACGGATCTAGGAATCGAGCTATTGAATAAGTGAGTTCGAGACGCCGTCTTTTTTTTTTTCAAGTTTGCATCGTCGACATGGAATCATAAAAAAGCATTTTGTGCTTTGGATTCTGAAACTTAAAATCATTTTTTAATGAAAAATCAAACGATACGATTGAATTTTTTTTTCCAGGTTCCTGACGTACGATCCCGCTCAGCGTATAACGGCAGAAGACGCTCTGAAGCACGGTTATTTCAACGAGGCACCACTTCCGATAAATCCGGACATGTTTCCGACTTGGCCAGCTAAATCGGAGCTGGGAATCCGAACGGGAAATGCATCTCCAAAGCCACCGAGCGGCGGCAAAGAGTACAAACAATTGGGCGACGGTGATGACGCTGAACTCAATTCATCGGGTCGTTTTCATATGGGGATGATCGAAGGTGGAAGACCGCCGTCGGACGGCGCTGGTTTCCAACTTAAATTTTAGGCATCACCATTGCACCGATTTCTAATCATTTTTTCACCGTCTACGAACCACAAAGCTCAACAGTGCCAGGTTTTTCTTCGCCGTTCTGATACACTTGGTGAGAGGAAACTTAGCAAATTGTAAAAAAAATGAAACAACTAAGAATGTCTTACTCAGGCGTATATAATAATGATAATAATAATAATAATAAAATACTTTGAATAAATACGATGATTACGATATTTTTTTCCCTTTTCCAAGGCATCGTTCCATCTAGATAATTCATCGTTGATGAAACGACGATTTCGCGAGGTCCACGTGAAGCTATTTTGACCAAGTATCAAAACATCTTGGTTTGTCCCAACTCCCTGGATTATTGTAAAATTTCTTAACGCCTGTGAAGGCTGCAGATGCTTCTGAAGGCAACGAGGAACCAATTTCTTTCCATTGCTGATTTTTTCCACTTTTCTCGTCATCGATGCTCGCAGCGATTGGACTTTGCGATTTATGTCATGAGGTTCAAGTCAATCTTGTGCATACAGAGGATTTTTATTGAAGCAATGCAAAGGTGTACAGAGCAATTCAATCGGCTAGTCTACGCGAAAAGTGATTTTGGGTCGGGGCAATTTGTGCAGACATTTATTTGACGGTATAATCTTGGATGTTCATTTGGAGATTTCGGAGTGAACTGAATCGTTGGCTAATAGTGAGGCTTCCTTGACTGATCATTTTCGGTTTCATTTTCTTCCGGCGTTGTTCATGTTCTTCGGTAAACCCAGCAGAGAATTTATGAGCTCGGAGTTGCGTTTTGGATGGTACGTACGTTGAGGGATAAGGAGTATTCTGGCTAACTCCATATCATTTCCCTGAAAGAAATAAATGAACGATATTTTTCAATCTATTTTCAAGAATGTTCAATTTTTTTTTTTTCAATTACTTTATCGACTAAGCTTTTGAGATAGAAACGATTATTTAATTATTAAGATAATTCGTTCACATTGACTCATCGGCTTAACGATTTGACATCAAAGTACGAGTTGATTTTTTTAACGAACAAAATACTCACAGTGCCACGAGTGTATGGAAAATTTTCCATCAAAACATTCTGATTAGAATCGTCAATCGACGCCGAACTGTTGCCCATTGTGCTTAAAACGATCATAGCGAGGAACGTCCAGACCAACGTATTCATCTCTTTCATTTTGCTGTAAGAATTTAAAAAAAAAAAAGCGAAGTTTTACATTGGACACTGTCCTGGTGAGAGTTTTTGTTTCCAATGATGAAAGTTAATTGAACGATTCTTGCAAAACCAATCTTCTGTAGGCTGTTCAACATTGGAACGAATTTTTTTTTTATGGGGTTGCCAGCAGGAAATTTAGATTATTTATCGCGTGTTCAAATTCACGAAATGAAGAAATTTTTTTAAAAAATCATGAATTACATTTGAAATCAAACAAAATGAGCAGTGGCGACAATTTCAATTTGTAAAACGAAAAAATTTACAATCGTTTGAGTCAATTGACAAAAAACAAAGTTTTCATTATTTTTTACTGTTTTATTGGCCACTTTTTTCGTTTTATATTTTTTTTCACATACCTGCAGCTGATTCAGCAGAAAATGATGTCACACTGCAGAGAAGAAGCTCTGATTTTCGAAAAACTTCCCAAACCGATTTTTCAAAAATTTCTTTCGAGTTTTGTGAGAAAAATGAGGGTATTCACGTTGAAAGCTTTACAAGCGGTCTGTACGATTTCCCATGAATCTGGAGCCTTTTATACCTTGGAAAATTCGAGCATGCTCGACTGATTACTGTTCGGAACAGTGAACGTTTGCAAAGGATGAATTCTGTCGAAGACAGACCGCGAGGAAACGTCTCTCCCCATAATCGAGACAGTTTTGCCCTCATATTTTTCCATGCGTAAGCGAACAGCTGCATGGGAGAGAAATCAATTTAAAAAAATGTATAAATACGTCGAAATTGCAGATTTTCAGAAAACGGAGATCCATCGAGAACAGAGACGACTGAAAGCCCACAGCATCGTGGTTGCTTCATCATATCACACGTTATTGACATCATCTCATGCTTATAGCGATAGGAATGGGAGAAAAATCTCTGAACTTGATAAAATGGACCGATCAATGTCTTCGAAATAAATGAAAGAAAACGAGCTGTCGGATGATTCGAAAAACAAAATTCCTCGTAATCTTAAATTTAATTAAAGTTCCCATAGACGGAGTGTGATATGAAACGAAAGAAAGATAAATAAAAATGCCGGGAATGTTGAAAAGTGCCAACTTGGCGAATAATGTTTTTTCCATTCCATCGTTTTAGGATTCCAAGCTAGCGCGATTTATTCTTATTTTTTCCTTCTGCATTGGCCCAGCCGGTTCCCAAAATACAAGACGAGCAAATACGTTATGTATATACTATAACGGAGCTTGTTATCAAGCGTAATGTTTTTTTTTTTTTATGATCACGGTGGACGGAAAGGTCGTAAAATTCATCAGAGAATCAAGAAACAACTAAACATTAAGACTCGAATGTTCGTTTTGAGGGTGAGCAGGACGAAAGCTACGAATTTTTTTGACTGAGCAAAATCATCGGTTTTCGAAAAGTTGAGAAAGCAGTGGAGGAGAAAACACGAAGATCCTCATCGGCCGGAATAAAAAAATGAATCGATCGTTTCGGAGAGTTTTTCGCCGATTTGTAAAAGATTTTTCGTACCAAAATGAAATCTTTCAGTATTTACATATAAATTTGATGTTTCCCTCCCAAACGTTCTAATACCTAAGATAAACATTCTGCTTTTCATGCCTGAGGAAGGAAGAAATAAAAAATACGATATATAGAAAGAGAAGACTGAGACCATTAAAATGCGTTCGACTCTGATGGGCCTGGTTCGAGAACGTTACACGATCCAGAACCTGATTTTCGATGCTAAAATCAAGGTGACCCTCGTACCTGCTGCTCGTCCAACCAGATTGTTTGATCTTGTGCTCGCAGCTAAAAGTGCACGTATATACTGTCGTGGAAGGGCCGGAAATATAACTTCATCGCGAGTCAATAAAGAAAGGCAACTTTCGTTAAGGGCCACGTTTATGGCTTTTCGTGCAAGGTTCTTCAGTTCCTGCACCAAAATCGTTTTTGCGATCGATCCCAATTTTTTTATAGTTCCGTAAGAATTCTCCAACAAATCCAGTCTCTGGAATAAAATTTCTCGAAACCGAAGTTTGTATCTCCGAATGCATCGAATTATTGTTTAGTCCAGTCCAATCATTTAAACAAAATCTCCAGGTTTCGGAGAAAACTCGACATGCACCATGAATCCCAATATTTGGATCTTTGCAGAATGTAACAAAAGACGAATTTTTTTCAGGAAGCAATTGATCAAAATGAGTTTATTTTCTCAGTAGAAATATTGAACACGTTTCGAAGTGTCGAGAACTCTTTCCTACAGTGGACTCGAGATGTATGATCAAAGAACAAATTGAACTTATAGAAAAGTTTGGTGATTTGAACTTCCGCGAAAATGGGTCAATCATCATACAAAGCTGTACGCAGTGAATAAAAATGAAAGATTACAATGGTGATTTTCAAGTGGAAACAAAGTGGAACGGTAGTTTGTACAATTTACGAAAATTTATGTAACGTTTGCAAATTTTCGAACGATCTTTGAACTCTTGAGATTCTTTAAAATAAACATAGAGTTTGGACGATGAGATAGTAGTGTGAGCGTGGTGAGTGAAGCAAGGTCTTTGCACGGGAGAGGAAAATCTGCATGAAGGACGGGAGCTTCGTGCGTGATGGAAAGGAAGTAGACGGCTGGTCGAGAGTATCTTCGTAAATGTTGCTGAGTTGTGTTTGCATTCGCGATGGTATGGAAGACCAAGAAGAAAAGCAACCGTATAAATGGTAGCTTGCAATATGAAATTGCTTGAAGGGAAACGATAAATCTTGATGGTGTGCAAGTGGATTCCGGCCGCACTTCAGTATCTGGCGAAGTCCTCTCGTTTTCGAGTCTCTTGATCCTCCTTTTTTGTCAGTGAAAACATCGACATAAAAAAACGTGCAGGAGGAAGAGTTTTTTTTTCGGAACGTATTTTTCATCATCGAACTTTGCTACGTGAAGTTTTATCAAAGTTTGAAAAAAACTGAGTATTTAATAAATCTCAACGGTAAAAATGAGAAAATGAAATCATCAGTTTCTTAGCCATACGTTCCTTTTTTGATGCGGTTTTTTTTTTAAATTGGAAACGATGACAGTCATGGAACGGGTCAATGACACAAGGATTTGTTTATATACGATCACACCGTTGAGTCTCAAACTGATTCGCGTTAAAAGCAACGAGATTTCTTGGGAATGACGTCAATGTAAAAATTAAAGGTTTTCACATAAATGTCTTTGGCAATTTATGGCAGATCCATTCGTTGTCAAGGCATCGAACGAACGGATCTATGCAGTTGTGAAAACGCACGAGATCCCACCGAGAATTACGAAAAAATGCAGGCGTTAAGATATTTAACAAAAATCGCAATAAGCGCGATGGATATTCGCTTTCATTGAACGCGATGGTCCAGTCAAGTTAAAACGAGGCAGAACGATGTAGATTCTTCATTTTCTCGGTTGGATGCATAATGAATGATGTTTTAAGGACAGAATGGTCTTACTCTCGAAGAGATTAGCATATCCGTTAGTTTTCATGTACATTTATTTCATCCCATTATGATGGAGTCATGACACAAGTAGAATCGAGGCAACTCTTAGAAAAATGAAGGAAGAGGGTGAGGAGGAGCGAGCGAGAGGGAGAGAGAGAGAGAGAGAGAGAGAGAAAGAGAAAAAGAAAGAGAGAGAGAGAGAGGGGGAGGGACAAGATTACATAGAGAGGGAGGGATCAGAGCAGACCAGCAGGTCACTCACCACTAACCAGAAAACCAGCTTGATTTGGTCCCAAGACCTTGAACCGACTTAAGGCCTTTTTTCAAACAGCATCGCGACAATATCACAGCTCCCGCTATGGCGTATACTAAGCCAATTGTAATTTCCATCCATAAGCTTTTCCGTACCAACTGTACCAATTTGTCAAACAGTTAAATTTTCCTTCAACCAAAATATTAAACAAAAAATTTGACCATAATCGCTGGTTACGATCGCGATTATATTTTGCTCCAAATCATCACCAGAATCCCCATAGAAATTATTCTGTTAAGACCGTGGAAACGTTTCCTTTCCTTTTAATAGATTCTTCGTTTTTATAAACTCTCGTGGGGACTAGCAAGAAGTTGGAGGAGAAAATCGCAAGGTTTGTGTACAAGAATCGATGAATGTCCAGTCGAGGCAAAAGACCCAAGAATTAACAAATTACGTTCCCATTTTAACCAGTACGAATTTTTTAGTTAACAGACAGAATTCCAACAACCAGATTATCAAGTGCCGTGAGATTTATGCAGATTTTCTACAATACTGTCATTTGGCGCATAATCAAAAGATTGTTTTAAAAATAGTTCAATCGACACTAAGAATCCCATACATGAATACGAGATTCCTATGAATCGCGACGTAGGGATGGCATTTATCTTCGGTAAATCGGTCTTTACTCTCAAAGTCAATCAACTCGAGGACTGTTGGCAAACTATGGAAAGGATTATTTGACGTCGGAAGAGCAACAGTGATCTGGTAAAATATTAGAATAATTTTTGAATAGCACGAGTGAGCTAAAAAATTGATCAGCATGCGAATTTTTTTATGGGCTAAAATAAGCCCGAGGGTGCGTTAAATGTATTTCGCTATTATACCGGCGTTGATGTTTTTCCAATATCATTAATTTGCCACTTGGAAACCAAACTTGCCGGAGTTTCCGGGTATCAAATTGAGCCCGTAAATCAATCGGTCAAATTCTCGATCGTACATATCCGTGAAACTTCTAACAGGAAAAAAAATTGTTCTAACGTTTCGATTCCTGTATTCCGTTTCCATTGTGAGAGCTGACGGAGACAGCGAGACTTTGCGACGAAAATAGCGCCCAAAGAGAGAGGCAAAAGGAAGACTGATTACCGAACGTCAATTATTGAAATCGAAATGCGTCGGAGAGACGGTTCACATTTGTATAAATGACGACGAGCATCTTTGATATGGGCGTGACACTGATTCCTAACGGGTATAATTGAAAGGCCACTAACCGACCACTATTCATCATCCTTATGTTATTATAATGAAGTATCTTTGAATCAAAAGTGTCTTGCCAAAATTATATGCCAATTTTTACGGGGTATCGTCGCTGCAATGAGCAAACGAAATCAAAAGAATCCAATTTGACGATTTTCTGTCGCATGGCTCCCTAAAAGAAAGTCCTTTTGCAGGTAAGATTCGTTACACACGAGAAAAAATGATGTCTGGGTTCGATAAATTGTTTTTAAATAACTTTTAATTTTAAATTTTAAATAAATTATTTTTCTGGGACCATTTCGGAATTCGAACGTGGACACATATAGGGAATTGTGGAAAACTGCGTTAATCTGGAGAACCAAGCACCCACGTTCAACTTTCAGAACCTTGTAAAAAGAGTGATGTGATCATATTCTCATTCAACTGACAGAGTAAATTGTGAAGAAAGACATATTTTTGCGTGCCGAAAGAAGGATCGATTGAAATGAGTTCCGCTCTTTTCAAACATGGAATAAGATTTGGATCTAACGGATAAGATCGACCGATAGAAATCGCTGGGCCATAAGAAACGTCAGGGGTCCATGGCTGGACTCAAATAACTTTTTTATTTTAAATGAGAAAAAAACACGTTTTTCAAGATTTCAATGGAATTCAAACGTTTGGTATATTCAAAATATGTTGTAGATTGGCGAGAAAAAAAACTACTCGGATGTGAGCTTCTGTGAGAATTTTTGGAGTTACGGTTGTTTCTTTTAAAATAGTTGTAGATCAGAAGAGTCATTGCCAAAAAATTTGGCGACTCACCAGTGTTAGAGTTCTCGATTTCGATACTTGGAGTTTCAAAAAAACTCGTTACGAATCACGTAAGTTTATTTATGATCTCAAATAATTTCGAGAAAAACCCCAACAAACTACGAACTCGTATTTTTTTCTTTTATTTTTTGTAAGAATATATGAGCACACTCGAGCTAAAATCACTCGCTAGAATCTTTGGATAAGGAATATAAAATTTATTAGCGACTAAAGCAGTTTTATAACCGGTCATTTTCGTGATTGCCGCGAGATTCGTTCCTGTACACCCACTGTAAAGGGACGTTATATGGCTCAGCGTACAATACGATATCCCTGAATGCAATTACGTGCGACCATCAACAACCTATTACTATGCTGTTCATCCGCAGTACTTGTACCTTAACAGCAACATCCTTCTTATTGACGATCCTTGAGAATTGTAAAGTTATTTCATTCGGGAAATTCGTCTCTTTTGCTCAATAATTCAATGCATCAATCACTGAATCAAGGCCAGTGTTATAAACTCTGCATAGAATCTAAACAGTAACAAGATTGTTTGCACGAAACTAGCCAACAACTCGGCGATCCAATGAACCGCGAGAAGTCGCTGGAATTTTCTGACAAATCATTTGTCGTTGGCTCACAAATGCCTTTGTAATTGAGTCTCTCATTAACACCTCGTAATTATTAATTGAGATCATAAGTTCATTAGTGACAGTAAATTTCATGGCTTGGCTTGCAACCTCTCGTAAAAGGACTCGTGGGATCTCGTGAGTTTCGCTGGATACAGTGCAATTGCGCCAAGTCCGACTACCGCTCATTACTATGCTTCACATATCACCGTAGCACCTCCTCCACGACCTTGAGACTGACCGGTAACTGCGTTCATATATATATATATTTGTTTTCTACCACATATTCATCTTCGAGGGGACGAGAGACTTATCAGCCAGGTTTTCTACGTCAATATTCCCAATGGATTTATATCTTCAACACTCCTCTCGCTCTTAATCGCTCGCCATTGAAAAAAATATAATTTAATGGCATTTTCGTGTACATTAATGAATCATTAGAAACTTGCAAATTTGAGGCTCGACGCTGATCAACTTTGCACATGGAAATCAAACGAAGCTTTTAAAATGGTTCTTATTGAATCTTCCTACCATTAGAAACGCCACTGCTTTTATTTTCACTCCATTAGAAGAAAACTCACTAACGCTCCAAAGCAGAATCTTTCAATAAATCATCAAACTGGAAGAATGATTGATTATTTTTCCATTACGATATCTCGTGTGGAAATTACTCTTAGAATCAAGCGAACTCTATAATTCTTCTTTAATGGGGTGTCGAGTCTAGAATATTCATGATTGTCACAGCCCCAAAGAGTATTCGCGAGTTTACAAAAACTTCTAAACTTTTTACAAACTAAACTTTTTACTAACTTTTTACTGTACGAAATTGCAAAGAAGAGCGAAAATTCTTTGGAGCTTTGAAAATCGTACAGGAACGCGTGGACAATTGTTTCCATCGTCGTGATCATTCGATTACGATGGAAAATAACGTCCTCGCACAAATTTTCATATTTTTGACGGACCTCGGCGAGTTGTTTCTCTTTGAAGGAAAAAAAAAGATCATGATGCATTGCCGATAGAGACACGTGGCTGACACATGAGTTTGCAAACAGTTCAAACCTTTTCTCGCGAATGATTTATGAGCAAAGGCGTTGTCGAGCTTAGGGTCGGAAATATATCGATGTTGTTCAACCAAACAATCCCCTGCGAGCACCAAAATGATTTTTGCCTGATTGGATGCGATTTTTTCTTAAGAAATTCTTCAAACGGCTGGGAGCTCAAATTCCCTTTGCAATCATAGCAAAAAAATTTGAAATCATACGGTAAAGATACTTTATGAAATCAAAATCCCGTTATGATTAATATTTTCATTATTTTTTATCGGCTAAGAAATTAAAACCAGTGTAAAATTTTCAGAAGAATATTCTATCAATCTGAACCGATTAAAGTGTCACATTTCGAAGACGCGTTTTAATGGCTCGGCGGGCAATGACTGTCCTCGTTTGACGTTTCATTAAAAAAAGAATTCCGTTAGAATTTCGATTGAATGTCAAGTGCACCCTGAATAAGCCATACGAGCGACTGCAGCTCTGTACGTGATTTGCTTATAAGCCGTTTCAGTACTAGCTTGCTCTGCTTATAGTTCCTTCGGCCAGTTGCACGAGCTCGTAGTACATTTCGATGTAATTACTCGCGAGGATAATTTTTTCAATGAGTTGCTCATCCGGGAATTTTTCGTCAAAATAGAAAGATATTTCTATTTTTTTTTTGGTAATCACAACTTCATAGCGCTGTTCTATCAATGTGAAGCAATAATGTAAGCAATATATTTGTTCTCGAGCCGGAGACTACGAAATCGTGATGAACTGCATGGAATCTCGTTGTTTTTACAATTATTTTTTCTGTTCAACGAGCCATTCGCTTTCTCAGTCACTTCCGAATATTTCCTGGAGTGACGATTCATACAAGGTCGAGCTATTTAATGTCAAATTCAAATACAATGGTAAACTGGTGGTTTGATGCGGAGATTTATATTTTTAAAACTTGGCTCTTCCTCGTGGAGTGTCAATGAACCTGCGAGCATTGCGTGATGAGATTCGGGGGATTACTGTTCGGAGAAGTGATTGATGCAAAGAATATTTTTCAAAAGATAAATTTGAGTCAGCTCCGATTGCCTGATTTGGAATAATTTAATTTTATTGGTGTAATTAGAAATATGAAAAGATTTGAGAGTTTTTGAAAAGGAGAAGCGAGAGTGCTCGGTGAATGCGGAAGCCCCGGGTCGAGGAATGAGTCTAAAGAAATGGAAATGAAGTCTAAGGAAAAAAAACAAACGACAATGAGTCAATCCTCCTCAACATGATTGTCGATGGTGTCTCCTCGTCGGCAGAACTTCAGGGGTGCGGAGACGTCGGGGGACGAGGGGAAGACCGCAGGTATAAATGGGCTACACACGCGCTTGGAATACCACATCCGTGGTTTGCCCTAGCTGGCAAGGTTGGCCCCTTAACTCTCGTCAACTCGAGTCAGCTTGAGTTCGACTTGCACCTCTTCCACCTGAACAGCGCGGGGCATCGTATTCACGCTTGTCCTCTTCGACTCGCAACAAATACGGTTGTTCGCGCGCGTACTTAGTCAACCGTTCGAAACCGATCGGATGGTACGAGTTCGTTTCATTTAGTGTTTACGTTGCATTCTATCACGACTGGAGAACTTTTATAATTACAACGACGGTGGAAGCTAAAGCAGCCCTGAAGGTCCGTGATTACATCAATTTTCATTATTCTAACACATCTCGAATTTTTAAATCAAAACGAACATCGCGTTCAATTTTTCGTTCGCACGTTCCTTTATTTTTTTACTTGGTGCACAAGAATTTTATAAGGAGCAAAAGTTCGTTGCTGCGGGAGCTTATTTCCAAAATTATTTTCTTTCAAGATTCAGAGTGAAACGTGCGAACAACAATAGAAAAACATTGAACAATTTTCTCTCTTTTCCTTATGGAGTAAAAAAAAAAACAGATATTTCATTAAAAGCCAAAAAGAATTTTTCATCATTCAAAAACGTCTCTGCTGTCAAAAATTTGCGATCAATTATTCGGCAGAACGTAAATAAACGTTTGAGTCCTCGAGCCTGTACGCGTAAGGACCGTTCCGAATAGATACTCGCACGTCCACGAAAGTGAGAGTTTTGGGGCAAGATTTGAAACGAGAATTTTCCAAACATCAATTAATTCGTTGTATTGCAATTTCAGGAAATGATTGATGCTCCATTTGCTTTTATAACGTAATAAAAAAATCGCAACAACGAGACGTTGTTCAATAAATTGTCAAGTTTTCTAACCTCAGCCATCAAAAATGTGAATATTTGCATAATTAACTTACTATGACTTGTCAGTCATCGCGAATATTAAAAAAAAAATAACATTCCGTCGATCTCCACTCATAATAAAGTAGCCAATTTATATTTATACAAGTTCAAGGACCTGATTGGCGTCAATGAGTTTTCAAGTACTCTATGTCGCGAATCTTTAGTGCTGTGCGTGTGTCTCAGTGTGTGCATGTGTATGTGTGAATATATAAATATACATAGGAAACAAAAAAAATTTGCCAGTGGAATATATTATCGAGCACACGAATCTCGCGTTCGATCACTTCAGGGTCGACAGGTATTCCCTTGATGTGCGAGAACGCCTTGTGAATTTCATATGATCTTCTTTGTTTCATTACCTTATGCGTATCATATACATATACATATAGAAGCTGTAATGATTAATCCAAGAGTGTCCGATAAGAAAAATCGTCGTGACATACGTGCACAGACAGTTGTGCATTATTTTTGACTGGGGCTTGAGAAATGAGTAGAGTTTTCATTAAAAATCGAAAAGGATTATTAGTCCCACGAATATTTCAACATTCCTGTATTTTTTAATATTTATAGTCCTTGCGGAAACAATTTAAATTGCCGGGGGCAAGTCCACGTCAAAAATGAGAATTTCGTTTAATGCTAATCGAAACTTCGATGAATCGTTTTATCGTGGCAATTAAGGAATTAGTGGATTACGTTTCGATCATCAAAAGCAACGAGTGTTCGGTCAGAACTTACGAAATCTAACGGTTAGTTTGAAGATTTTTTGGTTGACTCGTCACACGATCGTTGAGGCTCGAGAAAAAAAATGAATTAATGACAAAGCACTGTCGTGGTGAAGCTACGATTGCTGCATGTGTTGAGAGTCCATAATGTATTTGTCATGTTCAAGCAATACTTTCGCTCGTACTAATATAGATATTTTATTTATAAAACCGTCCGTTTGGGGAAATGAGCAGTTTTATAAAATCGTTTCATTTACATTCTGGTCCCAACGCGTGGTCTCCTCTTATTCTTCGAGTTAAAATATACACAGATATGCCGGTATGTTGCAGTTTTGAAGAGACTAGAAATCAAGTACCGAAATTTAAGCGAAAGCTTTTGGCAAACAGTTTCTGATCTTTTTAGACCGAGGGATCGGAACATCAACATAAATGGATACGAATTACGTCTTTATTATTCGCTGGATGTTACATAAACATTTTACACTAATTCCGATGGCAAAAACCATTCAAAGAATTTATTGCCGACACGTAATTGCAGATGGTGATGATTTTTCCTTTGAGAATTCTTACGCGATTGTATTTCCGCAACCCAAAAAAATGAACTGTAAAGTTTCGTTTAATTTGCAGTCCAAATCATAAATTATAATCTTTCGGAATGTTAAAATGGACATTAAATTGATAATTTTGTAATGGGACTGGTTTACAGTTTCAAAATGTATATTTTTTTCAAAATTTCAACATTTTTCAAAGGATCGACCACAAATTTTTGCGGATCATGTTTTTTTCGTGTGTCATGGACGAAATGTTGGTGTAGTACGTTCGAAAATTTATCAATTACCACTCATCATTTAAATTCGTTTTTAATTGCTGGCGATTCGGGAGAGGGATGTAAATTAGTAGCTGAAGAGGTAAAACAATAAAAGAAAATAAACTAAAAGTCAAATATTCGATAGTTAAAGACCCGTGAGGCATTTTTGCAACCCTTGTTTCGCTGGCTCGCTCTCAGCGGGCGCAAAACTCGTCGCCTCGGGTATAGTGTGCAACTTTTTCTCCACTCCATTGTGCAGGTGCATGTATCGTGGAGAGGGGTCCCCGGTTAAAATATCTCCGAGCTCACGTCGATATATCTGCCAAGGGACTGGCTCCTACGGTCTTTGGAAAAAAAAAACAGCTACACGAAAGAAAAGTAAAGGATATAAAAAATGAAGAAAATAAACGAACAGAGTATACTGCGACGAAGCGAGGGCGAAAACAAGAGAACGATGGAGAGGAAGCGAGACAGATTTGCTTGGTTAATGGAGAGTTGGGGGTATAAATTAACATTCCTCACAGTCACTAGTGTGCGTGACCGTATTACTGGCTCTCCGATGTTTCTCATTCCTTTAGAATCCGAAAATATTCGAATTACTTATTTTTTCTTTGTTCGTCTTTGTTATTTTTACTCCGAATTGATTGCGCGATGGAAGTGAGTAAACAAGTATCACGAAAACCTTTCCCAATGTTTTTTCTGTATAAAAAAAAAAAAAAAAACGGACTCGGTTCTTCGATCACGGGACGAAGCAAGGACGGAAATCGAATTTCGAACTGTTGAAAATAAAAAATTTAGAAAATTAAGAAAAGGAACTCGGGGTACATGACGCAGAGAAAGAAAAATATTTGAGTTACTTTGAAAAGTGAAACTGACACTTTCGTGATGGAATGAAAATGATTGTTACACTAAAATGATATTTTTGAAAATGTTGCAGAAATGGGCTGGCCAGTTATGGTGTTATGGGTCCTAACGGTTGTGGCCCTCGTGACGGCTTATCGAATACCGGACAATGAACAATTGCCACCTCTTCAAAAGCACATACCACCTTCCCATTTTCCCTCGTTCCAACGAAACTCTGTGGAAAAACTTCCGTACTCTCAGAATTATCAACAGGCCAATGTCGAGTTTGGATCTCAGCGCTTACCGCTGCGAAGCGCGGTTGAAGCTTTGCCCGATATCCCTGGATTGAAGAGTCAACAGCTGCGTGAATCCATTCAAAGGATTCCGGAATAGTACGTATTCGATTATTTCGAAATATTACTGCAAAAATATTCGAATTTTCAAAGAAAATTAATAACTCGTTTTCGATTAATTTATTACGTGCGATGGAATATTAAAAAAATTCTGGAAATTCGCGATTTCGAGCATGAAATTCCCATTTTTCTAAAAGAGATCATAATTTTCTTCATTATTTATTCATCACGCTTCCTAGTGGCTAAAAATGATGGCCACGAGCATCTTGGTCCCTGAAGTGGTGCGCCGGTACGTCAATCTATCGTCATTACGTCAATTCTATCGAAATGTCCTTTTTCAGTGGCGGCAAAAGGATTCCACTCAGAGACGCAGTTGAGCATCGCAATGCGCCGTTTTTCGGTGGCTTCACTCACGAATCTATCTGGCTTGAGCAAATAACACCACCAAGTATTCGAGGAACTCAAAATTCAGTTAACGTCGTCTGTCACTTTGAATCCCGTGGGGTTTACAGGCTCGACCCGTTTTCCTTGACTCCCGAAGCTATTCCGAGCAGAAAATGCACTCATCTCGTCTATAACGCAGCTACTTTGGGTAAGTTATAAAAAAATAAAACAGTCAAAACCGACGGATGAACCAAAAGTCACTGCAATGCCACCTGCTAGCTCGGCATCATTTGCTGATGTTATCAAATTTAATGAATATTAATTAATCGATCTGAATTAAAACGACAAAAAACTTCAATACCAAACCCGCTTTCGAAATAGAATCCTAAAAGTTTCCAAAAATCATAGGACCCTTTTTGACAACGGAACGTTTCAAAAATTAGAGCCTCATTCGGATTAAAAAAACAAGATGACACTGAAGTTCGCAAAGTTGGGGTGCAACGAAAAATACTTTTTCTGTTAATTGTTTGTTCAATTTATCAAACCGTGACAATTTTCATACCGATTTTGAGTTTGGATCCCAAAAAAAGATCGTTTTATTGTTCTGACCAAATATTGAATCTTGAGTTTTGCTCAAGAAAACGTTGCATTTCAACGATGCAAACTTCAACATCATGAAAACTTCTTGCTAAACTTTTGTAAAACATACGTCCGAAGAACGATAATAAAAAATTATAAGATATTTAACGTGAAAACGTATTTCAACCAATCGAAAGATTATCTTTTTTGTTTTTATATTTCAGGTTCGAAGGATTTGACGCTAGAATCTAGCGATCCGGACTACGACGTAATCAAAGGTATTGCTTTAATTTCGTTAATTTATGTCAAAGAGAAACGGCAAATTAATACCATCAACGATAATTGTTAATAAGAATAAAGAGCTCATTAGCGAATTTGATTAGAAACCGAAAATTATGTTTACCAAGTTATTTTGAAAAATTTAACTTGGCAGGTGGTTACAAATTGGCTGTGGAGCAAAAGAAGAAAAACCCATCGCTCCGTGTGCTCTTATCGATTATTATCCCGGACAACAAACAACTGTTCAACGAGCTAACAAAATCATGGTCTTCGCGGAGGGAATTTAGCAAATCGATACTCGATTTCGTCGAGAAGTATGAATTCGACGGAATCGCTATGGAATGGAACCACCACGCGCTGGACGGTTTCAAGGACTTGATGAGAGTGGTTTACGACACGTTGTCATCAAAGGGTTTGGTAGTCGTGATGTCGCTCGGATCGAACGTCGTTGCAGATCCTAAGCTCTCAGAAATGGCTAATCTTTTGATCCTCAACGCTTGGCGAGCTCCGAACAATAAAATCGCTGCGCATCCTGCATCATTGAACTTCGCGATATCAACGACGAAGAAGTGGATCGAGGCTGGAGTCGATAAGAAAAAAATCATTCTTGGCAATCCTTTATTCGGTGCGAGTTATACTCTGAAATTTAAAAATTCTACCAACGTGGGAGCTCCGATTCTCGGGCCCGGAATCGAAGGAAAATACACGAAAAATCAGGGCATTTTGGCGTATTTTGAGATTTGCGAAAAACTTGAAGAGTTCTGGACTTATGGACGAGACAATGAAGGACCTTACATAAAACGCGGTGATCAGTGGATCGGATACGACGATCCCGTATCCATCAAACTCAAAGCAGCTTACGTCAGGTCCGCTGGTATTGCTGGCTTATCATTGACGAGTCTCGATCTCGACGATTTCGTGGTATGTACAAAAACAAAAAATTGAAGTTCTCAACCTACCAGCCAATCATTTTTATTCTTTATTTTTCGTGTTCACGACGACATCGTGAAAATAAGAGAATTTTCTTGAAACGATCGTAAATTATATTTAGCCATAAAAAAGCCTGTCCATCTAGAGATCGTTAGCGGTTTTCGCGGTTGGTAGGATCGAGGGACTCTACGCGTTTGGCTCTTTTTATTTATTCTTCACGACGTTCGATTCGCTCGCGAGCTGGGGCGTTTGGATGGTTTGAAAGCTCGCCCACGTGACTTCTGTCAAATTCTTGAATATCTTTTTTTTTTAATATACGTCACTTGTGAAGCGGTGTATATCGTTTTGTTGCTTACATGCCATGAAGCATTAACAATTGTTCTCAAAGGTAAAGCGTCGCATTCATAACATGAGATTTTCTGAAGTTTTTAATGAACTAGGGTCCATCACGCGCGCTGAAGCGCGCGAACGGTTTTCTGGTAGCGCTGCAGCGCTCCTTTTATGTATAATAACTTATCGAGATATGCGACAGCTTTTTGAAACCAACTTATTTTGGAGCAGAATTCGGACCTCCACTTTTTCCTAGTGAAAACCATGGCTCAAATTTTTTAAAGTTGGCGCCGCCACAACCTTTTTTTGCTTTATATTATAATTTTTCGGACCTCCACTCTTTCTTATTGTGAGTGATGGAGAAAGTCTCTTCTAGTCATTTGCGTTCCTGGATCATATTTGATCCACAATTTTTGAAAAAAAAATATATATATATATTTCAACCCCGAAGCTGTGGCTCCATGACGAGTTTTCGTAGATCTGGCAATTCCCAGTGATGGAGGAAGTCTCCCTGCGTGTCCTCGTGAAGAGTTCTAGTCATTCGGGCTCCCGGATAAATTTTTATCCACCATTTTTGAAAAATAAATATATATACAAATTTCGACCCCGAAGCTGTGGCTCTATGACGAGTTTTCGTAGATCTGGCAATTCCCAGTGATGGAGAAAGTCCCCCTGCGTGCTCACGTGAAGAGTTCTAGTCGATCGCGTTCCGGGATAAATTTTGATCCACGATTTTTTAAAAAAAATATGTATAAATTTAAATCCCGAAGCTGTGGCTCTATGACGAGTTTTCGTGGATCTGGCAATTCCCAGTGATGGAGACAGTCCCCCTGCGTGCTCTCGTGAAGAGTTCTAGTCAATCGCGTTCCCGGATAAATTTTGATCCACGATTTTTGAAAAAAAAATATATATAAATTCAAATCCCGAAGCTGTGGCTCTATGACGAGTTTTCGTGGATCTGGCAATTCCCAGTGATGGAGAAAGTCCCCCTGCGTGCTCACGTGAAGAGTTCTAGTCGATCGCGTTCCGGGATAAATTTTGATCCACGATTTTTGAAAAAAAAAAAATATATATAAATTTAAATCCCGAAGCTGTGGCTCTATGACGAGTTTTCGTGGATCTGGCAATTCCCAGTGATGGAGAAAGGCTCCCTGCGCACCCTCGTGAAGAGTTCTAGTCGATCGCGTTCTGGGATACATTTTGATCCACGATTGTTGAAAAAAATATATATATAAATTTAAAGCCCGAAGCTGTGGCTCTGTGACGAGTTTTAGTGGATCTGGCAATTCCCAGTGATGGAGAAAGTCCCCCTGCGTGCTCTCGTGAAGAGTTCTAGTCAATCGCGTTCCCTGATAAATTTTGATCCACGATTTTTGAAAAAAAAAAAATATATAAGTT
The DNA here is from genome assembly GCA_963921915.1 of Hyposoter dolosus. NCBI lineage: Eukaryota > Metazoa > Arthropoda > Insecta > Hymenoptera > Ichneumonidae > Hyposoter > Hyposoter dolosus. The sequence continues at coordinate 12,423,842 of OY998130.1, read as the reverse complement.
TAAATCCCGAAGCTGTGGCTCTATGACGAATTTTCGTGGATCTGTCAATTCCCAGTGATGGAGAATGTCTCCAAGCGTGTCCTCGAGAAGAGTTCTAGTAAATTCCACTTTCATGCATACGAAAAAAAGTTTTATTCCGATAGGAACATATAACCGCACGCGTATATACGCAACTGTCAAACCAACAGCCGGAACTGTCAGACTGACAGTGGGAGAGTCAAAACACGGTGTATAACAGGACCGACCAATCACAGGACGAATAAAGCGACAACAATAACGTTCGAGATATATCGTTACTTAGAACTTTTTATAAGGGGAAAGGGGAAAGGGGATAACAATCGCGTTCTTAATTTTTTGACTATTTTTGTGATTTCGCTAAATTGAGTTACTAAATTGAGGGGTGGTATTTTGACGCGATTGGCGATTTAACCCTTCGAGTACATACTGGGTCATTTTGACCCGAAAATTTTTCTGTCGCCGATTGTTTGGCATTTAATAGCAATGAATGTTGTGGCATTTAATTTTCGTTTTCGTCGAAAATAAATTCAGGGCGATAAAATATGGATAATTTACTACAAAAAACGTCTTTGCAAAAAATAAACGAAAAATGCATATTTACCGGAATACAATCATTTGAAAAACGCCCCGGGTCAGATTGCCCCATGCGCACTTTTAGGATGTACAGTGCACCGGTTAAGGGTTAAGGATTCTGATATTCTGACGTTAGTTTGAGACTCGTAAGCAGGGTGTTATTTTGACACAGTTGGCGATTGAAGAGTCGAGGTTTAAGAAATTCTGAAAGCACGTAACTTTTCCGTCAAACCAAAAAAAGCCGTCAAGTAAATTTATTTTTGGAACTTGTCTTTGCTGAATTTGTAAAGGTGGCAGGAAGGCATGATGAATGTTAATTGTCCTTGTGCAGGGAATCTGCGGCGAGCCCTGGCCAATTTTAAACACAGCGATCGCGACACTGGGTCAAATGGACGAGCCGATCGAGAAATGTGAGATTAATGGAGTTTATCCTGATCCGGACAACTGTGCCAGTTATCTTTCGTGTGAAAAAGGTGACTATTAGAAAAAACAGTGTAAACGAGCTCGATCGCTCGCTCAGTAATAAATCTTAGGACTCCGCGAAGTGATTTATGGAGAAAAAACTTGATTATCATTTTTTTCGTTTATCAGGAATTTTGTATCGAGGCGTGTGCAGTGACGGACGTTTCTTCGATAAATCAAGCGGACACTGTGTCAAAGCGGACCCTAAAGTCTGTGTTCCCGGGCTCAACCATTTAAGTGTCCAGAAAAAACAGAAACTGAAAGTTTCGAGATACGAACATACCGGACCTCGCGTCGTTTGCTACGTCACCTCCTGGTCCATGTACAGAAAAGGCGATGGCCAATTCGCTCCTGAACAACTGGACACGAGCATGTGCACCGATGTTATCTACTCTTTCGCGGGCTTGAATCCTGAAACCCTGCAAATCCAACCGTTCGATCCTTGGGCTGATATCGATAACAGTAAGTTCGAAAACCCAGCAATCCATTATTTCGGTCGTTGACTCTACAGTGAGATAATTAATTACTCTCAACTGTTCTTCAGCGTAAAATGTTCGGTTTACACGATGATAATAGTTTATAATGCACTGTTCCCTTCATTTTTCGATTACGGGCACAGGTGTGAAGGGTAAATTGCCATTTGGTGAACATTTGATTGTAAAAACTGTCGTAAACGGAAAAGATAATTATTTTTCAAATTAACGATGAGGACATTGGAAATTTTGATTCTCCGATTGTCTCGATGTTCAAAAAACTGTTTTACAAAAACTACGACCACAGTTCGTCCGAGTTTCTCGCCGAAAGGAAAAGAATTTTCTTTTCTTTTTTTCCATTTTTCCCCTTCCATTTGAGCTCTTAAAATATTAGCGATCAATCTCTCACCGAAATTGACTGATTGTCTTTTTTTTTTGCCCCAAGATCTCTTCGAGAGAGTAACGTCTCTAGACGGACCGCGATCACTCCTGGGTCTGGGTGGGTGGACCGACAGTTCGGGAGACAAATATTCACGTTTGGTGAACGATCCCAGCGCTCGGAAAAAATTCGTCACGTCGACGGTGAATTTCCTCCAGAAATTTGGCTTCGAGGGTCTCTCGTTCGAATGGCTCTATCCAAAATGTTGGCAGAGTCAATGTTTCAAGGGACCAGTTACCGATCGACCAAATTTCACGAAGCTCCTGCAAGAGCTGAGGAAAGAATTCGATGCTGCGAGGCCGAAACTCACGCTTGCCGTTGCCGTTTCCGGTTATAAAGAAATCATCGACGTTGCGTACGATTTTCCTCAAATATCCGATGCTGCCGATTTCATTTCGGTCATGACTTACGATTACCACGGTGCTTGGGAAAAACAGGTCGGGCATCTATCACCTCTGTACGGAAGACCGGGCGAACAACATGCTTTCTATAATACCGTAAGAATCCCACGTCTTTCCATGCAATGGAGGGAAAAATAATTTTGCTATTTTTTATACGCGAAGAGCTGACCATTCACATGAAAAAAAAAAAAACGATCAATGGCAATTCGGTAGATTTAATGAACCGTTTTCACGTAGGCAAATCGTTAACTTTTCGTCGATTAATTAACTGGGATTTCTTCTAGAATTTCACGATGAATTACATAGCGAGCCTTGGAGCCTCGAAATCGAAACTCCTCGTAGGAATTCCTTTCTACGGCCAGACTTATCGTCTCGTGAGAAACGATTTTTACAATCTTGGAGATGCGGCAGCAGGTGCTGGAGCTTCTGGTGAATTTACCAAGCAACCAGGAATGCTGGCTTACTACGAAATATGCGATCGTATAAAACGTCAAAATTGGAAAGTCGCCGATGGTACGAAAAAATATTTTTGTCCGTCGCCACTTTTTATTTTCATTCGAGAAGAAATTGTTTCTTAATCAGTTTTGAACTTAATCACAACCAGGACCAGTTGCCCATCACAAAGACCAGTTAGTCGCGTACGAAGACTCCAAGAGTGTCGATCGGAAAGGACGATGGATCATCGACAACGGTTTCGGAGGAGCTACAGCTTGGACCGTCGATCTCGACGATTTTACCAATCGTTGCTGCTTGGGGGCTTTTGCATTGCTCAGGAGTCTCAACTATGGACTTGGTGAGTCTAACAAAATAGGTCAACAAGGTCAAATAGGTTGAAAAGTATTTTGAAAAATGAGCAAATTCATCGAAAAATCATTTCTCAATTATTTTCTGATGATTTCACGAAATTCAAGTTTAGAAATCAATTTTTAGACATTTTTCTGGCACCCTTGAGTCGTGAAAATTTGATGAAACGATTATTGAAAATGTGCAGGCATTGGAAAAGACGCGCCATCGGTATTCGAAAACTGTCAGCGACCACCTGAGCCGCTAACCCCACCGCCTGCGACCCTGACAACTCCAGAAGATGCTTTCGAGGGTGGAAGTGGTTCGTACCAAACGAGTCCAATGACATCACCGTCGACGACTAAAGCAACGACGTGGCCAACGTGGACAGAGAAAACAACCAAACGACCAGCGACTACGAGTTGGACGTGGAGCAAACCTCCACAAACAACGACCACGACGTAAGTCTCTCAATTACTCTTTGATATTTATCTTTTCCAGTATATTTATCAATATCGACAGCCACATCTTTACACATGCAAATACATTGTTAACAGAACAACTACGACGACAACTAAAAGGCCATCAACAACAACAACAACAACTAAAAGACCAGCAACAACAACAGGAACACCATGCAACGGAGTCCAGTACGTAGGAAACCCAACCAACTGCGGAAGTTACTTCAAATGCGAGCGTGGCGTGCTGAAACGTGAGGAATGTCCTGCGGGATTGCACTGGGACGATTCTCGAGGTCGTTGCAACTGGCCGGCGCTGGCTAAATGCCAACCAGGTAAACGATTAATCGACTTCATTGCTTGCAACATTGCTCGCGTCGAAATCATTTGACTAGCGATAAAAAAACCATGCGCGTTTACGAAAAAAGGATGAAAATAAACGACAAGTTGAGGATTTTTATTCTTTATGTCCCATGGCTTAAAGAAACGTCCTAACACTTGACTCACGTTTTTGTGAGAAACTCGAAGAGCACGGTCTTGTCGAAAAGTGGAAAACTTGGCCGACACGAGCGACTGTTTTTCTATCGACTTTCGGTTAGTCAACAGCATCGGAAACTCAGAAAACAACCAGTCGCCACTCTGGCGTGTGGCTGGGCGGTCACCCAACCAAGTATTGACCTCGCTTGAGGCTGCTTATCGTTGTCGATCGTCTCAATATATTCATAATTATTTTTTCTATTCGTTATTATTTTTAATAATAACAAGATAATTAGTAGATTTGCATAATTGTGTAGATATGTTTGTTGGTCGTTTTTATCGGTTATTCAATCATTTTTCTCGAAAGTTGATGGAGCTCAAGTTCACGATTGCCATACAATCGAGATACGCCATAAATTTCCATGAGGATTAACAAATTGAGTGATTCATTGAGTTTTTTCTATACACGAGTTATCGAACAGAGCTCTACGTACCCCGTAGAAAACCTGTTTCAAGTTTGCCGCATTCTGCATCACCGTATCTCGTCAATCACGTCACAATATCTTTCTCCGCTTGTTTTTTTCTCTCTCACTCCAACAACTCATCTCATTATTCCTTCGTGCCCTCGGGGCGAGAACGTGTCGCTTCTTCACCACTGTTTTTCACGATCAAACACTTCATTGGTCGATAGATCCACTACATTAGTTCGATACGCGGTGACGAAGCGAGGACAGTGCAACAAACTCCTTCTAATTTTTTCCTCGATTATCTACTCCAACGATGCTGCATATTCGCCACGTTTTCGTCTTTTGTTTCGTTTGCAAATGTTTTACTTTGCAAACTAACAAAATTACCAGTTTCGAAAAGCGAAACTTTACTTCGAAAAAAGGTGAAAGATTCATTCGGTTTTATTCGCTCGAATCGTCCAACATTCGGAGCAATCGATAGTTTTTGTAAAAGAAATTTGATCAGCTTGTATTTTTTTAGCGGATTATCGGTTTTAGTTTCCGTTTCTTTTTCTAATGAAATTTTTACGGAGTCAAGGTCGTTTGTCATTCTTTAATTTGCATGTTCAGGGACAACAGGAAATCCCATAACGACACCACCTCCTACAATTGCTGCCCAACGACCCACCATCACAACGACTTCGAAACCCGTGACCACCACCGCAGCACCTTCAACGACCACCGTAATTCCCAGCAAAGAATGCGAAAATGGTCAATACTACGCGTATCCAAATTCGTGCACGAGTTTCCTCATCTGTGTCAATGGAAACCTCGTGACCCAACAGTGTGGTCCTGGCTTGAACTGGGACAACGATAAACACATGTGTGACTGGCCTTTCAAATCGCCATGCAAACACGTTCCAACTCCGAATGCTGCGTTGGTCATGAAGGAAATGGAAGTCGAAGTAAGTGTCGTGTTTTTATCTTCCATTAATTTTTCAGCAACGAACAATCGAGCGAAATATTAACTTTCTATACATGGGATTCCGTGTATACAAGGAATTCGAGATTTTGTCGAGTCTCGATTTCTTCGATAAAAATCGTATAATGTGATGTCACTACTGGCGATTTGTACCGTGCCCATTGGGATGTAAAGTTTATTCACTTATACGGGTTCGTTCGACGAGACCTTGACATTTATTGATTCTCGATGATTTTCGTCTACACGCAGTTGACGGAAATCATTCGTAGACTCGTCTCATTAACATTCGGTTGAAACTCGTTGCGCTTCGTTCTCTCAAAGTTTTGTCACTAAGTTTTATCGTTTCTTTATCGCAAAGTGCCTTAAATCGAACTAATCAGATGAATCGGAATTGACGTTCCTTTTTCATCGAAATGTATTTACTCGTTTTGATCTATTTGGGGATTCGATCCGGAGAAGTTATTGCTGTGAGTGAATTTGTGTTTCGATCAATTTGACGGAACGACACGGAGTCAGTGTCGCACGTTCCCGCCATGAGAACTTTGAATTATGAATTCTTAACGAAGATTTAAATCGAGTCCGTCGCGACTGAGCTGCTGTGAATTCTCTAGATAAATTTTGATTATTTTTTCTTTGAGAATTCGATAAAATTACGAAATTGGAAATTTTTAAAAAAGTCCTGATGAATTTTCAGGATAAATGTATTCCCGGAAGCTTCAGCAGAGTACCAGGTGACTGCGGAAGTTACTACACATGTTTATGGGGACGGCACGAGAGATTTGAATGTGCACCGGGTCTCCACTTCAGTGAAGAATCCCGCATTTGCGATTGGCCATCCCGAGCAAAGTGTCCGAACGGTGACCAACAAACGGTCCGTCCATCGATCGAGACGCAATCACCGACTTGGGAACTGCCCGTCACACAGGGCCTCATTACGTCCGAAAAACCATGGACGGCACATCCAACCACCGAGAGACATACGACGACGCACAAACCTTGGATGCAAAATCCAACCACCCAAACGCATACGACGACGCACAAACCATGGACGCAGAGTCCAACCACCCACGTGCCAACGAATAAACCGACGACTCAGAACCCGTGGATATGGACGGAGAAGCCGAAACCATTGCCACCTCCACTCATTGATCCTGACAAGGTGTCGCCTTTGTCAGGACATTTCAAGGTACAGTTTTTCATTTTTAAATACATTTTTTTATTCTTCTTTGCAAAACGGTCACCCAACCCATTACTGATCTCGTCCAAAGTTCCATGATTTAGTGTCAATTCAATAATTAGCCAAGTTTCAAGAATATTAATGTTCTATCAACCTTTCGGGGGTCGCGTCATGGGATTTTCCCACAAACGCCTATGGAGACAATAATTACTTGGGAATTTCAAATTCCAACATCGTTCGACTTTTTTTTTATGTCCGTTAAATCGTTCAGTCGGTAAAAATGCTGCACATTTTTTTTCAGGCGATTTCGTATTCGAGAAAAATAAAAGTTACACTCTGCCCTTCTCGCATTAAAGAAATCGATCGTGAAACTCGTTTCGACCGAAATACATAATTTTTTCGGTAGTTTTTATGAATTTTTATTTAAAAAATTTAAATAATGTGTTTTTTAAGGTGGTTTGTTACTTCACGAACTGGGCTTGGTATCGCAAAGGAAGCGGCCGATATGTCCCTGAGAATATTGACCACACACTGTGCACGCATATCGTGTATGGATTTGCAGTTCTCGATTACTCGAACCTGGTTATAAAGGCGCACGATTCTTGGGCAGATTTCGACAATCGTAAGGAAGAATTATTATCCACACTGAAAACAAAATTTTGTTGAAAAAGATCGATATTTTGTTCGACAAGTTCGACTAAACGTTTTTTTAAAATAATCTCAAAAATGGTGTCAATGCAGCAAAAAATATTGTAGAAAGTCTCTCCGGAAGCAAATTTTAGTCGTTTTGCAATCGTAAATTTCGTTAACGATTCCGTTAGAAAAAAAATATATTGCTAAAATAACGAAAATTTTGAAATTATCCAAAAATATTTAGTTTACCGTGTTCAACAAAATATCGACGATCTTTAACAAAATTTTATTTCCATTCCAGTGATTTTTGTTGTGTAAGAAAGACTTTTCAATCCCTTGGATGACTGAAAATGCATTTTCGTTCTTCGTGTGTTTTCTATTATTTCAGGTTTTTACGATCGTGTCCTCCAGTACAAAAAGCGTGGACTCAAAGTGTCTTTGGCACTCGGGGGATGGAACGATTCGGCAGGAGACAAATACAGTCGACTAGTGAGCTCGCCTGCAGCGAGAGCAAAGTTCATCGAGCATGCTCTTCAGTTTTTGGACAAATATGGATTCGATGGTTTGGATTTGGATTGGGAGTATCCAGTTTGCTGGCAGGCAAGTTTTTCTTTCTCAGCGATCGAAATAATTCATTAAAGTTTTTTCTTAATGATTCGAAACCCAAAGTTCATCAGCGAAACCAAGAAATTAACGTCACGATCATAAGAAAAATATCGCTCGTTTGCACAGGTCGATTGCAGCAAGGGACCGAAAACCGACAAGCAAAACTTCGCTGCACTCTTGAGGGAATTGAGCGAACAATTTAAACCAAGAGGATTGTTGTTATCGTCCGCTGTATCTCCGAGCAAAACGGTGGTAGACGAAGGTTACGACGTACCCGCATTGGCCAAATATTTGGACTGGATCGCTGTCATGGCTTACGATTATCATGGGCAATGGGACAAAAAAACTGGACACGTCGCACCTCTCTTTTATCATCCAGATGACGATGTTTACTTTTTCAACGCTAATTACACGATTAACTACTGGATATCCCAAGGAGCTCCGCCAAGGTCGATAGTAATGGGTGAGTCACTGAATTACAAAGATGTTGGAGTTTGCATCGTTGGAATGCAATGGAATTTATTGTTTTATTCTATTTTTTTAAAGCGGCGTCAAAAATTAAACTGCAGTGTTTGTTTGTGACGATTTTTGCAAATAAAAAACCGAATGTCATAGAAAAATTGAGGCGATTTGGAAAATTTTAAAATTGGTAGATGGATATAGAATATTTCTCGTTCAACTCCAACGATGCAAACCTCAATATCGTGAATTACATCAAACTTTTGACAACGAATCTCCGTTTTCTTCAGTTGCTACGATTTTTCCATAAACCCTAAAAACTCGGCCAATTTTTTCGCCATCTATTTCGATAATGATTGAACCGGAAAATCGGAATTTTTCGAGGTCACGTTATCGTGATTTTAAAAAAATGATGTTTTTTTTTTTATTATTCCGCGCTCTGAAAACTCCAAATTTTTCCGAATCCATTTCGTCAAAACAGTTTCTTATGGGAAGGGATTTTCAATAATTAAAAGCACCTTAGAGAGCAAGGAAAATATTTCCCGTGTTTGCTCGAAATTTTGATAAATCTTGAGGGAGGAAAATCTTTTCGTCAATAAATTCGCTTAATCGAAAATGAATTTATTAGGGATGCCCATGTATGGACAATCCTTCACGATCCACGATCCGAAGGCCGGCACGAGTTTGAATTCGCCAGCGAGTGCCGGAACTGCCGGTGAATTTACAAAAGCAGCTGGTTTCCTGGCGTACTATGAAATATGCGATAGAATTAAAAACCGTGGCTGGACCGTCGTCCACGATCCAGAAAATAGAATCGGCCCTTATGCTTACAAGGGAAGCCAATGGGTCAGCTTCGACGACGTCGATATGATACGCAGGAAATCTCAATTCATCAGGGACATGGGTCTCGGTGGTGGAATGATTTGGGCACTCGATCTTGACGATTTCAAAAATCGCTGCGGAGAAGGAGCTCATCCTTTGTTGACGACCATACAGCAAGTGTTGGCAGGCCCACCGAACGATCTCGATAATCGTGAGTGAAGCAAACGATCAATAATTATCGAGGTTCTATTTTTTTTTCTAGTAATCTCCAAATTTGCGTCGATAATGAAAATTTGAAAATCTGACGAAAAAAATTGAAAAAACTTATTGAAACGTTTTTTTTTTCAATTCGTCGAACAGCAGTTTGATTTTTTTTTCTCGAAATAATGGATTCGAACGTTGCCGAGCGACCATCAGGTTCTCTGAAAGTTATCGAGGACCATTTTTTTTTGTTTATTTACAGCAATAACGCCGCCGGGATTAGGCCAACAGCTCGAATGGAAAGTCCCAGTGGCGCCAACAGATACGTCGATAACCGACGCAGCTAAACGACCCGGAGATCATGCGGACGAGTACAAAATGGTTTGTTACTTTACCAATTGGGCCTGGTACCGGCAAAGTGGAGGACGTTACCTTCCCGAGGACATTGATCCGGATTTGTGCACCCACGTTATCTACGGTTTTGCGGTACTCGACGGTTCGAAATTAACAGTAAAAACTCACGATTCTTGGGCTGACATCGATAACAGTGAGTTGACAATGCAACGAGAGGTTTTTTTTTGGCCCTTGATAGAAACCTTTGGAAAATTTGTAAAATTCGTCCTTTCGATTCGATCAATGTTTTTTTTTCAATTTTTTATAATTCGTTTTTTGACAGAATTCTACGAAAGAGTCGTGGCGTTTAAAGCGAAAGGAATAAAAGTTTTGCTGGCAATCGGCGGATGGAACGATTCAGCCGGTGACAAATACAGTCGGTTGGTGAATTCGGCGTCATCGAGATCCCGATTTATCAGTCACGTCGTACAATTCATCGAGAAGTACGGATTCGAAGGATTGGATCTGGACTGGGAGTATCCGGTGTGTTGGCAGGTCGACTGCGGAAAAGGACCAGCGAGCGACAAACAGTCGTTCACGCTTTTCGTTAAAGAACTAAGCGCGGCTTTCAAACCCAGAGGCCTTTTACTCTCCACTGCTGTTTCGCCCAGCAAACGAGTCATTGATGCCGGTTACGACGTCGCTGAGTTGTCGCATTATTTCGATTGGATTTCTGTCATGACGTACGACTTCCATGGACAATGGGACAAGAAGACTGGTCACGTGGCACCACTTTACGTCCATCCCGAGGATTGGGAAACAACCTTCAATGCCGTGAGTCTTTATTTATTCACATTCGTTAAATATACTCCGTTCGATGGATCCTCAGCCAGCGTGGACATCGAAAACGGGTCAGGAAGAATTTTCGCAGAAAAAACACCTCATCGATTCTTTTTCTTGCGAAAAATTTCTTCGAGACTCTTTCTGATGTTCGTGCTGCTGCGATTCCCTGAATCTCGAAATCATCGACTGAGATTTTCCCAAGTTCGATGACAAATTTCGGAAAGACTCCCCTCAATTATAACCAAGCATGGAAAATGGAAAAGATTTTTCAAATTCAAAGAACAACCATGATGATTTTTTCTCACAGAACTTCTCCATTCATCATTGGATCGAAAAAGGTGCATCTCCGAAAAAATTGGTCATGGGTGTCCCACTTTATGGACAATCGTTCAGTCTCGCTGAGAGGAGTCCACAAGGGTTGAATGCTCCAACTTACGGCGGTGGTGAAGCTGGCGATGCGACGCGGGCTCGAGGCTTTTTGTCTTATTATGAAGTTCGTATTATATATATATATTTTTTTTTTATCAACTCAAAATTTTTCCAGTTATCGAACGAAAAATAGAAAAAAAATTCGCAAACAACGAAATATTACAGGAAATTTGTTATAAAAGTCGCGATATTTTCGGTCTCGTTTGTTTTTTAATTTCAAATCAATTTGTTCTTCAATTTTTCTCTCTTTTTGTTTAAATTTATTTCTATAATTTTTGTGTCCAATTTCATATAAAATGTAAAACAAAAACGTTAAGGAATTTACGCGGCTGAAAAATGAGCTTTTTCATTTAATTTGACATTTTTTTGGGGATAGATTTGTGAAAGGACGTTGAAGCGTGGCTGGACGGTCGTGCAAGACCCTAAAAGACGAATGGGGCCGTTTGCCTACAAGGGCGATCAATGGGTCAGCTTCGACGACGCTGAGCAAGTGAAACTCAAAGCTGAATTCATTAAAAAAATGGGTCTGGCAGGTGGAATGGTTTGGGCATTGGATCTCGATGATTTTAAAAATTATTGTCAATGCGAACCGCATCCTCTTCTCAGAACGTTGAACAGAGTATTGAGAAATTATCCGGACGGGCCTGTCTGCCAAATTACTCGTAAGTCAGAATTTATTCAAAATTTTCCTTCGTCGATGTTGCGAGAAGAATTTATGGCACTGGAGTCTTTCCATAGCAACTCAGTGGACAATTAAAATTGAAAAGACTCGAGGAATTATGATTTTTCTGTTTTTACAGCTAACCAGTCAGGGACAAATTTTCCTGAGACAACGACGCACACTCCATGGTACGAAACTACGGAAGGAACGAATGCAATCACGACTGCAGGAACGGCGTATTTGCCACCGATTACGACCACACAAACCATCGATTCGATCGACACAATCGAGATAGACGCTGGCTCTACTCCACCAGAAAAACCCTCGACTGGCCAATGCGATGGAAGAATGTTCAGACCTCACAAATACGATTGCTCGAAATACACAATTTGTAACTTTGGCGAAATCCTCGAGCAAACTTGTCCCAATGGACTCCACTGGAACGAGGACAGATGTGATTGGCCGGAAAACTCGAAATGCAAGAGTTCAGGGGGTCACAGTGAAGAGGTAATTGCCCGAAAAAAATCTTCTTATCAAAGAAAATAAATAAAATTATGAACAATTCTATAAACTACGTTTCATCCAAATGACTCGATTCGTTTTCGAGATGGAATCGTTATCGTGTCTGAAAAAATTCCAAATGAACAAATTTTTGGACGATTGATTTTGTTTTCGCTTCCAAGTGTCCGTGAGCCCTTAATTCGCGGTGACAGACGTTAACGCATTTGGAAATATTAAATTATCCGCTTAATTGCTTCGCAAGTTATTTAGAATCATCAGAAAAGGTAACAATTCAAAGTTTCTTCGTTTCAGAGCAACTCTATACCGGAAGAAATAGAACGACCGGAAAAACCAGTGCAAACAGAATTTCCAATTGTTGAAGAAACGACGTCCGGTCATGTCGATCACGTCAGTTTGATCGATTCGCCGAGTAAACCGGAAGCCATGAAGGTTGTTTGTTACTTCACAAACTGGGCATTCTATCGACCTGAGGGAGGAAAATACACGCCGGAGAACATCGATCCGAATCTGTGCACGCACATCGTTTACGGTTTTGCGGTTCTCGATAGCAAGGATTTGGTGATGAAGCTGCACGACCCAGAGACCGATATCGAATATGATTTCTTCGGGAAAGTCACAGCGTACAGAGCTAAAGGAATTAAGGTCCTTATAGCGATCGGTGGATGGAACGATTCCGCAGGAGACAAGTACAGCCGTTTGGTTAATAACCAAAGTGCCAGGAAAAAATTCATCAAACACGCTCTGGCTTTCATAGAAAAACACGGCTTCGACGGTCTCGACCTTGATTGGGAATATCCCGTCTGTTGGCAGGTAATTTCAACCACGAGCCATTCCCGCGTTGAAATTTTTGTTACTCTCATAGTTTTCCTTGTTCGTATTGCCAGAAACTTTGATGTCAAAAAAGTTAAAAAACTAATTGGAGAACTGCTGCGTTCTTCCATTCCCGAAAAAAGTTTTTCGATTTTTCTAAATTTTCAAACGACTCTGGCGGCAAAACGGTACGGAGTACGGAAAATTGGAAAGAGACTGACTCGTAGTTATTTTTTTTTCTCTTTCCATTGGTGCCAGTTAAAAGTCGATCGGTTAACTGGATCCCGAGATAAATGCGATTTATGTTTTTTTTTTTCAAATCAATTTCTCGTTTTTACTTTTATTAAATTTATTAAATTTTCCGAACACAAATTGCAGGTGGAATGTGAGCGAGGACCATCTTCGGACAAACAAGCTTTCGCGGCGTTCGTCCGAGAATTGAGTCACGAGTTCAAGCCCAGAAAATTGTTACTTTCGGCGGCGGTGTCGCCCAGCAAACGCGTCATCGATCACGGCTACGATGTTCCTACCCTCGGAAAATATCTCGATTGGATCGCCGTTATGACCTACGATTTTCATGGAAATTGGGAGAGAAAGACCGGCCACGTGGCACCGTTGTATTATTATCCGGGCGACGAATACGATTATTTCAATGCAAATTTCTCGATGAGATATTGGATCGAAAAGGGAGCCCCAGCTTCGCGGCTCGTTATGGGGGTCCCATTCTATGGGCAAAGCTTCACACTCTGGGGTTCTTGGAGCACAGGCCTCCAAACTGGTGCCGCCGGTCCAGGCGAGGCTGGAAAGTTCACCAGAGCCGCTGGTTTCCTCTCGTTTTACGAAGTAAGTTCGCAAATTTTCCACAAATTTCGAAAAATTATAATCGCCCAGTATACACGACTTTATATTTTTTCAATTAATTGGAATTTTTTAAAATTCAGTAACCACGTGATTCCACAAAACGCCACAAGCTGCTCGTTCGCCATGCATCACCATAAATTACAATCCAACAAATGTTTCGTTACAGATATGCGACAAGGTCCTCAAAGGTGGATACAAGGTAACGAAGGATCCGCAAAGACGTATCGGACCCTACGCAACTCTCGATAATCAATGGGTCGGTTACGACGATGTTTCCAACGTTTTCAAAAAGGTAAACTTCTCTCAACGAATCTTCTTTCATTTTTACTCGAAGAAAAAAACAATTTGAGGTAAAAAAAAAGCTTGGGAGTTGAATAATTCATGAATGAGTTTGTTGTTCGATTTATTTGCAGGGTGAATTCATTCGCGACCTTGGCCTAGCAGGTGGAATGGTTTGGGCGTTGGATTTGGACGATTTCAACGATAGTTGTGGATGTGGAAAGTATCCGCTTTTGACAGCACTCAACCATGGAGTCCAGGGAAAGAAATTCCTCCCGAAAGATTGCACATAGTCTACGGGATTATGAAAAGTCTCTCGCACATCGAACTTTCTATCACTAATGGTGTCCACTGAGAAAATGACAAATTATCGATCATACGAGACGACAGTACATATTAGTTTAGACTAACCTTAAGCTCGATAAATAATTTCACAGTTTTTGCGAAAATTACGATAATCTGTAGGAAAAAAAGGCTAAAAATGGTCTTGCAAATTCGGAAAATAAAACTCTTCCGGATGACGTGACTATAAAGTTTTCAAATCGAGACTTTTCATACGTTTTGTCAGTCGACGTCTGGGCTGTATTGAGTCGTTGTGAAAAGAAAGACACTATCGATGATATATTTGTAAATATTCATTAACATTTTCCGAAATTCTGAGCAGACAATCGAGAAAAATTATTTTCGTTTTAGAAAATACCATTCGTTCCATTTTTATGATGAATTTCAAATTTTCCAAAATGCTCTTTGAATACGAACGATATTTTTCAATTTAGGAAAGAAAGGGAGCCACGAGCTATATTTTAAAAATAATATTTGAAAAAAAATCGAATTTTGAGGAGATTTAATGATCGAGAATGATTTTCATGTGAATTTATTCCGAATTATTATTGTTTTTGATTTACTTTCCATCACTCCTTGTATCATTAACATACAAAGTTATCTTCTATGGTTTTTCACTCCGACAAGTCGCGTCGTCTGTGAAGACTTGATCAACGATTTTATTTCGTGTCAGTCTTTTAAGAATACTCATTTCTGTATTTGTTAGTTTGTAATTAAAATAAAATGAACAACATAAGTCAAGCCAGCACTCGTTTGATGTCACTCAATTTATTCTGTCCTCGGACATGCACGATTTTGTCTGCGATTAATGACACTGAAGTTCGCAACGTTGGGGTCCAACGAAAAATACTTTTTCTATTCATTGTTTGTTCAATTTCAAAAACCATGACAATTTTCGTACCGTTTTTGGGTTTGGATCCCGAAAAAAGATCTTTTTATTGTCCTGTCCAAATATTGAGTAAGAATTTTGAGATCTGCTCAAGAAAAAACGGAATTTCGTTCCATTCCAACGATCCGAACTTCAACATCGTTGATTTTGTCTGCGATTATGCCATCGCCCTTCTTAATTACCATTTTTTTTCTCTCAATATTTTTCTGCTTCTTCGGTTCAAATAAAATCGTTTTATTCTGCTGGATTAAAAGAAAATCTTCAAAAGATTCCATGGAAGCGGAGAGTGAATAAAAATGATTAATTGAGATTATCTGGGAATTCGAGAATGCATCATCGTATACGTAACAAGTTTGAATCACGCAGATTAAAGAAGACTCTGTTACAGCGTTGAACAATAGACAGTCTGTCTGATACGAAAAATCTGTTTATCAAGATATATGATGACCATTATTTTGAGGAGGAATTTTTTTATATAACTCTCTGGTGGAACGTAATTTTCGACTCGTTTGTGAAATTTGACGAAGAACCTCTACAGCCGGTGGATCTTTCTTGCCATTTGCATTATTGGAATCCAACGAAAAAAATTTCCTTCTTGTTAAAAACGTTTAAAAATTTTTATCAATTTTTTTGTTTGAGATATTTTAATTTTGTAACATTTTAATAAAATGTAAAAAAAAAAAGCAATTTCGTTGCGATGCAGCGATCTAAACTGCAACGTATAATTAATTGTGCACTCTCTATTTTTGAGGTTGAAACGATTGATCGATGAAATTAAGAATTGTGGAAGGGACTTGTTTATTTTTGTGTCATTCGTTTATTTCGCTAACGAATTTGTCCACTAGACACAAAGTGAGTTGAGCGTGCGAGTGGTCAGCAACGGTTTACGGTCGTTCATTAGTATTGAAAAACGTTACAACAGCCCGTAAAAGGCTCGGTAGTGGGGTCAATAGAAATGAAGATCGTTGAGGCACTGAGCGATAAAAAAGAATATAGCATTCAGTGCACATACGAGCGCAAACGTGGAACGACGTTATTCCCTCGATCCCAAGGATCGTTATATTCATCCGAGGACCTCGATGTCCCCATTGTCGTTGAACTATCGTGATGGAATCAAAAAAAGGTAATACCACGGATAATTTGTCGTTAATAAGCGCTAAGAAATCTAATTGCATTGGCATTTCAATTAATTTAGAACTGAATCCAAAAATAATTCAGACTTTTCCTAATTATTGATCAAATTGCCAAAACCCTATTTTTTGGATTACAAAAAAAAAGAAAATTTTCTTCATTCTTATTCCATTTACATTTTAAGCTACTGATTTATTTTTGGAGAAATTTTGTCATCGGATTAGATTTTCTTGAAATTATTGCGTTCGGTGTTCACCACAACTTTTTAATTAAGATAAAATGCAACTTGTTGAGCGGAAATTTCATAAGAGCAAAAATAAGACAAGCAAATCACTTGTTTTTCGGTAAAAAAAAAATGAAGCTTTCATTTTTTTATTTCAAGAAAAGGAAGAAAAAGTTACACGTCATTATTTTTTCGACAAGAAAAAAATATTGTAACTTTTCTGTTTCTCGAAATATCGCGAGAAACTCCGGGAACTTGTCTGACACAGTGAAAATTACAATATTGAAGTTTGCATCGTTGGAATATGCAACGAAATTATGTTTTTCCTTGAGCAGAGCTCATGATTCTTATTCGATATTTGGTCAGGACAATAAAACGATTTTTTTTAAGAATCCAAACACAAAATCGATACGAAAAATGTAATGATTTTTTAAATTCAACAAATAACGAATAGAAAAGTATTTTTCGTTGGACCTCAACGTTGCGAACTTCAGTGTCACGCGAAAATTGGTTATTCGAATTATAATCGTACAGAATGAACGTTCGCACATAGTATCTCAGTGAGAGCTGTAATACGGACGACGTCATGGACGTTCCACTTCAAGAACCGGGAGAAAAGATTGAGGGAATCGTAGGAATGCATCGGTCGCAGTTATTCGTAAAAATATGATCGTCATACTAATCAGTGATATGAGTTGCTTAATAAATATCAAGAATGTGCACACATACGTCATCGATGGGACATTGCGTTGAATAATGTACATAAATTTTATCGGGCGATAACGCTCGTCATCGGAAAAGTTGATTAGTGGAAGCAAATCTTGTACGGATCGCCAACAAACACATATTTTCTCGTAACCTCCATACGAAAATATTCATTTTCATACTTAAACAAAAATACACATGGTAAAGAAATGTTTCCGAAGTAAATTTTAACGAAATGACTTTCTCGTGATAATTTCGAGCGTATTGAAATTCTTTGGCCAGAAAAAACTCGTCGATATAAGCAATCGTAAAGCCTGAGACCTTGGTCTCGTGTGTATCGCGAGTGCTCCTTCGTATCTCTATTTACTAATTGGGACGTTAACCTTATCAATCGAACAAAAAATATTGATCGAGAATAGTACGTTTTTCTAAAAGCATCATGGAGTGAAAGTTTGCATCGTCCGAACGCAACGGAAAGGATTTTTTTTGTTCGTTATTTTGATGGGTCGTACGCTTGTCCTTGGGAGTGTTGAATTTGAGAAAAAATATGGCGGAAAAAATGGCTGAAATATGGCGAAACGCTGTCGAGGTCAAATTTATGATTTTGCGAACACACGTTCCGGCAGATTAGCAACAGCGTTTCATTACCACCAGCTGACTGATGTGAGTCGAACGTACTATTGCAGAACGCAGGACTGATAGCTGCTAGAGTGTGCTCTGTATGACCTCTCTACTTTCCGTTTTTCAATTTTCTATCCGATTACACGGTGGCACATTTTATAGATCGACCAACATCGTCGTCGCGTTGTTACTGCAACAGGTCGGATGTCAGTAATACAGCCAACCCCCGGAAACTAACGAATCCGTTGGCTCGCTTCAGAGGAAAATAACTTACTCGCGTTATCCTATGAGAGACGTTTCGAAATGAAGTAGTTGCTCGGCTTAATTTTTTCGTTTCTCCGACCCAACAAAATCGATGAATAAAAATATTTGAAGGACGATCCGCGTCGATAAAAAAAAGCGATTTCCAAAGCTTTCCTTTTGCTTCCACTCTTTATTGTTTTCTTTTTCCCACCAACGCCGAGCCAACGGTTTATTTTGAGTTCGTAATTTGCGAATCAAATTTCGCGCACGATTAAACGCTAGACACACGCGATGAATGAGGTCTGACCCTCGGTCAGTTGTTACACGCTCCAAAATATTTCCATTCAGGCTAAAAACCCATATCATTGCTCACTCATTTCGCGCGGGAGATCGCGAATTATTTATTTATCAGAAGCAAAATTGTTTCGAAAAGTTCATTGAAAGGAATTTGTTTTCTCGATGAAAACAAGGAGTAAGAATCTTTGAAAAGTTTCCATCGTGTATTGACGCATACGTCTATAAGTTCAAAAGGCTAACATGATACTTTGGCGGCAAAACGTACTTACAGAAAAACAGCGTGTGTTGCTCAAGGTCGAATCGGTGTAGTGAAATCTTTCAGCCGTTATTCTTTCTTGCGTATGCGGTAACACAAATAGATCTAAACAAAAAAACACAACCACAACAAAGGACGGAAATGTCATCTGCAATGATTAAAATGTATACATGAATGTACACGAAGTTTTGTTTATCGTTCTTCCCCCTCTGACGCTTCACGTCTCTTGTGTTCCCTCCTTCGCCACCGGATTGCACATGAAATTGCGCGCACTTTGGCCCGACACGGTGGGCTATTGGGCATGCGCCGAGAAAAAAGAAAGCGACGAAAAACACATCTATACGACACACGACTAACGGACCACAGCAGAACATTCACGTGCTCTATTCTCGACGAATTTGTCATTCGTTGATGCACTTCTGTGATAGAATAAGCTAATAATACCAAATGGTTTCAGGTACATTTGCAACAGTTTTTTGGTTTTACTCTCCTCTTCATTTCGAAACCATTAAACAGATGTTTTTTCACGTCGTGTATTTCGCATCTTTACAGACTCGGAGGCCTCTCTGTGCCTTGGAAATTCTAAGACTCAACCTGTCGCGTCTGAATCAAAAAAACATGTGAGTGTGTTTTCATTACAATGTTTTCATTCTTTTAGCAAAGCGAATTTAACTTCAATTTCTTGGTTGTCTAAAAAGATCGTGAGACTTGATTTCAACCATACTGCATGCTTCCTCGTTTCCGAGTTAATATATCGAATTCCCATTTCCGATGCGTGAGAAACAAAACAATAACGAATGAATGAGACTGCGAAAACCGTCAATGTTTCATATTCCTTCTCTGGACAAATCACTACTTTTTTCGTATTGTTCCAACTCATTTTGTTTCTACAATGCATATACTGAATAATTGTCCAATGCAATGTCGAATAATTGTTAAATGCACTATATAGGGAATAAAAAACAATGATTCCACGTTCGATTCTTCCATTCATTGAATTTGTTTCCTTATTAATTGACAGCAATTACAATTGAAAGCAAATTGCTAAAATATTGAAAAGTTGAGGTTATGTCATAAAAATTTTCATTTCCTTACAACGTTGTTTTAAAAATTGCAATTAATCTTAAAAAAAGATCTGGTTAAAGGTCATGATTTCTAACGCTCAAACAATTTTTGACAGTTTTTTGATAAAATATGCGAGTTTAAATAAGAAGATTGGAAACTTCTTGATTGACCTTTATCCCGAAAGTGGTTGATTTAAAAAAAAAAAAATTGTACGGCAATTTTCTGATAATCGTACACGAACTTATCTGTCTAATTATTGCTCGTTTGTAAACGCTAATGCTATCTTGCCAGTACGAGGAAATTAAGACCCCCACGGATGCTGTTATATATATCAATTGCTAATACCACGGCAAAGCTTTTACACAAAAAGCGGCTTTGTAAATAAAACTTGACATAGTGACATAAACGACTGTACGTTTATCTAACGTATTCCTTTATGGTCTAACAGCCGTAAATGGTCTTAGCAGCGACAATTCAAAGTTTATGATCTTGTCTTTGCTAATTTAATTTTCTTGAATGAATTCAATTGGTTGGTAAGACACTGTTGAGTTTAAGAATCAACCATATGGTTCGAAGAGTCAATGAAGCATGTGACAAGTTGCTCCGGATGCTTATAGAGCTATAGATTTTTCAATTGAGTTCATTTTCTCGCAAGCCAATCACTGCAGCCATTAGATTTTTTCTTTTATACTGTCATTTTCAATAATTTCCTTATTAAAGTCTGCAAAGTTAAAATGCAAGAAAACTCTGATTTTTTTTTCTTAAATATCAAAATCCAAAATCGTTCTACAAAATGTAGTCACGATGATTGGATCGCTTTTGTTACTACTGACAAATTAGATTGAAGTAAAAAAATGAGGAAATTTTTGAAGCTGCTCAAATAAGGGATTTCAAAAATAGTTGCCACTGCGTCTCAACGCAAACTTCAATGGCATCATTTCCATGCAGCAGCATAAAATTAGAGTGAAAACTAAACAAATTATATTTTTGTAACTTTTTTGAATAGGAATTTCCAGATGAGACGATGGATACAGGAGGATGGACGCCGCTGCTCATACTTTGTGGAGCAACTGGCTGTCTCGGTTCTGCATTGCCAGCAGGATTTAACATAGGCGTCATCAATAATCCAGCCAATGTTTGTATTTGTCAATGTTATAATATCAATCATTGCACGCCTTCCGATTGAATTGTTTCTTCATATTGCAGATTATAAAATCATTTTGTAACGACAGTATAGAAGAACGTTACGACGCAACTGTAACAACGCGACAATTGGACACAATATGGTCAGCGGTCGTGTCGATCTTTCTGATCGGAGGTGTTACCGGGTCCCTAATGGCAGGCTTCCTTGCTGATAAATTTGGCAGACGGGGAGCCCTTGCCGTTGGACATATATGCGGCATCATCGGAGCTGTAATGTTTTTCGTGGTGCCAGCTTTGAACTCCATCGAGCTACTCATGCTCGGACGTCTCATGGTTGGTGAGTTCCAAGAAGTTTTTTTTTTCTCAGAAAATATGATGAAAATGGAAAAACAACAAAAAATAGTCATAGGATAACTTTTGCGACTGCGGCAACGCTTTTTTCATTTTTTCTGCAAAAAAATTAGAAGATCAAGGAAAAACAACGAAGAATAATTTCGAATTCTATATCCAGGTCTTTCCGGTGGCCTTGCCACGAGTTTACTGCCGATGTACATGACCGAGATAGCGACGTTGCAGCAGCGAGGCGCGGTCGGTGTTTTGTGTCAACTTGGAATAACTTGCGGCGTATTTTTCGGCCAAGTAGCCGGTCTTGATGGCGTGTTGGGTAGACCTGATACTTGGCACATTATGTTGGCATCCTTCGCTCCTCTGTGCGCCATCGCTCTCGTGCTCTTACTATTCATGCCTGAAAGTCCAAAGTACCTTTTCATCATAAGAGCACAAGAGGCGAAAGCTCTCAAAGGTTCGTCAATATTTCGTCCCCTTAATTCTTACCGGAAACTAGCAGTCGCGGGCAGTTTTGTGTGGGGCATGAAATATTGTAAATCGCGAAATTCAAATTGCCATAAATCGATAAATTATGTTTTCCTAGTCATTTGAGTTTCTTAACTCTTCGAGTCCATCCTGGGTCATTTTGTCCCAAAAAAATTTCTGTCAACGATTATTTGGCATTTTCATGGCAACGAATGTTTTTGCATTTAATTTTCGTTTTCGTCAAAAAATAAATTCAGGGCAATATCGATAATTTACTACAAAAAACGTCTCTGCAAAAAAAAAAAAAAAACAAAAAATGTATATTTACCGGAATACAGCGGTTTGGAAAACACCTTGGGTCAGATTGACCCAATCCACACTTATAGGATGTGTGCACTCGAAAAGTTAATGACTCGTTGTTGACTCAAGGGGGCGTGAGTTTGGTGATGGCACCAGTTGCTTTGCTTTGTTGGCAATAACGAACGTGTCCAGAACGTTGTCGTGCAGCACACGAATGCCGAATAATTTTTGTAGCATTTCAGAGCTCACTCGTTTACGGAATCAGGACATATCTGTTCTTGAGAAAGAAGTGCGTTCGCTTCGAGAAGAATCAGCGATTCGTTCGACAATGGAAAATTGGACAATTGGTCGTCTTCTCAAAGAACCAGAACTGAGATTATCGGTGCTGCTCATCTGTTGCTTACAATTTGGCCAACAACTCAGCGGCATAAACGCCGTATTTTATTTCTCGAATGACATATTCCTGAAAGCTGGATTAGGCACAGTTGGTGCGGAATATGCGACGCTCGGAACCGGCCTCATTAACATTGCGATGGCTGTTATATCCGTGAGAATCATGTCGCTTTTCGGCCGAAGAACGCTCTTCCTCACCAGCTGTTACACGAGTCTGGGATGTCTAGTTTTTCTGACGATCACCATCAACTTAATTGTGAGTAATCCCCCGAACTTATCAATGAATTTTCGTGGTCAAAAGTCCAATTTCAATTCCCACGGGACGAAAAACTCTGGAAGCTTCGAAAGTGAAATTTTTCGACGACGTTCGTCCGTTCGAAATGAAAAACGTTCCAGCCCATTTTTAGCGCCCGCGAAAAATTAAACTTGGCTGTTTCGATCAGTTGAACAATAACGAAAACAGTTGTTACCCAAAAATCTCCTTAAATGGAAAGAAATAATTTTTTCTAATTATTTTTTATCGCAGCACACAGCCTCGTTCATGCCCTGGCTGTGCGTTATTGCGGTGTTGGCTTACGTCATGTTTTATGGAATCGGACTCGGTCCAATACCGTATTTCATTGGATCAGAGTTGTGCGACGTTGGTCCAAGGCCAGCAGCGATGGCCCTGGGCAGTGTTTTTAATTGGGGTGGAAATTTCATCGTAGGCATGATGTTCTCCTCCGTCCAAGGAATTCTCGGTGCTTACACGTTTCTCATATTCGTCGCGTGTATTTTTCTCATGATACTATTCGTAAGGTAAGTCTGTTGCTTGTTTAAAAAAACAATTTCCACAGTGATGTCTCTCGAGAGGACAAATTTATTAAAAAAAAGAAAAGTTCCTCGTGTTCCGATTTGAAGAAAAAATTCGTTTCCAGAACGTACTTGCCGGAAACGCGAGGAAGATCAACTCTGGAAGTTGTCGCAACGATGACGCAAGGATTCAAGTCTCGACCAAACAATGTGTACGGCGCTTAACTTTGCAAAGAAACGGGAAAACGTAAGAATGAGGAATGAAGAGAAATGCAGATACTGCGCCAAAGAATTTTTATCGTACACTTCCGAACGCATGTGATACAGGCTTTCTGTACAAATTTTATTCTTCGATACAACCCAGCGCATAAATTCCAAGTGCCTTGCAAAAATAGGCGAATTGATAATAACGAAAAATAAATACATCTGCGATAACTCTTCCGATGCTATCGAAGAAAATTCATCGTTAATTTCCCTGAGGAGTACAATTTCAAAACTGCAGGTGTTTTTTGTACTTACAAATCATACATAATACGGAGAAGTGCTCCAGAGAGAGAGAGAGAGAGAGGGAGAAAGAATAACAAGTGAATGTACAAAGAAAACTGAGAATCAGTAGAAAAAAATACTCGATTGTCGACTCGCGTCGCGAGATGATTCGTTGCTTCGCAGAGGAACATTTTCCATCGATGTTCGAATCAATATTTTCAAAAGTAATTAAGCATGTCAATCAACCAGATTGTTTAAACAATATTTTTCTTATGTGCGATTGAATTATTTACTAAGAGATTCCTCTTTGACTCACCTCCATAGTCGCATTGTTAATTGATTTATTTTTTCGTAAAAAACTAAGCATAATACGGTGTGTGGCGCTATTCTTATCCACGTTGGAAAAACTCCTTTGTAAAGCCCCATCACGCCTTCCGTTTTCCCGATTTTTATCAACGCGTCAATCACACCCCGATACAGCAGCCCTCGTCCGTTTGCGTCTGTACCTGCATATCATTTCGAAATATTTTTATTCAATCCTTAGTGACAATGAAATGAAAATAAAAATAAAAATTATACTTGTAATAACTACATCGACGTATTATGGCGGTTTTTAGCAAAAATGGTGACGAAATAATTTTGTTGAACCAACAAAATGTGGCGAACAAAATGCGAAAATGATTGTACGAAAATTTTGTTGATTTCTGGAATTTCTTCAGTCAGCGGAACTGTTTCTTCGAATTCTTGAAATATTCATCGTCGCTGATGTAATAATTGCGAACCATAGTGCCATAGAGATCCTTTCCTCTATTGGTTGTTAAATATGGAGGAAACGATAAATTGTGAAGAAAAAAAATTACCTTGATTGTACAATCTTGTTGCAACGACGTCGAAGGGTTGCATCGTGACTGCAACGCAGTTTCCGGCTATGAGAGCAGCCACGAATGTTTGTGTGATCGGTTGGTTTGGAAAGGCCTAAAAAATACGTGAGAATATTTTATTTCAACGTATCTGAGGATGCTGTCGAAGCAAATAATCGAAAAATTTTTCGTTCATGAGCTCTTTCGTAGGACTTTTGTAATTTTTCATTTTGTTTGCGTAATTTTTTCTTTGGAGCCCAAAAAAAACGTTGGGAAGTCAATTTCAACGAAATTGTTAGGAATCGTGTAAAAATGTCGAGTTTTGCAATCACAAAAACATCGAAAAGCGAACTCATGTATTTCGGACGACCGTATTAGAATATTTAGATAATAATATTTCAGAAATCGAAATTATACAACGGCCTGAATCTTCGGCGTATTACAAAGTGAAAAATTCCATATTTGTAATTTAAAGATTGTAATAAAACGATTATTGCTTCGGAAGCAAGCTACGAACTTTAGGTGCAACTTTGTAAATTGAACAAACGAACTCACGTCCAGTGATTTGAGCCAATCGGATGCCAACGAGAAGGTGGTTAATTGGGTCGAACCACCGATGAATAAGCGCGGTATGGCAGCTTGCCACCCGCGGAATAACGCAGCAATACCGCCCTCTTGCCATAATTTACGAAACGCCGAAATTGTCCCTGCGTGTTTGTGTTGGAAACCAACAGAAATAACTTCGGCTGATTGCGCTTGCAGTTGAGTCTTTATCTGAAATTCATGAATTAATTTTAGGTCACGTGAATAAATATTTCTAGTCGTGAAAAAAATAATTATCAACAGAAAAAAAATTGATATTTCTTGCTCGACTGACAGCAGTTGATTTTTTTTTTAGAAAAAATTGTATAAACGCGACGAACAACCAACTGAAGAATTGTAACAATAATTTCGTAATGATCGCGATGTATTTTTGCGTATGGAACGTGGCACAAGAATGGCCATGAATAATTTTCTCATTGATTTTCTTTGGGCTACAGAAAAATTGAAATTTTCCAAGACCAACGACCTTTTGCAGATGGTGCTCAATTTTTGTATAAGAAGAAAGTATATTTCTTCTCGTAAATAAATTTAATGAAGTTTGAAAGAAAAGTGTTTGCGGGGGTTTTTATTTTTACCATGTAGAGTGGACTTCCCAAAACAGCACCAACACTTCCGGCTGTACCGCTGACCAAAGCGGTTTTCAGTATGTCCGTTTCCCCCTTGGAATTAAGAGTCAACTCGTAGTTTCTTGCCATGTGAAAACCACCGAGACGAATGCCATTGAGGACGACTTGAAAAGCAAGCGCTGGCACAAGACCTGCCTGCAGAGCTAGAATCCCCTCGTGCTTCGCTATCATGTAAGCCGCGTGTACCGTGTTCTTATACATTTTCTGGTAAGTACCACGGGCAGCGAGTTCACCTTGCAGTTGCAATCTTATCTTGACGACATCAGAAGGATTCGTAAAAAATCCAGCGCCCATCGCTGCCAGTCCTCCCATTACGAATTCCGAGCCAGGCCTGCATGATTATATTTTCTCAGTGATTAGTATTTTAATCATACAGGGTGTCCAAAGATCAATGCTCATGATGTAAACAGGAAACTTGAGTTCAGAGCCAAATCTCGAGTGAAAAATTTGAGTAATGGTTTTTCGAGCAGTTCTCAGAGCTAAACTAATGGGGATGGAGAAATGCCGCCGGAACGTTTCTTGTTGAAAATTTCATGTGCTACAGTATTAGTCTCATGGGTTTTTACTCTATCTCCAACCGTTTTCACGATATGTCCGATAAATGAGCGCGTGTACTTTGACTTTAATAATTAATAACTCAACAGGAGGGAGCCCCCTAAATATATCTATATTTTTCGTACTGCAGTCTACGTCACGTGGACGCTCGATTAAAAATAAAAAGAGATTCGTCATATGCCATATCATGATATATTATTGAAACAAAAAGTGCTGTCATTCGTTGTAACACACAGATCGATATACGAAGTTTGTCGTGCAAGCGAACGCGTCCTCGGACCCGGAAATGCTCTTGGCAATTATCTCCGATCAAATAGACACACTACAACAATATAATAATATTACCAACCCTCCAAACTAAACTTATCGAAATAAAAAAATCGATGACCTACGTTAACGAAAATTGAAACTATACGCGAACCGCATTAAATATTTTACGGTTTCATCGATCGAAAAGACTCGAAAAAACGAAGAAAACATATTGCATCATGACACACAAATGTTACATGTAAATGTGTACATAAAAATGTACACCGAAAAAAACGTCCCCGGTTTTTGATTGACCGCCGTTTTGGTTCGTCTGCTTTAATACCGTTGCGTAATCGCACACTTACATGGAGATGTCCATACAGTATACACACTGAGTATAAACACGAACGAAACAATAAATACTTCATATTGCAATTGAATATTAATGGAAATATTGTAGACGGGGATGGAAATTAACGCCAAATACATATAAATCCGCGTGCATTGAATAAAATTATACTCACAGTTTTTTCCCGCTGGTCTCAGTCTTCGTTCGGCTGCTCATTTTTCCCGTATGCAACGTTACGCACGTGCTCCGCCGAAACAGCCGTCGTATGTGATCGCAAAATATATATGCTGCTTCAGCACAGCTGATGCAGCAAAAGCACAAGCACAAAAGTATACGTAAGAACGAACGCTGTGTAGTATAGATATTTATGAGTGAGAGGAGCACAAGCAACTGATAGCAGTCACTCAAGCAATAATGTGTTTATGAACGTATCTCTGAATGACACTTCATTATTTTTCCACGATTCGTAATTTGTTAAAAACCTGGAATTTCGAACGTACATCGACATGCAGCGCGGCCGAGAACTGTTCGTGGAGTAAACTCGATTTACCAATCGTTGAAACGCCTGACGAAATTTCTATTTGCTGTGCGTTTAAATAACCGAGTTTCGTGACCTCACGAGAGGAGTGCGCGGGGCTGTCTTCGTTGAAAAGATATGAATCAATTCCTAAATTTGCGTCAGCTTTATAGCTTCATTTCATAGCAGATTATTTCTCTCATTATCACAGCCTCGTTGATGATTTAATGAAACACTAATATTTCGCTCCTAGAGCAGAATAGATTCGACACTTCGATGATAACAATCGCGTGACCGAATAAATATGAAAAGTGCAGTGTGCCGAACAAGTGTTTTTTCGGGTGCACCTCGTGTTTTGTTTTTCACGTTCATAACTGCCCTTATCGATCACACTTCACTAATTCAGTCTCGATATTATTCATCCCTGTCCGATTCCCTTTATGGTTTTTTTTTCGTTGTCTTTTCCTGATCGACGTGGTCGATGAAAACTCGTACATTTTCCTGTTATTCGGAATATTCTTATAAAACGCTCATTCATGATTTATTATATCGCGAAATTTACTAGCGACGAAGAGAACGCTCGAAAATACAAATGAAAAGCCGGTTCAGTCTTTTTTTTAAGTGGCGGTTAAGAGGGAGCGAAGTGAAGAGAGTGCGAAAGGAGGAATCCGTTGATTACAAGTTTACAACTCTATGACCTCGGGGCTGCCGAACCAATAATTGCCATGAGAGTTGCAACTTTTGCACTGCGCTTCCGGGGTTGAGGCAAAATTCGAAGGCACAAAGCAGCTGCTTCCCACTCGTTCGTTCGAGAGTCAAATTGCTGTTATTGATATTTTTGTAGGTTAAGAAACCTGCTGCGTACGATCATCGCGAAAATCTGAGACTCCTTGACAGCTGAGAAGCAACTGCTTCACTTTCAACGGACGGTTCCATCCATCAGTGAATACTGTTCATCGATAATATGACGAATCGCCAAATACTATTGTCAAACGCAAACTCTAGGAACTGCTAATAAATACAGCCCCAACTAAAATGTCAGGATTTCATTTCAAAGCCATTCGGACTGTTAAAAATTGTTCCTTATCTGTCAAGATAACCATTGACAAATATCGCTCGAACCCGCGGTTATACAGCTGTCACTGATAATTTAATTAAATGTTTATGAAAGTCAAATGAAATTTGGAGAGAAAAATAACAGGGTAATCAGGGTGCATCTCATAAATTTGATGAACCATTTCAACAGCATCCATCGATCGTGTTAATTTTTCATCACTTTTTTATTGTCAAACTTATTGGTATCAAAAGAATAATATTCTTATTTTTTACATTACAGCTAGTTTTTTTTTTTTTTATCAATAAAACTCGTAGGCTCCGGGATTGGATTCATTGAATAACGGGAAGTCCGCCACTGGCTTTGGATATTTTAGCTATTTCATTTTTGAACTTTGAAATTGTTTCCTTAGCCAGAGTCAATTTTTCTTTGAGGTCTGCCACTTCCGATCTTATTTTGTTTCTAGCATCCATAATTGCTTTGAGCGTCGATTCTTTTTTTGCTTCAACTGGAAGATAAAAATTGTTGGTAATCGATAATCAAAATGACCCTGAAGTTTGCATCGTTGGAGTCCAACCGAAAATACTGTTTTTTCAGATTTAAAAAAAAAAACGGAATTTCGTTGCATTCCAACGATGCAAACTTCTACATCGTTAATCAATTGGATTGTTTGGGTTTGCTAAGTTTAAAGAAACTACGTACAATCTGTATCGTGTCTCCAGACTCCGAGGGTGATGGGTTTGCTGGAACTCAACAGATGCTGCATCAGCGCGGTGGGATCTTGAAAAACGATTTCTTCGTAAAACTCGGAAACCAGACTTTTCCTGCCCATTTGAATCTCCGGGGTAGATTGAAATAGTTTGAGAATGTGATAAATTGTAACCTGCGAGGATGGAAATGAAAAGTTTTTAAAAACGCGGGTAAAAGTTTGGAACTTTGAAAGAAATTCAGGAACTCACAGGCCTCTCGTTGGGGTCGTGGAAATATATCTTGATTACAATCTCGAATTCTCCCCAGCCTGTTTCCGTCAATTCGTAGGGCGGTTTTGTGACTACTCTGTTGGGATTATTGTAACTTTCGTGCAACTTGAAGTGAACTTTCTTCACGTAAGTCGACATATCTTCGTTAAGGTAAGGTTTAACGTAGACTGTCCACTGATGAGTGTGTCCATCTTCTTCTCTCTTTTTCCCAAAATATCGAGCCATATTGCCATAAACTAATGGCTTCACGATTGTGAGACCCTGAAAATCGCATTATTCATGTTTTCACATTTTTCTGGAAACCTTTCCATCGTCAATTTTAAATCGAGCAGAAGGAAACAAAAAAAAGAAATTTCGTTGACTCCCGATCGTATGAACTTCAAGACACTCGTTCCTGCATAAATTTTAGTTCAACAATTCAAGTTTATCGACGTGTAAACACTCGGATGAATGTTTATAATGCCGGAATAATACCTTCACTCTGCCCCCTGAATCCGGTCCAAATTCGTTAGTCGATGCCATTTTCGATCGCTCTTAACTTTTCACTCATTCAACGACGAAAAAAAACGCAGAGAAACGGTCATTTCTCTACGCTTAAATGTTTATTATTTATCGAGACATACTTGTTATTAGTCAGCTGTCTTTTCCCGATTTTTAGGTTATGTTTTTGAACCATTGTACACGAGCGCCATCATGGCGCTGTGTTGATGCAGATGCATTCTACACTAATGAGCGATTCGGCGGCCTGTTCAAACCGAAAAGTTCTTTTTTTTAACCCTTCGAGTGCATACTGGGTCATTCTGACCCCGAAAATGTTCTGTCCTCGATTGTTTGACGAATGTTTTTACAGTTAATTTTCGTTTTCGTGAAAAAATTAATTTTGGGGGGGCCATAAAATATGGATAATGTACTACAAAAGACAACAAAATATGGATATTTATCGGAATAAAACGAATTGAAAAACGCCATGGTAAAGGTATTCCATTTGGTTAGGTAAAAGTATTGTCAATATTCAAATATAAAAAAAAATTTAGTGAAAAAGATAAAATAAGGATTCGATACGGATAAATGGCTCATGGGGTTCCATAGTTAAATTTGCTAAGCGTCTTATCGAATGAAATGAAAGTGACAAATCTATGAATTTGATGCAAAATAGTACAGTCAATTGTTTTATTTTGATTTGCACATCGACGAAGCTCTTTATTTCATTTGCTTAGAAACAGTGAACATAAAAAAGAACTAAATCTAAAATTTACAAAATGTTCGATTAATTATGCTTATCGTCTAATAAAATGTATCGACTGATCATTTTGTTGAAATTTATTGAATTACATCTTACGATGAATATTTCGAAAAGCCATTCATAACAATAACAAATGCAATACAAAGTTCAATCGAATGGGTTTTGCATGGAAAACCACGAATCACATTTTTAACCGGACACGCGGAATTCTTTAAGTTTTCCATCGGATTAGATGAAAAGTTTAATTGGTTCGGCACAATTTAACTTGTTCGGGTATTATATAAAAGAAAGGGTTGCGATGATATCGGAGATGAACTTAATGAACGAAAAACCTTTTCATGCTCTGGTTAAATCTTTTGGTTGTTTATTCATTTTCTCGGCCCGGTCAATACCAAAACGTATTCTTTCCTGCGACAAAGACATCGGGACTTTACACGGCTATTTTCTTGAATTTGCGATTGACGTCCGTAAGTGGGTTTTTCAATTTCGGGAATGGTTGATTGGTCGCGATGATGTTAGGTTCAGTATTTTCGCGATTATCGGCAATCGCGCCGTGACTCATGGCCCGCACCCTTGTTTCTTTCGACAACTTTGTCTGATTCTCGGTGGCGTTGGTTGTTCGAAGGTTTTCCGAAGAGACGCCGCGGACAAAGACCGGTTTGAATTTGGGTGCTGGCCTCGCGTGGAAAATGCGATCTTGTTTCTCGCGTTCGATCATTTGCTCAAACATTTCCTTCTTCTTTTTTGATATCTTTTGGTCCCTCTCTTGAAAACTGAAAGGTGCATTGGGTATCACGAGAGGCTTGGACGCAGGCTTAACGGTCTTCGCAGGAGGTTTTATTACGTACGAAGGCACTGGCCTGGCCTGGAACGGCTTCGTTTTCTTCTGTGCCGCGTCGTCTCGATTTTTCGTTATATTTTTCTTGTTTTGCGATTGTCCTTTATTATGGGTTGCAAAGCTGAAGGGAATGGCTTCGGTGATTTTTTTATGAGGGTTGCCAACCGGAATGCCGCAATGTGAAAATTCTTCGGCTTTTATCGCGGCACCGTCGTCGGTAGAGACTACAGATTGAAGAACTTTCTTACATGGCGTCTTTTTTCTCATTGATTCTGATAAGATCGTCGACGAAAGGATCAAATCGCAGTTCGTTTTGTCCAAAAATGAACCTGATTCGGCTGCGTGTGGCTTAGGCTCGGATCCTAACTTTTTAACAACTTCCGGAGGATTCATCGGCGTCGATGTTGAGTTGTTCTCGATCTTGATAAACGGTGCCGGACGGTTCATGGGCGTCGCTGTTGATTTGTTCTCGATCGTGATTAATGGTGCCGGAGGATTCATCATTGTTTTTCGACTGGATGCTAATGCACTCGAAGCTTTCGCAGGCACGTTCGTTTTTCCAAATGCCGCCTTTGGAGGGTTCATCATCGTTCTACGCGACGCTGTCAGAGAGTCTGGGATGGACGAACTTTTCTTCATTTGGTCTCCAGTTTTTGAAGGGTTCATCATCGTTCTGCGTGACAATTGTAGAGGGTTCGTGATGGATGAAGCTTTCTTTGCTTTTTCCACAATTTTTGGAGGATCCATAGCGGTTTTTGGTCTCGAGAATAAATCGCCGTTGCTGATCGCCGGGTGGTCCGATTTCTTTACAATTGGTCCATTATTCTTAGTCGTGGTGTGGGTCAATGGCAAAGCTTCGGTAATCGTGGTCGGCTTTTTGTCAGTTTTTTTCAATAATTCGTTACCTGTGGTCTTCTTAAGTTTCAATGTGGGTTCTGATAAGGTTGAAGCTGTTTTCAAGTTTTTCTGACACTTGACAGCTGCCTGCTTGATGGGCTCGGTCTTTTTTACGTTTTTACGAATTTCCTCATTTTTTAGTTCCTCCAGTTTCGGCACGACAACGGCTCGGGACCGATATTTGCACCGTAACAAAGGCGAGCGCGCGTCTGTAGCTTTCTTAACAGCTTGTTTAACTTTTTGCAACGGTCCCGGCGCGCCTTTACCGGTTTTTTTATTCGATGAACGGAAACGCTCGGGTGTACAGTTTTGAAATTTGGATAGAGCTTCCGCGAGAGGCACGTATTTGTCGGATAAACGTCTGAAGTTCGATGTGCTTCGTCTTCGGGCATGGGATGTGAGTACTGTCGGTTTCGCTCGTGGATTCTTCTTTCCATGGAGGATTCCGGGCCTCGATGAATCCGCGCGACTCTGTAACATCGTCGATTTCACCTTTTCCGTTTTTTCAGGTCCCATCGGAGGCTGTATTATCGCTTCAGAAGCCAGAACCCCGGCCAAAGGCGCAACGGAGACCACAGGCTGCTCCAGCTTTTCAACTTTCTGCTCCGCTGCCTCTGCAACTTGATCCGCAGCTTTTACAATTGTTTCGCTCGCAGGCTGAGCACAGATTTCATCATTACGATCATCGCAGTGGCTCAGAGGATTTTCAACGCTCTCCTCCGTTGCCACGAGCGTGCAATTGTGTTCAGCATTTTCGTCCTCTACGTCGTGCGGGCCTTCTGAATTGTCAGTGCCTTCGATGCTTCGTTCTGCATTTGCGCAATCCTTGTAACTCTTTTCACTGTTATCGACCAATTGATGCTCCTCCGTCTGCGCAACGTCGCTCTTCACAAGGTCCGCCTTGACGACTCCTGGAGTCGACGCTTTCTTCAGATTCGCGCAACATTTCTTAAGCGCGTAAGTTCTCGGTGTGATGGACATTTTACCTCTCAACGATTTCTTTTCCTCGTTTATCTGCAGATTTTTCATGTAGCCTGACAACTCTTGACTCGATCGTGTTGAATCACATTTCGGCGTCTTGTACGGAGACACGCCGATAGGCTTTTGGGAATTTGGTGTACCGGGGCAACTGTGATATTGCAAATCCCCTAATTGCTCTGGTTCCAGGTCCTCGTGTACGACATTAAAATATTCATCGATGTCCGATCTGACGCTAGCGTCAAAGTCTGCCCATTGTGGAGCGTCCACTGCATCCATTTTGTCCATTAATTCTCGCTAACGCGATGTCACAGGAAAATTTGTTTTTATTTTGTCAGGTAAGATACTGGTGACACAGAAGTCCCGGCAGTTGTGCGAGATTTTTCTCTCAGAGGCGATCAAATCTCGTTATCTGTGAATTTTTATTTGATCGTAAAAGCATTTTCTTTCGTACGAATGTTGAAGAAAAATGAGAAAGATTGTGACATCATTCAACGATCTTTCGTGCGGTTTTTTAATTTCGTTACTCAAAGGTTTTTTGTTTTGTGATTAAACGGTAATGACGTTTCGACTTACCTCCATAATATGCACCGTGGACCAGCATTGGAATCACGAATGTCTGAGTGAGTGTGTGTTTGTTTTTGTTGCGAAGATCCTTTATCTTATTAACCCGTGAATATTCAACCCGATGGTCAAAGTTTCGTAACCATTCGCTGCTGTGCTCGACGATGAAACACTTCGAACCAAAAAGTTCTGACGCTCTGAATAAACTTTTATTTTTGTGGGAGTTCTCGTTGCTTGTTGCTGGTTCTCTGAGCCTCGGTGTCAACCGTCA
Source organism: Hyposoter dolosus (assembly GCA_963921915.1). Lineage (NCBI taxonomy): Eukaryota > Metazoa > Arthropoda > Insecta > Hymenoptera > Ichneumonidae > Hyposoter > Hyposoter dolosus. The sequence continues at coordinate 12,389,411 of OY998130.1, read as the reverse complement.
ACGGGCTGAGCGGCTTTGGAATTCAAACGTTTGAGAAAACTCACGAGATTGGCCGAAAGTATTGTCGGGTGGGATCGGGCCGTCTAGTGGCGACAACTACGGCCGAGAAGTGAAAGATCCATGCAGGAGGACGCGGGGGGAAGAATGGTCGAATCGCCAGTTTTATTTGAATGTATGTTGAGAATCGAGCTTAGTGGCGATCGAGTTATATTTTGACAATCGCGTTGAACCAAAGCGACAGAGTCGAATCATTCAACCACGTTTTTACTTTCGGTCAATTTGTTCGGTGGTTTGACGTTCGAAGTATTCGAGCAACATTGAAAAAACTATTGCCGACTAGCGCGGATTCTCCCAAACCCGTTGTCGGGCTGGAGGGAGGAGTCACGTGACTGCGCCCAACGGACTACGCAGTTGCAGTTCGTGTTATGATTGCCGCGCGATAATCGTGCGTCTCAAAACTGTTTATTCTTCACAATTCGTCTCACTTGGTAGTGGCTTGGCGGTCGCTGTCAGGGGATGAAAAGGTTTGGTAGTTTTTCTTATAAATTAAGAATAGTCACGACAACACATGTTTATTCTGCCCAAAAAAACGTCGAATCCATTGTGAATCAATGCAAATGTCTGACGGTCACAAATTGATAAATAACTTCCTAGTTTGTTGGAAAGACTTGAAAAAATACTTTGGCACTTGGCCAGCTGGTTTTGTAGCGTTGTGTGTTTTTCCAGGTAGATACTTCGACCCTGAACGGGGTTTTTCGACAAATCATCTACTGCAGGAAAAATTAAAAGATGGCGAATCGAGGGAGCCGCGAGCCGGAGGGTAAGTTTTAAAACTTTTGACCAAAAACGTGGTGTACATCACGAAATAAATTAACTCTCATACCGTAACCTACTGTATGACCTTTAAGATTTTCGTGAAAAGGAAAATCAATATAGTTATGTTGAGGGGCCTAACTCAAGGGACTTGTGAACAGATATTAGGGCATCGGCTTTGAAGTCGTAGGTAAATGTTATTTTTCTTATCGACTGTGGTCGGAGCGCTCAAGGTCACTGACATAACCTGAAAGTGCAACGGAACGAGTTAAAGTGAAAGCTTCGTTGTTCGTCTATAATTTCTGACAGGAAAACAAATGTTGAAACAACAATAACGACACGATATTTTTCAAAAGTTCTTTCGAAAATCGATCGCAATTTCGCGCAGCAAAGTTCCTCTACGGCAAGGAAGCAAGTTGATATGGAAATTTCAAAAGCCGACAGCACTTCGTTAGACGATGACAGTTTGTGCAGAGTTTGTTTGTCGTTGAGTCAAGAAAACCAATGCATTTTCGCCACTCACGTAATCTTCGAAAATTATCACTTGACAAACGTATGGAAAAAATTACGATTCTACGGTGGTATCAAGGTTTGCAAATTAGTTCTTCATGATTTCTAGCGATTAGAAAATACTTTTACGCGAGCAATGAATCATGATTTTTTAGGTTAGACAGACGGATGGATTTCCTTCCAAAATATGCAACAACTGCATTTCCAAATTACGCATTGTTGAAGAATTTCGACAACAATGCCAAGAAAGCGATGAAAAATTACGATTATGGAGTAAAAAGCAGAAATTCAAAAACCCTAAAGAAAACTGCGTCAGCGGCGTTCTCACAAGCACAAAATTAATCAAAACTGGGGAGGGAATCGAAGGAATGAGGATTCGAAATTCAAAAAGCGTCATATCTCGGCGGAAACTCCAGTCTGTGGATCGCTGCGTGTCAAGGGGTCCCAGCAAAGATTACGCAATCATTGATGAATCAATTACATCGATGGATGGTCAGAGCTCGACTTACGTCCCTGAAGAATCTGACGATTTTGCGTCAATGGCAGACACGGATTCCGTGCTGAATCGAAAGAAAAAACCACAGAAACGGTCGCTTGCTTTTCGCAGAATAACTTCTATGGAAAATTTGAAAAAGGACAAGGAGCGGCAGAGGCGATATTTAAAAAGAGTGAAACCCGCTGAATCCTCCAACGACAGACGCAGCAGCGAAAATTGCAAAGTCTCGTCACAGCAATTACAATCTGACTCGGCGATCACGCGGCACGAATGTACCAAATGTTGTAGAACTTTTGAGAGCGAAAAGTCGTTACGGGGCCACGAGTCGAGTCACGGTTCCGAGGGAGCTCATCAAGTTGAAGAATTTTTGGAAAACGCTGAACTTTTCGGATCGAACAGCAAGTTAAAGCCTTCGATATGCAAAATCTGTAATAAAAAATTCCGCAAAGCTGTGACGATGGTGAGACATTTGCACGTGCATAAGAGAGAAAATCCGAGAGCGGTTTACACGATTTTGAAGGAAATCCGTGAAAAAAGATCGAAACACGGCTCAATTTTCCACAACGAGAACAACAAGAGTCCGAGGACGTCGAGAAAATCTGGCGATGACGAATGTTCAGAAAAATCGGTGCCAGATCGTCAGGCCATGTCTGAAAAGTCGAATATCTTCCTCAACGGACCGAACGATGCAGAAATCTCATTAGCATCTCAACCAGATGAGATTCCCGAAAAATTGGAAATTCCCTGCGACGATAGATCGGCGATAAAGTTGATAAACAGCTGGATCCGTGAAGAGTTGGATTCGGAGAACGAAGGGAAGGGTTTTCCATGCGAGAAATGTAGCAAATCGTACGTAACGAAAAATTCTTTGGCAAAGCACGTGACCAAGATGCACGACGAGTTTTCTCGCTGCGATTCGTGTTCGGAAAACTGTTTTTGTAGCGTAAGAATTCAAGGGCACAGAGCAAACACGGAAACACCGAAAAAACATTGCTGCAACGAGTGCGACCAGACTTTCGAGCACGAGAGTAAACTTGAGAAACACATGAAAATCCACAAGCGCGAAAAAGAAGCACAGGACAAAGATTTCAAGCGTTTTCTTTGCCACATCTGCAGCAAAACTTTTCGCCATAATACAGGCTTGATGTTCCACATGCGAACGCACACGGGCTACAAACCTCACACGTGCAAATATTGTGGACGTGGATTCACCTCGAATTCTAATTGCATTAACCACGAACGTACGCATACCGGAGATCGACCGTTTGTTTGTCATTTTTGCAGTGCGGCCTTTGCCAAATCTTGCACCCTGAAAGCTCACATCACGACGCACACCGGCGAAGCTAATTATCACTGCAAAACCTGTGGCAAATCGTTCAGGAGACTCAAGTATTTGAAAGAGCACAGTTTCACTCACACTGGAGAAAAACCTTATGTCTGCAAAATGTGCGGAACAGCTTACAGTCATTCGGGCAGTTTATTCGTTCACGAAAAAAAATGCAAGGCTCAACACACTAACTGTCCCGATCCGATTGAAAATTTCGCCGGAGGTAAGGAAACGGCTTATCAACCGAACTTGCCAATCGATAGCGAAATTTTGAACATCCAAAACGTCACCGATGCTCTTGAAAATACAAGCGACGATAAAATTTTCATCGACGACAGAATCAATTGTATCGACGATGACGTCCACTCGAGTCATTTGAGTTTGCACACGAATGCTCGAAATTTTTTCAACATTGGCCACATTTATCAGTCGTAAAGAAAACACAGAATGTGGAAAGTTCAAGCACAAAAGTCAGAGGGAGAAATTTAACAGAAAAATAGGATTTTACAATCTGCCAGAAATTTATATCTCGAACCTTTCTGTGATAAAAATTGTTATTTGTACGGGATAATGAAGTTTGCGTCGTTGAATGACAACGGAAAATATTTTTCTCGCAAATCAAGGTTCCAAGTATCGTTGCCTAACGCTGGAGACAAAATTCGTGTTTTGCTGAAGCGGAAAAAAGTCATTTCCGTTATATTTCAACGATCCAAACTCCGATATCGTATTTTTACTTCTTTTGTAATCTCGAGTGATATCGAGACTCAAGTTGGCAAGGCAACTTGTCGTGATTCTTGCAAAATGTATGAATAAAACTTGTGAGGAATATTTTATGAAAATTAAGCTGGATGTTTTATCTCCGCACGTTTAGCTACAATCGATTTTTCTGGATAGAGACGATTTTACTATTGAATTGGTGAATTTTCCATGATGAAAAATCTACAAAAAGATAAACCGTGTTGAAAAATTGCAAAAAGGAAATTTTTTACTCAAGTAATTGTAATCGTGGTCGACTCCGTTGTAGGAGTTTACGAACCAGCGATTCCTGGTCTTTGTAGATTTTTTAATTGTCACGTGATAAGTTTGTCTCGAACAGCGATTGCACATCGCGTTGGATTGAGTATTTTTGGAAAAATGGAGCTTCGAATTCATAGCAAAAGCGTGATTGTAAAAATAGTTCATGTCCATTGTCGACATTGTGATTTTTCAATCAAAGTTTTCTGATATTAAAAGGCCTGGTGGGTAACCCTTCGAGTACATATACTGAGTCGCTTTGACTCCAAAAATTTTCTGTTACCGATTGTTTGGCAATGAATCTTTCGGCAATTAATTTTCGTTTTCATCAAAAATAATATTTAGGGTCATAAAATATGGATACTTTACTACAAAAAACGTCTCCACGAAAAAAAAAAAAAACAAAAAAGCATATTTACCGGAATACGATGATTCGAAAAACGCTTTGGGTCAAATTGACCCAATGTGCACTCATAGGAGGTGTGCGCTCGAAAAGTTAATTTTATTGCCACATTTTCTCGTTCGAACCTGCAAAAAAATATTGAAATTCTAGTAACAAATGGTATCGACAGTTTCAGTGATTTAAATTTATTGGAATATTCATTGATTAATTGCCCCATTGATCCAGGGCCGGAAATCACGACTCTCTATCGTGGTTCAGCCGTTAAAGTTCCATAATTCGGATTTTGTATTTTAGTCATGCGAGATGATAGCCAAAGAGCAGACCAGTGAAAGTGCCACCCGTGCCCCACCTCGGACACGTTCGAATCGGAACTCGTGCAGGTCTCGTTCTTCTCTCTCTCTCTCTCTCTCTCTTTTTTTCAGTATTTTTATTAACTATATACGGAATAGGTGGTACAGAACCGCGGTAGAATCGTCCGAGACAAATCACTTCGAAGCCTGAGCGTGCGAGCGCAGATACATAAACGAGCCAACGACGACAGACACGTGGTCATGAAACAGAGTCGAGAATTTGTTGACATACAATTTCGTTATCCCAATAAACTTACGAAAAGTGCGTCAACCAAAGTGATTTTTCAATGAGAAATTTCTCCGAAATTTAATGACAACGAATTTTGCCATTGATTGCAAAAACAGTTTGCTAGTTCGCGAAAAAAAAGTGCTGGTTTGAAAAAAAAATTTTACAGAGTGAATTTGAGTGCGTTTTGTTTTTTCAAACACTTGGAAAATCAGTGACTCGTTGTTTTTGCAAGCAGGCAATCGATTTTTTGCATCATGTGAATCGAACTGATTTCGTGATTAAAAGTAGCGAGAAAAGAAGAAAATAGCTATTCGAAACTGTTTCGTGATCGAACCTTCTTTCGAGGTCGAGACTGTTCTGACCTAGACACAGAATTCGATCATGGGTAGAGTCTTGATCGAACTTCTGGTTTTCGTGGTAAGCGTTTCATTCAACATTTATCGTTAAAAAGCTATTCAACAAATTGCAGTGTTTCGCCTAGCTTTATTGTGACTCTAAAAACTTGATCTGCAAAAAGAAAAAAAAAAGAATTCGTAAAGTTTCGAAGATGGAAACTTTGGAATCAACTTTTTCGACGATACGTTCAGAAACAAATGAAAAATGATTTTCTCCCATCAACTTTTTTTTTGCAATATCAGAATCCCATGAATTATTATCAGGAATAAGAAAGGTCAACGAATATTTGTCTCACTGCGAATAGCGAAACGAAAAATGGAAATTTGAAAATGAAAAATGGAAAAATGAAAATTTATTTCTTTCGACTCGTCGATAATGACTCACGAAGCTTAATAGAAAATTACCAGAGGATCTCTAATTGAAATAACTGAACAGATACGATGTACGACGGTGAATCAGATGTCGTTTGAGAATAATTAACCAATAGTTATCCATTCAATCGATAGATTATTCGAGGCGTATCTTAGTTTGAAAGATTGTCGTAATGCTGATTAAAATCGTGAATGCAACATACGCAGTGTATCAGCATCCGGATGTGTCATTGTGAAACTCGTATATTTTATTACAATATGTACTCGCACATGCACGCGTAACGTTAGTCCGAGATTGAGTCTGGGGTCGTGCCAACGTAATCGACCTTATTCTGCATGAATAAATAAGTGTATAAATAAAAATACGACAATTCTATTGCCTATACGTTTTTATCTCTCTATTTGTACGTACAAAGATTTGTGTCTGGGTTTCAACGTATTGGGATGCGGGATGGACGAATGCGAGTTCGTACAGATTGCGTTACGCATTTTAAAATCAACCACACGCGCGTGAAAGTGGTATACGGTAATTTTCCCTTTGAGGAGAGCATGAGAACGGTTTTGTCGTGGGTGTTGAACGAGAACGAGCATAACGTCTCTATGTAGCTAAAACGTTTTGCGGTGTATAAACGAATGTGATAATCGTTCCAGAGAATATGAAACAAAATTCAATGAAGATGTTATTCTGATAAACAAAAAGTGTCTCTTGAACTTCGTAATGGATTTTCATCCACTTTTTGACATAAATTTATTTTGTCCCACTTACAAAGAAGCTTTGTGAAAGTAAATTTTCTTTTCGTGTCTTAGAGACAAAGTACCGAAAAAACGTGAATGAAATTTTTAAAGAGACTCTCGCGTGAGAAAATTTCGTTACGACCATTCGACCTCCTAAAACGGGGAAATAGTTTCGAGCCCCAAATCATGAATGTTACAATTTAGTAACACTTGCTATTTTACTTTGACCTGCAAAATTCTTCATTTCTCACAAAGTTTCAAGAATGTGTTCAAATTGAAATCACATACGTATGCGACCTCATTTTCATCTTAATCGTTCACAAATCTATGTTCACATGGGCGTCAAAAAGCGCTAGAAAAATGAAAGTAACGTGCACGCGTCTTTTTTTATAGCGACAATTACGTGTAAGCAAAACTCTGTTTTCTGTCTTTTTCCTACGAAATCTTTGGAAAAATGATTTCATTGGCTCGCCGTCGCCAAGATAGGCAGAATGATAAAGTTTAGAGTTATGCAGCGGGACGAATGATAAAGTGACGTACGAAGCAAATAGAAAACGACGGTTTTTTCCCACCGCTCTTAAAACTTATAATCTCAATAGCGAATGCGACAATTTTGTTTCGAAAGTTGAGAAAATTTGCTAAAAACTAGGTTTTTGGTTTTCATAATTTCATCAAAATTTTTCGAAGCAGTTGAAAAGGAAATTTTTGGTGTCACTCTCGTTCTGTATATCACTCTTTGGGTCCCTGTGACCCGTGGCTAATTCGGGACCACAAATAATATCGTAGAGATGCTTGGACCAAAAGGCTAATTTTTTTATTGCCATTTTTTTCCTCGAGCAATAATCGACCTCTTTACTCAGTGCCTCGTGTTCATTACACACTGCTTGCTTGTCTGTAAAACTATATCCACATACTGATTTACTGTCTAACGCGAAGATACCCTTAACACTTTTATTTTTTTGCTGAAACTTGCACATTGAGGACTCAATCGACTTGACTCATGGGAAATACCACCTCGACGTCGATCTAGGTCGACCTTTGTCTATAGACTTGAGGATACTGTAGTATAAACGTTCGGTCTCGTTTTCTTTTTCTACTCGTACACATGTCTCTCGATACCTACATTTTTTCAGTCCGATAAATATCCGGAAATTGGCTTTATTTATTTTGATTGAAAATTGAATATTTTTTTTCGAAAATTCTTCCATAAATTTGATTCGATAAACTTGATCAACTTTCGAGCCATTACGATGTTTTATGGCACGGAAATGGACCGAATGATGAAATGATACGTTGATATATGGGGATTCAATTTTCAAACAAAAGAATTAATTGTTAAAGCATTCAAAAGTCTTTTTCCATTCTTCTCCCATGTAACATGTTACTCCTTTCACTTTTTCTCAATTCGAGGATAATTTTTTGTTTCGAGTTACCGTAATGCAACATTTATAATTAAGTGTATTGTTTTTTATTCGCGTGCACGTAATTACTTCGATGCTAAAACAAAAAAGGAAGTAAAACAATTTCCTTGCGCTGATAATTGGGCAATTGACATATGGAAGATTACTCGGCCGTGTGTTCATCGATGTTTGATGGTAATATGACATTTAGTGGGTGGATTTCCAAAACGATCCCACCGTTTACATCCTGGCGCATTAACTCTCGTGGCTAATTGATTAATTGGACGATTAAACGCGTGTAACGCGCTCAGATTGTCACGTTGACGTTTCCCTTGTAATCTTCCTCAAGCGATCGGACGTACATCGTGATAATATTAGATTCCACGATGGTTGTTCAAAGGGTTTCGTAGTTAGTAGGGATGTCACGAGGATTTGAGCAAAATCGATGCGTTTACGCGATCTCAATGATTTAATAGAATTCGTGATTGCTCAATTATTACGAAATGAGTCGAAGCAAGTAATTAGGGTCGAAGGAACTTAACGATCCTTTGATGCAAGTTACAACAAATCATGGTTGATTTTTATTCATCGTTCGATTCATCCATGTGGCTAGTTGACTAATTAGAAAAAAATTCTAATCATTTGAAATCTCCGAATTGTTTCATGTGATCAAAGTCATTCATAAAACTGCGATCGTTGCAAAAGAAAAGTAAACATATGCGACGAGAACGCGATTTGTGTGATTCGAGACTTTGGCGATCATCAAAGTTGAGCAGCCTCGGGCGAGGCCAATACAATACGTTGGGTAACCGCTCAGCCATGGACTAGCTTCCCATCAATTGCTTGTGAGTAGGTGGCAGTTTTCCTAAATTTTCGACGCTACTAACCAACAGGAATTCGGTGGAATGCAGTCGCTCGTGTCTGTCTGATTTTCTGTAGATTCCCTTGGCCCTCGTGCAAATGTGATACAGCAACACGTTAGGAAAGTGTGGCGACGAGCAACACTCTCGGAGGCCTCACAAACCACGAACAATGGAGTGGGGCTAAAGTTATGAGATGGGCTCGTAAAAAACCACGTGAATATGAACGCAGGAACAATGAAAAGAATGATGTTTTTTGTTGAGAGAATTCGTAGACGCGAAATAGTACAAAGAGCTATGTCCTGGCCATGTTTCAACGCGAAGGATTTTCTACGCAATCGCCTCGATTAACGTCAAAGTAGATAAATCGAGTTGCTAATTGTGTCGGAGCTTAGTTCAATTTATAAATCTCGAGGTCGAGTGGAATTCCCTGTGATGAATAGCACTTTCTCCATTTCTTGAAATAATCAATTTGCACATCATCGAGAATCCTGCCGCCGTATGTGACTTACAGCTTCCACGTAATATTGTCATGGGATCGGATGAGAGAAGATAGAAAAAAAAACGCACACACAATTCTCTTATGATAACCATTTTTTTTTTAATTTCGACAGGTATGTTTGTTGGTCACCTCAACCAGGGGTAACCGGGGTCAGCCTTGCGGATCCTACGGATGTCCTTATCGACCTCGATACGAACCCTTCGTTCCTGCTCCACCAGGACAAACCCCAAGATGCGCCAAACCTGGACAAACGTTTTGCGAAGTGCCAGATCATTATCCACAGTAAGATTTTTCTTAGCAAATAATCGAAACGTCGAAAAAAAATTGCATTTTTCAGGAATTAGTTAATTCTCTTAATAAACAATTTCTATTCATTCTCGATTTTTTGTTCGTGATACCGTAACTTTTCATTAAGAGAGTGGGAAATAATGCGATCACAGGATCAGCTCCGTATATTTGCAGGACTCGTGGTCCATGACCCTGACCTTGAAATCCGTTAACTCCCAGATTCTGTGCTCTCGTCTGAGATATTCGAATCTGCCCAGTTATTTCGACCAAATTTGTGTTAGATTTGTTGTGTGGAAGTTTTGTTTCTCGCTCCGACTGCGAGACTCTGAAAATCAGAATGGGCATTCGCGTGGGCTGGAAACGTTATCGATCATTTCGTAAATATAGAGTCGTCGTGGGTGTTATACGACTTGTTAATTTCAAATGGATAAATCCTCGAGACCGCAAGTAAACATTTGATGTGTCAATTTTTTTTCTCGATAGAAATTTCTCTCTTTTTATTACCAACTATCTGTGCCCACACACACACACACACACACAGTGTCCCACTCAGAGCTAAAAATATTAATAACGCTCAGATCCTAATTTACCACACTTTTGTATTCCTCGTGACAAAAATTCCCAATTTTTTTTTCATCAATTCGGACGCCAGAGATCGCTTTTTGTTCTCGAATCGTCTTCGAGTTAGTCGTTGGAGTTTTTAATTTTCGATATTTTTTTCTTCTCCTTTTCTCTCTCGGTCGAAAGATGCGACGTTGAGTAATAACGGACGCAACGAATTAGAAAATTTGAATGGCTTCAGGTTAAATAACCGAAGGTCTCTCACACCCTCGAGCATTTGTGCATCAATTATGTAATTTACCTAAAAAGCTCACGTGTTTTTTTTAATCCATTTGTGTTTTCGATTATTTCTGGACTCAAGATAATCGACCATAGAAATGATCTGCTTGCCTAACAATTTTTCTCTCTTTTTGCACTCATTAGGAATGTTTCTTGTAGTTGTCATAATTTTTCATATAAAAACAATGATAATGATCGATATTGTGTGGCAAGATCGTGTAAAAAGGAATATTGTAAAAATGCGTGAAGCTCGTTCCATGTGACTAGAGGGTCACGGATCTTTCCATTTGACCGAGAATGTCTCATACGTACGTGTTCGAGGCCCAAATAGCGCAAGGCCCACACATGAATAATGCATTAGCTTCTAGGGACGCACACGTTGCTTCTATCTTCGAGGAGTTTTCACGATTCTTCGGTCACATTTTGTTTCGGGCTTGGAGAAAGTTCAAAAAAGCCCTGACTCGGAAACAAAACTTCTCGTGCTTCATTTCATCAAAGTGTCTTTTTGTTTTTTCTTTTATAACAAAATATCATTTTGTTCAATGTGCGAATGACAACGCGAATTATTCTTTTATCACACGTGAAACTCCAACTTTGACTATTTCGACAACGAAGTCAGCCCGAGTCTCGGATATTTATGTTCGGCTAATAAAGCCAGTACATTAGATTCGTGGCACACCCAGCATAATAAAAGAAACGATGTATAAAAGATACGAGAATCGAGATCCTGGACGATTGTACTTTCCCACAAGAAACTGCGAGAGGGGGAGAGGAAACTTTTGACAAACGAATTTCGAACGTAAATTACAGTCAAACATGAGGCTGCGAATTACTAATCACGTGTGTAACTCTGTTCGATCTTTTCTCTTCACTATTCTTTCACTTTTTTTTTAGTCCGTGTCTATGACCTCGCGTGAACTCCACTAATGTATACTTTGCTTTCTACTCATAGGCGACAAATATATCGTCTCGCTGTATGAATAGGTAACAGGCTAAGAGTAAATGCAGCATTCATCGAGAAGCGATGGTTCAATGTGTGCAATCAAATGTCGATTTGAATAGACGATAAAAAGTATTTTTTAAATCCAGTCAATACTTTGCCGTTTTTTTTAACGAATAAAACTTTAAGCAGAAAAAAGTTTCGATCAGAATTCGCATCTCGATTTTCTTCGGCTCGACTTCTTTCGAATATATTTTTATATAATTGTGTGTCTTCCACACGAGGAGACGGAGCCTTTGATGAAAAAATGCCTGGACTCAAAAATCTTGGGGGGAAAATGCAAATTTTTATCATGAAATTTACACAAGAAATTGAGATTATTTCCAAAATTATACATAATTTTGATTTATTCTGAATCGATCCAATGCATTGCAAAAACGTGCCATATTTCAGGTATAATTGCAGGCTGTGCACTCGAGTGCATTTTCCCCTTTGCATAGGCTTGCTGCACCAAGCTACTTAGGAACAGAAAAAAAAAAACAATAAAACATCAGAAAAAGAGAACGAGAGGTTGTTGGATGAATGCTTCAGACTCAAGGAGTAAGCAAATTGCCTCGGGCATAATTTCTAAATCGTGTGTTTTTCGCTTATCTTCTTACAGGCTACTCATCAAGTTTCTCGTCGACAAGTGCAGCTATGATTTCGCGAGTATTCTTAGAGACGAGGCCCATTTTGACTTCGATTCGTACAAGTAAGTATGATTAATAAATTTTTTAATAGTTTGTGTTTATTCAAATGTTCTAAATTCATATTTCGTAATTCTGAATCATTTTTATATCTGCAGGATAGTGAAATAATTGAGCTTTTAATCATGCAGTCAATCGTTATTTGAGGTTTTTTCTTTTTATTACGTTCAATCGCTATTTCGATACAAATTCGTTCCGGAAATGTCTTCTCAAAAGCTTTTAATTGGACCTCGGGCCAAATTATCTTCTCGTCAAGTAACGAGACCTCATGTAGAATTATGAAAATTCGATTATAAAGAGAGCTCACGAATCGTGAATGTTTCGCATAAATTATATCCGTTTATTCGATCTCGCCAATCGATTCGATTGAGAGTCAAATTGAATAATTAAATTTAGTGTGTTGAATAATTTTTGATCCTCTACAAATGTCATGGAGTCTATGCATAATTTTATCCTTCAATGATTCGTCATAATTATTTTACTATAAAAATGACATTTTGATTTGGATTTTTCGTTTCACAACTTTTTAATGTTCGAGTAAATTAGCAGCCTTCGCTTTTTTCAGAATCTACGACGAAACTTTCAAACTTTTATTTATTTTGCAAGTTTTTTTTATTGAAAAGTTTAATTTGAATTTTTTTTTTTTGGAGGAATAGAAAAGGAAAACAATATTGAACGGATTAAAAGAAATAAAATTGAGTTTTTATTATGGCATTGACTTATTCTCTTTTCTAAAGATCAAAGCCGGAGTACGATCAGGGTTATGACTATCCAAGGCAGCAAGTCCCTCAGTTCTATCCCGAAGCTTTGCCTGTCATGACACCGAGCTCGTTGCCACAGTATTCAGTGCGCCAAGGACAACCGGCGATCGTTTACGGACCTCCCTCAAACGATACCGATCACGAGGGGTTAGTACCGGAAAATTACTCGACGCGTTTAACCACACTTCGTTGATCTCACGCCCCCCCTCTTCGTGCCGCCCTCCCTTCTTTACACTTACGAGCATTAGTCCCATCACCTCTCTCGAGGTGTCTTACCTGAACAACTTTTTTCTCACATATAAATAGAATTATTATAACATTTTCCACGTAACCATTCGTTCCAGATACAATTACGATCCACCGGTACGTTCTCAGCGAAATTCTTACGTGCAAGACACAACGACGTCGACGTTGCTCAAGGCACAGGAAAATTTTCGCAACTTCCACAATGCAAGGGTTTACGAAAATCTACAAATTGACACTCCCAATCAGGAGCAAAAGGAATTGTGGTCAAACAGGTAAATCATTATACCCTGAAATACTTGAAATTGAAATATAAAAAAAAAAGAAAAAAAAATCAGATTCTTTGGGCTCAATCATATGGCGAAAAGTACATAAAACTTTTCATGCTTCGACTAATTTCTTCGCGTCATTGTCTCGACCTGATCAGTGCAAAGACACGTTACCAATTCCCGAAAATTCAACGGCCCAATGCGATATTTATAGATTTATTTATTTAAGTATTGAGACCCAAAAAACAATGTTGTGAAAGAAATTGCGAAAAAAAAATTTCGTCGAGTCCGCGCGATGCGAACTTCAATCAGTCAGTTTTTTTTAGAAAATTGTGATGATTAATTTGCAGATACTCGAGAGACTCTACAAACGGATCATCTCGCTCTCGGCGCGAAAATCCTTTTCTAGAGTTTACTGTTCCGGAAAGAACTCGGAAAAAAAGGCAGTCCGATAATGTCGAGACGATACCACTCTGTCGAACTGATTCGCGGTATATATCACCTCGTGCGGCGCTGAACAGTCAGGGAAACTGGATGTACGTCGTCAATTTGTCGGAATCCCGAGAAAAGTACACGCAGTTGGTGCGGAGTGAGAGTTGCTCGTGAGTAACAAAAAAATATTTAACATGAAAATTCAATTCGGAAGCAGCGTTTTTTCGATTATTTGACTGGCCAAACTTGCCTCTATTTTTTGCGGTCGTTAACACACTGGGTCAATTTGACCCAGACTCGTTTTACCACGCACGTTGTTTCTATTCGACCAATATTCCCGAAAACTGCCCTCATACATCAGAATTACCGACTTTTCTATCCGACCATGAGCCCAGTCAACTTTCTGGACAGAATTATTATTTTTTTCCATTTTGTCGTGACCTAGTTTTCTGGTTTCGAGAACCAGCGATTCTTATGCGCAGATCCCCTGGTGTTGATCTCAAAAATATAAAAAAATTGATAAAGTTGTGATTTTTTTTGAGCAAAATGCTCACTCGTGCAAAATTTCAAGATTTCAAGATTTCAAGATTTTTTTCCAAGAGGAAAATTCGATTTTTTCTGGATCTTATGACGCACGCGCATCAAGGTATGTTTGAGATGTACTTGCAATTTTTTTTCAATAAAAATCGATCGAATGGCTGTTGAGAAAAACGGATGAAACACCTCCGGGGTCAAATTGACCCCACGTTTCAACGATTTTTTAACATCTCATTGATTTTTTTCTGCAGAACGACGGAGTGCAATGGTCTGTGCTCGCTTCCTGCTGGTTACAAAAGCAAATGCAAGCAAAAGTACGTGCAAAAGCGATTGGTAGCGCTCGAAGGAACCGGAGATCGATTGTACACCGACGTCTTTTGGTTTCCTCACGGCTGCGCGTGTGAAGTGTCACTGGATCTCTGAGGGAGAGTTATTCCGATCGAGCACGTGATTGTGCTTTCGAAATATTTGCGTCTCATCGCGATCGAGAAAAATTTGATTTTCCAATGGGGATTTGCTGCGGCTGCCACTCAAGGACAATGGAATTTTGCTAGAAATTATATATAAACGTTCTAAAACGATTATTTTTCACACCCGCCACTGCAATTGTCATTGGATAAATTAATTTTTATCGTTTCTTCGTATTTTTGAGTAAATTATTTTTTCATTTTCGTGATAGTAGCCATGAGCTTCGAGCATTTATAGAAATCAAAGCTTATTACTCGTGTCTGTTGTTATAAAAGACAAATATTCACTAAGGGAGACTCCGCGACGATCGAAAACTGGAATCAAGAACTTTGGATTCTGATGGCTGCCAAATAAATTTAGCGTCAACATTCCAAATGAGAGATTATTTGTAACGACATTCTGGTTGTGTAGAAACAATAAATAAATCAATTCTCTTAACAAATACCAAAGGAATTCCAACATTTTTCAATATTACTCGAATTTTCGGAGCATCCTACCGATATTTCCATAATTTAGTCTCCATATCGACAATTTTTTGATCGTTCATTGATATTTTCCTGAAATCGCTGATTCTTTCGTTTTTTTTTTTTTTTACACGAGTTTTTGCAGTCGGTAACTCGTGGACGTCGATGGTAAGTGATGCGTGAAAACGTACACGCCAACGCACTGTTTCCTTAACGAATGTGACCGACCGTCGCACGATTGTTCGGGTACGCGCGTAGTCAAAAATATATTTCAGGCGTAGTTCACATTTTTCTGGCGAGATGACGCCACGACACTTTGCCACAATTTCTATCGTTCCCCATCGAATATATTAGCACTTCGTGTTTAGTGTTTCTTTTTGATTGCCGGGCTATTTCTGGATCCGAACTACGTGTTTTTTCCACATTTCCGTAAATACGGTTGAGCGTACAAATAAATTAATCAGATTTAAATAATCCAGATTCAAACGAGGACCGTGTTGTTTTCGTGAATAATGAGAATCGTGAGCAGGTATTTTGTTTTTTGTTTTTGTTTCCAATGTTTTTATGAATGACATGATAAACGGGCGGAAGTGGATAGAGAATCGATCGCTGACGAATGCAGCCTTCTAATTTTTATTGTTGAAATTGTTTATCCATTCCCCATAAAAAAAACTGTTTTTATGGTTTGGACTTTGGTAAAATTGGAAAATTGCGTTTTTCATACGTTTTTTTTTTTTTTTTTCGTTTCTTGGAGTATTGACCAATTTCTCGAGATTCATGGGAGTTGGAGCAGTTTATACGTCGAATTATATAGGATTTGCCAGGATAGTATATTCGGGCCTCCATAAAAATTGGTGGAAATTGACAAAATGGAAAAAATATATGGGCAAAAAATGGGACGATCTTTTCGAGGGATTTTCGGTACATCGATAAAAAATAGAAAGAGGTAACACGAGCGATTTTTTCAATACGTACGTGCTACGTAGATATATATATATAGAGAAATGGCGCAACTCATGTGGCAACAACACGCACCCCTTGCCGTTTACGCGTCGGTCAACTTTCCACCGACTGACGTCCTTCTAACCCTCATATTTTTTATTCGTTTTTTTTTTTCACTGAGCATAGCCGTCGGACAGCTAAGAAAAAACTATGCTCCTAGCTGCACCCGTCGCTACTGATCCTGACGTTTTTATCTCGAAGCTCCGAAAAGATACAAAAACTGTGTCATACGCATGGGAGAAAATGGGGTGCAGAAAATTTCAATACAATTATGTCAATTAATTGAAAATTGTTAATTATAATTTAATTTGTCATTTTTATAATTAAGTTTCCAGATATTTATATGCTCATTAAAGTTTGTTTATTATTTATTATTTATTTTTATAATAATTAATGAGGGAAACTCGTTGCGATAATTCTGAAGTGTTCGATCCATGGGAAGAACGTTGTCCCTCCTTTTTTTTGGAGTATTTTTTTAACGCTGAACTTTTTGTAGTTCTGGGTAGTCCTTGGGACATGGACAGTCATTATTTGTTAATTGGACACCAAAAACAAATGAATCAGACATTTTAGCACTTTATCACGATTCAAGCGTTTTTCTGAGAAACTAGAATGAACCTCAGAATCACGATTTTTTCACAAACGCAATGAACTTCGTAGCATCTGGGAGAATTTTTTCGAAATTTTTCGCACGGTGGTTCTCGTTACAAAAAATGAAGAAATTGTGAATTTTCACATTTCCACGACTTGACGGTAATTTATTGAAATTCGATCAAAGTGACAGGATGGATTTGTAAAAACTCACAAAGCTATTTGGCCGCAAGATGAAAAATAATTGAAAATTGTTTCCACTTTTTCGGACTAACGGAGGCCTTCGCTCAGAAAAAGTTTTTAGGACCCATGCTTCGCTTTACTAGACGTTAAAGTCCCTACACGAAAGGCAATAAACCCTCTACACCTATATGGATGCAGGGATACACGATATATGCGTACGGGAGTCAGCAACAGCTCAGGAGAATAGTTGGGGTATGATCAGGCACGGGGCAGGCTCGAGGAGCAAGTTGACGAGAAACACGGACATACAGAGAGAGAGAGAGAGAAAGAGGGAAAGGGGAAAAAGAGAAAATGCAGAGCACTCTGGGTGCTCTGGTGTAACCCTACGTGCACTTGTACATAGTGTCGTATTCACTCTCAAGGTATACTATATACATATACCCATACCCTGAAATATACGCACAGGACTTACACATATACGTATCGATGTATAAATCCACCCCCACCTGCGTTCACGTAGAGAAGTAAAAGGGGTTGATTTCTAGGCACGTACGCACGCATGCACTCGTCAACCCTTGCACACGTTAGAGAAAAAAATTGTTCCCCACAGTCGAAAGATCTACCTATATCCTATTTGTACGTACATGCATCCAGGCCTAACTTCCCCTTAACATAAACCAAGAAGCAGCGTATAGAGATACAACAGACACACGGAAGCACAGACCTGTAACAGGATTCTCAAACGTTTGTGTATGTGCTCCTGCACTTGGTATCATCCACTGACGTACGAAAGGGCATAGAATAAACATTTGCTCCTTTGTTCTGCATTCTAAACTTGCGCCAGTTTTTTTTATTTATGAAATAAAACGGAGTAATTTCATCGCTTGAGATCCAATTTTTGAAAATACTGTGTGCTTCCTTGTAAATAAAATTGCGTAATAAATTTTTTTAGCCAATTTTCTACGAACAAGTTTTTAGCAAATTTTAGCAGATTGTGTTGTTTGTGGACGACGATCGTAAGGTTAGCATTAATTTCTCGTCGAATTTCTTGAGGTAGTTGATTTTTTGCGCTTAGACTGCCTCCGTCGGTGCTGCCACCACGGGACCATGACGCCCGTCTGCTTCGAGTTTGTTTCTCTGCGCGCGACGCACACGCATCGTGGACGAATATTCGGTTAAGGACGCACTGTGAAGCACTTTTCATTTTTTCTTGCTCTCGACTAAGTACGTGAAGTTTGAGTATATGCTCGAATGCCCATGTGCGTACGAAGGCACTCGACTGGAAAGTATTTTTCAAGTCGAAAGATTTTTTTTTTTTTTATTAGAGGCAACGAAGTTGTGGATTAACGAGTCCTTGTTTCTTTGCGTTTTAAATCGTTGAACAAGTCGATAAATTGCGGGAGAAAATCATGGAAATTTCCAGTTTTTTGCTACATGGTTTTCGAATGCATTTGTTGTTTCGATCGAAATGAATAATGGACTTGATTTTGTTTGTTTGCATGTTTGGGCATAACGATAAAGTGCCAACAAGGGACAAATTTTTCCAATCAATTTTTGTCAGATTGAGTATATGGATTTGTTACTTTTTCCAAGTGTTACTTTTCGAATGTTCTTCTGGAACAAGAGTGCGAGCGGACGATATTGGGGAACTGGAAGCTACCAAAGCTCTTGGATAAAGTCACGAGAGGGCAGTAATTATGAACGATGATAAGGGAGTGAGAACGCGGATCAGAGAGAATGAGAGAGAAGAGAGAGGATATATAATTGTGATTGATGGGGAGACGGAAGAGGGAGACGAAGGCGGGGGAGGACAGGGAGATGACTTCCTTTTAATCTCGAATCTCTAACCCTTTCCCCTGTCCATTGCCGCGTCTCTGCTTCTCTCGGACGCGACCGTTCCCTCCTTCTCCACCCCCGCGGCCATACTATCTATCCCATCGTTGACGCGCTATTCCATTACTGAGCTGGATGCTGCATGATCGAAATATTCGTCCGGCTCAATATGAAGCTTGAATATTGTCGGTGCCTCGTCTCCTCAACATTATTGCATCAAACAAATCAGCGTGCGGATTATATCGAAATGTTATCGTTCCCAAACGTAAATTTAAATCGCAGAATGTCCTTCGATCACAATTAAATTCAGTATTTAAGGATATGAATCGCCACCACGCCCACTTTTCACTCTCCGAGCATTTCCAACACCTTTGATGACTAATAGAAACAGAAAATGTCTCTGGCTATGCGAGAAAGTGGCCAAAATATGGGTGAAAAGTTTTTTCACTCCGACGGAGCGAACAGTGCGAAAAATTTTGTTTTCGAAATTCGCAGCCATCGATTTTTGTCTAGACAGACAGTTTATCAGTTCTGAGTATTTTTAAAACGTACAACTTCATGTTGGACGGATCGAGGATTTTTATGATTTTTATAGATCGATTTTCCAGAGGAATAAAATGAAAACGATCGATCGGACGAATTTTACAATCGGGTGAAAACTGAACTATTGTGACGGAAAATTCGACCCAGATTGTAGTAAAGCATTATTTCCATACGATCATAGCGTTCACAGGTGGACGATATAGTGCACGATAATAACACTATAGTAAAGCGAACACGTGGTCCAGCGGGTCAAGTTTACGTGATGTCCCGGTTTTCCGTAAACCCCTTTGGGCTTAACGGCTGTCCCTCCAGCTCTTGTGTTTCGCCCTCGATGTATACGTACATATACACAAATCGTCGTATACATACCAACGGTATATGCCAGATTTTTTCCCTTTTTCCACAGAATCACGTCTCTGCCTGGATTTTCTTAGCCAGGGAAATGCTCCTCCTCCTCCTCGTGGTTATTTCGTGCTCCCAATGTATATCCCTAGCGTTTTTGACCTCTTTTGACTGAATAAAACAGCGGACTATTATTGACCTTTCTCAAAATATCTAATGCACTTCGAAGGATTCCTCTTTTGGGATGAATTGGAAGAATATCCAGCAAACAAGCACAGGTGCAGCAATGGTTGGATCGAAAAATCCAGTATCCCCTCAAATCCAATCAATTTCTCCAGTATTTTTCGTTTTCTCGATGTAATTTTATTCTTTTCTTCGCAATTCGGAGATTGAATAAGTTTGTAACAACCTGGCGTTCCATCCGGCTGAAAATAGCGTTTTAATAAGTAGTCTTTCACGTTGTACGTGGCATGAGCGATGAAATAATTCATTCGACATTCCGCAGTCATTCGACGAAATTTATTAGTTTTCTGTTCGGGCGGGTGGGTTGTTGGAGGTTTGAAAAAGGCGGGAAGGGCGAGAATTAGCGGTAAATTTTTGGAGGAAAAAAAAAATTCAATAAAAAGCAGCGAATTCTTAAGTCCTGTGCGCGCGGATAAGTCAAGACGACGAGGCACATTGCCCAGGGCGAGAGAAGCACGGGTGAAATTTATAGACGTATAAAAATCGTAGAACGTGGTCGTGCTCACTCTCGAGAGTCTCCTGCCTTGCTGCCTACTGCTGCACGCGACATACTGTAAAATCGATAGTGCGTGTGCTTGCCCGTACGCTGGGCTTTCGAGCCTCAAGCCAAGTTGCCAGAGAGAGCGAGAGAGAGGAAAACGGAACGGAATTCTCTCTTCTGCTGTACATATGTATATATATATATATATATATATATATATATATTGGGGCGCGTTTTCACGGGAAGCTCTCAGGGGCCCCCTGTCGGCTTCTCTCGTACCTCGTCTCGGGCTGTTACGCACCGAAATGTTCGCATTTACAGTGCTCGGTACCCAGCCTACGATGATAATACACATGTACGTCACCGGGCTTGAATTCCAAGAAAATGATATTTATTGCGATCGAGCGCTGCTCATTAGAATAAAATCCTCAGACTTTATTGCCTCGAATCTAATTAACCATTTAAAACAAAAAACTCATTATTTCCGCTTACCTAAGCTTCTTTCCAAATAACAATCAAATTAATTGAACGCTGATAAAAAAAAAAACGTTTTTATATCGTTATTGTTAGCAAATATGAAACGAGATGTCGAAAGCATTTTGGGGACGAATAAATATCGAAGGAATAAGAAAATATTGGATGACTAATGTTTCATTTGAATTTTTGAGTTTTTTGTTGGTGTATATGTTTCAAATTTGGGTTGAGGGCAACTTCCGGGTACGTTGAAAAACATGGCGGTCTGGTTAGGCTCGAAAAATACACAGAAACATCGAAACACATGTTTAGCAACTGCAACCGCGATCTTTCGTGCTCTTTCTTGGCCGTTTGCTTGAAATTCAAATTTTTTCTATTGGAAATGGGTTGTGAAATAATATTATATACGCAGTGGATTAAGTTTAATTAATCTCTTTATTAACGAATGCGCAAGGAAGGAACGTCTATACGGTTCAAAGATCTCGACGAGACTGTAAAAGGTCTAACAACGGAAAACCCTTAAAGAATAACGTCACCAAATGCAGAGAAAGAACTCTCAGTTCTGCTTTGCATATGGTGACTGTTTACATCGACCCTTGCGTCGATTGGTTTTTGAATCATAAACTTATATTTATATTAAGTATTCTTACGCCTAGAAGGCTGTATTATCCAACATTTTCTCTCAACAGTTAATGAGAAATAATTGTTTGTATTGGTAGCTGAATAATTTATTCGAATATATAAAAATGATGAAAAAAAATTTTGCATCGAGGCTTGGCGGAGGAGAATAAGAGGAAGAAAAAACGAGGAAACTGCGAGCAAGTTTGAGTGAATGAAGAGGAAAAAAAAACTGCGTCATCACAAGGCGTGTTTTGAGGGTGAACTTGTTCCTTCCATTTCCACTTTTACCCTCGCTCACTCGGCGAAAGCAACAGCACGTGGAAAAGGATTCTCTCCTCCTCTTTCCTCCTCCTCCTCCTCCTCCTCCTCCTCCTCCTCCTCCTTCTCATCCTCATCCT
Organism: Hyposoter dolosus; assembly: GCA_963921915.1. NCBI lineage: Eukaryota > Metazoa > Arthropoda > Insecta > Hymenoptera > Ichneumonidae > Hyposoter > Hyposoter dolosus. The sequence continues at coordinate 12,367,306 of OY998130.1, read as the reverse complement.
CCTCCTTCGCCTCCACCTCCTTTGCAAACCTTCACGCCCTTATCACTCCTTGTGAAAACGCTCCAAAACCAGGCACTGTGTGTGTTTCCCGGGTCTGTCATTCACGGCTTAACCCAAATACTTTGTCGGTCAAATGGACGATATTAACTGTTCGCTTTCCGTACGTATTCTACACTCGTATTGCTACATGAAATTTGGCCTAGCCAACTCGTAGGTGAATGTTTTCTTGATTCTCTATATTTTTCACGAATAGAATAAATAAATAGTTAATAAAAATTTTATGTAACACTTTGGTACTCGGTATCTAATTTTTTCTGGTGCAATGAGGACACGTTTTCGTCATGCATTAATAAAATTAATAATTATCGTACTGGATTAAAATAAAGTTGAAAATTGGTCAGTCTCGTATTTGACGATTTGGCATTCCTCATTTTTCAAAGATTCAATTTATTTTATGCAAGTAATAGAGCAACCAAGTTTTATTGATTTTTTCATTCAGTTGGGAAAAATGAGTAATAAAAAAAAAAAAAACTTGTTCCGCTCGGAATAAACGAGTTTATTTTTATTTTCGTGGATCCAATCTCGTCGTTTCCGCATTCGTTATAGGCGAGAGTAGGAAAACGCGGGATAATACGAGTGGCGCATGGTCCTGAGGGCGAAGGACGAGAGCTACTACGCACTATACGCGAGTGGCCACGTGCTCCTTTCATCGTACGTGAAAATTTGCAGAGCATCGATCGCTTCCACGAAGACGAGAGCGAATTTAGTTCTTACTCTCTCTCCCTCTCATTCTCTCTACCCACGTACCGTGTTATCGTGCGACGTAACCACTCCCTTTCATCCCCCTCTCTCCACTCTTATGTTCTCTCTCATTCTCTGGAGTCTGCTTGATTCTCGTGCCCACGAGTATCACCCCTGAGCGCCCGAACTCGCTCAAATTCTCGTCTCTATAAATGTATTCGAAAATCTTACCCAAAAAATACAGCCTCGAATGCATGGAAAAATATTCCAAGATCGACGTTCCAGATTTAACTGAAAATTCGAAATTAAACCTGAATGCGAAATTGATCGATAATGAGACAATTTTTCGACAAATTTCGAGACCAAACGAAACAATTTGTAGTTTTTTTTTGTCACCGGCGAAGAAGCTTTCTGTTTCTTCGTATAATTTTTTTTTAACAAAAAGAAAAAGGACATCGAAGGAAACCACAGGATATTTGAGCGGAGCGTTGCGGTTTTTTAAACACACTTTAAAAAAAAGTGATGAATTGGTTTTCTGGTTTTTAAGACTGTTTTTTCTTTTGGTTTCGATAATTCATTAAAAAACATACTTTTATTTTTGGGGGGAATGTACGCATTAGCATTTTAAATGAAATGCGGTAAGATCTACGGTTCGTTTTAATTGCTTGTCCGAAGAAAGAGCGAGTGAGGGAAAAGGGAGAAAAATTTTCAGAGAAAATTGTTTGGTGTTTGTCGCAGCTGAAACATTTTTAACGACTTTATGGTTGTATAAATTGAGTTTTCTTTGAAATTACTTTATTTTTCATTGCTTTCTCGTTAAGTTGCCATTTCATCTTAAAGCCAAAAAAAGAGACCGAGTGAGGGGTGGAGAGAAAATGAGAGTTCGCGTGGTCCTGAAAGCGGCGTCGGCGGCTTGGCACGTGGAAATTCGCGGGGCATCGATCGTTTTCCTCTTGGTTCCCTGGGGGGATGGGGAAGGGGGGAGGGCGAAGCGCGAGCGAGCGGGGAAATCCGGGGGATAGAGAGAATGGGAGAATCCACGCGCGCGTATTCAGCAAAAATCCGCTGTGTAGTTCGAATATATAGTACAATGTATTTACTACGAGCATCAAACTTCCGAACTTGTTCGTTCGTGGTTCGTGAAATAGCGCGGGCTCTTATTTCGCACTCGGAAAAACTCTGAGAACCCGTTCAAGACACGACATCGAGAAGTTGGTGCAATTTTCGATCAATATTTTGCTCGATTTCGGGAGATTTAATTTTTATTGAAAATTCGTTTTTTACCATGAGAACCCGAGACCCCCATCGAGAGCAATCGTAAGCAGCCAGGACCCGAAAGATTCAACATTTCTCTTTTAATTGCCATCAATTTTTTAAGTCTGATCGGCTTAAAAAACTCGTTAAGAAATATTCGAATTTTCGAGAATTCATTACGGTCGATTTTCTGTTGGCAATTTATAACAATAGGCGGTAAAAAATAGTGAAAAATAAAATGGAAGAGTTCCAATGCGCTTGCAGAGAGCTTTCGTAGATTCGCTCGAATTTTTCAACATATACATCATCTCTTGCGTTTCCTCGTTTCTCTCTCTCTCTCTCTCCCTTCCTCCCTTTCTCAGTTAGTGTCCTGATGGGCGCGTACGACACGGTGCGTTGCGCGTACCGTTGCCATAGCGACCATCCCAGTGCGGCACGCATTGATCGCACAGACTCCCGGTGTGCGTCGAGTCCGAGATAGAGATGAAGAGAGAGAGAGAGAGAGCGAGAGAACGGGAGTAAGAAAGAGAAAGACGGAGGAAAAGATCGTGGTAGAGCGTGGCAGAGTTCTGCAAAGAGACGTGGTCGTGCGCACTGTGCACAGTAGAACACGCACGACACGCACAACTCGAGCGCGCTTTCGAGCTCTTCGGCTATCTCCGTACGCACGCACCGCCCTCTTTTCTCCCACTCTACACTTGTACGCCTTTCTCCCTATCACGCACAATTCGCTCGAGCTTGATAGCTTTTCACGCACATATCCATGTCTTTATCAGTGTGTATTGTCCACCCACATACCCGCGGAGACTTGGTTATCATACATGTACGTACTGTGCACGAGACACGTTGCAGCGTTCAGATCACTTATCACAACCACGCACATTCCATTCGCCATAACTTCCATTCCCAATCAAACGCACATGGATACATAGACGTATTATATACAAATGGTTACAAATTCCTAGTTATCAGAATTTTGTATTTTATCGATTATTAAGTACGTTCTATAGCGACGGTCAAATCTAAATTTTTCTTTTCAGTTTTTCTTAAACACAAAATGATTTGCGAGCCCAAGTTCATTAAAAAAAAATTGTTACAAATTGACTAAAGAACAACTTGCTCTAAATTCAAGATTGTCCGATGTATTCCGTATTTGTTATATAATAAACAGAATTACAAAAAAAATTTACGACCGATTTTTTTTGAAAAACTAAATGAAGCTTCTCCGATGTTACATAAAAATGTATGCAAAGTTTTAAGAGGCTTCACCATTTAGAAATCGAAATATTTAATGCTGAACATTGCAACTTTTAATACACGCTCTTATGAGGAACTATTGAAAATTGTGATTTTGGTAAATAAATATCTCTCGACTTTTACATGGTAAAACCTCTTGAAATTGATATCAAGCTATTAGATATCACTATTCTCTTTGCGTGGTCCAAATTTGAAGGAATTCTAACGATAAAAAATTTACCATAAAACGTTCTTAAACACATTGACAACCAGCAAGAAGCCCAAACTAACGAGAATAATGATCAGCGTCCACGGGAAGATTAAAGATCGCCAGGTTCATCACTGCCTCATTGCAAAGTTTTCGTAAAGCAATCGATGTGCTGGGTGTTTATTTTTTAATCGCATGGAAATTTAGTTCGATTTGAAGATCGTGGCCTCGATATCGAATTCGGCGAAAGTGCTTTCGAGAAATGTTGGCGTTAGGAATGCGGTATTGGAGGATTAGCTCGCATAGTGCAACTTTTCGTTAAAGGACCTCTATATGTCCATGTATACGTATGGGTGAGTAATTTTGCCTGTAGCTAGGCTCGCATCCCTCGAAACCTGGGGAGTTATGTACCTACTACGTGAACTATAGTACGTACTGCAAACATACACATTTATGTGGGTGCGTAGGCGGTGCGTGCGCCGAAGGCTTGAAAAAAAATGGAGAAAAAATCATTATATTCACTGACTCTGCAGCGACTGCTTCGCGAATCATTCATTTATTCGTTTTTAAATTTTTTTCCCTCACGTGAAATTCTCGTATAATTTAGAAATTATTGCTCGTGCCCATTTGAAATTATTTCTTTTGGTAATCGCTGACGACCACCTTTTCAGTCGATCGAAAAAATACTCCTTGGACGTTGTCCTGTTGAGTATTCGTATACGCAGAAAAAATCAAAAAGGTCCACACATTTTTGCTGGTGAAAATCGGAATAATGGATACGATAATTAGGTTTCGAAACGTTGTTTGAATCGTTGAATGTGCTGCTGATAGAAAGATTCGAATGCAAGTGCAATTTTATCGCTATCTGTAGATTGCGTCGTGTCCCTGCGGGTCTGGATTAAATCTAGAGAAGAAGATGCTGCCTCGTCCTTACAGTGCAATCGGCATTGGACATGAGGGAAGAAATTGTTAGAGAGGAGGTCGAAAAAGAGCGGGAAAAAATTTCAGGAGGGAAACCCGGAGAAAGAGAAGGCAACACGTGAAGAAGGCCAAGGAGTGAAAGAAAAACCAGGGAATGGAAGAAATGAGGGATTGGACAAGAAGGATTGAGGCTACGCCAAAAAATGCATAAGAAAGAGCAGGAAAAGGAAAATGTGTGAGGGAAAGGAAATTGTGAAACGCGATAAGAATAGTGGAACGATAAAGGAGTAGAAAATTGAGGAAAGTACGAAAAGTGGAAAGACAGCGGCAGAGCTGAGAGAAAGACAGAGAGAGAGAGAGAGAGAGAGAGAGAGAAAAATCGTTGGAAAAGGAGGCAAAGAAAAACACGTCAGTGGACTCCCCCCTCCCTCACGTATTCATCCTTCTCTCACTCTCTCTCTCTCTCTCTCTCTTATCTGGTAACCTTTTCTCTTTCGTTTCGCACCCTCCGCCCTCATCCTCATTTCTCACTCCTCAGAATGTAGGGCAGCTGCGCTCTCGCTCTCGGAAAAACGTACGCACTCTGGGATCTCATTCTACACTCGCAGCTTCGTATATATAAGTGTGCAGAGGAGGGAGAAAACGCGTGGAAAAGCCTCGCGTTGTTTTGCCGAAAAAAGGATCTCGGCGCGTGAGACACGATCGAACGGGGACGAAGCGAGGAATTTTTCAACTTCCGGATTATTTTTCCATTCGATATACTTCGCACGTCCTTGATTTCCCCCTCACTGTATTTTTCTTCGTCCCCAATCGTTTGTTTTCGTTCGTTTTTTACTTTGTACATTAAAAAATTTTGCAACCGCGGTGAAAGCTTTTTTCTCTCAGTTTCTCATTTTTTAATTCCACTGATTTCCGTAACATTTTTTTCCCTTGAATAATATAACAAAAAAAAAGTTTTTAACGATCGCTCTGTAATCAGGAAAAGTTTCATTTGGGAATTTTCTATTTCATTGGTACGAGGAAATTTCTGTTCCCTCGGTTAATGCGACTGTTTCATTTACAATGGGAAAATGGGCTATTCCGTATTTCAAAATGTGGTGAAATGGGTTAGCCAAGAGTCAGAGGACAAAAGGGAATTTGGAGGTCAAGCGGACGAGAGGGAAAGGCACAGTAAACGAGGTGGAATAGAGAAAGAGAGAGACGGAGGAAGAGAGAGAGAGAGAGAGAGAAGGAAATCAGGTCGTGTTGCCGAGAGAGGATCCGTAAATCCTATTGCATCCCCACTGTCCGTGCTACGGGGCGATCATCCCCCATTAGTCCACCGTTTTGCTGCTCGCTTTTCTTTTCCTCCCCTTCATTTATTGACTTTCACGTTTCAAGAAAGGCGACATTTTGCTTCGAATAAAACAATTTTTGAAGTATTATTGAAACGTTTGTTGCTCATCATCGATTTTTCTTCCGAAAGGTTAGAAACCAATTCGACCGCGATGAACAAATGACGCACGAAATTTTTTCGTCGATTCTTACAGAATCACTCATAAATATGAGAACAACACAATTTTCCAACCATTCCAAGATATTTCTGTGAACGAGATTTTCTTGCTGGAAAACGAAAAAAAAGAACGCGATAGATCGACTTTGAAATAATGAACGAATTCTCGATTTTGATATTCAATGAAAAAACAAAGATATTTTTTCCAAAAACCAGCTCATTCCTTCTCGTCGTAGTCTGGAAATCATGCAGGTTTATTTTTCCGTGGAGAAAAAAACGAGGAAATTAACAGCAGCGGAGCAGGGACACGAGGGTTGCATGCTGAAGGAAATAAATAATTTTAGAGAATTTTTCATGTTTCACGGTCCAGCGGTTTAGAGCGCGTGCACAGCATCCGGTCCAGGTGTTTTCACTCTCACAGTAGCGCGTTATGATGCGAGAGATTTTCTCTCACGAACTGTATGTAATATGGCGTCCATCCGAATGTATATAAACAATCATGTATACAACGTCGTGCATGTAATGGGACGGTAAAGCTGCTTCAAAATATTACAAGTAAAAAAAATAAACAAAAAAAAAAACTGGAAAAACTTGGTATGCTGAGAAAAGATAAGATAAAATATACGGTTGATTCTGTGGTGCTGCGATCGTAGGATCTCGATCGTCGTATGACGTTTCTCTGGGTGTTGCTCGACGCCCGAGGCACTGAGAAAATTACGGAGGGTAGTTTTTCACACTTTGTCGAAACAGTGTACGGTTTTATATTTTTTTATGTATACGAATGTGTATGTGCATGAACCTCGAGCGAGAGTGAAAAAAATGAGGCTTATCGCAGTAGTCGATCAGTTTGAAGGACGAAAGGAGTGACAGTCGTTCGGCAGCAGACAATGCACAATTTCGATGAGCAAAAGAGACCTACGTTATTATCTTTTTTCTCATATTCTCGTACTCGAATATCAACTCCGCAAAGAGAGAACAAGAGAGGTAGAAAAAGGGCCACACGTGTCTTGGCCACGAAACGACAATATACTCGCCCAGGGGGCAGATGTTACGAATAACAGTACAAGGCAAGCGCAACTATCGTTGGAAAGTATCGATCATGATAAGAGATCCTTTCGAATTGTTTTCAAGAGAAATACCTCAGGCTTTGTGGATAGGAGAAAAAAACTGTTGGGAACGACACAACGCAATGTAAAGTTTGTTGGTAACTTGATAAATGTGTTGATGCTCTGGCAACGATGGCAGTTTCTTTAGGATTGTTTCATGGAAATCTCGTACATGAAATATAATATGAATTCCCACGATAAAAACCGCGGACCTTAAAAATTCTCGAAATATTTGGTGAACGATTTTTGTTAATAAACTTTTGAGAGTTCTGGGCTAAATGAGGAATTAAGAAGAGACGACGAATCGATGGAAAGTGATGGAAAATCTGTTGGACCGGTCTGTTGTTTTTAAAGCTTTTAATTGCCATTTCCGGCGTGGGTTATGAAATACAAGAGTATTGGGTGAGGGAGATCGAAAGGGTTGAACACGGAAGTGTTACACCTTGCCTGGGCAAAAGGGGATGAGGGAGAGAGAGTTTAGCTTCGATGTAATAAGGAGGGTGCGAGCGACACTTTGGACTCTTTGGGTTTGTCCTGAAAAAAAGTCACGTGGATCCTGGTAAAGGATCTCGGGCGAGGGTGCTTTCTTTCGGTCTCACTCTTTCTCGTGCAGTTTCGTTCTCTCTTGTATTCTCTCCCCCTCTTTCACTTTTTTAGCTCCGAGGTTTGTCCCGGGATTGCTCTAGGTATTTTGCTCGAATCGGGGGTCTCGACGTTTTGCTCTCTGCTGCCTTTTTCTCGTCAACAACGAGCGTGCGCGCGTGCCCTCTTCAATGGCGAGCGTAGCTGGGAATCTCTCCCTTCTCTCGCTCTCCCTCTCTCCCTTCTCTCTCTTTCTTCGTGTACTCAATGGGAAACCTATCTGGGTTATTGTATGTATATATATACACACACATGATATAAATAAATGCGAGTATAGTATATATATATAAATTATTATTATTATTATTACGTAGCACTCTATATATCGGAGCCAAGGGGGTTAACTGCTCTTTTTATTTCTTTCCTTTCGCCTCTTTTTCTTTTTTTTTGGGTTCTCCCTTGCCCTTCGGTAAGGGGGTTGCGTTGACCACCCACGGGACTTGAGCTGCGACCCCAAAACACGTACCACAACACGTGAATGCTAGTCCGGTGACCCTTCTGCATTATTAGTCCCAATTTGACTGGTACAATCTCCGAAACAAGTAGTTCATGAAAATAGCCAAAATCGTCGATGAAACAAAATTCTGTTACATTTTTTTTTTTCGTTTTTATGTATGAAAAATTCGAACTAGTCGATTTGCATTGGATCTAATTTTTTTTCCAAGGCACTCCTCGCTGATCGAACGAACAACTTCCGAATGAGCTCGGGTTTTTAAATTTAACGTAGAAGTATTTTCAGTCTGGAAGGAACGACATGCTTTTGTTCTCGGAAGAAATGACGATGAATACAAAAATGAATGGGATATGAATCCAAAATGAATAAATATCGAAAAGATCAGGTTTCATAATCTTTTTGGATAACAAACATCAATTTTTAGACACATGGACGCTACTCGTTCAACCGGATGTCAGGTCCAAATGATTATACTCAGGCGTAACTAGTTTTTCCTGCAAATAGCGTAGCGATAACTAGTTTGTCCTGAAATCGGGTTTAGCCGGTAACACGAACACGTAGATATATTTTCATCAATGTTGATTTAACTCAAGCCCATAGCAGCAAAACTTTCAGCTGGCTTTTCGAGGTCGTTTTACATCTTCGTTTTCTTCACACGCTACAAAGTGATCGTTCGATCTTTTTTTTTTGCTGTTCTCTTCTTCAAAACCAGGAGCCTGCATGGGCTTTTCGGAATCCCGATCTCCAGGTTCATCGGTGCGCCCAGGTGAACGGCCTGCTACCAGTCGACGACGATTTTAGTCGCTCATTCTCGCGGTCTCCTCTCTCTTTTCATATTCACTCGGTCTCTTTCTCTCCTTCGTTTCGAGCGTCGCTGCGGAACGATTTTTCATTTTTCGACGCCACACCAAAACCCCCGACAATGGACGCGTGTCACGGCGTATAGTAGCAGCTGCTTCGAGGGCCACTGTTTGTCGCGCACACATGGCAATACCGCTGTGTAACGCTTTGACCACGAGTCAGAGCGAGAGATCAAGAGATCGAGGGAGAGAAAAGCTGGAGCTCGCGTCGACGAACGCATGAGATCTGTTTGTGAGATCAAAGCTCTCTCTCTCTCTCTCTCTCGCTCTCTCCCTCTCCTTCTCTCTCCTGGCGTAGTGTGCAGCTTTGGTATGGAAAAAACGTGCATTTGGCACATTTACAGTTAAACCATGAGCAGTCACTTCGCATTACCTACACCCATATCCGAACTTTCGTTAAGTGAAAATCAGGATTCGAGCAAACTTTACGGAAACATGTTCAAAATGACCGATTTGAAATTCCCTAAAAACTGACTCAATTAGCAGAGACTCCGAGGCTAGCAAATGTGATTAAAAAAAAAAAAAACTTGCACAAGATTCGTTGCTCGATAGATAAAACTTATTTGCGACGAATTCAGAGAAATTTGAGAACAACGATATTTTCATTTTCTTCCATATTATTTAAAGATTTCACGGAAAAAAATATTTTTGTAATTAGCAACAATTCGTAATTTCACGAACAAGAATTCCCTTTCTTAATTATTAAATTATAATTGGATAGTCAATAGAAAAATTATTAAAGCCACAGATCGTTCATAAATATTGGCCATTTCTTTAGATCGCCTCAAAGCAAATACAGCCGTTTTTTCCTAATTCAAGAAACACACATATTCTGTAAAGCACTTAGTTGTTGAAACAGGCGTATTCAGATTTCCGTGTGTTAGACATGAAGTTTGTAGGAAGGAGTTTAAATGAAGGAGAGGAAAACGAGGAGTGCGACCGCACAGCCAGCGGTGGCGGTGAGTTCTCCTTTGTATAAAACGCTCTGTTCAAAAGTAGTGCTCCATACCTGGGGACGAGAGAAACGATCGGAACAGGTGACCGCATATAAACGCGCGGGCTGATCTCGTTTCTCAAGCAGAGACCACGAGGAATAATTATCATGGGCACTCACTAATCTTTAATTACAATCACGTATACAGACGTCTCGTTTAGTAATCTATGTCCAAGAAATGAATATATTTTTCGATTCATGCATTCAACTTCCAAGTATCTAATTTGATACTTTCTGAACGAGAACACAAGAATAATTAAACAAGTTATTTATTTGTCGTCTTGCAAATGTTATCGTCACGAGGAATCGACAACTTTTATTATCACAATGGAACAAAGTTTGCAGGCAAGCAGCAAAGATCGTTATCGAATCGGCATAATAATAGAAACGATAAGAAAGAATAACAGAAAATATTTAATTTCTAGTTCAACCAATGAAAATCATAATTCATTGAGTTTTCGAAATATCAGCACAGAAACATATGCGGATGTTTCTTCAGGTCTTCGTGTTGAACTAACCGAGGCTTGTTACGGTGAATACTTCGTGATGTGGGTCAAACAATTGTCTGAAACAATATTTAGTCAGATCAAAACGAATTCCATTAAGGAACCATCCACATTAGAAGTTTCTATGGTTTGTGTGATCATTGCATTTATCTTCCTGTGCTGCCTGGGGTAAATTTAAATCCACTGAAAAAAATGGATGAGAGATCGTGAGATCGCGGTGAGCGGAGAGCTGCTGGGGGATATTTTGCAAGTATCGTTAATCCTCATTCGATGTAGCTCACATCGATAAATTAGAATTAGTTTTTTATTCTGTCTAGTGTGTGTGTGTGTGTGTTGTGGGATGGGCCACAGCAGCTGCATTTGTGATCTCTTCTGCGTCTGCCACGTAAATGGACACACATATATATATACTTATTTGTGCATCGGTGTGTATGTGTATTTTGTGGATGTATGGAGGTGTGCATGTGAGATCGATATTCGAAAGGATCTGAAGGACAGATAAAAATCTCTTTTGCTTCTCGATCGCGTTCTCTGTCATTTTGTATATAGTACTTTCGTTCGATTTTGGAAGAACCTAAGGAAGAGGAAGGAGAGAGAAAGCGAAAGAGAGGAAATATATCGTGCAAACCGAAGCCAAACGTCAGGTATACGTTTAAAGGGAGAAGACTAACTTTTGTCACAACGAGAAAGACGGAGAGAAAAAAATGGACACACAGAAAAAAGGCATTCTAAAGTCCTCGGTGTGTGTCCCCTCAGGGTTTCTCAGATTTCTTGCATTCGGTCTTCTAGCTGAGGAAAAAAATGTTTCGATATTCAGAGCACAAGAATTTCGCGACGAAAACGAATAACTCGCGAATTCTCAAGTCAGGTAGAGAAATGAGAGGGAGTCGACGTTTCTTCTTGAACAAAAGGAAGCGCATTTTTCGTGAAAGGATTTATCCAATATGCTTTTCTTCCTTACGCCCAGAGGGCAGTGAGCAGCTTCGGAGAACACGAATAGTAGCTTTTTTCTCTTCTTTGCTGGGAAACCAACGCGTGTAGGGCGCAGGGAGTGGGTGAAAAGTTTTCCTTCAGTTTTATGCGCACTCGCCTTTTCGCCAATAATTCAATCGTCCCCCCACTCCCCTCCCTTTTACTTTTTCCTCGGCTCACTGCCTCGTAACTCTAAAAACAGAAAGAGCGACAAAAATGGAATAAAAGTAAATGTAAAAACGACCGGCCTAGAGTCACTGATATTCTTTCACTTACATACAGAGACGCACATTCGGTCACGAGTATACATGCATTAAAAGTATAAAAGCTTGTGAAAAAATGTCTTGATCAGTCCTGCGGAAATAGGCTTTTCGCGCATTAGCTGTAAATCAAGCTCTTTACTTCGTGGATTTTTCTCTCTTCGCGTACATTCTTTTTCGCATCCCTCATCTCCTTCATCGATTCCCTACACACATTTACACACACATTTTTATTCTACTATCCATTCGCATTCATTTTCATACAGAAGTGTTTATCGGACCGTGTTCGCTGAAACTGTGTTTCACAATTACAAAGTTTCCACGTCGGTTGATTTACTGCCGCGAGTTTCCGATGTGCAACTTTGTTTGCTCCGAAAACCCACATTAATTCATTTTTTTCAGAGCAGAGCGTTTTTTTTCAGGAATAAAGTCAAATAGAAGTTTTGCGAATGAATAAAGAACTCGAAATAGAAAAATCTGTCATCGCTGATACGAAATGGGCTTTGCTTTACTATTGGCAACGATTTTTGGTGTTGATTTCGGAAATAAACATTTTTATGTTTATCACGCCCAGTGGAAAAATTTAAATAATTCAACGGCCGTGAGTTTTCTACGAATTATAAAAAAAATTCTCTCGTTAAAGTTTATCTATTTTTCTTGCGTGCTTGCAAGAGATTGTTTTTCGGAACCCCATACTGAGAACCTCTGGTCACACACGAATAATACAATGCGACGAATTTCCAGGACCAGCTCTTTGGTGGGTTGTCTCCTACGTTCGCATACAGACACACATATATATGTCGCTGCTGACTATACCTGGTTTCGATAAACTGATTTATTTCAGCATCATTGTATACCTTTAACGTTGCGCATCTGTTCGTATTCTGTAGCTGTGACCAGAGAGCGATTCAGTTACTTTTGCAAAAGACTCGGAGAGAGAGATGCAGCATTTAACTACAAATTTTCCAGCCATAGGAAAAAATTTCCCATGCAGCAAGAAGCAGCATTCAAAACACGAGAAAATTATGTGATCGTCGATGTACGAATAACCAATATTTCAGGCGCAATGGTTTCTGTTATATTTCCTCTCTGCTTCGAGGCCATATTTTTCACGAGCATTATGACGAAACTCTGAAAAATTGAAAATAATTATTTACCTAAAGAGCAGCATTGAGCAATTCAAGTGCAAAATCCTGCAAAATTGTTCTCCTTGAATACCAAAATAATAACGAAATTACGAATGTCCAGAATTTGTTTTTGTTCATGTGAGTTTGCAGCGGCGAACAAATCCAACTGATCGGTTTTTTTGGGAGGCTGTGTGCGTGCGTGTTTTTTTCTGTCAACCTTTGAAATAGTAAAAAAGACTCATATTCTTTTATTCCCTTGAAAAGCTGGAGGAATGACTCTCTACGTGATTTCGAAATGTCAGCAATCAGGAAAAAGATAGATAAAACGAATTTACGACTATAATTCTCTCGCACTCGGGCTAAATCCGTCCCGTATCATCATTTCCCCTTAAAGACTTTTAGGCTTTGAAATTTTCGGTGGTGGGCGATCGCTTTCTTTTCTCGTTGCAAACCCTCTGAAAGAAGAAGAGAGCAACCCTTATTTGAGTCACAGTCATTTGAGGATCGCTCGGTACATAAGATATTCAGTATTCTCGTTGCCCTTATCCGTACCACGATACGGCAACCCTGTCAAGTATATATAGGACTTCCGGTACCACCCCTTGACATTACGGAGTTCTGAATATACAGAAGAAAGCACGTAAAGTACCAAAATTTCCACCGGAGATGTTGGAAAAGTAAGTCAGTAGAGAACGCAAGCGTTTATTTCCCTCCAACTTTATGATTTTATCGGTCCATACAAATTCGTTATCAAAAAGAGCAAAAAAAAAACGAAATGATCAGTGCAGGAAAAAACAATTTGGTATAATGCTCCAACGTTTATGGATTCGTCATGGAGAACGACAATTTTAACATAACGAATAAAAATCATGTGTACAGAGGTAAGCTTCGCGGTGTGCTTTGTACAAAAAATACAAAACAAATTACATCGTTCATTCCAGGGAATAGTTATTTCCGTAGAAGTGTTTTGCAATCCCGACGTATCACGTGTGTTCGTTCATTGGAACGTGGGAACCGCGAGGAGATACCACATGTAGAGCAAATCGTAGTGATTTAATTAGTACAACAAATGTACGTATAAATATATTTATATATACAGAACCATCAAGCTTATGTAGGTCCGAAGTTGCACATGGTTATATATGCACCTTGAAACGTAAATATATATATTTATATAGGTGCAAAAACGATGGATATGAGGGAGAAAAGAGTACATGAGGAAAAGGTTAGCAGGATCAAGGCCAAGCTCGCTAACACGTAACACCACCTTGGCAATCTTAACCCTTGTCATCTCCAGCCTCATCAATCCTGAAAATGTTTTCGCAAGCAAAAGACTGACGAATCTGCACGTTTTGTTTGTCGAGCTTGAAAAAAAACTGGCATTTTCTAATCATCCCTGCATTCAACTTAACCGCACGATGATATGGCGTTTAATCTTCATGAATTCTCGGCCTATTCCGACGCACGTACGTACTTTCTTCATTGGAGGATGCGTCACAAACCGGAACGTCGACAGAGAAGGAGACCAACGGAAAGAGATGGTAAAGATCCGAAAAAAATTGATCGTGCGGTAACGGACGAACATCAGGGTGGCTTTGTGTGCGTACATATATGTAATAAATATATAGCCGTGCATGAAATAAGCTTTCACAGGATCAAGGACGATCCACGAGCTATGGGTCATTCCATCGAGCATACAGTCCTTCGCGACTGAACGCCGCGACGACTTCCTGAGCTTCAAGAAAACCCCTTAAAATTAAGATCAAGTTTTATTTCCATTTTTTTGTATACATTCAATTTTTTTTCAATTGCAGAAGCAAGGCTCATCGATTTACAACGTACGGTACCAAATTCGTAATATTTTAACGAATCATTCGTCAGACCGCCTTGGGGTAAGTTGACAATTTTCAAAGAGCTGTATCAATTCGAAATTGCAACAAATTCACACTCAATAAAAAGGAAAAATTAATTTCACCAAATTACGTAAAGTACGTTTATGAAAATGGTGCACAGATTTTTAAAAAAATTGGGTACACGCAGGACCAAATCAGGAATAGCAATTACCATAAGAATAATGCACAATCATTCTATTCTTAGAAAACCAAGAAATATAATCCAAGCCGATTAATGCCACTTTTCGAGTCGGTGACTGGTTCATTATTGAAATGTGGCAGCATAGGAATAAACAGCTGATTCATAGAAAGATCGCCGAAACTGCGTAGTTCACTGACGAATTCGTATACCAAATATTCTTTCAGTTCTTCGTACAATTTGTAGGCAGCGAAAACGCGAGAAAAAGTACAATGCGTCACTCCTCTCGGTCGAAGGCTAATTCGTTACAATTGTTAATTCGATTTTACAATTCTACACTAATCCAAAAGTATATTTACGTTTTGAATTTTCCTTGGGACATCATTAAATATTGTTTATCGCATATTATTCATTGAAATTTTGACGAAAGTTAAAATTTCGGGTCCGACGATCGGATCCGAGGCAATTTCACGCCCGATGGTTGCAACGCAATACTCGATGAAATCTTCAAAACTGAACAACCTCATATTTTTTTTTTTTCTGTACTTTCTGGTCAGCCACGAGAACAAAAGGGCCCATTGGAAAGCTGAATGCTGATTTGCTGGCACTTTCCACCGCTACAGTTTGGCAATAATAAGACAGACATCGAAAACTTCTGGTGTCCTCAGCTTATAGTCCTTCGAAAGAATGAACGGCTATGGAAGAGCCCATACGCGTGTAAATATGTAGGACCAGTACATGGTATTTAATGCATAAGCTCGCCAGTGATGCATCTCGCTTGTCAGTTTGAATATAGAGTAAGAAAGAAAAAATCACAAGAGGATAGATAGAGAGAGAGAGAGAGAGAGAGAGAGAGAGAGAGAGAGAGAGAGAGAGAGAGAGAGAGAGAGAGAGAGAGAGAGAGAATAGTGGCGAACCGCTCTTACTGCGCTGTATGTTTCGTACGTCAACCCCCAGGATAGAAGAATACGCATTAATTTATATCTGCTTACGCCGGGTATTGTTATGATAATGACCGCGAACTACGGCTCTTGGTCCAACGTCGTCGCGTACACGAGTATACACGAATACCACAAACGCAGCCATGTATATTGAACGACGTTAACTTTATGTGGAATAAAAATAAAAATATACCGACGACACAACATTCAGGAACGAATTTTCTTGATGGATAGACGAAGATTAAACGGTTGTAAATTTTTTCGGATTGGTGCAAATGATTCAATGGTTTCGATAAAAAAACTTTGAGAATTTTCATTACGGTGAGGAAAATCGGCAGATTACGTAACCCGGAAATTCGTGTGCATTTTTACTGTGGTAATGACCTGTTTTCGCACGGTATACAGCAAACCATACGTTAATTTCCCAAGAAACTTAGTTGGATGTAAAATAGCGAAAAAATCATGGAAACAGGTAATAAAATGAATTTAAAAGTTAATTAAAAAAGATTTTGAAGCGAACGGAAAGATACATGAACTAGCCTCATTGAGGCCTGTCATGTGTAGCTACGCATCCCCGTGACTGCGTATGCGTG
This sequence comes from Hyposoter dolosus, assembly GCA_963921915.1. Lineage (NCBI taxonomy): Eukaryota > Metazoa > Arthropoda > Insecta > Hymenoptera > Ichneumonidae > Hyposoter > Hyposoter dolosus. Next base: position 12,350,968 of record OY998130.1, on the reverse strand, counting down.
ACCGTGTTGTCCGTTAATATATGCGACAGGAAAAATCTACCTGGGAAAATCGGGATCGCACTTTCTTGTAAGCGCCGCGAGAAAGAAAAAAACGAGCTCGGGAGAGACCGCGAAGAAAAAGAACATTTATCCAAGATACTCACAACAACACACATCCGTGTAAATAAACATATACGTGCGTACGTATACGCTCAGCTTGCACTTTACTGGAACACATTGTGACCGCGGGTTTCTGCAGGTCTTGTAAGCACGCAACGACGCCGGACGCACATATCGTCCGTTCTGTCTGGCCACACGAGAATAGAATCTAATTTACCCTTACATACCCCCAGTATTATTCATTTATATCGTATATTTATACATTCTGATGATAATTGCTGCTTGGTAAACGAAAAAAAAAAAAAAAATTGCAAGTGCCCATTATAGTCCAGGCATTACGAGAATAATGAGACACTGTATGTTACGACAGTTGGGTCGAGAATAAAAACTTGCATATTTGTGGTTTACTCGACGAAGTACTGAAAATGTAAGGGGGCAGAGGTTGGAGACAAAACTGAATTTTAAATCTCGTCAACCGACGATCGATGCAGTTCGTGTGTAAAGCAGCTGTTCACAAAACCCAGCAATCCAGAAAGGAGTTTGATTATTTTCATATTCACGAAGAATCGTTTTTTATTTATTCAGAAAATTTAGTCATAGTCACGAGGATAAATATTCAAATTCAATGAAAAAAAATGATTGTGTTTAGTTTTTGTAGAAAGATTTTATCGCTCAAAGTTGTCGATGATTTTCTCGTCGTGAAATAATTGCTTCTTTGGTCAAACGTCGCTGGGATTTGGTACTCAGTTGTCATGTGAATATTCAACAGAGAGAAGTGAATGAAAAAAAAACATCGATTTGCAACATATGGTGATTTTCCCGAGTACCAAAATCTATATCTGATTAAATGGCGATTTCCTTAGCTATGCAGTATGGGATTACATGTTTTATTATGCGAATCCTAGGAAGATATAAATATTGCTTGGGCCATAGGGGTTCACTATGTGGTAATCTTTCTCTTTTTCATGCCCTCCCTTTCTCTTTGCTTTCTTCGCGCGTTCTGATGTATGGTGAGTCGACACCTGAGATAGAGATCTACTACGTCGTGCGTCTCTTTTGTGGCATACGTTTATGGTGAGGTCCCTATAGACCAAATGGAAAGAGCTGCGTGAGCCTTTCGGATGTTCATGAGACATTAAGAAACTTCTTTGTGATTGTCAAGTCTTCGCGAACGTCCCTTACGCTGGAATCAAGAACAATTGATTCTTATCATTTTGTAGTTATCTACAGATCAGCTGATTAAAATCCTCGTGGTTTCGTGTCCTAATTCGGAGCCTTTATTTCCTCTGTTGAGATTGCGTCGTCCAAGCCTTCCCACTATAATGTTTTCACTGGTTACTTGAAGTGGTGACTTAAAAATTATTGAATATTCGTATCGTTTTTTTTTTGAGGTTGAATTTTTCCGAATTTCATGAGTTTTTTATTTTTGATTCCTTCGTTTCAAACACTCAGACATTTGTGCCACTTTTTTCCATTGCTATTCATTCGTGTTTAAGTCGCAAACGGTTGTTCCGAAGTTATCATTTTGCAGGTCATGTGTTCGCGGTACAAAGTAGTAAGACGATAAGTCTTGCTCGATGTCTCCGATGCGAAAGCAGTCACATAACTCGTGATAATATTTTCATATTTTTATACGTGTATCATTTAATTATCGTTGCAAAGTTTACCGTGTGCATTGATTTTGAATAATTGAAATAAATCGGAATGATGCATTGAATGAGCGGAATTTGTGATTCTCTCCGGAGGCTCGAAGTGAGAGAAAAAAAAATCTTTTCCCACAAGATTTTTATTTGGAGGGAATTCCTGAAATCAGCGGCATCGATAGCTGATAAAAAATTACGAAATTTCATGCAAATAATTTGCATATACAGAGGCTCCGAGTTCCAGCCTCTTTTGAATAAAAAAAAAAAATTGATACAAACTGCGTCAGAGTGTCCGTGCATGCCCGCGCTTTTTCGTGCCGTTCTCTCAGCGCAGCATCCCTCGAGAGCCTCAAATCTCTCACTACACTCTCCTTCTCTCCCTCTCTCTCTTCCTCTGTTTCGCTCTCTCCAGATCGTAACTACACGGACGAGGACACGGGGGTTGCAACAAGATGGCGCGAGTATATCATTGCGCGCGCAACCCTCAAGTTATCGCTCCTCCTGCCCTTACGCGGTTCGACTGTTCTATATACGCTTCTCCTGGTATATACACACGAGGGACTCGCATTCGTCCATCTATATACATATCTACACATGTGTGATTATACACGCACATATATATAGGAATAAAAATTCCCTAGCCGCTCGGAGGGCTTTCTCTTCCCCTCGTTTCCCTTCTCCCTCACTCGCACCCCTCCCCACCACGTTGATATTATCGCCCTCTCTCCCTCCGAGTGTTGCTCGCTCTCACACGTTCGCTAACATCCTGGTTTGTCCTGGCTTCCCGCCACTCTGGCTGGATGACAACCGAGAAAGGCCGAACATCGACGAGCGAGCACGAGGACCGAAACCGCGGGCAGCTGCGACTCGTCGGACAAAGAATACTCTCTTGGAGCATACAGTCACTGCGCGGCGAGCACACTCAGCACGGGGCAGCCCGCAACCAAAGGTACACTGACGAAGTGACCGGTGGGCTTGTTTTCTCTATTTTTTTTACTACTTTATCTCTTTCGCATTTTCTTGAAACTCTTTCACCATTCTCGAGAGCAAATTTGCTATAAAAATACGACGATAACGGGCAGCAAAAATGTGGCGAAAGTAAAAAGATCGCGGCCGACCTAGCCATCGCTACGAAATTGATGGAGTTTAAAGACCGGCAGGAAAAACAAACAAATCATCAGGAAAATTGTTGATTGTGACTGTGGTTCCTTCTCCCTTCGCGCCGCCAGATAAACCCAAAAATTTCGATTCGAATCTGTGGAACGAGAAAGAGAGCCAGGAGAGCGAGAGAGAAAATACGAGACCGCGCATACGTCGACGGTTACGGGCGCGCGTGTTCGCTTTCAGTACTCGTTCGAGGGTTCGCGCGTACGGAGCTCCCGGATGAACGAGGAAAAACAACGTAAAAAACAACATCATCGTTTACGCGTTACCAACGAGATTAAAAGATCGTGATTACTTGTGCGTTTTACGAGGATATGTAAACGGAGCGTCACTCCCGCTTTTTTTTTCTTTTCATTTTACATTTTTTATTCGCCTCCTGAAAAATCCGACAATCATGTAAACAAACGCGCCATCATCACAGCTTACATTTTTTCATCTTGACGAATAATCAAATACTTTATGAAAAAAAGTATGCTCGGGCCGGAAAACGCCGCGCGACGCCTCGATCTGTGCCAGACAGAAGCGTGACATTTATTTAAACGCGCGAAGGGATCGAAGGGAGTTAGAATCGGTGAGAAGAGTATTATCAAATTTCAACATACTGCAAATAGAAAGAGAGAGAGAGAGTTCATTGCCATTTTTATTACGAGAAAACAGTGCCGGACCCATGAATGTTTTTCATTCTTGTTCTGTACAAAGTCGTCGGTATAAATTTGTGTTTTCGTGCGTGCGTGTGACATTTTGTTTATGTTTTTTTTTGTTCTTCCTTCTACACGTTTGTTATCGTTGCAGTTGTTGCTACGTTTTCGACAATAACGTAATCCTGTGCTCTTGTGTTTTTCTTCCCAAAGTTTTTCCATCATTTTTCGGCTTATTTTATTAATTCTTCGTCGACGAAAACGAGAAAAAAGTCTGCGAGTCTCATTTCGGAGTGCACAAGTTCTTGGATTTTTCGCACAGTCTCCTCCACCTACGCTCCATCGTGCCGACTTTACCAAATCGTTTTCTGTCCTCGTATTCGCGATGAATGCGAGAGCAAGAGCGAGCAGAAGAGTACACGGAGCGTGTGTGCATCCACTCTCACTTTCGTTGGTTTTCAACGCAGCAGCCAGCACGACAAACGACCACGACGACGATGAGAACCGTCTATCGCTCTTTCTTCGTAGCATTTTATTCGGCATAAGTTTGTCCTCGTTGGTCCGCGTCGTCGCAGCTGCGGAAACGAGCGTTTCTTTATCCAGTTTCGCGGGTGAATTTTTGTGCGTGAAATAAGATTTAGCGAGAAAGGGTGAGAAGCTGCTCGACCATTTTTATCAAAAGGGCCCCAAATTTCAAGTGCTCCGAAAATAATATTACTCTGTGATGACTTTTTGGTGAAACATTCGAATTCAGTGGCACTCGAGAATTCTTTTTTTCTTTGCTACTCAATATCGTACGCAATGCTCCGGGAAGCTGCTCCAAAATGAAGGAAACTCCGAGGAATGCTCCGAACAATCTTTCCGCCTCGAACAAGTTCCAAGGATCGCTCCAAAATGGTTTTTATATTCAAGGAATTATCCAATATGATTCTTTCACGAAAGGAATGCTCCAAATGTATTTTTCTTCATTTTCACACGAATGCTCCGGAATTATTTTTACTTCCCCGCCCATGCTCCGAAATATTTTTATTACGGGAAGAAAAGATAATGTTTGCACTGCTCCGTAACTGTCTGGAGATCGAAAGGCTCGTGCATGCTTACTCCAAAAAAGTATGAAAGAAGGAGCAGACGTTTATTTACATCGTAGCCAAGAAATCCACAATAATTCACTAGGACGTCGTAACTTTTTTTTTAACGAAAAAAAGAGAAAGTTTTAGGGACGAAAACGCTTTTGAATATTTGTAAATATGATAACAGGTGGGCTTGTTTGTTCTTAGTTTGTTCGAATCGACGAAATGCTTCTTTGAGCCCAGAGAAATGTTTCCAAGTCGATAATAAAGTCTCGGTGAATATAATTATCTCACAAAATCGTGAAAAGCAAAGAAACGGTTTGTTAGAAAATTAAACAGAATTTTTAAAACGGGAAAAAAAAAAGTTTTAAACGTCTTTGCGTTTGACCGGAAGTTCCGATCGTCTGTATGGTTTGAAGGTCGAGACCAAGTCTCGCGAGTACGCGAAGGATACTCGGCTTTCTCGTATACTACGCGGAAGCTCTCCGCAGTCTCCCTCCCTCGTTTCCGTCATATATACTACGTCGAGGAAGCTTGGAGCGTTTTCTTGCCACGCTCGACTCGGTTCCCCTGCATCTACACCCACGCATACACGCAGGCTTATCCGACAAAAGATTCGCAGGTGTTTCGCGTTACCTCGAGTCTTTCGGAGGTGGAGGTTGCGGAGGAGAAGGGATTCGCAAATTGCCATACAATTTTGTTAACGTTAATTCTGCAAAAGCACTAAATAAATAAATTCGATCGCACAATTAAATCTTCGTGTCAACAAATTTTTATTTTGCATCACTACTGAACGGGAATCGGTTTTAAAAAATAGTTTCCGCATTTGAGAATGTCTCTTATTCGGTGCACAAATATAATTCGATGGTACCTTTCTAGGGGCAAATTTAAATGTTCGGCGTTTCTGAAATCGTGGACTCGCGTATGCTTAGCCCGAAAGTTTCGATTGCGACGCGATCACGACGCAAACACCGGGTAACAGAAACGGATGCTGAACGAAGAGGGAAAAGCCAGACTCGAGAGAGAAGGAGGAGCGGGTGGATCGGCCATTCGCAAAAGTTTGAATATCGTTATATCGGTTGCTAAAGAACGAAAGGGCATAACCAATACCATTTGAGGGTAAAGTAATACGAGCTTACGTTCTTTTGTTTGTTCGTGGTTGATCCATGTATTTAATACAGTTTCGATCGACTGCTGAGAAGAGAAAAGTTTTTATCGGTATCGCTAAACGGCCTGCATTGAACAAGTTACGGCCTTTTGTTTCTTGGTTGATTTTATGTGTAAATATATGTACAAACGGTCGTGGAGAACGGTCTCGTGCGAACGCGAGAACAACAGGCGCCCTAGAGAGAGAGAGAGAGCGAGAGAGAGAGAGAGAGAGAGAGAGAGAAGAAAAGAGATAAAAAATAGAGAGAACGAGAGATTTACGGGTGCGCACCGGTCCCTCGGGTACCCTTTCTTATTTTTTATTGCAGTTATCGCCCGCCGCCCTGGAATCGGCACGCGGGGGCCCAGCGTCTGCCTAACTCTCTCCCTCCCTCTCCGTCTTTCTATTTCCCTTTCCCTTTCGCTCTCCCCCGGTCTCCTTAGCTTTCTCTTTCTCGCTCTCCGTATTTCTGTCTCACTTTCTTCACTCTTTTTTTTCTTCCGTTTCTCGCTTGTCTTTACTTTCTCTCTCTCTCTCTCTCTCTCTCTTTCTGGCTCTTGGGCTGGTCCACAACGCGAAACAGCCGCCACAATTTCGCGAAATCTCGTGAGAGCCTCTGCTGCACAAGTCGCCGGGGAAAGATCACGCTGCTATATAAACGTTGCATTTCTCTTTTTTCTCCCTTTCTCTCTCGCTATCTCTCGCACTGTTTTCCTCGTGGCTGATCGGCACTGATCGCGGAGACAACACGACGTCCTTTCGTCTTCGTTGTCTTTGCCAATCGCACGGCCTCTCCTTCTGCCCTTGATACTCTCGAGCACCGACCGGCCCGATTTTCCTGCTTCACGTACTACATTGCGATTCCATTTATACAACGATTCGTTCAGGCGGCACGAAGCTTACAAAGTTTATAAACCACCGGAGCAGCATTCATTGAACTTTTAACGAAAAAATAAACGAAGCATCATTTTTTCAAAGCGAACGTGATTCTGAAAAAAATTATTAAAATCTTACGATCGATAATTGCGATTTCTACGACAAATATTGCTGAACGATTAGATTTTTTAAAATGCTTCTTCTCGTCCCCAAGGAGTTTCTCATATTATGTATCCATTAAGTCCCTAGACAAAAAACGAAAGCTCGTAACCGAGAAAATATAATACGTAAAATGATGCTGATTGGGCCCTTTTGCTTCTTAGCAATCGATACAAGAATCAAGTGTATATACGTATACATATACATAATGTTATATATAACTATACATTTTTCGTCGCTGCACCGTAACAGCACCACCACCGTAGAACCGGATCCCGGTCTCGTGAAATTCATCGCGAAAACGCGCATTCGTTCTCGATCAAGTCTCTCGCCGACACGACGTTTTGCCCGGTGTATTGTATACGAGGATTAAAATACCCTGAATTTTTTTTATCCAAACCGAAATTGCGACCATTTTATACGTCTCGACGAGCACATACTTACATTTATTTACATGCACACATTTATATTTTGTGGATGATACACGGTATTTACTTTTATGCGCCTACGTACTTGTGTATATGGTCGAAAGGCTTGGTTGAATAATTCTTGCGGTACCCGTGAATGGTCAGTGCCTCGCGAGAAGTTGCCCTCTCAGTTGTTCGATACGGTTTTCTCAGTGAAGTTGTCCTTGACACTGTGTGCCACTGTGCTTCATTTCTTCGTGGTGTAGGAAGTGGAATCCCGGCTTCTTTCAAGGATAAACTTCTACCGCTTCGTGTATAGAGAAATAATACTTTGCTACGCTTCATTCTACCCTCGGGATCTCCGACGTCTCAAAACAGGATTTGGAAGTGCTTTGTTTTGCTTTTGGCCTCGTTATCTTACGGAGAACCTTGATCGATCTTTTCACAAACATCGAATATTCGTCTTTTAACAGTCAGTATTTTTTTTTTCGAGCATTAAGATCGAGGAAAAGTTCATTGGGTGCAGATATTTTTGGTCTGGAATTAAAAACTCAGGTTACGGTCTTGTGCTTTTATTTCGGAGCATACGCACGTACAGGGCGACGTCAATATTCGTTGATGGATTTTAAAAAAAATATTTGGAGCATTCACTTTTATTTTCGAATATAAAAACAAATTTTGGAGCATGAATATGTTTTGTAACTCATTTATTTTTAGTTCAAATATACGCTATCGTATACGAGGTTCTTATCGATCCATAAACTGTACGTTGGCGAAATTAAGAATTTCTTGGGTTACCCAAGAATCGAATTAAAAAATGTTTTCATACTTTTTTGCAAGACGATTTCACGGTTTCAAGTGCATTCGTTTTTCGGAGCATCAAACTTCATACGCGAGTGCTAAAATCCTTTGGAATTGTTTTATCACTAAAATGTCACGCAGAAAAAATCGAATACATTCTTTTGAGTGTTTTCAATTTTTTGGAGCACGCCAAATTTTTTCTTTGAGAGGCTAACAATATTTTCCTGTAGCAGTTCTCACGAGGGCTTCCTATACTAATATTTTAGACTGTATATCTTTTTCGTGAACGAACAGATGAGACTTCACACACATACATATGCGCAGACACAGCCATACACGGTGAAAGAAAGACCGGATGTGTGTTTCGGAGTAACGAGGTAACGACCGTCGATCAACGTATATGTATGCGTGTGTTTGTTCGTCTGTAAAGCAAGAATAACACGCGACGGTTCATTTTGCCCGAATGCCACACACATAGTGCATGGTTTCTTCTAAAAATCTCTTATCGAATATTTCTCTCCGTTTACACGCTCTGTTGTTCGTTGTCTGCAATGAAATTCTCTCGTCGTTAATTCCGAACGACCACACGAGCTCTTCAATGTCATGAGCCAAACCTCAATCAACTATCCGTATTTTCTTCCCTCCATTTCGTATTTATTTATACAATTCCGTTGAATGAACTTTGCCAATTATACGAATAACAAAACGATTCCGCTGCGCTTATTCGCTCGCTATCTCAACCTTTTTTTTCATGGATTTCAGTTCATCAAGTTCTTCGTGGAATGTGGATTAATTCATGCAGATTAAACCATGGAATTCTATTTTTCTGCTATTTTTCCGTTTGACGCAATTCTTCAGAGTTTTCGTTTATTTACGAAAGTAAAAAATTTAATTAAATTAAAAATTTTATAATTCGATTGGACATTAATTTTTTACTGAATTTTTCGTTTACGTTTTTTCGACACGTCGTGGTGCTCACTCGCGGTATTATTTTTCGTACAGCGAAATACTTTGATCGATATTTATTGCTTCCTGGCGGGGGAAAAAAATAGAGAATTGAGTGTCTGAAATGAGGAATTAATGTAATTGGTCGAAGGAGAATATTTTCCAGACTGCCGAGCAGAAATGCATAATTGGAGAAAAAAAATGTATCCTCACTGCCGAAAACGATTAACATTTTTAGTTAAAATTCTTTATAGACCTTCCACGAAAGCGTTGTTTTTTTCTTTATGGCGAGACTTTTCAGTGTGCACGATGGCGGTCGTGTAAAACGTGTTCGTAGAGAAACACAGAACCGGGCTCAAGTCTGAGCCAGTCCCGTTTGCTCAACACACGTTTCTCCTCTACGGCATTAATCTGTGGTTTAGCGAACCAATTTAAATATCAGCGCGGCGCAGTGGACGCAATTTTATATCATTTCCGATATCTCGAAGGTGTATTAGTGAGCCTCGCGTTAAGGGTATCTAATGGGCTTGTACACACACGGGCATATACACGAGCGCAATAAATGTACGAGGATGCTCAAGAGTGCGTCACTTACGTGTATGCGAAATAAACGAGACCTAAGTATCTCGCATACTCGCGTGTTTGTGTCTATACGTGCGTGTTCCCATTGCGAGCTGCACATTCACATAATCTTTGAAAAATGTCACTCCGGATCTGAATGCGTTGAAAAGTGTAATTGGGCAAACAAAAAAAAAACAAACAAACAAAAAATTGGTCTATTCGTCATGTTGGGATGACTGTACAATTTTTCTGGTTGAACGTCACTATATGCGTGATCATGCAAAGTAAAAGTAAATAGACGTGACGTGCGTAAACAAAAACTTTATCGGAGCGATCGACGCGCTATTTTTATCAATTCGTTGACTGAATTTCGTGAATAACGCTTTTTTCTTCCTCAAAAGTCGACGGATATGCGCTCGAGCGCATGTGCAAAAAGTTTTTTTCGGAGCTTCATTCGTTTCGAAAGACGCTCGTCTACGTGCATTAGCGCACGCGCGTGCGCCATGCACCTATCGAGTGAGTTCTTGCCGCGCTCCCGTGTCGCATTATTGTCCGATTGCCTTCGACCAAACTGCAAACATATCAACGTTCTTCGTGCCTTTATGGTGTTGTCCGCAGCATAACCGTCCAGCAGCGTATTTTGTGCCGTTTCGTCGCGACGATCGCAGCGTATACGATTTTCGACCGTTACTCATTAGCAAAAAGTTAATAGCTCTTCAGAATTCTCTCGAATCGAAGCAGTACAATTTCTGACGTGATCTACGAATTTTCAATGATTCATTCTTACTCATTTCTCAGCAGCAAATTTTTTATTTCGCTCGCCGTATAATTAGTCAGTGTGCATATTTTCAAGATTTATCGATCTTTTTGTTTATCGGAAAATTATAATAGCATGAGTCACAATTAACCCTTCAGGTCCCTCCAAAGAGCCAAATAAAATAAAACGAGTTCTACGGAAGCTGGAAAAGGAAATAGCGAACATTTTGGATCGCGGGACAAAAATATTTTCGTACTATATTATCGAGCAATGTAGCCTCGTTGTTTCGGAACACACGAAATGCAACGAATGCACCAGCTCACACATGTGCCCCAATATATATGTATATATTGTATACAGTTATGTATATATTCATATATACACGTATATGCATATGAATTTATGTATTACATGCTCTTAGGTACGTTCCGCGTACGAGGAAACGCGCAAGCGCACGGGCGTTTCTTCACACATTGAAATATTTCGCTCTTTCTCCTGTATAAATATCTGCCATATGTGTATATATATAGAAAAATTGATCGGAGTTAAAAGGACGTATCCGAAAATGTCTTCTTCGGAAAATAATGTACAATGTGCCCTTTTGATAACGAGCACATGATATATACGTGCATATAATGTATATGGAAGCATAAATATATGGCTGGAGGAACGAGCGCGTTTTACGAAAGGTCCGCGTGTGCGTGGGACCTTGAATCAAGCAGCCTTTGTCGCGCGAGACTCAACCGCGGAGCTCTCTCGCGAGCGCGGCAGCGACGGGCGGCGGGCACGACCACGAGGTCGGCGAAAGTGTACCCGAGAGCTTTTTTGCTCGGTGAGACCCGACCGGTGGCTCTTTTTACTTTTTACCAGCGTTAGCGGGCTCGCGCCGCCACCACCAACCATCGCGAGTTTGCAATTCTCTCTCTCTCTCTCTCTCTCTTCCGCTCTTTCTCTCTCCTTCATTCTCTTTCTCTTTGGGTCTCTTTCTTCGTTCCCCATCACACTCTACTATACTTACTGTATACGGGCTCTTCCACGGGAAGTCGAACCATGTTTGACAAGAGCTCAGCCATTTTTAGGCGGTTGTCATCAAACTTTTGTCATTAAAACGCTTCACCAGGACAGCGAGAACTTGTGGCAAACAGCTGTTGGCTGGCTAATACTTTTTCTTCACCATTTTACTCTCTTGAAAATGTCAGCGTTTCATTTTTCTCGCCATTTCCTCGTTCGAGACCATTTTGGAAGAAATTAAATTTTATTCCAACAAAGTATTTTCATTTCGCGACACATTTGTGACGGTAGTTTGATTTTTATTTCTTTTCTCACCTCAAAAAACCTTTTTTTTTTGTTGCACTTTTTTTATCTTTGGAACGATGGAACTTATGATCGAGGCTTCGTTCATTATGGCCTGAAATTCCCCATGTGTAGAGCCCTATGTATCGTTGTTCGCTGTCGCTGGTACGGCCATTTTTGCTACGGCAAGGCCGGAATTAGCGCCACGACGGTCCGAGGAAAAACCGCTGTTTGCAGAAGAATTTTGCGTTTCGGCCTCGGTGACGAGATCTTTTATATATACTATCACCCATTTTACAGTTACTGATACGTCAGGAGACCGGAGTTGGAGCTTTTTTTCCTTCTTTTTATGGCTCGAAGGATTTATTGCAGAGAGAAAGGGAGAGAAAAAAAGAGAGAGAACGTAGAGAGAGAGGAAGAGAAAAAGAATGGTCCGGGGTGGAGAGGTGAAAATGGTTGAAACAACTGTATACCGGAAGTGAGAAATAAGATTCAAAGGGCCAGAAAAAAAAAAATATTTGTCGCATTTCTTTTGGTTGCATAAACGAGTTTTTTTTTCATTTATTTTTACGCGAATAACTTTCATTGTTTTTTTTTAAACCCTAATCATTTTTCACATTTACGATCGTTCGTTGTTGGTTCCAAAACAAATTCCTGATTTTCTCTCCTCATGAATCGATCCTTCGATTTTGTTCGTAAACTGGAAAATTGACACTTCTCGTGCTTTCGCCTTTAACAGTAAACGACGATACTTGCCATTTTTCTTAACGGACATTTTTTTTACATCGAAACATTCTAAGTGTCGTTTGAGAATTCGTTTCATGGCCACTTCTCTCTCTCTCTCTCTCTCTCTCTCTCTCGATCTCTCTCGTGACACGCGATCTCTCAGTCTTTCTTTGTGTGCCTCATTGGTCCATACTGGGAGAGAGAAAGAGAAAGGAAGGAAAAGAGAGCAAGAGAGAGAGACAGAGAGAGTCAGCATCTCGAGCATAATTCTTGGATTTTCTGTGGAAGCTGGACGATTCCGAGAAATTCGTATATTGGGAAGTTTAAGTATTTCTCTTTGTCGTTACCATAAACAACGGAGTAAATCGCCAAAGAAATATTAATTGAACTGATTAACAAAAAGTTGAAATTTCACATTTTTTACTTTTCTAATTCGTCAACGACATTTCCCAAATTCAAATTCACTCCAAAATCTTACTTGTATAACAATAATTTGTTTGTCGAACATTTCGACATCCTTTGAATTCCATGAATTGTTGTTAAAAATTCATAGAAATGAAATTACACATCGCAGGGTTATATTCGTTGCATCCAGTATATAACGCGACGAGAAGCGTGCTGCACACTATGGTCTCAGTTGATACTCCCTCTCTTTTCTCCTCTCCTCTCTGAGTCTCTGTATCTCTCTCTCTCTCTGGAGTCTCGAAAACTCGCGCGAGCCACACCAGCCGGGTATTGAATTTTTGTGCGTTCGCTACGGTCGATTCAGCGAAAGTGCAAGCATCCTATATTATGGCCTTCCCTCGGTGTGTATGCGTGAAATAAAACGACCGAGGCTCGGAGAGTCTATACGAGCCAAACAGCTGCCTCACCCCGAACGGTTCGCTCGTAACGCATCTTATCGATACTTTCGCCGAAAAAATAAAAACGATGAAAAAAAAATGATTATTTTTTGAAAAAATGACTCTCGTTGATGTAATGAATTTTCGAGTGTTTTTGTCAACGTTTGGTTTTTCTCAAGAGCTTGAAATATTATTTGAAAAACGGTCCACGCAGAATCATGGAAAGTCATTCACTGAAAGGAATTTTTTATAATTGTAATAATGTTGTTAATTTTTTAAATCTTGGGTCGCTATAAAAATTTATATAAAAGTACAGATTTGATAATTTATGGAAAGTTTTGCATTGTCCCTGGTAAAGAGAAAAACTCGATGGTCGTCCCATTTCTGGGAGTAGTACGAATGAATTCGTTATGGAGTACGTCGAGTGAATCGGGAGGTGAGAAGCGAAAAATAAAAGGAGGAAGGGTGCGAAAAGGGAATATTTTCGAGAGCACGTGTCTCGTTATGTAGGTATATTGCAAGAAAAAAAAGCGAAGTTGTTGAGGGAGATTGAGCGAGAGGGAAAACGGAGAGAAAGAAAAAGAAAGAGAGAGAGAGAGAGAGAAGTAGAGAGTGAGATAAATTCCTTGTGGAGCACACGGTAGCATTTCTGGGTCTGGGTCGTGGAGGATCGTCCTCAGGCGGTAGTAAAATTTTACTGGCGGCCTCGCGCGTCTCGTGCGATCCTCTGCCTGACGCCTCCGATCATCTCCCGCTCATTCGAGCATCTTTTTTTCTTTCTCGCGCGTCCCCTTCTCATAGGAATCCTCTCATTACACACACGCACATTTGGATCATCCAAATGTGCGTCATTGATGATTTTAGACCTCTTTTTATTTCCCGTTCTTGTTTGAAACTTTTTTTTTTTTTCATTTTTTTCGCACACGTAGTAATACTACGAGCGATGACTGAATTTTGCTTTGGAAGTGTTGATTCGAAAAGGGACTGCGCGGCATACAATCGCGTGGCCCGTGACTATCTAACGCTCTCTGTGAGCTCGCGCTTTACGCCGCCGGAGTTTCGCGACCTTTAAAGACTAAAGTTCGCCGTTTATACAGTCCAGACAATTTATGAACCTCAGAAAAGTTCAATTGCCTATTGCTACTAGAAACGGAAAAGGTACACGAGAAGCAAGACGAGAGTGAGAGAGAGCGAGAGAGCGAAAAACTGTTCTTGTCTGAAGCGACTTATCGCAACGTTTTTTTTTGCCGGAAAAATCGTTTCGATCGACTCATAGATGAAAAATACGATCGTAACCGCTTGGAAAAGTCAAGAACGATGAATTAATTACATTTAATTGAATTATTCTCCTCCTCCGGTCGTGAAGAGATTTACAGCTTCTAGATTATCCTTTCTTTACTGGTTCTTTATAAATAACTCCATGTAAATTACGTGTGACAATATTATTAATATAGACAAAAAATGTATATTCTAGTTTCTCAAGTTCAGAAAACATTTTTTTTTCTCTGGCCACGAGAGGCGAAATTTTATTAGCAATTTTGACACTAGAGACAAATTTATCGTAACCAGCAGTCGGCAGTTCCCTCGGGTACACGTGGCACAGTAAACACACATATTTTGATAAGAAAATTCTTCTGGAGATCACGTGCGGCGAAATCTCGTAAAATATTGCAATCGTGACGGTCTCACTTCATCTTTTTTTTCTAGTTTCACTCTTTTCCTTTTCTCGTCTTCGGTTTAATAAATTATTTTTTCATATTCAAAAGAAATCGGCAACACACAAATAAATATCATAATTATTTTTTACGAATTTTCAATTAACAGCAATCGTTAAAAATTATTCTCATATATTTTACGTCCAGCAATAGAAATTTTGCTTATACTTTGTATTTACGTAACGCAAGCAGACTCGTAGTTCCCGGTGACGTAGAAATATCAATGTCAGTGAGAGTGCATAGGAGAGAACGACTCTGTTCAAGTTTCCCTCTCGTGATAGCGAAAGCTGCGCCGTCAGAGGGACGTTTCGCACAGTTGTAAAGCTATTACTACATCGTTCATGGAGAAGGCTGGTGGTTCGGAAGCTTGCTGTAGGGAAAGAGGAGTCGTGGGATGAAACAGATTCGGGGAGGTGGAGAGGCTGAGGGAAAGTTCACGAGGGATGCTGCACAAGGGAAAGTGAAATGTACTGTATACCGTGCACTCACTATATTGAGCTCCATTTACAGACTTTGCACGCATGCAGCGAGTCTCCCTGCTGCTTAAATTCGGGCTCTATACTCGGTACCAGAGTGTATAGCCTGAGCAGCGAACATCCTCCTGGGTAACGGTGTATCTGTACAGCGATTGCTGTCTAATTTTTTTTATGAGAAAGCTCATAGTCATATGTGTTTACGAAGAATATTAAAAAAAAAAAAAAAACACACACAATGAGTTGATAAAAACGACGTTTTAACGAAAAAAAAAAACTCCAACGTCCATATTTTGGTTTTTGAGTAAACTTTTGGATTGGGAGACTTTTCGGACAAATGTGGATTGGAGCTTGTAGTTTTTTCGTTCCTCGATGAACATTTTCCAACAGATGGATGGATTAGTTCGGAAACTTACTTCCTTGTTTTTTTTTCGGAAGAATCAAGACACTCGCAATTGCCACGAGTACGCGAGTCGAGCTGTCATAAAATGCCGTGTACGCATGGAGATCGTGTATACGTGTTTGTATATAGATATGCGTGATTTTAGGATCTCGTATACTTGTGGGTATATATTTGCACATGTGTATCCATGGGTCGAGATGCACGCATACGCACGTACGTTGCCACCCCTTGGAAAGCTTGCTACGATCCATATACGCTGGTTATAACACTGTACATGGGGGCGGACGCGTTGAGCTTTGCACATAGCACATACTCCGATAGAGAAACAACGAAAGGGTGAGAGAGATGGAGAGAGAGAGCGAGGAGGAGGAGGAGGAGGAGGAGGAGGAGACAGAACTAAACACCCCGATCGATATTTCAACGGTGTAAGCTTCCCTCGGCAACTAACGTTACAGTTTCGTAGCGATGGATACAAACTCCTCGCAAGGGCAACTCGTAAACAAGTATTCTCATTAAAAATAAGGGTAGTTCCTTAAATCTACTAAAATTTCCTCGATTTTTCACATCTTTATTGCTATTCCATATCATAAACGCAATATCTCGGAAACTTTTTAAACTGCTCTCACTTCTCATTCGAATGGTAATGATTTTTTTTCTTCCTCTTATACGAGGAATCGAGCCATAAAAAATAACTGAAAAACGATCAACCTTCATGGAAATAATTTTTCTCTCTCGGTACTTTTTTTTTTGCTCCATTTTTATGTTTTATTATTCATTCTTCGAGGAACGTGAAAATATTTTCATTTCGTCTCTTTTTGAAAAAAGTTTCTTTTTCTGCTTGAGTTGAAGAAAAAAAAAACGAGAATTCGACATGATTCCGAAATTTTTAGATAACATTCCTAGACCCCAGAACCAACGAGGTTTTTTTTTCTTCATATTTGCATGCGAGTGGGGTTGTCGAATTCTTCTTTTTACATTGTAAGGGATGGATCGATGTCGGAGCCATCGCTACTACGTAGTGAGGTGGCAGGGTGTATTGTGAATGGCCAACGGTCGACGGGCTGACTCTCTCCTCTCTCTCTCTCTCTCTCTCTCTCTCTCTCTCTCTCTCTCTCTCTCTCTCTCTCTCTCTCTCTCTCTCTCTCGCTCTACGACTGGCCAACACAGCAGCATCATTTACGAATGTCAAAGCGTGGGAATAGGTGTTGGAGCGAGAGCGTGCGGGGGCGTTCGGTTCGCCGAGCCAACCAACGAGCGAATATATGTTTATATACACGGGTTAACACATATATGTATATATTTTCTTGTTCATTCTCTCGTAATAGTAACCTTGGTTCGCTGTTGGAGCTCCGTGGTCAACGTGAGCGAGACCTATGACACGTGGTCGCGAGTTGCGTGATACATTCCCGTTTCCCGTACTACGATATATCTTACGACCGAACCGTTCCGGTATAATAAACTCTGACTCGTCAACAAAAACGCGATCTTACGATTAAAATAAAAATTAACAAACAAACTAAATAAGAGCAAAACTTTTCGACGCTATAAAACAATCGTCACTTGTCTTGAGCTCGCATTTGTGAACATGCCATTCCGCAAAGTTATAGTTCCCTCAAACGCGTATGATAAATTCCAAGATCGTTCCGAGAAAAAAAAAAAAACGAAAAAATAATAGTTCTCTTGATTTTTCTCCGGAGAGTTCTGATAAAAAATACTCATTCGAATTTATTCAAAATCTTTGTCATTTATTGCTATTTAATTTACAATTTTCTTGCCTAATCGATACACCCTTAATTCATTAATTCCATGAGTTTACAAAAATAATAAATTGCCTGAATGATTATTTGTTTCAGATCGTACAAATCAACCGCCTTCAAACAACCCACATTAACCTCAAGTGATCTATATTTTCTTACGAACCACGAAAGGAGTAATTAGTGTGTTTATATCGTCGTAATATCCCAAGAGCTTAGGTTTGGAAGAACAAGAACAAGAAGAAGAAGAAGAAGAAGAGAAGGAGTACGAAGAGACGGAAGACGAAGAGTTGAAGGAGACAAAAATAATAAGAGCTATAGTATCTATCTAGTGTACAAAGATATATCTGATACAAAAAACAAACAAACAAAAAAGTCCGCCAGTGCCAAATCGAAAGAAAAAAAAAAAAGAAGAGGATTAAACGAAAAATAAAGAATTATTATAAAAAGAAAAAGCAAACAAGAAGCGCGACAAAGCGACTAAACAAACACAAGAAATTTAGAAAAAGAGAGACAAAGTGAGCTAAACCGTAAACCAAAGAATCTACCATTTTTTTACTAACCATTTCAACGAGAAGGATAATCTCTTGAATTGTGCCGAGAGAAATAGAGCGACAAATAACAAATGATACGCGTTGGCGAATTAAAAAGACAAAAAGATTGAAAGAACAATAACCTTAACAAAACGATAAAGCCCAGACGACAAAATCTAAAAAGATTGATCACGCGATATATAAACAAGACAAAAACGAGAAAATACAAAAATAAAATTATAACTAACCGTTTAAAGTATTAAATAAAAAAAAAAAAAAAAAACAAAAAACAAAAACAAAAAGAAACCGCGGAAAAACGTGTTGAAAATTTTTATCGAATTTTTTCCAAATCGTGGGAGCGACGAGCGGAAGACGAGATTCAAAAAGAATATATTTATCGCTCATCGTGTGATTCGGGGGAAAGTATAACCGATCTACTTCAGTTCGTAGCCTAAACCTGTCGAGTACAAAGCAAAAAAAGGGGTAGTAAAAAAGCAAAAAAAAAAAAAAAACAAACACGAAAATTAGAGTCAAGAATCGCGCGAAGCTCAACGACGATAATTCAAGCGATCGAATTAAAAATCGCAATAAATTAAACGAGAAATCAAGCTTGCAGAGTTTAATCCGTAAAATTGAATGTTGTTATTCGACGAGCACATTGTTGCGGGTTCATCCGAGTTGAGTTAATACAAATTAAAAGACAAAGTGAGTGTGAATTCCATTTCGGCTGCGACGAAAATAAAAACAAGAAGAAAAAGCGAGAAAGGATCAATCGAACTATTTCGCATAATCCGGGAAGAAAAAACAGTCGGTGCAATCGATAAAGAATAAAAAGAAAAAAACAACACGATGATGATGGATAATAGGATGCGTCGTGGAAGATGAGCGCCGAGGTTACGAAAGAGGTCGTAGCCTCCGAGAGGGTGAGCCCTCCGGCGGCGGTTGCGACCTCGCCAGGGGCGCTCTGTCCTGGCGATCCGAGTCGTCATCTGCCGCCTTTTAGCAGCTTTGCCGGTGACGTTAGTATGGACACAGGCACTACGTTAACTACCCTGCATAGTCAGGACGTAGGTCTCGGTTTGACGTCAGCGTGGGACTATTACGAGGGACTTACAGGTCGTTTGATTGATTCGCGTGGTGAGGTTGTCTTGGCGAGTCAGTACAGGCCATGGGAATCGAAGCACGGCGGTGTAGGAGGTGAGGGTTTGCCAAGTTTTGCGAGTCAATTTGCTCCACCGAGCGAAGCTGAGCCCCAATTGACCGCCCTCACGCCATTATCACCGGCCTCGATATCGCATTCGCCGCCAGTCACCTCGGCAGTTGGTTTGCCGAGTTTTCATACACTCGGCAGCCCACTTCCGGTGCCGCATCCACACAGGACACCGGTTGGTTATCCCCTGGTTCCCGCACCTGTACAAGCTCGGGAAGTTCCTGTTTTGCAACAACAATTACTCGATGAGAGGCACATCCAGCTTCTTGGCTCAAGTCCTGTACAAGCTTTTCCACCCCCGCCCGGTCATCCTCATCATACCGTGCTCACCGTTGTCAAACAGGATTATCCCCAGTTACATCACACCAACTTTCAAAATCCAATGTCAACCGTGCTCGATTCGTCACCGACATCTCGCGCTATTGGTGTCGACGGCAGGAAAAAAGAGCGTAGAAAAATTCGCGCCGGCTCCATGGAGTCCGAGGACGGTAGCGGCAATGTCGAGAGTTCTGGCCAAGTCGCGGCTGTATCTTCCACCGCCAATCGTGGACCTCACGGTCATATGAGCGGTGGTATCGGTGATACCGACGGTGATGGCGGTATCGGCGATAAACCCGCTAAGAAAAAACGCAAACGTTGCGGTGAGTGCATCGGCTGCCAACGAAAGGACAATTGTGGCGATTGTGCACCATGCCGAAACGACAAGAGTCATCAAATCTGCAAGATGAGACGATGCGAGAAACTCACGGAGAAAAAGGTAAGTCGACGCAACGTTCTTTATTCTTCACTTTTTTTTTTTTACTCAAATAAAATTGTCACATCAGAATCTTCTCCAATGAAATTCAATTGACGATCCTGTCGAATTTGAAGCTTTCTTGTTTCGTGCAGACTTGCATCACCGCGATAACAAATAGGTCGTCAATGGTTTCACAACGTTGTACTCAGGTCACCTGGAACCAGACGACCGAGAGCTAAAGCGATGCACGTATTTGTATAGTGTATAGAGAGAGTTAGGTCAAAGGACGGACGCAAAGTTCAACGGTTGTAGCATCGCTCTCTGTACGAAGCGTTGTAACGCACTCGACGGCGTTGACGTGTGCAGCGACAGCAGGGCCGACCTGGGATCGTAGCGAATCTCCGCTATGTACACATAAACGTGTATAGAAGAGTGAAAGCGCGAGAAGGAAAGGAAGAGAGAAAGAGCGCGTTACATGGTAGGGTGGTGTGTAAACGGGAACGAGAAGCTTCGCAGTTCTGTATAGGTTAATGCAAGCGTAGGATATAGATGTGCGTATATATAGCCTGAACTTGGCCTCGATGTGCTTGGATAGTACGAGAGAAAGTGAGGGACAGAGAGGAATGAGCGAGAATACGAGAAGAGGAGGAGGAGGAGGAGGAAGAGGATTGGAGAAAGGGTGAAAGGGAGTGAAACACGAGAGGGAGAGTGAGGAAAACTGGGAGGGAAATATAGAAGGATCCCAGAGGGACATACAGAAATACAGATAAACGAGGTGGTTTATTATTGCTGTGACATTGAATAGAGGGTTGGTGGGTCGACTTGATGCTTTCGTTTGTACGCAGATATATACACAAAATATTACTTTGCTGTAGTATTCGCGTTTAAGGATCGCAAATGTCAAATGTTTCATAGAGCTTCTTATTTTTATTCATCCGCAAAGAGATCATCATTTGTTTCAATCACATCAGAATTATTGTTCGTTTAGAATGTTTTCTCTAATGAAAAAAATTGAAGTTTGATTTGAAAAAATGGAGTCGCCTTCACTTCCCAATAAATTGGAGCATAAAAAACGATAAATTGTTGGTTCAAGTTCTTGGTCAGTTTTTGTGCGATTGAGAGCAAAATGGAAATATAAATAATTCATTGTTTCTCGACTTTGTACTTTTAGTAGTGCCAATAAAAATGTAAAGATAGAGTCTCGGGTGAAGAATTATTAAAACTTATCTGGACTTCTCAAAATATGGCACGTTATTTTTTTTTTTTTTCGTATACTTGGAGGATATTGCTCCAACGTATTTTCGTCGTTGGTTTTTTTTACAAAGAAAACACATCGAAAATATATAACTGGGGAGAAAAATGTGTCTTATCGAGAATTGATAACGTGACGTGTTTCATATTTGAGGCGAATGGTCTCCACGCTGATTGCCGAGTAAGCAAGCTTCTCGCTCTTTCTCCCTCTCTCTTTTCCTTTTTCTTGACGATTCTTGATGCAGCTTATCGTAGAGCAAGTTCAAGGCTCGACCCGGGTCATAATAATCACACGCATATATATCGAACGCTCGTTGGTAATCGACGTTCAACTTCTCTTCGAAACAAACGTGTGTTGTTTTGTCGATATTTGAGGTCGGCTTTCCTTTCTCTTATTTCGTTTATAATTCGGTCCAATCAATTTATTTCATTCTGCACTTATTATTGTACATTTTTTTCAGTATAATATCAAATTATTCTTCACAATCGCTATTTCGGACGTCACTGTCATTAAAGCCCGTGAAGAAATTGACAGAATTCCGAGTTATTTATGTACGATACGATTCGTTGCGATGAACAAAACGTCGCGGGTAAGCCAAGCTCGTACCGACTTTCACCAGAATGCAACTCAGAGAAGCGTATTTTGATCGACTCGGGATATTGCTCTTTCTTTTGTTTTTTCGCGAGCAAACAAATCAATTATGATGCTCGTGTGGCCGCGCCACGACGTTCGAGCTCGGATAGCTGCCGAGAGGTCCGACGTGCTTTGACCCGTGAGTCACGATTCTCGATCGCGGGGCCCATGAACTCTTGGACATTGCGCGATCATTTTCTCTCGATCGAAACAGTACCAGAACCATGAAAATATCATATTTCCAAGCAAATTCGAGTTCCGTATCAATCCGATGCTTCGACCTTTATTTTACGACGAAGATTCAACAAAGATCAATAATTATAGAGGACATTTGCAATATCGCTCAATTGCATTTTTATTAAAATCCTAAACTCACGATCTTCATTGCATTCTCATGACTTTATATTTAACGTTGATCAGTACGTTTAATAACATTGTTAATTTTTTTAAATCCAAAACCCTATATTCCAGCGTTTTTTCTACTTGGAAATTTGACCGGTTGCATAGTTAAAAAAAAAGGGTAAGGTCTAAGGGTGTCTGCTATCGTCGCGTTGTTAGCGAATCGGAGACGATGGGGGAGTTGGAACGAGAATGAGAGAGATGGAGAAAAGTCATCTCGTATTGCCAATAATCAATAGTGAAGTGAGAGAACTGACTTTCCGAAAAAGAGTAAAGAAAGCTGTAGAGAGAACGACAAGTGAGTACAGGCTGTTTAAGAAAACATTTTCTGTTGCTTTTCTTTTCTAATATGTTGCGAACTCGAAGTTTTTTGAAAATTTCTACTTTGCAATTAGCGCTAGGGTAGTCGATTAATTAACAAAAAACAAAAACAAACAACAAAACGAAAACTAAACACTAACAAACAAAAAACTAAAGAGAAGATAGTAAAACAAATTGAGAGAGAAGGTAGAAAAAATGAAGGAAACGGAAGAAGGAAACGAAAAGAGGGCTAAGGGTAGATGATAGATGGACACGATTCGAAGACGCGATGTATATATGTTACCTCCCCGTCACAACAACCCACCCCACTGGACGTGAGTGAGAAAGAACATCTTAACACCCTCCTTACCCCAAGGGAAAGATCTTACTCGTTCTATCGTCCCCTTTTTCCTTCTATATATCGTTCTTACTTTTCCTCATATAAATATACACATTTTCTTTGCGAATATAGTTACCTGACGATCCATAATACGAGGGATCTCTCAGAATCATACGATCTGATGGAAGCCAGTATACACGAATCTGGGGGCTGTACAGATTTTTATCGCCTATTCGTTGTTTTGATTTCATATGCAGACGAAACGTACTCCAAAAAAAAGCTCTTGCACTTCCCAATTGATGACATTCAGACTTGCTAATTTTTCTGGTGAAAAATCTATTACAAGAATTGCTTCAGCGTTGCCATCTCGTTGTTGAGAATCGACATTACTTATGAGGAAACTTATAATTTCCGAATCTCATTTCATATGTTTTGTTAGTGTTTGTCTGCACTTTCGTTCGGAATATTCATTCGAAAGGACGACCAATCTTCTTTCGGTTAAATAAATTTGCCTACCTATCGTTTCGAGTGTTCGATTATATTGAAGTTCCCAACGGGTGATTGTAATCGCACTTGTTTGAAGAGATTTCGATATAAGAGTGAGCGATGGATAGAGAGCGAGCGAGGGAGAGAGAGAAGAGAGACGAGAGGCTAGAGGGTTGATATTCCACTTCTTCCGTATCCATACGCATCCGAGAGTCTCTCATTTTCGCAGAATATATACCATTGCTCGCGCGATAAGGAAAATGTCGGTAATCCACTTACAACGAAGCGAGCTCGAGTTGCGAGAATAGCAAAGAGGGCGTGCGGGCGCGGGTTTATCTGCTTGGCAAAGTGACTATTTCCCTTCTCTTATTCTCCCTCAATGTCGCCCTCTCTCTCTCTCTCTCTCTTTTTTGTGCTGCAGTATCTCTTTTTACTGTTCTTGGCTCCGCAGCCAGCTAGGGCAAGAAAATTCAAGGGCACCGACGAGATATATGGGGAATTTCTCGTCGGATCTCATTGGAAATTCCGCTTTTTTCGTTTTTAGATAATAGTTGGCATTCCGTGCACAAACTCCAAACTCTTATCATTTTCGCACGTTCTTTCGTCCGTTGGATATCTTTCCGGGCTTTCAAGATATCAACGTGCCATTTGAAATGCAAATTCATCTTAGATACGCGTCTCAGAAGTAACGAGTCCTCCGGTTTTTCATTAAAAACAACATTTCTTGTTCGTTGAATGATTCGGTCAAACGGAGACAAAACTCTGTACGAGGGAATGACGTAGCGACGCAGAGTGAAAAAGAATTGACTGTTTGTAATGATTTTTCTCACTAAAATTTCGTACGAATAAGAAATAAATTTACAGTCTAATTGGAAAGATTCTAACGTGGAAAGTCGAGCATTTTTTTCAAGGTTTTATATTAATGTACATCCACACGAAGACCGAGAAATGAACGGAACGAATCTCTCTTATTTCTATGGAAAGACGAAAATTTAAAACGTAGACCCAGTAATTTTCACCCCAATTTCACGAAAATTTCCCAATTGCCGAGACCTCGGGTTCTCTCGTATAATTCGAGCCTGAGGGTCGATCTAGAGGAAGGAAAAAGAGGAAAAACGAAAAGGCACCCGCAATAAGCACTACTGGAATGAAACTTTTGCTAAATTATCTCTCTTTCTCAAATTTGCACCCAAATGTGAAATCGCGTTTGTCGCATGATCCTTGAAATTGTTAGTAATTTTTTGTGAGAAGGACTGATTTTTCGGTTCATTAGCTCATTAAAAAATGTGCCAAGTTTTCGTTCAGTTAAAAATTTCCGTATTTTCTACACGTTTCGAAGTAAATGTTACGAAAACATTCATCAAATTTCTCTCGAACCAGTTTCACTTCGTTCAGAGTTCTTTCAAGATAAGAACGTAATTCTCAAGGAAAAAGAAGACAACACGATGTTGTAACCTTCAGGTCTTCTTTCTCGAGTGCGAAATTTTTGCAAATTTTAATGATATCTCGAAACGACAAGATTTTTTTTTAGAGCTGGTCAGTAATTCCCATTCATACTGCAAGAGAAAGAAAACGGTGTAAGATGTTTGTGGTCGAAACTGCGAGCGACCGCGAATTTCGCGTAACCCTGAATAGCAGAATATTTTTGTCGTTTTTTTTTTTCGTATTCGATTTAATTCCTTGGATGTTCGCATCGTGAGCGATGCTTCTTCAACGAGGGTTTGTTGACCTGTCAGACACGATAACCCTGAAGAACTCCGGCGAAACCAGCGACAGCTTATCACGCGGTTATCGCCGGTCTCTTTATGTCCGTGATGGCGTATACAACGTCGCGTTAACTATTTCGAAGTCTCGCCCAAAGAAAAACAATCTTGAACACTTATAAACATATGACGATTTTTGTTTTTCTTTTTTGAAAAATAAGGCGGAATTATAGCTGCGGATATACGGAAATGAGCACATTTCCAACACATTGTTACAAAGTACACGCAGGATCCACGTGAATGATTTTAACTTCCAAATAATAATTTATTTAGCAGGTACGATTATCCCAAGATTAATCAAATTTTCGTATCATCGAAATAAAAAAAATCAAGTTGAAAAAAACTTACAACAAAGAAATTGCACTCGCTCTCGGCTGGCATGTGTCGATAGAGCCTGAATAACATTAATTTTAAGAGATTCTAAAAATAAGATAATTTAACTAAACCCATTAACTAACTGATTACTTACAATTCGACTAACTTGTCAATTAACGAGAAACACTAACTTCAATAATATCGAATGACGTTGAATCGAAAACGATGGAAAAACATGAAATTCGTCCGGTGCCAAGATACAACGTTATTGAAAATTGTCGCGAGGACTAATTTCGTTTATTGAGAGTCCTGGGAACTGCATCGCGTAAAATGTTCGGTTTTCCAAGTACGACGACGCCGAGGACGGTGTGAATATTTGATATTTTTTATCCCAGACAATATTTTACTGGTAAACTACTAACAAAATCAATTTAACAATACTAATTATTTACTAACTCAATTCTAATCCAATTAACTTGATATACTAACACAATAACAAAAAATAATGATAAGAAACATGATTTACCTACTAATAATTTCCATTCGTAATTAATATTTTATTCTGGATTTGTTATCGTTGAATTTATTGAGCTTCATCGCATCGATTATACAGCAGACCGTATCCGTGGCCTTTTTCTCCACAGTTCTGAATTCGGAATCCGGAAAAAATCCGGAAAAATGGTAAAAAACAATTTCAAATCGAGACGGAGAGGATTGAAAATGCAGTGAATTTGTCTCGGTAACTGTCAAACATTGTGTATGCGCGAGGTTCTCTCCTCACAGTGAGGACGTCGTTGTCCTCATACGTCGCCGAGAACCTCCTGGTAATCGAATACCCCGAGTACTTATTTTCTCTCCCTCGCTCTTGCTCTTTCTCCGACGGACGGGACATTGAACGCACTCTGCTCCCTCATCTTGTCGACATATTCTGCAGCTATGTCTATATATATTGCATACACACGTACTACCCTCAACGCGTGCGTATCCTCTTTCTCGTTTTATACTTTCACGGGCTTCCCCCGTTTCGATTTATCGAGGAAACCGAAACCGTGCTGCTTCGTTTACCGATACGTACGGTGTGTCCACCGGCTATTCCACATGAGAAAACCATTTTTCAAATCCATTCGAAAAGTTCCTGACAAGCACTTTAAACTCTGAATTAAGTAAAAGATCGACGAAAAAAAAATGACGTTCCGTTCGGTACTTGTGATCAAGAGTTGCGATAAAAATAATTAATCGCATACTTGTTAGCGTTGTGGTTGTTTTTTGTTATTATCGAGCGAACTCCAACGTCTATGGAGAAACTTGTACGAAAAATCATAAATTTTGATAATACTCCTTAATTTATGACTCGTTAATCGAATTTTTGAGAAATAAAATAGTTTCGTTTTATCTTTCAAATTCATAAAAGATCCACGTTTTCTTTTCGTTTTACACGTTCATAAAATTCGTGAAAAATTGATATTTTTAAACTGGTTTCGTTTTCGTATGCAGGAATGTTTCTACGTAAATTAAATAATAGCTTTGTTAAATATGTGTGTATGTATATATATATATGACCTTATTCAGGACGATTGCGTGGAAATGGGGAAGGCCAATACCTAATAAATGTTATATTTATGTGTACTAGCAGACGTTTAAGCTCTCGATCGTACGCCTGCATTCGTACCTACATATTTCAGGATTAGCTCACCCCTTTTGGTTCGTGCGAAAGCTCGATGCTTTTGCTGTCCTTTGTATAAGCGAGACAGACTGCCAGATCGATACGGAATTATATACCGGATCTGCAAATAAAGTCTTTTTCGCTCTCGTTGTCGTTCTCTCTCGTGTTTGTGCGTGGAAAAATGAGATTAAAAAAAAAAAAAGGGAATTGGTGCACTGTCGAGTCTCCTCCTCGCATCCTATATTTATTCTGTATATATATAAAAGTAGAAACGGAGTCGCCAGATGGGGTATTAACATACGTATAATGCCGGAGCATTAGAAAATCCAAGAGGGCTGCTGGGAGGTGCCAGATTTCGTGACTGATTGCTAATAATCCCCGTGACTGAGATTTCCAAATACGACATTATGTATATATGCTGATTTATGGGAACCACAATGTACATTGCTCGTGACAGTGTTCAATGACGTGCAGCATGCTCTGATAAAAATCGAGGCTCGATGCAGAAAACGCATTAATTAGTAACGATGCACATTTCGGTTTTGCCTTTGCGAGAGCTCATGATCGATGGAGCTGCGTCGTTTCATTCTCACCGTCCCCACATCGCAATCATTTCGTAACTTTCAAGTTTCATAATAAAGATTGACGAAATAATAATCTTACATTTCATTTTGTTGTCAATCAGAATTTTCGTGTCATAGAAAAAATACGATCGCTGCATCGAAGTATCAGAACCGGAAGTCCCACGTGATTTACTTTTTGCACTGCTCGCGTATATTTTTTTTTTTGTTCACAAAAGTAGAATCGACATGCGAGAGATATTTTTCGTTTATTTTATTTATCGAAAATCATTGAATGGTGGATGAATATTTATGCGGGAAAGCACACGCTGAAAATTTCATCAGTTCTGATGTTGCGATTCCGATAATGTAGCGAGCTCTATTATTCGTTAATTTTATCATAAATTAAATGCCGTGCTGTCGGTTCAATTGAGTTAACAGACGGACGAGGCAACATTCGGGGAGGACCGAATTTCGTCCTTGTAATAAAAACAGCAATAGTAATGATAATAATAGTAGCAATTGTGTAGTAGAATCGGCAATTATGTTTAATTTCATAATAGGATTTACATCTAAATATAGACACAGCTGAAATATATTAAAGGCTTTTTACACAATACACATGAGTCGAACATGGTCGTCGAGGGGTCGGTTGATATATCATCGCTAAAGTTGTTCATTGATATCAACAGAGCTGTCACGGTGTAATGGAAAGATAGTAAACACCTTCATTGATAGCGCGATGAGGCACGCGTATATATCGCTTTTCTTCAATCGCCGTAAGAAGATATAACCATGTTGGTTCTTGAGTGTTTCGTGGTTCGCTTTCATA
Organism: Hyposoter dolosus; assembly: GCA_963921915.1. Lineage (NCBI taxonomy): Eukaryota > Metazoa > Arthropoda > Insecta > Hymenoptera > Ichneumonidae > Hyposoter > Hyposoter dolosus. Next base: position 12,322,473 of record OY998130.1, on the reverse strand, counting down.
AGAAGTACAAAGGTGTTTTATTGAAACTTCAATGACATTTAATGGAAGAACAATACAACAACGAATAATGTTAATTTTTGATCATATTATTAAACGATGATATTTATACATTGGAAAATTAAGCTAATTCGTCTGTGACGATCGAGGTCCTATCTTTTGTTATGTATACATAACTTTTGTGCTATCTTAGCAAGTGAATATTTCAAAACTTTTTAGGCATACAAAAATGAAGCATATTCGATCGTTTCGCTTTTACGATATCACGCGTAAATAATTCATACGTGAATAAATTTGAAAGCAACTCGGATCTGAATATACAAAACGACAGTTTCGACGAGAAAAAACGCCCTGGTCGCTTTTGACGTGCTGCCCGCGTTTTTTTTTCCCCACGCGCACGGATACCATGAGGTTTTTGAAAATGGAGCTCGTCTAGTTCTGGTGCAGAGCACAGTCAGGAAAAGTAGAAGCAAAGAAAACACATGGGAAGGGAAAAGGCGGAGGATAAACGATTTTGAACGTGAGGGACCAACATTAATATATATTTATATACACAACGGCGTATACCGAGTGCTAAGTTTTGCTACGCAGTTTCTCCGACACTGTCAGTGCCGAGGGCCACAGCAACAGCAGCAGCAACGCGTTTCCTCGAGTCGATATATCGATCCCCTCTCCCACTCGTCGCTTCCTGCCACGAGAACAGGACTCTCTCTCTCTCTCCCACAGGATGAGTCACAGCCTCCCCATCACTCCGTCGCAGTCCTACCGTAAACTCCGAGTGTAATAATGACAGATTCGGGTAATGAGGGTCAGCCCTTATAAATTGCGCCATAACGTTACTAACGAAAGTTTCGCTCTTTCAAAAATATTTTTTAACCTTATTCCACCATGAACTTGGATCAAATACATGTACAACAATAATTGAAAAAATTACGGATATTTTCTCAAATTATATCCATCGAAAAACGGAAATAATTAACGCAATAATATTTGTGTGTTCTTATTAGAAATATTCGAGAAGCAACTGTTTTGTAAATGTATAAATAACGCAGTACTTTGAAATCAAACAAAGAAATGATCCACTTGATTAAAAGTCGCTGCTCGTTTTTCTGGTTCTGCAATCTGCTGGAACGCTTTTTTGATCCAGTTGAATTTTTATCAATTTCGATGACTTTCAACCAGAAAAATGTTACTGGTCAATGAATAAACTAGATAAATATTGGAGCATAGAGAAACTTTGTGTTCGTTAAATTTTTCATCTTCGGAAATGATGGACATGGCGCATTGATCTTCTCTTCGTTTTTGATAAATTTACCTTTTGGTTAAGACTGTACGGTCGATGAATCCTTAGGTGATCCACATTGCCCCCAGCTCGCCTTGCGTTTTCTCTCCCGCTCGCTTACTCGCGTATCCCCCTTCTTTCTTTCTCCACAAACGCTCTTCCACCACCCCATCGCCCAAAACACTTTCTCTCTCTCGCGCTCTCTCTCCCACGTTCACTGCTTCTCTGTCTAAACGCACGCAGAAATGCGTGTATACGCATTCGATCGACCCATCCCCGCCAACTCAGCTCGCCATGTAGGTGTGAGGCACAACCTCCCTCGCACATTTTTCCCTCTCCTCCTTCATTCATCTGCCTCTCGTGTTTCGCATACTCTTTTCAGTTTTAGTAAATTTTTTGCTTCATTTTGAATCGTCACTGTAAAATAGATCAGAAATCTAGTTGCCAGGACAAGAAACTAGCGTGGAAGGTCCAAGAAACAAAATTGTAAAGTCGGATTTGGCGTTATTCAGCTCGTGGTGCCTTTCGCGAGTTTGTAGAGCCAAAAAAATTCGCCGGCCCTGTGCAAGCAGTGCGAAGCAATCCTCAGAAAGTTAGTCGGTTTCACCCTAAAGATCCCGATACATGAAAATTCAAAACAATCGAAATTTACCAAAACAATTTGTTATTATTTTTTGCATCAATTTTTAAGTCGTTGCGAGAGAAAAAAAATGTTCTATAACTTGAGGAAATGCAATATTGCGAGTCTGCTGCATCGCTGCACAGAAATTTGTCGTTTTTAATCAAGAGGTATTTCTCGCAGGATCGCAGTCTTGTCAACATAGGACTATCTCGCGAAGACGGACTGATAAGGTGACACTGCCTGTATAACTTGGGCTTGTCTGCCTCCCACGAGTCCCTGGGACTCCAGAATACACTCTCAAAAAAATAAAACCTAACGTAACCTCCGCATGTATACTCAACTGCAAGATTTTCTTTCCCGGGACTGTCTTATGACGAGAATTGTATTTTTTTATTGATACACGGAGACGATAAAAATGGAAAAAATGTTCGTCAAAGAAAGGGAACCGAATTTTAATAAAATATCGACTTTCCAGTGATTCATCACGATCGACAGCTGGCGAAATTCTATTGCGGACTGCTGTGACGTGTTCCCGTTGCAGCAATAAGTTTAATAAATTTCCCTGGCAGTTGTCGGGTGTATTGACATGAAATTAATTTCACAGAATCAAGGGCAAGCGCTTTTTTCAGCGCACGCAAGCTTTGCACAGTCTCGAAGGGATCGCACGTTTTTTTTTTAGAATTAAAAAAAAAAAATGTTACTTTAATTCATAATAATTGACATCCGACGAACTCTTGTTTAAAATAGCATTACAGTTTTTCGTGCATTTTTAATGATTCACGTTGGCATGAAGATTATTGAGTTTTCCCGTAAGTTGTATCAAGGGCATTAATATCCACATATTTCGCGGAATCAAGGGCAAGGGGCTTTCTAGAACACGTATGCACGCAAACCTTGCCCATAGGTTAGAAGGGACAGCAACTTTTATTTTGTTTCGTCATCATCAGTCTCGCTTTTCCTTGTATGAGCCTGCACATCGGTATATGAGAACACACGGTCTGTCTGTACTGCTGTGGCTTATGGTTAGTGCACGTGCGTATTTGCTCACGTGCATTTAATGACAATGCGCTGTCGTGACCCGTTGGCTGTGGAGAGCGTGCAATTACCGGTGAAAAATGTAAAATGCACCCTGTACCATGAGGCAAGCTGGTCTCTTTCATGGCAGAAGCGGCGGAGTGACCTGCACTTGGTATTGTCAAATTCGAATATAAATGTCGATGATTCAATTTCTTATGGGCATGGAAGGCCATTTTTTTCTTGACTTTTTAACTATTTGGTTGCGCTACTCAATTTTTTACATTTGAGGTGATCGACATAAAAATTAGCGAAGAGTATTTTTCCAGCCCCCCAAAATATTCCAACGAGGATAACTAATGAAAAGCTTGAATCATTACTAATGAAACAGTCGGTGGAATAAAATCGATTAGATTGCAGCGAAACATTGAAAGGATAATAAATTTAGTTTTTTTTTTTTTTTTTCGTCGACGCCATCGCGTTCCAGCGTGCACGGATTGAGTAGAGTGAATGATTAATTTCTTCTGCATCAGCGGAGACGCGCCATTATTAAAAATTCTTCACGCATGACGGCGTAGCGAAGTATAATAAATTATCACAGAACGATTGCCGAAAAAGTGCGGCAGCTGCGTTTCAGCGTTTTTTTTTTTCCAAAATAATACTCTTGTTTACATAGGTGCGAGAATAAAAAATGACAGAGTCGGTGGTGCCGGAGAACTCAATCGTCGGTTGAACAGCAAATCGATCGGAGACGTGCGTATACGAAATATCGACGCGAATAACTCTCACGACGACGTACTGTCAAGAACTATATATACCTATGTGTAATAATAAAAAAAAACACATATATATGTATATAACATACATAGATATCGATATACCTATAACGCCTCGCGAAAGTTCTAAACTACCGTCGTGGTTTACCGGGGGGATTACGAGCATCGCGGGGAAGCCCCGTAAGGATATAATCCGGCTAGATTCGCCCTATCGATTTTCGAGGTGCAGCACGAACGTTCTCTCACACATTTGGCTCTATGTATATCTCGGATGCTCACGTATTTCAATATATACATATATATATATATATCGGAGTGCGTATACGTGCGTGCTCGAGATATATTGCTTGCCACAAGGCTGACTCATTCGGCTCCGCATAATATAAATGTATGTCTATGTATATCACTGTATATATATATATATATATATATATATATATATATATATATATGCACGAGCACAGGATATTATGCGCAAAAGCTCTTTCGTATTTCTCCCACGGTATACAAATTCACACAATTTATATTCCACGCCATTGCCCGCTAGAGCTTTACTCATTTATACCAAATAATTACACTTGTATTATATCCAGAGATATATCTGGAGCGGAATAACCGTTTTACCGTCCAATCTCGGCATGATAATTCCATCAATAACTCGTCCGAATTGCTGAGAACTGTCAGAATATCTCCCTAGCCGAATTATTCGCTCGGTATTGGACGTTGGCATGTACCAAAAGATAAGTTCTTGAATTTGCTTATTTTACAAATCTGAAGGAAAATTTGAGGGATCGATTGCTTCGAATTTATCTCTTACCGAATAAGCTCTTCTGTTTTTCCGCGATGAAAATTTATCTGATGGAGAAAAAGCTTTTTTTTTTGAGCTTGAGATGTTTCGGAATATTGAAGAATTTTGAAAAATGGATTTTCAATGTATTGGCGTTTTGGAATAATTAGGAGACGATTATAGCGAATTATTGAGACATTGAAATCGGTGAATCGTCTTTTGAACATTCAAATCCTTTACCTCGAAGAATCGTATCTAATGAGTACAGCGAGAATATTCAGGGATGAGAGATAATGGATACAATTAGTGAGGGGACGAAAAAGTCTTCACTATACTGACGAGAAAAGGCTTCTCGCGAGATCGACTTTCGCGTAAGGAGGTTTTTCGCGAAGGGAGAGGGTCAAGGGCGTAGCACGACAGCGAGAAAGAGGAAGAGAGTGAGGGGAAGAAGGAGAACGAAGAAAAGGGGGAAAAGATTGTTTCCCGCTTTTTCTCTCTCTTCATCATTTTATAACGTGTTCCGATGCCCATTCTCCGTTCCTTTCGTTCGCTCCAAAGAATTGGATAAAACTCCAGAGTCTTTTCTCAAATTAGGGGAGGACGTCCCTCTTTTCTTTTCGTCGATCAATTTCCGTCTGTTTTTGTCTCTCGAAGCTCGTCAATGTCTTCGAGAAAATTGTCAAAAGGAAACAATCATTGAGAGCTTGAGAATAAATCAGAAAAATTCGGCCACATATATTTTCGTGAAAAACCAACACGAGCGCTAAGCAATCTTAAAACGCATTGAGTTACTCCTCGTGTAACGATGATGCTAATTGCTGCTCCGATTCTGCCATGATCATCGTGACTCGCGAAAATGACAGAATGAACGAGGAAAGAGAGGATAAAAATCATCCTACGAGATCGAGTACCTTGTCGAAGTCGTTGTTGCACTTGTCGTTACATTAACGAGAACGTATATCGAGAGGAGCGGAGCGGAAAAAAGAAAATTGAAATACTATAGTATAAAAAGGAGTTTGCGAATGTGTTCGTGGCCTACAATCCCAAGAGCCCATCTATATATTCACCTTCGACAAGAAGAAGGCAGAATGAAAGAGGGAAAAAGAAAGAGGGCGGTATAGGAAGAGAGAAAAAGAAGGTACCGAGTCGTCTGCATGGTGTCTCCGGCAGACTCGAGACAGAGCACGTGCTGCATTTTATCGATGCGTAAACTCGACGTTTTGCAAGTGCACCATGCGATCAACATGTATACTATTTACTCTTAACGGAGCAGAATGTTCATCGAAGCAAAAGGTCCTGGTTGCGATGGTTGAGCACGTAAGGTGAAGTTGATTAAAAGCCTTTCTGGTTATTAGGGGCTGAGATACGAATACATAAATATCCTATGTACTGTGTACAATGTGCATATAATTATTCATACGTATATACAAGGGCGTAAGATCGTCGGCTACCGTCCGAGGCTGTTTTTCAGTTTTTTCCTCGTTTTTTTTTTTCAATTCTTCTTCGCTTTTTCCATCACTCCATATTTTTACATGTATTTTTATACACAAATGATATTATGCACGGATAGCAACGATGTTACACGCGTATTCACCATCGTTTCAAATAAATTCAACACATACAAAAACCATAAGTAACGTTCTTACAGATACAGATATTTATTTATATCGTCTCTCTCACTCCGACCTCTGCTTGCACTGTACATCTCGATGCACTCGTCCTGCACACATACGAATACACATATCGAAAGGCATACACTGGACTCTCGCCGGTGTTGTGTGGTGGACGACACGGGGCAGGTAAAAAGGCCCTTACAGCTGTCCGACAGCTGCTCGCCTCTGTCCTACATACATGCGTGATGAAGCGTCTCTCGCTCTTACCTTCCAGACATAAGCGCGGACGCCTGTATTACAGTATTTGTATTATTACGTACGTACAGCACAGTGAACGTGTTTATGTCTATTTGCATTTTTGCGGGTATGTGTGCATCAAAGTACACGACGTATTACTGGCGACTCGTGCGGAAAATGCATTTTATCGCGAGTATACACGCACGTGCGCCGAGCGTAACTCGCCGCACGGTATACACGTCCGGAGAATTTTATTAAGGAAAGAAAAAAAAAAAACTTGATTACCATCCGCTATCTATATGCCAGCAGACATTTGGGAACCTTGCCTTTTTATGCCAACAAAATTGCTTTCAAAGAATACGTGGAAATGAAACGAATGCAACAAAGATATGGGAGTCGTACTTCTTACGTCTGTTTCGTAGACCTGGCTCCCTTTTTTACACCATCGCCAAATGCTTTTTATAATACTAACGCGAAAATATCTGCTCGACAAGCATAATTTCGAGTTTTCATTATTTTTTCACAATTTTGTCACACAAACGTTTTTTTTTTTTGTCGAAGAGAAAAAAAAATCATTTGTTTCCAGTCTCATTGGATAAATTATTAGAGCGTAATTCGCGATTGCTCTTACGCTGCTGTTTTCCTTCTTCCATGAGATATTTGAAATCCCTTTTTTGGATGGGAGCCTGCTGTTGACGGATGGATTTCAAGGACATCATCCAAATCGGTGACGTGAATCGTAGAAAAAGGACAAAGAGATGAAAAACGAAGAAGACAAGAGATTGACTACCGTTACGAAATTAGTGCGGCGCATCGCTCCATTTCCTTTGTCTTTTTTTTTATTATTATTTTACCTACACATATTTATGTAGAGATGTATTCCTCATCTGGGCTTTCACCCTTGCATTCACTATTTTGAGGGGGTCAGGTCAGAGTTATATCTACCGCGTTTGTAGGTTTGCAAATCCGACTGTTCGTATAGAGAGGATTGCATTGGCCTGCTTGTTTTTCGTACTTTTATTTTATTTTCAATGAGACAGGCTAACCGTGAACACTCGAGTGTCTCCCTGTTATTCGCATTGTTGAGATATATTGTTCGACAATATATACGTGTGTATATAGAGATATGTGTGTTCCAGATATACAGAGTAGGTATTTGAGATGAGAATTTTGTTCTCCCGCGCGTTACGTTAACGGGTCCGATTAATCATTCGCGTCAGGAATTCACCCCTTTCGAGCGCACTCGCGCTCAGGCGGCTTTCAGGGCCGCGAAAAAAAAAAAACCATTCATTCGACGTTATATTACGTTGCTAGTTACGATTACTTCGATGTGAAAGGTTGAAGCATTTGTAATTGCAAAATTCACGCAAGGAGGATCAAATAATTGAGAGCACTCGAGATTCCTTGCCTGCTGCGTCAAAAGAGATACTCCGAGTGTAGAATTAAGTACGTTCGATCGATCCCCTATTTTTGGGCTTCTGACAGGCTGCTCCTCTCGCTACTTGTGAGCATCGTTGTATCATAAATATTTTGGTATAATGACTCGCTGTTTATTTGCATTTGCAAATGTTACGGTGAAGTATTTCGTGAAAGTTTCACACATCTTACTGGATCACGTTGATGATAAACCTCGTCGCGTTTATCGTATACTTCTCTGGCACAATAATAGACCCGTACAAACGCACGCAGAGCAGCCCGGTAACCGCTACATTCGAGTGTGAGACAACGGCACGAGAATTATGTCGACAATGCTTCTGATTGCTGCTTCATTATGACGTCATAAAAGCGAATCTAGCGGGTCCGAAGCTCGCACGTGATACATACATGTATATATTGGTGCTCTATCTGAATTATATATGGGCCATTTCAATTCAATTCACCGAAGCGTCTCTTGACAATTGACTCGCTCGCGGAGTCCAGCGTCAAAATGCAGATTTTTGTTTTATTTTCGCGAAACGATGTTCTATCTTCGTAAAAGCGGACGATTAAATCGTTTTATCAACGTTCAAGCATTTTGCCATTCATCAGGCTAAAAACTCTATTTTCCAGCAAATTCCGATGTTCAGCGTCTTTTTAAAAAAAAAAAGAATATTATTTTAATTTAAAAAAAAACGAAATTGAGGATTAAAAATGTTAAAAATATTACGAAAAAATCGAGTTGATGATCCAAATGCACAATATTTTTCAAATGCTAGTCGATTTTCGGATTCCGATCTTCGGAATTGGCAAAATCTATCGATTTCGCCTGGAATATCTCGTGCACGTTAGACTCCGTTGTTGATCGAGGATAATCGCTAACGAGAAACTTCTCGTCGAACAGGCTCAAGCTCTTTACCCGACAATGGTACGCGAGCGTACCACCGGAACATTGATCGGCGAATGAATTGCGTAGGAATTCATAGAAACAATATATTATAAATAGCTAATGAATGTGTAAGAATTTTGTTAATAGAGTCGTTCCCTTGATGTTTCAATCAGCTTTGCTCAAATTTCAGGACCAATCAGATTGAACAAGTAGATTTTGCAAATTTATTAATTTAAGTTATTGGTTAATCGTTGGCAATGGAATTGATCGAAGAATTTATAAAATATTTCGAAATATAGAATCGTCGCATAGAATTATTTCGAGTTATTTGAGATTCTCTGAGCAAATACCTGAATATCAAGAACTCGCGATTAAGCTCGCTGTTAGGATTAATTCACGATGTAATATAACTAGACAGCGGACCAGGGCTGTTCTATTATATTCACTAACATGTGCTGCGCGCACACGCATACATATAAAATAAATATGTATGTGTGTCCGCTCTCATAATGCGTAATTCTAATTCTAATGGGCGCGAACGCGCCAGTGCCACCCGATTCGAGCTGCTTCTGCTCCGTATGCCCCGTTGCTAATCCCAATTACGAATGGCCATTAGTTTTATTCCGAAGGAAAATCGACCGTGGTCCCGGGCGAGTTGGTCCTTCCTCTGTCTCTCTCTGGCTCTCCCTTTGGCGCTGGATCTTCGACATTGTCGCGATCCCTTCGGTTCCCCTTGTCGTCTCATCTCGAAGGTCTATACTCTTGCCCTGCGGTCCCGCTGTCACCCCCACTTCCTAGCATTGCCAAAGTCTCTCTCCCTGTGTCCCTCTTGCGTCTCCACTCCTCGATCCCCTGTCTGATCGATCGCAGGCGCGCTGCTACCTTGATTTATGTTGCACGCTAATTACGCTCATTTACATGAAGATAGATCAAGCTCCTCGGACCAATTAAACTCGAGAGAGAACGTCAACGACGCGGAGAGGGAGCAAGAAACGCGATGTCAACGACTGCATCGTTTCGTCTCGTTCTTTCGGGACTAAAATAATATTCAGGCATGCAAAAGTCAATCAATAACGTCGTATAAATCTAGTATCACATGAAACTCTCTCCAAAGACCAAACGATACCAAAAGAGTATCAGAAAATCATATGAAAATGTGAGGAAAACCTTAGACTTGCATCCAAAAGAATTTCGTCTCATTTTTTCCAGTTTATTAAGACAAGAAAACCCCATAAATTAAAACCGAAAGATTACCTCCTGAAGCATCTAATTTTTTCCCACAAATGTAATGGTCCAGGGAAAGCTCGACTGGACTTCCTGTAAATGTCCGGGTTCACAGACGAGCGTGGGGAAAAGATAGACGAGACGCGTTAACTGTATTAATCCCCGTTGAGTCGGTCAGTCCCTGCGTTCTTCGAAAATACACTCGTATGACCCGGAGAACGAGAAAATCCTCATATGCATCTCGTCACGTATTCTCGAATCTTAGCTCTTACGTCTTGGCACTATACATACTCATGCACATCGATATACATACAGTCGAATATATCCACTTGTGACACATACAACGATTCTATATATGGTCTATATACATATATATATATATCTGTATACATTCGTGAGCCTAGAGAAACTAGATCCTTGCAGCTGCTGACCCGAAACCGGAAGCTGTCAGCCATCTTGTTTGCACAGTTGCCATGGTTACCATGGGAGATCCTTTTTGTGAGGATGTGAACTATAGTGTACACTGCAACTTTGGCATTTATGTATCTACATATATGTATAAGCTTGACGATATATATACATCAATGAAAAAGTATAGTAAATTAGATCCTGTCGTACACAAAATCGTACTATATATTTTTTATATACAGAAATGAAATGTACATACGTATAAATGGATTGATATATATATATATATAAATATATATTATATGTACATATATCTATACATGTGCGTCCACAATAAATCGGCAGTGCAAGCCCAATGGGGGTTCCCGTGGCTAATGCGTCTCATTGTAAGAAACCGCTCTTTTCCTCCTTTTCTATTTCGCTCCTCTCCACGCACTGTCTGTCGTTCTCTCGCTCTTTTACTCGATTGCTACGACATACCGGCAACAATTCTCCATGGACAACGATTTTAGATTTGTCGAATTTATAGCTACATTTCCTCTCTTTTCGTCCATATCTTTCCAAACGTTTTGGCCTCTCTTGCCATTTAGAATTGTAAAGCTAAAAGCAATGACACAGGGAACTACAACCTCGGGGATCGCAGTGTTTTCACCACAGCAGCTATATACTCGCTTCTCTCTACTGGCAGATGGCAGTTTTTGATTGCGATTAATCCGATTATCTCGACTCTCTCAGTCCCCAACAGAAAATCCATGTCCTAGCAAAATGTGGACGCCTGAGAGTTCGGCACACTAACGTTTATAGCACATTTTCTCTTGCTCGCTCCTCGTCTCTGTCTTCCTCAAACTCTTGATGAACCAAAGGACACTCATATCCTTTACTTGCTATATTTACAGACGTATAAATCGTGTGTACGTGTGTGTTATGTGTACGACGATATGATCGGGTTCTTGCTAGAATCTTTATCGGATCCTCCGAATAATTGCTCACCATAACCGTAAGAGTTTTCGATTCGAATCGAAATGCCAGCTATTCAGACACTGGATGGAAGATAAACGAGGTGGATTTTTCATGAGATTTTCGCTTGTCGTATGAGCGCTTTTGGAAACGACGATTCGCTATAAAATTATTTCGAGTTCAACGAATATAGTTGAATTCGGTGTTCGCTTTCGCGGCGCTAATTCGTAGCCTGCGAATAAAACTACGAGTCTTGACAAAAAGATCGTCAACCTGGACTTTTTTTTTAGTTTCTTCTCGCTCTTCGATCTGTAACGAAGTATCGTGAATAAAAATTGAGGATTGAGGAAAAACGGGGAAACTATGAGAGCGTTAAATCCTGATTCGATCCTCGGTGATGATATCGCGTCTCACGCGCGTTCGCAGTCCCGTGAAACGAGAGACTCCGGATCTGTGAACTTTGGACAGATGTTCGAGTGGTCCGAGATCCGACGGTAGAGCACACGTTAAGAGCAAAGCATCAAAAACAGCAGCAGCTAGATCTCGTCGAATCCCGCGCGGCCTACGAACCAAACGAGGACCATGTGTAGAGGAAATCCATTTCCTTTTACGGGTGACCGTGAAAGATGCCGGGAGATCGCTAGAAGGGAAACAAAAAAGTTATAGAGAGAACCAGTCGGAAATCAAAAGCGCTTTTGCTCACACACGTTGACAGCTGTTGCCAGAGTAAAAAAAAAAAAACGAAAGAGTCAAAGAGACACAGTTCATCTCTTGGCACCATCGCGTTAAAAGAAACGAATATTGGGCGAAAGATGATCTTGTCATTCCTCTGCGATATCGATTCAACCGTATCCATTTTTTTCGATTACATGACTTTCCAGATATCCATATGCATCAGCTGATGTAGTTTTGGAATTCTCTTTTGAATGCCGACCCGACGGAACAAGCAAAAATCATTTCGAGAATGTGAAAACGTAACTTTCAGAAATATTCATTGGAAAATCAATTCGGCGTTCATTGCAGCAGACGTGACGTCCGAATGTCTTTACGATTTTTATCATTAAAAAAATGTATCGACCTGAAAAACGTTAGAGACATTAAAAAAAATATATATTTATTCCTTGAGATGTTGAGCCCAGTCATTGTCAGAGGTGCATAATTATCCTGGATAGTCTGCGACGTGTGTAAATTATTCGAGCGAACGAAACAATAGGGATTAAAAAAAAAAGGATAAAGAAATTTGAATGTCACGAAATTTCATGGCTCGATGCTCAGAGACTCTTTGCGATGATATATATCCGCGAGAAAAGTCAGAGAGATTGGAAGCGGGCGAAAGTGAGAGAGAGAGAGAGAGAGAGGGAGAGAGAAGAATATTTCAAAGCGTTAAAAAAAATTAATTACACAAATTGTCAGACGGGGAGTATATTTATATCCATACATTTATACACTCACCGGCTGTGGATTTGGATAATTAATTTTTTTTTTTTCGTCATCTACATCTGGGCAGGACTATTTGAAGAGGTGTTTCGATTTAGTACGGGTGTTGGTACAGAACGAAGAGTCATATATATCTATAGAAGAATCCTTAAGGGCTATGCAGCTGTTCGCAATTATTATCTTTTTGACCTGGCCTCTCTTCGGGTGTACAACGTCAGTCGATCTTCGTTTTTTTTCTCGCTCGGGGCGAATGCACACGCGCATAGATCCTGCGTATATACCTGAACATTTTTTTTCTCCTTTCTTTCATTTTTTCGTCCCACGGGACCGCATTTTCGCTCATTCACCTCGGGAATCGATGACTCGGATCGTCCTCCAGCTTCTTTTGTAATATGTTAAACGCATTAAACGCGTACTCTGTGATCTTTTCTACCTCTTATTCGTGAATGCCATCGAAAGATGAATTTGCACGAATCGTCGTGCAAATGCGCGTTCCTTAAGGTCATCTTCACGAATGGGCAACGATTCCTTTTTGCATTGACACCTCTTTTCTCTCCCGCTCCTCTCTGTGCCTCGTAGCCTGTCCGAGTCTCGAAAAACAATCACGTTTCCTATGCCGAATCAATATTTTCGAACGATTTTTCTTTTCACATTGAACGCGGCACTTTTTGAACGTTTTCTTATCCAAAAGCGTGTGCAATGATTTTTCCATCAACAAAATTTAATATAACACAAAAATGCTCTAAATATTTATTCTCTGGAATCGAAAAAAGATTGCCATCCACACACAAAGCACAGGGCTGATTGCTCTTTGACCGTGATTCGTAATTTTTCATTCGATCGAACTTTCTCATCCTCGATGCGGAGAATAAAATTCGCATCATTCGTCTGAAACCGTTACGAGCTCACTCATCTCCGCTTCTCTTCAAGTAAATGTCTCGTGACAATGACAGATATTTTTATAGCAATTCGCATCGCCGGTTATATCAACAGCGACCGGTTTTTCCATCACGAAAGAGAGGAACATTCACATCGCACACAAATAACGTGCCACACCGACACACACATACATTCTCATATATTACTCTTGTATCCCGAACATCTGTCGTCTTTTTGAGAGTTTCTCGCTCGCGGAGCCTGTCGATTTCGGAGACTGTACTTTCCCATCCCTGACGTCGGAAAAATGTGGATTGACGGATCGTACAAAATTCTCCAAAAAAAAAAAAAAAATAACAAACCAACGTTCACATGGGATATGAACGCGATTCTCTACCTTTCCTTTCACTCAATATTTTCTCGTCAAATAACGCGTCGATATATTCTTTCTATATTGCAAAAAAACATTCCCACCGATTATTGTCGCATCATCGCTCTCGAGAAAATCTACGTTTTTCGTTCACCGTTCAGTTTTATCTCGAATTTGGCGATACCGATAACTTTTTGACATGAACTACGTACTGCGATAATGAAAGAATGTCAATTTTTGTCTTTAGTCACCAAGGATGAATGATTCTCTGATAAACGCTTCCGGTATAACAATTTAATGTCAGGGTCGAGTACGAAGATGAACATAGCGTGACGCGATTAGACAATTCCGTCACACATTACTATCTATGTGTACGTAAATATTCATACGTACATAGAGTGATACTTGTCTCCACCATGTGGTGTAATCAGCGTGGATCTCATAATAATTTTCGCGAAAGATTCATATATATATAGACATTCATGGACCGACAGTTCGGATCTGTCTATGTTTCTCTCTTCATGTATTCACACATATGTATATCTATATGGATAAATAAGGAGTAATGTTAATACTCTTGCTCAGTCATGCACGGCTCGCACGAAAGAGCTAATCAATCAATTCTCCGCCGTACAATTCTCGCAATGAGATCTGAGTGAATTGCATTAACCTACAGACATACATTACGCGTCTATGCATGAGCTTTCCGACGTGATTCTCTCTTTCACTTTTTCTCGCTCTCTCTCTCTCTCTTGGTTTCTCCATCTCTGTTCTATTACTCCGAGCTCAGTCGTTTATAGTCGTCATATACAATTTCTGCGTTATAGCCTCGGTGGTCAGCTCTCTACGTCAATGGACCAAGATCAGACTGCAGCTTCATTCACAAGATCCCTTTTATTCTCACATCCAAATCAATAAAACAAACTATTACCATTTTACACGGACGAGAGAGAAATTGTACTTGTGGCTTGAAAATCGATTTCATCGTTGTAAAATAAATATTTTTATTGCGTGACGAATGGAACTCATTTGGTTGTAATGCCGTTTATTTTATTTTGCTATTTTTACGTAACATTTTTATAAAAATTGAGCAGCAGATTTGTTTGTTTGTTTTATTGTTCGTGAGAGATCGTTTGGGGTGGAGGAAATTCGGGGTTTTTGTTTCGTTTTGGGCAAAAGCTTATTCTTACCAATGACAAGAAAATATTCATTAATATTTATAAAATATTTATGATTCACGCATGAAGAAGTACACAAAGTTTCGTCGTTATTAATTCGAGCTTAACGAACCATCTTTCGTTATACCTCGACTACGAGTTCACAACCGCGTGCGTGCTCCCAGGACACTCGGGATATCAGCGGCCTTTATTATGCATCGGCACGTTTATCCTCGCGTCACGCACACACACTTCGCAAATCCACCCCGAGTACAAATCTCTGCGAGCCCAGAAAACTTCTTTATTCTCTTTCACTCTTTTTTTCACTGCAACGGCTTCCTATATGCACATATTTACGATACAAAAGGCTCCGTTGGCACGTTCTCAATTATTGATCAGTTTCGTACGAGTCTCCCATTTGCTGACAGAAAAAAAAAGTATCCTCTGACTGATTCGTGCTTAATGGCACAGCTGCTAATATTATTTATAAAATCCATAGCGCAAATGTAATTTCGTTGGACGTAAAAATTGAAAAATTGAAAATTCAAGAAATTTATTCACTTTACCGATACCCTCGAGTCTTGAGAGGCTCGAAAACGAGTTTTCCGGTCCGGAAAGTTATTTAATCAGCGTGCATGCGGGCGTTAGACAGCAGAGTCGTGGGATCCAGTGAATTGAGACGACAGCGATGTTGCCTCTGGGAAAGAATCTACCCTTATGTGCCTCTCAGGACTTTAATCCAAGAAATTATCAGATGGAACATTTCTACGATATCGGAGAAGTTCTATATCGCAACGTCGGAATATTTACGATAAAACATTCGAGTGAGATAATGCCAACTTTTGGTTGAACAACTTTTCTATAAATTCACTTGGAAATTTTTCAAACGACAAGTTTTGTCGTCGTTCGATCGTGATATTTCAATCTTTGTAGCACAGAAAGCGAACTCTGCTTTTTCGTACTTCGGAGCAATGGGATCGATAATGGCAAAGGAACTTTCTTGCCGAAAAAGAATTCATCAGTAAATTCTTTCTTGAAGCTTTGACGCGCGTTCTTCATTATGAGCGCGGCCCAAAACTTTTATCAACGAGGACTCAAATCCTACGGCAGATTCGTGCGCTTATGGGGTGCGTGCATTAGTTATATATAACACAAAGGATTTATATATACATATATACGTGTCACATTTTATATATCGTGGAGCTATATACAGCTCAGCGGTGCGGGTGGCAGTTCGGATTTAATTAAAATTGCTGGAATTCTTGAGAATGATCTGTACTCCGGACCTCAAGAATTTCTTCATAAACCGAATGCGGATGACGTCGAAGGAGAAATAGAGAAAGAGAGCAAAGCAGGCAGAGATCGCAGGCGAGTGCAGTATCCCTTCTTAATTCCATGCCCTGCTGTTGGTAGTGCCCAAAGTATGCTCGTTATGTCTCATAATTAGAGTCGATGGCAGACTTATTCGAGCCTTTCTCGCGCAAATTACACTCGATTGCGATACTTTCGAAAATTCTTCGTAAATTCGTGAAAGTTGATACTTTAGTTTTCCAATGGAGTCGTATATGAAACGGAAAAATGAATTTCATCGACTTATAAATTGTGAAATTAGTTCTACAAATAAAAACAATGGACTGAATCGAATGAAGAAAAAATGTGAAAACATGCTCTGGGCATTCACCGATCGTCGCATATACGCGAAGTTGAGGTTGTTTTCGTTCCGAAGAACGAACGGGAAAGGGCTTAGGGAAGGAGGAAAATGATGATGAGCACGCGGGGACACCCTGCGCGCATATAATCAGTGGTTAACAGGTTTTATGAACCTGTAACGCGAACGACGGAAGCCGCACTCAAGCTCGCAAGCTCTCTTGCTACACGGACAACTGTATACACGTATACAGTGATAATACAGGCCAATAATATAGGCAAGCGATGTCATGTAATGCCTCGTATGTTAGGCCCGACCAATTTGTTCGTTCTCTCTCGGCTCGAAGCAACATCGCACTCGAGAGACGAACCCGCGTCAGCCGTGTGCCCGCAACGACGATAAATTGATTAGTTGGTGTACTCGCAAAGTACGCATGTACATACATGTGCACGTATATATAAATATATATACACATATATCGAGTATAACAGAGAGTCGGGCTCTCGATCGCGGATAGAAAAATCCTGGGAACGAGACCCCGACGATCGAGAGAGCGAAGAAGAGAGACGGGTGACGAGAGAGGAGAGATCAACCAATGAAAATAAAAAAGGATGTCAGATTGCCGCGAGCATCGGCGTCGGAAGTTACGGATTAAGTTAGGAAGTAGACAGTTAGCGTTCAAGCTCTCATACACTACAAAATATTCTATATATACAAGACGGAGAGATAGAGAGAGAAAAAAAAAGGGAATGAGAAACAGATTTGTATCGAGGGAGTAAGGGATTTAGACTTGCAAACTGCGTTGAGCATCGTTAAATGTCATTGCATTGTTAACACGACGATGTGCACTAATATTTTTTCTCCGTATCTCATCCCTCGTTGATGAAACTCCTCCAGACGAATAATCAGCAAGACATTAAGCAAAAAAGGGTCAATTAACGTAATTTTAAAGATACTTGATCAAAGAGGCAGAATCTTAGAAGTGCACACGTAATTTTTAATTCATGCATTTCAATTCGTTAGTCCGAGCGTCAGTGAATGAGAGATGAAGGCAAAATCCACAAAATACGAAACTTTTTATCTGTACTCGTGCAACATGTGTAACGAAAAGCAACAGTTGGTTGTACTCAATTTTCTATATGTATATAAGGATATATGTACGCGGCTATAACGTCGAGACTAAGACCCGGAGGATTATGTGTCAGTGAATACAATAGTTACTATATTTATACGGACAACTTTCGCGCGAATACATACACGCTACCGCCCTTTTCCGCCAACTCTACACCACCGGGATTCTTATATAGTTTACATGTGGATGTATGTATATATGTATGAACTACTTGTTTGTATATATCATGTGCGATAACACAGTAGTCGTCGTCTACAGCGGCGGTGGTGGTTGAGGGAGTTGGGTGTTGATGTGGGTGGTGGATGAGAAGGCACTTCTCGATAGTAGAAGGGAAAGAGCGCGGGGGTGAGAACCTTGACCCCGAAAGATCTCGCGCGACGGGGTTTGTTTGGGTTCGTTTTACTCGCGTCAAAGCACCAGACCTCCTTATTCCACGTCCATCGCGTGTTCTCTCTTGACGGACTTAACTTCCAGACTTCTTCATACGTCGCACTTTATCATCCACTCGTCCAGCCCGGACGGAGATAAGAAAAGGAACAAATCTGTTGTGTTCTCAATTTTATTTCTACGACATTCAGGACAGTTTATTGAGGCAGGAATACTTTTTTTTAACCATGATTAAGAAAAATGAAGAGCGCACATTTTGACTTTATTTTCTGGAGCTTTCTTCGAAGAAAAAACCCAAAACTAATTGCTCCGATTGTAAGAATTGAATCTTGTTATTAATGGACCCTGTCAAATCTCTATTCCTTGGTCGCTGGAGTTTGAAGCGAAGAGAGCGGACGGAAATAATGATTCGTATTGAAGAAATTATTTCTGGTAAATAAATATGTTTGTACAAGTGGAAGAGGATCAGGATTGAACGAAATATTGTATCGAGTCTTCGGGGAATGAAATTTTTTAAATTATCGAAAAATTATGTGAGGCACGAATCAAGGGAGCTGGCGTTTTCTGTGAAGATTGATGCGCGGGTGCATCGCCCCTGCATACTGCTCGGCTGCAAGATGCTCTTAGGTCAACTTTCTCACTCTTCCTTTTGCTCTTTCTCCTCATAGCCATCTGTCTCCGATTTTTCTCCGCAGCTTAATACGTGCCGATAGGAAATTTTTCCTCGCTTGCTCTATACTCTTTTCCATGAGTTGTATCAGCAAATGGGTCTTGAGAGGAAAAGAAAATGTTTGGGATACCAGTTCGGAATGAAGCCACCGTTTAACGTAATAAATGAGTTTGGAAAGTTTTGAGAAATGCAAGAAAGACGCAGATGGATGTGCTTTGACGCGACTCGCTTTGAATTATTTTTAGAATCGTGGCAATAATTGACACGCTTTTCTGTGAATAAGCAGCGAAATTTAGCAGCAGAAAAAAAATGTTTTTTTATCCACCTGTTGCCCAGTGTTACGTTTACAGATAGCGGATATTCCGCTGGTAATTTCGGTTCGATGAATTTCTTAGCTCTGGCACGAAAAAGACAATGCCCCAGTCCAGTAAACCACAAAAAGAAATCGGGAAGAGTGCAACGTGTATCTCGCGTGCATGCAACCGATAATCGTTCACTTAGTCTCTGTCCCTCGTTTTCTCTGGCTAAACGTGCACAGGAGCAAAGTTTTTTCCTTCCAGCTGCGAAAAAGTAGCCCCCGGGGATTTCGGCGCGTGTGCCGAGAAAAGGGAGAGGGATGTACTTTTTTTGTTGGGGCGGGGGTGACGGCTACACTATATTTACAATATTGAGAGTATCGCAAGAGAGAAATAGAGAGGAAGAGATGCAGGAGGAGAGAAAAAGTGGTTTTGAGGTAGCGGGTTAAAAAGCCACGGCGCAGAAGATACGCAGAAGTGGAGAAGACGATGTGCCGACAGGCGCCCCTGTTCTCTCGCTGATCTTGCCTTTATCTCTCTCTCTCTCTCTCTCTCTTTCTCTGTTTTTCTCTGGCTCCTTCTCTTGGCATATAGTTGTGCGTGGCTCGTGCCACCAAAGAATTGGGGGCCCTCTTCCCTATACTCGGCTTTCTCCCCTTTCCGTGGGGGAGTACATAATGCGTGCACACATATTGGCTGCTCAAGTTCTGAAAAGGGCGGCACCCGCAACTTTGCACCATGCAATAACGCCCGTCTGATTGTCACGGGGAACCGGCGATTGTTAGGAAAGAAAAGGGCGTAACCGACATCTCGTGCCACGTTGAATCGGGTGGCTCACCCCCTTTCGTTTCCAGCGGACTACACGCATATCCACATGGGTGCGTATGCGTGTATATGCATCGACGTGTGGCTCCGTGTTCTTCATAACTTCGAGGGGTTCCTCTGAAGCGAGCAGTGTAGCAACGAAATAAAAAAAAAGAAGAAAAAGAAAAGACGAAAAACGAGCGAGGGACGCAAAGCCGAGAATCACCGGAGAGGACCCTTGCCTAATTATCTGGAAGCGTGTGCCACACCCTCACCAAAGAGGAAGCAAAAGGACCCCTAGACTCTAGACTCTCCCGACACCTGGTGGTCTAGACGTCGCTACACTCGAGACCCTGCCGGTTGCATACACATAACACACACTTTTTTCCTTTCTCTCTCTCTTTCTCTCTCTCTCTCTCTCTCTCTCTTGCCATCTCAGGAACCTCTTTAGCTCCCGATCTCGATATTCTTCCCCTTGCCATCGTGCTTCGTTCTCCCTTTCAGATTTCGCGAGTCTTTGACCCCTTTGAATCCTGCACGACATCGATACCACAATTTCAAACAACCTTACTGATGTATCGGTAATCGCTCGCTTCCGGTTTAGATCCTATACATTTCTGAACCACCTTCTTTTGACTATAATAAGAAAAAGCAGGGACGAACCAGTTTTGGACTACCAACAAATTTTTCACAGCGCTTATACTCCATCAAACGGATCTACGAGATAACTATCCAAATTCTATGGCGATAACCATAAACGCTAACAGGAAAAAGTTGTATAAATTGTATAGGGACAGGTGAACCATCTGGCGTGCCACAAAACTTTCATGGAAAATGGACAGTGGTCAGCTTGACCGTTTTTTTTCTTCATCGACAGCCCTCAGTACATTCGGATCGAGTACATTCTTTCAGGTGAAACAAATGTATTCGTATATTGATCGAAAGAATTGATAGTTTGTCATTGGAAAAAAAGGGCGATCGCTAACGAGTCCAATATCGTCCTTTTGCTCCACCGATATCGAGACTCGTTGGAAACATCGAGAGCGGCTGAGAAAGATTAATCTGATGGAATAGAATGAGGTTAACGTGTGTGTACGTTGGAGATTGCGAGGTGAGAGAAAAAGCAAAACTGACCTACCGTGCTTTCTCTGACCGGGCTCTAGCTTCGTATTTTGTTGTACGCTCACGGCGTTAAGTAAAATACGGGGGCGTATCTTCCATCCCTATCGTATTAAGATATCAAATGGCCAAAACCCGAGTCCCCTCCTCGAGACGTCATGTGCCTCAGTGACTCTACTGGGGCTTCTCCGCGTGATTTTCTCCGGTTATATAACGGCTATATTTATATGTATACATACAAAATATATATAAATGTATATCCACGTATACATTCGTATGGCAGAGGCGACTTGGTGGGCCAGGACGAGGACCATATTATACCCTTTTCTCGATGCCGCGTGCGGCTGGATTCCGCAATGTGGTGGTAATGTATCGCTTGCCCTCGCCCGAGGATTCGTTGTGTATAGAGAGTGAGAGACGAGTGAGAAAAGCCAGATAGTGCGGGAGAACTCGGAGGGGGAGGGGGGGGGGGGGGTCATGAATGAAATCCCTCCTGGAGGGTCTCCCAGGCTCCAGGGGTGTTCGACCCTCCTTATATCCATCCCTGTGGATGCTCTCTCACCCAGCAGTATACTACCCTCCTATCGTACACCCGGGCTAACGCCCTTACATTCAAAACAATAACACCGCAAAACCACGTGGACACGCTTCATGTGACTAGATCTTCCAGAATCTTGACACCGGTTGCTTCCTCTCTCTGCTTTGACCCATACAGGAGGATGTACGCCGGGTCCCGTAAAATTTCGTTGCCAATTCTCAACCATACCAGGGACAACTTGAGTTTTGTCGAATTTCAAGTTTCGAGTCGTTATGGGTTGGAAATATTCATTGACTCATAGGCTTCTGGCATTATTAGGCAACGGAGCAGTTTATTCCTCTGGGACTGGTCATCAGTTTGATGCTACAGAAGAATACATTGTAATTACCATGCCCTTCGTGATCATTCAAATTTTTAAACTTTACGTCGCAAGTTTCGAGAACGTTTACTGCGTTTCCTCTTCAGAATGAGAGGTTGAGGATTCCTTGTTTTTAAAAATATGACGTTGCCTCAGATCGAAAGAAAAAACGGAGGTTCAAGGGTTGAACCGTTGATGCGTAGACTAAATCATTTCGGCGTGAAGGGCCATGTGCACCGTTGGCTTTTCGTAAGCGATGTCTGTGCACTGTCACGTCTCCGAGGTTGCAACAACGTGTCTCATGAGCGTGTTGTCATCGGTTGTCCTCGAGAGATTCCAGCCCTCGAAAAAAGAAAACAGCCATGGAAAAGTGGTAAAGTCGGATTAAGGGTAAAAGTTGCATGCGTGGATAGTAAATCGTATGGAGGACTGCGTACACCCGAGACTCATACATTCGCAAGTCATCTATTTTTGGTGCGCCAAACGCAGGAGAAAGAAAAAAGGGGAATTGTATGCAGGGGGTTGGTCTGTGGCGTCTCGTATGGCTTCATCCTCGTCGCAGGATTGTTTTAGCACGAGAATAAAGCCCAACTAAAAATGGCGTTTTTCTGTAACTCAGAACTTCTCGGAATTCCTTATTTACTGTCAATGGGTTTATTGTCTGTGAAACATTTCTTTAGCAAATTAAACTCACGGTACTAATTATTCTTTAGTCTCGAAGAAAAGCATCGAATGCCGATAAATTTATCGTCGTATCAACAAAATGTTGCTTCGAGATTGTGTTCCGAGCCAAGGAGAAATAAATAGTTTAGCGTTGGGAATGGCACCCAGTCAGCGGTTGCTTCGCGTGCCTGCTGTTCCTTTTTGGTGCATTTACGCCCTTTTTTTTGTCTTATTTATAACACCTATAAATTGGTAGATAGAAGTCCGGGGTTCCTTGTTCGAATGTGCACAAAAATCTAGGTGAAAAGTTTAGTGGGAACGTTTCGTAGCAACAAGAATGTGATGCAGACCGAAGGAAGACAACGGCGATTATAAATACCGGGGTCTCGTTCGTTCGTGGCAGTTTGACGGGAAAAAGGCGTGCATCCTGCGCGCCTTAAGGGCGTAGCCACGGAACTCGTATCGTTCGCATGTAGTGCACCCATAGAGCGCACTCCAAACAGCCCTTGGGCTTTTTCTCTCTTTCTCCCTCTCTCTCTCTCTCTCTCTCTCTGTCTCTCTCTTTCTCATGCTAGTAGGCTCTTAGGTTTCGAGTTTTGCTCGTCGAAGGCCCGGGCAGACCCACACAGGGCCAGCTGCGAGGCGCCCGACCGCGACGCCGCCGTACAACGCGTCCACCAACAATTCTTTCTCTTTCTCGCGAGCCCCGCCACTCGATATACTCGGAAACGTTGTAAAAATAATTATTAAAGCCGTTACCGCACAGTCGCTTAACTCCCATTCCCTCTTCCTCTCTCTCTCTCTCTCTCTCTCTCTCTCTCTCTCTCTCTCTCTCTCTCTCTCTCTCTCTCTCTCTCTCTCTTGCAATAAACTGTTTTTTTCCTTATATTCGTTGCTCCTCTCGCTCTCTCTCGCTTTTTCTCGTTTCTCTCTTCTTTCTTACTCATTTTCGTCCCTTACCCAAGCATTTTGCACTCTCTGAGTAGTTCATTCTACTTTTTCTCTGCTCATTCGTGCTCAGCGAAAATTCCGACAAACATATACAACTTTTAAGTCTCCGGACGCCACTTTTTTTTATATATTTTTTTGTCCTCACGCATTTCCCAGTATTAGGTGATGAGTATTTGCGCGCTCCGCATTTCTTTTGTCATTTTTTTCTCTCGCACACTATTTTTCTCTACCCACTGTAATTATACATCGCGCATACCGATAATTCGACCAAGATCATTATCCAGATTCGAATTTCATGAACTTCACACACCGCAGCCCTTCTCATAATCTATCATTTTTTTTTTCATTCCTCCAAAAGAAAATGTAAACCTTAAACCAATAATCCATTGCAGGGATCGTTGCAGGACGATTTATGATCCTGTGTTCTTGACGTCGTTTCCAAAGTTAATTTACGTGCTGTATTTCGCCTGTACATGTAATGTAATTATAGTCTTTCCTTCGTATTATTTATTTTACGATAGTACAGAGAGTACTCTTCGCAATGCAACCGATTTCGCTGTATTTAAGGGTCTTATGATGATTAATAATAATGGCAATAATAATAATAATAATAATAATAATAATAATAATAATAATAATCAGCCCATTGAATACAATTCGAAAAAATGCAATTTTGTCAAAGCCCCTCGATCGATCGAGTTCAAAGTACAAACGAAATGAAACACGTATCGTGTGTCGAATCGAATCGACGTAAAGATATTGAATTTCGTACATAGCTTGCGTATATACGTCTGTGTATACAAGTTTGGCACAAAGGGTCGAATCCGGCTCCCGTAATTCCACACGCACGAATTTTTATCGAACATTCGCAGACGCGAGATCGTGCAGGGACATGAAATCGTTTCGGCACACGTCGCATCGAGATGTCTGCGCATAGTATGAATGGGTCGCCATAGAGAAAGAAGAAAAGAGCGGGAGTCATCAATTCCACCCTGTGACGCGGGCATAATTCGAAGTGATTATTTTTTTCTTCTTATTTGTACCATCTCACTGCGGCACCAAATGCTCGAGTCTTTCTTTTGCGTTTTTATGCGAAAAATCAAACAAAATCCCTTTCGATGTATTTCCTGAAAAATTGTGCACCCCGAAAAAGATCGAAGGTCGAGGGGCTTGCGAATTTTATAATTTCAACTTATTTACAAACTCGTTGTCAAATTTGTCGTGTCCCAGTTTGCTCATGAAATATTCTTTACGGACATTGAACGTGGCCTGCGGTTATCGCGTGTGTCCATCTGGTTTTCAGTGCTATGATTTATTACCGAATTACCAATTCTCCTCCCTGTTAAACATCTTTCTTTTTTGCTTTCGAGCAAAATGTAAAAACTGGAAAAGAGAAAGAGATGGCGAGCGAGTGCCGGACGTGAGCGCAACAACCTGTTCTAACCGCCTGAACCATCTAATGGGAAGCAACGGCTCTTTCGGCAACGCCAGCCATCTGTCGTATATCGTAGAATGAAATGATGTTCTTCGGTAGAAATTAAAGTCAGCTGATGTGAGTGGAACATGGATATATAGAACACACGCTCTCTCCTGTGTCCGGTCGGGCCTTTACTTTCGCGAGGGATAACACTTCGGATTGGACGAAACGATTTCATTAAGCTAGCAACCGAGAAAGGCCCATCTTTTTGGTGCAGAAACTTTTTTTTCCCTAAGTATGAAAAATACTCTTCACTGCTGACCTCGCAATAACGACCCCTTCCAAAAATATCAAATTCGGAACAAAGATGTCTTATCGCTGCTCATTTGAATTGGTGAAGCGAATCGAATCCACGAAAAGTTTGGCTGGCAGAAATGTTTTTTTTTTTTTTTGCGACGGAGGGTTTCTATATTAGGAGTTGAATGATTTCACGTTGTCATAAAAACAGTTTTTTACGTTTTTTTTTTTAAATTATCAGACAATATATCCTCAACTCATTTTTTGGTAGCGAAAAAACTCTGTTTTTTGCAGTCTCGGAGCCCTCGTCCGGTACTTGACATTTTTATCTGCCATCCC
This sequence comes from Hyposoter dolosus, assembly GCA_963921915.1. NCBI lineage: Eukaryota > Metazoa > Arthropoda > Insecta > Hymenoptera > Ichneumonidae > Hyposoter > Hyposoter dolosus. The sequence continues at coordinate 12,296,792 of OY998130.1, read as the reverse complement.
TATTGATATATTTCCGATACGTCACGTCGAAGCCCTCTCCAGTATAGTCTCGAAAAACCGCGAAAACGGAGATGAGCGGAAGATGGAAGGAAAAAAATATGAACGAAGGAATGTTTTTTTCCTTTCAGTCAGACATCGGAGAACGTTTGAGCTGAAATGCAGCCTATCGCGAACTGTCAAAATTGAAATGCCGAATCCACTTTTGTCTTCGTGCGGAAAAAAACAAGTTGGATCGAACGTTTTTTTTTTTGTTTTTCTTTGGTTCGTTGTCGTATTTTTGCTACAATGCCGTCCTGTTTCTTTTTCGATTATACTCGCACGTATAACTCAATGCTACTCGCTCGTAAACCACATTTATATGGTAATAGATATTGTAGAATTACGTTATTCGTGCCTGTGACCGTTTCCTCCCCCCGAACAGCTGTGATACACGACCGTGACGAATTATCGACCTCGGACCTTTTGGGCACTCGATGCTTATGTAGCGCAGCTACGGAGAGTCACTTTTGAAAAATGTTTTTCAAGCATAAAGCATTTGGGAGAAAAAGTAGGCGGGATTGGCTCGGACGTGTGATCGATCGTTGAATTATGAAAACTGCTTGCGGCTATCGAATTTCAAATCATTCTTTTTGTCTCTCGAAGTGACCGTTTTCTGTAACATTTTTTTTTGGACGTTTCCAGAAATTTCAATGCAACAGAAAAATGATTATTTCCATTAATCACCGCATGATAAACGACGCGGCCAATCAAACAACGATGGACCGCCACAGCTATAGTTCATTTTTTATGAGTTAAAAAAAGTGTCTTTTCGTTGGACTTAAATTCGAAATAATTAGACTTGCCAACCAAATGGTACGTATATCCTCAAAAGTTAATAGAAAAATAATCCTTAAACAGCTGTTTGGCGGTGTATTTTATCACCGTCACTGTCGTGGATAAAAAAGAGCTCGATGTGATCTCGCTTGGTCTCGCGTTTACATCCCTGGAGAACTGTATACAATTTCGTACTCTCGACGTTAGAGTTTTCCGTTTACCCAGCAGTCAAAAACAATATTCATCTTTTTTCTTTTGTTTGTAATGTAGGGACCAAATCGAAAAATACACATCGACCTTTACGCGTTGAACTGAACGTAATGAAAGAAAAAACATGACGAGAATTAATGTTTTATTACTTTTTTTCATTGTCGTAAAAAAATTAAGTTTCCACTCAGAATTCCTGGTTTTGGGCCATGTGAAAGAATTATTACGATCGGACACGTCATTATGGGAGATCTCGAAGTGTATTATACTGCCTTATCGTCAACCCGACATCTGTGATGGTTGCCGAACAGAACGTCCACAAACGTGACGCTGGAGTAACGTCGACGAAAGTATTTACGAAATATTTTAATTAGCTTATCGCTCACACAAATCGTTGACAGCTGCCGCGTGTCCGCGTGCACTTAATTGCCTCTTTTTCTCTACAATAACCTCGTATAGTATCTTGGCTCGAAGCCTCGGTTATGCGAAAATTGGAGAATAACAACGAGGCCAAAGAAATGATGACGTTTTTTTAAAAGGAATTTTACCTCCAAAAATGTTAAATCAATCGAGACTTTCATCTGCCCATCTCATATTTTCTTGTCACTTACATAAAAATGAGAATATTGTTTTTTCAATCATATTGTTGTGTCATAATAAAAAATAGCTAAAAACGGAGCGATTAATAATTCCTTCGCCGAACCGTTTTTCTTCGAGGGGGAAAAGCTTCAAGGGACTTAGCACCTGTACGCGTCAGTGATTTCCTTGCTGCTCGTGGAGATTCCCGGATATAAATATTTTTGCAATCCCTTCGACACGTTTTTTTTCCTGCTCTCGTGTCTTCTTCCGCATGTTTATTACACACGTCGTTAAGTATCGTATGAAACATACTCAAAGCTCGCAACGCGTGCAGATGCAAAAATATCAGTGGGTTGTCCCTTTTGTTGTCGTTGTCCTCGTCGCCGCTGTTTCTTGCTCGCAGCATCAGAAAATCGCGTGCGTGCATTAGCCGGCTCATTATATGACGTTCTTTATAATGTATTTCCATGCGAAAGAAAACGCAGCGAGAAGGGTCGAACCCCGCGGGAAAAGCTCTCCTCTCGTTATGCTTATACGCACTTTTACACGTTATGTGTACCATTGAAGATACGCCAGGAGAAAGCGAGAGCAAAATTTCTTTCGCTTCCTCTATCGCGATTAATTACGCCCTCATTCGCGCCCCAAGTGCACCTTCCCTCTTTTCTTTTTTCAACGATGCGTCATCGGTATTGACATTTGCCTTGCGCCTACTCTCGTACCTTTTTGCCCGAATGAAAAATCTAATAGTGAGTTGCACGTTTTGCTACAGGAAATTTCGTGTCAACTTGCCTGATCTTGTGTGGTCTGGATTTTCCAGCGGCCACATATCATTTCTGTCCATTCCCAAATTATGGCAATTGGTGAAATACTTGGCGAGCATCTTACATTGCAATTTTGCTCAAAATTATTTTCATTCTTCGTGCTAGTTCACACAAGAATCTTGAAAACGAAGATTTTTCGAGGAAAATTCAAGAGATTAATTTTTCGTTTCTTCCAGAGATTGTAGATTCCAGATGAAAAAGATCTGAAGAGCTCTTGGCAACTCATTCCTCGGAATCTTCATTTCGAAAGAGAATATTGTACAAGAGTTCGTTTGCATCCGAGCCTCTTGTCATTATTAGAACAGAATGGTCCATATATACGTATACGAGGTTAAAAGAGGGTCCGAAGAGCGAATGGTACACGAGGATTCCCTCTTCCTCGCTTTGCTCGCCGAGAGTCGAGGGTCTTTTCCCTCCGGGTGCAAGCCTCGCAAGAGGGTTGCGTAGTTGTTGCAGGAGTGATACCCTGTATACCGTATCTCGGTACAAGGAGAGAAAACACACTTACGAGTAGGGGATTGAGAAAGAAAAAAAAGTAGCGAGGTGATCCTGTATCGCAATATCCACGAGACCCCTGTCTCTGGAGCGTGTTCTCATTTACCCACCACATACTTTTGCTAGGTGCATTTCACCCCCCGAAGAAATCTCCATCCAAAGGGAGAAATGGAGAGAGGGCGAAGAGTTTGCAAGCAGGTAGATCGGTAAATGTGGATGGCTGATGCTTTGCCCTGCCTGCTGTAGGTTGGTAGGTAGGTAGGTAGAACATTAAGCGTTATGTAGGCTGGAGGGAGAGGTTATGCGACAGATTGCTTCTAGTAAGCGAGAGAAAAGACAGAGATGGAAAGCTCCCTCTCGATGTACAAGGGAATTAGACCATAATCGTCCACGCGTGGTGTGCATTGCTCGAAGGGGGTACATGCGTGCATTTACTCGGACCTCGGTGTTCACTCGACTCTCCTATATGTGTACATGGACATGTAATACCACGTATTCATATATCGTGTGGTATATTCCATATTAGCGGAGAGGGAGGGTCGAACCATTTTCCTTACCGATGGATGTAGTGCTATCGGGAAATTATGTCACCAGTGTAATGATCAGTCGTTTGAAAAGTTGGATGTCAACGGATCTATTCATTCCGAAGTAACTTTTCTCCGTAAAATAAAAATGGAACTGCTGGAAACTCCATTATAGTTTGCAAATTAGTTTTTTTGTAATTATAATTTTGTTCGATTCCTTCGTATATCGCTGCATTGAGTTAAGTAGATTTGAGAAAATTTGGTTTAAAAGTTTTGTCCGATTTTTTCTTGAGCTCTAAAGTTTTGCTTCTGGCCTAAAGGAACGTCACAACTTTCTACCATTGTCAATAGTTCATTTTTGTGCTCGTTCCCGTTATTTATATCTTTTGCAGTATATCGATCTATTTTTTATGTTCTCTAATCAAGGCTCCGATTACTTTATGAATTTCATATTTTTCGTGCTAGGTTTTAAAATACATTTCACACAGTGTATGAAGTCGCGAAGGATCTGAAGAGTTTTTTTTAAAAGCGATTCTCCAAGCAAAGGCCCCGCAGCTAGTTGAACGCGAGTTCCTCTCGCGACGTAATTGAATTTCTCGAGTGGTGTGCGCGCAAAAAAAAATCAATTTCGGTTCGTTCGGCTGACGCTTGCGCAAGCTGCCAGTAGGAAACTGCTCGCGAATTGAGTTCTGACGCATTTTTATCCTGCAGTCGATATGGAAGGGAAAGACTTTTCCTTGTTCGCTTTTATGGACCCTCGTCGGTAAAAATGATGGCGTCAGTTGCTGGAAAAAAAAAACCTGCAACGGATAATGAAGGGAACTCTGGGAGAATTGATCGTCTCGATTGATATTCGAAAAAATAGATTCTGGAGAAATTTATGGAAAACCATTTGTTCTGAGAAACCGATTCCATCCAAACATGCTTGACAATCGTTCATCTTTTCCAAATCGACTTTGACATCGAGTGACATTATCGTCGTGTGGTAAATCTATCGATAAAGTCACACCCTATTTACCATACAACGATCCCATGGAGCATTTTTATCTTACGATACAAAAAACGAGATTTCTGAACTCCATGCAATTCAAAACTGCGTTCTGATTCAAAATTGGGACAATACCTTGAGAAGCATGTATCACAGACTTGGGCAAACGCACTGTATCTCGTTAGGGGAGAAATACTTGTATGACTCTGATTTTGTTGAACAGAACGAAGATAAATCGAGCAATATGACTGGAGCGATGTTTCATCCATCAAACAATCATTCTCTAGGTGTTACTTCCGTTGGGTCATCTCTCGTTCGGACAGATTAGAGTTGGAATGAATTATTATCATTGTTCGAAATGTTATTAGTTTTTCAATTTCTATTGAAATCATCGAAATTTCGTTCTTATGTGATTTTTACTTTTTTCAGCATCTTTACCACCTGCAGACGGGCGAGGGTTTGCTGAGGGAAAGGGGCCGAGGTCGAGGAAAAGGTGGAACCAGGGTGAGCCATTGAATTAATTCAAATCCTTTTTTTCATAATAAAAATATAATAATAAAAGACGTGGATTTTATTTTGTTCGATGATTTCGAATCGATAGAAATTATTTCATCGATTGATTGCTAACCTCCGGAGGAAGGGGGCGAGAGAAGAAAAAATTGAACAATTTCAATTGCAAATCGTAAATTTAGCAATAAACGTGATAGTAAAAAAGTCGAATAGCTTTTACGAATGATTCTTTAGGAAGTACAGCAAGATTTGAATCGTGTCGTAACTCCATCGGTTCGCGGCACTCGAACGACTTCATAAAATCCGGAAACTGTATTGCCTCAGTTTTCTGAGCACCGGTATGAAGTACTCCTTGAAGACTACGATCTTTACGATCTCCTATAACTCGTACTTTTTCTATTTGCTCTTTTACTCCATTTCCTCCTCGAGTGGCAGTGCTTGGAGCTTCCGGTTCAGCAGCCTGTACGTACTTTTCGCTCGCTTAACGTAAACTCGCCCATCGAGAATTCCTCGGAAACGTCATTCCTCCAAATATTAATAACAACATCCTGTCGGCTTGTATGCATTTTTTTGTCAAATTCAATTTCATTTTTCTTCTGGAAACTCGAAAAATCGTTAACAACTCATGCGAATCGATTATCATTGATCGTTGGATTTATTTATCGATGACATTCCGAGTCAACTTTAAATTCGTATAATTATTTTCGTTCGACCCCAAATATTTCATCCCTTAAAATTTCAGGATCGCGAGAGCGGACGGCTAAATGGAGAAAATTTAAATGAAAATTTAACGTCGCGAAGAAATAGCGAACAGAGAGAAGATTACGTTTTCCCTTCGCACCACTTCACTCCCTCGTCCCTGATACTGGGCTGTATAGGAGTTTGAGAACTGATATTAAACAAGGCGCTATTGATCGATGCGTGGGTTGTCTCCCCGCCTTGCTCGTGAAACGCGCTCGCACCGCCATGTTTAAAATTTTCACCATTTCTGGCTTGTCCCCCTGCCGGACGAGACCACAACCATCCTTAACCCTCCACCGCCTATTTTCCTTCCTTTGCAGCCAAAGCCACCACGACCGATTGTTGCTTTTTTCCCCCAGCCCCAGTCATACAAAACGTACAATTTGCACGGAAAAATGTCTGGGAATGTGCGAGGAAAGCCTTTCATTTCCAATTAACTGTAACTCCAGCAAATTCATTTAAACTCCGCGGATTCTAATTCAGACGGATTCCAATTTTGGGCTGCAGCAGACTCGATTAAAATTATGGAAATCTTGTCTGCATGAGATAATTCTTAATCGCATGAAATTTCACTAGTTTCAATTCAATGAACTGCTGGAAAGTTTAAATTAAATCTTCTCCTCAAATCCAAAAATAAATTTTACAGCTGGGCAAGCTTGTTTCAAAGATTCATTAATTATCACGTGCATATAATTGAAGCGTTTTATGCAAGGAACATTTTTTCAGGAATGCTCCGATTTTCATCGCTTTTGAATAAAAAATTATTCATTTTCTGCGACGATGTTTTTTTTTTTTTTTTTATTGAAATCTAAATCTTTTCTTCGAGTAAAAAAACTCTCCAGCCAAAATGTGAACTCGATCCCGTTATGGTGATGAAAAAAATACAATCAATTATCACGACGTATGTGACTCCCAGTGTGGAGTGTAAAACGTACGTATAAAAAATTTCAGAAACCCTCGAAGCTTTCTTAGGGCTAATAAGATCCAGCAGTGTGTCTGACCCTACCAATCACGGTCTAGGCACGCTCTATGGTGGCATGAGAAAAAACTGACTCTTATATACAGGAAGAACAACAGACACGAGGTCTGAGCGTGGGTCGAGGCGCCACAGTCGCAGTTATTTATGGTCACAAAACCCCAAGATTTTTTGTTTATTTTTTTTATGTATCAGGGCAGTGTGCGTGTTTGCCACCTGTCTATCGCTGCCTCGTCTGTCACAAACTCGTCTTTGAAGATCTTAACTCCATGACGAATACTTATTATTTCACTTTTGACTCACCCATTATTACTCACCGGTTAATCAATCAAATAATAAAAAACATTTACAATCTCCAAATGAGGCCCGACGTCAAAAAGAAACTATTCGATCCTAATTTGTACAATCGTAATTATCGTCGAAATAAACTGTAGGAAAAATGCAATAATTGCTGCAGTCAACAGTAGAAAAAAACACTCTTCAGCTCGACGATCGAATATCTCTAGAATTCATGACGACTGCTCGTCAATAATCTATGATTATCGGTAATTACAATAGTGAAATGTAATTGCTGTTTAATCATTATAGATGGATTTCTACGATTGATCGCAATCTCTCGTTCCGATCAGTCATAGCAATCGCTTTATTGGTCCTGAGGGGTATAAAAAATCGAATGATCAATTATCGTGTTTTGTTCTGTCTTACATTACGATCAACATCTGCAGACCACGTCTGGGCACTGTCATACCCATTCGAAACTATTTATGCTCATTTCTGTAATCTTATCTGCGAACTTGCAGATAAAATGATCTAGTGAGGTAATGCTTTGCTGTTGGAGATTCAAAACCAATGCAATTTGAGGTTCACATTAGTAGAAAAATATTTCAAATTGACGAAAACAAGTAAACACGTTTCGTAGATTAAAAAACGAAAAGTTCTGGGATATAATGGGACAAATTTTTAGCTTAAATGTACGAAACAATTCTGAAAACGTTTTGTCATGATATGTTGACGAAAATGATTAGTCAATGGAATTCTAGGTGCCCGAAAAGTAATGTGACGTTGACTATTTTTTCTCTAACTCGAGGCTGTACTCTCGGAAAGAATAAAGCACACAATTTATCGTGCAATCCTTCGAAAAATATTACGTTATCGTTCACGATGACGACAGAGTCTCGGGCTTGTTATCGCCGAGGCACAGCAGTGCGTATGCGTCATATCGATGCACGTCGTCAAGGAAGGGTCGGTCTGTGTGTGTAGAAATATTGTGCGGGACGGGCACCGTGTCTCCGTATCGACGTGTGTTGCTCACTATCCTCGGCTGACGATCCGCACGAACATAAAATTAAGAATAGCCTTCCGCATATCATACTGTGCCAACAAAATTTTACTGGAGATCTGAATATTTCTTTATGCACATTATTTGCAAATTAATTCCCTTCATTTCTGAATAAATTCAATTTTCAAAGAATTTCATTTTCATTACCTTTAGGAGGTTCGCGAGATTTTCACAGATGAGGATAAAAAAAAGTTGTCATTTCATTTTTCGATGCCATGATCCCACAAGTTCGTTCCGTTCCTACGGAAACTATCAGCAAAATTCGAAATGATCGAAACTCGTTTTTCCCGAAGACTGAGCGGCAAAATATACTGTGAAAATGAATTTTTTTATTTTTTTCAATCATCCAAAAATAGTCGAGCGTATTCAAGAAAATGTTGATAAAAATGGATGTACGATGCTGTCGTTTACTCGGACAGCTCTACATTGACACATGAAGAGCAAGAGATTGAGAGAGAAGACGGAAAAAGGAGGAAATTGTTACATAAGCGATGAGAGGCATCGAGTTATAGGTAACCGAGTGTGCGGTTTGTTGTGACTAGTGTGAGGAAGAAGATGTAGTTGGTGGTGGTTATACCTAGGGAGCGTTCTCCTGCTGGTAATCTAAGAGGCGAGAGAAGCGATGGTGCGAGTAAGGTGGTGTAAGAGCTTTGTTGTTGATGCCGCAAGTAGAATAGGAGTGAGTCGACCGCGCCAGCTCGGTTTTCCTTCAAGAGGGATGACGGAGGAGCAACCGAGAGTGAAGTGGCTTGAAGGGGGAGGAGAAAAGGTGTTGGCAAGTTCAAGCGGGATACTACCGACAAAAGTCTTCGCAGAGCAGTGAAAGATAAAACGAGATAGAAATAGAGAAAGAGGGAAAAAGAGAGAGAGAGAGAGAGAGAGAGAAAACGGTGGAGAGAGAAGGCAAAAGCTAAAGGATGAGCGGTGACACCACAAAGCGAGAGCAAAATAGCGAGAGTGAGGAAACAGAAAGGCAAAGAGGGATGGGTTTGTGTGTATGTATGTTATTCAGTGCGAGATCCAAGGCCAACGGCAAAACGTTCTGCAACTTGTTGCAGCAGCGGCTAACAAACGAATGCTTCGAGGATTTCCATTCCCCGTGGCCCCGCAGCCCCTCGTTCGATTATCGAGAGTGTCTGCAACCACGGCATGTTTACCCTCTGCCGCCCTTGAATATGGGGGTATAGGAGAAACGCGAGAAATGTCAAGTGACAAAACCTGCTGACGAGAGTTAAAATAAAAACGTGTTTGTTCTGACCCTCGCCGTAGTGAGGCGGCTTTTAAAAACGAGGGGTAACATTGTGGAGTACGCGATATACGGATATGAACATTCACCTATATGTATGTTTATACGTGCGTCCATCCATACAACTGAACGATTATATTACACGGCTAATAACGATGTTCATACAGCAATTGCTTGTTGAGGGGTTAACACATGAGAAACACAGGGTTTCGAATGCACTCAGCAGCACTGTCGCGCACAGTGCAACGTCGAGGGTTAAAAGTATCGTCATGGCTACCGCAACGCCTCCGCATGCATATATGTACACGATATATACGTAGCTGCGACATCGTCGTCTTTTCGAGGGCGTCCAGGGGCTTGCCAGAGCTTCTGGCTCTCCTCGTTCGGTTTGCAGCCAAGGGGGTTGGTTGTTGAGTCGGTTCCCCTCGGGGGTGGATGTTGGAGGGGTAGTCCCGCGGTATGCTCCAGGGGATAGCGGGGAAACGAGGAATATCGCTTGTTCCATGCAGCCAGCAAAAAAGCTCCGTGACGGAGGCTCAGGCCGTTGCAAGGCAAAAAGAGAATGTGCAAAAAGGTGAGAGAAGGTGCTGGAGAGATACGGGATTGCATGAAGATATGAATTCCTTCGCTTTATGCATTTTTAAACGCTGCTGGGTTTTTGAAATGGCATTTTGCAAATTTAACCCTTCGGTGACTTCGGCAATAAATTATTGATGGGCCCACGGACCACGTGACGGAGGCTAATTTAAACAAAAGACGATTAATTGTTAAGCGATCAATCGATAAAATCCTCAATCAAAAAACCGTCGATTCTTCACTGACCCTCATTAACCCGATTTCCTCTCGAATCTTGAGGCTTGGTTCAACGACTAGGCTGAAGAAAAAGGACGGCGACAGAACGGGCGGGAATGATGGTGGGGCTTAGGAACGACACGGAAATGCACGAACATTTCCGAGAGTCTCAACGGGCCGAAGAACGCGCCAACCCGCGAACTAACGCTGCCCCGGCCGTTCTCTCACTCTCTCCCTCTCTCTACATCGTTCTGCAATATTCCGCTCGGTATATCTGGTGATGCTGTTCTCTCTGTAGCCGCGTTTGCTGACGAAGACGTGGAGAGAACGAAACCGCGGTGGCGCGCAATTGACGCCGACGCGAAGCGGGAGAACTAGCTCGACCAACCAGCTCTGGGGAACGACGGACGGAGAAAGATACACCGCGGAGAAAAGAGGGGCAAGCGCGAGAGTGAAGCCAAAGAGGAGTAAGAGGAGGAAGAAGGTGACGAGGAGGGAGTACGAAACGAGAGGGGGTGTAGGCGTGGGTGAGTGAGAAAGAGAGAAACGAAGAGAGGGAGAGAGAGAGAGAGAGTTACCTCGTGGACGAGATAGGTTCCTGGGAGGGATTCGTTGAGGGGGTTGTAAAGAGAGGGAACGAAAAGGCAATGCTCGAGCGACGAAGATGGTTGCATTGTATGAGGTTCCGCTGCATGTGAATATCTATATGCACAAAGAAAAAGAGAGAACGGAGAAGGAGAACGAGAGAAGAGGAAAATAGAAGAGTGAAACAGCCAGCATAGAAACCCTCAACACAGTCATAAGTATTTACGTGCAAATACACACAAATTTGTACTTGTGTCTATTGCATATACATATATACATAGATTCGGACGACTATACAACGGCGTTCACACGGCACGCGCACACGATAGATAGTCGCGCTTCCTCTCGCTCACGTAGCAGACGCACGAGAGTCGAAGCGAATACGTACGAGCTACACGATCATCGCGTGTTAAAAAAACGTGTTCCAAAAAAAGGAAAAAAAATAACAAGTATCTCGTAAAAAAAAAAAAATATATCTGGAAAAATAATGAGAAAATAAACGACATAGTCATTTGAACTTTATTCACTATTTTTTGTCGTATTTTTTTATCGTCAAAACAAAACCCGTGTGTCGAACAACCTTGAAGGAGATTCGCGCTTTTGTGTCACGAGTCGTCGATGATTATAGTTTGTCAATATGGGAAAATGATTCATTATTGTGGGGTGTGGTTTGCACTCGGGAAACAATAATTTAGGAAACAGACGACACGGTCTCTTCCGAAGTCGCCATACACTCATGCGCTCGTTCATTGTTGGGATCTAATTTTTTTAATAACCAGTCTGAATTAGTATCAAAGCAGAAGTGTCTTATAAATTTAAACTTTTCTTTGCACGAGGAATAATGAGAGGAAAAAAAAACTGAACAACGCGTTCGAGACAAAAGGGTGGAATAAAAAAGTTAAAAAAAGTTGGAGAGAAGGACGAAAACATCGTGTTATGCAGGGTGATAAGGGCATGGGTATTGGAGTGTGCTGGAATTTGTGATAGGAGAACGATAAACCGGGCCAGTGTGAGTGTAACGAAGAGGCGAATAATGCTATAGACGGCGAAAGAAAGAGAGAGAGAGAGCGAGAGGCCACCGAAGAGAAAATAAAAGTAAAAAAAGTGGAGGGAAAAACGAGGAAGAGTAAAAAAAAGATTAAAAAAAAAAGACACAGCGAAAGAGAGAATACAACGAGACAGAGGGGAGAGATATCAGAGGAGTGAGTTACTAGAAAGAAGGGAAATACAGAGAGAGAAGGATACTGAGGGAAGAGGAGGAACCGAGAAAGAGGGAGAGCTTCCAAACGAGCGAGAGACGAAGTGAAAGAGTGCGAGCGACGCGAAGAGTGATCGAGAGGGACGAAGAGTCAGTGAGGAAAGGCTGAGCACACGAGGGGCCATCGAACGTGGAGAGCAGAGACTCGCCGTGGCCGTGGAACGGTGAGGGACTTCGTTTTATAAATTCATTCGTGAGCAGAGTGTGTTTTTACTCAGTTTTTATTTTTTCTCTCAATCCAGTAGAGAATTAATGAATCAATTAATTCACCATTATTTTGTGTCGATACTGAAGTGCGTTTTAAAAAATATAACTCACAAACAGCGAGAAGATTACTTCAAAAATTAAACAAAATCGAGGAATACGCGATTATACTGACGCGCAGCGGACAACATAAACCGGCCGCCGCTGTCTGGAAGCGCGGAGTGCCGTCGTGAAGAGAGTAACAGAGACAGAGAAATTGTGAGAGGGAGAGAGTCCCGCCGAGGCAGGCAGAAATCGATTTTCCCCCGCGACGACGGTGTCGACCGTACGACGACGACGACGACGATAAGAAAAGGTGAGCAACGAGATTGAGTGGGAGGATGACTGAGAGAGAATGAGAGATACTCAACGGACGGTAGACCAGCAAAGACAAAATCATTCCCTTCCATTTATGCGTTCGAACATTATTTTTCATTGATTATTATACAGTTTCCATGTCAATTTTCCACTTGATTCGATAAATGTGAGTGTTTTTGCGTTCGCGAATGCAAGAAAATTTCTATATCCTCGGAGGAAAGTTTTCCCTATTTCCGTCTATCTTTCATCATTCAAAACAAATACAAGCATGCGCGTACAGAATTGTCAAATCTTCCTCATATAACAACGATAAAATAAAAAAAGAGCATTCGAAAGCAAATTTTCTCCTAAATTCTTTCTGTACATTTTTTGCCTCGGAAAATGAATGGAAAAAGTGATAATTTTCTTGGATCGGTACTCCGAGATCCAAGGCGAGAAGTGGCGAGCATTTGCGCGGGAAAATTATATTTACACTCGCGTTATCAATGCATGAAAATGTTTGGTGCAAATAAATTCAAATAATCGGCCAAAGTTGAAGGGTTCATGGACGAGTGTTGCCTTTGGTTTTATTCGATGGTTCGAAAAAGAATGTTGATTGTCGCGAAAACGGTGTCCATCGTCTTGTAAATCGGACGGTCACCCGCTATACTTTCTTGGTCAATGTACAACGGGTGCGTCGAGATTTTTAGAGACCTTCTCTTGTATCTGATAAATTCAAATATGTTGTTATTCCGTATACATATGTATATAGTTACATATAAACGCGCGATCCGCATCTCGAGCGCGGGGATTTTCTCTCCACTGTCTCGAGGTCTTTTCCCCCTCGTCTTTCGCTTGTCTCGGCTCGTATCTTCTCGAGTATATATCGCAATGTACATGCTAGCGTGAACGCAGCGAGAACATCGAGAGCAGACAAACCACAGACAGAAAACATCAAAGTCTAACCGTTGCAATGTAGAAGCACGCCATCATTTTTCTTGTTTTCCTCATTTGCTGTTTATCGGAGTGCACGTGGCACACATCAACAAATTATGATCGCGAAGCAAAAAACAGGGAAAAAAATTCATTCTATATTCTTGGCAAAAAGCGTTCAAATGATATCGATCGTTATGCGACGTACGAAATGTCACAACATCGAAGAAGGTCTAAAAACACTTGTTGAACTATTTTTTTGTCATTATTTTCGGGTTTCAATTCGAAATGAGTAACGACTCATTTATATTTATCGATTTTTTATACCCAGGTCGTGATTTATTGGTTGAGACACAAATTGCTATAGGAATAGTTTGCAGCAAGAAAAAACTGACAGACGTAACAATCAAGATCTCTCTCAACTTTTATTCTGGTTGATAAACGACGAATACATATTATTGAGAACAGCATAAAACTTGCGAAGATTCATTACTCATTCAGAGAGTTTCTCGTGGTAAAGAAGCATGGGGAGGACGGTTGGTGAAGAGTGTGGCGCGTACGTCATATATGCACAAGGTTTTCGCTAGTCGTGACCACCTCCTCGTTATCGGACGTCACGCTCCAATTTTTTATACTTTTTTTCCTCTGGCACGACAGAAGGGAATAACTGGAAAAATATATGCAGGGGGCAATGTGTATGGATGACACGTGCAGAGCGCAGTAACGAGAAAAAAAAAAAACATTCCAAAAATACGTCACAGGCAGGTTTGGTGAATTTTTCTACAACAGGGCATCACGGTTTTGCGAGTCAAAAAAGTTGATCGAAATGAAAATATTTGTAAAAATAACAAAACTTCACGTCCCACCTGAATTAGAAGAAAACGAAACCGAAATTTTATTCCGCTGAATGCTGACAATTCGATCGAATTTCAAGGCATCAAATCAACGAAAGAAAAACGCAAATGTTTCACTTTTCCTTAAGGTTTTGCATATCGTGTTATGCACCAAAACGTTTGCTCTGTGAAGAGACGAGAGAATCTTGAACGTTATGTTCATATGTGTGTTTGCCAGTGGTACAAGAGTTGCGCAATCCTTCGAGTCTGTATCGCGAGGAATTCAGGTCACGCGTTTATTCTATGCTATTACCGTCACGCCATGAAATTCAGTACGTTCGATCTTCCACAATATCGTTTGTTTCGCGATAAGAACGAAAACAAAAATTCATTGAAAGTTTAATTAAAAAATAGCTTTGACGGAATTTGTTCAGCAATTTCGTCGCTTCGTTGATTTCACCGCGAGGAAATTTTGCGTTAACGCTACATATTTCCTTTACATGTTCGTTCTTGTGTAAAGAATCACGTGCAACCTATCCACGTGAAGACTACAAGTTAATACGAGTTGTTCGAGCTGTTTTATCATTACAACAATATCAATGTTATCAACCTAGTGACAACAATAGCAAAACTTAACAATATGTCTTCACGAACAGACATCGATGTATTTTTATCTGTCATTCTCAAGTGCCCGGCAAGAATAAACTTTGAGTTCGTTCCTCGGTTAATCCTCTGCCAGGTCCCATCTTCCGGGCTCTTGCACTCTCCGGATGCCTATCCGAAAAAACTGCTCTAATAGAATCCACTTTCTCGCTGGAAACAACGATGATTGACAGGCCAAAAGACTACGAACCCTCAATCATCTCTTTATGACGGGGCTCACAATCTTCTTCCCCTATTCTCATTGTTATTTTCCATACCGCGATTATATTGTCTATTATTGTCTATTATTTTCAACGCATTCTGACAGGAACAGCTGAATAAAATGGTCAATAAGAAAACCCATAATTGAATCATAGTCTTGAAATCGTTGGGTTAAAACTCCATGGACATTGGGGCATTCGTCTGAAATTACCGATCGAGTGCCAACAATTTATTAACGAATGTAACGAACTCATTATTGAAAAAATGAAAAATCCACATGAATCTTTTCCGAGATGTGGAAAGTTTTCACAGCCGCGAACATTTTGAAAGAAATTCGGCTTTTGGATGATCTGTATTTCTTTCTGAATTTGATTATAAACGAGAAATGCTGCGATGAAGGGTTCGTGAATGCAGTGCCATCGTCGATGAACAGACATAACTATAGCGTCCTCGTGCGATGCGCTTATATTCACAAACAAATAATCTGACGAGTGTTGCGAGCATCATCACATTTATTGCCGAAGTCGATTATGAATTTTGATGTGAACTCGACAAGAAGAGCTCCGCGCGTTGGATGCTCGACAGTCTGTTGTGCGGTCTAGGAATAAACATACATATGAGAATGTCTAACCGGTGTCTAAGTTACTTGCGTTTGTTGATAAATCAGTAGCGAAAACCGCGTCGACACTCAACATAAAAATGAGCTGCCGGTGGTGGCGAAAATTTTTTATTTTGCGGTCAAATAATTGTTATTCTCGTAATTAATTTTACGATGGATGATGAAAAATAGGTAAAAAAATTTCAGGCTCGGTCAGTTTCGAGTTTGAAACACAATTTTCTCTAAGAAAATTGCAAATTTATGGCAGGTGGTTAACGGAGCTATATTCGTTGTACCCCCGTCTCTTCCTCTCTTTCACTCTTTCTCTCTCTTGCTTTTTCGCGTTCGGTCTACTTGAGAATTTTTTTTTTTTATCCAACGAGTACTCGAGTTAATGAATTTTCAACGGTCCGGAAGTACTTCAGAAGTGCAATTCGTTTAACCACCCGGTGGCTGGGGAAAATGTCGCGCTGCTGCTCCTCGTCGTCCCTGGGGTCGTTAAGCAGCTCTTACGTATTTTACGTCTTACGGTTATACAAAAAAGGAAACGTAAACAAAAGATAATGAGATTCGAATTAAAGTCTGATTACAGCTGAGTCGCTTTATTACTCAGTTCGGAAAAATTTATGTAAAGTTTAAACACCTTTGGAACGTTGTTTCTAAAAATGCTTGGCAACTGTATAGAAAATACTCCACGATGTTATTTTGAAATTTATTTCTATTTTTTTTTCCGTGTGAATTTCGTTCTCTTGTTCCGGTGAATATGCTGATCAAACGAACCATTATAAAGATCGCTGAGGGTGTAACTACGACACGACGAAATCTTTGTGTCAGCGAAAGATTTATTCGTGACTCGCGAGATACCTGAAGAAAAGGGAACTCGTAAAGTTACGAATATCTTATAAGGGCCGCCGGCGTTGTACGAAAAGTCTTTCCTCTTTTATGATCTTGGTAATGTTTTCGTTATTAAAATATTCCAAGTCTTCCTCAGCCCATTAAAATTTTCCTCACTGTAAAAATACACTCATGAAAAATATCAGCATACTAAAAACATACTAGTCAATTCTAGACAAGAGGAATATGCAATCATGTGAATTTACGATCGAAAATTTAAATGCAGTTTTGACATATTTTCGATACTTGTTTGTGTGGTCCCCAAATAGTAAGAAATTCTGTAGATATTCGTAATTCAATTAGTCAATCGAAAATCAACGTATTCGTTTCGGTCTACTATTACTAGGTTCATTACTATATTCACCAAGGTGAATACAGTTTCAGGAAAATCTAATACAGTTTGCACTTGGCTCAGGTCGAACAGCATCGAATTTTCATTAAATTCAAATGATTAAAAATAGTCGAAGATCGAAGGGATTACGTTAATCAAATGGGAATATGTTTTTCCAATAAAAAATCATTTTTATGTGCAATTATTTTTCATCACTCGTGACAACCCACTTGAATCTTTCATTCAAATGTTATTTCGGTATACTTCGAGGGCAGGCTGTACTCGACGACATCGATAATTGTTGCAGTTGGCCTCTCGCAGGGGTTCTCCGAATACTCGTCATCGCCATTAAAAAAACATACTCCGAGTTTGCCTCGAGACGTCCCTGAACGCTCCGTACGAAAAGTACATGTATTGTTCGAGGCTTGTGACTCGAAGCTTGCTTTTACGACTCTCCGAGCTAACGTTCTATGTAGCCTTTAGCTTTTAGAGCTTCTACACCAATAAGGTACAAACACACACGGTACAGGTTATCGGGCTTTGAACAATATGACCAATAAATATTGCAGTCTACGAATGCACTTGTATGCTAGCAAGACAGTGGCGAACTAACGGATACCGACTGTCCTATGTTTTTATTTATTGAACATGGAAAACAGTAAGCACTAAATAATTCCTATGGGATGTTCAATTTTGCTCAGTATTTACCGAGTTAAATAATTTTATTCTCCATGTTTTTAAAGCGTTATTTACATCAGGATAACAAAGTTTCGTTCGGCAAACTACGAATCGATTTATCTTTGCGTCAATTTTTCTCGGCGTTCGCGTAAAACATGATGGAACGTGGTATATACAGATCGAGCTCGTTTCTCACATTTGCAGCCAGTCGCAAGTCGCATAATCGAATTCTTAACACCGGAGGGATGTATGGGAACGTCGGGGCGGGGACGAGGACGAATGGTGACTTCCGGTTTGGGCGAGATGCCAAGGCGAAACACTGTATACGAACAGATAAACGCTAGCGTTTGAGAACAAAAATCGGCTTTATTTTTGTGGAGTAAAAATAGTCCTGAGGCCAAATACGTTTCTTATCAATACGATTTTCGTCGGAATAGAAAAATTTCACATTTATTTCTCGTATTAGCGCGAAGAAAGTAAATTCAGAAATTTACGATCGATTTCCGATTTTTATGCAGCGCGATTCGTCGGATTTTTCGTGTCAGCGAGTCTCCAGCCTCAATTAATCGCGTCAGTGCAATTCGCAATCTGATGAATTTTCTTTTTTCGCGCCTTTAACCATAGAAGTCAAGGAACGTGTGCACGATCGGTAAAGAATGAATAAAATATCTCAGCGGGAGAGCGCATCGCGTAGCATTCGGTAACAGCAGTTAAAAAGTTATAGCCACAGGCTCTCCTGGCTAGCTTAGCATGGGCCCGAGACCTTGTCTATTTATAGTTCTAACATGTATACAGCGTACACCTAGTCATACGGTATGCCTAATGTCTATCTCTATATAAACGTATACAAAAGGCGTTAATACTTATAAACGCCTTAAGTATATGCCCGTATACATGCACTTGATGTATTTGTCTATGCACTTTATACACACAGTTACTCATTACATTTTTTAATTGACGTGCCAGTGTCATGATTCGCGATGCTGTATCACTCTGATATCCAAACCACATCTACAGACGTATTTAGAGAAAGATATACGTGGATCGCGTAAAAAGTTCAAGTACAATACTATCAGACATAGAGGTCATTGATCTTTCAATTTATAATTCTTGTTGGAGCAAAGGTTATTTTCGGGAAGGCTGAAAGATCATCATACTAATCGATCATCGCGAAAGTTTAAATATATCTTCCTGCTGCTTATCTTTTTCGCGTTATCTGCTTTTATTACATGCGCGATTTATTCATTGCGAATAAAGCTTTACAAGTGTAGAATAACGGTTCAAGAAAAATAGAGTCTCGATTTAAACTTTCGCATGTTTATAATTGATTATTTGAACAGATAGAAAATTCAAAGATTGCCATTGAAATTGTCGGGTCTGTGATTATTATCATGGCGACTACGGGAATAGACGTTACGTGCTTGTACACACGAATAACCGAAAGTTTTGCTTCTCAAACCTCAACTGTGTCAGCACTTTGTGAAATTTGCAACGCATGCACTTCCCACGATAAAAGCAAAAAAAAAAAAAAACGCTCGCTTCGTGACTGCGAATAGGTGAAGTTTACTGAAAGAATATGCATACGAACACTGATTATATTTTTTTAATGTCCAAAAGCACAGAAATCAGCATTTGTCAGAATTTGGAAATACCCCATACAATTTAAATTCGTTTTTTTTTTCCATGATGGTACTCGCGGCTGTTTTGTGTTTTTTCGTTTGAACTCTCGTTCGATGTTCGAAGTCTGAATTGATTGTTTTTTTTTTTTTTTTTTTTTTTTTTAATTAAAAAATTCCTCAAATTCTTTTATCGCTCGTATAGGCAGGTTCGTATAGGTGACAGTGGAAAATTCATCGGAATGGAATTCGGCAGTTCTCGTGACGGACAGACGAAGTTTTGTACCCTACAGAATTATAAAACATATAGATAACGCGAGAGGTAAATGTACTATATGAGCAAGATATAGGAGCACGTTGAACTATGGAAACGAATTGAACGAGCACATACACAGAGCACGTTCTACTTAAGGCCACATGGATATTTTTAGCATTAGGGTCACAACTACCGCGAGCTATACTGTCCTAACTCTTTCGCTCTATCTCTCTTTTCTACAAATGTTCAAGGCTCGGAGGCCTGTGCATGGTTTTGCGAGGCTCTAATTGGAATTGTCGAGGTGGATGGAAGATGAAGACGTTTCGCTTCGTCAAACGAGAATAATGTACATACATTATCAACGAAGATGTCTAGCACAGTCGTACACGTGTAGGTGTATGAATAAAGCCTTCAATAATCTTTTATCGTCGTAACAATACGACAGCAGATGGAGACTTCGAATGTTGGCGGTCTTGTAAATAAAATTATGACGACGCTAAGAATGAATCGAAAGCAAGAGATTTTTGGGTTCTGCAAAAAGCAGAGCAATTTGAACATTTTTGAATTTTCATTTTCCAGAGTTACCGGAAAATCGCGAGACAAGTCAGTACCCCGGATAGCGCGCCAACGGGTCTCGGCAGTCCACAGGCCGGTCTTGGTGGCATTCAGCATCAGCAGCAGCAACAGCAACAACAGCAACAGCAGCAGCAACAGCAGCAACAACAACAACAGCAACAATCGCAGCAATCAATACACGCAGATCCCATGCAGCAAGCAAAGGACAATCTTAATCCGGTGGCGAGTCAGCAAACCGGAGTTCTTAGAAACGGAAATCCACCGCCCCCGGTCGTCTCTATGGTAAGTCATTCGAACAAAGTTTTTTCTCTTCACCTTTATTTTACTGAATTGCGTGTCAAAAAGTTCGAGTATTTCTGTCATTTCGATGGTTTCAAACGTACGAGAGCGATCCTTACGTTGATCATTCAACTCTTCGATATAATTATTCATTCATTTTGAATATCTTAAGTGAGACTGATTATTTGATAACAATTCAAAAGTGAAAAAAGTACTTAATTCATGAACTACAGTGTCGTGCCGAAATTGCAATCTGAGACGTAATAATTTCATACTCCGTTTCGTCCTCGAGGTTTATCCACTGTGGCAGACGAAGCTTTGCCAGAAGAGGCTTATCAGTCTTGACAACTCTTCCCCTCTCTCTCTCTCTCTCTCTCTCTCTCTCTCTCTCGCTCCCGTCAGATACGTATATACATGTAATAAATATGATTGTACGTACGAAGAGGTATAGAAAGGTGTACAAACGTTCCGAACGCTTGCTCCAGTTTCAGTGCTTGTTAATCATATCACATTTGCTTGTTATACTCGTGCAATCCCTCTACCTGGGCTACCTTATTATTACGCTGCGTTATGACGTTTATAACATCGCTCTGCTGTACTTCGAGAGTGAAGAAGCACAACCGATAATGCCAAGAAGCTCGTCCGAGACTTGTGCATATTATTGTGTGCTGGCTCTTCGAGCATCGTTACGTTCAGCAATTAGTCTCGGAATATTACTCACGTTCGTAATGTTTTTTTGCAGAATCATCCGAAACAATCAGACAAAATTAGAAATTTTGTTATTTTGATTTTCAGTAACAAGATTTTGTTTTTCAACGCTCTACTAAAAGTCGTAAATTCCGGAATAAAAAGTGGTTGTCACTTAGAAGATATGTAGAATCTTATAATAGTGATCGATCTAAAAAATATAAACGATTTAGCACTATTTCAAGGTGGAATGAAAATTTGGAATAATTTTATCATTTAATCACAAAGGAAACACGCGTTCACTGCTCTGCCCAATTTTCTCTCTTCTCACTGACGCTTGACTCGTTTTCCTCTCTTTCTCATCGACAAACGAGAGAAAAGAAGGGACCGAAGGAAAGAGATAGGTGGAGAGGGTGCTTCCTGTTCCTGCGGGTATTGATTCACGTTGGTGGTCGGTCACCGCCCCCCCAGCCGGCGTCTACCGACAGTCTACCCCTTCTAGCATTCATGTTTTACAGTTCTTCGTCTCTGTTCCTCTCGGTATTACAGCCTGTATGTGTATATACCTGTCCCTTTTGCCCTGCTCACAACCCTCAACCATTTCGTCTTCGCATACCTTAAAAAGGCAATTCACATCTCGGCACAATCTTTCATCGCCGTTGTCTTTTATCAAAGCTTCAAAACATTTCATCCCGAAAAAAGTTTCTTTTCGTCCCTTCAATAGCGGTTGAAAATCTCATTAAAAAATTTATAAACGTGACAAAAATTCATTCCGTTCAATAAAATTGCTTTTCAAACCAGTATCTCGCCATCAATTGAAACAATTAACGTGGCGATTGAAAGGAATTAATTAATGACTCAGATGATTGATTACGTTTACATTCAATTGTCAACATGATTTTTCATTCACATCGGTACCGGAAAGGATATGCATTTTTTAAGCGTCGACGACCAGAGTTTTCACCGATCGAGTCCAAGTTGTTATAAGGACATCGTTTAGAAAAAAACTAGCACGTAGAGTCGGTGAAGCGACGAATAAATGTGCTGGCACGATATTCAACGCAAATATGCGAATCTAGCAAAAAATATTAACATGGCAAATAATATTTCGTAGCAGAGAGACGGTACTTGTTTGCGTAAATATTTCGTTCGAACGGGACGAAGAAAGGGAAACAAAGGACGAAAGAGCAAGGAAACAGGGCGTGCTTGATCTAAATAATTAATTTCGTGTGGGATGGTCAACAATAACATACAAATTAATAGGAGAAATGGTTACATACGTGAGGAAGAATAATTTTATGCACTGCACGTGAATCTGGTGGATCGAACCGCATATGCCAATATTGTAGATTTTCGAGAGAAGGGGAGAATGAGAGAACCATAACGGAAAAACATAAACGTGGGTGGTTAATGTGTGCGGCGACGATAATTGGCAATATCGAGCCGATAAAGGAATCGACGTTCCGAGTATCCATCGAAACGCGCAATTATGCACCAAACCCGAAACCGCGGAATTCCGGTACTCGTTGGCGCACGATCCGCCCAATGTTACTTCTATATATATATATATATTTATATATCGTAGCCCTCTGCTCTCCATCCACATGTATCCATTCACATAGAAATACAAATGCAGATATGTATAACAATAGAATTGCAACTGAGCCACAATGTACGTGCGGTTTTCACTTGCGATGTATACGAGACCGCTTGGCTCTCGTTTGTAAACGGTCTGTACCATATATGTATATATAAAAGCTCTTTACCGATATCCACGTGAACTCGTGTCCATTGCCTGGTAACAGACGACATTGGGGGAGAAACAATATAATTTGGTCATATGTGCAATATCAGAGTCATATACCTTCGCTTTACACTCGTCGCCCATTGTAAATTCAAATTCAATTTTCCGCTATCATTTTTATCTCGATATAATAGAGTAAGCGATTTCGGCATAATCCAAACACACCACCGTGTTTTTACATGCCAATTGTACATGGATCTATAAATATTTGGCACGAGCCATTGAGTGGGAAGCAAAATCGTGAAAAGTAACAAAAACTATTCTTGAATTCGTGCAAGTATAAAATCGATTTTCACTCTATGCCATTTTTTGTCTTTTTTTTTAACAACTTTTCAACGCTACTTACTCTCCCAGTAATAAAAAACTTTTTACATAATTTTCGTAAATAAAATGAGCCATTTTTGACGATGTTGCGAAACCGATCGAAATCCAGCTTAATCTTTTATGATGCGACGATTTTCTTTTTTTTTTTTTTTAATTCAATAGTTCGTCATAGTCATGTAGGCACTGTAGTTCGGCTTTTTCGAACTTGCATTATATTCAGGAATTGAGCGCCAATAGAGTTGTGACGTTACACAACCGTCTTAGTAAAACGAAACTATCGATGAATCCTTTGCCAGGAGTGCGAGTGAGCTTCAAACGTTCTCACTCTCTCGCCCTGTCACTTGGGAGGTTTCTCTTCCTCTTTTTCTCGTTCCAATGGCAACGAATGTTTCAATTCTCGTTGGAGCTTTCGAGTATCGATATATACTTCAAATAGTGTATACAACGTGTACCTGACAGAGGCGAGAGCAATGAAGGATTAACGTTCTACCTTTCGACCGGATCGCATTTTATGGTTTTTCGCACAATTTCGCTATTGGTTTCTCTCACTGTGTCGCCATCTCTTTATTGCTTTTCATATACACATCGATACATATTTATAGAGCAAAAGATCGCAATTCTCATGGAGAAACAATAGGAAAACCAAATAAATGTCTGTCTGGCAAATGGTCCGGTCTTTTCGTGTCGATAAGTAAATCCCTTCGCTCCGTGATCCAATGGAATCCATTGGGCTTTTCGTTTAATGACATAACACAGAGGGTTAATTGTTAAACTCGTTGCAATGGGATAACGGTTCATGCTAGACACAAGTGCAACGATCACAAAACGTTCTGATGAAATTTGTGAAGGAGATGTTGGAAGATGTTTTCAATGATTGAATGGCTCTTCCATTCATCCAATTCGCTAGCCTCGATCTTCAAATGACATTCTGAAATCTGGGACACGCGATAATTCCATTGTGATTGCATCATCATTACCGTTCCAAAAGATTGAGTGACCGGAAATAGCTCGATGAATAGTACAAAGTTAATCCACAAAACGTAGTCCTTTGGGAAATTCTGGAAAAAGGCGTTGAAACTGAAACTAGAATTGGCCTGGATCAATCTTTCATTTAATCTTTTTACACATATTGAAGAGCTCGTATACACATGACTGTGTATTCAGCCAGAGTGTTACCGCTCCGGGCATTTGATTACTTTTAAAAGCTTGAAATGAAACTCGCGAGTGATTTGCCGCAGGATTTTATTCCATTCCAGTTCTCGCTTTTCCGTTTGTTCGACGCATCTTTTTTTTCGGACGTTTTTGCACAAGTATAGATAGGGGACTGGGAAATGAACGGAACCGCGCTGGCTTAAAAAATAGACGATATTTTCCCTTTTTTTCTGGTCCAGTATGTGGCAAAGTC
Organism: Hyposoter dolosus; assembly: GCA_963921915.1. Classification (NCBI taxonomy): domain Eukaryota; kingdom Metazoa; phylum Arthropoda; class Insecta; order Hymenoptera; family Ichneumonidae; genus Hyposoter; species Hyposoter dolosus. The sequence goes on along the minus strand of OY998130.1, from coordinate 12,272,300 downwards.
GTTATGGCGCATAGTGTGAAGTTTGCCATGATGGCATCCGGTTTTGACAGATTCACGCCGCTTTTGTAACAGCACGATGAGCAGTTTCGTTGATGAGAAGTTTGCATCGTTGGAATGCAACGGAATCTATTATTTTATTCTATTTTTTTAAAGCAGCGCCAAAAATTACTCGCACTAGTCGTCTATGACAATTTTTGCAAATAAAAAACCGAATGTCATAGAAAAATTGAGGCGATTTCCAAAATTTTGAAAATGGTGAATGGATAGAATATTTTTCGTTCAACTCCAACGATGCAAACTTCAATATCGTAAGTCATGAATGTTATGATCGATAGAGTTTCTTGTGATTCGGTAAAAACCAGTGGACGAAGAAGTGATTTTATGATTAAAATAATTATTTCCGTAGTTTCCTGCTGAATCTTCATTTCGTCGTGTTAATGTGTATAATTCATCAAGCTCTGCAGGTTAACCTCAACCTGAGACTATTTTGAAGTGTACTTTGGAAGCTGTCTCTCGGGGATCCAAAAGTTCTGTGGGAGCGATGGGCCCAAAGTGGAGAGAATAGGTCGAGGTCGTGTCGACAGGCTCCTGTACCTCTTGTTATACAGAGGAAGCTATTATATGATGGCGCTATTTATAGTTAAAGGATGGACTATTGGCTATAGTGCAGTGGGATTTAGGGTCATGATTTCGGTCCCCTGGGGTTATGTAGCAACGCGTGTCTATGTCCATTCAGGAAATCTCGTTTTATCCCATCGGTAGACGGTTCGTGTGGTTGTCGCCTGCTCGTTTAACCGCTTGTCGGCGTTGTCACGACCATCTTTTGGTCTTGTTGTTGTCGTAGGTCACACCACTCGGAGGATAACCATTGGTGAGGCGCAAGTGAGGCAAAAAAGGTCAAAGAGGAGCAGGGTATCTCATCGTTAAGCCTCCACTTCCATCCCTCTTGGCCTTACCATTGCTCAACGGTATTTCTACTTGCTCTATCTCTCTCCCTTCCGGTCTCTGGCCTCTTTTCGCTTCTCTGTCTCTATTCAATCAGTCGACGTCCGGATGGATTCTCGTGTGGGTGTTCAAGGGGTTGCCCAACGGCTTTCTCCTATTCCCGACGACAGGCTGGGTTACGTCCCTGAGGTCCCGGAGGGTTCTCTGTCAAGGGGACGTCCTCGCCTGCGAACGTCTTCATCTATCTTTCTCACTCTTGTACCCGCCCTCCACTTATTGACTCTATACAGCGCCCCTACCAAGTTTCACCAGCCTTCAACACCCTTGATGTTATCATAGCATAGGAATCTCTGCCACGATATATATACCGTCCGGCTTGAACCACTTTCGGAGACTCGGCCTCCGTTCTGTACTATATTTCATATAGAAAATGGATGTACCAATATGTATGGGTGATTGGTGGCGTCCCATTCGTCGCAGTTTCCCATCCTCCGAATCAATCGACAAGTGCAATTGAGATATTGATCTTTTTCTTGTGCTTCCGGGACTGCGGAAGCTTTCCGCCATTAAGAAAAGAATAATCGGGGAAACTTTCAAGCCGCATTTACCACTTGATCGTTTTTTATTTTATTAGATCGCATTACTCGATAAAAAGGTCTGCTCGATTGTTGGTTCGATTCTGGGAAGGAAGACTCACTTTGTTTTATTAAGGACCTTCCTGTAGCTTCGTCATGATCTAATTTTTAATCTTTTCAAATTGAGAACAACTTTTCAATGTCCATCATTATTCTTGAGGAAGCAATTATATTTTTATTGAAAAATTGTCCATTGCTCTCTTAAGAGTCTCCCTTTTTTCGTCAGTCATCACGCACGTTATTTCCTTCCATTTCGCTCCAATTATCTCGTCGATTTAAAACGTTGTCTCACAAGCCAAACGACTATAGTATTGCGCAACGTGAAATCGATTTCATGAAAGACAGAACCGCAACAGACGAAGCCAACTTTCTCTTTGCTCGATCAGCAAGTTTCTGCAACCATTCGCGAGCATTGTCTGCTATAGTCGGTGCTATCACGTACCCACAGGATCGCGGTTCTTGCTGTATAAGAACATACATACACGAACTCTTTCCATCGAGCTGAAACATTATCACGACTGGACACGAACATTCGAGAATAGGAGTTCGATCGATGTGAGCCGTGGAACAAGGACTTTTGTCTGCAACATATCAAAATGCGAGAGAATCGGTAGAATCGAAAAAAAAAATAAAAGTGTGGAAGTAACATACTCGACAAACAATATTTCCTTCTTTTTCTCTCGCTCCCTCACTCTTCTTTTTCCACTGTTCTCGAGCACCCTTTGCAAAACAGAAACCCCTGCTAATGAAGCGGCCCGTCGACAAACAAACTCGCTAATTACTAATTAAATCTTTGCACTAACTGTCGACCTAATGAATTCGCGACGAGAGAACGCGTCCGTTCTCCATCTCATGCAGACCAAAAATTAAACTACTCTCCAGCGCCCTGTTGGAGAGTCCAGTAATATATCACATTTACAATATACGACGAATTCTCTCCAGATCCCTACGAGCCTCCCGTTGAAAAAGTTGTTTATAGGATTTATTAGCTTCCGTCCATACTACAGTTTACGAACTCTCTTTTCTCCATTTGCACACAATAGATGGAAAAAGAGGAGTTACATCATTTTTAATTTACACCAAGTTTGTTTTGGTTCTCGTTCAATTGGAATTCACAGACGAAAATTCATTTCAGTTTCAAACTGAATTCGGCTCATTTCAGTCTCATCCCGTTCGATTATTCCTGTTAGCTTGGCAAAAATTCAGTTTCGACACTTTAACTTTTGCCCATCGTGGTATAATTGATACGAATTCAGAGTGCGGGTAACCACAGCGTGATGCAGATTTCGTCGAAATTTATCGCCATGTACGAATTAATATGGAATCTCTGCGTGTCTTCTATTCAAAGTGTAACTTCTATCGAAGCGGGACAAATTTGTTTTCGTCCCCTTGATCCCTTGCCCGACCCAATACACCCGAGGATTACCCTCGGTAATTCAATACCGCTTAATTGGACAGTGGAACTGGTAACGAGCGTAATAAGCCGCAAAACGGAGGCAACAGCGGATGAGAGGAAAACAGGAAGTTTCAAGACGCTACTGGGTGCAACTTGGTGTCTAGAGTTTTGAATTGATTGCCTGAAGCGAGGTCGACATTCGTAGTGGCTCTTGATCTACGTGTACGAATATTTGCTTGAGGGAGAGTTTGCGGAGATTCACCGAATGTTGAAAACGATGTCTTATCGATTGACATGACGACTCGTAGAGTATCATTACAATCAACACTGAACAAATCTCCTTTGATGAGCTTCAAAATCATACAGTAATTAATTATTATTTACAATTTTTACTGGCCCTCTTGATTCTGAGATATTTTCAAGTTTTCTATCGATATTTTTTTATTCATTCGTCTTTCGCCTTTGTACATTTTTTTCATTGTCGAAATGTATATGCGAATAGAGATTGTTACGATTCAGAGGGCCAAAAATCGTTGACTGGTTAGTTTCGAGGACGAGGTCGGATGCTGACCCCTGATCAGGGTCCCAGATCGAGAATCGGGTGAGCGGCGGTTGCCTGCGCCTCTCGGGAGACTCGCAGCATGCTCGAAGGTCAGAACAAGCTGGTCCTTGCAGTGATTCTATCGAGTAAACAAAAGGCATTCGAAAAGGCATTTAATTGGTGTTTTTTTAATGGTGGAGATCAAATCTTATTTATGCACTTTTTCCATTCTTTTTTTTTACCCCCGTTCGACCGTGCTTGAAAAAAAATGAAGGTCAGATTATTTCAATAAATTGTATTCAATCTTGGGCCACAACGTCGTTTATATTTTTCTATAAGTTTTCGTACTGATATTGATATTTCACGAAGAAAGTTCAAGAGTGCCACCAGAGCGGATAGCGAGGGCGAGGATGGGCATGGAACTGGCATGGCACGTCGCGACTAAGACTCTCCTTCATCTCGTCCGTCTTCTCTTTTTGCACGCAGTTTTACAGGCTGGTTGCGAGGTTGCCGAGTCTACTGGGCTCTCGACATGAACAAATCTCTCTCGATCTTTTGGTCCTTGAGGCTATAACCCTTGTTGTCGTGCTTCATAATTTTTCCTCGTTCATTTCACATTAAAATTCTTCCTCTCCCAAAGCTGATACAAATGAAAACCGTGAACAGCTGATTTGGGGGATCGAACCCGAAAATTTTTCGAAATATTTGTTTGATTTATATAAAAGCCATTGGGTTATGGCGAAAAGGGCCGCACAGTTTCGAATTTAACGAGGTTTTTGAGACTTATACATGATAAAGGAGAGACGAGCGAATGCGGACAATAATATACCTCGTTTCCGCGCCCTTGTGAGATACATGCATAATGAAGCTCAAAGAAAAAAAAGGTCGGAAACTTTTATAGCATTTTCCGCGTTCGTATTATAGTCCCAGCGCTGAAAAGCTCGAGGGTGCTTTTCTCCGCTATGGCGGTTGTCGTGTTCATAGCTATAAATTATGACAGTGGCTTTTCACAGTTTTTCTACCTTTCCGTACGCGTAGCGTCATTTCCGCGTGATAAAGTGAAATACATAGAAAAGGCGGATGAAAAAAGGAGAAAAGCACTAAAAAAAAAAAAAAATATGAGAGCGTAGGGCGGGTAAAGCGCATCAAAGCCCAAAGCCAAGCTTTAACGGGATAAGCTAACGCTGTTCACACACCAGTCCTCTCTTTTCTCTCCTTTATATTCTTACCGATATGATATACGTACACAGATATGGAACAGGCAAGCTCATTTCGCAAAACCTGTGTCCTGAGCATTTATTTAAAAGTCGGGTAAGGCTTTGCTCATGCTATTCGTTCTGTGGTCGCAATCCCTGTGCTTCTCATCATAATGAACGAAAAATTAGTTTCCTCTAGTAAGTGAGATGAAATAATCATAACGGACGGATAAAAACTTTATTTTTGATGATCCTGCATTCTTTCAAATTCATAAGGTTCAGATTCCTCTTAGCGCAGTAAAATTGATCCTTTGGAAATATAAAATAAACGGTTTGAGGGTGGGAAAAGACCCGACGAGGTCAAATAAGTGCCAAAGAAGGGAAGCAGTCTATAAAGTTATACGTCTAGGTGTTTGATGAATGAAACGGCGAAAGAAAGTGCTTTGGTGAAAAAAGGGAGTACAGAGCTTTTGAAGAGCTGCACAAGAGGACATTCTACCTCCATGTACATAAATCCTAGCAAGTAAAGAGTTCAGTAAGGGCTTTCACTTTCTCGGGTAGGTATTCTTCGATTCAGTCGAGAGTGATGACTGGATGCTCTGATGTTTTTTATTCCATTTTGTACCAAGTGCATCAGATACTAATAATCAGATCTCTCCAACGTTATTTTGAGCGCACTTGAGAATCTACTTCGCTTCGCCAAGTCGTTGAAGCTTCAATGACTGCGGTTTGTGTTCTTACGTATTATGCGATTTTATAAAAGCTGCTTCCCTGCTTGTTTCGTCAATAAATGCGAATTATTTTTCTGACGTTGAGTCACGTATATAATCATACGGTGAGGGTCTGAAGCTTGAGGTGTCGTGTTCCAGGATCCAAAACGAAAATTGTTTTCTTTTATTGATTTATATTCATTTGTCGGTGATGACTCTGATCAATGAGTAATGGATGAGACTCTTTTGGGATTGTATTAATTGTGGATGTTGGGTAATTTATTGTTGCAGTCGCCTGGTGTGATGCCGTTTTACGGTGACACAGGTGCTGGTTTCCGGCCAGCCGCTGGATTTGGTAACACTGTATGGCACCAGGGTGTAGGTCCCGTTGGTGCAGTCACGGTTGAGACCACACCAGCCGCATGGCCACCCCAGCAGTTTATCCAACAGATACCGGCTCCAAACCAGTTGGAAGAGTTGAGGTATCACACTCAGTATAGTGCCGCTACTCCTTACCACCCGCAACCAGGTCAGTAATCAGTAATGATTAAATAAATATGAAATACGTACCGAGGCAGAAACTCTGATCGAAGAAATCAAGAAATTTGATAATTAATGGATATTTTTTGGTGTGAATTACAGTCGCATACCAGCAACAAGCTTTCATTGCAACCGATCAGTCAGCCTTCCAGCGTGCTGGTGCTCCGGGACAATACGCAATCACGGGACAACCTTCGCCCTTAGCCCCTGTGGCTCCGCAAACGGGTGGCTCAACACCTCAAAGGGGCTTGAATGGCCAATTTATGGACCCTGCAGCGACACCAGGCCAACCAGTTGGCTATGAGCGTCAGGAGTACGTAAACGGCTACCAGCAGCAGGTAAGAAAAACAGTCATATAAAATTCCCATCTCTTCTTCATCCTCCGCTACCACGGATAGAATATCTCGGTAAACTTTGGAATATTGATCGCGACACGGACCATGCGTGATCGGTATTTTTTTTTTCTCTTTCTTTTCGGTCGGTGGCTGTTCATGTTTTAATAAATGTAGAAAAAGTGAGAGTAGAAAATATCTTTGAGCAAGAGAGAAAAGAAAACAGCAATCTTTGTAGGCGTTTACAGCGAGAAGAACACGCGGCGAGACTCAGAGCGATCGATCGGTTTTAAGTTACAGATCGAATGATCCTCTTTTCAGGACGTGACGATGGCACCACCGCCGTCGACCACGCCGACGAGTCGTAGCAGCTCGGTTCACATGGATACGCAACAACAACAGCAACAACAAACTCCCCAGCAGCAATCACAGCAGCCACCACCCAGCGATTCTCAAGTCAAGGGATTCGCAACAATTACCGGCAACGGGTCGGGAAACGAGATGCCTGGGTATCCACTTCAACCGGGCCCACAGAGTTTACACAGCTCTAACGGATATCCAGGCTACGTGGAAATGGGTCAGCAGCAAGTGCAGAACCAATGGCAGCCACAAGTAGTTCAGCAACAAGCACAGGTAGCTGCAGCCACGGCACAACAGCAGAGAGAAGCTCAAATGCCAAGACAGCCAGCTGTTTCAGATGCAAGTCAGAGACACATATGGGCGGACTCCAATACGACAGCAAAAATTGGCAACAACGGAATGAGTTGGTCAGATGCGAGTAGCATGCAGGATCAAACGAGGCCTCCGAGTCACATGAGCTGGGAAAACGGAACTACGAAAGAATCACGTACGGTGCAATCTTGGAATGATAACAACGGTGAGGGTCAACAGCAGCAGCAAAGAGATCAGCAATCCTCGCAGGCTAACTGGTCGCAACCGAATCAAAAGATGCGCGATAGCCAAAATCCAAGATTGACACCGTCCGCTCAGCAGCAGCAAGGCTGGCCTCAGCATTCGCCAAAAATGCCGGACCATCAGAGCTCTGCACAACAGAATCCACGAATGACACCGTCCAGTCAACAACAACAATCACAGCAGCATAATTGGCAACAAAATAGTCCAGAGATTCAAGGTCAGCAGCAATCTGGTCACCAGAATCCCAGACTGACACCGTCCGGCCAACAGATGCAACAACAACAACAACAACAACAACATCAACAACAGCAAATTCAGCAGCAACAACAATTGCAGCAGCAACAACAGATGCAACAACAACAGCAACAATGGGCCCAACAAACGAAAATCGAACAAAATCCACGTTTAACGCCATCGAATCAAATGTCCTGGCCAGATACGCCGACTAGTCAACCCAATTGGTCACCGAGTAGTATGAAGAGTGACGGTAGCCAACAACCTCAGCAACAATGGCCAGAGACTCAACCAAGTCCGCGAAGAACACCGAGTCATCAAACAGGTGCGTGGCAGAATCAGCAAAATCAGGAGAGTAAAATGGATACGCAGATGAGCTGGTCACCCAGTTCTGGTTCGGAAAATCCGGTCAATTGGGGGCAACAAAACACGAAACATGATATGCAAAATTCTGGCGAAAGAATTATGTGGCAGCAGCAGCAACAAAATGCGGAAAATAGCAAATCAAATGGCTATCCCGAGAATCAGGACGGCTCCGAAAATAACATGTATTCGCAATCTAATCGCGTGACGAGCCGGTTGAAATCGATGATTCTCAATAAGAAGCAGCAGCAGCAACAACAACAACAGCAGCAGCAACAGCAGCAACAACAACAACAACAGCAGCAACAACAACAACAACAACAACAACAACAGCAGCAGCAACAGCAGCAGCAGCAACAGCAGCAGCAGCAACAGCAGCAGCAGCAACAACAACAAAAACAACAACAACAACATCAGCAGCAGCAGCAGCAGCAGCAACAACAACAGCACCAGCACCAGCAGCACATGCAACATCAACAAATGCAACAACAGCATCAACTGAATCAGCAAGACTTGCAGTCACAACAAAATCATCATGTACATCATCATATGTCATCGCAGCACGGTAACGGTAACAATGGCTCGAGCAATGATTTCCCCACGGATGACAGAATACGAGAGTCTCACGAGAACGGGTCCGACAAAATGCAGGAAAAAAGATCGGAACAGTATCTGAATTCATCGGGAGTGATGTCGATGTCGCAGCCTAACGAATCCATGACCGGTAATTTTTTATTGCATAGCCACCACCCTCGGGCCGATAGTTTGCCCGACGGTGGTGGCTTATGGGAATGGACGGGAGGGGGAAACCATTTAGGACACGTCAACAATGTCCAAAGCGGAGAGATCGTCCCGGAAACGGGAATAACTGCTATACAAAATTTCATGAAGTATGCGACCGACGAAAAGAATGATCGCGAGATCGCGACGCCTTGTAACGACCAGCAACGGGATACATGGACCGAACCGAGTGCAAAGATCGCGTCAGATAACACTATTGATGACAAATCGTTCCAGCAAAGTCTTGGGATTCCTACTCCGGAGGAAATCGATCAAAAGATCCCAACGGATGATAGAATCACAGATCCAACAGATTGCAAGGAAGACCCGATTATTGAAAAATTCGACAATATTGACTTCCTAAAAGAAGCCGATGTCACTGATCCGTCCATGAATACTGAAAGTTCTGCGAGTGAGAATGCTAATAATACCAGCGTCAATGACGACGGGTCAGATGTTAAATACGACTCTAATCAGACAATCAAGCAAGAAACAACGGAATACTCGTGTACAAGTGACACGATTAATGAAACTAATGAGACACCCCAGGAAGACGGACAACCACACGTGATAAAGGAAGAACCCGATCAGGAAGATGCTGAAACGACCGATTACAAATTCAGAGGTGACGGAGGTCCGGCTAAATTGACCAGTGATGGTGGTTCTTGGTGCTGCCGTCGTGGTGGTACTGAACAACCAACACCGGAACATCTACGCGATGGCTGTTGTCAGGGCCTTCAAACTAGGGATGAGATATTGGCAGAATCACCGCAGAAACCTGATCCCAATGTCAAAACTGAGGATACGAGTTCACCGAGCGGTGCATCAACAGCAACTAAATTACAAGACCATCTCGACAAATTGAAAAACAATGTTAGAACCGAGGTTCCTGATTGCAATTGTTTTCCAGCTGATAAATGTGAGTCTTTAATTCAGGTGTTCGTCTAGTTTTTACTGTAATCTCCCACAGGGTGCTAAACAATATCATTTTGAACTTGAAGGTCCACCGGAACCCGGGTCTTACTATACGCACCTCGGAGCAGCTGCAAATTTGTTAGATCTTCGTAATGACCTCGAAAAGAGAACTGGATTGAAAGGTACAGCAATCAGATTCGAAAAACTTGTTTACACGGGTAAAGAGGGCAAAACGACGCAAGGCTGTCCCTTGAGCAAGTGGGTAAGTTTGTTGAACGAATTTCATACGACATATTCATAGACCAGAATTCTTAGCCAGAGGAAGTACTGAAGTGAAACTTTATTCCTTAAGGTCATCAGACGTTCGGGTACTGAGGAAAAAATATTATCGTTGGTAAAGCATCGCCAGGGTCACAAGTGCGCCACGGCATGGATCGTCGTAGCGATTGTTGCTTGGGAAGGCGTTCCTACCCATGAAGCAGATCGGATTTATTCGCTTTTGAGTCATAAACTCAATCGATTCGGACTACCAACGACCAGAAGATGCGGCACCAATGAACCAAGAACTTGTGCCTGCCAAGGACTGGACCCTGACACTTGCGGAGCTAGTTTTTCCTTCGGATGTTCCTGGTCGATGTATTACAACGGGTGTAAATATGCGAGAAGCAAGACCGTTCGCAAATTTCGATTGTCCGTTAGGACTGAGGTAAATTTTGATTGGCGTTCGTTTATATAATTCGAGTAAAGTAACACGTTTCAAAAATTATCAATTGAGCAACGTTTCGAATTCTTGAATTTTGAAGCAGTGAAAAAATTGATACTCAGAAGCTGTGCATTATTTAGATTCCTTGTAATATTATGCCCCTCCACAGGAACAAGAAGTTGAAGAAAGGATGCATGTCCTTGCGACACTTCTCTCGCCACTGTATCTAAGCCTCGCTCCAGAAGCTTTCAACAATCAGACTCAATTTGAACGAGACGCTAGCGAATGTCGATTAGGATTCAAGCCTGGTAGACCTTTTTCGGGAGTGACTGCCTGCATTGACTTCTGCGCCCATTCGCATAGAGATCTCCATAACATGAACAACGGTTGTACTGTGGTGAGTTTCTGAGAAGTCAATAGACGACTGATTGTTCATTTTGCATTATCATCACATGCGCCTACCTGAACTTTCATCATTGACGTCAGAAAATTTAAATCATCCATTTTAGGTTGTGAGCCTTACGAAGCATCGAACATTGACCAAACCTGATGACGAGCAATTACACGTATTGCCACTCTACGTGATGGACGATACAGATGAATTTGGTTCGAAGGACGGTCAGGACGAGAAGATCCGATCTGGAGCAGTTGAGGTCCTAACGAAGTGAGTTTCCGATCTGCATAGAATCTCTGAAATAATGATTTTACGCCGCGGACTTATTCATAATGTTGCCCGTATTTTTCTAGATACCCGTGTGAAGTACGAGTTCGATCTGTACCACTTCAGCCTTGTAGAAGGCATGGTAAGAAGAGAAAAGAGGACGAGCCGGACACAGCCAGCAATAAAAAAGACACAGCAAAGAATGCTGAAAAGACGATCGAACCGAGTCGAACACCAGGTTTCCAAGATACTGCAAGAACGCCGGGTCCTCGTGACCCTCAATTATCTCTCGAGATGGCTACAATGTTTGAAGGCATGGATGCGCAATTACAAAGTTCTCAGGTATCATCGACCGTTCTTGACAGTCCGGTTTCAATGTATCAAGGCTGGGGTTATCAGGGTGAACAGCAATGGGGTCGCGGTGGTTGGCTCGATCAACGTAAGAATAATTGGTTGAATCCTTGGGGCGAATATCCCTTCGGTGGTCTTGAGAGAGAGGTCAAAGTTGACCCAGACAGTACAAGTTTAGATGATACAAGACCCCGGAGTGCTTTGTCCCAGGAAGATCTCCATCGTCCGGGTTCGAGGAATTTACCAAATTCCACGGTTGAGTCACCTCGTGGACTTTATCCTCACTCACCGAGAGGGCACCCTCTGTCGCCAAGGAGTTCACATCCCGGAACACCGACGGAAAATCCTTACTCAATGCCACCAAGATCTATGCCAAATTATCAAGAGCAGAAAATCATCTCTCCCAGAAGTTCCGGCTATCCGCTGACACCAGGATCGACGGAAGGCGGTTACGGCTTAGCCTCGCCTTCACCGCGGCCTTATCAGAATATGATGGACCCCAGACAGCCCAATACCTCACCACGAGCTGGCGGTTATTCACCTTCTTTGTCACATCTAGAAGCACTCCAACGGAATCCATCGCCTCGTATCGGCCCTCACATGACTATGCCAGGTCTGCCTGAAACTCACGTGAGAAATCAATCACCAGTGATGAATCATCAAATGCATCAGCAAAGAGGGCCGAACGGTGCGAATTATGATCCTAATTGTCAGCAGAAAATGCCATCGCCACGAAATACGCCCGATCACAATATGCAGTCGCGTTACCCCGTCAATCCGGGTCAAAATTGTATGGAAATGCAGAACACCGCGCGGCTCACTTCACCCAAGTCGCAAATGGATCCTCAGTATGCAGCGAGATTGCAACAAACGTATCCGATGCATCATTCGCATCAAGCTCCGTCCAAAAATCAAGAATACATGAATCCAGCCCATGAATCCAATCCAGCGGAAGTAATGCCGGGGTATACAGGTATACAACCATCCGGGTCATGCATGGACAAATCGTACGCGGGAACCAACTCTGAATACATGATGCACAGCCCCTTACAAATTCCTCAGACCGAACAACATCATCCTCAAGTACTCGAAAATCAAGGATTCGCAGCGATGAATGATAACAAAAAAGCTGCTAGAAATCACAGACAAGCTGATGTGAAGCCTCCAGTATTCAACAATTTTCCACCAGCTTCGATAGACCACACAGGCAACTCGCATTGCGGCAATAATTGGAACCCACTCAACAGTTGGCCAATTGATCCCGCCAAGTCTTCAGAACCCCGGCCAACGCATGCGTTAGAACACCAAATGTCAACCGAGCGTTCACAGCAACATCATCACCCTGACCAACAGAAAGTCACCTCGTGGACGGAAAGAATCCCGCAATCCGAACAGGCGAAAAACCAATGCTGGGACAATATGAACGAGCCTTCACCATTCAGAGTTCCAAAGGGAAGACCACCATCGAGAACAGCCGGTGGACCGAGTCAAAATTCAGCTGAACCGAACACATTTCAAAATTCGTTTTCCAAAACATTTCTCAAGCCTCCGGAGCCTCTCAGGAACGCTGGAGGTTGTCCAGAGATATCACCACATGCTTCCAAGGCAATCGCTCACAATGCAAATGTAGCAGCCAATCAGAGGAGATCCGAGTGGCCGGAAGACAAGCTTCGCGAAGGTTTTCACGACGGCAACAGACCGGACATGAGCAATAACGGGCAGGGCTGTTTAGCTTGGGCCGAAGAAATGAAGCAGGTGCAAGATTTCCACGCAATATCGGGATTAGGACATCATGCTTTTCCTCAATATGGCTATCCAACTTATCCAGTTTTTGAAAAGCCCTATCCCAATACTTGGGAAGGATACAATTATCATCATCAGGCGCCATATCACCAGACGCCGGAATATCCGTCGCAATTTTATCAGCAACCCAAGCGCGAGCCTTGCTTCCACTCACCACAATATCCATATCAGGGTATGCCAGGTTATCAGGGTTTGAACCCAAGCTGGACTCGGTGGGATGCGCCCCGGTGGGACCTCTACGGTCCACCTTCGTACTTTCCTGTCTTACCAGAGCCTCCACCAAAAGCTGAACCACTCGGCGAAGTCGCGGATTATTCAGACAACGAGGAATGCTTCAAGGATTCGCAAATGGGAGGAGTTGCCATTGCACTCGGTCATGGTAGCGTACTCTTCGAGTGTGCCAAGCACGAGATGCACGCCACAACAGCCTTGAAGAAACCCAATCGACTCAACCCCACGAGAATTAGTCTTGTTTTTTATCAGCACCGCAATTTGAACAGACCGAGGCATGGTTGGGACGAGTGGGAAGAAAAAATGCGTTTGAGGAAACTCGGTGTAACCGCAGCCCCAACAACTACCACCAGCTCTACCACCACAACGCAGACCACTTCACCAACAACCGAAAATCCAAATGTCACGGCCCCGACCGACAGCAAACCAACGCCACCGCCACCTCCGCCACTGCCCCACATACCAAACGTACCGAGCTCCCAATTCATGATGAGATCACCGACTTACACGACTATGACTTGGACCACGCTGTTTCCCATGCATCCGTGCATGATAACGGGTCCTTACCAAGAAGGTGGCGCCATAGGATGAACGAACAACTGAGAGACGCGGCACTCTTCGATCACCGTTGATCGAGGAAAGTCGTTGGAGAGCAATAAAGCAAGCAAACCCAAAAGAGACACTAGGATGAAACTCGACGCCAGTGTGCAAAGGAAACCACTGACGATTCGAGTTTTCCAGAAAACGAACATAGCGAGAGTTCTCGCGTCAACAGAACTCAATCATTAGAAATAATTGCGATTGTGTATAATCAGAATTTTTCGACAACTTGACAAGAGTAACACACACTAAGCGGAAAGGTTTTAACGAAACGAACAAACAATATCTCCACTGCCATTTTTTCTATTCCACGTTTTGCTTCATGACGGAATGTGCTTAACGAGAATAAAAGTGGTATAAGGATTTTCGATCAACGATATGCGTGTTACGAAACGTTTCTGCTTTTATACGAAATCGTTTTTGTTTAGACACGTAATTTATGTAGAACAATAAGCCCGATATATTATGCGTTCCGTCTCAAACTCGTAGGGAGAAAACCTAAAGAAGACAAAATGACTGTATGAAGCAGCTTATTAAGACAATGCACGCCGTAAGAGAGGCAAGCAGATGACAATGACAAGCGTCAGGATGAATAAATTAATTACTATTTATCCAAATCGACGGTGAAACTTCTCAGTCTCTTCAATTCAACGCTACATTTGAATATCAATTATTATCATCGCGTTGAACACTCTGACGAAATTCTAATGAAAAAAGTTCGGCGGTCTCTGACACGAAATAATTCGGGAAATTGGTGACATGCGTTTTAGTATCACCGTCATTACAATTAGCCAATTAACAGACTAGCTTCATTTATGATCGAGGAATCAAAATGCATGCAGTGCCGAATTTATTTCTCCAGCACTTATTTGGCTCGTGAGATTTGTTTCATTCAATGTTATATTTCAAACGAAGGTTGTTGATACCAAATTTTATTGAAGTAAATCTCGGCCTAATAGATTCGGCATGTTCTAAATTCTCAATTTTGCGAGAACGCACGTTTATCTGAATTCACGAATAAAAAATCTTTCAATTTGCTCACGTCACACAAAAGAGTGGACTAGTTGTTGTCCTTTTTGGTGCATACATTACACGTTCGGTGAAGATATTCGAATGGTTAGTTAGAGAGTGCAAGGAAGAGATGGAGAGACAGGGAAAAACGAAGCGATAGGAGTCGAAAAAGAACGAAATGAAACCCTGAAAACGAAGATGATCTCAAGATTATTAATTACGGTAATCTATTTTTTTTACATTTAAAACTCACATTTGTACATTGCGCTTCGTTGTCTCGTATTTATTTTAAATAATCGAGTGCTTTCTTCTTCCTTTTTTCTTTCGTTGCTTCGCACTACGGTAGATCGTATTTGATAAAGCACGACATACAGACTAACCAGTCGCTGAGGAGCGACCGAGTACAAAAGATTTTTCATTTACAAAATTGGATCAAGGCGTATCAACGTACGAAATGATTTCACGTGTTTGCTCTGGACACATTTTTCTGATTATCATTATGACTATTATTACTATTACTATTATTGATATAATTATTATTATTGTGTTGTGTTGCATTGTAAATGATATCCAAAAAAAATGGATAGTTGAACGCAGACATTAGTTTTCGGAAGGGCGAAAAAAATATCGAGAAGCATCGATGAAATTAACAAAATACTCGAATGAAAAATCATGAAGAGACTCGACAGTTCGGCTCCAAAAACGAGTGAGGAAGGGAGTTTTATTTTTCAAATTCTCACGATACTCGGAATGTTGTAAAATATAACGACTGTATTCGTGTAACGAAATTATTATTTATAATATAATTAATTGAATTTGTCCTTTTTTCTTCTCGTTGTACATATACTTAGATAACGTTCATGGCTTTCAGACAAAACGACTTTTATAAATTGTTTTCTTTTCTTCTATCATTGAACATGTATGAAATAATGTTTTTCTTTCGCTAACTATACAAGACTCTTGTATTTAAAAAGAGTGACGAAGATGAGGAAAATGCTGGAGATCGAGGATCGCCCAGTTAAAGAAAAGTTTTTACTATTTATTTATTTGTCATAACGACTGTTTTCTTCTTTTTTATTCCTCATCACGTCGACGATCCCATGGAGGCGGAGGGGAAAGAATTTTAGCATGATTTTAGAAACGATTGTAAACGAATCTTACGTATAGACGGTTGCGTTAGAGTGTTAGTAACGAATCTTTTTTTTTATTATTCTTGTGGTAAGGAAACTCTTTGTAATTCGAATGAAATAATTGATTTATAAACAATTGGCACAGAGTTTGCCACGAACCCACAGAAAAACGTATACAAACATACATACAAACACACACTGTCCGTAGTATTATAAGAATCATTAATATATTATCATCCATTATTATCGCATATAAACGATTAGCAATGTAATCTAATTTAATTGATTATTTATTAATTAAGTTTGACAAAGTGTTATTGTACGACTACTATTACTACTACTACCACCACTATTATTATATCTCCTACTTTTAGCGGGGCTAAGGTTCGCGATCGTGCGATGATCTTAGAGGAGGTGTGCCAATTTTTCGTCTTCCCTGATTCCATTGTCAAAGATCAGCGTTTCCGATAGAAACGACGATGATGAAGAAAAACGAAAAAAGCACGTACCCTTTTTAGCATTTTCGAGCGATCCGGACCAATCCTAATCTATTCCAAAATTCTCGGTAAGCTAAGTTTCGTCATGCTTAGGTTTTAATCTTATTTTTTCGTTTCGCATTATATAAATCGTGTAAGGACGGACAAAGATAATTCAAGTAAAAGAAAAAAAATACTCTACGTTATTATCATTATTTTCATTTTCCTTCCGTTGTGTTTTCTTTATTTTATTTTTTTCCAAGTGAATTTTACGGTGAACAAAAAAACAAACAGACGAACAATTGAAACGGAGTAATAGACTTGAATTTTTTATCGTAAATTGGCCGATGCTCATATTTAGCAAGTATGTAACATTAATGAAGAGTACAACAAACTATCACAAATCGTAACTCGATCTTTTACAAAACGAATAAGTTTTTGATATCCTTTTTTAATATATTTTTCACGTAACGTTAAAATTCCATGTTTTTTTTTTCGTTTTCCATGTTTTTGACAATTTTTGAATAAGATTCCGCCATATACATCGCGCACCTCACTTAACACGAGTATTCAGTAAATACAATTGAACAAATGATGCACACACACATCGCAGGCCTGTGGAAGGGCTACTGTTTTTCATATTTTTCGAGCAAAAATTGTAAATTGATTATTATTTTTCTCTAACTCCGAGTCATCACGGATTAAGAATAAAAAGCGTACTTCCAGGTATCAGAGAAAAATAATTGAGAAAAATTAATGAATGCAGAAAGGCTTTCACCACTTTCATGAGAGCTCAAAAAAGAATACATTTTTTTTATCAAATAAACCGAAAAACATACAAAAATCTCGAAGATTCATGCGACGATGCCAAAATAGTTAATAAAGGTGTAATAATTAGAAAGTAAATACTTTTAATAACCGTAATGGAACTATCAAAGCTAAAGTATAATTTAAGGATGAAAAAAAATCATTTTTAAACTGATACGATGATTGATGATTGAACAAAAATAAACAAATTAAAAAGAAAACACTAAAAAGTTTAATAATTGAATGACAGAGGGAAAAAATAATGATAAAAAGGAAATAAAGAAAATGCAAACTTGTGAGAAAAGTTGAAAAAAATTATGTATTTTTTCTTCCAATGCCAAAAAGATGCCATTTTGTTTTGTACGAAAATACTAATGAGAAAAAGAAGAAAAAAAATGCAGATGCGACGGAAATAAATACAGAAAAAAATTTTACGTAGTATGTAGCGAACGTATGTAAGTTGTGTAATACGACAAAAACAAAATTATGTGTATGTCTTGTGAGTAAAAAACTTGTCCGCCTTATTATGAAGCAGAATACAACAGAAAAAGATGAAAAAAAAAAAAAAATAAACGAATAAACCATATTTGTAGATTACATTATCAGAGTTTGAGAATAAATCAACAGTAATTTTCAAGAAAAAAAAGAATCCAGAAGTGTTGAAGCGTCCAATGGTGTCGTTGATTCTGAAACATGGCAAAATAACGGATTGAGAGTGATTCCATCCGTCGAGGAAAAAATGCTCTCGTAGCAAGTTTAGTAATAAAATTTCCCATCAGGTCGTTTTGCATTCGGGTATCGATGAAGATCAATCCGTCGGAGACCCGAAAAGTAGGACACGTGCAAGTAATCGCACTAGACGAATATCAGACAAATCTTAAAAGCAATGTTAAACGAAAAAAAAAAAAAAAGAAATCAAGACTCATCGCGAACGTTATCGATACAATTTTCACGATTAGCACGAAATGACGAAAAGTATAAAAGTAAAAAAACGATGAAGAAATAAAATAAAAATCTACGATATTTGAGGCGTTGTGACGTCGCCAAGATATTATTATGTATAGATAATAATGAAGACATTATTTCTGGTTGATCTAAATGACAGATGTACGTTTTTTGTAAGTGTGTGTTGAAAGACGATAATATAAATGAGGAAAAAAATTGAATAAAGATAAAATAAAAGTAAAAGAAAAAAAAAATGCCACTCACGATTACATACCATGTAGTAGAATTACGCTAAGAAGACGCTAGAGAGTAAAACGGGGCGTAAGTATAAAATCTAAGTGATTATATATAAAAAAATTAATAAATAAAAAAATGAACAAAAAAAACCATGTCGATCGTTATTTGTCGATACAAATATGTTTAGACAAAAGTACATATGTCACCTGTCATTGTGGATATATATATATATAAGGTAAGAAAGATAATAAATGCGAGGAACTTTTATGAAAATTTTTTGCAGTTTGTCAATTATTGAGCCCTCATCGCAAATCACAAATCTACGATTTACATTTGCTCGTAATTTAGAAAGTATCAAAATCAGTCTGTACGGTCTGTAAAGTCAAAGTTTTTTATTCCTTTGAATTGCACGTAAAGCCACCAAATTGGATTTCAACTAAGTCAAAATTTTATGCACAAAAACAGTGATACTCGTCGGAGAAATATTTGAGCAACAGCGTGGTCATAAGGTGCACGCGTAAAGTAATCGTTTTTGTTGCAAGAGCTTTCTTGCACATGCCATAAGTTATGAGACAGTGCGAATGGACTTAGCGGATTCATAGCGTACAGAGAGTTCACAACGTCACATATATCACGAACTCGGAGCTCCAGTGAGTGCTTGATGAAACCTAAAAAATTGAAAAGAATTCACATGCGTAGGGGTTGTACCTGCTGATGACTGCCGCATCTTCTCCCGAATGCTGTGTTGAAGAAGCCGAAGTATAAGCAACCACACGCCGTTAAAGTTTAACGTCGCGAGTTTACTGCCCCCGCTGCGTTAGCCGCTCGGTTATTATCACATGAAACGCATTTTTTCACTCGTTCTTTTGCTTCTTTCATCATGGCAAAAATTCATGGCATACTCCTCCGGTGCTCGCCAACTCTCGCAATTTTACGACCACGAAATACCGCACTCGGATAGATTTAACGTCATTATATTCAACACAAATTTCGGTCATCGTTACTTTTCGGAGAGAACGACGAGTACCCAGAAAGCGAAAAATAAAAAATGAAAGATGATGGTGGTTTCTGAAATATGAGGATGTTTGAGGTCAGCAGAGCGAAGCCATATAGTGAACTGAAAGTTACGCTTGAATGACAAGTTTTCTAGTTTTATTGACTTTTTATATTCCTACTTTAAAACATTCAAAAAAGTGACACTAATTAGTAAATGCTTCACCATTACATTCCTCTCGTTGTTAGTGGCAGAGTTCATCTTCAATGTCCGCGAAGTTAAATACCTTAATTGTCCCTTTTATTAAAACACTGAATCGTCAATTAGATTTGACTATTACATATACTTTTTATACATGAACGTTGAATCAATCATCATTTTTGTAATCATTTCTCGATTCGTTATGAGGTAAAAATTTTGGCTCGCGTAATAGACTTAATTTTTTGTCATTGCCAATGAGTTACTAGCAAAAACCGACTTCAACGACAGGAAATAGTGCATCGTTTTTTTGCCAAAACTTTCGGAGCGATCGAACTGCCACAAGCCTCCAAGGTATATCTGTGACTCGTGATACTTTTCATGAGTGAAATACTTGACGAGCGGATACACCTCGTTTTGTCGGAGGCCGAAAATGAGCCTGGAATGTCAGACGATAAGATGTGTGCATCGCGGTGGCATCATTATCATCCTCACACGATTCAAAAGGAAACTCTGAAGATTCAATATGTCCGAATATATTTGAGAGTATTAAAAGTTCGAATCAGAAAAAAATAATTATAAAAACGAGTTTTTGGGATTTTTATAATTCATCCGGGATTCACATCGGACAAGTTAATGAACTCTGGTGATGACATTTTCCACGTGGGTCCGATTCCCGAGATTTTTTAATCATCCAACTACATAAATTTATAAAAATGGAAAAAAGTAGAACGAATTAAATATTTAACGAATTTTAGCAACAAACAAATGGATTATTAGTGAATTTTAAAAATTTACAGGACGTTGGCATTTCGGAGAATAAGATTTATCGATATGTAATGACGTTGGACCGACTTCTTCGAATGATCAGCAGGTTTTTTCCTTACCTTCAATTGTGTCGAAATAGTTGCCAAAAGAGTGAGCAGCACGAAACGTTTAGACGATTATTTCGTCGTTCCCGATCGACTTGTTCCCCTTAACAAGAATTTGAGGATCATCGCACTCGTTAGAGTGAACGTCGGGAGCTCCTTGGCCATTCCGGAGTCTGAGAAACAGCAGCATATCAAAGGTAAGAGTGAGAAAGAGCTGGAGAGAGAGAGAGAGAGAGAGAGAGAGAGAGGGAGAGACGAGTTCCGCGTAAGCGATAAATAATGGATGGTCGAGAGTGGACGAGGGTTCGATGCAATAGCTGCTGGCCTTGGAAGCTTGTCGGGTGGTTTTTGTCCTGCCCCGGCGCAAGCCCGTCTTCTCTCTCCCTCTTTCTCTCTCTCTCTCTCTCTCTCTCTCTTCCTCTCTCTCCCTCCCTCCATCTCTTTCTCTCGCGCTGCTTTTTTTCTTTATATTCCGAGTGAGAGTGTACATACGTGATCCAAATGCTGTGAACTGTCGTCTTTTCAGTGAGTTGCGTTCCTCACGATCGCTCGGTATATCGGTAATTTGTGACTTCCGTCTAGATTATCGCACTTTCCTGCCACATTTGCCAGCTGTGTGTAATCGAATATATCGTTATGAAGAACCATGCCAGGTCGTATATTTTGTGTCAAATTGGAAAACTTCCAAAAAAGACAAATTGGAACGGTGGGGTTTTTAGATCATAGAAAAAAATAAATAAAAATATATCCATTTCCATAACAGCCTCAGTGTTTGTCTCGAATGGTCCATACACTTATGGATCGTGATCAGTTTCATATGTATGGATACGAGCGGGCATCAGCCGTCTTATCTGCTGCTACGAATCTTTATTGTGCAACTGACAATTAAGACTAATTAACAATTACATAAATCACCTCTCCCTACGAGAGGCTTCGGGTTTGAAATTTTTCGGTATCCCTTGTGTCCCCTCATAATATCAAGTTCGTGATTGTCTTGCTCTTGTCCACGAGGGCCTTGCTTCTGAATCGATTGTTCTTTTAGATTCCTCGTTCCATACCCGAACGTATACTTGTAGACACAAGCACACGTCGATGCAACTTTTCATTGCGTCGATATATCCTTTGCTCTAATCTATCGTCGATCTTAGGCAATATCCTAAACCACTTGGTAAAATGGTACTTTCCACTACGGGGCCCTCGCTTGCTTTCTTGATAGAGAAACTTGTGTAAGGTATCTACAAACTCGATTAAGATCGAAGAGCGAAAGCAAACGAGGATCGATGACACGGATGTTCATATATACATACATGTATTTATTATATTATATACTTTCCTATGTATGTATATGGAGACATTTTTTTATGATTTTGCATTGAGCCTGAGAGGTCGTGTAAGCTATAAAATAATTTTTTTCCACCCCGATCTTTCGAACAGTATATTGCCGGAGACTTTTCACGAAACTTGCTTTCACAAGCGAGTTAACATTGTTGGCAATAATTATACTTATTTTACATGTTCCACCCATTACATAAATTTTTTCACTTGCATGTCAAAATTTATGGAGCGCATCATTCGATCATAAGTTGTCGGAATAAGGTTAACGATCGGTGGCTACAAGAATTTTGGTATCGACGTACAAGCAAGTTCGTTGGCCGAGACTGCTGTGCCAGCCATTGTCGACTTTACACGTCTGACCAATATCACACGTCATATGCAGCTTCCCTCTGGGCCTTACGAGCGCCATCTCCGACCTACGGGCGAATTACAGATACACGCGTATGCATCCGTACGAAGGGGCGGCCGCGCGCGAAAGTCGTGGAATGCAGTCTGCACCGGTCCCTGCGAGAAAAAGAGAGAGAACGAGAGACAGTCCTATGTGCATGCGTATCGAGAGTCTCCGAGTGCGTCGGATCTGGAAGAAAAGCATTCGGTAGGACTACATAACGCGCCAACGAAAGAACCTTGCGAGGTAGACGATCAAAATGAAAATAAGACTCCCACGAGCTCCCAAGAATTCTATCTCACTCCCTTTATCTCTCGATATTATAACTCTCCTCTCTTCGTCTCTGCGTGTTGATTTTGCTGGGCATGGAACGGGGCATCCTTCATTTGGAATCGCTATACAATATATGTAGATAGAGATGCACATATTATCATGGACTTCTTATTGCCCAATGGCATGCGCTCACCGCGGGGATTCATCGAGACACGCCTACTAGACTATCGTGGATCATCTCGATGTGTATATACTATGCAGCAGGCTATATTCATCTCCTTTTCATTTCGTTCATCGCAATTTTCTTTCCACTGCAAACACCCCATTAGTTTCTATAAATAGCCCGAAAACAAAATCCCCTTCGGTTCTTATTGTTTTCGCTGATATGTGTAACCGTCTCGCGTTCGTACGTTCGCAGCGTGTTCGATGATTCACCTGCTGCTACAAGAAGAATCCACTCATATTGGTGAATTATCGCAAAAGAAAATATCGCGGCATAATTATCAAAAAAAAACCTTTCTTCAAATTTGGAATTATTCCGAACAACCACACTGCGATGTTACGGGCAGTCTCCTGCCGAAGACAGTCGAGAAATTCCTTGCCCAACGAGTCGTCCAGACTCGTGATTTTACGATCTTATCGAGGAATCGCAAGAGCCCATTGAATATTGTCGCTTCTCCACGTTCTTTCGAACTTGTGAATCTGGATCAACGTCAAAAGGTGTAGCCGCGAGCGATGGCAAACTATACATGTATACTGTGAACATTTACTACTGGTTATTTCACGATGTTTCGGCCTTCGTTAGCCCATTTGGCGACTCCGAGTTCCGCAACAAGAAAAAGCCACACCAGACTCGCTCACTTTTGCTCCGATTCGAATTGATTTTACAAGATCCCGACGCACAACGGTGTACTACGTCTGTGCGTTTCGATTGCCTTGTCAATTCGTTCAAATCCAGTGTAATTGGGTGAAAGTAGCGACTTGCACTTGACGTTGCATCAATATATTTATATCCTTATCTCGATCTCTATCTTAGTAGTCGCACGAGACTTGCATTCGTGTTAAGAGAAGTTGGAAAGAATTTGGACCATGCACCGTTTTAGTTCCGGCACATTGTCACTTTTTAATAAATCGACCACATGAAGGTACAAGTTGATTAATGAGAGGCAACTTGCATTGAATAAAGTCGATTTTTTTTTCGCCTCCACAAATCCAGTTCTTCGAGAGGTTCCAATTTCTCGCGAGCGTTAATAACCGATATATTGGTAACAATTCATTCCGATAAACAAAAATTCGAAAAACCTCGAGCATTTCGAACCGTTCTAGTAAAAAAAAAAAAAAAAATAGTCGTTCATTATAGTCGGAGTTTTGCGAAGATGGATACATAATCCATAATTATTATGATTTATGAAAAAGTATCAATTGTGGAATTTATTTTGCGTAACTATAGAGGATAAGATAAAGGCTCATTTTATGAATGATTATGTAGAGCGTGTAAAAGAATCGTGACTGCTCTTCTTTCTGCCTCGTCTGGACCACCAAAAGAGACGTGGATGCATCGTTTTTTTGAACCCTCATTCCGATCTTTGCCCAACTCGTTCAGCCTTCGTTATGTGCGAGCAGGCGATACGAACACGAAAGTTTTGCCGTAGTAATTAAACAGCATATCGTTTCACTGCACCAAGTTCTTGTGAAGGGCCGCTAACGCCCACGCGACTCTCCCACGGTCTCTTTCATTTCGATCTTTTATTTTTTTTTGCACTTTTTTGAATCTTTTCTTCACTCCCGCCGTTCCACTCTCCACGAGGGCGTCTCCGTTGACACGCGACGTCATTTTTGGCTTCAGTGTATTCTGCAGCCGTTCAGAGCATTTCCAAATGTACGCGTGGTTGCGACTTGAATAATGTTATCGTAAGTTTTCCGACGTTTAACGATTCTCGTATATACTAAAGACTTTAGCTCAAATATACAGCACAATGTTTCAAATAACTGACAGAAAACTTGTAGCTCTGTGTATAATTATAATTTTTACCACAGTGCTCAGTAATTTATATCAGTCGTTTGTTCTGTGTATATGGAGATATACACAAATTAAGTTTGTGTGTTGGTCTAGCCCAGATGAAGGAGAACACGACAAAGCTTGGCGCGAGCGTCATTACTCTCGTTGTTAGAAACAATAGCATGAAAGGTATATATTTATAAACGCATTGGCAAAACATTTGCTCGTAAGCGAGTGTGTTCCCTAAGGCAAAAAGGGCTGGACCATAGCGTTCGTTTCGTTCGAGAGAGCTCACTCCTCCGTCCCCTTCTGCCTCTTTTTCTCTTTCTTTATTTCATTTCTTTGTTGCTTTTATAAATATACCTTGTGACAGGCTAAACGGCGATTGAGCTATGTTTTATGTCCTGTTCAGATTCTCTCTCTCTTTTCCTCTTTATTTCTTTGACCCTCTCGAGTGAGTAGAGCAAAGTGTATAAAATCTACGTATACCGTACTAAGCAAAAAGTAGTGCTTATTGGTAGACCACTTCACCCAGGCCCATATGCTAATGTCTCCAAGTCATGGGGCTCCATAAATACTTATTAAACTTGTGAACAATCCATCGCATACGTCCTGTTGAATAGCAGCTGTCAATTTTATCTACACGATGTTTGTGTGTTGCTGGCTAATGGAGGAATTAGCTGAAGAGCAACACAATACGTTCGCGATCGTACTTCTACGCATTGCGCAGCATCCGACGTTCGTACATAACGCGTACGACCGGATTAATGATCCTTATATCTTATTTTTCCGCAGAAGTAGCGAGCTCCGAAATTGTCATTTTCGTATTCAATCACTCGAGACTTTTGTGAAATTTTAATGAATCTGTGAATCTACGTGATTAACAACGTTCCAATATTAATTTTATGCACGATGTACACTTACCTATAATTTCTAACGAGTATGCAGAACGAGGTTAACTTTTTTCATGTAACCCCGGTTTCAGCGTCCGTATTGGAGTTTTATGGGCATGGTGGGTTTCGCGAATGTGCGGGGAGAGACTGCATAAGGGCTTTACGAGCATTGTAGACTAAATATCCGGGGGCAAAGTCTAGAAGTACGAGTGCTTGAGTGCACGAGTCTTTATACATTGCCTGCTGCATCAAATTTCAAAGAGGGCAAGCTCTTATTGCGGATAAATTAACTTGGAAGCTTTGACGGTTCTCGGACTCCGATGAATAACAAACGTGATAAATGAAATTGAAAGAAAAAAAACGAGGCTTTTGTTTTCGGCCGCTTGGAAAGATTCATTCGATGGAGAAATCGAGAAGAATCAAAGATGGACAGACAGATGGTCAGACCTCACGGGACGCACGTGCCACCGGAATTCGAAACACGAGACCACTTCGCCAACTTGTTGGTCCACGTTATTTGCAATCTGGGACCGCAGGTCGCTTAGAGCTCGCCACGCATCACGAGAATCGCTCGGGGCACGCGCGACCGTTAACCTACCATCACTCGTACATTCTCAACACACACACAGATCCTTAAAGATGAGAGCGAGGCCAAGAAAGCCAATGTTGATGATGAGGGTGCTTGGCAACCTCCTATCTTGACCGGATTCACATGGTCTTCTTCTCGAACGACAGGGAAACTTTGGTCAATGAGGGTCAAAGAGCGATTGCAGTTTAAAGAAAATTTTCACAACTCAAAATACAGTTCTCCGAGATTTCACGAATGCGCAGTAACGAGTCTCGAAATATTGTCAAGGAAATTTCTGTTAATACTATTGCATTCCATCGATATGTTTCATTCCATTCTGCAGTTTTTTGAAATTTGTTGTCGAAATCGCAACAGAAATGAGACGAATGAATGAAGCGAATAGTGCTCGTGACAATAGAGATTTTGAGATACTCCATGAACACGGAAATCTATTTGGAACACTCTGCAAAGATCGTACGATTTTAATACATCGCTTCGGATGAAAAAGTCTGTGCTAATTACAGGGTACGAAAAAATCTTACAATTTATTGGGAAAGGTTTTTTTTTCGGTGAAAATTAAACGAAACCGTATGTTAGAGTGATTCCCGTTGTCCCAAATTTCCCAAGCCTCACTCGTATATCTCAGTCGATCGTTCGGATAAACTCTTGTCGGAGTTTTGGGAGCAAGATATTCGCAACGATGTTCGTGTGCGTTGGTAAAGAGGCCTCCTTTTTCGGAGACGGAATTGGGTCTATAGGTAACTCGGCTCTCTCGTTTGACTTCGCGATACAGCATCAAAGGGGCAATCTGAGCAAATCGTATGTATGTGCGTGTGTATACACCGCGTAATATACGTACGTGCAACAAACTGTTACAGGTCTGATACCCGAACGACGTCGTCGATAATAATGCTGGACGGCAATTGCCGTTCCCGACAAACGCGCGACCGCGCTCGGTGTTCGAGAAATATACTTTCGGAACGGAACTTCTTACTTTTTAAGCATCTTCCCTCCAGTATCGAGGAATTCATATACGGCGCGGTCGTGAGTAGCGAAATTTGTCGATTTATAATATCGACGAGACCGATAATTTAATATCGCATGAGAGTGATGACAGATTTTTAATTATCGCGTAATGGGTGAAGATCCGTGATACGGAAACTCCAGAAAATTCCAATAGCGAGCGATTCGATTTTTAGTACAAAAATTGATGAATTAATAGTGTTCCAAATTTCGAAAAGGATTATTCATGGCCCTGGACAGTGGACTGTAACAACGAGAATGAAAACTGCAATTGAATTCTTTGCTTTAACAATGTGCTAGAAAAAAAGGCGAAGGCGTGAAAGATTGAGATTGCTTGTTGGTCTCTTGCGAGCTGAATTAAAGGTGGAAACGGATTCTAGGAGCGTTCTTGTCCGCTGCGCAGTTTTCATTTTCATTGGTGCAGTAGATCAATATACGAACATTCCATATATCGAAGGTTGTAAATTCCAGTAAGATTTTAATCGTTGAAAACAAGTGGAGTGCTGTGGAGCATTAACGACAGTTAGAAAGACTGGCGCGGTTGAGTATGCTAGTGCAGGGAAAATGCAGCAGTTCGAAAGCAACAAAATAAAAACATGGACCCATGAGACTCGATGGAGGATTGGTATGTGCACGAAGAAACGCGCGGGCGCGGGTGTTTTATATGTTAACGTTTTTCCGCCTGGTGAAATTATCTTCAGCATTGGTGCATCTCGTCGTGGTAGGCCATTGAACATGAGATGCTTGTTGAGTTGTGTCCTGGGAACGCGGTCACTCGGGATCTATTATCGTCGTTTAAAAGACACGATAAATCGATTGGTATCGAACTTCAATATCATGTAAAGCATGTTTCGTAGAAAAAAAAAAAATTACAGCGCTTGACCTTCGGGAACTTGAAGAAAAAAGGACTAAAGATAATCCGACACATTAGATTTAACTTCCGGTCGATTCGTCGTAATTACGAAAATGTTTTTATAGTTTTCGATTCATTCTTCCCCTCTATTTTCCGTGATTTAGATCGAAATACACAAAGTGAAATCTACGTCTTATGTTTCGAAGATCACTAAATTCGTACGTATCTGTTTACGATAGTTTCTTATCTTCATCACGTACGTTAGGTTTTTGTGACGGCAGTGTGATAAGGTGAAAGATGCAGTGAGTTTCGTGTTTCCATCGTGATCGGGAATTACGTATATGCTTATCCGCGTGCTATTACATACAAAGGAGTGGGTGTTAGCAGCTCCTCAATGTGTATGGTGTCGCGCGGTTGGTTAAATATTCTCGGAGCAGTATTAGTGTAGATTTCTCCATACGTACTTGTAATACACCCTCAAGATCGAGGCTGGATCACATTCGAGGTATCGAGTGAACCAACCCAACTTATCGTTGTTGCGCTCTCTTCCTTTATATTCTCTTACATGTGGACACACATGAACGTATATTCACATTCATACATCATCCAATGCGTTCCATGAATACTCGTCACGTTTTCTCAGCCTCGCAATCTACGGTCGAGTGTTTCAATGACGAGAATCACACTTTGCTACGTCATCCAGACTCTATTCTTTGAGTATGAATAGTTGATTGCTTCAATAAGACAAAATGAATGATAAGAGTGTGAATATGGAAGCGTTTACTTTGTAGCTACTAATTGCGAGCCAATTAATATCGGCGGAGTCATAAATAGCTCCTTAAATACAAATGTAAGCGATACATAAAAGCATCGTCATCAGTTATTCAATTTTACCACGGGAACTATTCACCAGGAATATTGTTCCCGAGGCATTTTTCAAACTCTCGTTTCGAGTCAAAAGAAACAGCATTCTCAAGACTCTGCCGGAGGGGACAGTTATATGCAGATATCGATTTTAATGATGAAAAAAATTTGTTATTTCCCTGCGTGTATCACGTCGTGGTAAAGTTCGAATCAACGCGTAACTATTTTTTTTTTTTTTGGACTAACTCAATCTATCCCTATCTGCCATGATCCCCAATATAAAAGAAGACGCCTCAGTGTGAGCCAAATGAATCCAGAAAACGCGATCGCGTGATTGTCTCGCAGCTCGCGCATACGTTTGTTCTGCTATCGCGATCGCTGCTTTTAACGGAGCAGCCTGACAGGGTGGTTGGTCAATCACGAGATCATGAGATTTATACGGGTTTCATGAAACCTCCCAGCGATTCACTTCATTTCTTTTGAACATTAGATTGGTCTTCCTGGTTTTTGTAGAAATAATTAACAGAGCAGAGATATTACTTTTTTCGGCGGTTCGTCGATTAGTCAGCGAGGCGAGTCGCGGTGAACTCGCGAAGAGTTTTACTCAAATTTCAACAAAAGTTGCACCAATCTTTGAATTAGTATGTTGTTAGCTATCCGGAAGTTACATGATACGAAACCCCTTAATGCATGCACCGGAATGAATAGTTTCCAGAATTTTTCTAGAGCAAGTTCGTAATTCCTCGTTATCCCCGATCGATGTGAGGCTGTTCTCGAGTTTCCATTAAACGGAGGCGTGTGTTCAAGTCAACGACGCAAGAGCAAGTCTCGTTGGGCCAGGCAAGAGTTCGAGTTCCCAGGCAAAAAGACCGAGGTGTCAGAGCAGAACGGAGTCGATTCTATGGGGGCATATTGCGACTATTTACGTGTGAGAGTGAAACATTGTGCTCTGATGACAAGGCCCCATGGAGATCGCAACATTCGAGTTTAATGTTCGAGTATACCCTCAGCATGTCCCACCTCGATCGCTCGACTAAGAGCCAGATACATGGAGATAGAGAGAAATAGCGAAAACGAGGAAAGAGGGACCGATATATTGCCTCCTACGCGGTTCTCCACTTTGTTCTTGTAACACGCACGAGCAGCGGTAAATATTTCATTCGCGTATTGCTTGACTCAGTCATCTCGTTATATTCTCCCACTACGGTTCCCAAAGACCGAGAACTCCCACCTGATACGCGTTAAACATGCCACATAATATGAGCGAAACAGGAAACCCTGCTATTCCAAGAATATTTCGTTCCTGTGTCAACTCGGCATCGCGCTTTACTCCTGAAAAGAACGTGTGGTAGCGTGACATCGCTAAAATAAATATTGAACATTGTCACCCTCGAATAGCCCGGCATATCAACCACCAGGTTGCGCCATACATGGATCGTTTTCGCCCGGAGAGATAGAAAACATTTTTACTGACGTAAATGACATCGAACAACTTGGGCAAAGAATACACACGAAAGCTTAAACCGATGGGACTGTAGAATATTACGATTTTTTCCTCAATAACGTATATGAATTGTTCTGTCTTCGGAGAGACGTAAGTTTCTGCAAATGGAAAGAATCCTCTAACGAAAAGCACGGAAGTGCTGACCTCGTGACAGGCGAACATTGGCAAAGGATATACATCGCGAATCCAACTCACCAAGCCTCGGAGGTTAGGACATTAATAGTTATATATGCACATTGAGAGAAAGAGAAAAAGAGAGAGGGTGATGCGCACTTTAGAACGCGGATCGTTGGTGGGTCGCGGCGATCTCATAGCTGCACGCATGGAGGCGCACTCCGCATTGGAACACGACACTACCGTGTTACGTCCAGTTATGTCACAACTAGTTATGCTAGTCGACTTGCTTTTTCATTATGTTTTATTTGGTAAGCATACTTTTCTTCTCGTACATTTTTTTCCCAACATTTCTAGCATTGCTCTTTACACACATGGCTCACGGTCACTTTGAGATGAAATTCGTAATCCCGTTATCCTCACACACGTATACAAGAAACGTGCAACCAAGTATCGGTAATAATCGAACGGACAAGACTATCCAAGGAAACTGGAGAGAAAAAGGAAAAGAATTCAGAGAGTAAATTATAAATGACTCAAAATCCTTTAAAGTGTAGTTGCTTGTGATGTTCATTCTCGTATTGTCTTTTTACAACCGTGTGTCTATCGATATGTAAACTCTTGTTATCACTCTTCCAATTAGTGATTGCCAATTAAAATCCTTGATATTTCCTCGCAAACTGGTAGTTACGATCACTGCTTACACGTGCAAATTATGTACTGCGTATTTGAGTATTGTAAAGTCTTTAATACTATCCTGAGGCCTGTCAGAAAGATCCTTGCGCGTTCTTTTTCGCCTCCGTTGAAACGGCATCTGACTCTGTGAATCGATGTTGGATAAAACCTTCGACGTATCCGGTGTCCGCGTTATCTGGTACTATACAATGTAACATTTTGCAGTGGTTTCTGCAAAGTCAAAATCTACCAGAAAATGTCATCATATTTTTGTTAAAACTGCTCCAGCAGACCAGGATATCTTTGCAACTTTTCGGAATCGTCAAGGAATCAAGCGAGGCTATGTACAATTGCTGTCATTGAGAATAAACGTCTTGCGACCTGCTCCTCGTATGTCGTCTCGCTCACAGTTGATCAGAACTCCTGGGTGCATGCTAGGACGTGATAGAATGGGGTGGGTCGGGAATTTCTGAATCCACACGGAGGAAAAGCATATTTGTGGATAATCCGATGTGCATTGTGTGAGTCTAGGATTGTAGTATATAAATATACATATATAACAATTCCTTTGGACCCCAAGGGGATGACCCAGGTTTGCAATATAGCAGCGCGCAACAGCAGCAGCAATGGCGCATAACATATCCATGCCGTGGGTCTCGGAGTCTGTTCTTCGTGTGCCCGGGCATTGTGCACTTTCGTATTACGTTCACGAATTGGGTCGTGTAAACTCGGGCTATCGCGTTTGTGTATTGTATACGCGAAGCTCTCTTCGTTTCTGTCTGTATATGCTCTCGCTGTTGAATCGTGGTCTAACCGCAGTATATAATATATCTTCGTCTCTCGTGCTCTCGCACTCGCTCAATTCTCTTTCTCTCATCATGACACAGCCTCGAATTGAATCGTGTTGTACCAGAGGCGGTTGCTGCCTCTGCTTGCTGCTGTTGCTCCCGCAACATGAGGAATTCTCTAAGGATTGTTGAATGCATTTCTGTTTTGAAGCTGACGCCCCCGCGTCTAGACGAGAATGCTCTGCAACGAGCGCACTCGCAGAGAGCACCATTTGTTGCGGCTCTGGATAACTTTAGGCCACTGAATAGATCCTCGGATTCTTGTTGTTTATGATAGTAGGAAGTGAATGCCGAGGTTCACAAAATTAGCGTTGTTTCATTAGTTCCAGAGTGATGGCCATGATAAAAATTGGCAAGTAAAGAAGACTTGCGATGCCGCTGGTGTAAGCATCAGAACTCCAAAACCTCATCCCGGAATTCATATTAATTGACTCGTTTTTCGGTTGCGATTGAACCCGTTTTTTCGATAATATGCTCTCGAGCGATATCATAAATTCTTGCACTTTTCTCAGTGGACGTACCGCGCCGTAATAAGGACATCGGAAACGCAATATATTGCAAACGCGCATATGATATGGTCTCCGAACGTTTCGGGGCGCATTTCCGTATCGGTTATTCGACGATTACAAGCTTTCAAAGTGTGTTGCGTTCTCAAGATCATGGGTAATTTATTTATTTACATATGCATATGTATAAATATATGGAAGACGAACGGGAGAGGAACTTTTGCGATGCAAAGTTCTGTGCCATAGGTATAATAGAGTAAACCAGGAAATTCAATCCCGTTTCTTCCGTCGTTCATTTCGCTCAGCCACACACCAACTTGTTGGTTATATACTGGTGGGTCTGACTATGCTGGTACGGAAAATAAGACAAAAAGGAAGAGGAAGAAGAAGAGAGAGCGTAAAAGAGAGTGAGAGGATGAAAAGAACTATACGAAGGCGATGACGTCAAGGAGAGCGGGCGAAATCGGTCTTAGAGATTGATCCTCTTTTCTCTTTGGAGTTTAATACGTACTGGATGCATGCAGCCACAGAGGCTTGTTGTTTAGTATAACGAGAATATTTAATACAGCGCATACATATCTCGGGATAGTCGTGCATATAGGAGGGCAGGAAAAGGGCCGGCGCAAAGAGCTCCGAAGTTTCTCGATGGAAGAGTTCTCACTGTGTAATATATTTGTACGAGACTGCGCGTGCCTAGCTAGCCAATCTGGATTCGTAAATTCCATACGCACGCATATATGCAGCCATGCAGAAAGTTACGGAGTAACGAGATGCCTATAGGGAGTCCCGCTGCGCGACTCTGTACATTGCGTGGGAGTTGTTATATTACGAGTTTCCTCTCTTCCCTCTTTCATCTCGTTAAATCGAATCCGCTCGATTGAGATTCAGGAATGCGAAGCAGCCCGGGCGTTTAACACCAACACCGACCACCAAGTCGATTTAGAAGCCGTGACAAATGTGTCCAACGTTCGATGGTGCACGAATCTCAATGGTTTCTCTTTCTTTCTGCTTCTCTTTCCTCTCTTCTCCTATCGCGGTACATGTTTTACGCACCAGCACGCGCGCTCGCAATATGTATAGCCAGGGCACCGGCATGCACGTTGAATAGACGATTGATAGATTCGTAGGATATGTACATTGAATCAAGATAGATATCGATAAATGCTGAAGGATAAACATGGATTTAACGAGGGAGATTGTGAATATGTAGTCATGCGATAATAAAGTACCACGATGTACATTCTCGGTAGTTGAGTAGCAACATTTGCACCGTCGCTATCATCAGTTCTTTTTCATAATGCTTGAGTCTCTATTCGACACGGAACTGTTGCAAATATTCTCGAACGATTAACTAGACACTTACGTACTCGAGCAGAAAACTAACATAGCTAAATCCTGCTGACTCGAAATAAAAAGCGTTCTGCAAAACCACTTGGCAAAATTCAATGCAAATATTTGCTGCGCTGGTTCAAGACCAAGTTCCTCTTTGTCGACAGTGCCAAACGCATCACTAAGTGCAACTGCGTGACCAAACGTTTCTTCACTATGATTCTGCTACAACGTTCAAATATCGACGGAAAAAAATGTCAAGCATTCCACTTCACGTTGCTTATAAAGTTAGCGTAGTTCGAACTTTTTGCCTTCTCTAGGATGTTAACTCGTGCGAACTGCTAAAAGTCTTTCCTGGTACAGTGAATTGAGTCTGGCTGTAGCTCGAGAGTCGCAGCATCTTCAGGATGTTTATACACGGAGTTGAGTGCATTTGTCTCGAGCGAAAATATGCAGCATGGAGGTAGGCCCGGACTGGACTGTATCGACTCTATTTTTTTAATGACAAGTAGTATCGACCGAATATGGTCAGACGTGTCAGAATATTGTGAAAAAAAGTAATTGAAAGTTGACACGGACATTACTCAAGGAATAGCAAAGCTTCAGAGAGTCATTCTTATTCCGCGAGTCTCGAATATTTGTCTAGACTGTTAAAATCGACGTTATCATTGAGACCATCGTCGCTGTCACCAAAAAAGGTTGCCGAAATTGATGTTCCGGCGCACCTATCGTCGCGTTTTGTATGGAACGCCAAATGAGTATCGTGCGCGGAAACGATTGCAGCATCGTGAACGCGACACGAGGAACACATCGGAAGACAACCGGCATGAATGGATTCGCACGAACGCCGCTGGCGAACCTGCCCAGAGGATCAATGACCCCCGCAACGACGCGGCCACCGCTCTCTTGAGACACGCACAGCGGCGCCGTCATCACCGAGCTCTCTGCTCGCCACGGCAATGACAAACACACACACATACCCATATGTACATCCACAAACTTATATGTTTGTAACTTCCCAACAGGCATGTGGTTCACGGCACTAGGATCTAAAGATAATGGTATATTTCTCATTTGCTTCTCTTCGCTAGGACGCTTTTACGACTGTTCACCTAGAATACTCGCTGGAAGTGTCTACCCTCGGTGTCTATTCTATAATTAAGCCATTCGCGTCTCTCATTTTATCACGCGAGTTATTTACCAGGGAATACTAATTATATTAAATTTATTGACTAAATGCTGCAGTTCGTTGCTGCACGTTATGATTCTGAATGTATTCTTGTTCTTGTCGTCCAGGAACAAGAATATCTCTATATAGCCATTATGACTGTCCCATGGTGACTTCGAAGACGTTTAAGAATTTGTGCAGTTTTCAAATCTCGATAAAGAAAAAAGGATCTGGAAAATGTTGATGACGAAAAAAACAAATAATTTCATTCATCGCTGAACAAAAAGCGTTTGAAAATCTATAACGTCATGAAGTATTTTTGCGAGGAGCTAAAAATGTGCAGATGCAGATCACGTCTGCCACGTAATCGAGGTGCATGCCTGCACAGAGGAGATTCCAGATATACTTTGTCGTTTCGAGGGACGAGTACACACGCGGTGCGAATCTTTATACCGAACAGGAAACTACAGAGAGAATGAATGGAAATTATTAGAAGCGAACAATGCAAGGTCTTTGTCGATTTGTAGATAGTGAGAATTGCGTAAGAAGTTATCGTGCCACGCGCGTCCAACGCAATTAACTTGTTTGAAGTATATGACGAAAATTTTACTCCCTGCTACAAAAAAGAGACTAAACGGCGAGGATGAGTTGGCTGCAAAGAAAAAAGCATTACGGTCGCAAGATTCGACAGAATCGAATTGTTTTCTCGCCTTCTTTTCCTCTCATATACTTCGATCATTAAACAATCCACATATTGCTAATTGAAGGAAATTGCAAAAGGTAACAACCGACGCGTCTCGGCATTGCGACTATAATTAGATTTCAAAATGGATCGAATTGCTACGGTACTGAGTAGCAGCGATATTACACAATACCTTACGGACTCGTTCGCTGGAAGGACACGATAATAATTAGTGTTGAGCTCTCGTACTATGGATCCCAGTCGTTTTGTCCAATCACAAAAACAACGAACAGGAGAGTTTATTTG
This sequence comes from Hyposoter dolosus, assembly GCA_963921915.1. Classification (NCBI taxonomy): domain Eukaryota; kingdom Metazoa; phylum Arthropoda; class Insecta; order Hymenoptera; family Ichneumonidae; genus Hyposoter; species Hyposoter dolosus. The sequence continues at coordinate 12,236,451 of OY998130.1, read as the reverse complement.
TATCGGTTTCTTCAAAACAATTTCAAAACGTTTCCGCGGTCATTCGTTCACGATTTTTTTTTTTATTTCTCATAAAACTCATAAACTGTAATATTATTTTTTTCAGAGTTTTATCATTGTCTTCGAGTATTAATAATTTCATATCGGCGACGTGATGTTTTTTTGATCTCTCATTCAAAATTGCAAAGATACTGCAGCTCAAAATTGCTCCAGTCTCGTCTGCATATGCGAATATGCAAGCGATGCATATAATGCATAAAAATTCCAGTTCACAGTTGCGTGAATCGGCATGAGAAACGTGATTGGAATATGTAACGATAAAAATGTATAAAGGTAACACACAATCGGAAGTTCGGCGGAGGTCGATATTACGTGTTCTCGTGATATACAAAAACGCCGGAGGCGAGAATAAGGAAACGGACGCGCCTTGTCGTCCTCGCACCGACTTATTGGCGCGTCTTGTGTGTAAATGTCGAGCTTCCTGAACGAGCGGTATTAAAGCGTGTGGCAGGACTTGTTAATGAGTGTTCTGGGTCTCGTTTGCATTAGTGTTTGCGAAGAGCACGAGCTATGGAAGCCTCTCGATAAAGTCAAACCGAGCGATACTGGAGAAACTCCTTTTCGCCTCAGACTCGTAAGTACAGAACGTGTTCGACGACGCATTTCACGCTCGACGTGGCTGACGAGACGTACCGTAGTCTTCATAAAAGAAATTGACCGCGAGCACGTGCATATATGTGCTTAAGAGGAACTTAGAAAAAAAAAACACACCATTGAACCACGTGGCGTTGCAGTTCCACACGCACAGTTGAAAATATTGTGTAACTTCGCGCTTCTGCACGTCTCTTTTGAGCTAATTTAATCTTGAATCTTGTCGAATTGACTTTTCACTTTTTTAAAGAAAAAAACATACAAAATAAAAAGAAAAATATGTTTCTACTCCGCATTACGAATTTGCTATTGTCGTTAAGGCGAAAATTAACGAAAGTCGATGAACCAATTTTCCAATTGCGAGGATCGCGTTCAGCAACACAAAAAATAGAAGATGATGCTTGCATTTAAGTTGTTGATCGTAAAGATCCGGATTAGTGTCTGTCACCATAATGTTCTCACATTCAACAAGCAACGCTCTTGAAGGTTTGAAAGAAAGTTAATTGTACGCGTGCTCGATACTTTACTCCTCTTCAGAAACGGTGGAGATTGTGCTGTGACTTTCCGAGAACTTGGTGCAAGCATTTCTTCTCGTCACGCCCGACGTAATACGCATGTACAGCCGAGACTCTTTAATTATCCATCATTACATCATTAGCTGGATAGCTAGGCATACGCGTTAGTATAGGCAATGATACTGCTGAAGAAAATTTGATAAATGCAGGTGGTGGGGAACGCTTAGGCAAATCCCTGACAATCGTATGAAATATGTACTTATAGCTATAACATTACTGGAGCATTAGAGAAGGCTCATAAGCACATGGGTGCACACACGAGGGGCAAAAGCCCAGTTCTTTGCTTATTGGACACCGTGCAGCGCGAGTTGGAACGTTGTAACGCCGATGAAATAACTATCGCGCATATGGGGCCAATTAAGGCGCGTGCACCGCATTCCATGCGAATGCAAGTGTGTCGCCGCGTGTTATATAAGGTTGTCCGCGAGATTGCATGCGATGCTTGACTCTCTCGCGGGTGTGCGAAACTCATATAACGCCGAGAGCCTTCGTGGACCACACGACAGGTTTGAACGAGGTATATTTACTTTACGGCAAGCTCATATTGAATCTCTAGAAACACCGAGACTGCAATGAGGAAAAAATAGTGATGTAGATCGCTGGCACGAAACTTTTGTCTTAAAAAATGCATTATCGCCGATTATTCTCTCGTAGAATCGGTCATTATCCATTTTTACTTGGTTTTCCATTGTTTGAGGCAGAAACTCGTGTCAATCATTTGGGTAGACTTTGTAAAAGTTACAAGAGAACCGAACATCGTCCGGAACGAAGCAGCGAACTATTTTTATTGCGGATTGAATAAAATTTCCTTAGGCTCTCAGTCTTCGGGTTTATCTGTCTCCACTTTTTCATGTTTGCTTTTCATATCATCTTGTTGCTTTTTTCTGCCTCTCCTTTTTCGCCATCAACGTTAGAGCATCGTCATCATCGTTCCAGCTCTCCTCTTTCGACTGTGTATCCTTTCTCACGCTCCGGCTCATATCCTCGTTGAAGGAGCAGCCGAGAGAGAAGAGATCTCCTTGCGCGAGGGTATCGGGTGACCAAGTCCGTTTCCTACACCCAGAGCGAATATAAATACGAGATATAAAAAAATCTCGATGACGGTGCTGTGTATTCCACATCTACAAAGGTGTAGACACCGATAGATAAATAGAGAGGCCAGCAAGCTTCAATTCATATATATAACCAACTCGATTATTTGTGGATTGTATGGAGTCAGATATTGAGAACCTTGAAGAAGCGATGAAAATACAGCGGGGAATGGGAAAAACTGAAGAAGAAAAAGATGCGGAAGGGTTTCTCAATCGACTGAGAGACTCGGACGAGAAAAGAGAGAAAGAGCAATTGGATCGCAGCAAGATCGTAGCTCGGGATAAACGACCAGCTTGTGAGCAGGGATAACGAGGATAAGAAATTATGTATATCGAGTTCGATTGCTTTTTCGAAGAGTCCAGAGCTCTATGGCATTAGAGATCCGTTGCTCTCTACACTCGGCGTGCACTCTCCTCATCTCGACGTTGTCCTTCCGGTTTTATCTTCCTATTGATCTATATATAAATATGTAGACATATATACTGGCCCTCCCTTTGAACTCACTGATGATACGACTGCCGCATTGCTTGTAAGAGTGCTCGCAATTGAAACTGGATATCTCTTTCCTTTTGATGAGACGAACATAGTGCATTGCCTCGTTGTTGTAGCCCATGGGGATCTATTCAAACTGCGCTGTATTTCGAAAAGAAAATTCTACGGAAAAGACGATATGCTGTACGAAGAAAAAAATGGACTTCTGTTCCTGATGGAAATTTTTTCGATCACACAATAAAATGATCGTTCGACGAATTCTGTTAATTAATTTCCAGGCTGGAAGTGACGATGCGGAGAAACTATAGAGAGGAAATCTTGCGGCAGATAAGGAAGCGGACAGATGTACAGAAACAGAAGGGGACGGAACACCTTCAACTAAACTACGTATAGATCTTTTCTCGCTCTCCCAATGAGCCAATTATCGCGCTGTGGCAAAGAGTACATGCGACAGAGCCGCCGTGGAAGTTCTCTCAGTCGCGTCTTCCTGTCCCTCGGAGACTTGTTAACCCGCGATATCCTATATTGACGAGGGGAATGCTCTTGTAAACGTTGCCGTCTCCACACAGCATAGAGATGCGCTAATAGCTACATTCGAGAGAACGGGAGTATATTTCCTATGTGGATGGCTGTGTCACTTATTGTGTATTTTCCAATTATTCAACACCAGAGACCACAATCTCGCATAGCTTGATAACGAACAGTGAAATTTGGAAAGAAACTTCAGTTTCAGAGTTTTTCACGAGCAGGTCCCATCGACTTCATGTAATTGACCCGCGAGTGCGCTACTCAGCCAACCACAATGACAATGATCGAAACCACAAACTTTTTGACTTTTTCGATTCATCCTCTTCCTATTTCCGGCGATACCCATGAATGTACCTTGACATATGAGTCTATGGATTGTATTATCGGAACGTACCAATAACTATACTTGACAGTACTATTGGCAAGCATGATATACATTGCGCAGGCTCGTTTGCGCTAATAACACGAGGGAGAGTTCAGCTCCTCGCGGCGTGCCACCGCCGGCTAATTAGTGGCTAATTAATCTTCCAAGTTCATCGGTCTACGCCCGGAACGTTAGCTTCGTGCAATACATCGGTATGGTAACTGTTTGAATACGTACGTTATATATACGTAGATGCTAAGATCTATACACATATATAGAAAGGTGCAAGGTCTATGCAAGACATTCGATGTTCACTGCGCTCTCGGGTACGAACGAGACTTCCGGCAACTTTCGTACTCTCGTCTCTCGCGTGACTTTCCACACGCTTCACAAGAGAGATTTTCCTCTGTATCGACGATCGGGAATCTCCTGCTGTATCACATATTTATAGGAATAACGTTGCATAGCATATGGTTATATCCAGGAAGTCCAAGACACAACGACAGGAAAAGCCCGGGTGGCTCTTCGTCGCGTATATTGTAAAAAAAAAAAAACTTGCAGTGAATCTGCAGGAGCGATCCTTCCACGGCGTGTTAATTATATTTATCAATTAATAAAAAAAAAAGTATACGATATAAAATCAAGAATGAGTAAAATACACACGGAAGAAAGTAAAGAAGATTTTTCTGGGTCGTGTCACGCGACGAATGCCGATAACCCGTCAGGTTCAATTATTCTGTGTGTTATGTAACAATTTTTACAACGGCAACCAGGAGCCTCAATAGAATTTTTTCAATAGTGAAAAGTTATGAGACTTTCGTCGAAAAAGCAGAGAATCTTTTGTTAAACACGACAGTCGTTACTATCGCTAATTTTTGTCTACTTTTCTATTATAATCTTTGGACTTTTCTGTAAAAATACAAATTATGCAATTGACATGCCTTCCAAGGATCCACATTGTGCTATACATTGCTGCATCAAGACCCAAAGAAAAAAGAAGGAACGAGCAGGCAGAGAAAGAGAGAAAGATGCGATGAGAGAGTTATGCACAGTGATCGTGCTGATGCTGCTGTTCTCTTCTACCCTGGCCTCTAGCTCACTCGCTACATATCGTTGCTCTTGATGGTGTTTAAAGTGCAAGCACAGCAAGCCAGCTTATAATACATCGTCTCTCTGTCGCTTCTAACGTTACAGTAGCCCTGGTTAGGTTACAGGAATGCAAGGTCCCTTCTGGCTATGGCCCCCGTGCGAAACTCACAGCCATGTCTCTTACGTTTGGTTATATATCTCACAATCGTATATACACAGCACATTTGACACTCTGAAGTAATGCGCATTATTTATTTCGAACGGCTTCAGCAAATTCGAAGAGACTGAATCCGTCATTACGATGACAGGGAATTCTCATGAATTCTCGCTCTCGTTATCTGTTAAACTGAAAATATAAATTCATCGAAGAAAAATCGATAGTTATCAGAGAAATTGTTTTTTTTTTTTACAATTTATTTGAAAAGGCTCTCTTTCGTTCGGACGTGATGAAATTTTTTCGGGATAGCAATTAAATAAATATATTTGTATCGATTAATTATCGACACTGTTGATGTGCTTCATGATGAAAATGACAGATATCTTGGCAACGAAAAAGTAGGATAGAACTATTTACCTCTCGCAGCTTCGGTAAGTATATATAAATCTATTTTCTCGCAAGGTCGACCGGTGCGAGTCTCTCTATCGTGGTCTCAATAGTCTTCATCATGTGCTGCTGCGCACCTTACCCAACACATAGACGCACACACTCTCGCGTATGAAAAGCCGTGCGATACACAGAAAAGGCGTATTACAGTGAGTGTGTTCGAAGATCAAAGCAAACTCTTAACTCGGGTAGAAAGTCACTCGTTCATTTATTTCCCTACTGAGAATTTCGAGCTCTCTGGACTTCAAATGCCTGTGAATACAGTCACTTCTCTTCTAGATATATTTTCCTCTCTCAAATAAGGAAATGTCAAGGGACAGAGCTTGCAGTCGCGAGCCTCGCATCCAATAGCTCCCCACAAAGTTTTCCGCACAATTGAAAGTTTGTGGGAATTCAGAAAAATCGCTAATGTGCATCTTGTTTGTCGAACAAACATTCTGCATGAAAAAAATTGGAAAATCAGCTGATAACGGCCAAACGCATAACTTCTGGTATTTGCCCGTACGAGCCGTCGGCAGTTGAAAATGTTGTGTACGTTATCGTTAAACGAAAAGAATAATTATACTTCCCTTCGATCAGGTGTGACAAGTTATTCCACTTGACAGCGCGAGAAGTAGGCTGATGATTGAAGATTTTCCGTAGCTTTCGGTAACGCTAGACCTGAGCGAATATGTGGCTCAGTTGAGTCGAGTCATCCTAGCACCAAGGCGATGACGTGGAGAGACGAGGATCAATGTTAACCGCGACCTAATGTCGTAGAGAGTAGCTAGACACGATGCAGTGATGATTAACGCGTTTCCTTCTGTCACGATGACTCCGCCACGCTGAGAACACGAATGAAATAGTTACGTATATGTATATATGTCTACATTATGTCGTGAGGTCTTTTGTTGGTTTGGCCAAGACCACAGGATCATAGTCCTGACGTGTCAGTCCTCCACTAATGAGTTGGTTGAGTGCCTTTTAATAAAAGCTTAAAAATGCATCGTCCTCGACAAGTTTATGAGTTCATTGCGCTCACTCGACAATGATGCAGGATAAATACTGATTACGTTTCATTTAGATTCTGTATTTTTTCTCGCATTTTAACACCTTCGACAACAACGAATTTAAAAAAATTGATACCTAATTGCATATCGAACATTCTCACGATCCAACTTCGCCAATCGTATCAAAGAGTACATTGATTTTTTTTGCAGCTCGAATTTATCGAATAATTTATACATATGAGAAGAGCGAGAATCCAGACAGTCGGGATTAGCGCCCACGGTGGGCGGGGATCGTCCTTTTACCGAGCAAACTAGAAAGTCCTGTTAGATATATACACGAGCAAAGAATCGAAAGAAAGAGAGAGAGAGAGAGAAAGAGAGAAATCTCTTTCTCTCGACGAGAGCAAGCAGCCGGTGTAGCATCCCGGTATCCATTAAACTCAGCAAGAAAGACTTGTTGGTACATGCTTTTTTTTCTTTCGATTTTTTGTAAATTCTATTCTTTTTTTTAATTATTATTTGCATTCAACTGAAAAAATGTAGATAGTAGTAGGTACTTTTAAAAGGTGTCGTCGGGTTCAATCGAGGCTAATGTTATACACACGTATACGGTTGACCCTCTCGATACAGGTATTATAAAGAGCAAGCAAATTCCTCGACCTTTACCACCAGTGATCATATATTTCAACCCTAAAAATCATTTGTACATTCACACCAATACAACACACGCATTTTTGCCCCTACTTAGTAAATAATCCTGCAGCTTGGTTGGGTCCATGACAAATTTATTTACACAATTATAACACTTTTATCGAGATAATGTAACCGTTGAAATTTAGAAAGTTTGTAACTCATGACTCTCCCAACTTTATTGTACACAATTTTACTATAAAAGCTATTAATTCCTATATTTACAAACGAAAATCACAACACAGTGACAATACCGATAAATATGAACCGACTCTAGCACAATATTTGTTACATGAATGAATTGCAAACAAATTGAACAGATATGAGACGTGAAAAAACAAGAATTTCATGCAAAATGTTTTGTCGCCATGGGAAGTTTTTGTTTTTTTTTTTTTTTTTACATTCGCTACACTTGGAATTAATCGATTCGGCGTTCCCAACCTTCTTTATTTTTCATTCTTCATACGACATATACACGCATACTTCGGCATAAAGTTATTTTACAGCCTCGGGACAATCGCGTGTCATCTTCGTCATCGTCGTCCTGATTCACGTGGCTCTATGCTACACGTGCACATCAATGTGTTCATACATTCGTACAGCAGGGTCACAGGAATACATACAACTATGGGAAAAGGTAAAACGTACACTTATATATTACCTATGCTGAACGATGCACCCGGGTGTTCATCTCGTGAGGCACACGTTTTGTACTATGGCTCGCGGGGGACCTACGACGGTTCAACCAACGTCAGGGAACTTTGACCTCTTTCTCAGAGTAGAATTGTTCTCGTGTATCATTCAGTCGTTTCATACACATTCATGCACATTATCATCGTGATGCAGATATATCGTGGTGCAGTTATTATATTTTTCGTCTCTGAATATATAAGTAGAAATGAATTCGATTAAAAATAGGAATTTCTTCGGAAAAATGTTTTTTTTTGCGTGTTTATTTTTTTTTTAAGGGCTTGGTTATGAAAACGGGGCTTGAAAAATATCGAGGAGTCTCAAGTCCCTTAAATCAACGTTCGAGTGAATTTGGCTTTACGCTTAATTCGTTTTGTCAAGTTAAAAATCGATTGAGTGAAGCTCGCCAATAAATACGCATGGGAGAAACTTGGCTCGTTCGAATCGACCACATATATACCTTCTTCCAGAAGCAATTACACACGAGATCAATGAAGTAAATCGAAGGTGGTGAGAGCGAGTGATAGAAACATTGGACGTGACGAGACGAGAGTAGCTCCGAACAGCGTGGAACTTCGTTAGCATTTCAAACTTTATGATACATCGAAGCTTTACGGATTTCTTTTAAGCCTCCCGCGCCTACTTCACGGAAATTCCAGAGGATGAAGGCTCTCAGATCGAGAATAACGAAACATCTCGGAACGATCTTACACACGTCTTGTAGAAAATAGTTTAATGCGCGAACGTTCGACGGACTTGGTTTCTGGTGCTCACGGATAGAAAGTAAAGTAATCGATGGGAGAATCATTTGACCCAATGCGTGCACGGAATTTGTAACACTGATTAATTCTCGGCCGAGTTGAAATTTATATTTTTAGATTTCCTCCTTAAAACGCTCTCGTCGACCAACAACAACTTTCCAGGAGCGCGCTAATGGAGCATACAGAGAGGAAGAAACTTCATTGTGAAAGTATATTCGAAGGGTCTTTTTAGTTTTCGGTTAAATTTTCCTTAATCCTGCAATGCATCAACTTAAACGAATAAAAAAAAAAAAAAAACCTAAACAAAAAACAGAAAAATTGAAAAACGACGGACCTTTTAAATCACAAAATTCATGCACACCCCGAAGAATAGTTGTTTTTGAATTTTCACATTTTGGTACAAATGGTAGCTGTTTGAAAAAAATGCACCTTACCGTTTCAGTAAAATTCAGAGTTTCTCAATTTCCATGCTCGAATCATTGCAATCAATGACTTTCGTAACCAAGTAAACTCTACCTAGCATCATTTTCTCAGATAAAATGCTTCGTTAACATTAACCATTTTAGTTGCAGTGCAATTAGTTGTTCGAAAAGGATAAAAAGTACTGAAGTATTTATCCAAAGATGTTCTTTAGCATTTCATAATCGAATGAATCCCACGTCTTCGCATCTCATCGTCTCGCGGCAATGGTTTCTTTCTGGATCTCTTTATATATCTCTCTGCGAGCATCGACGTTTTTTCTTTTTCATTGGATGGAATTTCGAGTATTTAAGTGCTTTTGCTCTTCGGGTGAATTCTCCCCATAGTCTGTACCGGCTCGCGACTGTAGTTGAGTGTAATGTTTGCTCACGATCAAGTCCAGATTCTGTTTACACGCCGCAAGTACTGGCTAGGGCTATATAGGTACGGAGCATACCCTGTTTTACGGTGATTCTGTATGGGTTCTAGGGGCTATATGGTCAGTCTCTTATACGTCTAACCGAGCCAGCTAACTACCATATATACGCGACTTCAGCGGTACGTGCGCGAGTTACAAAAGAGAGTGTATTTTTTTTCTAGGTAGCGAAAAACAGGGGAATACATTTTTTGCACGAAAATCACTTTACGAATTGAGCAGCATATTATTTATAAATTAGATCGGTGATTTATTGCAACAAGAAATTTGTCATATTGAATTCGATCTTGAGAGCTTATGAAAACTGTTGCAAAAAGCTAATTTTTATTTTTTTTTTCAAATGTTTGTCAATATACCAAGTGTGTCGGGCAGTTCTGACAATATCGTAATTAAAATTAATATGAGCCTCGTAATTTAAGTCTCTGTCGTCGAACATTCTATTGGGAAATTTGTGAATATTTACGTATGTACAAAAAGTTAATGAACACCGTGTCACTAATGATATTAAAACTTATGTACATGTGCAGAATAACGTGCAGATAGTTTTCACAAGCGAACGAAAGAGAAAGAGAGGTTCAGAGCTGCAGGCGTACATTATCTTGTGGGCAGCGAGTGTGGCCAGAATTGAAGCCGAGTAAAATCGGAATGTCGTAGGAGCTCGCGAGGCCGCAACAGTTGCGGGACTCTTTTAAATCTGTGCTAATTGCCGCAGGGACTCGTTTGTCCCCGTTGAAAAGATCGACTGAGAGTAAGACACGAGTGCGGAGTGATCGTTGTTTGTCGACGCAACTTTTAGTACCAGAACGAAACCCGCAGATTATGTTCGCTATACATTTATTGCATCCATGGGATATTCCATGCTGATGCGGCCCTTATATAAATCGAATCGTTTTCGACAGTGAATATTTTTCATGTGCTGCGGTCACTAAAAGTATCGAGCTGCCTGCAATGACGGTGAAGGATCGCGAGGGTAGTTACGAAAAATGTATTTCGCTACAGGATATGAAACTTGTCAAATGTGTGGAAAAAACTTCGAAGCTTTTTTGTCTTTTTTCCGACGTGACGATACCAATTGGAATGTTCCTTCGTACGAAATCGTTTCACCTGAAAACCCCATGAATTGCTATACACGTGTATAGATGAACGATAACAATAATCGTCCCCCTCGAATCTCCCGAATCTGCTCGTGCGATCTACGATTATGACACGCGAAAGCTCACGCACGAGAAATTAACGCGGAGGCGTTGCTACACTATCTCTTCGCGTGTTCTCTGGGGAGCATTGCGAATAAACGTTTGTATGAGCCTCATAAAGGTAGATATATATTTCGTACCCTTAACCTCACGCATCACGAATCGTGTGTTCCTCTTTTCCGTGGTACAGGGGCGTTTACGACTCGTGTCTGAGGTCAGTCGGGTTAGCAAAGTTACGATCCCCCTCATGTATTTTTACCCGTAATCTGTTTTGTAAGCCAGGTGGAACATTTTGAACAACGAGATTTGAAAAACAATCATTTTTGGAAAAATTCATAAAAGTTTCGATAGAAACGGTGAAAAAAAAACTCCGATGTGTTTTTTTTTTTTAATTGAAGGTGCGATTTCTTGCGATTTTTTTTTGAGTTTCGGAGCTTTAACAGAATCCTCGTGTATATTTATATCCTCAATATATGACACGTGTATATAAGGCGAGTAGAAATAAATACACATCGACTGAGTTAAGCGAAAGGGATCCACCGAAGATGAAAACTAGCGGACTAGACCTGGCTCGGGCTCCGAGTGGATCGTTGCATCGGGTCAAATCGCGATCTCCTCCCTCTCGCAATAACTCGTGCATCCGCATTATTCTCTTTACAAGAAAAAGACAGCAGATAAACGGATTTGAACGATGCTTGCCATTACCGTACCTCGACGTACCTCAACTCGCGTTACTGTCAATATATATTTTTTTTTTAAACATAGAAGCACGCACGGTGACAAGCTGCAAAGTGAAAACAATGAAGAGACTTACTGGGTCTATCGACTCAGTCTATAGAAGGTCAACCGAGTTGTTGCCTCGCGATTAACGTGGAGAAATCATGATTCAGAAAAAAAACGACTGTTTTCGTACACGGTGCTTGCGGATATCGACGCACAAGATTCTATCCATCGATCACTTCATAAATCAATTAAAATGTATTTTGGTTAATCAGTCTGAAAAAAAAATCACAACTTTTTCACAGACTAGAGATTTAAATAAATGCATCGAGGTCACTGTGTGTCGACGAATTAATTCCACTGCAGTGGAAATTAATTACACTAGATTGCGGTATTTAATTTCGTTGTCGCGGTATTATAGAAATTGTGTCAAAATGCGAGAAGGGAAAAGCTCCTGAAGCTTTTACAGGACAAACTATTTTCTGGTTTTCCTTGTGTGAACAGGCACATTGAAGCAATTTCTCAATGTCATTAAGGCGTTATCGGGCATTGGTATACACTGTGGCTCAGGTGGAAAAAGGAGGAAGAGCGAGTCAGCTAAGATCGAGGGGTTAAGGCCAAGACGTTAGTTCTGCTTGTACAGCGAGATAAATATAGGAAAAACAAAAAAAGATAAATATTGAAGAAAGTAAAAAAAAAAACGAAACGATCCCTAATCCTCGCCAACCTGAAAGACGAGTTCATCGCGCGTACCGGGCAAAGTCCCGTTTGGGCTGTACTGATGATCATGCTGGTTGGTGTCAGAGATCCGTGGGAGCAGAATATAAGCTAGAAGGAGAGAAAGAAAAAGATTCTTCTTGCTGTCGATACGCAAAAAAATAAAAAATGAAAAAAGAAATTAAATCAAAGTGTTCGTGCTCGGGAGATAGAGAGGTACGAAATAATCTAGAAGCTAAGAGTGAGACCGAGTCTTCTCTCATGAATATGAAACACTCGATACATGCATATTTTACTATATCATTACATCCAACCCGTAATTATATTGTGAAATGCTGCTGCCTCCGTTTCGCGTGTCTCGGATGCTCTGTTTTATTTCATTTCAGCGCGGAAAGACACGACGAGAGTCACTCGAGCAATAGTATAAAATACATACTTTATAATCTTCTGTGATATTACGTTATGGCTTTTTACTATAGATAACGGCTGCGAGTAAGGGATATGGTACAAAAGATATATATGTTACGAATTATGAGGCACGGGGTCATTGGAATGTCATAATGTGCCGGTAGCATCCAACGTGTGCTCATTTATAAAAATTTATGTAATATCGAGAAATATATATAGACGCGTGGTACTTTTTTTTTGCATCAAGTGTAATAAAGAAGTGAAATTTCATACGTTCGTTCTGTTTGCGCATTTTGTCAGTCGTACTCGGGGAGGCTTGAAATTTTGTCGAGATAATAAGTGCGACATTTATTTCCTGTTCAGATAATTATCGAACTAATGAAGTCACTTTTTCATGTACATTTATATCGTTCCCGATTACTTGTGCAATATCTTGTTCCAAGTGTGCCTTGAACTTCATTAGGAGATAAGATGTTTTATTTTTTTTACACACGATGGAAATTACGTACAGGAGAATGTCTGTAAAAACGTAAACAAGATAGCAAGGCTCTTTCGATTGCTTGGATACACGAGGAACGACGATACAACGAGTTGCTTGTAAGAAATCTTGTTGAATATTGCTTTCCAAATATGAAATAGTTGAAGAAGTGCAGATAATAATTATACCCACTTGTATCTCATGTCTGGCATCAAATGCCCGATATATTTATTTATAACGAAAAGCAATATTGTGTATTGAAGGCTCTGGAGCGAATGGGATTCGCAAAGCTAAAAAATTGCCATTAAATGTCAGCAAGAGAATATTTTCAGTGAATCCTCTCGTACGACTTTCGTTTCCTGTAACATTTGGCGTGACCTCACGTGTCAACGACCACAGACTTTCAGTGCAGGATTGCATAACGGAAAACAACAACGATTCGAAAAAAGTGATAAACATATTCGTAGGCAGTCCCTGGTGACGTTTGAGGAACGCTCCAAAGATTAGAATTCTATTTTCGAGACTCATCGTTTCCCTTTGCTATCGGAGTTTAAATCTCTTGTTGTACTTGAATTCCGCGCACGATACGAGATCGTACTTTTTCTGGACGATCACGGACTCTCTCGATTTTCTTGGAAACGTAAATGAAATGTTACAGAGCAAAATGGTCGGTTAATTAATCGATCGTTTCTCGACTTTCGATACCGGATTCAGATGTCACCAGTACGGAGACATCAACGCAAGTTAATGAGGTCGCCATCCATACCTCACACACTCGTTTTCTTACCTTGATTGAGACGAGAGTGTGAATAAATGAAGAAAAACTGAGCGATCCAAAAAAAAGCGAGAGAAGTGGAGATACGCGTAAGGAATATTATTGGAACTCGCGTCTCCGTGGCAATTCCAGCTTGAGGAGATATTCACCTTTGACACGAAATCAGTGACCGATAGCTAAGCATGCGTTCGCATCCTTGTCCACTCCGGTTTACATGAAGCTAAAACCATTCATCATCCACTGCGTTCGATGTACAATTTATAAAACGATCTCAAGCCATTAAAAACGAGCTTCGCAGCTTCTATCGAACGTTTGCAAATAAAGAGTGACTGCACACGAAAAGATCAAAATTTATTTCATCTCGCAGTTCCTCGTCATTCGAAGTGCATGACAATTAAAATTACGTTTCATTGCATAGTATTCAATTTCGAAAATGTGCATGTGAAAGATGAAATAGAAACTGACAATTGGTGCAGGAAACTACATTCAAAATTTGTCAAGCAAATAAAAATAGCGATTGTTTGCCCACATTCGAATGTCCGGAGCGCTAATAAAAAATAATAAATGCACATAAGTGCACAAACAAAACAATTCATCATCGCAGCTTCCTCGTGTATAAATTTCCATTCAAACGTATAGTAATGAAGTCGATATACGTAAATATCTAACAGGAAATGCGTGTGCAAGAAGCTAATCGCGTCTGTAACTTGCACATTCGAATCTCAACTATAAACTTTTTTAATCTCTGTCTGGCTTTTTGTATCTGTCTTCCTCTCACTCTCTCCCTCCCTCTCTCTTTTCCCATATACGTTGGTGAATCCTTCAGGAAACGTTGAAATTTCACCTTTGATCCTGCGTATCGGAGGTTTTTATTGGAGGCCAAGAAAGATACTAGTGTACGATCAGACTTATTATACATGCACTCACTTTGAAATCGTCGTTAATGCTAATATATTATGTGTGCAATGTACAGGGTTTCTCGTAATAATTCCTCCTTACTGTATTTGGCGAATGTTGTGTTGATTATTCCAAAGTAATATGAAATATTGCCACATCGAAATCCACGTGTCAATACAAACGATTCTTAGAATTTCTTCTCCAACCCATTAACCAAATGAAAAAATGTAATTCCCTTTTTTTTTTACGATATTTCGGCGTGTTTTAAAAACGAATGACATCCAGATTAACGTGATAATACTTCAGGATTTGCCTGTGCATGGAATCACCTGAACTGGCCAGCACATCGCTTATGTATCTGCACGTGTATAAATTCATCATTGGCACATATGTTAAGAGATTCGTACATGACGCCTGGCTGTTTATGACGCTGGCTTTTATGTTCGCAGCTATAACTGCTTGGAAGAGTAGTACGGTGGCTATGGAAATACCTTGAATTTAGATACGAACAATCTGTGAAGATCGTTAGATACACCGTTAAATTCGAATGTGCAAAATATTTCTCCCATACTTGTTCAATCAGTGATAATGATGTGTACATTTCACCATCACGTTGTTATGTTATGTTCGTTCTCGGAATTTCATATTTGCTAGTGGATTATTAACCCTGAAACGGTAACCTGGGGTCAAAAATGATCGCAGGCGACTTTAAATCCCGCGCCCTTTATCCCTTCGTTTTCCCGTTTTTTTTTAATCGTTTTATACCGGAATTTTGATTAACTTTTTTACTTCAAGCTAAATTGCTCCAGGTTTTTCGTTAAATTTTGCCGGAGATATGAATTTTTCAAAATTGGGGTGATTTATGACCCCAGGTTATCGGAATAGGTAAAAAAAATAAGGTTACCGTTCTAGAGTGAAGCGGAATTTAAATTTAAAAAAGACTCAACACGTTTTTGAAACGTGCGTTTTTTTTTCCAAGAAGTGCAATATTGTGTGAAATCATTTTTGTTTCCGCGACTTAAACCGACGAATTCGTATGTAGAAATTCGCAGTATCGACGGACAGATACGGGCGTCATTCGAAGCGCATCAGTGTCGAGGATCAAAGTTAAAAGGAACGTAGCAAAATGGTTTTACGTGGTGGATCAGGAGGGATACGCCTGTACGTGTCTGTGCCATCGATATATGCATAGTAGCTCGAACTCGTCGACGATCCTGGCTACTTTCGCACGCTCGGAAACACGGCTTTCGGCCTCGTTAATGCGAACCAGTCACCTAGGCTTATCCCGGTTTCCCGGATGGCCAATACACATCCAATGTCTCATGCGCGGACACACACACATCGGAATATTGTACACATGTGTATACATGCAACGGAGGAGGGCGCGGGAGGGACGCGAACACGGTGGATTCTCGCCCGCGAGCACGATGAAAAGGTCGTGCGAGACTTCGTCGCTTTGTCGGCCGCAAGCTACTCGAGAAAAACCTCTTATAGATTATAGATATCGACAGCGCACTTCTAAAAAAAAAAAACTCAGTAAATATAGACGAGTGAAAAAAAAAGATTTTTTTACATTTTTATCTCGTGTTTAGTCGTGTAAATGTAGGCGGGGCTAGGTCAACGAAAGATCATCGAGTTCAAAAAGAACGATATTGCGCAACGTAGTGGGGAACTCTTTCATCTTCGTTCCTGACTGACGATAACAAAATTAACGATCATATCCATTTTACTGTAATCAGTTATTTCTGTATATAATTGACGTCACTAAATTTTAATTGTTCTGAATATATTTCGTCGATATTTTTGCAAAATTCCTAACGTTCATTGACAAAAATCAACAGTTACTAAAGTTTTTTTTTTTTCTACCTGACTGAAATGGTTCGTTGTGAAAATAAAGTTTTTTTAATGTCTCCGATTAAGTAACGTTTTAAAATCTTGATACTCGAACGATGGGACTCTATCATCGAAGAGTGTTTCGAACGAGTGCGAGGCCAAGACGTTTCTTAGCTCTCAACTCACTCTCTCTCTCTCTCTCTCTCTCTCTCTCTCTTTCGTCTTTCTCCCTTTCTCGGTATATATGAGGGGAAAAAATTCGTCCCTCGAAGCGGAGGAAAAACTGGAGCACCTCGGTACTCGATTAGCGAACCAGACAATTTTCTTTCATCGAAAACAATTCCGTCATTGAGTTACGAGGCAAGAGACTTTTGTCGGAATGGTTTCATCAACAAAATCGATTTATTGCAAGCTTTCTATTATTGGCCTTCGACGATTTATTACCTAATAATTTTTATGTCTTCGTCACGTTGATTAAAGAAGTCCACAAAATTACCCATTAAAACGTCGTTGTTGTAATATCCATAAAAGATCTAAACGACTTGGTATCAAGTTCGAGGTCACGTAGAATGATTATAGTCATCTAGCAGAGTTTCAAGTTGAAAATATCTCGACAAACATCGTGAGGAAAAAGTCGATTGACGTCGTGACCAACGGAGAAAAAAATCTGATGGACTGGATGGTTACGTTTTCTCACGTTCTATTTATGCAACTTTTAATTACTCGGGTGTGTCGTATACGAGAGCTGTCAAGGGGCATGCAATGATTTACAACAAGAATGTCCATGCATTCGTGAAGTTCGTGCATCCCCTTATTCACTAAACTAATCGATTAACTAACTTCGTTCCTCAACAAAGATATATATCGATGTCACAAAAACAGGAAGAGTTGTTGTTATTTTTCGAAAAATTTCAAACGGGAAAATTGAGCATTTGCCAAAAACGTTCAATGAATCAAAAACCCTGACTCTAATGCAATTTGACAGTCAAGCGCTCGTTTAGTAGCTTAAGGATGAGAGAGAACGTCGTAACAATCTTGACGCGTGTACACAATCGCAAGGAAAAGTTCGTTTAACGAGATACACTTTGGCTCATCCCAGTTTCCTCACAAGGAGGAGAAAATCCGTCGTCTATAATCGGACACGCAACCATCCAACGTCAGTTGAGAAAAGAAAAAGGAACGATTATACTTTGTCGGCTAACGACAACGAGCTACGATCCCGACAACTTTAATCACCATCCGGAGATTCACTTCATCGTTTTTCGATGTAGATTCGTGCACTCGAAGGTTGCACCACGAAAAAAAAATACTTCAGAAAAACAAGGGACTCTTTAAAATGAAAAAATGGTCTAGAAATGTTTGAATAAACTTTTGCATCAACGCGAGACAGGAGAATTTTTCTTTATTCTCTTCGATTTTCAATCATCTTTGAACTGGTTGTTCGTACTTTCTATTGTCCGATTAATTGACTATCCGAATAATTAAAAATTCGCAATCAAGAGCATTTCCTCTCACCAGAAAAAGTAACGCTATACTTTCCAATAAATACAAGTTCTTTCACGACGTCTGATCCTGAATGGTTGTGACGGTGAGAATGAGTCATGATCTCTACACGTACTCGTCCGGACAGAATAGCACAGTAAAAGGGGACGTATCGTGACTTTTGCTCTAGTGTGTGGAAAGGAGAGTCTAGAGCGCGTGCGCTGAATCATACGGATGTGGATGAACTCGGAGGACCTTGACCTCACGGGTAATACGTGAAATTCGGTATTACATCCACATATACATACACGGTATAATAGTCGGTTATATAAAGTTGATGTGTCTAGTGTCTAGCATGCAAACGACGAATTAAAATCGCATTCCAGTGGGTGAGCCAAAAATACATGCAAAAATGAAGAAAAGAGAAAAGCAGTTACGCAACAAAAATTCAATTTCAAATACAGAAGCTTGACACCTGGTGCGTGGGTCGATTTTTTCCCAAAAATGAGAACAGAAATGAGGGAATATTTCGAATGACTAAAATGGTCGAAACTATTCGTTCAAGAACTGTTTTTTTTTTCTAAGAAAAAGGCGATGTTTGTTTTACAAAAAAAAAAAAAAAAATACGATAATCCAATTCGATCGAATTGACGGAAAGACACGAAATTTTTTTTGCAAGTTGTTATAACCCTCGCGTTTGAAAACACTGACGAAAATTCACCCTTATTTGTGAACTGATCGAGGGGAAAGGGTCCAACTTTCCCTTCATCGATTCTTTCGACTCACATCTCCTTGTTTGTCCATCGAAACGTTGAAGGGTCTTCGAATCATAACGAATCTCGGATCGTAGTAATGGACAGAGACTCGGAAAGTAATCCATCACGTGTGCTCCGAAACGAAAAAAAAAACGCCAAATGTGGTCCGCAGCACGTTCGTCATATTCGTATGTTTAAACAGTATAAAATGTTTGTACACGATTTTATTGATGAGAGTATCCAATTTCGAGCCTCGGAGCTGAGTCTTCCGAAAAAAATTTCATTGAAACTATTGGCTTTGGAAATTTATACTTTGTTTTTCGAACATATTTATAAAAAATAAAAAATAACATAAAAAAACAAAGTCGTTGTGAAAAAAATTTCGAACATTGAATTCTTTTTTTTTTCTAATATATGATTCATCAAGTAGCTGGAGTGTCCCATATCGAATTTCATTGTGACTCGATTCGAACCCTGTGGGAGCTTGCTCGAAGGGGGTTCTTGGTCGTAAATTGAGTAATAAAATCGATAATGAAAGTTTCTCTATCAAACTTTCGCATGCACGTTTATGCAGCTTGGGATAAATTAACCCGATAGTATATCGTTCACGTAACGTCACCTGTGCGAGGGAGCCTCCCACACAATTTCCGAGAATTCGTAGCGACGTGTACAGGACAGTATATTTATAGATCTGGATACGCTTGCAGAGACATACAGATTCTGATCTTTTTCTCGTGTGTTCTCTCTGTTGCCCTCTTTACCATTGGAGAACGAGGTAAATAGGAGGAGAATTGAAAAAAAAAAAAGGGAAATAAAAATCTCGCGAGTCTCTTGTAATCGCGGGCGTAGAGCAGAGACGCGACCACATACAAACAGGATCGGCGGAATGCACCGAGGTCTAGCGCACAATGCTTTTGCATTTCTGCATACAAAGCAAGCGCACAGAGAGGTCTTCCCGTCCCTGAGCAAACCGTACAAAATTATCTCAGTTATTTTCGTATCGTGGGTGGATGTTTTCTCGGCCCGTCATCATCCATTGTCGCCGAACGTCTCGGATACACACATATATACAGCTTTGGCCAAAAGTAAGAGACAGCGACCAAGAATCTAAATATTTTTTATTCGTATAATGATAAGTTCTCAGCCAATATGCCTGAGGGCCTGAAGGTCATGGACGCAGCTACGAAAAATATAAAAATAAAATCTAAGAGAGTAAAAATCTTTTCGATGTACTATTCGCTGTTTTCATTGACGAGGTACATGTCATAAAGTGAACCGCGACTGCTGTAGCATTAGCGGCATATATAGTGTAGCTTTACAATAAGAGCACGTAAACGTGATGTTTCACGCGCACGTCCCGTCTCATTCGTGCATCCTTTTGCAAATAATCAACTCCGATCGGGCGATTAGTATCGAGCTGGCGCCTCTCGACCCACGCGTGGGTACCCAGCATCCAGCACCATCTCTGTCCGTCTACGTCACTCTTTTCATCCAAAGGAACGCGACAGCCTTTCCATCCTTTTCTTACTCACCGCGTTGCTCCCTCTTTCCTTTTGCTTTCTTTCTCTCTGTTCTCCTCTTACTTTTCTTCTTTTCGTCTCACTCTCCCGCTCAGAAAGTATAATAAATCCCCACAGTCCCTTCGAGCTACGCACAGATTCCATACACCGTCTTTGAGATTTTATTGTCGTGTCTATAGCGTCATATAAATGTTGATTGTAACGCACGCGAATAACATACACCCAACGCAATGTAGACATTATTCCATTATTTTTCTGTTACCAAGATACCTCGATTTACAAGCATAAATACAGGATTCGTGAAATGGCAACGCGATGTCGAACACAAATCTTTAACCCTTCGACTGCATACTGGGTCGTTTTGACCCCAATAATTTAATGGCAACGAATGTTTTGGAATTTACTTTTCGTTTTCGTCAAAAAATTTATTTAGGTCCATAAAATATGGATAATTTACTACAAAAAACGTCTCTACAAAAAAAAACGAAAAAATGCATACTAACCGGAATGCAACGATTTGAAAAATGCCTTGGGTCAGATTGACCCAATATGCACTTAAGGAATTCGTGCACTCGAAGGCTTAATATCATGTAATCCTGCGGCTTCCATATTTCCTAAAATATAAGTTTAAAAATGTGGCACCCATTCTGCAGAAAATTTGACGGGAAAATTCGGTTGGCTAAAACGTACGGAAAATATTTACGCGAGATATCTATTTGTATTATTTTCCTACAACAATGAATTCCTTTTTCATACGCCAGGAAACTAATTTTTTTTAGTTCCTCCTACATCTGCATCAGATTTTCTCGAAATTGTCTCGATTCTCCGTGTAAAGGGATTGCACCACAACAGATTAACGGAGTGATTGCTGTAAATTAATAATGGGTATTCGATACCCATGATTACACATTGGTGATTGGTCGGAATATATTTATAGCAATCAATTGAACGATATACCGGTGAGTCGATCCGACATTTTTCCATCGTGTCTTTCCTCTGTCTAATGGCTTTATTTATTCCAGATTAAATTGTGAAAATGATACGGTACTGTGCTCACATCGATGTATCGATGACTAACAATGGAAGAGGCTGGAAATAAAACAATTGCGAAGCGAAAAGATTTTCTAATGCTTTTCTCTAGGGATTTGTTTATTTCAAGCTCTTTCGTCTTGCAGAACAGACAACTTATTTAAGGTCGTGCTCGGTTGATGATAAAATATGGCTGGGAGGGTTCTGGGAGAGTAAAAAAATAAAAGAATCATCGACGGCTTAGGTCAGGCGGACGGTTTGTCACGATAGCAGTTATTATTCACTCGACTGTTATTCGCAAGAGAAGAGAATTATGTAATCGCAATATAAATGTAACGTTGGCTATTACTTCGCTTACAAAACGAGGCAACGTTCGTTCGTATGCGCAGGTTCTCGCGAACCTGGTGGAAGACCGATTACTAGTATGAGCCAACGGCAAATATACACGTACGAGTATTTTGTGGAGCAAGCCGAAGATTACTACCTACATGCGTGCACACGTACGCACTTGTCTCCTCGCAGACGATATTTCAGTTTGGCATTTTATTAACGGCCTTTGTTTCACCGGACAAAAGACTTGAATTTTAAAGCGGTACGATTCCGAGTATATTCCGCAGTAGAAAATATAATTCTCCTTAACCTTTCCCGCAAGGACATTCTGAACGCTTTATCATGTAGAGAAAAGATGCTCCGTGTTCTGTAATAGACACATCACGAATGCGATTCGTTTCGGAATAACAATGTACTCGAAATTGGAGGCAGGAACATTCTGAAAATATTATCGTTTTGTTTTTCTCGAACTCGAGTCAAGAACTTTGAACCAGAATATCGTTTTCATTCTTACTCAATGAATCATCCGTCAAAACCATCAAATAGTCAAATGTCATCGCGTTGTTGAAAGATTCGACTGTTTATCGAGAGTCAGTTAAGATCGTTCCTCTCGCGGTATGCACTTCCAATTGCATCGAGAGGCAACGTCGGTAAGCGTCTGGAGAAACGAGTTTCATTTAGTTTTGCGGTTGGTCCACCGAACCATTAGGTCTGATGAATGTTTTTGCGGTTGCGTCATCGTCGCTCGTCATCATCAAAGTGCACGATTCTTTCCCGCGGCGGGAGGTCCTCATAACACTCTCGTCTCGAGATTTTCCGTTCGCCTGATTCTCTTTCACTTTTCTTACGCAGTTCCGGTATGTCGGGCTGATAAAAAGAAACGTCGTTCAAACAAAACTGTCGCGTATGACCGTTGTTCTCTGTTTGAGCGAAACCATAACTAATTTTTTTAATCGTATGCTGCAAGTCACGTCTCGTTGTTTCTGACTTTCATAGGAAGTGCGATTGCAGAGACCCTCCGTTAAGATCCTTTTGATATCCGATGTAATGGCACGTTGGAGGAAAATAATGCCTCATGAGACTTGAAGCTTCAAACGCGCATTTGAAAAAAACAAGAAAAAATGTGAAAAGCTATTAAGAACATGAGAGAAGCTTTGGAGCATGTGAACAACTATAAGAAAACTTGCAAAAAGTCGAACTGGCTCTATACAGATATAATCTTACTCCATGAACAAGAGCGAGCCTTTTTATATACAGAGTGTCCTTGAATTGTCACCATGGAACTATGAATGTTGTTGTTGTTTTTTTTTTTTAATCTAAGAAAACGTCATTAATTATTTTTCCTCTCTCACTGGGTCGAGTATTGATGAATCATTGCCGATTTATCATCGCGTCGCACACATGGCGATTGCATTTTTCTCCTTCAGCCATGCAGTCGAATGAGGCGACACAGATGAATAAATATTTCATCAGGAATATGAAACGGAAAAACACATAGAAATACGTTGCCCAATGCAATGTTGCGATCGCCGATGCTAAGTCTAACTTTCGAGACGACTTGTATTGTCTTATGTGTTCGAAGAAGCATCGAATCGTATGCGCGTAACCGCAGAGACGAGTGCGTGCATATAGTAACGCGATTACGCTGAGAGTTTTGCCGAGAGGAAGCTGTTCTGGTCCGAGTATACGTTATAGGTCTACCCACGCTCGATCTTTTACCTAGACGCTTACGGGGACGGTTTACAAGCAGAGGAGTCTCGGATGCCCGTAACATATCTACTGAACCGCAGCTCCATGGACGCAAGCATTCACATTACAGGGCAAATGCACGCAGGAAAGTAAGATCTCAGAAACAATGGACCCTCTTGGTTAGAAACTGCATCCTGCATATTCATATGTTTATACATGCGATTGTGTGTATGTGTGTGTGAGTATGTTTGCATGCACATGTTGTGTATATACATATTCATAGAAACGTATGACTATCGTTAGAACTTGACGCAATCTCTCAGCCACTAACTCGATAAAATTGATATTACATTGGTGTACGAGTGATTTCATGCTTGGATGAGAATTCAATAAGGATTGCGCGGGTCAAGTTTATGAGAATTTCGTAATATTTTGCTATGAGATCGACAGACCGGAGATCATGATAGCTCTCAATAGTGCCTCGGGGCTCGCGTTGAGTAAACAGTGAGTGTGCCTATCAATGATTTATCTAAAAAGGTGCCAAGTCTCCTCCAATTACTAAAATCAACTTGTCACTATTGTGATTATCTAATGGCAGGTACGTATGTCGGATATTCTCGTCAAGAACCGCTCGTTTTTTCCATCTTCGAGGGTTTCAATTGGTAAAACTCTTTTGAAACAAACAATCAACGTTTTTGAACGTGGAATATTATGTAATTCGTTACTTTCTTTTGCTTACAGTTTAACGATTGAAAATTCATTGCAAAAAATAAACCTTGAGTCTGTTTATTGTTTAATCCTTTGAAGATATATTTATAACTCTTGTACGGCCGTACTTGAACCTCACAAAGACCTTGAGGTAACGTGAGGGCATATGCTAGTATATATGGAGAAAAAAAATGCATGAACCCTGTGTGCAGGCACTCTCAAGAGAGGAGCCTTGTCCCAGTTCATCTGGCGAACTCTCCGCGCGTGTGGCATATTTGGAAAGTGAATAGGGGAACTCTCTCGTGAGCTATAAATTACACGATGAATTAAATGGTGTTAATTCGTCGATTTGGAAAGCTCCAGAGTACGCCGACAAAAGACCATATTCCATTTTCGTATGTACGTGGATCTGTAGCATGTTTATAACAACAAAGTGCAGATGAATGTCCTGATACTTGATACGCGCCGAGCTTGGAGAAACCGAAACAAATATTTACCGACGTTCCACTCGACATTCATATGCAGCTGAAAATACCCATGAAATTTAATGGGCTAGAGAGATGCAACA
The DNA here is from genome assembly GCA_963921915.1 of Hyposoter dolosus. Classification (NCBI taxonomy): domain Eukaryota; kingdom Metazoa; phylum Arthropoda; class Insecta; order Hymenoptera; family Ichneumonidae; genus Hyposoter; species Hyposoter dolosus. The sequence continues at coordinate 12,211,929 of OY998130.1, read as the reverse complement.
TCCCGTTTCTCAATTTTTTTTTACCATTCGTGTCGTACTCTTTTTTTTTTTACTACAAAGTCGATCGAGCGAGAAAATATTTACACTATAATTTCGGAAATTACAAATCGCAATGCACCACACTGCGAATTCCTGAATAATCATAAACAAAATCTCCTCTCATCAGTCTCACTTCCGGTGGAGTCATAATTAAGGTAGTATAGTCGGTTTTAGTATTAGTGTTCAGAATTTAATAAAATTTGGTACAGTGGTAGATTATGCTTAGAAAAGGATCCAGTCAAAATTTCAAGCGGCTACAGGGAACGAGAAAAAAGATATTCGCATCAGAAATTTCATACATTTAACATTGAGTCTTATGAGGAAACTCAGTTATCATTGTATTTTACAGTGAATTCTTATTAATTCGTAGGAGAAATCACAGTTTTGTTTGTAAAATACAATGAACTGTTTGAAATCGATGTTAAATTCATGAAATTACCAATGCAAATATCTTTTTTCTAGTTGTCCGTAGCTTTTTGAAAATTTGTTTGGATTTTTTTCTTATCATAATCTACTACTGTACCAAATTTGATTAAATTCTGAACGGTAGGTCTAAAACCGACAGTACAACGTTAACTGAAAATATTGAGTACAATTGACACGCAGTCAATTTTCGTTGTTTTGAAAAATCATCCCCGAATGTGTTTTTCTTTTTCTTCATATTATTAATTTCACTCGATCGATTAATATTGTCCCACATACTTCATTACTGTAGTAGGTTATAGAAAGAGTTCAGACGGAGTGTCGGGTGCGAGATACTCTCGCAGAGCACGGCCGAAGAGAGCATGCGGCGCGAGAAGCGAATGAAAGCGAATGCGAGCTCCCCGTTACCTTATACGGATTTAGCCTAATTTCGCATCTCGCAATGAAAGAATGACACGAAACATATATACATATATATTTAAACATCTGAGGCTTATGCCACCTCGAAGAATTCTGAGGACGTTGTGCGAGATCGAGCAAAAGCATTTTGCAATGACGCTCTGGAGAATGATGTTTACAACGTCGGCCATCACTCTCCTTTTGCTATGCCTTTTGCCGTCGCATCAAGCACATCGTGTGGCATATCGCTCCTGATTGAAGGTAGTAGGCCACCAATCATAATGCTTATTTGCCCGGGAGAAATTACCGGTGATATACAATGCACTGTGAGCCCAATATACACTGAGAAAAATAAAGAAATGACGAGAAAAAAAAAAGAATAATTGCTACATTGCTGTTGAATCGTTGTACAAACTTATTACCGAATTGTTTCTTGGCTTTTCTGGATACAGATAAACTCCACTTTATACACACAGCGACGGAAATGCATAAACATGAACCACATCGCGTGATTATGCAACCTTTAAATTGATTTTGTGGAAATTCAACAATCTGAGAAGTTGCAGTTTTGTTTAGTTTGTGCAACATGCGACAAATTTTATGGTTCATTTGCGTCAAACGAAGAATTATTGTATCACTTAATTTTTTTGTCCATTACTGAGGTTTCAACGCTGCTCGGGGCATCGCTCAAACCTCCTTGATTAGTACGTGCTCGCAGTGACAGCAATATATCAATTCTCGACTCTCTGTACATATATAAATATATATGCAACTTTTTTTCAGTTGCAGGAACAGAAGATGGTGAGATTAAAGGAAATTGATCACGAGACGTGCGGTTCTCGCGGTTTGTTTGCGGATACCGACGACGACGCAGCGAGTCATCTCCGAACCTCGTAAACTCGGCGCGTATACAAGCTGCGAAGCCTTCTCCTGGACAGCGCGTCTGCAAGGCGTCTCGCGTTTTCCGCCAATTGATGCATTGCGTCAACTTGCGCACATGGGATCTGGCAAAAAGGTTTCCGTCGACCATTTGAATATAAAATGATTTAAAAAAAAAAAAAAAACAGTAATAATGAAATTTACTATTGAAAACGAAAAAGTGATGCAAATCGTTAAGCGAAAATGGAAACTAATTGAAACTTCGCGTTTTTTAGAAGATTAACGGCAACTTCGATGTAATGTTTTAATTATCGGATCTGTACTTTAAGGAAATGTGAAAAAATGGATGTTTATCGCAAGATAAAAGAGTGCCGCATTGACCGAATGAGTAGGACAGCAGATTGAGGATACTGAGTGAAAAAAACGTGAAATACGAATGAGCTGAACGTTTCTGCGAGAGAAGAAAAGGAAATAAATCTTTCTACGTGTCTGAGGTTTTACTATCTCAGACCTCGATAGCCAAAGTCTCTCGTACGGTCCGCTATATTTTTCTACTATATATGTAGAAAAGAAAGAGATGCAATTGCGTAGAATCTGTTATAAGAGAGGTTGGTGAACTGCAACTGAAACAGCCGCGTCGACGAATGATCGTTTAACAAACTTCGATCGGGAGTTCTCGATCCTCCGGCCAAGTTAAATCTTTTTTTTTCGTCATATCCCATTCCGGAGATTTAGACGTTTGTTGCAGGTGAGATGGAAAAGTTTCTTTCTCTCTCTCTCTCTCTCTCTCTTTCTCTGAACGTTTTTTTTACTGCTTAGACGTTTGTGCATGTTCGTATGTACACGAGCCGACAGAAGCTGCAATTGGCAAAAGTACCAAGTTGGTCAACGACCATCGTCGTGCTCTCTTGCGATATCCTGCTGCTCTGTTTTGCTCCGTCTCTCATTTTGTTTGCTAGTGCAACATCGTTTTCGAGCCAATATCTCCAAGTTTGTGGACGGTCAATGAACCGAAACGATAGTTCACAAAGTTTCGTCGGAAATTTATTTGTGGAAGGAGATATTTATACTGGCACAGTCAAAAGTTTTTGATCATTCTGAGAATTGCGTAACGAGCATTTCCATATCGTGTCTCTGACAATTTCATTTCCTGGTGGTTTATTGCGTTACCTCGTTCCGAACAAAGTGTCGAGATATTTTCCAATTCTTAGGATGCGAATGATTCATCGAATGAACGATGAAGATTCATCCATTTCTTCCACCATAAAAATTGTTCGACATATTGTAGTTTTTATAATCGTTTTTTAACTTTTGAATGGCGGTGTAGATCGCTTGATCCGGAGCCACGACCTGTTTTATATGGTTCTACGATAACGAGCCAAAAGTTTTACTCCCTGCTATTGCAGTTTCGAGTCTCCTTTTTCTTTTCTCAAAAGTTTTCGTCTTTCCTATCGAAAGCTGGAGCAGCGTATTTCCTGTTTTGTCGATTCACACAAAACTCTCGCATCGGAAGATTAAATTTTTACAGTTGGAATGAATGAGGAAAGAACTTGCAACTCTTGCCGATCGTCCACGAGGTTTTTTTTCCTCAGTATACAGCTTTTTGTTGGTGCGAGCTGACTTTCTATCGAATTTTTTGATCGCCGTGGTGACATAATTTCTCGTGTATATATAGCGAACATCCTCCATTGTCGGTGGGCAAACATTTCCGAAGTATTCTCGTTCCTCTTGAAGCCCACCTTTGAATTTTGCACATCGAAACTTTCGAGGGTCCTCGAAATTCAAACTCGAATATACGAAAGAAAAAAATCATTCCGAGTGTCATTAAACGTTCGTAATTTGCGTGTTCGTATGCGAAGTGCTCCAACTACCCACGTAAAATATTCTTGACAAACGCGCTTAGCAATAGCCGAAAAAGGAAGTGGTCACTTGTACAATCACGTAAGTCAATTGATGCCAATCGGGCAGAGAAAACGAATCCTCGTTATTGTGATTCAAAGTAATGGAATTTATTAAATAAATATTTCATTATTATCATCATGAAATTCTGTGAATTCAGCTACGAAAATTATTTTCAAGGAAAATATTCAAGGGCCGTGGTTCCGAGGAAGCACAGGATTTATTTATTCGATTATTCTGCGTGTTTTTCCACGCCTTACAGTTGGTTAAAAATGAAAAATTTCGCATTCCACGACTAAAGGTACAAGAATCGCACGAAGTCTGTGTATGGCAGCAGAAAAGAGCCACATGCGCTCGCGCATTATCTACACGTTGTAGCGCTCGGAGCGTTCGTTAAGCAACTGTAAGGGCTGCATATATCTGTACATATACGAACGGTACAACTTCTGTATAGCATATACGCACGGAGGTATTTACGGTGAGTCGTAAAACGTCTCTCCACGGCACTTGACTTTGAGACCCGGGAACAGGGCCTTGTCGTGCCCCGTGAAAAGAACTTTTAGACCCTGTCCAATACGCACATTACGTTGGTCCGCTAGTACGAGGTAAAGAAGAATTTGAGCAAAAGATTGCAAAAAAAAAAAACAGTTGAGCAAAATGCAAAGGGGGAAAAAAATCACCTGAATCACCGAGTAAATTTTTTCTTTCGAAAACAATAATAAGCCAGAGAATTCATAAAGCTAATGAACCAATAATTACAATAAATAATTTTTCACAGTGACGAGCAATGGAAAAGTAAAAAATTTTCATCACAAGCAACACATTGTTGCATCAAGTATTTTTACACACTGGAAAAATGTCATTATTGTGACGCCCATCGAATCAGAAATTGAGTTCTGTGTATTTCGTGGCACAGGATCGAAACTCATCAGCGACCTGGCTGACTTGGAAATTCTGGTTAAAGACGGCACCACAGCCGAACAAGGATTTCAAGCGGACAATTCCATGAACAAGTTTTTAAAAATGCTGGACCATTTCTGACAGCACGAACTCTCGATCAAAACTTAGAATTCATTGGGACGAGTCAAAGAGAGAGAGAGAAGAGAGAGGGAGAGACAGAGAGAGATGAAAAGACTTGAGACGGGAGTCAGAGATAAATCGGGGTAAAAAAAATTAGGAATAATCGTACCGTACTTATCCTAAAGAAGATGCCGTGAGGGAAGCACGTCTTGGTCCTCTTTGGTCACTCTTTTGTACTTATCAAGGCGGTGTATTGCAAGAGAGCGAGATTACTCTTGTATGTTCGAGAGCATCCGTACACTCCGGTTCGCTTTTATAGCGCCGGCGCAATTTGATTGTTCGCTTTTTTCTCTCTCTCTCTCTCTCTCTCTCTCTCTCTCTCTCTCTGGTGCTGATATTCGCTCTCGTATTCCGCAAGAGCCAAAATGAGTTTGACTGTGGCTTCAAGGAAGGAAAGAAAGAAAGGAAAGAGGGAAGGCGCTCTTCCACACCGTCTCCTTCGTCTTTCACGTCGTCTTCATTCCGTGGCCGAAAATGGTTTGGCGTCGACGAACGAGTTTTAAAAATACTTTGGTACAAGTTTAAGAAGCGTTCCTGGACATGCAATTCTCCGTGGGGGACTAGTCCTTAAACGTTTTTTCGTTTTACAATATCGGGCTTCGTTGTGCACAAGGAAAAAAGGAACCAAGAGAACGTAATCCTTTGGCCCTTTAGCCTTGGTCACATTTCGCTCTCACTCTTGGTCCTTGCCAGTTGATTGTACGCTCGTCACCTTTTCTTATGACGTCTGCCCTCGGATCCTCTGAGAAGCGTATATAGTTCTGGTCTTTCATCTCCGCGCGTTATATACCGAAAACACCCGGGGGTTCAATGAACCCTCTCAACTACAATAGGCTCGTGAATTTTAACGTTAAATCGCCTTCATGATATTTTTTAGCTGACAATTTCAATGATTGAATCATCGACGATGGACTGAATTAAAATGAGTAAATAGAGAAACTCATATTTCTACGCGAACTCAATTGTGCAGCATTTCACTTCTTGATTGCTTAATCGTTGCTGTCTTTCCATCTAATTCATTCCCGATGATGGTTCCAACAGTAATCCAACCTAGATCTACTTTGCAAGAACTTTCTACGTACGATAATGTCCTGACGACTGGATTTGTACGAAAGCATCAATTACACTCGTGACGATCTTCATCTGTATCATTGCTCCTGGGCAGTTTCTCGTGGCTTGATAATTATCTCTCTACGTGTTTTGCGCAATGACAATGACAATAGATCGGAACGAGATCTGGTAAAAACGTAACGGCATAAACTTGGCTGACATTAAAAGCCTCCCTCGCGAGGTTCCCGATGTCACCGGAGATTTGCACTTTGCGGTCTTCTTACGTTCGCGAAAGTGGACAGGCGTGCGAGGAAAGCAAATGGTACGGCAAGATTGTGGTGAATAATATGTAAGATGAATATAAACGGATACACATGAGAAGTGGATGATCCGGAGGCCATTTCCCACTCGTATGTACCAAGCAAGTCGACCTCGTCTTTATTCCCTCCCGGTTTCCTCTCCTTGCATCTCACTCGCTCTTTCATTGCACGTAGAGCGTCGCATTGCGACAAAATCTCACTTGGTCGCTTCCGCAACGCGGAGCAAGAGAACCCACGGGGCACAGGGAGTTGTGTGTATGCATGTGAAAGAAAGAGAGAGGAGAAGGGAGCAGAAAAGGGACAAGATCACACCGTGATACAGTTTATATTTAGCTGGAGAGTACACCGTTTCAAACGAAGGATACTTTCTGGAACGACTTCAATTTCCATACCCAACGAGGCAAGCGCAAAGGATCCTTTAACGTTCGCGTCGAGGATTATTTATTGCTACTTCTTAGCTTTTGTTTACCGGACCAATATTATCTTACTAATTCCACTACGATCGTTAACTCACTCAAGAGCCTTAAGACGTAATTAAAATTGTTGCCCCAGCGTTACGTACTCGCTTAGGGAAATATGATAGTGCCCAGGAGCCATTCACTTTTTAACGGAACATTAACTGTTTCGCTTTTTTGTACAGTTTTCGAAATGAAAAGATGACGATGTTTTTAATGATAGTTATTGATTATTTTCGTAATTTACGACACGGTCAACTGCATTAACACTCACAGGAAATTGCAACGGAAAAAAGGGACTTCCAAGAATGATTCCAGCGACGCTGTCAACTACTTGACAGGCTATTGTGGATAATTCGTTTCACCGAAGCTTGAGCATAGATTCGATAAGTTTTGAGAGCTTCCCAACAGTTTAGACTCGGTAGAGGAAGCGTTAATATTGGGCCATTGATTCCTGGGTAGTTTTTACTTGAACTAATCATACTTGAGCTAATAACTCGTAACGTTTACTCGGGGGAACGACTCTTCACATCTTTTCAGCATGTTCCTATTCATTCTGATTTATCGTGAAATTCCTGTCACCAAAATAACTTCCGAAGTAGAATGAAAAATGTGATTGAGATAAAATGGTATTTTATGTGGATCAAGGGCTACCGTCGTGGTGTGTTGTGTCTTTAGGATGTTTCCGGTAAATATTACGTGCTTCGTTGTAAACAAAGCTGGGGATAATAATTCTAAGAGTTAGTGTACGAACGTGATGTAGAACTTGACGAGGAAGGAGAAAAGAGCGTGAAACGAGACAGTGGAAGATCTACCGGTTCCGGTAGTAACTCAAGTCACACGGAGGGTTTTGCTTGTCGTTTTCCCTAACGAGATGTAACTCAAAACTACTTACGTAAGCGTCTCTGAATAATAATACTTCACTATGTTGCCCAGTGCTGTTTGCTAGGAGGGTCGTCCCCGCATGGCCATCGTAAGCAAGAGCTAAAGACTCCAAGTGTATATAATACACCGAGAGATGTATAGAATCTTGCCTCGTGTACTTGCGCTACCAGTAAGCAGTATCCGATGCTAATTCCTAGGAGCAACAGAGAGACTCTCGTCACAGAGTTCACATCGAGTCCGTACAAGGTTTTATAGCCGTAAGTTCCTGACTACGGTAGTTCGAAAGAATTATATAGTTCCTTGCATTTTTCACACTGTGAACCTGAGGCAGGTTCCACGTGTTTCGAGTCGAGAAAATTGACACACACGTTTTTTCTAAAATACAGAAAATTATTAACCCGTAAAAACGACATAAAAAATTCATTACAATAAATAAAGGATCATTGGAAAAGAAAACGGAAATCAATATTTCTCACGTGGTGAGTTATTCAGAAGCTTCAAAACTTTCTAAACAATGTATCGGTTTATTGAATCCCATTCTTTGAGGTATTTTTGCGACGCGATACTCCGTCTTTCTTCGTTTCACAGCAATGCGAATATTTCATTATAAACAAGAAGGTCACAAGCAGGATGCATTATTCCTGAAGGAACTCCATACTCGAGATTACACTTAACACTTAAGAGGTTACGATCTCTCTTTTGGTGTCTTTCTTCTTGGCGAGAAACGACAAACATCCGAGACACGCACCGTACGCACGATTGTTTGTTTTTATACGATCTTTTACCTGCTTGGCTGTTAACTTTCGTACGAAAGTCTTTCTATTCAAAATGCCGTATCTCCTCGAAGATTCCTAACAAAAGGAGACAAGGCTTACGCCCTTTTTCCTATCAATCCTTCTAATATAAGAGCTCATAGTTATTTTATATTGTATTATGTCCCATTGTATATAAACTTCGGTATACGCGATACCGTGCTCGTAATGTATTGTGTAGGTGGCACTAAAATGGGTGAAGGCAGCGCAGCACCTCGCACAATGGCCTTTCCTCCTGACCGACGCAACAAGTGTTAGCCCACACGATATACTCCCGTAGCTTTTGCATTAAACATTAATATATAAATAAACGTGACAATGGCTGCGTACGCATATTTACACTTTTTTGCAAAACGAACTACGATAATAGTAGAGAGTCGTACGGGATTTCACGTCCATGCAAAATGCACTTTGCGAAAAATCCACGTGGAGTTTTCAGGCACGGGACATTTTATTCAAAATCTATCGATACGTGATTTTCACTATGTCCAAAAATATAGGAAAAGGAGTCGCAGTCAATCATTAGAAATTACGCATCATCGAATAACGAAGTATTTTTCGAAAACAAAATTGTTCGAAATTATTTTTTCATTCGCCGATAATTTTGTACACTGTCGTTGCTACAGAAATAAAGTAAAAAAACGTCGTGCCACAGAAAGTTTGACGGAAATTGAAATCCAAAGTTATTCAAAAAAATGTTCTATATATATGAATGCAGCTGACGTAGTGCAACCCCGAGGGTATCTCGGATTGCACGACTAACTTATTAACGGTAGATAGTCATCCCCGGAATTCTTTGACATACCTCTCAAACACATAAACGTATATAGTTTTATTCTCTCGCGAATGTGCACAGCCTCTTTTGCTTATACTCCTATCGCTCGAGTGATCTCAGATTTCCATCGAGTATGCTGATGTTCTGGAACGATAGCCAGTGCTCTTTCTAAATACGTGGTTCAGGCATTTTAACGTTTGTTCTGGCTGGTGTTTAATGCTCCATAACACAACCGTTTCTCGTAGTACTTTCAATGGTGAATACCCTTTTTTTTTATCTGATCCCCCATAAGTTTGCGACAACCATAATAAGAACGATTTTTTCGCTTCTGCGAAAGCTCACGTTCTGAAATTGATAATATAACCACAGAACAACAATGAACACGAAATATAGTAAAATTGTGATGACAAGGTCAGCTCCTTGACACACCATAAGTTTATAGGAAAATCGTAGTTCCGAAACTTTAAATTATTAGAATTTTTAGATGTTCATGGGAAAAAATCCCCATCGTATGGAAGAACCTGGAAACGTCAAGTTGCCTGACTCATCAATTATTACACATGCTCGTAGAATTTCGAAAAAGCCACGCCCCCTGATTCCAGAAAAAGCCATTCGATTATTCCGAACGATTCAATTTTCTTATAGCACTTTTGAAAGGACGTGGTAACGGCTGCAGGAAAGGAATGTGAACATTCAATGAAATTAAAGGTCAGCCAGAGATGCTGGAAAAAAAGAAACACTCGTCGAAATTGAACGAATCTTGGATTTCTTTCGAAGGTGGGACGACTGCAAAAAATGTTCAACAGAAGAGTCTCGAAATTCTTGAGTATAAGCATGCAGCATCGTATTGTTTCATGACGAACAATGCCAATCAATGGGCAAGAAATGACTTGGCGAGAGAAGAAATTTGTATGTTGCGCGATGTTCTTCACGCTGGAGTGTGTGGATACGAATATTCGCGAAACTGCTATCTCTCAATTCCTTCGCTTACTTTACGAGACGATATAACGTGAGAGGGTGAATTTATCTGAGTATGTAAAACAGATCTGGCTAAATCAGCAGGTGGAATCGCTCAGAGAGTCCATGCAGTGAAAATGCACTTACAGGTGAAGGTATGTGTGAGTGTGTTTGCTTGTCGAAGGATCAGAAAAAGTTGGAGTAAGACCGCAGCTTTTGCATTGACAGTCATAGCACCCTGGAATATTCTATTAGGATGCCCAAGCAACAAACTTTTCCTCTGGAATTTCATGAAGGAGAAACGTATTCCACGAGATAGAGACTAAAGCAGGGATATTTGTACATATCTATACAAAGTTCCAAGAGGCACACGACAATTCCCCTTCCGCAACTTCATCAGCATATCGCACGATTTTCCAGCTCAACGGTCTCTACGCTGGACGATTTCTACGTCGGTATTTAGGTACGTCGCCGGATATTTTACGATTGGCCTCGTATCTCCATGACACTCTGTACGTATGCGTGCAGCTATCTGCATTTTTTATTTCCAAACATTACGATTTATTTAAATCGACTACAAAACTTTGGAGTCTGAAAGCAGAAAGAAATCTGAATATTCCGTAGTGTTTCCTCGAGTGAGATAAAGATTTATCGAAAGAATGTTTCCGGTTAATTGAGTAAAAGTTTACTTGCCCAAACGGTATTGTTCCAATTCAAACCGATGGATGTACATTGCTGTGTAATAATTCTCCACGAAGTAGTGATAAAAACACGACCAGAGATCGTACAATTAGGGAATTGAATTATTTTTAGAAATCAGTGTTAATTATTTTTCGATCGAGTTTCCAAATCATGGTTCAAATATTCGATAAATATATTGGTACTGAAAGGTTATATTTTTTTAGGTGCAACGTATTCGTATGTCATGGCTACAGTGTTCATGATAGTGTTTATAAGGAAAGGGGCGAACTGAACGATCAAAAGATCAGGAAGGACTTTGCGATGTGGACCACGAGTTTCGTGGGATCGTTGGATCACGATTGGCCCCTCGGCTACTTTTCTCTATCGCTCTCTCCCCCCTTTGCTCTCTTTCTCACTCGCTATCTCGTTATTTGCTTTTATCATTACTCTCTTTCTGTCTATCCGCCCTTTTACGACATCTTTATTTCTCTTGAGCGGGTGAGGCTCAAAGATCTCTAGCCGCCTGGGAGCTTTGGTACTTTGCCACGCTGTTCTCTTGCTCACTTTCTCTCTCTCTCATTCTGTGCAACTTATTTTCACAGCCTTATCAATTTAATGACCGCTGTCCGCAGCAGCAACGACGGCAAAAGTGAACAAGTGAACGTTCTCTCGATCTCTCATACCGTTGGAGCTTTTTTTTCCTAGCTATAACGCTCGCACGAACTCGCGATCGGGCTTCACTGCGAAGCCCCTACAACGTACACCAGCGATAACCCAAAGTCCGTTATCTTTGAGTCACGCTCTCTATCTCCCCCTCCCCCCTCTCACGCTCTTTCTATCACTCTCTCTCTCTCCTTCGCATCCCTCCGACAGCCCTCGAGAGATCGTAAATCACAAGGGTATTCGATGATCTCACTTCGCAATTCGAAATCTGCAGGTCTTCGTTGAAAGGATTAATCCCTTTGTATCTGCTTTATGCATTTCCATAAAGAAAAATCGCGGTCGATCGATCGAGGTTTTCAACACCTCGACAATGCAGTTGAAAACTTGATTGATGATTGTTACCGTCGCAGGTGGATGAACCATCAGAAAATATATCTCATTCGAATGATTTATACATTTTTGTTTCCCGAGTCGGAATATTCGGATGACTTAAAAAAAAAAATGATCCCTCGATTTTCATTCGTGATGAATTTTTTTCACGTTACAATAAACTGACAGATACTCCAAATGACCTGGAGAGCTTCGTCTTATTGGATGAATGGAATGGAGGATCGAATGGTGTGCGAAAAAAAGGAAACTGACTTTTTAGCATCAATCACGTCTCATTGAACGTCAAGAACTCAATTTCATTCGCGAAAAGCAATTACCCTTTTATAATTCAATTAGAGATAAATAGAGCAGACGGTCTCTCTACCACGTATGCAGGCAGCCACAAAAGTGCTTATCACACGATCCTACTAAACTACATATAAGAGATTCAATTCACTCGCTTCTCTCGTCAGCTAGCTCAATTGTCTCACGCTGTCTCACGCCTCTCTCGTCTTCGTCCTCCTCTCGCGCTATCTCTCTCATATATAATACAGAGGTAAATCTACATGTATATAAGCAAACCCCAGCCTATGTTGGCCGTCAGATATCGCTCAGGCAATCCCATGCATGCTGGCGAATTTCACACTGAACGTTCGCAGCTGCCGGTGAAACGTTTTATAATGGGATTTGAATCGAGAAGTGCCTCGGGATTTCATTCACACCAAGAATGACGCTGTTAAACGACATAGATATCTGTGTAGTTGTGATGAAGGAACGTACAAGAATCATACGACAAGCATTGCCGATGAAAAACTATAGCTGAGCAATTTTACTCCCCATAGAAGTTCTGGACCCACTTATCTTTCGATGGCTTCAAAACTATTCCATCTTTGCGTTTCCATTTAAATTTCCAATCCACAGCTCTAATTTCTGTGCAATTTTTTGAGCACGTGGCATTTGATGATGATAACTGCACAAAGCCGCAAAAGCAGTACAGCTTGTTTCTACAATGACATCCTACAATTTTTATATTCAAGACACAAGGAATTGCTGAGAGAATGAGGATAACGATCGTGTAGGAAGTTCTAGAAGCAATGGTAGTTGCTCTCTCATGACGCCGTCGACAATACAAGGCTTACAAGACTTTGGGGCAAAGCTTGACCTCACTGGACGTTGTATGCCCATTTTTCCAGAACATCAACCGACGGGTCACAGTTATTAGCATGACTCCGACGATTGGCAGTCTCTTGGTAAATCAACGACCAGAGCAAGGAACTCGTGTACGTGTTCACCTTTTTTACTACACGCTTAGGTGGCCAACCATTCGATCAGTGAAGATCTTCACTTCCAGTGACATTGGTCACAGCTGGGATCTAGTAGGAGGTAAAGAGGGAGAGGAACGATAAGCTCGTATGTTCGAGCTCGTTACGTGGCGAATTGCCTGCCACGAAAGAACAGCTGCACATCCTCACCCGTTCTCGTCTCTTTGAGCGAACGATTTCTACGTTTGCTGTTGCTGCTGGAAGGACGAGAAGGACCGTTTCAGGGTCAGTGTCTCTTCTCAGTCGTCTCCGTACTCGACGAGTCATCGATGTGACCCCGAGACTTTTTGTGAACTCACGAGATACAAAAAACAAATCACCATTCGTTCCGTCCTCTTCTCAAGACCAAGATGACAATGACTCGATCCAAAACAACGGTACCCAATAATTCTTCTTCCACGTTGAGAATTCTCGGATTTACGAGAATCATTCGATCCTGGACGACTCAGACATGAAATTATACAACCGGATCGATTGTGCAACGTTTGTTGAAAAGTCAACAAGAACGTCCAAATCAACGTACCGTTGCATCTTTATGTTTTTAGATTTTCTGGCATCACTGTGCAACGAACTATTGGAAATGGCTCGATTATAAAATATTTTAGAAAGATAGGTCAAGATGCGTGGATCGATGGTGTGAGCGAGGCAGGAAAGACGTTTCTCGTGAGCACAAAGGGGTTAATGCGCACTAGATACTTTTTTTTATTTTCTTGGCCCGATGAATAGAACAAGCCGCGAGAGGTCATGATTCTTTGGCATCTTTCTCTCATCCCTTTCTCCTTGCATACAGATGCACTCTGCTGGATTTTGCGTCGTCGTTAGACTTGAAACCAATACAGCCACAACAAGACTACGAGACAAAGACGAGAAGACAGAGGAAAAGGAGAAGCGAACGATACAACGATAAGCGATCAACCTTACCACGAGAGCTTAGATACGCCAATATCCAACGAGCGAGGATCCACAAGAAACAGCAGCGAGTTAAAAGCAGACGAACAAGAGCCGCTCATCGAGGGAGAAAGTTCTATTAATCGTATGCACGTTGCACTCGAGAGCGCGTATTGTGGATGGACCACTGTAAAAATGTGATTGCACGACCGATGGAGCACGTAGAAAATATATATATTCATATGCCACATGACCAAGGGAGTACGATTCAACGTCGCACGACAATGGATCGGATAAGAGGGACGGCCATGTAAGGAAAGGAACGCGAGCCTGTCATAATCGTCTATCAAAGAACCTAAAAAGGTTGTCGACGAAAAAAATGTTATTGGCTACCAGGAAGTAGAAAAAAAAATGGAAGAATCCTGCCATTTTTTCATAAATCTTCAAAGAAAAAACTTGTGCGCAATGGCGTTGCCTAAAAATTGAGAAGATTTCTAACGTTCCATCATTTTTGTATCCTGGCAGAGATCCAGGGAAGTATTCCGCAGGAAGAAGATCATTTTTGTTGAGAAATGTTTGACAAACAGTTCAATGGAATATTCGATCGAAAAAGAACTTTGTTTCCATTATTTTTTGTTATTTCTTCACAGCCAAAAGAGGTGGAAGTTCCAGTGAAAAGATAGACGTGCACGTTGTTGTTTTCTCTTTACGAGACAGGGTGCATGATTCATATCAGTAAACGTGTATGCCAAGGGTCAGTACCTTACTTCCGGTCGACACGTGAGATGCAACACAAAATCTACGTGAGAGAGAAAATGAGATCATTTTTACAAATGGCAAATTATGCACTCTTCCTCTTTAGAAGTATACTTTTACATGCGCATTATCCTGATGCGGGATCCTCCATACGCCCCTGTTCTCGCCCAGCTCTTTCTTTTTCTCTGACAAGAGCGCGGGTGTTGACTTCGTATGAAGATTAATAACTCCAGCTTGTGTTATCTCTCCTCACGAAATAAGCGACTGCTTCCCGTGATACATTTTGACACGTATAGGAATAAATATAATGTGAATACGTGTAGAAAATTCAACTGCAGGCAAAATAATTGAGAACCGTGAGCTTCATTGCCCAAAATGTTTAAAAATATTTCGCATATTTATAAAAAATAGAGACTTTCAATTGAATCTCATTCTTCTCGGTCGCGTATGCGACTTAATAAACTCAGGTCTTTTTTCAAACGATTCGCAATACGATGTCGCATTCACGTTTAGAAGAAAAGTTACTCAAGTCCATGAAAAAACGTGCTCACATGCATCTTGTACTTTAAATTTATGATGAATGGATAAATTATGCAATGGACTCACTCGTTCCATCCAAGGTCGTTTTCTCGGTCGAATGTTCGATGAGGAATCATCACTGGGTCATTGTGTCCTTCGCTGGTATAGAACACTCCCAAATGATGCACAGTCTTGTTGCCTATAATAACCGAAAAAAGAAGGTTAAGCCATAAAGACACCTTGGGAGCCATAAAACGCCATAGAAAAGAAATAAATCGAGAATGAAAGTTTAATTTCTTATTCTCGTGTGAAAAAATTGAAGCTGTATGATTTTTTCAGTGAAGTAAAAAATTATTTCATTCTATTAAAATTTTGTTAAAGTATTCAGTTTTTTATTTCAAGATTCTATAAAGAGGCTACCACCTAAAGTTTAATTAAGCTGCTGTCGACTTCACCTAATGTGTGTGCTCATTACCGTGAACCATATTTATGCAAAACGGGTCTATGTTCGAAGATTGAAAACAAGAATAATAGTAATGGAAAAAATAACGAAGGCTAAAGAATAAATTTTGATAAGAAAAAAAAATCAGATATTCATTCAAGTGTGAACATTTGACATCCACTCAGCGTGCATTTAATGAGGCTGAGAAGCAGTCATCGACCTCGTTATCACACGAGAAATTTCAATATTTGTAAAGAGAAAGAAACCATGGCACTTTTCTCTTTCGTGATAAAACGCCTTCATATTTTTTGTGAAAATGTTCCAACAAATTGTTTACTGTTTTTCTATGGACCATGTCAAATTTTAAAGAAAGAAAATGTAGACGTCAGGTCAATTGGTACAGAGATAAAACGAAAATGACGTTTGGAATATCAAACCGAAAAAACTAAGAGTCTACTAGACCCAGTGGCTCGATGGAACGTTTACGAAATAGTCGCTCGATTGTCAAGATGTTTCTAGCATGACCGTCAGCTGACCCGAGCGTATAAACCCGAGCAACGTATAAAATGCAATCATACTTTTATCCTCAATGCAATTATCCAAGAACTGGTTGAGCAAGTCGTGAAAACCCACGATGAATCATCGAGCTCTGTATTGCTAACTTCTGTTAACAAGATCATCCGTATTAATGTACTCGACCTGCAGCGAATATGCATCGGATTCAAGAATTCGTGCTAATGTCCTTTTGTCAACGAAGTTACGAGAATAAAAATTACCCAATCTCATTGATTAATTTTCGTAAACATTCATTCCCGATACGAAACTATTTTCAATAGTCATTTTATTGAATGTTATTAAAAATAAAACATTCACGAAAACAAACAGTCAGCTTGAATAATAATCGTTTCTTGGGTCAACAAAGTCGTTAAGATAAAAGATTACACGATCCCATTTTTATATTTCTGTTTAATATTATTGCCACGCTGTACTAATACTAATAAGCACTACATATATATTAAGCACCCCGACCAACGCCAAATCAGGCTGTTTTTTATTTTGTGGTTAAATAATTGACAGTAATGATCTCTTAATGATCTCAAGGCAAAATATATTTTTCTTTTTTCTAATGAATTTATGCAAATTGTAATTTTGCAAAAACAAGTTTATTTGAAAAGCTGTCGTTCAACGGCGATAACTTTGTATAAGGATAGTTCTGATTACTTAAGGAACATGAATTCAAAAATAGTTTCAAAGTGTGACCTGTTCCTGGAAGATATCAATTGCGTACTTTACTACTTGCGAGTTTTTCCTCAAGATTAAAACGAGTATAAAAGACTCGACGATTCTTGAACACACTGCACTTGACCGTAAGAGAGTGTGGAATTCGGGTCGGAGTACATCGGTTACGGTGCATGTCAGAATTGTAATCGTGATTCCGTATACTTTTCAATAATCAGCAAAAGAACGAATTGAAAACGAAAATGCAGTATTTTTCGGTGCTGCTTTTTTTCCTTGCTGTTTGGCACTCGGCTTTCACTCATGACGTTACCAAGAATCCAGAATTACAATTAGCTGATGGAAAAATACGCGGGTCAATTATAACTTCGCGACTAGGAAAAGACATTTTTTCCTACCGGGGCTTACGATACGCAGAACCACCGACTAATGAACGACGCTTCAAGGTGATTGCCCTTCATAACAAATTAATACAAATGATGCTTGAATTAATCAAATTTTCCAGCCCGTTCTTTTCGAGCTGGAAAGTTTTCTTCCAAAAATCTTGCCAACAATAAAATTATATATATTTTTTCTTAGCAAGCAGTACCGGTTGCACCTTGGAACGACGTTTTCGATGCTTCTGAAGAGGGCCCATCGTGCCCACAGCCTGGTGGTAGAAACCAATCTGAGGATTGTCTCCGTCTCAATGTTTACACCACGAAGGTAAGTGCTCCAACGATAAACATTCAAGCAATGTTTGTATAAACATTTGCTCACGTACTTCACAAATCGACGGATTTAACGATAAACTAAAAAAATAAAAATAATTATAATCTGCCACTCAAGACACAGGACATTCGATTCTTACGTTTTAATCGTGACAACTACTTCATTTAATTCGCAACTATCTCTGGCTGATTATTTTGATATTTTTTTTTCTGCGATGAAATAACAAAATTATGGTGATATTTGGTGGAATACAGATATGATTATTACTCTTTTCAGTTACCATCGAAGAATAAAGGGGTCGAGGTAAATCCAAGCAGACCGGTAATCGTTTTCTTCCATCCAGGTGCGTTTTACATATTTTCTGGACAGAGTCGTTTGATAGGACCAAACTATCTGCTGGATCAGGATGTTGTTCTCGTATCCGTGAATTACCGACTTGGATCATTGGGTAAATTGATTATCGAGAAAAATCATTTTCTGATAAATTTAAATGAGCATGCATTTTTCGAAAAATTTGGTAAGAAGACTTGGCAGGAAGAATTGAAGATTTTGCAATGATGAAATGCAGGTTTCCTGAGCATGGGCGACTCTCTCGCACCGGGAAATTTGGGTCTGAAAGATCAAGTCGAAGCTCTTCGTTGGGTGAAAAAAAATATCGCCACTTTTGGCGGCGATCCAAATAGCGTGACTATCACTGGTTACAGTGCAGGTTCTTGGAGCGTCTCTTTGCACCTTTTGTCACCGATGAGCCGAGGCCTTTTTCATCGTGCTATAGCGATGAGCGGATCAGCTATTTATCAGACTCCGCTGCAACCTCACCAAAGAAATCTCGCGGTCAAACAGGCCCAATTTCTCGGTTGCCCGCATGACACCAACGCTCAAATTTTCGACTGTCTTAAGACAAAAGACGCGATACAAATGGGAGCTACTTTGGGTCAATTCTTCGTACGTATATTCTGAACGAGCTGTAACAGCTCACAAAATCGATGACCGATCTTTTCATCGTTCGTGTTTGGAAGTTTTAATCCTTTTTTTCAATATAGGAATGGCACGGCGATCCTGTTTTAGTTTGGGCACCAGTTATTGAGCCGGAAGTTCCCGGAGTCGAGAGATTCCTAACGGGTCAGCCTTCGGAGTTAATTCAACGTGGACAATTTGCTCACGTTCCTTTGATCACTGGAATATGTAAGGACGAGTTCGGTGGTGTTGTTGTTCGTGAGTATTTCAAAGTTTTTCAAATTCGATCCCCCAAATAAGTCGATCCCGTGCAACAAATTACCAGAAATATTTATTTCCTTGCTCATTTCCATTAAAAGTTTTTTTTGTATGAATACAATGTTTCGGAACCATAATTCTTTGCTCATAACATTTCTCCATTTTCTCAAATCTTCGTAATCGTTCGAGATGAATAACGCCGCGTTTGAATTCTTCAGCCACAGTCGAAGCTGCTCGGAAAGGAAATACGTCCGTTTTCGACGATCTGAATGAGAACTGGAACACAATCGCGCCGATAAGCTACTTCTATGAGCGAGACACTCCACGCTCAAAAGAAATTAGCGAATCTCTCAGACGATTTTACTTCAAGGGACAACCAATTTCTCTAAACACCGTTGATGCTCTTTCGAAGGTACGGTTCAGTACAAAACAAATAATATGCGACTTTCAGCCAGAAATTCAACACGAAATGATGTTCGAATCGTTAATTATATTTGCAGGCTTATGCCGATGCCTTGGTCATCTTCAACATTAATAATTTCGTGAAACTTATGGGCCGAGCTTCGAGAGCTCCGGTCTATTACTACGAATTCACGTATCAAGGTCGTTACAGTCACTCTGTTTGGACTGATACAAAAAAACCATTCGGTAAGCACAAAAACTTATTTAAATTTAATTTTCAATTCGTTTTCGATAACACTGTCCTATGGTGTTTCGGTTTTTTTGCTCTCAACCAAAAAGTAACAGTCCTGCAGCTTCGAAAAATCTTTGCTGGCAGTTAACTTCTGGCAAGGATTTACTTTCGAGACTTTTTTAATTATTAACCCTCCGAGTGCACACTGGGTCGTTTTGACCCCGACAATTTTCTTTCACCGATTGTTTGGCATTTAATGACAACCACTGTGTTGACATTATTTTTCGTTTTCTTTAAAAAATAAATTTAGGGTCATAGAATTTGGATAATTTACTACAGATTCGAAAAGATTCGAAAAATGCCTTGGGTCAGATTGACCCACTATGCACTCCTATGAGATTTTTCTTTCAAGAACAAAATAATTGTTTACGCATATTTATCTTTTCAAAGTGTAATACCCCCTTAAATGTACCCATACGTATGTGCTGCCCATGAGCTACATCCATTTTGTAAAATAATGAACTAATATTTTTACGACTCATTCAGGTGTTGTCCATCACGATGACCTTCTGTATATCTTCTGGGACGATTATTTCCCCTACTTCAAAGTAAATGATCCAGAATACGAAACGGTGAAAACATGGACCACGATATGGGCAAATTTCGCGAAAACTGGTGAGCCTATTCCTCGGAACGATCCTAAATTTGAAAATGTCGTTTGGACTCCATTTACATGTGAAAATAATAAATATCTGGAGATTGGAAATGAGCTCGTTATGAAGAGCAATCTTTACAAAGATCGAATGGCGGAGTGGGAACGTCACTTTCCAATTCCGACAATATCCACGCCCAGGGAAAGTCGTAAACATTAACAAATTTAATCCCCAAGTTCACTTGGCAAATGAATTTCCTTCTCAATTACGATATTGACAATACCGAGTAAACATGAAACGTGTCCTACGAGAATCGTATCCTCGAAACTTATGTTTTCCGTAACATCGAGCACGGAGGTCACAATATTCTACAATCTCAATGTGCTTATGAAATAGAACAACCGGAAGCTCATGGATAATATTTAAAAATAAAAATCTTTCATGCTCTCAAAACTCGATTTCATTTTTTTTCTCGTCTTGATTTTTATTTTTCCTCCAACTTTTTCCTACCAACTCCATCTCCTGTAAACGTGCAACAGCAAACAACGTTTTCTTCAATGTATCGAGTTGAGGAAGGGTGAAGAAAAACTGCAGAAAACTTTGTTAATCCAGCTCCATGTCAAGATAATCAAAAATAGGAAAAACACGGAGTGACAATAGAAATCCTATCAAGAGCTCCTGCAACGTTCTCTGCAGAAGAAAAAACGCAACAAAGTATTTTATCTGTTTTTTTGTCGTGGAGTATAAATTCCAGGACCTATTGTCCTTTCGTCCTGGAGTATCATCACGTGGACGAGAATCGTTCGATGAGTCTGCTCATTGCATTAATGAGCAGGCTCGTATCATTCCAAGCACAAAGAAAGGAAAGAAAGAAAACGAGAGAGGGAAGAGTCTGTGAGTTACTTTCACCGGCGAGCCCGAATCACCATTCAGTTTCTTTCTCTCTGCATGTTCCTTTCGTCCTGTGGACGCAGTTTCTCAATCACCCCTTTGTTACGCTAATCTTTCCTGCGCCACGTATCTGAACATTCTCACGAATGCGAAATACCAAGTCCAGTGGAATCTCCCCAAACCCATACCACCGTATTTAACGAAGTGCTAATGTCTGCGAATGGTTAGCTAATTTCCCTCTGCATTAACGCAGACTTTCGCCATCTAACCTCTGAAAAGACCATAAATATATTTTGTATGCCATCTTCAACTTCCTTGATTCTGATTCGCGCTACAAGGCCGCAGATGCCTTCCTCCGTAACTTGCCACATTTCTACTCGATCCACCCAATCTCCGGACACATCGCGACGTAGTTAACTTGAAATACTAGAACGACGAACGTGTCACAAGATTTTTTTTCGTCATTTTATAGCAGAATCTGAATAATTCTACCTCAGGCAACAGAAAACATACAAAAAATCGTCAAAACTAATATTTATTCTTTATAATGAATTTTATCCAACGAGGAAAAAGAAATCATGATTTTTTTTTTGTATCGAATCTTCGTCAATTCACTCACCGGATTGGGCATTGGGATATAACCAAACGCCGCTAGTTGTTCCAGTGTTAATTAGGTATGAAAAATTCCGATGTATACTAGAGTTAAGAACGCTTAACAGCATGCGCCGAGGGTCCAGTGTAGAGACAGAATGACTCTCATGGCAAAAGTTGTTGTGTCGCAAAGATTTTGCGCCTGACTATTTTGCGAGCGAAAGCTCACGAGCGATCGGTTCGTTGCCTTTGTACAACTTTGTCCATACCCGTGGACGTATCTATACGTAAGTATATTATGTATATATGGGCACATACTAGCATATAATACGCGTTTCTGTACGGGAACCAACACCGAGTCGTACTCATGAAAGATCGCGACTTAAAGATAAAAGCATAATCTCACTCTGATCGGGACAGAGGAGAACTATACGGGTGAAAGAAGCGCCGCGCGGCAACGAGCAATACAACGAAAAAAATATATAAAAAATAAAGAAGAGGAAAGACTCTTAAAGTCCTCGCTATTCAAGCGGCTTTATATTGTGTAAAACCGGAAATCTCGCCGATTCTCCGAATCGTAAACTATGTATATTAAATTATAGTTAATTAAAGAGTGGAATAAAACTTGATGCGATAGCATCGATACTTGCGGTGATTTGCAATTGGTTGCATGTCATTGGGAGAATTATGTCAAATATTAAAGAATTAAATTGGCTTCAGTAATCAAGGATTGAACCAATATTTTTGTTTTTTCGTTTCATTCCAACTGGCGAATGCGCCCGATGTATCGAGAGTAATTAAAACTTTTGTATGCACAAAAATGAACAATAATCATCATGAATGGCAATTGCACGTGTTACAACTGTTCCGTGACTGTATGTCGGTACATAACACATACTGAAGTCTCATCTCATGGGGAATCAAACAGCGGCTTGGGTTCTCCGCACGACACTCAAGTCTTTACACACGATCCACACATGGGAGGAAGAATTCCCTTGGTGGATCGTGATTTGCGTCCAGTGAATTAATTTTCACTTAGCCCCGAGCGCTGACCACAGAAGGACGATCCTTCTCGTCCCTGACATTTTTCAGAACGTCAGCTACAATTAGCGCGTTAAATACTGATTGTGAAAATATATATTGAGTGATCAAATGCTCACTAATTGCCCCTTAACATTAATTCATCAGATTTTTTCATCAAAGTTTTGTACAGTAGACTCTATCCGCACATTAATCTTTTCTGCTCGACATTCGATTGTAATTAGATTTTTACGAATAATTACCTCAAAACTCGTTAAACATTGTAGTATAAATTTTAAATATTTCGAGTAGTATCACTTGCGTTGGAAACACAATGTGATAATTTGTGTAACGGATATTTTTCGGGAAATATTCCACGTCGTAAGAACGATTGCCTCACTCCGTACATTTGTGAACACTTTTTAGATTTTCTATGGTTGAGCAAACGCACAACGGTCACAATCTGGTAAAGTACAGTCATCCTGGTTTTGATGTAGACATGTATGTGCATTAATAAAATAAATCCGTTGTTACCATGTATGAGAATTTTCCGAGATGCGCGTGTGACTAACTGGATCTTGATGACAGGGATTTCGTGGATAAGAAAAACGTGAAGTAATGATCAGTCAACAGTATAAGCTCAGCAGAAGACCGAATGAGCCGCAGCGAATTTAGTTTTTCAGGTTTATTTTCCACGAGCTACGCGCCATTTAATTGAAAATGTGAAGACGAAAAAATGATTTTCATTTGAATTCATAAATCGCTTCTCTCATATATGATTGGCTTTCGGCAGCTGAGAGCAAGAAAAACTCGAAAATTTGATACCATTGAGCTGATACGGAATTTCTTTTACTTCGAAAAGAACGGAGCAATTTTTCAATAAATTCCAGAAATAAGGCATTTTGACATCCAGACGATAATCAAGCAGTTCAGCACGCACTGCCTCAAGTGAAATATTACCTGGACGACAAATTCCCCAGGCCAGAATGGTAAAGAATAGAAAAAAGTCTCTGAGAGCCTTAAAAACGTTGCCATGCCAGGCTTTGTCAAGAAGCAGCAAATTTCTTTCTTTGTTTTGTTTTTTTAATTTTTTTAAATTATTTTCAATTCATTACAACCAGATGTGGGTCAATAAGACTTTTAGTCTTATAACTCATTAAGTTCATTATATCATATGAGGTACGTGCGTAGAAACGACGAACTCACAATTGACACAAGTGAAATAGATGTCGGTGAATAATACATTAGTCATATCCACCGTTTTGGTGGATTCAAACGTTACATCATGGAATACGTAAACATGTTGAGGAAAAAAAAATTATTTGTAGCTTTATTGAGTGCGATGAGAAGGATGGATAAATGTACTTGATGCTGGTATATAAGACAGTCTGGTGTTGAGATATATGAACGAGAAGGAAACATTCCCCAGGATCTTTCATCACCTATGCACTATGGGTAAGTCTAGTATATTATAAAAAAATCACCTTGCCAATTATCCCCACGATGCATGACGAGAAATATCCTGCTTAATTGAAACGTGATATTTACCAACAATTCGGCAATAATTCACCAAAATTCAGTAACTTTTGTTTAAACAATATGAAACTTTTAATCTGACAGTATCTGTAACTTATTAAACACGTTAGAAATAGTGCTTGAAGATTCCGTAATTTTCCACATTAATTGAAATTTTCGAATATCATCATGAGCCAATAAGCCAACCGTTTTATCCAAAACAAGATTTTGCTATTTTATTTCTGTTTTGAATATAATTTTCCGGTTTCTCTTTGGAAGTACTCTGAGAAAAAGTATTTCGAAAATTAAAAGTTTCGAGATTTTCAAATTCTCGTATCAGTTGCCGAAAACGGCTGCTACCTTTTTTATTTTCAATAATCGCTCAACCATTCCTGAATCAACACCCATTTTGTTTGTTTTGAAATCAGTGACCTTCAATTTGGTCATTGTAGATTTAAAAATAATTTTTCTTGATGTTTCTATATTGCAATGGAATCGAAACTGTAGCGATACCTTTACAATAGAGAAATTTAGATATCGATTAAATCGTGTGTAGTCAAATTACTCTTGATGTATATTTATCCACAGTTGCTATGAAATTTTCGTGGATCATTCTGTTGGCACTTTTCGTTGCTGTCGTTCATTGCGGCAACTCGCAGAGCCGAAAGGTTCCATACCAACAACTGACGGTACGTGAAAAAATTGAAAAAGATGCAAAACATTGGTGAACGTTTTTAATTTACTGACGTTTGAATTCATCAGGGTTTCACCAAGAGCGACTGCAAAGGGGACCTGGATGTCATTTGCAAAAACAAAGCGCTTGCCGAATACTGCGATGTAAGTTCACTTGAAATCGAATCATTTGCCTGGAAAGTATGAATCCAGTATAAAAAATAGACTAACGTTTAATGAGTCATTTTTTTCTCTCAAAATGACAGATTCTCAAAACGTGCAAAGAACATATAAGGAAGAAAACCTTGGATCAATACCGTATCGGTTAATTGGAAATTCCACATCAGCTTCAAGTCGGAAAGAAAAAATCATCGATCGTAAACGAGACTGAAGAAACCGATCAATGGACGATACTTATTGACGACTTTTGGCCACGTACCACGGCGAACGATTTTCAAAAGAAAAAATTAAAAGTCCTTAAGATGAACTTCATTCTAATAATCTATGTATAACAAAATTTACTTGAAAATAAACATTTATCCCGCAAACTATTTCAGAATCGTTGAGCAGTTCTTCTATTTTTATTATAAATCGTTTTATTTAAAATGCGTTATTACAGAAGTTTTAATAAGCTTTTGCGTAAGTTGGATTTTTTTCAAAACTCGACTGCTTGGAAACGTAAATCTTCCGCAACTTTTTTCGTGGCCTCCATATGCTGTTTGCTGACAACTGCGTTCCGTCATCTCATTTTGTTATTATCTTTCTTATTCCCCGTTACACGATTATTTTTCCAGTAAGCTTCACATCGAATTCTTGGTTGCAATAATCATTCGTTAACTCTGTTTTTTTTAGGAAGTGAAGAAATAATCTCCAATGAAGCATACACAACTTTCAGTCGTCATCTGGGACGCCAAATCGTTCTACTAAAACAGTTGTCCTCATTAGTCAGTTATTGCGTAATCTACATGTAACACTATGTGAATCGAAGCTTTTATTATGAATAAATTATTTACGTTTTCATGCTCGAATAAGTATCAGATAAGCGATTTGAAGATGCAGTCAAATACAACCCACATATTGGGAAAAATGACGTAGGGTATTGCGTATTAAACGTAGAAATCAATATTGTTACATAAAACAATATTTCTGCATAAAAAACATTATTTCTACGTAGAAGCGAATATTTCTATGTAGAAAACAATAATTCTTCGTCGAAAGTAATATTTCTTCTTTCTCAGCAAAAGCAAAAATTCACACATCCCTACAGTTTGCTTAGATTTTGGAAACATGAATAAAAAAAAGAAATTCTTCGGATTGAGAAATTGTATTTGACGGCGCGTGGACACCTTTCGGGCGTCGTCTGGAACGCCACAACTGCCTATTTACTATTTCTAGTTGTTTCTACACGTATTTACATACTGGCCCGAGGCTTTAATACCCCGAGACGAATCGCTAAATGTTCCGTCTGAATTCCGTTCCACACGCTTCGTTGCGAATATAAATAGCAAAAGTCTGACCACTATGTAAAAAAATGGAGGAGGCTAATAATTAAGAAACCTTTTTGTTCATTAAATGAAGGCCGTGTTTCTGTAAAGTCGATTTTTTTTTCAACTAAATTAATTATCAGGATCATCAAAGTTTTCATTTGTCAAAATCGATCGAAATAACGGAATGATTGTTAATAAAAAAGATTAATAAAAAACAAATGCTGAGTGAATTCCTAATTCTTCGTAACACGAGCGCGATTTAATGGAAGAATCCCATTAAAAA
Source organism: Hyposoter dolosus (assembly GCA_963921915.1). Classification (NCBI taxonomy): domain Eukaryota; kingdom Metazoa; phylum Arthropoda; class Insecta; order Hymenoptera; family Ichneumonidae; genus Hyposoter; species Hyposoter dolosus. Next base: position 12,185,408 of record OY998130.1, on the reverse strand, counting down.
ATGTACATAATAGAGGTTCGAACGTGTGCAAATGCGTCCTGAATTTTTGCACTCAGCCGGCAGTCCTGCATCGCACAGTTCGTCGTTTCCATTAGCATTTCTCTCGTCTCTTTATCTGCTGATAATTAGCAATGTTACTTTTCTGCCCACCTATCCGTAACACTGTAATGCTTTAATTATAATAAAGAACATATTCAGCATGAGTCCAGCACTATCTCTTCAGCCTGCTGGAAATGAGACGTGAATGAAGAAGAAAAATGATGCAAACTTCATTTCATATTCACGTTTTTATCAACATCAACACCTTTGAACCTTCTGAATCAGTAATTCTACAAATTGACCCATTTCAAATCGATTGTTGATTCATCATTTGACGAGAAACGCGAAGCTATCTTTTGTGTCTAAAAATAGTTTTCCATTCGATTGATCGACGTATACATGGATAAATTTTGACGAGGATGATGAGCAAGAGACTTGAACGATCGACACACAGTTCACTTCCCATATAGCCCATCTCTCTCGTTTCCAATTTACTCTCATAAATTAAGCCACTACCGCCAATCACGTGATAGCCTCCTTCACATCATAGAAACGTCGCACTTTTAATTTTTCGTAAAACGTATAGCGGTGTGTTAGCTGAGAGTGAAGAAACGTAGGAAACGGAAGATAAAACGAGGAACACCCGAAGTATTCATGTCGCAAAATTGACAGCTCTCGATGTTCTGCTCATATTTTAATTTTCCTATTAACCATCACAAAAATAAAAATAAACCGACAGAGAGCTTTGAAAAGGAATTTTGCTCGAAATTGTTTAGCAATAAATAAATTAGCCACACTACCAAATTCAACTGTCGAATTTATAAATCGCTTAAATTTTCTCGAATCGATAAAAACTAAGCCAAATTCGCGATACCAATAAATCATTTTCGTAAAAAAGTTTAATGGCGCAATATTCTATTCTATTTTGAATGTGCATCAACGGGGCAAACCGGTTGAGGCCGTCACGTGCGATATACAATATTTCAATCTGTTATTGCTCTCTGAAGGTGCTCAGCGATAAACCACCGCAATACCACGACGCGTTTGTTCTCGTTTCAAGAGATCTCTTATGAATTTGCGAAGCTGTAACGAAGTACTAATAGAGTGTGATGTATATGTACATATAATATGCGAAAGATTTAGCGATACATTAATCGGTCTATATTTTTCAATTTCTCGCATCGTTCTCTCCTTTCTTATATTAATTATTGTGCCAACAGCAAGCAGATCGAGACTCACGAAGATCACTGTGTAAAATCGAACTCGGCAAGAGTTAACCAACTCATAGGAACGTGTATATATATGCACACCGATTCAATGGATAGTATGTAGAAGAAATCATTGGAAAAAGTAATATCACCTTTCTATAAAATACAAGAGTGGCGAGCGCAACTTTCCCGCCCACAATATTCTCGGGCTGAGGGCATTTTACCAGCTGTACGAATATTGCATGTATATTTATAACTGCGGATAATGCCTGCCTACTCGAGAGTGCACCTTTGGCTGCTGTTTTAATGGTACGACCACAGTACCGACACTTTTGCGCCCATCTGGATTGCAAACTCACCATAGTTGCCAAGCCCGATCTTCCAAGCAGGTGGATACAGTAATATGTAAAACACTCTCAAGATAACAGACGATCTATATCGTCGTTGAAACGATAATCGTTCATTCGCCGGTTATAATTCGTACGGCAGACTTAATTTATTATCGTGTTTTGTAGCCTCGAGCTCAAACTGCTGTAAGTGCGATTGACATTTTTCAATATCAAACTCATTGGAAAACTATACGATTGAAGCTTTTGAAAATCGTGAGGAAAAACGCATTTGAAAGCAAACTGAATAGCATTTATGCAATTATTGAGTTCCTGTAAAATAAAAATTAAGAAATTGTAGGAAGGACACGAATAATTCCCTGAGCCACATGAAGCCACTTGTAGCGAAATCTTTGATCGATTCGCCAATGAAATTAGCGATCAGAAGACTTTACCATAATTAAAAAATCGACTATGAAGAATTACGTTAGTTTTCTCATAAATATTTATATCAAATGCTTGTTCAGTAATGACTACAAAAGCGATAGTGTTAAATTTATAAATTTTTTCTTTCGTGTCTCAATGGCATGTTGCGAAAGTGTAAAATAGTAGATTTATCGTTTAGCGTACTTGGCACGTTGTATAATACCTCTCTCGTTGGAGTTTCAATAGTACATCTCAATATCAAGAGCCTCAATAGACTCTCCGTCGAGTGATCATGAATCGCACGATATATGGTGTTTCTAGGTTGCTTTATTAGACGTTGTAAGTGCACCGGTCATGTACTTTTCGCGTCTACCAGCGCGTGCTCTTCTCTCACAGTTTTTAACAGTTGTGGCTACATTTATATACGTACATGTAGTGAGGCAATAAAAGTGCACGGAACTCCTGAGAACAGCGAGAGAGCAAACTCGATCTCTCATCATCGACGTGTAATTGGTGTGGCATGAATTTCCCAGTTATTAAACATTAATTGGTCCACCCTAGTGTTCGTATAGTTGCTCATTCTTCAATGCCCTCGTTTTGCTGGCCTACTCGCTGAAGTAACTTGCCCACGTTATTTGCAACAACATGTACGATGAAAGATCTCATCAAAGTAAATTTTACAAAAAACAAACAAAAAGCAGGAATTTTGCGTCAATTCATTTTCAAATGGAGAATAACTTTAGGTCTGAATAAAATAGAATTACATGGGAAAAGTTAGACAGGCAATGATATATTTTTCGTTATCAAAAAATTTTTATTAACTATGATCGAAATAATCGCATTTACAAATGTTTTTCCAACCACTACGGTTATTATTTTTTGGTGATTTTTATAATGTTTAAACTTTCCCAGTTTCCATGACATTCACGTCGTATAGTCGCAGTTAAAGCAGAACATTCGCGAAGCGAAATTCCTCTAAGATATATTGACACAAAATTCGAGACTTTTGTAAGCAAAGAAAAGTTTCTCGAGACTCGTCCCACCGCGAGCACTATGAGAAGCTTTTTTCCCGGGTATGCATAAAGTTTTCGTTCTTTTGAGTATCCGATACAAGAACCCTTTTTGACCTCGTTGAAGGGCGATATTGTGTCAAGCCCGAATATCCCCATTAATCAATGTATCAGCTGCCCAAAGAAGCTCTACAAATGGCAATGATTTCGGATTTTCTTTTACGTCATTTATAAATTATTTTCCATTCACTATATGATAAAAAAAGATCGAAATATTTCCAGCAATAAACGAGTTTTTATTAAATAAATCCAAAATAGCGGAAAGAGAGCGAGATAGCGCGATGCGCCGACGCCGTAGAGGGAGGAGACAGCGCTGTAGGCGCAGAAGCGGTAAAGGGAGAGGGAGGCCCGATAGAGTCTGTTTCTCTCGCTCAGTGGCGCGCGGGGAGTGGGGATACCGCGTTCAGCGGAGCGAGTGACGTCACAGGCCGAAAATGTCCACCAGTCTCGGAAAGAACGTATGTCCAAGCGTTAACAAGCGCGACTTACGCCCTTCCGACTCCAAGAAACTCTGAGAAGCAAAGAGCGCCCCGAATCGCGCGACCAAAAATCTTCAATGCTAGATTTCTCTGGATTGCCTGCACGGATTCTGTTCCACCAAGGCTCATTCGAAAGGTAAAAAATCATAGAAAATTTAATTCTAATATAAAATTTTTCTGTCGCCCCGCTTTCCCGTGAAAACGATTTAAAGTTTCTGTTACGTCATAAAACCCCTATTTTACTGTATATAAGAAGAAGTACGGCAGCTCTCGCGCTACGCTTTTTTTGTAATACTTAGCGTCGAGCCGCTGCCGCGTCTCTTGATGTATCTAAGAGTACGGCAGAGCTCGCGCTACGCTTTTTTTTTAATACTTGGCGTCGAGCCGCTACCGCGTCTCTTGATCCCGTAAAAACGATTTAAAGTTTCTGTGACGTCATAAAACCCCTATTTTACTGTATATAAGAGTACGGCAGCTCTTGCGCTACGCTTTTTTTTTAATACTTGGCGTCGAGCCGCTGCCGCGTCTCTTGATATGCCACGTTTTCGAATATTCTAACTGAGCCAAATATCATAAATGTGCGATTGAACGCAAATTAAACGTTAGGCAATTGAAAATTATTTCCAATCTATCGCACACATACGTATGATATTGATAAGCAATCGGAAGACTGACCCCGAATATTGATAACCAAGTGCTTAAAAAAGTAACATTAATGGAGTGTGTTAAATTTTAAGAGGAAAAGAAACAGTTATTTGTATTGCTGTTACGATATGATTGTATGGACTGTGCGGTTTCGGGTATTTAAGACAGTCCAGGTGAGCAGTCGAAACATAACGAAAAGAATTTTCGACCGATTTCCATCACTGAAACACAATGTGTAAGTTTATAATTTTCGTAATATTGCTAAGTTATTTAGACATAATTTAAATTTTGTTTAATTTGATCGCTGTGAACGTTTCCTGATTCTCCAGTTGCCTTCAAATTGTCATGGCTCATGTTATTGGCGTGTTTTGTCGCTATGGTTCATTGCGGTATCCGCCAAAGTAAACAAATTAAGTATAAAGAACTGGTGGTAAGTAAACGAATTTTCCAGAATGTGAAATACACGCATGAACGTTCTCGATTAACTAACGTGGACATTTTCTTAGAACTTATACCCAGAAATGTGCAGCGAGGGTCCGGAAGTATATTGCAAAAATCTAAAAACCGCTAAATACTGCAACGTAAGTTTACGTCATATTCAACTTTTTGTAAAAAAAAAGTTGCGAGTAGGCTTTTTAAAGTAATATTATTTTTCTTAATCAACAGAACGTTGCCGAATGTAACCAGTACTTGACGAGACAAAACTTGAAGAAATTGGAATTGATCTAGCTGAACATGTTCCGTCAACCCCTCCGGCAAAGCAGACAGTCCATATGGTAAACGACGAAAAGGAGCAGCACTTCTAATACGGTTATTGGCGAATTTCGAATGGCGAATGAGTACCAGGAAAAAATAATCCGTCCCCACAAAAAGGCGTTATGGATGGGTATCATTTATAACACCTGAACTTAGCATGTATTTTTTTTGCCAATATTTTTTGCTGACTTTTCGTAACATATTTCTAGCGAATCCTGAAGAGATGAAAAATAAATGGAAAACAAACTCAAAAATGAAAGGACGAGAGAAAAAAGGAACAAAACTTGTAAAGACAAAAAAAATTATCCGTCTTGACCATAAAATTTGACGATTTACCCGAGAGCGAGTTAATGAGATTTTCATGTATACTTTGATTCAGGGAACTTATTCCATCAATTCCGCTAATTCTGTTACAAAACTTGCTGCGCGATAATTCACATCACTCTAAACTTTTTTATCTGTATTGTCATAAATAAATAACTGAATAAATCAATTCGTGGACAAAACTCCCATTTTCATTTGTCTCGTAAAAACTAAAACTGCATTGGGATCTCCGATTTCATAATCTCGATCAATGTAATATCGTTTCCACGGAAGGTGCGCAGACACGAAAAGACGTAGCGAGAGCCACGATCCATATCTAATAGTGCGACACGGATCTTAGCGTATAATGTAATGATGCGCGTGAATGAATTTTCAAAATTGTTTTTTATTAACGGCAGCAGTATTTTTTTTTAACGCAATGTCTGGCCGTCCGGGTAATCGAATGAATAATATTCGTCCAGGTACGCGAAATGTGCTTTACCAAACGCGTTTATACGGACGAGCAAGGGTTGCTTATTCGTCCGAACATGCTTTAGTGTACGAAATGGCCGGACGAGTAGCCACAGCAATTTTTTAATTTTCCCATAACAATGGAAGAGGCTCGACGCTGTTTTGCCCCAGCGGTATGTGATGCAGCTTCCCAAACGTCGTGGTTTTTATTCTTTGTTGCACCGATCTAACAAAATGTCACTAATTTTTGTATCATAAGTCTTTCGATGCTTGAACCACCTCAGGAACCATTGACTTTAGACTATGACAAGCAGGGCAGGATATTACATTACCCCTGACTTGGAACTATACCACACCATGAAGCTTACAAAAATCACGGCAGTTACGAATAGATTTTACATGATCTCCATTGTCGTAAATTCGAATACGACCTTTTCGTGAAAAATTTTCGAAAAGTCATTGTGATCCTTTGTTTTAATTTACCAAATCGAACTCGTAAAATTGTTCGAAATACCGATCTCGTCCTTACGACCGCGCATTGATTCCAGTCCGTCTCATTATTTTTTCATTCATGTGTATGGAAAAAGAGCGATAACTTGTTTTATTTTCGCCAGGTCGCGTCCAAAATTTCAACGTCCGCTTTAGATTTTATCCTTAATTATAGAATAATCATTCGAATGAAATAACTTATGAAGTCAATACGGGGCCACGTTATACACGAGTGTTACGAAATCAATAGAAGGTAATTGAAGGCTCGAAAGCCAAAAGCTTCTGAATACATATTTGCACATCTGTTATTTGTACTTTGTTCTGTTTGGTTTGACCTATTTCAGTTATATTGGCGAATTGATCAAAGAATTTGAGGAACCACATAGTTCCTAAATTAATACTTACAATTGATTTCAGAAATGTGTAAGGCTATATCCATCTCGTATATGAAAAGGTTGAAATATTTTTTTATCGGTCTAGACCAGTCAAACATTATTAACATGCGAAATTGTGTTAATTATAAACCGCGTGATTAACATTTTTTCTCGAGTTGCTACACATACGAGTGTTGAAGAACGCAATTCAAAAGCGGAGAACAAATATTCACACTGAGATATTTGAAAAAAGATCCATCATTGACGTCGATACACATAAGAGGGGGAGAAACAAATGGCGTATCATACATTGATACGCTGTAGTAACATGATGGAATGAACAGACTTGCTACCGATATATATAAGGCGCTACGAACGAGGCAGAAGAGACAGAAAAGCACCAATTTCCGACTGATTTAAATCACTGAAGCAATATGTGTGAGATTATAATTTCGTAACTAATTCAGCTCATTTCGTCAGGAAAAAATTTGTATTTCATTTAATCTCTACGAACGTTTTTCGATTCGCAGTTGCCGTAAAATTGTCGTGGGTCATTTTACTTGCGTTTTTCTGCACTGTCGTTCACCCTCACGGCATCCCGTTTTTGGTAAGTAACCAAATTCTGTGAGAAGCGAAACGATAATCAACGGTTCCGATCGACTAACAAAAAAATTTATTAGAAATATCCATGGGGTAGTTGCAATGACGGACCCCAAGGATATTGCCTGACTAAAGAAATTGCTGAAGTGTGCAATGTAAGTTTACTCTTCATTCTAATTCCCGTCTCGAAAGTACAGAATATACGATAATTAATAATATACAAATATTGTTTTTTCGGAATAACAGAAACTTCCGGAATGTCGAACCTACTGGTACCACGAATCACTCGATTCACAGATAACATACCCTTGAGACATATTTCCGCACCTTCTTATAACGAACTAAGCAATCATTGATTGTATACGAGGCAAAATCGATGGACTTGGAACCTTGTTAACGTGTTCAAAATGCCGAATGATGTGCAAAAATGAAAATGAATTACATTCGGCCGAACAATGAGCCGTTATAAGTATAACGAATACCGGTCAGTCAAACTTAATTTAGCTAGTAGCGAAGAAAAGTGTAGACTTTACATACTCATGTCAGCGACTTTCAGCAGTTATTCCGACGCTTCTGTTACCAATATTTCGTATGTAATCCAGTGTATGAAACTTCTGAAGATGTGAATAAAAAAATGAATCCACAATTGACTCGACTTTCCTTTCTCCAATGTAATATACAAAAGAGGACAAACAAAATCCACAAGAAGAAAGAAATCGAGACGAGAGGAGGAACAAGCGGTTGATTTAATGATAAAAAACATTTAAACACGAGCAGTTAGGATTGACTCACATAAATGTAAATGAATTTGGAACGGACCAAAGAATGTTTAACATTTCAACAGGTCACTCCGAAAGTTAAAAAAAAATGTTGACCCGAAGCCGATTTCGTAATATCTTCCCATGACGTGTCCGAGTCGAGTATCACGTAAATGGCGACTCGCGAGGTTTAATGGAAATAAATCTGGAGGCGTGACAGTAATTAGCTCGTGAGTTAGAGTACAAGTCTTGCGGACCACCATGACGCAATGCATCATCTACCCCTCGTGTCGCAGACGCCTTCGTTCCACTCCATCTTTCTAAAGGGTACGTCTTTATATCATTGAAGTTAATCTTCCTCGTTGTATGGAAATTTTTGAAAGATGAAGCTGCTAAACGTTTAATAAATTTTAGAGAGTCTAGGAGTGAGAGAGAAAGAAACGAAGCTAAAGAAGAAACTGTAAGGCAATGAGAAATTAAGAACTGAAGGAGTGATTATTGTGACACGTAACGTGTACGTATTAATCAGAAAACATCTGGCAAATGGGAATGTATCATTGCGAAAATCGTGGACAAAACAGTGTCTTCAGCAATAGACAATATTTTTTTTGCAATGAGAAGAAAATGGCAAAAGATCTCGCGTACTGAAGTTAACGGACGAGGTTTTATTGTATATGAATTTATCTGTGGGCCTACACAGGGATGGAGTCTCATCCTCGAGTCGTCTTGCTCCCAGACTATGCCAAGATTACGTTGCATATCGCTGAGTGCATGTACAGCCTCTCCAGCACACGATGCAGATAAATGAACACCGAATACAAAACATTCCTTTGAATCTCTCGTCGTTTTGCGAGCTCATCGTGACTTAGATATATATATATATACCCTCTTTCTCGCAATTCCACTCTCTCAAGACAATGCCAAGAACTCTTTGGAAAATCGTTCGAAAGAAAAGCATCATTGTGCAACCACACAGATCATTTTTTTCACTGTAGTTACCATTATAGAGGATGGAATTCTTTTTTATCGTTAAACAAAGTGGATGTTGAAACGTGCCACAATCCCGAATGCATCCAGGATGACTTATCAATCGGTTAAACTCGAAATTGATGTCAGATCGCTTAACGATCTGAATAAATCAGTTATGGGATTCGAGGCATTCGATGAACCACCAATTGCCTGGAATAGTTGTTGCTATTTCGTTGAAATGCCGCATATGCGCAGCGTACATAATGCACTGGCAAGCACTTCGTGACGTGGATATCCATTCCGGAAGCTCAAGTGGCCCACTGCGGGTGTCAGGAGTTACGGAGTCCAAGATTAATCGTCGGCATTAGGGGGATTTATCGGTAGTCCTCATCGCGAGCGGTTACCCTCTCTTTGTGCGAGCGTACACCAACTTATCTCGAGTGGAAGCGTGTGCACAGTAAAAAAAAGGCCTTTCGATATTTCGATCGACTCGTGTTAGTCAAAAGACTCTGATCCTATGGGATGCTTCCTCGTTACACCATCAAGCTTCTGACTCTTCACGAAAGTCGAATAATACGTTCTGTACAACATTAAGCATTATACGACTATGTTACGATATTGCTGTAGTGTTTTCTCTTTGAATCGAAACGATCTTACCTCGAGATCGAGCTTACGATCGACCTACCACGAGGAGGAATAAATGAATTTATAGACCACACATTGAAGGATCCACGGATCTCAAATTACCAAATGTTATCTCGAAGGATAACTTCTCTAAATTTTTTATAACATTGAGATTCTAGAGATGTTCGAATAATTGACGGGGAATGTAAAATAATTTTATGAAAGAAATACTTAACAAGGCGAGAGCAAACGGCAACCGGAAAATATGAACGAAGGGAGTAATATATTTCCCTCCCCTATCCCTTAAACGAGTAAACGAAAAACTACCATCAATGATGGATGTGCGCTCAGCGATAATCAGAGAGTTAAATAGCTGGGTGATCACTGATAGCCATGCACTGCCTCGCGTGCAGTGACAATTTTTTTCCAAAAATGGTAGAAATCCTAAACGCTTTTTAAAAGTATCTGGAAACTGCTGGTCCATTTAGTTATAATTTAAGAATTTGGTTAGTTACCAATTTAGCTAGAAGCAGGGATTCTGATTTTGCTTCACAAAACATCTGTGAATGCAACTAATTCATGTCCGGATATGTTCAATCGACTTCTTAATACGTAAACCAACTAAACTGGCGTCCAATGGCGCAAGTATCGCTTACCATACTAGTCAAAGAAGCGAATACACGTGAAATTGATCGAATGCCTCTATGATCATTACCATCTTTCATGTCCTCTCTCTGCTCTCCCTTCCTCGCTCGTGCTCTCGCTCTCTATAATATGATGTTAATTTTTGCAATTCTAAATATATCTTTCGATGTTCATTATGTATAAATATACATTTGCTGAGAACAGTGTCCCGTAAATTTGTGAGGGATCTTGCACACCACGTGCTATAATCTCACTTACATATCATATCTCTCCTCTGGAGTATATCGTACGTATATCTGTAATGTGTTGTTTATTTTTATACATAATCGCAAGATTAATGACGTCTGTCCAATGTTCTTTTAGGATCAACCGAAGAGCTCGCTCTCTCTCTCTCTCTTTCTCTCTCTCTCTCTCTCTTTCTTTATTCCCCTACCAGCCACGATTGTCAAGGAAATTTGTTAGCAGGGAAATACCACTTTTATATCCTTTGCATGTTCAGTAATAAAATTTACATACTCGTGGGAAATCACCATCACTAGGCTCAATGTCACACGTTTTACGTACCCATTCATTTTTTATTCACAACTCAAAATTGCGCTAGTTGAATGACGATGTATATGTGATAATAGACGAAAAGATAGAAAAGAAACAAAAGTTTACCAACATTTTGCCAATGTCGAAGAACTGTGCTTGACCTTTATCAACTCGCTTTTTCCTTCCACGTAATTTGCAATATTTTTCTCCTGTAGAAAGATGCTGTATGGTTGAACGTAATATAGGGCCAGCAGCAATCGTGTCGTAAAGGGTGCTCGTAAAAACCGTGAGAGCCCATGAGGCTCTTGTTCAGCTTCACAGGCGCGTCTTGACGGCTCGCCGAGACCTCCGAGACGTAGACTGTATCTCATCGTTTTCATTCAACGTGTTTACTCCCAACTAGAAATCACCCCGTCAGAGAAACTCTCGTTTCAATGAAAGCTCAAAGTTTTCGAATCATTTTGTATTATTTTCCGAGCTTCAATTCAAAATTTCATTGTTACCTCGAAATAATTCCTGAATAGCGCAAGTCGATGGTAGAACTCTGAGATAACCAAATGAAATTTTTTCCTACTTAACATTAAGATTTTCCTGACAAAATTGTAACTGCGGATGAAATATAAATATTATTATGACATTTATGGAATCACTAATCCAGAAATTACGAAACACGTAAGATGAATGACTAAACTCTTCATCCACGTCGATGTATTGTTTACATTGTAGCGAGAGGAGAAACTAATTTTATTCCATTGTCGTAAAAAATAAAAGAAACGTGATGAATTTTCACATTCGATAAGAAACGAAGATTTGTTTGTAAGAGATTACATATATACTTGAATCGCAGTTTGAATACTTTTGATGGGGTTCGCGAATATTTGTTCTTCGACAAACAAATAGTACAGACGATTTCGTGCCTGTTTTTTTTTCCTCGTCGGAATAATTGTACAAGAGTTTTGATAAGGTCTACAGCTGATAAATGGCATGGAGCAAACACTCAATAAGGGAAAGTGAAATTTATATTTATTGTCCTTGATAACGCGTATTTCGGCGTACGTGCTCTACATCCTCTTCTACGGTATAAAAGACTAGACGAACGATTCGAAAACATCAATATTTCGTGAACGTGAATAATTGAAACATCGCCATGGGTAAAATAGTTGTACCGAATTATTTGAATTCGCCTGAACGAGTCGTTCCTACGATCTCATCTTTTTCTGTTGACAGTCGCTGCTAAATTGTCGTGGTTCCTCTTTTTGGCGCTTTCCGTCGTTATCGTTCGATCCGCCTGTCCTGGAGTTCGCTCTAACCCGAATATACCGTGCGACGTAAGTAGAACTCATGGTATTTTGCGCATTATTATTTTCACGAAGAAGTGGCAAATTTTCTGAACTAACGCTCAAATTATTCAGGACGAATTACCAGACGTATGCAGAAAAGGACCGGAAGTTTACTGTGCCACTGGAGAACTTATAAGGATGTGTTATGTGAGTGCGGTTTTCGGACACCCTTCTTTTCCTATTTTGGTCTTCACTGTCCCTTCTTTTGTAATATGTTTCATGAATGTTTTTGCTCCTGTAACTTTGTAGAAATTCGAAAAATGCCAGAATTACAACTTCAAGAAGATGCTGCCACTTTTGAATGGGAATTAGTTCGATCTCGGTGCCAACGACATGGAAAAGCATTGATTTATTACATGGAAAGGAAGTGAACAATGACTGCATATTTATTTTCACTAAGATGCAATTTCAAATGTACACATTTTTTTAATATACCGTCAAACGCATAAGAACGTTTTGTATATGTGACTAGAAATAAAATCGTATCATCATTTATTTGCTGTCAAGTGTTCCTTATTTGGGTCTGCGATAAACCGAAAACACATGGATCTCTTAAAATGTTCGTTCACTCCTGAACTGGAGGCTCGTGTTTTCAAGCAATATCCCGCAAGAGTATCCTTCAGCGAGTCCCCAGTGAGTGAAAGCACAACGATGAAATAAATGGGTAGAAGAAAAGACCGGGAGAAAGGTGACAAAGGATATAATTAAGCGAAAAGAGAGTGAGATTTGCATTAAATGAAATTTGCCGACAATAAAAATTCGCTCGTACGTTAGTCATTCGCGATTCCAGCAATATAATTAAAAAAACGTTCCGGGTCAAGATAAGATGAATTTTAAGCTTTAAATGTTGCTTGTGAACATTAAATTCACAGGCCGTGTAGATATTTTTTTTATTTGAAAGAAAACCCTAGAAAAAATGGGGCTGGGTGCGCTGCGCGTAGTTCATTAACGTCCTCGCGATGCCTGACATGCATTCGACTAAGCCAAAAGACTTCAACAACCCGAGAGGACTCTCAGTCGTTTGTTTTTCTCTCTTGTTTTTCTCATTGTGAGAGTACTTCTCTTGGAAAAGACCGCTCGAGTAGCAGAAAAGCAAATCCAATGCCAAGGTTGTGCACAATTACGCTCACGCAAACTGCTCCTCTCTACCGCGAGCGCGTACTCGCGAATTGGAACGATGCACTCAACGGTAGCACATTTTACACGATGTTACGTCGTAGACATCTGCGCAGTCACTCAGTTAATGCATGTTCCCAAGAGAACTTCTTTGCACACGCCTCTCGGTTTAAAGTTCCCGCGGTAGGCCCAATTTTCTTTTTCGCATGCAACCAAAGCTAATAAACTCGTGTCACGCACAACGCCCGCGATGCATCAACGAGGACTTTGTTTTATCAGCCATAATCATACAAATATATATACGAAGCATGTCATATTTGTTAATTGTCGTGAATCTAGAACGTAGTAAAAAAAACACATCTCTACGTTAACAAATAATTCATAAAATAATCAATTTCATGAAACATATAAAAGAAAAATTCAGATCACGTGACGCGACAGCGGCATGAACCTAAGAATAAAAAAAAGTTACTCATTTATGAACTCGAACGAATTTTGTGCTTTAAAGTCGAACCTTTCTAGGCACTTTTGTTGCTTCAAGATACAGAGTAAGCAGTAAGTACCCAAAAACAAAATCTACATTCATACTGTAGCGATATGAAAAAAAAGGTTACCACGAGGGGTGAGAAGGAATGTTTGAATGAGTGATGATGAAGACAGATAATTATTTCTGACGTTCTTCGTATCCCTTCACGCGCCATGCTCACGATTTTAATCTCTTTTTTCTTCCTAATGTTTCCAAAGAAAAAAGTGGGAATGCCACGAAGGGTCCAGAAAAGGGCACTCGAATGTGCATTGTTTTTAGCGTGAAAATATTAGCGATTGAGCAATTAGATCTTATCGAGTCTCTTGGTAGCACCAAAGAAAGGGAACGTAACTCAGATTTGATATCAATTACCAACATGTAGCTGCATGAGAAGGACGCGTACGTTCTTGACTCCATGAAAACGGATAAGAAAAAAAATTGCGTTAATTATAAAGCCGATGGATATGGGTTTGTGAAGGAGTGAATATGATTCACTTTCTTGTATATAAATAAACGAAACCGCAGGTCGGTACGCCTGACTGTTTACCGGCTAACCAGCTCCGGACTAAGATATTTTTCCGTTTTTGAAAATCTAACGTGAGCTGTTCCATGCATATAATTTCGAAGAACAGAAAACTTTTGAATAAATCGTCAAAATGTAGCAAAAAAGAAATTTGCTTCGAAAAACTGGAAAACCTTATAAATAGCCACGTTGATTTTGAATTCGTAACGTTGGGCCCAGTGACTTACGCTCATACCCTACATGTCTTTCCACGGATATATAGAACCTTCCTTTTCGCTACACTTTCGGTTTGAAACATTGTGGGAAAAAGAAGCACCGGAAGTTTCTGTGACGCAGTCTAGCGTGGACCGGTTCCCTTCGTAATAACCTGCACACTTTGTCTTTTTCCCTCCGTCGATGTTCTCGCATCGCCGTCACATTTTCTTCCTCCCACTCACAGTCTGCAGTCATATCCAGTGATGAACCCTTCGCACGCTCGTACAGGTGGTTGAGGCTTGAGATTCGATCGCCAAGGTGTGTGTTTTGCCTACTTGCTTTTATAACGAACAGGTGCATGAGCGCAACTATCAACCCATATTCGAGGATGCAATTACCAAAAAGTCAATCATCCGACGATGAATTTTCGAGTAACAAAGTTTAAAGAAAAGGTTGTCAAATTGATATTTCATTATTCGTCGCTGAGTAAATATTAAAATCGTCCTGCATCGCCATGCCGAGCCAAAATACATAACGAAATCAATAGAACTCTTTGAATTATGTGACTTCAAAATTCGCTAACGTATAAAACGCCATAGAATCGCTCTATGAAGTTTTGAGAGATTTTAGAAGTTGTGATTTCCAAGGAAAGATGCACGTAACGTTACGCACATGTAATACATTACCAGCAGGTGCATATTTATTAAACCTCGATGTAACAACGATTACTATTTGATGTTCGTGGCTGACACAGTTTCCCAATTCGACTGAGCCATTTGAGGAGAGTTTTTACAGGGCAAATTCAACAGCACGATATCTTAATAATATGCAGTAAGTGTATGCTAATTCCATACGCTTGGCAGACATGAAAATCGCCAATTGAGTTGTGCAGCATTACGTGAAATATGATGAACGAGAGAGAACACGAATTTTTGTAGAACAGAGCATAACTAATTGATCGCATACGGTATAATACCGTTTCATTTCCAGTGCAAATTAGTATTTAGTAATACTTCATTTTTTTATGATTCATCGATGTCGGAAAATAAGTCATAGGCTGAATTTACGTTTTGTAATAATAAATCTTGGGTGTCAGAGCATTATCAGATTTTGGCGTTGAAATTCTTGAAAATTGTATCGAAAAAAAACTGTGAATTATTGAAGTTGTGAAATATGACAACAATAATTCACGTAAATAAATTATTTATAACATATTATCATTCCATAGACATGGGAAGGTCAAAGATTTTTGACAGCTCGTGTAAACTGTTTATCTATCAAAAAAAAAGGTTGTACGAAGTACGTAAGCAGTGGAAATATATTTAAACCGAGACAGGTGTCACCTTAAGATTAGCTTCTTCGAACAAACTGAGTAAATTATTTTAATTCTCGATGTACACAAGATAACTAAATAATATTAGTAAATACGTGATGTAGCTTTGTCTTCTTGCGGTTTGAATAAATTTCATGTGGTTTGGTTTAACGATTGAACTAATTCATTTTCTAATAACTTCACTAAAGTCATCAATATCTAATTATGGTTGTACGATTCATTATAATTTTTGATTAATTAAATATTAATCGATTTTTTTCGCCTGGACAACTACAAAATGAAAAAAAGAAGAGGGTTCGGTCGTTTTGAGGTTTTCGCTGGTTTAAACCAATGAAATTCGAAAGATGCAACGAGGACTTTGAACTCAGCTTGCATGATACCTTTTACAGTCAATGGAACAGAGGGTCAGTGTTCTTAAATACGGAGCGTAGGCTGTTCGATTGTGAATCAAGAGCAATCGATGCACCCACCTTCATCGTTGAACATTCAAATGTGAGGGAGAGAGAAAAAAAATAAACGAAATAAAGAATTTGCACGACATCTTGTTGGCAAAAAATGTTAATACTTAATGATGCTGAGCGTGTGCCCGACAAAAAGCCACGTCAGGGTGCGAGCCGAACGAGGGAGAAAGTTTTTATTCGTTTCGGAGATGCTGGAAGGGTCTGTTTCGTCTCTTTTCAATGAAGCTTTGTTTTTATTTTTTATTCTTATTTTTTCTCCAAGTAGAAAGGATTTTTCAACCAGATGATAAATCCAGAGCAATCGAGAAAAGAAATGAAAGTTCCGATGATGGCAGAACAAACTCCAACGACATCTGAATATTGGACAAAAAATGTTCAATCAATTTGTAGACCTTCCGACGCTCCACCAGCAAAACGAATGTTTTTTTTTTTTTTTTATCCTCAAACAAAATGAGCGGAAGAGAAGTGGCCGCTGGCGTAACTGACAGCGAAAACGTTAGACCCAATATAAATCGCATTTGCTCTAGATTCGTGAGATCGAAGACTCTCCAAGTTTTCTCTGATAGATATGATTGTTCCACGAGGTTCTTAGAGGATGTTGAAAAAAAGTAACGAGATGGGAAAAAAACGCGTAGATCGAAGGGATTGAGATGGCGCGAATGTCTGGTCACGGCACGTGTGGCGTTCCGGTTCCCGAGATGAGGACCCGAATCTTTGGAATTTGGGTCGATCAACGTTGTCCGACTCTCGGACAAGTTCGCCATTCTTTTGCACATCATTCACTTCAATGATTTTCGCCGCGTGTCTCTCGATTAAGTTACTGCGGTGTCAACCTCGCAAGACCTTTCCCGACGATTACAAGATAATGACGTTTGACTCTCGAGATATTTCCATGCAATTCTCCAAAAAAATGTGTACACATGAATCTTTGTCTCGAAAGGGAAGCGACGAACCACAAACGAAACATTTTTGAGCAATGATTCTGGGTCAATCCCATGGATTGCGTTTTTCTAACAAATCGTTGAAAAAACTCTTCCTTTAAATTTAATAAAAATAATATTTAAAAAAAAATTGTTACATTACATTATCAAAGCCACTTAAGAACAATATACCGTTAAGAGAAAAAATTCAAAAATAATATACCCATCCGTACCGTTAGTTCTGTGGATGTTTGTAATTGCAGAAACATCAACGTGACATCGTAAAATCGTTCGTGTCTAATAAAGCAAGTTCATGAACTCGTGCCCGGCGTCCGATGGTTTACGAGGACGCCGGTACAAAACACAGCTGGATCGGTATTTGAACACGATTGAAAAAGTTGTGATGCCCAACGAAGTTGAATCGATTGTAACACGTGTGAACGTTCATTAGAACGCAACGTGAGATTGATTCGAAAGATAGAAACGAGGAGAGAATGAAAGAGAAGAAAAGAATGAGCCTCGAGGCGTTATATCAGAGTCGCGGGAGGCGCAAGGTAATGTGTCCAATTGACCGATTGCCCGAAGGTAATGAAACGTACTGCGTCTTTACGGGACACGGCTTTGGGTGGATCAAAGCAGTAAGTACAGTAAAGAAGAGTCGAGAAAGAAACACGAAGAAGCGCACGGCGGCACGGAGAAACGCTTTAAGAGGAGGTTGAAGGTCAACAGATTTAACTTGACCATCTTGCTTCCTACTCTACTCATTGTTCTCGAAACTCAAATCGTTCCTCGTTGTAAGAACAAAACACGGAAGAATAAACCGAATCTATATGGTCACTCAAACAAAGTATCGACATTTTTCCATTTTCGATCGAATCTAATTAACGGCTTAACGAATTATGATCGAATCCAATTAAAGTTAACCTTTTGGGTGCACACACCCTATAAGTGCATATTGGGTAAATCTGACCCAAGGGGTTTTTCAAACCGTTGTATTCCGGTAAATATGCCTTTTTAGTTTGATTTTTGTAAAGACGTTTTATGTAGTAATTTATTCATATTTCATGGCCCTAAATTAATTTTTTACCTAAAACGTAAATTAAATACAAAAAAAATTCGTTACCATTGAATGCCAATTAATAGGTGACAGAAAATTGTTGGGGTCAAAATGACCCAGTATGCACTCGAGGGGTTAACTCACATAAATATTTTCCATGCAAGCAACCTCAAAGATCACTGGAGTTGTGATAGAAGTTTCAACTGTAGCGTCGACTTGTTCAGTAGATCCAAAACCTTAAATAACGTAGTGAAATCATCCAACAGTACTTTTCAAAGATTATAAACCACGGTAAAGCGGACGCCCGGATGTACATAAAGAGCATTTCATTCACCGTTGGTCGTTCGTTGAAGGGACCCCGAGGACTTTTAGCCACAGAGTCGTGTTAAACGATCGGAGTAAAATAGCATTTCCTCGCGCTGTTTTGCCGCGAATAGCCTCGAAAGAATATCGAGAAGGGTTCGTAAACCGAGTCTTCTCAGCTTCACCTGCAACGTCTTGTTTCCTTGTTTCGTTTCTTTCTTACTATGAACTCCTGAAGCAGTGTCTTTTATTTTCCTCTTTTCATTGCTACAGAAATAACGCGGAGATTGTCGGACCGTTGATTGAGTGATTTCGTATATATTGGTCATCCTTACGCCGCGTCGAAATGTCGTGTAATTGAAAAAACATGCCTGGACCCGGATATCGAAAATTAATTAGACGTAAAATGGATTTGAGTTATGAAGACATTAATACAACGTGACGTTTGGTCGTGCTTCGATAATCTCCGGAATCTTGAATCGTTATCCAGCTTAAGATAATCGTTAAAAATATAGGAATATCGTTAAACCACGACGTATCTAACGGTGATCCATTGTACTTAACACCCATTGTCTTTTGTATAGATTTTACGCTGTGAGAGCAAATATAATGGCTCGTAAAATACCCGGTAAAGTGTTTTCATACCTGAATGTTAAATGTATACATATATGTTATTTATTGTTATGATTATTGTTATTATTACGTATCAACGGTGTGACGATAATGCCACATTTTCGCTGCAACGAGGCGAAACATGCGTCCTTCTTGGTCGAAGCATCGGTTCACTTTTAGTGATACAAAGTAAACGCTGCAGATGAGCCTGTACTAGATTACATCGGTTGCAATTGCTATTTTATCTCGCTTAACAAAGGTAGCGCCATTTATCATAGGTACGCGAGTATGAATCACCAAAGAACGGTTAAAATATAATATTCGCTTTGTTACGTAGGCATATATCATGGGTATTTGTTTGATTATTGAAATCTTTGAAAAGAATTATTACTCTCGCTTGAGAAAAAAAAATGGGCTCCTGTGATTATTGGGCAACGATTTGAAAGGCTTGAAACATCTGATTATTGCGGAAAAGTTGGTACGAAACACAGTATCGTAGAAAGATTTCAAGCGATCATTTCTATTGTGCTGTTCCCCAATCCTCTCTCTCCTCTCGGCGAAGAAATGTGACACCACTAGATCTGCGATCCGTACTGTGTCGCAAATACATTCATAATCATGAGGAGGTTCGAGCAGCGAGCATTCCTGAGAAGTAAGGCCGAAAGTCAAGGGGCGAGAGAGGAATGTTTTTTTTTCCTCTTCATCTTAAATCTAATGCAACGTATGCGACACGGTGCAACGAGCAAACGTCGTCGTCGTCGTCGTCGTCGTCGTCGTCGTCGTGACGTCCGCCTACCATGGAGTCGCGAGTGTTCTCTGTGATAGTAACATAGGTCACGCCTCTCTTTTCAGCCGCGGGATAATGTCGAACGACCGTAAATTATGGCGAGAATTCTCTCTTTCTCTCCTCTCTCTCCCTCTCGCTCTATCTCTTTTGCTTTTTCTCTATCTGTTTTTTTTTTTAACTCTGTGAAGAACTCACGAGGAAAAAGCGATACGATAACGTGGGAGTCGCGTAACCATGCTCGGTTATATCGCGTTTGACTGCTGTGTCTTGCCTCCATACACGTTCATTTTTGTTTCATCTCTTTTTTGGAAGGAAGAGGAGACGAGAGGGTGAGACTCGTCCGCAAACTTTCCCCGCCGCTGAGCGATATACCTTCGTTACTTAGCCCGGAGCCTCTTAATACACACCGAGCACTCTCTCGAATGTCTGGGTCCGATGAGAGCGCGGGTGTCGATTCGTTGCGGCCCCGCATACACACGGGCGCTTACGAAACTCTTCGCCAGAGACAAAAATCCCAATCACCTGAGATTGAGAAGGCAACCGTGTGCGGGAGAAGCACCCACGAAATTGCGCGAATCATTTTTGATCCCGTGAGGTAGGGACAAAGAGAGAAAAAGGCAGAGAAACAGAGACAGACGCGTTTTGAACGTAACAGGAAGCCGAAGAAAAGGTCCTTTAATTTCTTTCTTACGCTCTTCGTTTGCTTTCACCCGGAGATCCCCTTGTAATAAACGAACACCATGCAATGAAAAAAAAACCGCAAAAAGAAAATACACGCTTTATCATTTCGTTACGAAGACATTAAGCGATTTGAAAAATCATTGAAATTAATTTCGCTCGTGATAACTGTTGGTCCAAAATATCATCGATCACGATTGCATAATTGAGAATAAGTGATTCGTAATTATTCCCTCACACAGTTGTTCCTTTTTTTTCAATTTATAAGTAACAATTTCACTTTTGACATCGTAATAATTGTACACGAAGAAGATTGAAATAAAACACATTTTTTCCGACTGTTCACGGTGCCCATCACCTGCAAACAACTAAAAAAAAAACTGTCAAGTTATTTCGCGAATGGTCATAGGAAAAAATGGAAAACTCTGCCGATCCCATACGAAACGGATTTTTCCTTTAAATGTAATTATTTAAAGAGCGCAATCCACGAATTTTGAATGAAAGCACTTTCATATTCGTTAGGAACATTGGATCGTTTTTATTTTTTGTGTAGCTTCTTCCGGCTAGTCTCGCTCATATTTCGTCGCGCCCAGAAGCACATAAATACTAATAAACACTCATTACAATTGAATACAAATATTACTATGTATATTTATATAAACTCGTGTGACTATACCTGTTTATATTTCTCGAAGACGCGCGTGGACGTGGACGTGTATGTGGACATACACTTAGGAATATTTTGGAGAGGAAAGAAATTACGAGCGGACTCTATAATCTTCAGAGGCCATCGTACTCGAACATAGCCGTGTGGCTACTTCACAAATTCACGTACACACTTTTTTTTTCGTTTCTACGTTCTCTTCGAATCTTTTGGCTCTTCCTCAGCCACAGTCCGTGACCCCGACTTGTGTTACCAGCCGATTCATAAGGTTGACGATCGGCATAGGAAAACGACTCTTCACACTCTCAACTCGAATATTACGGGAACGGTCGGCCGTGCTACGTTTATTAACGACATCCACAAAGAATTAAGATCGGGGGGAGGGTTTGGATAACTTTGCTGGAATTCCCTGGATTATTAAAAGAATCGGACGGTGTGAAGAGGTCGTTGCTACCTCGAATATACTAAACAAATGATATAACTACATCCCATACAATTTCGACAAACTCTGTACGGGATTTTAAAATTGGAAAAAAAAACGCGTAAAGCCGCCAAGATCCACAAATATTAACATTCAAATTTTTTTTCCCAGAAGATCCGCGGAAATACGTGATTGACAGGCTTCACACTTTTTTCCTGTATTTCGTGTCATCATAAGGATGTGATAAACATATAGGCTTTTCGTGTAGCTTCAACGATGAAATCCTTGGAATTGCTATAGAAAAATAACATGGAAATGTTCGTTCATTGGGATGAGATCGAATGGAAACAATTATACTCATGGTTACAAGCATCTCGTTACTGCTGTAACATAATTTCGTCTCTAGTACGTTAAGAACCCGATAATCCGCAACATTGGCGTGAGATAAAAATAATGTAAACTCAAAGACCTCGGGCATTGATGCCCAGCACGAAATTACGCAGTCAAAAAAGTAGCAAAAACGAGGTGAAACACTACAGTTGGGTATCGTTGGATATACCCGTCTCGTTTCGCGTCGATAACTGTCAGACGTGCCCATTAAATTGCTAAGTGTTACAACGATAACGGATCGCAGTCAGTCATTGTATAAAAATATAAATGAAAAAAATAAAATAAAATAAACAAACATGATAGACAACTTTTGAACGAAATCGCCATGATAATCTTTAGAAATGATTTCCGAAACGTTTCTTAGAGATTTGAGGGTAATTGAGCAAAGAAAGAAACTATAAAAACTAAACTTTTGTATTGTTGCTGACCGTAAATCTGTTGTTTTCCGCGTTTCATCATCGCGTCAGGCTTAGCGAGAAAGAGAATTGAGGATTCAGAGAAAAAAAAATGGCTTCGCTCTTCCGCGATGGATATAGCGTCGAGAGTGCAGAACTCTCTTGTGGCGCGGTACGATGTCGATGTAGGTGACCTCGTATCTTAATTAACACGGGCCCGCGGCCTATACGGTGTGTTCACCTCTACCAGATACGACGAGAGCATGGCAAACGCGATCTGCGCCCTCGCTTGTGGCTTCGAGAGAGTCTGTATATCTGCCTCTCTATATATGTCCTTAATGTGTGTGTACGTATACGTCTGTACATCCAAGAGAGAAGAGTTTAACTAACTTTTACGCCGATGACAACGAGAAACGTGAGAGAGCAAGAAAGAGAGAAAGAACTTTTACCGGTAAAAGAAGAGCACAGAGAAGTCTCTCGAGCGCCAGATAGTGTTGCTGAGATGATATGCTCTCCATGTTATTCACAGGAAGAGAGCGAGAGCAGAGAGACGAGATAGCTTCATTAGCACCGGATAATCCGCGCGTATCCGCGCGCGTTTGTGCAGCATCGTCTTTCCTATATAAAGGGCATTCCTTACCAAAATTGCGAGGATCGTTTCACCAATATTTAACGAGTCTAAAAAGAATTGCCTTCGATGTTCTTATCCCCGCAGCCATCAAAAAATCACACAGTGAAAAAAAAAAAAAAATTGATTTTTTCTGTTCAAATTCAAAGAAGCTGATGGATAATCAATTTTCAGTCGAGTTGTTCTGGAATTACCTGTACACATACAGTACCGATTCCTTAGAAAGTCGTCGATGAGCCAAACGACAGGAGATGCTCGAACTTGATTAGAACGCATCTTATTCGTACATACATTGCTCTTGTGTACTCACACACGTGAACACGAAACATTGGCAAAGCAAGAAGGGCGCGTATAGCGTCGTATACGATGCAAAACTTGGCGACGTATGTCCTGTGGCTTTTTGTAATCAATATTTATACTCGTGTGTTGGTAACAGTCACACCGATACAAACGTGGATGTAGATATTAGATGATCAGTATGTAACTATATCAGAAAAGAGAGAAAGAGAAACAACGTGTCGCGTGGACTCCAGCACACGTCCGATGACCTATCGATTTTATTATCGCGAAACGATCCGTCGAGTCTCAATCTTTCGCACGCCGCTTTGAATTTACGCTTCGCCTTATGGATTCCCGCGATTATCGTTCGGTATACGTTTGTACAAATATCTGCATATATTCTCAATATGCATTCATATGCAGATGTGTTCGTGTTTATAATGGATAAGTGTAGAAATATTTTTCTTGTTAAGAAAATTCACTATGCACTCTGCAGAGATCTCCGTGTCGCGTTCGCACATAGAAAGTCCTATTCCTGGCTTGCATTGATGATTCGTATCGATAGAGTAATTCGATGTGGTGCAGCATAACGCGATATAGATACCACCTTTTCCTCTCTCGGCTTGCTCTTTTATAGCTATATCATAGGCGGCACGTTTATCGCACTTTTCGTGTTTCAAGTGTCTGGAATATTACTGAAAATAATAATAAATATCGAGTGTATACTTGATCGCTCAGTCCCAATATCCTCGAAACTAATGGTGTGTTTTTCCACTAGTCCGCTCTTCGCTTCGGAATATCATACACAGAAAATGAAATTCTGTTAAAAAACGTCGATATTTTGTTGATCACGGCGAACTAAATATTTTTGGATAATTTAAAAATTTTCGTAATTTTGACAGTATTTTTGATTTCTAACGGAACTGTCAGCAAAAGTTACGGTTGGAATGACAAAAATTTTCTTTCCGAAGAGACTTTCTAGAATATTTCTCGTTGCAATGACAAAAATTTTGGGATTTTTCAAAGAAACGTTTAGTCGAACGTATTCAACAAAATATCGATATTTTCCAACAAAATTTTTTTTTCAGTGCATGTGCCGTAATTCCTGGGTGTACGTTATTTGAAATTTTAATTATCAGGAGGCTTTAAACGCTGAATTTATATCTCTACAGTTAAAATTCGATGCAGATGCTCCGTCCAGAATCGAAATATCGAAGAAAATCGACAAGAGAGCCTCGGCCTTTTCGAACAGTGATATAGAGGGAATTGGAAACAAAACGTTCGTGAAACGTTCCGTAAAAAATGAACGAAATTCGGACAGGGAAATGCAGATTTTGCCATACGGATTTGTAACGATATGCAGGCAATGAGGCAATGAAATTTTTTAGAAAATTTCGAATTCACCAACACTGTTATTTGTTGTATTAATTTTTTCCACCGAAACTGAGGAAACTTTGACGCAGGAATATGTATGCAGAATATTGGGTTGAAAGGAGTGTGGGCTGCGCAGCCTTTCTCCGGCAATGCACCTCTCTCGATGCACCTGCTTCGTCTGCGGTTCACCGAGAGATCCGGAATAAATGTAGATACCATGAAAGTGCTCTTGGATATATAATGTTTTTTTTTTTCGTCATTTTTTGAGGCATCGTATGGTAAAGATGCTCGGAATAAGGATGAGGAACGAAGAGGCGAGCAATTTGTTCGCGATACGAGATATTTATCTTGTCAGTAAACTTGAGCAATTTTTTTCAAAACTTAATTTCTAAAGTGCAATGGAATCGTTTTACTCGAACTTCCCAATATTATCATCAGGATCCTTAGCAACGAGAAAACGGTATAAAATCAGCGACAATCGTTTCGGAATAAACTGATTATCGAATTAATTTTATAAACAGAATGGTGCTGGTCGAACGAAGATCGAATAAAAAATAACGAGCCAATTAAGGGATTTAAAACTTTTATGCATAAGGAAAATTAGAAATTTGCTTTTGACTCACATTCGGGATTCCCATCCGGATTAGCCTACCGCCAAGACAGCCTAGCTCGCGGCCTCCTTCTTTTACTTTTACACCTGCCGGGTGCGTGCGGACGCGATCGACGTTGTCCACGGACATGTACGCAGTTTCCACGCCACCAAATATGCTGAATAAGGCCGAGTGGCGCTCGTGATCGTTCGAGTCCATCTAAGCTCCGGTCAACTAGATGGTGGAACGACTTGCCTATCCTACAAAATTATAGGTAAAAAGCATTTATGCAGTTGCAGTGAAATACAACACAAAAAAAAAATATAGACGTTTATTGTGAGGCAAAATTGTACGAGACACGAGTTATATATAAAATAATGTTTCGAAAATCTTGGATTTTATGGAATTTCCGAATTACCAACGTTATCCCCACAGTTTTGAAACCGCAAACGCGATTTTCGTATCGAAGACAATCATTCTTTTTATTTTTTCGATTTATACATTGAATATAAAAATACATGGAGGCGAAATATCAAAGTTAGTCCATTCGTTCATTGAAGTTATTTGTTTGAATGATTTTAATGAGCGACTTCTAGGAAACGACGATTTCTCATGAATCGTTCAACCTGCATGTTTGCTTGAAATATAATTTCGTTCATTCAAGGATTATGTTCGACGGGACGAGGATAACGATGGCGAGGGACAAAAATAACCGAGCGTTCGCCAGCAGTTATAGGATCCGTCGAACTTCCTTAGAACCTGTTCGGTTGAGATGCCTCTTTTGAGGAACCACGCGTGCCTGAGGCGCCTTGCGACGACTTTTTAGATACACGAGTGCGACCGCGTTCACCCTCGATCACCGCGGTCGATCTTTTTTCTCCCCGGTTATATACTAGCGCGTCAATTCCTTTTTTCCTTTCGATATATTTTCGTTCGAAACGTTGATCATCGAGGTAGTTAAAAACGTAAAATCGCGTGTGAATGTTTCGTTCCTTCGGCGCGAACGGATACGATCTATAAAAAGAATAAACTATAGACCAAAATGTTTAGCTTGAATTTGCTCACACGAATAATAGCCGAAAGATTTTTTCGACGGACTGTAAAGACCGAAATGTCAGTTCGACGTCTATTACGATTCGTCACTTTTACCGACGAGTTTCGATTTCGAACTCAGAGATTTATTTGTATCTCCTCTCGGTTCTTTTTGTCAGGAAACCGATTATCGCCATTCCATCAGAATTAAACTATTAACCGGAAACCAAGAAGCCGAGCAGCAAGAAAAAAGAAATCGTCCCACGCGCGAGAGCGCAGTGCTGAATCAGCTTCAACTTGAGGCAACAGGGAGAACGAGAGAGACAGAACAAGTCAACTATAGAACAATACAAATTACGAGATTTGGAAGAAACATTCGGATCCCTAATTTCTCATACATATATCAACGAAAGTGCTTTTCATTATTCCGTTAATTAATTAACCACTTTTTTCATTGTCTCTAAAAAGGGGGGGAATAAATTTAATAACTTGAAAAAATTCTTGTTTATATAACGATCGCTAATGTTGATACTGTCTGATTGTGAGTAGAATATTCATATCTTTTGATGGATGTCAAAGCAACTTTTGAGAAAGTATATACATGAAAGAAAGCCGATATATGGAACGAAGTCCTGCCAAAATAAATAACGTATGTTTCCGGACGTTCATTACGTAACTTAGGGAGCCATTCTTAAACGATTTCCTGGTTTTAAAAAGTGGAGTTTTTCTAGTCCGTTGATTTCTGAATTATAAAAAATTATATAGGAGTTGCGTAAAGGTGAAAAATTTACATTCGTGTTGATGCGGAATTGCGCCATGATCGTCTTTTTTTTTCAAAGAAATAACATCGCTAAGTTTTTGCGGAAAGTCTGCATTGAAAAAATCATGAGAGAATGCACGATGCACGTTACACATCGCATTATCGATGTGAAAGAGGTTGTTCACCGCAGTAGGACATCCTTTGTACGTCTGGATGTTAGTCGAACAAACGACTCGAGTTTTACAAGCTCGAGGTTTGCATTAGTCGGTTGTCGACTCTACATACTCTCTCTTTCTCTCTCTCTCTTTGTTTCTCTACCTCGCTGTATGGTGTCCGTTGTAGTCGATCTCTCTGCTCCTTACATCTCAAAGGCTCTCATCTTCGTATCTCCTTGCTCGTTTTGTATTCGTTTCATTTTCTCTCTATAACGACGAAGGCCATGGATGGAGCTGTGAAGAGGACGTGAGATGTCTAATCGAGCGAGCACACATGTCGTACAACAACTTCTCGTCATCCCATCCCCAAGGCAACAGGTATAGTACACCAGACAGCAGGAGACGAAAAAAAAGATGTGGGGCTGTGAAAAAATGTCTAGCTTTGCCGTCGCATTGGAAGACGCTCGGTTTCGTGCCCATTTCTCTTTTTCGACCATCTGGTAAAAAATTTTTATCCTCGTTTTGTTCCTTCAGACGTCTGCGTTTTGTCATTGACATTTGCTAATCGATGCTAATAAAGACGAATGTACGTGAAGCCTTGTACGCCTTCGGCGACGAATTTTTGACTACCCAATTATTGATGCTTTGCTACAATTTATCATGTGAGATTGCTAATGACACGCCAAGAAATTTGGGTCGACAAAAACTATATTCGGCATGGATTCTATCAATTGTGCAATAATCGGGACATAAGAAAACGCACAAGCAGATCTGAATAACGAGTAATAGGATGTCCTGAATCATAACAAAGACGTTGAAAACGTTTCTGCACGTCGAGCCTATCTTTGAACAATTGTGAAAGTTTCATTTCATTTGGCAGCATTCTATACTCATCACCAGAATTCACTCAAATATTAGAGCTTTCCTTCAGCCATTTTAGCTGGTTAATTCGACACTGCCAACGGCAGAACTCTCTCCAAAGACATCCCGTAAAATTGAATCTTCTGAAAATTCCCAAGTGCAGCTAAATTATTGTGCACGATAAAATGTATCGCGATGGCAGTTAATCGTAAATTTCTGCTACCCTGCATCACAATCTCAAACAATCAATCCCACCTGACAATGGAAAGCAGTGAGTGTCGTATTGCTTGTTAGTAATCATTATTGAGAATGTAATACAGTCCAGTGTGAATGTTGAGACTGAGCGAGAGGGGGGGGGGGGGGGGGGGGGGAAATCTAGCGAAATTTATCAAGGCCCGTTACGGCCTGGCGAGTTAATGGTAAAAGGCAATGGAAAATGTATATGATAGCAATGGAATTGGGAAATAAAACGAAAAGTTCATCATGAGACAGGAGAGTAAAAGTTTCCTTGTTTGACTATATGTGATAAAGCGGGAGCTTCCTTTCTCGCTTACTCGCTCACTGTACGTAGGCAAGTTCGGACAACGTGCACGGAGGTCTAGCGTTTTATATATGCGCTCACGGTCGCGATTAGGAGGAAGCAGGAACGAGAAGGATCTCTCGTCGTTGTTATTCTCCAATGGTGGCCAGTCTCCGTCGAGAAGCACACGAGAGCTTGGACCGTGAACACGAGCCGGGATATTATAAATTAACGTGCGATATCGCTCGGGTGTTCCGAGTTCTGAGCTTGGATACGCGTGCACCACGCTATATATGGGACATTCCGTGTCAATCAATATAAACATTAGCAAAAACGCAGCCTTCTCGACCTAATCCGTTCTATCCAATTTTCTATGAATTCTTAAACTCTAGGAACATGCACGTATGAGTGTTTCCTCTTTGGCCTGTACCTGGACGCAGTAAAATGGATCAACTTTATGGTTTGTCGTGACTGCAACGAATACGGCAATTTATCAAAATCGTAGAGATGAAAATCCTAAAACATCTTTGTCATCGTTCTTCTGAGAATAAATGCAGATTCAAGAAAAAAAAGTCTCTACCGCTGTTCTTGACATGGAGTTCCAAAATGATGCGATCAGTTTGATCGATTGTCGGGGGTTCAGTTTGCATGAAATATCCCATAGACGAGTATATAACTGTATGGATATGGACTACATAGAAATATACATTATATACACGGCGTAGGGTAATCGATTGTTGGTCTCTCGAGAAGCGGGCGGCCTGCGGGACGTTCGTCCCTGATTACAGAGCGTTCACTCGTAGTCGCAGGTAGATTCACCGGGCGGTGCTGCAACATGTACGACTTGCAGTTGCATAGACGTACATGCAGTTAAGTCGCTATAAGCTCTCTTTGCACGTGTTTTCTGCTGCTGCGTTATACCCTCTACGTCTTGTGGACATATAACAATAATATTAATGATAATAATTCGTTTATTGTATATCCATATTATTTATGCGTATGAATATGTATGGATATTTGCGTGGGTGCAGAGGTTCCCGGAAATACATTAACGTGCGTGTTTAATATAGAAAATTCCCTAGCTTAGGGTGAAATGTAACAAGAGATAGAAAACTCAAGGATCTTAAACATTGACTCGAATTAATTGTAGTCACCGTATCGAAAATTAAAGAAGTCTGAACCACGTAACGCAGCTTGGAAGTTTAATGCATCAATGTACCCAACCTCCCTAGAAAAATTGCACTATACAGTAATGATTATTGCGAGTGGAATAAAATTGTGTGTGAAGAAAATGTGTTGACTTTTCTATGCAATACTTGGGTGGAAACTCTTCCACGCTTCAAGCGCTGTCGAATTAAATATTCATTGTGATATTTTGTAAACGGACCGCTTGCTTGGGTCTTTCTTCTCTTCATTTCAAGATCCGATCTAAATTAAATCAACACTTTTAATGATTAGCATCAAACAGATCTGGTGAATAAACGTGTGAACTCCTGAGGCGTGTGTTTATTCAATTTCATAGAGCGGACATCCACATGTTTCGGATTCCTGACAAGTCTTGAAATTTTCAGTGGTAGCTTGTGAATTAAGTAGAGTGTGTCCGTATGAGGATCAAATATCAGCCATTTTAATGAGGCAGTTTGGAATTTGGATTTTTCTCATAGGTACGTAATAGAAATCGAACACTAGTGCGTGAAAAAAGACCTGGGGCTCGGTAAATGAAACGGAAATTGGTACACAGAGTCGTTTATCATATAAAGTATTTATACAAAAGATCGATCTAGTACTTGAGAGAAATAATCGCGATATTAGCATACGGAGCGTACGACATCGCGTGAAAATTCAATTTCTCGCTTTAGACACGTTGCTAAATGTGCCCATATATATTCTTGTCTTATAAGGCGAATAGCATTGATTCAAGAATAATTGTCGTCTTTCAATGAATAAATATGGAAGAATTTATCAAATCAGTGAACGCGGTTTCGCTTTGAATCCATTTTCGTTATTCATGATTATTCGGATTTTCACTTGGAAGTACAGCACGGAAATGTAACTCTTAATTTCTCGAATATCTTTACAAAGACCTCAAGACGTGAAAATCAACATTTTTATTATTTGGAACTGACTACTTAACGTTATTGATTGTTTTATTAAACTGTTTTTTTTTTTTAATACAAAAGAAAAGAAATCTCGAAAGAAAATATTTTCCACAGTTTTCGAACTGGATTCATCATTCTCGTTGGTTCATAGTACGAGGCTCCGGACTTTTCATCAATTTGCATACGATTCATACCACGTTGAAGATATGAAATAACTTTTTTAACTTTCATCGTGGCACACAACCACGTGCATGCAGGAATAACTGCATAAACATTGTAATTTATCTGATTCCGTTAGCTGCCTATCGAATTAATCGAAACTCTCGATCTGACACGTGATAAATGCCCTCGTGATTGTATAAACAATTGAAAAAAACCAATATATTAATTCAAAAAAAAAAAACCAGAATGCATGAGTTGTGCGGGGATTCGTTGTGTTTTTAAATTACAAAGTTGCCCAGGGGTGAGTTTGGAAAGTATCGAGAAGAGAACCAACAACTCTCGCGTATTTTTTTTCTGCTTTTTTACTCTTTTATTTGACCCCCGATTCCTTGTTCATTATTGCCACGAGTTCGAACGAACGATATCGCAAAATCCCGTAAAACATACAATGAAAGTACATTCAAGAGTTGTCGAGGTACAACGATGTGTATACGAGCAATGTTAGTCGGCTGAAGACAAAAAATGCCGAAAGACAATGTCAAAGACGAGTCGGAAATTCGTGCTCTCTTACTGCTGGACGATTTATCGAAGAGCCCAAGCAATTTTTTCACTCGTGATCTTTTGCTCACTTGGAAAAAGTCCTTGTGAAGGAGAAATAAAAGAAAACTCGAATCGAAAAATGGCTGTGGAACAGCGTGTGAGGTCGTCGATGCTCGTAAGTCTCTTGAAGAGAAGGACTCGTCGAGATTGGTGCGAAGTGAAGAAAGGACATATTTTATGCACTACGGGATAGTGTCAGGCAGCACAGAATTGCAAGCACTTTATCCTCTCAAAGGTCCAAGAAAAAACAATTGTTTATTGAGACTCCAGCAGATACGATCATAGGGACTTAATTTTCGTAATTGCTTTCAATTTTGCAACGATATGTAAATCCCCTGTCCAAATGAGACTTGGCAGTGAATAATTGGTTTGTGCCTCACAGTCTTGAATCTACAAAGAATAATGCAATAAAATGGCTTTCCAAAAAATTAAAGTTGATGATAATTTTATTAGATTTTTGCAATTCTCATAAATCATCCAAAAGCCAAGGAGAACATTCACTCGTTTTTCAAAGTTATTTTATTATCGATATTTGTATTTGTTCGAGAGTGCATATAATAACAGGAGAGGCTATTGATATGCATTTCCATCTGGACAGCCTTCCCAAGGAGATTCAGCTATCTATCTGGTGTGGCTGGCTGCAGGCCAGGCCATTCGCCCGCTGCGAAACGATATTACACACGCCCGTCTACGATCTAAGTAGATATTACTTTTTGCCTATATATAGATGCACACGGTCGGTTTGAGTGTACTCGTATAAACTATTCGTGTGGGCAGTCGAACATGTTGGCCTCAGCAAGGATGCATTCGTGTCTAATAACGCGCGGATGAAAATAATCACGTTAATACCTCGGTTAATTATAATAAAATATAGTATGGATAATTGAGAATTTAAAGAAATCGGCGAAAGCCTGGGAACTTTGCATTCCCATAGTCTGCTCCGATGCATTTTTGTCTTGAAATTTTTTGTATTAGATCGACGCGAACAGAAGCAATGAAGAAAAAAATCATTCCATCAAATACATTCGACGTTAATAATAACAATAAATGTCATATAAATAACAATAACGATATAAATAATGTACCTGTAAATATCAAAATACTCGATGTTAAGTAAGGATTAACATGCATGACTGGATAAAGTTATGCCAGTAAGAATTAATTCGACACCGTCGTCCTAGCAGTTCCAGCTAGTCATACTTTAATACTTGCTTTTGATATTTTCATACTGCCTCTCTTTTCCTCCCTGTATATATATTCATTACATATTTCTCTTCTACTCTCTCTTTCTCTCTCTCTCTCTCTCTCTCTCTCTCTCTCTCTCTTCCTCTGTGCATACGTTCTGCTCTTCTTCGAAGAATCTCTTACATAGTAGCCAAACTAGTAGCAATACATATGTTAATTTTCTCAAACGAGTTTCGATACGAGACTCGCCTCACGTATTTACTACGAGATGATTCTCCTTTTTATCAGACCGAGCGTGCGAATCGTGAGCACGCTATTCGAGATTCATATTATCGAGCTACGATAAAGAACATATTATAAATTCACATACTTTTCAGTCATAATTAATAAAACCTTTTTATCACAGTCGTTTAAATTCCTCATTCAGCATTTTTTTCATAATGGAGGAATGTGACGAGAAATCATGATGGAATTTCAAGCACAACCTGCCGAAGAAACTGTCATTGAAGCACAGAAGAGAACAATCACTTTAGCGTAACTACCAAATTCTGTGTGTGCGACAAGTAGTTCCGATCGTTTATTTTCTCCACTATAGGAACATTTTTTCTCGCTCAGGTTCTCGGAGGGTCTATGCCGACGATAAACCAAGGAACCGCATTGTCCCCGGCATGTCGACGTTGAAGCGTTTGCGGAATATGCGACTCCGTTCATTTCACCCACCTGAGAATAGTATTCGTGAGAAAAAAAGGCACTTTGATTCGCTCACCCTGTAGAAAAATGATGAGTCTAATGCGGTTAGGTCGTTCTTGCTTACGTGCGTGTAATGCTAACCCGGTGGCATGCTACTTATGCTAATTTAGCTTGGAAAACAACGCCGCTGGTCCCACCATTTCGCACAGGGAATCAGGTGAATAATAAAGCATTCAACCTCGTCAAACGAAACTACGTCCGTTACAAACTTCTTTTTCGCCAAAGTCAACGGAATAATTCCATTCGCCGAATTTCATAAAAAAAGACAAACTGTTGATGGGTCGGTCCAACTATTTCTGGATTCGTTGAAATTCCCTCGTGAAAGTCGGGACGACATTTATCTGGTTGAATCTCGAATTTTTTCCTCAATCTCTTCTCGCTAAAACGTCACTAAGCTAGAACGGAGATTAATAACGTTGCTTTTAATTCAAAAATATTGCGAAACCATCCTGTTGAGACTTCTCACTTTGAGGACCAACTATTTAATGATCTTTTGAATTAATACGAAATAAAAATAAATTAGCCAGTCGAATGACGAAACTTAAAACATGCTGAACAACCGGACCGAGTGACCCCAGGCCTGCGAGTGCTAAATGTCATCAAGCTTGTTGCTACCCTAAGCAAAAGTCTCGAGCTTTACGATCTCCTTTAACGAAGAATATTTGACCAAGCAAACTAGTTTTGTCCAACAAGATCTTCATACATGGAAATCAAACTTTTAGGTCCATCGCACTTGGGATTTTCTAAGCTTTCCGAGTTCCTGAAATAAATATATGGAATCGATGAAAAATTGAATGAAGGGAACAAGATTAATAACAACAATTTGATGAGAGCTCAAGCTCGTGAAGCCAGAACGAAGAAATCGTTGAGAAAACAGCATGAAATTAACAAATGCACCGAAGCTACTGCTTTGCTACAGACTCAGATATACATGAGAGAAGGCGAAATAAACGAGCACACACGTCGTCGCCTCCCGGCTGAGGCGTGGTGCGTTTGATAGATATATATGTGTGTATACATTTCTGCATTCGATGGTTATAGTTGCGTAGGGAAATACGGGCTTTTCCTCTTTTCTCTCGCCCCTTTCACGGATAATTTATGGAATTCGCGGAATCATTTGCGGCGCGCGTATGTACTTCTTATACCACAACTATACATGTACCTTATCCGATTATAGAGGACCAGTCAAGTATAAGCCATGAGGATTTACTGATTGTACAGACGTCGACAAAAAGCACTGGATTTATAAAATAAACCAAAACAAAAACTTCATACATAGCTCTTTACTGTTAACAATCAACATATGAAGTTTTTTTTTTGTACTGAAACCGAAACTAAAACAAAGAGATTTGAATTCTGCTGTCAACTAGTTCATAAATTTTACTTGGATATTGAAATTAAAATTAAAAGAGTTCTACAACGACCGATGTAGAAATAAAATTTCAAACATTTTGATATTTGTCAGGAAGATTGAAACTCCATGATAAAAGCCGCAGATATTTGTTAGAATATAAACATTTGATCCAATGTTCTGGAAAGAGAATGAGTTAGTGATGATCGAATTTTTCTAATTTCAAACTTTTGAGGATGACTGTATCATCGATAAATCTTTCAATCTAAAGTATATCCAACTTGGGGAGGACTAAATTTAATTTAAAAGCAAGTAAATCGTAGTGGAGAAGGCGGCTTTTTAACATTATTCATTTACCATCATTTCCAGAGTCCTAATTTCCTATATCACCATATTTGTCATAATTTCGCTAAAGGCGAGAGTTGCAACAATCAAAGATTCGAATGTGTGTTGGTTACGATGGGTGTACGTGGAAATCGGGCGAAAGCAAAATGAGGGAAACCAGAGCTTTGGTCTTTTAATGTTTCTTTCTCGATTGAATTGCTTGTTTGAACGTGGGGAGAAAACAGTATTGCAAACGGTGTGCTACAGGATGGATTCATGGATTGGCATGCTCGTATTAGGGCGACGCGCATACACGCACTTATTCGCGTTCTTTCTATCTCCCCCTTTCACGACTAATTCGAATCTTTCACATTGAGGGATATAAAGGTCTTCGAACGTCTCTCCGCGTTCCAGGAATCGTGCGCGTAATCAAGAAAAATGTGGGAATCAGAGCTTATCATACGGAACAAAAGGGAAAGGAAGGGACGAAGATCTCTGTGGTTTTTGGGGTAAAAACGAAACAGAGAGGATATTGCATTATCCTGGGACACAAAAGTTTTCATGACACATCGGAACTAGACGTGCAACACGCCCACACCAAAATAGCAGAATGACTAACCCTTTCTAGGTTGAATTTTCGGATCTCAATTACGTCAATCAATTTTCCCAAATTCTTCTGTTTCGTTCGAAGCCCTTAAAAAAGTTTTTTTCTTACTCACAATTTGCTCACAATTATACTTCTGTCTGAAACAATTTGATCAGGTTAATCGTGAAAAAGCCTCAATGTACTCGCAGACGAGGAAACTGTTTTTCGTCTTTCGACAGCGCAGATTTTCACCCTGGAATTTGTTAATAAGACTATATTCTTAAGGGCCTAAAAAATGACACTGGAGTCAAATGATAAGATGGTTGGCGATCAGTGTCTGTGCAAGTTGAAGAAAATGAAGTAGCGAAGTCAACCGAGAGAATCAGGGCCTTATTCTCAGTCGGACTTGGCTAGGCTTGGAAGAGAGATTCGGATAAGATGAAAGATCGCGCATTGGGAATAAGGAGATGCTATTAATATGCTCGCGGTGGTTTCTCTACAGATGACGAAAAATAGCGAGCCATTTACATTGTGAGATCCCAGCTAAATTATTGCAATCACAAAAATCAGCCGTTTTCGATGATTTTATAATAAATTCATGGCTAAATATGGTCATCTGCCAATTTGGCAATAGGCTCGTTCGAAATCCAGACGTAACCCGCAGTTATGATGATAAAATAAACGAGCTACAACATTTCTCGCTGGTTGAATTTCATTTTTTTTCTTTGATTTCATACGCGGAGCTTCAACAGTTTTTTTTTTTGTTATGGCCAAAGAAAAATAAGTTTTTCCTTGAGAGTCAATAAGGGAACGTCATGTAACTGAGATATTACGTGGAACATTATAAATTTGTTTTTCGCATCGGTAAAACGACTTCGATGTGATCATTTCTTTGCACCTTACGTCAATGACAACTGTATTCGGTCATTAAATTAGTCGAGGCGGATTGAACGCACGAATAAATTCGCAACATGTCCACGGCTCTCAATGCCAACGTTTGTGTAAAGGGCGTATCTTGCAACAAGTTCTCTATCGCCTTCCATACGTAACTGTCTTTTGTTTTGTAAGAGCTGATATAAAACGTACAGTCCGGAATATTTTATCGCCTACCCGCAAATATTTTATCGCATCATCTTGCCAAATATGGCTCTTGCGAAAACATTATTTCGGCGTAAATAGAATGTTTTCAGGATACGCAACACGAAGGAACACGAGAGGACCCACACCGAGAGGACTTTTTCAGACATTATGCAAGTTCTTTCGTTTGTTGCTCGTAAAAAGATAGCGCGACGTCCAAGGCAACAACGCACGTATATAAATCGCGATTTTTACGTGATTCGACAATATATATGTTTATGCTGTGAAACAAATTTTTTT
This sequence comes from Hyposoter dolosus, assembly GCA_963921915.1. Taxonomy (NCBI): domain Eukaryota; kingdom Metazoa; phylum Arthropoda; class Insecta; order Hymenoptera; family Ichneumonidae; genus Hyposoter; species Hyposoter dolosus. The sequence goes on along the minus strand of OY998130.1, from coordinate 12,148,338 downwards.
ATGTGTATATACATATAGATTTTTAAGGTCTGTAACCGATTCGGAAAGATGTTGTAATCGCACTCTTCCTTTCTAGTTTTTTTTTTTTTTTTCACTGGTTTCGTATGTATCAACGCCGAAAGTGCGAATCGCATTTTTCTCGAGCTTTTAATGATGGTGCAACCAGATGGTGCGAAATCGTGCCTCAGATTTTATAAATATACAAGGTACCTTAGGACAAATCGACGGAAAGTCGAGCCTCGGATTCTCGACTTTAAAGCACGATTTTTTGTCCAGCTAAACATCTTTACACTCCTAGAGGATAATTTTTTTTTTATTTAATTTGAAAATTGAACAATTTTTTGTGTTGCGACGATAATGGCAAATTTTCATCGTAAGTTTCACGATCTCATGCATGATCAAAGCGATCATCGAAAATTTGTTCTTTCCATAATCGCATGTATGATTTGCCCGTCATGATTACTTCTCAACAAGTGAAACTTTTGCCCTGAGCGACGAATTTCAGCACTCGTAGTAGCTCGTACACATTTACGATGTACGTGACGTACGAGCTTGGCACGTATCGGAATCTCCATGATACACACGAAGCACAAGTTTTTTTTATTTCACTAACTAACTTTTTGTCCCAAGTTTCAAATAATTCAAGCACGTGTATAATTCACTCGAGTTCAAACGAAATGAAAATTAAATTCATCGCGAAGAAAAATGAAACGTATATTTCATGCAACAGGGATTTTGTCTCCTATTCCCTCGTATATTTGTTTTCTCATTAACTTGAAATTGCAGCTTGCGTTTTTCGTTTATCTTCGTGTTTAAATCACAAATGGATTTTTCTAACTGAACGGTGGATAAAAAATTTAGGCGTTTTTCTGGCAATTCCATAAAAATAAATTATTTTAATTCTTAAGCTTTATTCCTGATAGAGTGATTTGGGGAAGCCCATTAGTTTTTACGTGAAAAATGACTAAACACATTTATGCAGTAGAGATTAATGTACAATTGATAACGCCGCTGTACAATTTTCCAAAACTGAGACAATAAAAAGAAACGATTATGTCCACAAATCTGTCAAATTCTGACCAGCAGTCTGGTTTTGTAGAGGCGTTTTTCTTTATACTCGAAATTGCGGAATCGTTTTACGGTATAGACGGATTATGATCAAGCTTGTAAAAGCTGCAAGCAGCACAGATAAATTTTCAAGACTCATTCGTAACGTTGTGTGGATTATGATGATTATAAGAATGTCTATGGTGAGAATGAGGGTGGATGGAATAGGAAGAAGGGTGGTTTTATTCACCCTAAGCGCGTACGACCCAATATAGCCCTAGTCAATGGATATATCGGCTGCAGGCACTAAAAAGGGCGTAAGTAGCTGTGGTGTCAAGCGTTCGACTCCGGAGGTTCTGCCGTTTTGATGATCGACGTTTTATAAACGTATATATTTGCCCATAACTCCCCCGAGAGCGAGCTGCGACGATAGAGGAAGAGAAATCTAAAGGGGCGCAAGAGCGGAGTCGCAGGATGGTCCTTTCTCCGTTCAACAGTATTGACTAGGCGTATGTGCCTCTCGCATGTTCCCCCTCCGTCCATAAGCGTCCCCATGGAAATTCCACCCACACATGCCACAGAGCACACAAAATCGAGACGAAAAAGCCTTTCTACGCAATACACTCGATTGTATCCTGACATATGCGTGTAAAACGTTAGGTTAGACGTACATATACGAATACACAAAATTCGAGAAGTCTCTTTCATACTTTGAAGCAGCTGTCGACCGGGATTCACGTTCCGCTGTTCCCTCGTATTCGTACCGGTCTTTCGATACCTTCCCTCTCTTTTTTATTTATCTTTATTGACAATACGATCCCGTTTCATATTTCTATCGTTGTTGCTGCTTCCGTGCTTTGACGTGCTCAGCGTGTTTCTTCGAAATTTATAGATCCTTCAATTTTGCTGCATGTTCGTCTAGCCGCGGGAATATAATAATAAATTTCCGAAAGCCAACATCGAATATATTTGTCGATAAATTTATCGATTCAACGACCTAACGGACGGAAAATTGAATCCACAATCGTGTAAGCAATTCTTCGTTCCAAGATCATAACAAACAGGACCTTTGAATTACTACTTTTTATCGACAGAATAAAAAATCGAATCATCGCGTATCAGCATTCCCCTGCACTGCTGATGGTATATTCACAACTAACGTCACTTCTTGATAGCCTCAAGCATGTGCAACGCATAATTTGTTATATAAATATCAGTCGAGTTCTGAAAAATGAACTATTTTAGTTTGGACAGGAAATTCTGAACGTCAAAATGTTTTTATTTCATTCTCGTGATCGAATCATCATCTGTGCTCCTCTGTATCCGAGTGTAAGCTTTTCGAGTGTGGAGCCGATCCTGAAGAGTGCATCGGAAGAACACAAAACAGAGACGAGGAGATAAAGAATTTGAGTCTCGTGGTATTTTGACAGCTGCCTCTTCCAGGCTCTGCTCTATGTATCTATAAACTCTACTGGCTCAGTTTCTATTTCAATGAGTTTTTCAAGAAGCCATTCATATGTAGATTCGAAACTCAACGACCAACTTTTATTTTTTTATTTTTTTCAAGACCCGATATAGTTTTGGTTTTCCACTGATCGTGGCTTGAGGTCCAAAATACTGTCATGTCAATATCTTCCATTCTAGAGCACGATCTTCCCGAACGATAACGTTGAATCATCTCTCGCTTTTCTGGTTTTGGGCTCTCTTGTTCGGGGGGGCCTTTGAACCGGATTACGGCATTTAAAAAAATTTCCAATTGAACTGCTCTGTGTTCTGTGAACTTTCGATTGTTTTGGGTCAAATTACAAGTCAAGGAAAATTGAAAAATATCGAAAACAGTATTTTTCAAGAGGTGAAAAAAAATCTAACGTCATAAAATGTCGAAAATGATTTTTGTTTTTGAATTTGGTCAAAGTTTTATTCCCTCTTCCTCCTTTCCTTTACATCGTTGTGATTATACTTTTCTGAGATAAACGTTTTTAATAAAAATTGCAAAGTATTTATTCATACGAGGATTTGGGTCTGGAAGCTTCTTGAATTTGCTCTGGTCGATCGGTCGCGAAGTGCACGCCGCAAAGGATGAGTGTCTTATGTGCGCGATCGTGAAGTCTTTTGCGAGCATGCAAGAGCTGCACGCCGGTTTTTCCTCCCACCGCGCCCATATATCCTCGTACGTGTGCAAGGAGAGTGTATATACATGGGCCGCGAAGCTTGAGAATTCAACGGCGTGGCCGGCTGACTGGCTACGACTGTCGCTGAGCTCATGAGACTCTCCCCAGCATCGTCTCGTCGTCGTCGGGGAGCATTATACGAGAGCCATAGCGGCGGGCCAGTATCCCCGTAAAACTCGGATCTCTGCTTGCCGGCCTCGGCCCGGCTCGTTGCGGCTCCCCTCATCAGTACCAAGCCGACGATCGGACCGTTCGCATCCGCAGCTCCATCCGCTGTGTTTTCACGCGTTCTCACTCCGATTTATTTCCTTTTTTGTTTGTCTCATTTCTTTTTCTTCTCAAAGCCAGTATCGTGGATTTAAAAGAATTTAATTTTGCAATTTTCCGATTTATAAAACGTGACAGTTTTTTTCGGATAATTTTTTTATCCGTTTGCCACAACGACTGACAAAAGAGTTTCTTCTCCAAGTGCAAGACCCAGAGAGTTTTTCAACAGTGTGGTGAAATATCAAAAACGTTAGACGCAACCAATTTCTGACGATCCTGAACAAAAGTTTTCGGCAAAGGGATTACAAAGTTTGTTCCTGGATTTTTTTGGAATAATTCTCGAAAGGGAAACGTGAGCCAACGACGGTTTCCTCTCGTCGCCAAGTGGCGGCGTTTTTTCCCAGCGATGTGGAAGAGTAAAAAGGCATTAGGGCTGGTGATTTGGGATTTTATCGCGTGAATAAATTGTCCGAGTGCTATAAAGGAGCAGGATTTTTCTTCCTTCCACGAACATCCCTTTTGTTCGGCAGCGCACAGGGTCAGGACAGAAAAGACTTCGCGTTTTCTCCCCCCGATTATCGCTCCGAATTATAAGAAAGCGACGTTTCTCACCCCTTAATAGGGGCTCGCGGAGATCTTTAGAGTTTTTCGAAACATACCGAAACGTGCGCGCATGTTACTGACGCAACGAAGAATTTCGTGACTGTGCTTCATTTTGTACATTTGTGAATAAAATAACATCGATTTCAATTTTTTGTTTAACGGTGCCTCAACTTTGTGGAGATTTTTAACATCGCTTGGATATCAATCACTAATTACTGGTGAGCATTTTACAGAAATCTTCCTAACCGTAATGTTATGCGAGATTTTTCGAGATCAGCTGTTGAAAATCGGAGAATTTTATGAAAATTGATTTGAAGATTCACCATTTTTCACATTTCGACATTCACTGAGCATTAAATCTAATAATTTCAAAATTTTGTAAAAATAAAAGTGTTAGAAACCAATCAATTTTTATACCAATTAAGACCAAACGAGTATAATGAACCAACATCAGTTTTCTGACAGCCGACTATAAAAATTTCCACAGCAACTTGTTTTTTGGAATAAAATATCCATTTACCATGGAAAAATCTTTCTTTTTCACTAAAATCGTAATTTACGAGTCGCTATTCACCTTGAAGACGAAGTTCAGGTACGAATAATTCTGATTATTTTGAAAGAAGCTCGAAAATTACAAAATAATCTCGTTCCTCACGATATTTCTATTTTTTTTTTGTTATTTCTATGTCAACGTGAAGAGTTATAAAAAAATTGAGCAAGTTGACAACAGTCGATTTTTTTTTTTACCGATCGCGAGGTGTCACGATCGTTTGTTAATTTGCAAATCATGCAGACTTTTCAAAGCTATACTTTTATCGATGTCAGAACCGGCAGAAAACCGGAGTTAAACATGTGTTTCTGCTGAAGGTACATTTCCTAGAAAAACGGCATTGGACTTGTGCGAGAAATATGACACCGCCAAGCAAATTCAGTCCAACTCGACGTGAATTTTTCATTTTTTATCTTGCCCCAATAATTTATTCCGTGTGCATGATAGTGCGAGGAAAAAATAAATAAGAAGGTTTTGAAAATCGTGACAAGCGATGTCGCAGTGGCTGAGACTTGAGTGATAGAGAAAAAATTAAATTAATCGCTTTTCAATCGACGCGAGTACGAATTTTTTCTCTAACTAAATTAAAAAGAAAATTAACTCTAACAATTCTTGGGCTGTCAATGTGTGCGAGCGATGACCCTATCTGTGCATAGATATGAAATATTTATCCGAACATTAAAAACCGGTAGTCCGTGGACAAAAAATATGTTAACATGGCTGCTCGTCGTTCGTCCTAGACCTCCTATTCATCGTCACTTACAAGGTGACTATCCATAAATATCAGAAAAATGAAAAAAAAAGCTGAAAATAAGTAAATGAGTAAAGTGAACAAGACTGGCATAAAGTGAGAGAGAAAGAGAGATTGGAAGTTCGAGAAAGAGGGAAAAATGTGGATCGAGTATATATCCACGTTCGTATATACGTTCGTAAGCTCGTAGGGTGTACAGAGATCAAATGAATCCGCGAGCCATGACGGAAATCGGCCTTGTGAATCGGTGCAAGAGACCTCGATCGTTTTACGCGCTCAATCCTTACGAATATACATTTATTTGTTAATATCGACAACATATGACCGAGTGCTCAAATATCGCATGAGAATTTCCAAGAGTTTTTCTGAAACTTTGATCGAGTTTTCTCAAAAGATTCAAAAAAATAGAACTGTGAATTTTTCTTCGTTGTCATTTTTTGCGGCGGAGTTTTCGTTCGTGGAAGAGAATCATTTTATAACAAACGAAGATATAGAATTCGATGATTTCCAGTGACCCGGAAATGCCCAGGTGTAAATATCTCCTGAAGGAATTTCCTCGAAAGTAGCAAAAGTTTCGTCGCTGTTACAATCTTATCGTTGAATTTAGAAAAATGGTGAACAAATCCTCATACAATTACGAATGGTCTACTGCATTTATGTAAATTCGAACGTGTGTCTAAAGTATTTAAACGACTACGAATATAGGCCACAGCTGCCGAGGAAAACACGAAGGTCGGTCTTTTCAATTAGCACTTCGTCGATTCTATCAACACCAGTTGTAACGGAACCGGAGTTTGCATGGTTACTTGAAAAAATTTAGAAAACAAATTTACAGCATGCTCGAAGCTCTTATGATATAACCATTACTTAACGCGATCTACACACGTAACCGAACGAAATAAATGGATGTCTAATAACTCGGAATTACAGTAGAACGATGTAACAAAAAAAATTTGGAATTATTACATTGTGTGAAGGCTACAACCGCGGTTGGCCATATATATTATTATTTTTACCGCAATATATATACTTAAGTACTCTCTTCTGGTCGCTTTTTATCTGTTCCTTTCTCTCCCTCCCTTTCTCCTTCCCTCTCTCGCTCTCACTCCCTCTCTCTCACCCTCTCTTTTAAATATCTTAAAAATTGGATAAAGGAATATCGGAGTCCGAGCCCTCCGGGCGTTATCTTTCTGTCTCTATCGCTTTCAACTTTTTTCTTCCTCATCGAACAGCAACATGGACTCACACATACGTGTATCTCTAGATACACGAGACACATATATGTACGTCGTTTTTGCTGGTGCATTAACGGCCGATGTGTGTGTGAGATCTGTCTATATATGTTGCGGGGGCAAAAACGCGATAACTCGAGCGTAAATCCAGGATGTGGATGTCGAGCGAGCAGAGGAATAGTCCGCCACGAGGTGGTCGTCCTTCCTCACTTCCTTCCTTCTCCTTCCGTGGGTTTGCTCGTTACCGACACCGTAAATCACAAATTCTTCCCTACTTTTCATTTGAGAACAAAAAACAGAGCTTCGAGCGATAATTTAAAGAAGAAAAAACTTCGATCGTCCATAAACGTCAATTTTTCGAGAGGATTCGATGAAAGAATATCAGGGGAAACATTGTTGTTTGAATAATTTATGGATCATTTTAGTTGGTTCGCGTTATTCGTCCGCATCTTTATTACGCGATGAAAATTTCCTATTTTTTGTTTATCGCCTATTTGTACCTGTCGAAATGGTAAGCTGTCCGGTTCCGTTGGTAAAAAAAAAGTGTGTGGTTAAAGAGAAAGGTTTTCGTGTCCCCGTGAAAAGAGCAGCGATGAAGACGGACGGTATGAAAGTTTCTTTTCGCGACGTATACGCGTTCAAAGCGAATGAGTAACAAAAGTAGAAGTCACAGTAGCGTTTGTACAATACATACACACACAGACACGTACACGATCATATATTTAAGAATAAATATAGCACAGCTAACAATGAAAAGGGCATAACAAATGTGTGAAAAAACTTAGAAACTACAACCTTCTGAGTTTATCCTGTCAAGACAAATATAAGTATACCCTTTCGAAATCGAACGAGGCTAATAGGGAAGGGGACGCGCGAGATCGTCGTCGACGTGGTAATTTCACCTACGCGCGCCTTCAGTTTACGTGACAACGCCGGGAGAGAGACAAAAAGAGGAAGATGATTCTCGAGGTGGCTAGAAAAAGAGAGGAAGGAAAATATAAAACGAGACGAAGTCTTCCAGTCCTATATAACTATAGAGAGCGAATCGAGCATTTATATATAGATGTATATAAAAGTTGAATAGCCGGCAAGAGACATTATTGACTCGATATGGTCAAGGTAGTCTTGAACCACCGAAGAAACTTTGACTAGACCGGTAACGAGAATGCGCGTGTGATCGAGATATATAATCTCTGCCGAGGCTTAGTCAGCACTATATACTTCGATATGTCTCTCTTCTTAGTGTGTGCGAAAACGCGATCATCTCAAGATCGCTTTTCTACTCGATTAGAAATAATTGTGCTCCGTTTTATTGACGGTTCAAAAACGGGCGTCTGCACAGACGATCCAATTGCAAACACTGCACCACACGACCTTCTTTTTCTCTTTTTCATATATCTTGCCCGAACGATCTGGAGATCTATCGAGTGACCCTGTCACGAAAATTCAATCAAACTGACTCTGTTCTCTTCCTTAGCCTCCGTTCATCTCACTGTATATAGATATACAAGGAGTGTCATTATTTTCATTAGTGAAGCAACTGCGACAAGGAAGTCATCTTGGAGAGGGTGTTGCTAACACCAATACCTTTTTTTCCGTTAGCCAACCTGCTTCAGCAACTAAATAAAAATCTCGAGGAATTTCATCAGTAATCCAATATTGATTGGAGGCTCTCCGAAGAAAATTACGTCTCCTTCTCTACCTTTTCACTCGTCAATTCTGTTGTTTATGACCTCTTTTGTGCACGAGAGGAAAAATAACGAAACTCACGAACTCGATCGGATGCTTGGAAGCAATTAATTCGTTTCCCCAATAGCCACGATCCGACGTCCTTGACTTTCAATGACAAATGCGGAAGTTGTTGAATTTCCGAAATGTGAAACACACCGAAAGGTTGCAACGACGATATCTGATAATAATTCAAATCGAATGGAATAAGTCAATCCGGAAGTAGAAGCGGGGGCGGGGCAGAGATTTTTCTCTGGGTAATTCTGGCGACGCATATGGACTACGAAGAGAAAAAAGGAGAGTTGACGAACGGGAAAGTTCAATTTCTCGATGTATACTTCCGGCAAAGACGAAGTATCCCGTTGCTCCGTATCACTCGTGATACAGGATTTCAGTAGAGAACGCGTGCGAGTAAGATAAGCGATTTCGTGGATTTGAAAGTTTCAATTAAAACACGTTCAACAGCTGGTGAGCAAATACAATCCTACGTAGTCAGTACTGATGTATACAGATCATATTCTCGTCGACTTTAGCACGGTGAGACATTAGCGCGAACGTGGGACCGAGCAAGGTGAGTCTTTTGACGAGAAAAAGAGTCTCGTGGACCGACGCCCGTCTCTTTTCCCCTCGATTTAGTTATTTGGCGTTAGAGCGAAAAGATTATCAAACACGTGCCTTTCGGCTGCTGTTGCATTAAAAGTATGAGAGGAGCGGAGCAGCACAGAGTTTTCACCCACAGAGATGGATCACGTATTTCATTATACCATAAGTACAAATATATAAGAGCCTTTCTTATATAGATATGTGTGTTGTTTGTTTGTTTATTCGAAAGATATTGAAATGAATGCTAGGACATGTACTTCTCGTTGTTGGGTGCTTGTTATGCGAATGCCTTTCGTCTCGCGGATGAATCCTGTTTGTATAGATAGCAGCGAAGTAGAACAAGCTTCTTACCCGTCAGTTTTCCTTAAGCCACCGCAAGGTGCATTTTAAATATGTATATATATATTTATAACTATATATAGTTACGCGATTATTTTCCTTAATGTAAAAGTCGCCTCGCCGGTTATTCGAGAGTCAGGCAAAATGTACAGGTACGTAAGTATTATTAGTTCTTCTATATATATATGTGAATGACGTACTACATTATCCGGCGGCATTGCAGTTTCGCCGGACGATTAATTATCCCTGACCAGAAAGTGAGAATCCATAGAAAAAAGCGTTAGCCGTCCGTGACCTTGGTCAGTAACTTTTCTTCAGTGAAATATGAGTCTGTATTTTTCATATATACGTGCGAAATAGTTCTGAAGTATCGATCGTGAATCGTGTGATTAATTAGAATTTGTTTTAATTGTTTCTAATTATAAATGAATAATTACGTTGCGTCGATTGGTTAAAAAACTACAATCAGTTTTTTAACCAATCGACAAGATAATTATTTATTTATAATTAGAAACAATTAGAACAAATTCTAATTCATCACACGATTCACGATCTTTATCAGGAAATATTATTGATAACCGTTTAGCCTAAATAGCAGCCCTGCATTTAGTGCAATGACCTTATCGTATCAGAAAGAAGAAAAATGAGGAAAAAAGCAATTCATTCAAATGTTCACCGTCTCAATTAATCGCCATCTCGAGTCTTTGAAATGTAATTGATTATTTGTTAATTACAGCCACGAACCCCCACTACTTTCTAAATAAACCACGACTTTCATGCTCCTTACAAGCAGATGGCAATCTTTTCGTTTACAATGATACACTGCAGAGGCCTTGTCTGTTTATATAAATCCATTTAAATAGCCGTATATATATTTATATTTAACTCTTCTCCGTTTTCTTATACGTTGAATGCATTTTTCTCGCAAAAGCGAGAGTGCACACCGGAGTCATCCACGGGAATAAAGCAACGGCGCGCACGCTCATACCGGAATTATGAATAAAATAAAACTAAAAAAGGATCGAGAGAGGCACACGCCACGAGCTAATCAGAGGCTAATTTATCTACGATTTAACTATAGAACTCCATACATAGATCTTATATCTCACTGGCACGAAAGGCACCAACAGCACTTTTGCCACTATATAGCGTAAATAAGAATTGGAGAATGTTAGGGGCGTGCTGTGATGAACATGTATTTATGATTTTCATACGTATACATTTGTGATGTGACCAGACTTTTAAATTGCCGGAAAAATATTGTGCTCGAAAAAATGTCCATTTGTCACTCATACAAAAATATTCTCTCGTCCTCCAGAAAATGGAATTTACAATCACCTTTTTTTTTATCTTTTTCTCTGAGGAATCAATAAAAAAATTTGGCAGTAAATTGGGCCGTGGCGTTGTAATCAACGACTTTCTAATACCTCAGGCAATATTAATTATTTATTACGCTGAATAATATCCCATTCGCATAATGATCATTGTACGATGTGATTTTATTTCTTTTCATAGTTTTCGCGCATCATTTGTGACTTCCTTCTGAAAAAAATGGCAGTAAATCGAGGCCAATATGAATAGAAAAAACAAAGGAGTTTCGGACTAAAAGATTCAGTGACGCTTTTGAGGAGTCTCGTCTCACGTGAAAGCTTTCCAACATCGTATCTTCCTCCCTTTCTCAATATCTATCTCTCTTTCTCTCTTTTCTCTTGCAGTCTCTCATACCTCGACATTAATAACCTCGTAGGATCCAACTTGATGGCACGATATAAATTACACGCGACCCCACCGTTCTCTCTACCGTGTGCAATTATTTTCATTCACAATGGCCGCTATTTCGCGTTACGAATCCAACTCTACTCGCACACATATATATATATAAAAATATATGTATGCACGTATACGTAGCGTTGATCTCGAGAGTGATACAGTGTGTTGAGCTCGCGCGTACTCGTGCGTTTCGAAATCGGCAACTCCTCTCTGTGTCTCGTACACAGTAGAGACTCGAGTCAAGACAAAAAACGAAGAAAATTGAAAAAAGAAAGACTCGAGAACATTGCTCGAGTTTATAAACACAGTGTACGCTACGTGATATTCTTTTCTACCAGGAAGTAAAAGGAAGTTACTCAATGACTACTCCAGACCCTTAATGTATGTCGGTCCTTCCACTAAATTGGGCCACTCGTAATAAGCTTCAAAAGTGCATATTATGCATGTAGACACACATATACAGACAGATGCATAAGTGTGATACACAAAGCCACTCTCACCACGCAATTACTTCGAGGCTTTCCACCGAAAATTTACGAGCACACTCAATTTCATCCGGCTGCAAAGGTTCGTGCGTTGATGTGCTACGCGAAGATTTTTACATAACGTCAAGACATCTGGTTTCGCGAAGTCTTATTCGACATTTTTTCACCTTTTTTCAGCCTTCTCGTAACGTGCACTATTTATTTCGTGATTCCCTTGATTATTACGTGAATTATGCAGTACTCGATTTAGTTCTTTATTGTCGCACGAGCTGAGCCCGCGAACTGCCGTTTTTCCTACTGCAAGAATGTCGGAAATGGAATTTTGTGAATAAATCACTTTTTTTTTGGAAATTTGTTAACTATGAGACAAATGGCTCAGAATGTTCAACGATTTCCTTCGCGAGATTAGATTCCAACGAAAAAATTTGATAACCACGAGACCTTTTCCTTATCTCACTTCCTGGCAACTTGAACCAACGGAAGTTGACTGAAAATTCTCACCAAACCTGCTGCCATTTCTTTTGCGTTATTCCCACTCTTGCACAAATTTTTTTATACGTTTTTGTATGAATTTATAATCATGTATGGTTATCGACGTAGACAATCTTTACACAGACAGCTGCAGGTGCCAGGATATTTCAATTCGAACAGCCAGTGGAAAATACACGGAAATAATTCTGTGGAATTTAATATCAAAGTCTCTTCCCTGCTGAATTGAATTGCTAGGAAAAAAGTACGAAATTTGACTATTTATTTCCATGTAGGGCCATGGACGAGCAAGGCCTTTGTCGTTGGAATATTTCGTAGCTTAACAGCCGAAAAGAGCGAGAATGTAGATCGGAGAATTGTCTCATGATGACTTGAGAAGGAACGAGGTACGAGCTTGATAGGGAACAAAAAAAATGTAGTCTGCGAAAACCGTGAAATTAAGTATTATCGTTATTAGCGTAATAATTATACGAAAAAGTGGTGCAAGTTGTACAGGCCGTGACTCTGATGTAATTTACACTTCTCAGTTGCTCGCAAATACATATACCTGTGTTCATGTTGGCGACACAGGATATCCTTGAAGCTACGGTAACGGAACCGCGAAGCAAGAGAGAAGGAGAGAGAAAAAGACAGATAGAGATAAAGAGAGAGTCTCGAAGCTCACGGCATCGTCATCGTGTCACCGGTCTCCTCGTCCTCGGCAAGAATTTCAATAACATTTTCCCACACGTGAGTAGGTTTTGCTGGCCGGTGATGCTGCAGTACTTGCTGGGGTGCACGGATATATAAATGTGAGCACACATACACGGTCTAGTCTCTGGCTTGAGGCTGACTTGCACATGGATCTTTGAATCCAGCGTGCCCGTTACCTCCATTCTGGCAACCCCGATAACTCTTGAACTCTTAAAATTTCAAGAATCACAGAGTCGTCAATTTCTTTCGAATTTTTTTCAAGTCCAAAATTTGCGTTGAGCAATGAATTACTCAGCAAGTTCCATGGAGTAACGAACGGTAGTTGAAAAATTGACTCTTTCAGATAAAAATATTTTATAACTGATAACTTCGTTGTTAGAAATTCAAGTAGCGTTTGAATTACTGGCTAAGACTCCCCTTTCGGACTTAAAATGGTAAATAAACGGCAAAAGTCTACGAGCTAAAAATGGCAAGTGATTACTCAGTTGAGAGCTCTGAGGAAAAAAAAATCTTGTAAGATCTCAGAAATCTAAAAACCTGTTAGTGTACCATGTACATCGCGAGGTGTGGTGTGCTCCTCGCGTGCGTGGCAACTTCGTTAAAAAACCTCTTCGAGGATGGTTTCAATGGCGATTTCCCACACCCAGTTAGGTATATAAAATCGTTTGCTCATTCGAATGTATATTCTCTCTCTTTCTCTTTCTTTCTTTCTTTCTTTCTGTTTCCCTTACACACAGTCACTCTCTCGCTTATTTTTTTTTTCTCTATTTTACTGCGTACCGTTAGATATACGTTTCCCATTCGCGGGTTCCCATACCGCAACACATACATATGTAAGCCAACGTTGTCCTCCTCATATCGTTGTCGTCGTCGTCGCGTGGCACGTGTACTTACAGAAAGGCGAAACTCTGAAGAGAGCAAAGAGACTAAGGAACCAAACTTCCTGAACATCGTGTGTCCAAGGAATTGATATACGCACTTTAAAGTCGTGAAGCTTTGTTTCTATCCTCTTATGGGAATTCTGAAAGGATCGTATCGTGCGACAAGCAGTGACGATCCAGATGATCTAGTACTTTGAGTAATTTGGACCAAACAAAATATGAAATTTTCTCTTTTTTATACTTCGATCTAATCAACAATCCGAACCTTTGAGTTGGAGTGCTTTACGGAAATGAAAAAAATTCAAAATCCTGGCTAGATAGAAAGTTGCCTTAACCCATTAACGCGATGTGGGTTGAACCCATTCGTTCACCGGTAGTCAAGGCGTACGAGCAATAATGACACCGTCGGAGTTGTCACGGCGATTATTTTTTCTCGGAGAATCCTCTTGGTTGGTCGGTTGGGGGAACGGCGTCTTTCATTGTCGCCAACTCAGAGAGTCACGACGATTGTTCCAGAGGGAAAAGAGACTCTCGGCGGAAGCCGGGACAGTGCGGCTGGAGCGCATTATCCACATGTAAATGGAGAGCAAGGTGGGGAAACGTATGGCAAGGCGTGTAGTGTGTACCTTGAGCTATATCTGTATCTGCGATACCTTAGATATACGGGTATCCAAATGTATATATACAAGTATTCTCTGATCGTGAGAATACGATCCGCTTTTATGGGAAGCCATTACTGCTGGTCTCTCCAAGAGTCAAGCAAGACAGTATGCGCTATCATACCATAGGCATCCGTCGCCCGGAATACAGATATATACATGTATGAATTTATATTACACACATATATAGATAATGGATATTCCAGATTTACTCTTCGCCCCTTGGAGGATATCTCGGTGCAGGAAAGTGGGTTTTGACCTTATATCACTGGGAAAATCTAAGCCAGTCCGCCACTTGTCGTCTCGTCGCTACATTTATTGTTGCGCAGAGTCCATTTACCAGTAGTCATGAGTGATCTTTCTGCATTCGTGTGCACTCGGTAAATCGAGAAACGGCAGACAATGGGGTCACAGTGGGTGACTCCCGATAGGGAGAATTTTTTTTCTTCCTTTTTACAACTCTCTTCTTCGTTTTTTAATAAATAATTAAAAAAAAAAAAACACCCATATTTTGAATACTTCATAATTTCTTCATTCAGTCTTCCTCTAACTATTAGTTGCGCAACGACGCCATCTTCTATTTATATCTCGTTTACGATTTTTTTTTAGGTCATTGCAGGTATAAAGAGAAAAAAGTCGTTTGTCCAGTTTCGTCGCGCAACAGCCTCATCCCGACAAATATGTATATCCCGGTTGAATAAGCATTAATAGCAATGAATTTACAGTAAGTGGAATCTTTATGTAAGCTGTTACGCATATATGACGGGATCCGTAATTGCGAGGATGCGCAAGGACGAGATATGCAGATGCAAGGCTCATGATAGATACTGAGTTAATTAATCTTCGATTAAACTTTATACCAAGAAGAATTGTCTCGTGCGAGCAGGTTAATCGTGTCCGGTAAGTTTAGAGAATTTTTATTTAAAAAAAAAAACAAAAATACATGGTCCAGGTGTGGATTGGAAATGAAAATCTTGAACTCGTATATGTAAAAAAAATACGATGATTCATTGCGATCGATTCTCGTGGATTTCAACATCCTACAAATATATGCATGTTTTTTTTTTTTGCCAACGTTTCTCTTTCAATTTATAAAGAAATAAGTTTGACGAAAGTTTGATAACGCCCGAATGAGTCTCGTTTGATCGTCGTGACTGTACAACCGAAGCTCCTTTAATTAATCGATGGCATTAATCAATTTGTCGGACATGTACGTCGACGATCGCGGACGATTGTAGATTAGAGGCAGTGGGAAGAAATCGCGAGAGAACCTGATAGTTGGTCTGTCAGCTCGTTATAAGAGCAGCGCGTGGAGAGAATGAGAGAGAGAAAGGGAGAAGTTCTTCTCTTTCCACGCGTGTGTTGCTCTTCGCCGTACTAGGTGTTCCAGTGGATTGTTCGTCTCACTCGATAAACTAGTATTACAGTTGAGTGTACGTGGTAAGAGATAGTGATTGAGCATCAGCCTATCATTGACAGTGTCTGATGGTAAATTGGTTTTGTTAAAAAGAGATACAAGTATGTCAATTACCGGTTTTTTCATCGGTTCTTCATTTTTTTTTTTTTTTTTTTTTTACTAGAGGGTGATCGGTGCTGGACGGTTAACCCTAGCTCGTGTCTTGTCCACGAGATTGTTTGATAGTAAGCTCGGTGAGGTTGCTCGAGGGCAATTTCACCGGGAAATCGCTTATCAATATCGATCGCGGTGGTTCGGTCGATCTCATAGAAAGATTCGATCGCCGATAGATTACCGGAAGCATCGATAAACGGAGGAGTTATACGACCAAGCAGGGACGAAATTAATTCTTGCGAGGAATCTCGTACGTTCAATTTTGTCGCTAAAGTTTTGCTTTCGTATACGGAACACGTGGAATCGGTAACAAGCGGAGAAACCCAGAAAAATAACACGTACACTGAAACCGGACGACGTGATAAATCGACGATTAAAAATCGGGTTATAACCTCGCATTAGTTAGCAAGACTTTGAAAATCACGAGGGACGAGACGCGAGGAACGCGGATAGTCCTTCGACCCAATCCTTCCGGGGATAGCATCATCGAGAGGCTAGCGAACTCATGGTCTACGAGTTCCATTCTGTTCGTAAACACTAATGACCTTCCCCACGCCCTCAAAATATCATTTCTGTCCAATTATTCGTTTAAGTATTACAAATCATTTTTCAACGATATTCCATCGATTCGTGGAGCAAGGCCATGGAAAATAACGATCTCCAACAACGAAAATCGTTGAAACTTTCAGTTAATTATTATTTACGCTTAATTATCAGAAAAAATACTATCAATATTGTGGAAAAAAGTTCATGGCCAAAGGAGCCGAGTCTCTCGAGCTGGTTTTCTCTTTATTCAAATTATTGCCAATAGCAAATTCAATAAAATGTGGGCACGAAATGTAAATAATTTGATTTTTCAATCCTCATGATTCGATAAAGTAATGAACACTCATGAAGAATCATAAATCTTCATTTTTTCTCGAAGTTCGAGATAAGCCTCATATAAAATATACAATTAAAAAAGACTGAATCTAACCTCGTTTCGTCTGAACTCTTAATAATTAAGTAGAATTATTCAATTTCAGGCGATTCTACGAGATCGAGGACACCACATTAAAATTATTTTCTTCGTGGCTTTTAACCGAACGACGTTGATTTTAATGCAATGTCGTATATAAGACTTTTTCTAATGACCGACCTCGTTTCTTCGTTGTTTATAAAAGTTATTTTGCGTGCCAGCCGCGTATTATCGTTTATGATAATTCGAGAAGGTCGAACGACTTGTATACACACGCACATGCACACATAACTACACGTTTTAATATGGAAATGCAAAAGAGCATGTGGAAGAAGAAGAAGAAGTCGGCCTTAATTGATAAAGCCAAGTGAAAACCGGCGCTTTACTTTTATGACGTATAACCGCGAATCTAGAAATATAATAAACTATACATGTATATACACGAATGCTTGTGAGAGACGAGTCGTCTCTCGAGTACGGGCGCGATCCATGTCGACTCTTCCGTCGCGAGTCTCCCGCGAGATAACCGCGAGAAGATCGCGAGACGAGTCCCGCGGGTGTACATACTCCGCTATGCCACTTTCCTCTCTTTTTCTCGCTCACTCTCCTTCTCGTAATATCTATATATACAAGCCCGAGAGTCCTTTGCGCTCGTTAGTTACACAGTGACACCGGCAGGGCTGTAGTAGCGACGGAAAAGTGGCTGCTCCTCTTCTACATCTCTGTATATAATAAATATACAGGGTGTGTTCGCGTTGTAGACGCAACAAATTTGACTACACAATGAAATAATTGCTGATTCACGTTGTCGGAGGATCTCGATGTTTCAATCGCAATGAAAAATGAAAGTGAAAATGATCAAAATGCTTAGATTGATTTTGATAGTTCGTCGTTGTGACAGTGTTCGGTGGAACAAAAATTTGAGTAAAAATATATGAAAATTGGTATGAATAAAAAAATCGAGCGTTATTTAAATTGTGAGAATAAAAAAGAGTTTTTTGCTTTTATTGTTGTTGTTGCTGTTGTTGACGGTTTAAAAATTATGAATCGTAATTTATAAACACCCTGTATATATTGTATGCGTAAGAGACGATAAGGAAAGATGTAGAAAAGGAAAGAAATGGAAGAAAAATCCGCCGTACTAAGCGAGAAGAGTCATTCTCGCGACGGGAGATTTGAATGCCCGGATCTAAAGAAAGAGAGGAAGAGAGCTCGAGTACGAATGCAAATCGCAATTTCATAACTCGTTATACGGGCGAGGGCGCGGGACTGCCACTCGGAGGCGCGACGCCGAGAGATCGTATTATCGGTACTTGCGATCGTTTCACCGCCGCCCGTCGTTCCTCGATATTATTATATCAAGATGGTGGTAAACTTTTTGACATACGTGCACGTACACTGGTGCAAGAATGTTGAACCTCTTACGCGTTCCCTATCGAAAGTGTTTTTCTTTTCAAACGAGCCCGAAAAAGTCGAAATTTTCGATTGGTTATCGGGGCAACGGTAAATAACAATTTTCGATAGCGTTCATTTTACTTTTGACGGGCAATGAACGATATTTAACGAGACTAAAATATGTGTACGAATTCTTCGGTAATGCTAATCTCCTATCGTAATCGCATTTGCTATATAAAAGTAAATGCATATTATCAGCGTGTCGCTGTTGGGTTCCGGTGTCCCGTATCACCAGGGGTCGAGTGGCGACAGATCACGAGTGCAATCATACCCCATATAGAGGCCATATCATTAAATACCGATTCTTATTAACTCGATCTTTCATACGTGGGTGTCAGCAGCAGAGATTGAATTTTTTCTCTCCTTTTTCTTCCTTATTAAAAATATGAAAAAGAGGTCAATATTATCGCGGGTGCAACAACCGAACATATATAACAACACAAGGCAAACTTTCCGATCCTCATTGTTTTGATCTATATATATATATATATATTTTTGTCTAGTCTCATGTCAACAAGACGAAGCGATCGATATAACTGAAGAAATCGCGGCCTCGCCTTCACGACGTTCGTAATTATTACGTCGCGTCGTCGACGTCGTCCTCGTACTCCAGGCAATTGGGTCGTGAGCGACTTGAAAGCACAGCAGAATACACTCTCTCGTATGTGATCTCTCGCGAAAGATTGATCTTCAATTGATCATATCCGAGCGGGGAATCGGAGGGAGAGAGTTAGAGCAAGGATGGGAGAGGGAGCGAGAGAAAAAATAGAAACGATTGGAGTCACGTAACCAGCGGAATTGATCTTTGCACTTGTGAACGAAAAAAATTGTTTACTCAACACGAATTAATTGTAGACTATGAAAACTTGCAGCCTGCTGGACTTACTGAAAAATTTTCTTGTGACATTTCAAGGACAAAGATTCTAGAACTGAATGTCGAGGCTCCGTACCGCATGCCATCTTGCAGCAATGCATCGTGCTCAAGATCCAGATTATGACGAAAGAATCTTACTGAGAAGTGAAAAATATTCTTTGGGCATTTATCCCGTCTGCGCTCTTGGTTTCGTGCCATTTTTTGTGCCTCTTTTTCTATCGAGTTATATTTGGCTCAGTGGGCATGTGGAGAGGACCTTCTTGGAATCTCTCAACGGCACGCAGGGGCCCGAAAGACTTGCTCCGGCCGAAAAGCCACGAGGGGAATAGCGAACACAGAAACGGTTTTCAAAAGATTTTTTGTCACTCATTTTTCTACAAAGTCTCTACTAATTTCTGTACTACCTGCTTGTGAAGCGTTTCTATTTTCAATAACAAATTCCCCAGCAAAAGAACGATGTTCGACCAACAAGTTCGAAGTAAAAACGAACTTGAGAAAATTAATTTGTTCACAGCGAAATAAATATACGAAAAATCATTTGGTGCTCTTACAATGTTTTCCCCGATCTCAAAACATCAGGAAATTTATCAAACGTCGTTAAAATTTGTTGAGTTATATTTAAAGCAACAAAAAATGATCAGTCACCATTATTTTCAATGCATCAATGGAATAGTTTGGCTCTTTTCTTATCTGGAAGAAACATCGATGTGCCTAAAACCTGGTGCACTTGAGCGTCCCAAAAAGGACCTTGGTTTTTATTTTTCTTTGTCTGTTTCGCCGGTCTGGAAGTGTCGCTTCGTGTATTTCTGTTCGTGGGCACTTTGTGAAGTCGAATTCCGAACCTATCCTAACGATGGAAGGGCCTGGTGGGGCTGCACGTGACTAGAACAGGTATCGCATGCATGCAGACACATTCGAGTTCACTTTCGGGACTGGGCCGAGGCAAGGAGAAAAAAATGAGTCGGGGACGAAGAAAGGGCGGGAAGTGGTCCAAAAAGAAGGCGAAAGGGAGTCACTATAAGTGTCGATCAGGGTAACTACTTAAGGGGCTGCTCTTTCGACAGAGCGAAATCTGAACTAGACGCAGGTAAACAGGTCTGCAGCATCGCTTCACCTTGTTCTTTACTCTCATACATAGAAATGCTCATATGTATGTGAAATGCGGTTTCATATCCAGCGTGCGTCGAAGCAGGAGGCGCTCCTCCGCGATATCGCCAAGAGAAACGGTGAGAACCTCGTTCTAGGTTCTCCGGGGTCCAGCTTTGATGCCCTCGAGAGGGTTAGCTTGAGTTTAGCACGTAGGGCGTCCGCGTTATGCCTCCGTGTGTATCTGTGAGCATGTGAGCAAGTTTTGTGCGAAAGAAAGAGAGAACGAGACAGAATACTCGCCACCCAAGAGTCCACGGAGAGCTACAGATCGCCCGCGGTAGAACCTGAATCTTGAGGGTTCTCATTACAAATAAAAATTTCAAAGGCACATTTCATTTCGGCATAAAGCACGCGAAAAATTGTTCCGTTGGAGAATTTTGCTTCAATGTGTTGGAAAATACTTAAAGGAAAATTATCAACGTTATCATGGGGGAAAACGTATGGTAATGTCGAGGTGCCAAGTCCTCGAGACCTTTCATGACAACAACAGATGAGAGTTAATGGTAAAAAGCCAATAAATAATTCGTGATGAAATAGAAATTCGTTGGTACTAACTCAAGCTTCGGAGACACTTGCATTCGATTGAATTTTATACTCGCAATAATGTAGGGTACGATCTTTGGCTTTTCTGCCATCGATACCTACGTAAACGAACATATTTTTGGCATTCATACACGTGTATGTAACAGGTATAACTTTGCGCCAGGTATATCGATGGTTCTCCTCCGGCTTCCAACACGGAACTGTGCCGGACTCTCCGAGCGATCTTTCTCTCTTTCTCTTTCTCTATCCCTCTTGGTAACCTGAATCTCGTGGGTTCTCAACTCTCTGCTGAGAATCAGAAACGCTTCTGTCTTCTTGTCTTTTTTCGTGTTTCGTCAAAACGAACAATGAGATGTGGATGAAGTGAAAAAAAAAACGACGATTGAGTCAATGTGTAAATGGGAAAAATATCCAAAGGGACGATGTGCCCCGACAATGTGCATTTCGGGAGTGAACCAAACGAAACTTCGTCATTCAAAAGCGATTGAAGCGCGAGAGGCCTGGACCATTTACGGTGGACCATTCTCCGGCCGAGTGCTGATCTTTTGCGTAACTCCTCGGTGTGGCGCATTACTCTTGCGACGTGTATTTCTACTTTTTCCCTTCCTCTGTGCCCCTGCAAGTGGGCACACACCGTAACGAGAGAGTCTTTACACGCGAGGGCACGCGTGGACCACAACCTTTTTAGGAGGCTGTACGCGGATTAATGACCTCTTCGTATTCCTCACGGACACTAAGTGAGAGAGGGAGAAACGAAAATGCGGGCCGACCGAAAGGCAGCAGGCTCGCAGAAACCGCAAACACACTGAGCGAGTGTTAATTGTTTTTAACGCGATTTCGTGCCATTCTCTACTCCGCTCGACCACCCATCGCCGTTTCGACATTCAAATTTAATCCTCCAGCATCTAATCTAATAAACGTTTCTTCAATTCCATTTACTTTCTCGAATTGAATTCTCCCTCAGGTAGCAACAACATTGACAAGGTCAACTCTGGGTCAACTCTGAATTATCGCGCCAGATTCTTCAATTCGTGTTTCGTGTACAAAACGCACGCATACAGCTTCCATCAAACTCGCGAAATCGTATAATCAATCGATCAGCGCAAATTGAGTGAAAAAAAACCGGAACAAAGGTATTAATCAATCAAGGATTACTGCTTGACATTGGCAATTATGCAAGAACTCTGGCGTCTCTATCTCTGCTACAGAATTTCTCTCTTCGATCCAGTGATTTCATAAGTAAGATCGTCTCGTATTCGCACACGCGTCGCGATGTTCGCAGTGGTCCTGATGACCGCGCAGAGACTTTCCTTCTGCCAAGTTAAAGCACCAAGACACCGATCGAACGAAATAAAAGAGTAGAATGAGAGAAAAGGAGGAGAGAGGATCGAAGAAATTGGACGTGGTGTGCGCGAGAGTCGCACGAGCGACGAGAAGAGTGGGATTCCGAGTCGCGTGTGTCGCAGAGACAAATAGAAAGTTTTCCTTCATCCTGCTGCGTCTCCTCTGCGAATTAGCTACGTATATATTACAGAATTATATGTATGTGAGCGAAAACTACTGGTAATCTCGAGCCTAGCGTCGAAAGATGAGCAAGACGTAAGTTCAAGTCCAAGTTTGAATCAATATAATTCTATCTTGTTGAAAAATTGAAAAAGCCACGAAAGGTCGAGCTTTGTTTTGCTGCTGGATCCTGTCTGAGTAACTCCAGCACTTTGGATATCAATCAATGTCACCCATTTGATTCCCTTTTCTCACATGAATAAGTGAGAACAAAATCCAGTTACAGATTCAGATAAACTTCCTGTTTTCTTATTAATTCGCATTAAAAAGAAACAAGTGTTTTCTGTTTCAACTTCACGCAGGCTTTAACATACTTGCAACAAAATTGCTTTCCCTCATTATACTCCGTCGCTTTCATTAGAGCAGAAATAAGTGCAAAACAATCAGAGACTCTATCAAAAGTTAATTGGAAATTAAGGCTTTTTGTGCGGAGAATTTTAGTATCTCTCGTACACGACAAATGCGTCTGGGATGAGAGGGAACTTGGTTTGGTGGGATCACGTCGCTCGTCGTCGTCTTGAGAGTCTGTCGGGTTGGCAGACTTTCGTGAAATTCTCTGTGACTTCCGGTCTCGTATCGTGTACTTTTCTTCTGTCTTCGTAGTTCGGAAGTTTGCGCAATGTATATATATATATATATATATATCGCAATGGCGACAAAGTAATTGGCACAATGGAGTCGGGAAACAGTGTGTTGGTGTGCAAAAGTAGTGCTCTTCGTTGTATTGTTCAGAAATTAACTAGAGAACGACGTTGCACGTGGTTCGTTAATTGTAATTTAATTAGGTATTGTTGGAGGTCTAGCTACACGACACCGGAGGCGATACTTAATCTCTTGCTCTCTTTTCATCTCTCTTTTTTGATCTCCTTCCTTTTGGGAAATGAAGTTATGGGGGGAGCTTTTACGAGGCTGGCGAGATGAAAGCCGTCAGCTGGGAATCAGTTGAGTAATTTATTGCGAAATACGAAAAGTGCACATTTTGTGAATGTCTTTCAACGCGAAGACCCACACACCAGAGCAAAAAATCGCAGAATTAATCAATCACCGATAAAAATAGTAGGATGATGATTACGAGTAAAAAGCTACTGGTATTTTGATTATCTAAATTTATCAGTTAATTAAGTGTTAATGATTAATTGTCTGGTGAAAAATGAATCGATTATAAATGCTGTTGCCACGTTTCGACGAGTCATGTAAGCAACGACTTTTCTCAATCTCTCTCTCTCTCTCTCGCATTAGAGGACATAGTATAATGGAAAGAGTAAGAGAAAGAATGACGAAGTAGGCTTTCGGCCTCTTGAACGAACAGTTCGTATGTACGAAGCTTGAAGTTAGATCGATATCGATTTGACACTATCACGCCAGGAAATCGATCATTGCCAACCCGTTGCCTGCAGAATGCGAAATCCAAAGAGAAACAAAGATGGAAAATCAAAGTAAATGTACCTGTAGATCTATCGCAGATGAATCACGTGACTCATGACCAAAAGTCGAGATGGATCTTGAGGACTCGCGCATCTCGTTAAGGAACTAATTTTTTTTCATCAGTCGTAGAATATGAGATGCAGAATTTCTGCCTCGTCCTTGACATGTAGCTAACGGTTCAACGATACATCGATAGAAGATTATTGCTGTGCTAAATTTAGATTAAGGACTCTCGTCGTAATGATGTGGGAATGATTTATGAAATTCGGTTTAGCAATAGGAAACAATGCTTTCGCAGTGATTCGCGGTCATCATCAGAGACACGTATCTCAAGGGGTCGAAAAAAATGTCGTTGCGGAAAGAATTCGATGAATAGTCGTTCCACGGAAAGCGGATTCATCAAAATTGCGAGAACAAAGGCTTGAATTTGAGGTCAGGACAATTGTGAAATCAATAGATTGTCCGCCCGCCCCCGCATACGTTTTTTAAGGTCATCAGCTCGAGTGAAAAGAGTGAACGAAAAAAGAATCAGCAAATTGCTCACTTCAGCTCATTCCAATAGGCTTTTAATGTCACGTTGAATTAAAAGAGACACTAAAATACACTGACGAACGACAAAATGATCATATATGTCTCAAAGTACGCTGGCACTCGGGTTGTTGCGACGTGGCTAATTATCGATCGTTTCACGAGCTGTATACGCACGCTTCAATACATAAATCGAAATGAAGTCCGGTGAGATGTCTCTCGTCTCTTTTACTAGGTTACCAATGCAGTCACAAACTCTCTAATAATTATACCGCGTGCGTATTGCAGAGATGGTCTCTTTGTGCCACGTCAGCATTGATCCTGACGGGTTCGAGTCAATTAACAATAAATAAATCAAGTTGGAATAGCTTGGGCTATACGAGAATATAAGAATAACGAGACGACCCAAGAGCTTAGGATGCACCGGATGACATTGGGAAAAGCTTGATAGTAGGCCGGACGTTTATAAATTTATAGGCCATTTACCGTTTCCGGCTAATCGCGCCTTCTAGACAACCAGTTTACGAGCCAATCAAATTCTTTGAACCGGCCATACCGATTTCTTTTCCAATTTCGTGCCACGATTCAATTTGAAAAACATAGCAAGACCAAGATAATCCACAGAATTGAGACGTTCCATTCCCATTCGAGGCAGAATTTGATCGGAAGGTACAGAGTAATTGACAACAATCAGCGTATACGTTTAATTGAATAAATTTGATGACTGAACTGTCGAATATCGAAGATAATTTAATGTTTCCGACCCTCGGCAAGTTCGTTTCATGATTTTCTGGAGATTCATGTTCCGGTACCGTGGATCGACGGAGAATAAATTAAAATATATAATTTGCTAACTTCTGATTTTTCGAATCGTCAGAAAAACCAACTTTCATCTGCATTTTGAGATTAATGAGAAAAAATATGATTTCTGTTATTAAAATCCAGTTTTGGCAACGTATGGAATATTTTTTGTGCAAGGCCTGATCGATGTGTTCGAAAAGTGTGACGATCGTCAACGAAATGCGAAAGAAGTGTATCGAGAGAATGTCCGGAGAATGGATGTACTGGCGAGGAGTCTCGTAGCGATCGGTAGTACACGTTAATTGAGACTGCGTTTTACCGAGAATTTCGTCGTCGGTACTTCCAAGAGACCGCGAGTCGTATACTCCTGGGTACTTTCTCCTTCGCACGCTCCCCGGACGCGTCTCGCGCTGCCACGCGTAACGAAGACCTCGTATTCGATATACGGCCGCAAAGAGAATCTTCACTCGCGAGTATCTCGCAAAGTTTCCCGAGAGTGTTTGCTGGTCAGCGTGACAAGCAGCGACCTTTGATTTGCGACCGCAAACACGACCTAGAAGATTCTTTGCCCGAGACGTCTTCCTGCAAACTCACCCACACACAGAGCTCCGATCGTGGGAAATTTTTTCTTCTCTCTTTACCGATAATCCCATTAGTTTGCAAACCTCTTTATTCGTTACGATCGAAATTAGATTTTCGTTAAATTAACCAATAATCACGGATCATCGTAACAAGATTTTATCAAGAAGGACGAATTGAAACGCGGAAATAATAATAAAGAGGCTGTTGCTATAAATTTTATTAGCGTTATCGTTATATTACGGTTGAGAACTAGTCCAGGCGTTCGTCTCTCATTTCATCGTTTATTCTCAATTGCCCGACTACTTGGCTCACTTTTCTTGCTCCCTTCGTGTCTTTCCCTGTAAACGTGCCGCGTTTACCGCTCGTATAACACTCGGTAAGGCGTTAAACGAAAGGGCAAAAAAGGGTAAGCCTTTTGGCGTGAGATGCACCGAGAGAGACGAAATTAGACTCGAGCATTCAATCTTCGA
The DNA here is from genome assembly GCA_963921915.1 of Hyposoter dolosus. NCBI lineage: Eukaryota > Metazoa > Arthropoda > Insecta > Hymenoptera > Ichneumonidae > Hyposoter > Hyposoter dolosus. The sequence continues at coordinate 12,122,152 of OY998130.1, read as the reverse complement.
GCTACGATGTAGCTCCTCGAAGTTCTTTCAATTTCTAACAAAACACGCCAATATATTCCTGCCGCGGTCATTGGGACTAAAAAACGAAACTAACACAACCAACGATGCTCCCAGGATCATCATGAAATGATTTTTCGCTCGATCATTCAAGATTCAAGATCAAGAGTCACGAATAATGGATCTCTTTTGCCCTGTGAACTACCGTGCACGGTCTCAAACTCATAAATATCCTTCTTAAACGCTTGTTCGTGGAAGAACGGTGTTTGCTGTTGGCGATAGAGAAAAAAAAATGTCACTACTTCGTGACTGTTTTACTTTGTAGTAGTTACAGCACCGCGTTGAACGAGGCTTCGATAATGTCGATTCACCGCCGGCGTATAAAATTAATTTTTGTTTGCCCTTAATTGGAATTCTGATTGCTAAGCAGCTAATCGTTTAGATTATTCTGACGCGAGCTACTAAATATCCCAAAATGACATTCTCGAAAACTTTGTGCGAAACTTACGGCGTCCATTTCTTATTACGGTCATCTTAAAATTCAGGAAAACTCTTGAATATATACAGAGGAAGGTACTCAAGCAATTAAGAAGTTTGGTAGAATCTTAAATTTCAAGGGAAGAACGTAGAGCACGAGACTCAGCCTTTATCCCTCGGAGTCGGAAAACGCGATTCTGTGGAAAGGTTCTCGCTCCGTGCTCGTACGTTGGGGATGCCTGGAGGCAGCGAGCATCTTATTCCTCCCTCATCTCTTTTCAAAAAGCTTTGAAACTTCCTGAGCTCTCTTGGCCGAAGAAAGGAAATCGTGAAAACGAGAAAACTCGAGCAAAGGAAAAAAACGACATTGAATTCCGCGAAAATTCCTGTGTGACTTGTGACCCTCGCATCGTTTTATCTCCTAGTGTGTCTACGCCAAACACCAACATATTTCTGCAGAAAATCCCACGTGGAGCCTTCGATTCAAGAAAAATATACACCCTATATATTACAGTGCCGCCATCAGTTCGGAGTCGTGAAAACTTTATCGACGAAACTGTTCTGTCTTTGTTTCTCGCGACTAAAAAGAGTTACCCCTACTCTCAACATTTCCATAGCATTTCTCCCTTGATTCTCGATCTCAGGAAAGAAAGCTCGTATCTGAATTGACCTTTGTTCCATTCCTCAAAAAACGACGCACCTCGAGCGTCGTTTTTTGCTTAATATAATTTATAATGATCGTTAACGATATGTCAAAAAATCACAAAGTTTCTTAACTGATTTCGGATCAGGATCGAGATCTGGTTATTGAATGATAAAACGCTCGTTCAACATCGATGAAAACAAAGACATCATTGATAGACGAAATGGACGTATCAACGATGAATCTCGGCATTCAATTAAATGTCCAGAAAAATGTGAGCGCAATTTCACGTCAACGAAGAGAGAGAATGGGAGAAATGGAGTGAACGCAGAGACGAGGACGAAAGTTCTCGTATTTTGAGATATATATCTGCCAATCGAACATAGTGAACGTAGGCGAATATATAAAGTCTTTCGTGTATATCCGTGTATGTGTATTTCGCCTCTGGGGATTGATCTCTGGATGAGGGATGTACTCTTGTTGCTACAAACTCACCTCAGAGAATACGATCATTACACGGACCACACACGAGAGTTTATACAGTATTTCACTTCGAGAGCTCATTGTATCGTCTTCAATAATCAAACCCTTCTCGCAATAACAACGACCATTATCCATTTTTTTTTCATCTCAATATTTTGCATTACACGATTCTTCTCTTTTGTTAATTTATTTTATCATTCCCGATAGCTCCCTACTCGAGCGTGTATTTCACTCTGTAATGTCTTTTCCAACTTTCCAATTTGCTCGTAAATCCTTCAACGATCGGGACACGAATCAAGACTCTGCGTGTATGAGGCTTTTCACGAGAGAAGGACTGAATCTTTTCAATTGCAGCAACACGAAATCCATCTAATTATTTTTTACGATAATTATTTCAACGTCAAGAGAAAATTTCGTTCTTTGTTGTATTTTTCTGCCCCTCGCTTTGGAGTAAAATTGATTCGAGAGCTCTTGGCAATTTCTAGAAAAAAAAAAATTCGTTCCCAAGCTCGCGACTCGAGAATACCGAAGAATATTCATGAAATCGCGACACTTTTTGGAGCGTCGCGCGAGTTCAGTTGGCGTGAAATGTCTCGTACACGTGCGATGCGGATCGGTACAGTCTCTTATCGTTGTTGTCATCGTCGCCATATCCGGCCTTCACGTTCTAACGTTCACCCCCCCCCTCATGATGAATTATACCGTTTGGTTATTATTCATTTAATGACGGGCATTAAATTAATCGGGTGTCGCACGTTCGCAACGGTAGCCATATTCAATTCACGTCGTACAACGAAGATATATACGTTTGTGTTTTTGTATAAGTAAGAAGACAAGCATGTCGCGTATAAGAAGTGATGTGTGCAAATGATTATAACAACGAAACCACAAGAACAATGCAAACAAATAATAAGTAACTTGAATTTATATTCCTACGCAAGCGGAAGAATATAAATCATGAATTTTTGTTTTGTTTCGTCTCTTGGACGAAAGTACGTGACGAAAGATTCTAAATATTTCATCGATGTGTCAAAAATTTAATGTTTTTCGTAGAACAGCCGATATTTATTGAAATGCCATCGAAATCTTGATACTTTGGGTGAAACGGCTAACGTGAAATGTATTTATTTATCGAGAAGTTGATGGCAAGGTGAATTATGATCGAATAAATTGCGCACACCTCGAGGCCACAATCTTTCCGAATGATTAAGAATTTTCGCTGGCTAGAGGTCGCGCCGGGTATTTTTAAAAGAAAAAACGGTGATCGTACCGATCGTTAAAATGGAATGAAACCCATTTTTCTATCCGTACTTTATTTACACACTTATACCCATCGAATATTATAACGGTGTTGGAAAGACGATGCGTATCACATTTAGCCGTCACGTTTACGAGAAAGGCGATGCAAATCATTCGATTACAAGCATCGCAAAACATGGACGACAACATGGACGAGAATGAGGTGCTTACAATATCATCCTCGCTAGTTTGATAATAATTCTCATGCACTCTCCGATCTTTCCATATCCATGTATGAGAATATTTTACAGCTTATTCTCCCATCTCTGGGCACACGCTACTTCTTGCCACGACTCTCGCATATTATAGCAACGAGAAATCTTTATGAAACTTGTGTGCTATATCGAATGCCCATGTACCTTGCCACCACGTATACTTGCACTTTATCTGCGCTTTTCACTATCACACTTCTCTCGAGCACCTTATTCTGTAATAATTTGTTTTCTACGTGTTATTCAAATTCAAGGGAATCCATTCAGACCTTATAACGAATGTCTCCATCGTCTTTGGATACAAGATTTTTCCAAACTCTCTCACTGAACGTTTAAAACAAACGTTTGGTACAAACTAACTCCATAATCTTATGGAAACAATAATAAATTCAGAACTACCGCAGTGTTTATTTACACGAAGTTAAAAAAGCTGACGGAGAAAGCACTGAAAGTATAATTTTCGCAGGATAAATAAATAGACAAAATTTCAACTCACCGTTGTGGCGTTGAAGGATTGATGGAACGAATTACGTTCCAAAAAAGATTCAGTACGCGTTGGGAAATGTTTGACCAGTTATGATGGAATAGCCTCTGCACGATTAGATGTACGAGATGGACGGCATTGAACGTGGCAATTTAGCCGGGAGGCTTAAGCTTTGTACGCATATGTGCAGTGGCGAAGACACGTCGTCGTCGCTGTCGTCAACGATGTTCAGATTGGTTGTATAGAATCCAGGTGCGTTGATATGCGTTGAGGTGCTATAAGGTTACGGAAGAGGCCATAGCTAATATAATATAAGCTATACCGTGTACAAACTGCACGTTCAAGCCCCGAGGATATAAACTCGAATACAAACATGAGTGTACGTGTATAAAAAAATCATCCAACTGCAGCATCCCTGCTGGGTCGAAGACACTCGCGATATATGCAATGGTAATGCGCCGGTTGTGAGAGACACGCTAATCGAACTCAATGGGCGTAAAGTGGCCTTGGTGAGAAGGTAAATCGTGAGATATCGGATGAGAAATTGGTGAAGCCAATAAACGCGAGTTAACAATTTTTTAAATGCTCAGAAATTTCTTCGATTTAAAACAACAACAAAAAACGTTGCTCAGTTCGAGAAAAGCAATTCAACTGTTTGATGATTCCATTTGTTGAAAGGCACTGAGAATTTGGCGATCATAAAATTTTTCAGGAAGTTGACAACAAAATGGACGAATATTCATCGACACAGTGAATCCCATGGTCTCGTTAATTGTTCGAGTCCGTATTTTATTTCGAGGTTTATAAAAAATTCCAATTATTCGAGATGACGTTCCGTTTTTTTCGGAAATCGTCTTCTGCTTTCACTTCGCACAACTTTATTCCGGCAACATGCGAAATACTTTCTATCAGCAACCCTGACAACGTTTAACCATTTTCGCTCTCCTGTGTTTTCCTATTCGTCCGAGAGCGTTTGGGTTTTATTGCGAGATGTGAAAAGACGGAGAACGAAAGGGAGAAAGTGACGAAAGACCCGACTGTCAAAGTGCATCGCGGGCTCGATCAGGATTCCATACTCGAAAAAAGTGAGTACGAAAAAAACGCGGAATCATCGGAGCAAGACTAACAAATATCTCTTGGAACGATCGGAAAAAGTATTAATTAATTATTGTTGATTATTTTTATGGCCTCATGATTTTCCCTCTCGTTAATCCGTCTTGATCAGGTTTTACGCGCTGCCGGAAGTGCCCTCGACAAAAAAGAGAAAATACCAGAAAAAGAGAGAGAGAGAGAGATAGAGAGGAGCAGACTTTGGTCGGATTAACGGTTACGAGATAATAAGGATGAGTCTCGCGATGCACTGAGCGAGCAGTAAGGAGTACTTTGTAAAAGTAACATCTATACATGTATACATTTGACTCGGAGAAGGCATTTTCGTGTTTCGCGTGTTGCCCTGACAAACACAGAGCATGTCGACATCGTTTATTCCACTTACCGATCGAGGAGACGCCGTTTTGCGAGCCAAAACGGAGAAAGGCTTCCGGGGTTGTCCTTGAATCGGATAATACATCAGTAGGAACAGCAGCACGACTGATAACAAACAAAAAAAAACCAATTCATTTTCGCTTTCGTTATTGTCACGGATGCTTTTAATTCATGAGCAGAAAATTATTTGTTATTGATGAAATAAAATTGACATTAACGTATAGGGCTCGTTTATAAATTTCCTTCAATTAGTACCGATACGTTGTTGTGCGAGTATTCGTTTTATCGACACACCGTCGACTTTCATCAATTCGTACGTTATTAACCTTGTTAATAATCCCTCTGGATACTGAGAAAAGTGAAAACAGTGTCCACGAAGTGCTTTCGTGTAGACATAAATAAATATGGCTGGATTGAGGCAAGATGAAATATCGGATGAAAGGCAATTGCGTATAGTGTTGAAGCTTGAGATATAACATCGTTTGGACGTGGGTTCGGTAATGATCATCAACGTTAGCTGCAATTAGGTCGCGGCCTCGGCCTTCTCATTACTTACCGTATATGTAGTAGCGATATCCCACTCTCCCCTCCTCCCCGCCCCACCCCTTCACCTGTTTCTATAAAATGTACGTACATAGTTAATGCATATAAATGCATACGAAAACAGTAATGACGTGCAATCACAGTACGTGCGGAGATTGACGTGAGCGCGTGCCACGAGAAAATCGAGCTCGATCCTAAGTCGACGAAGGACGTGGACGATATGCGAGGATGCTTTGATCGCGCTGTCCGAGTATTCAATTATTTACCTGCTCGTACACAACTGGCATTTATCAAGACTTATAAAGAGATACCCATTAACAATGAATCACGTTGCACACCGCAGCACCTCGACTTTGAGTAATTAAGTAGAAACTTTCGCAAATATTTAATCGCATCCCTTTTGGTGTTGAAAACTTTATTTTCAGAATTCATAAAGATTGTATATCTTTCTCGGGGTAGTTTGCAAAGTTCGCTCACTTAATGAATACTCAAGTTTTTCTACCTCGTACGGTGATGAAACGTAAACTTTTTTCCCGTTTGCAAACAAACTATTAATATGAACGTGTGCTCAAACAGGAGCTCGTGCTCAAATCCACTTGCTATTTTAAACGGCTCACACATTTCATGATACACACAATTGTGGAAATTCTTTACCAGCAGTTTTTTAATGAAAAGATGCTCAATGAATGTCGCATCGATTTGCTGAGCACAAAAGTTATACGTTGCATGCCTTGATTTGACTCTATGGAGTTGTCGTAATGCCCCCTTTTCCTCTCTCTCACTACCTGCTTCTTCGTGCAAATATATTGTTGTATGTGTGAAATTTTACTTCCGTGTACTAAGCGCATGCGTGCGCACCCGCATGACACGTGCTTATCTTCGGATTATTATATGTATTAGCGAACTTTCCAGCCGTAAGAGGTAAACGAACGAGATTCGATTTACCGGACATACGAATCGGCAAATCATTCTGCGAACGTATGTCTTGGAGAAAATTCGTTCGATAAATCGAGGTTTGAAAAAAATTCTTGTTTTTTGACTGCGATTCAAAATATTTTCCTGTGTCAAAATTGCCATACGTTCCTTTGACAGTGCAGTAAATCGAAAAATCCATTTTTTAGTAAAAATCAAAAATCAGGTGAACTATGATTTCGCGAGTTTCCTACAGAGTCCTATACCCTTCTCGTTAGTTAATGAAATCATTTCAATTTGAAAAAAAAAAAAACAAGTTTTCATGTTATAAAGATTTCCGATCGTCTGTTACGCTCTCTCCGGTACGATCTTTCGTCCCTCCTTCTTTCTCGATTTCTCGTAAAAGGTACGAAGAAGCGTGCGCGATTTATGAACCGAGACGACGTGGCATATCATTGCCTGGTGACCGAGTCTCTTCGCTTCCTCAGTTCTAGTCTTCTTCTTCCTCCTCGTGAGGCAATTGACATCCTTTAGCGCCGCATGACAACGAAGCAGTTGTTGCATTGCCGAGAAAGAGCTTCGTGTCTTATACCGTTCGACACCGGTCTTGTCATTTGCTTCTCAGATATCGTTTGCCTTTTCTCTTTCTTTGTATTCTATGAACACATACGTGCCAACTTTACTATCATCACTTTCATGCCACAAGGAAGCACAGTCTTGAGCATCTTTTCATGATCTTGTCCGTTGCCTTGAATGAGTTTATTACTTTTGAGTCACGAGATCGCAATGCACGTCTACCGTGTACGTTCATCGCACTCATTACTTACCCATCGTGTACTCGGTCGAGGATATTTTTGTTTGTGAATCTGAACGAAATTCATAGAGGAATCGAGACAAAATAAAGATTCCAGAAGTCACAAACGCGTCACAATCGTTACGCCGGGAATTGAAAAAATCTTGCGAACAGAGTAAATTCGTTTGAGAAGTCACGCCAGAAAACTAAAATTGTAATTAGAAAAAAAAATGAAAAAAAAAGAATGTTTGCAAATTTTGTTTGTCTCATGAGAAAAGAATGCTTAATCGACAACGTTGGTAGTAGCCTCGTTAAATTAGTCTGTCAGCATATTCTTCTGGGGGGGAAGGCTTAATTTGAGAAAAATGTGAACGTCACGTAAACCTGCCACTGGCCATACGTGTATAAACTCCATAAAAGAAAGAGGAACAAAAAATTGGGAGAAAAAAAAGCTGCGACTGCATCAGTGAAGGCAACGTATTTAATCCTGGGTGGTCCTGGAAGAATACACGAGAGATAGTCCACGTGTGTCCGTATATATTCAGATCCGTACGAGTAATGCGGTATCCTACATGTATAGATATAAACATAAAACACTATACAGTGGAGACTCGAGCTGGCGGCTCTATATTCATAACATATCCGCACGCTTTGCAGAAAATAATATGCCAGGCGATCCATTATACGAAGAGAACTGTGCTGGGGTACTCGTCCGAGGAGCAAGGGCTCCGATGGACATGCGCACGAACTTGACTTTTCCTTTGCTACATTGTATGCCTTTATCTATGCCTACATATTATATTTTATATAAATTACCATACCAACGACTAACAGTGATATCGATACACAGACGAATGCGTAAGAGGAATTTTTTTTCCATTTAAACAGAAAAAAGAATTATCGAACTTTTTTGATTCGACGCAATTGAGATAAAAAATTCGAAACAAACGTGTCTCTTTATTTAGTGTACAGGAAAACCTATCGAAAATTTACAAGGATAAAAAGGCCTCGAGGCTTTGGAATGCGAAAGTGATGTAAACCGACGCATATGAATATGACATGCAAAGTCGTGGCTGCCCGTTTGCCCATGGGCAAGAAGTAACGAATGGTTCGTTGCTGTTTGATTCACACATGCATCCAGTAGTGCTCTCGAGCTTTCGCAAAATCACTTTCTCATTTTCAGACTTTTTTCCATGCACTTGATCGCATTTATTCTTTCGAAAGGCCATTGTGGATTAGGAATTTGGTTTTTCCCAGCATATAGATTTGTCTATGCGAAAAAATAGAAATAACGTTGCATTCAGATTTGGGAAACATTTGTTTGAATTCTATGCTTCACGATTGTCAAATCGCATGAGATCTTGACTCGTAAACTTGCTCTGGATCACGTGGAAGAAAGACGCAAAATAATGGAATACTTATGTCCTTGCAGACAACATCTTATTGAATAAAACTCTTTGACACGACTCTCCATAGCGCCGAGTAAATAGCATCGATCATGCTCTGACAAAGCAGTAAAGCTCTGATTCAAGGGAAAACTGATCCTACATCGCAAAATTGTTACAGAAGGAGAAACGATATAGAACGGACATTCGGTTCGATCGAATGTATGTACGGAGATCGAATCTTGTTACGAGCTGTAAGAGTAACGATCATTGAATAGTACTGTCGTATATATACGCGTGTATGTGTAGCACATACGTGGTTAAAGTTTATTCAGTATAACATACATCAGGCGAATGTTCTCACTCACTGGCTCAATAGGCTCGCAGAAGAATCTCGAGTGTCGGAGAAGAACTGGGACGCGGTAGTGTTTAGAAACTCCAGATGAGAAAAATAAACATGTGGAATTAATTTCTAGACGTTTTTTAGTATTTTTGTCTACTTCTTATTTTTGGCCGTCGGCGATGTGATGCATTTTCGATAATGGAGTATCGAAAATTCGTCCATTCAACACGATGTTGAAGTTTCCATCGTTGGAATGCAACGAAATTCCCTTTTTTCTTGGGCAAACGTCAAGATTCTCCATTGAATATTTGGTCAGAACAATGAAACGATCTTTTTTAGGGTCCCAAGACAAAATCGGTACGAAAATTGTCCTGGTTTTTTAAATTGAGGAAACAATTGACAGAAAAAACGTATTTTTGTTGGGGCCCAACGTTGCGAACTTCAAGGTCGATCATCATTCAACGCCTGCTGATTCTTCACTTTTTCGTACTAAAAGTACAACGAGTCTGCCCGCAGAATATTTTGTGAAAATTCGTAACTTGCTACGGAAGTTGAGGCTTCAATTCGGTGCAGTAACTTGCAGAAAATCAGCGAAGATTCTGAAGTAGATAAATAACTTTTTTCACAATTATCGAGAAGATCTATAATTCCGGTTGGTACGTCGAGTATCCTGGAAACCTGAAGTTACGTAACTGTGAAGTACGTAATCTCGGGAATAGCCGAAGAAAGATGAAGAGATATAAAGTTGGATTAATGTCTGCTGGGAGTTTAAAATCGCGAGAGGAATCGGAGAATCTGAGAATGCTGTTGCATGGTTCGAGGAGACCCCAATCGTTGTCACATGTGGAATCGTCTTCGTACGATTCAATCTCGTGTGCGGAATTTAAAAAAAAATGTAAGATTTGCCGACAAGTGTACAATCGGGACGTTATTCTCGCGAGGGCAAAAAAAAACACTCACACATACGAGAAGTAGGATGCGTGGAGATGAAAGGATGAGGCAAAGGCCATAAGCTGTCATTATCCGTTCCTCAAGAATACTCTTGTCTCTTTCTATGGTGGGCTCTCTCGATATACTTGTGGCACGACCGTTTGTGTATGCCCGGGCGTTCTTGAATTTATTGCAGATGCAGATACAGTAAGTCGATAACTAAGCGTGTTTATATACGTGCTATCGTGAGATTTTTGTGCTCGATCAAGCGAGAGATATTCGAGATGAGCGTGTGCGGTCTTGGGGCACACGCCATGCCGTATATACGGTAGTCTGATATTTGCGTGTGTGTCGCCTTCGTAACTGGCGATAATTCTATAGCTAGAAAGATATCATAGCCACGGGGAATCAATGATAATGCGATGCTATGTTACGAATGAAAAAATCGGCTCTCGATGCCTCGGAGCCCCTGCAGGGGTGCCTCAGACCCGAAGGAAATATAATCACGATCCCAAGAAAAAACTGATGATAAGCACGCAGAATCAATAGTTCGATCGACGACAGATCACGCTGAGAGCCACAAGAAGATGTGCAGGAGGCGAAAAAAGTGATAAAAAAAAAGTAATGCACCATGTGCAGCATCTGCACGATCTATACAAATATATCGCCAAGTATAACATGCAGAATTTAATGGCGTGCAGTCGCGATCGGATCATCTTGACAGCTTAATCGTTGCCCCATGTGTGCCTTTCTATAAAATCATCGCATCCATCTCGAATCGCGCGCAATATACATAAACCTACCATCGTTCCTCGACTTGTGTAAACAAAAGCACGGAAGGGCTAAATGTATACACGCGGAATACAAAGATGATGGAGATATGGATGAACGACCAAATTATACCAATGACAACAATTTCGCGGAGGTTCGAAAATCCTCCAGGCACTCGCTAGGCAAACGTAAAGATTATACGAATCTGCATAAATATTCAAGGAACAAGGAAACGATTTCAATTTCTTCGACTATACTCTTTGAGGCTACGACACCGTTACCTTTACAAGTCATTAAGAAATATTTATTTCGTACTTACAACAAAGCTAATTGAGTCAAGAACGAAAATGAATCTGTTGAACAATATACTCGAACTACTTTCCTCATGATTTACTCGTACATTGTACGATCGCAAGATCTTATCACTGCGACCGACTAATTATACTTTTCTCGATGATCAATGGAGCTGAGAACACGAGAAAGTTACACAAACTCTCAGAAAGTGAAATAAACGACTGGTGGTAAAGATTGAATTTTTAACTTACACTATTTGACACAGAACTCATAGTGAGAAAACGCCTCTTTACTTTTTCGAGTTGATGACCGTTTATGGATAAGAGAAAAGAAACGAAAAGGCTAATGAAAGAAAAACAAATTCTAGCACGAAATCACATATGAGTCTGAAGACTTATGGCTCGTTGAGACTTGTGAATACACATTGTACGATCATCGCCAGATAGAAAAGTATATATTCCTCATCGAAGGATTCTTCCTCGAGTAATGTCATCCATCTGGATAAACTAAACAAACACGTAAAAACCTTAAAAGCATTCGCAGCGCCCAGACCATTCCGATGGGAAGTGCATGAGCGATCAATTACAAACTCACTCGAGTATGTATTTTTCAGGTTTCCTTCCAGATTATACACACAAAGATTGTGTGCACAGTACTGCTCGCTCATTCAAGTGTTTTTAAAATATAGAACTTTCACCTGCTGATACCTTTTGGTGTAATTTATAAAATTCTCTCAATCTCTGACCAAATAACCGGGAATTTCTGGTAAAAAAATACGAACACATTATTTTACCAAAGTTGTGGTCCCCGCGTTGGAGAACATCGGAGACTCTTGACACAGAATCCAACAAAAATAATCGTTTTTTTTTTTCGGAGCAGAACAACGATACGAGACAAGAAATTCAAGGAGATTGTTTCACGTTGGTCGGTGTTGAGAACTCGTTTGGAAATAATGTCGAAAAAACATTATTGTTGATTTTAACGAGAAAAATATTGTGACAAGGAACGCTTGGCACACAAAATTCTGTAAAAATTACAGTTTTTTTTTCTTCCAAATAAGTGGAACGTAGCTATAAAACTACAAGAGTCAAATGAGCCGATTCGACCGAGTGATCAGTGTTAAAAACTCAATGGTATTTTTATGGGATGCCCCATGACGATAAATGTTGCGTGGGAGGAGAACATTTCCGCGTGTGTGGCAATCGAACGACCGATCGTCCATTACCCGAAATATCACAATCTCCGTTAGTGATTGGAAATGAATAATGTTTCGGGGTATCCCTCCCGCTGCGGCAATGGGTCGCGCTCCAAGGCATTTCTCCACTGACCCAACAAGCACACCGATAGATACGACTATATACACACATAGTTTTAACTTCAGATACAATAAAAATGAAAAACGCACGTTGACCTAAGAATTTTCTCCAAACGTTCAATCATCTTTGCCCATCTAATGCGAGACTATTACAACTGTTTTTTTTTTCTCCGGGTTTTTTATACGGAACCACGATGCTCAGCCGTTGAAGCTGGACGTTAATGCTTCTTCAATAACGCTTCGAACCGATAATTTCGATCTCAAGGGGAAAGAGGCGATCAAATGGAAAAAGATCGTGCCCAGTAACGTTTATCATCACAGGGCATTGCCATTGCTTGGACAACGAAATCACGAATCCAAATCCGAACAAGATTGAGCGACGATTAAAACTCCACCGCAGCAGGGCTTGAATTGGGGAAAAATATCATTCCAGAATTAAACTGCAATTTGTCACATGAAATTAGAGAAATAATTCAGGATAAATGACAAGATCGTTGTAGAGAAAATTGTATCAATTAATAGTAAAAATATTTGATAAACGCCCGAGAATTAAATACATTCATCAAATCGATTCCAACCGAATATCTTCATGACGATGTCCGGATTATGAAACGTTCCACCTGTTCGGTATGACGTCCGAATGCATTAAAATTGATTTATTCAAATTTATTCGGTTACCCGGTCATTACAACTCTTTCCAACGAATATGGCTGAACGATGTATATAGATATTCTCGATACATCAAGTGCTGCAACGAAGCAAGACGATGGGACTACGATTTGATCGGAACTCTAAACTATACGCTCACAGGGAGGGCAAGGCCCGTTACTCGTGACCGAAAGGATCCGACCCCGGAGTTTACGAGGACGCTATCATCGTTATATACATATATATACGAGTATGTATGTCTATAACTTGGAATATACAAGCCCGAGCGGCTTCTGCTATGTATAGTAGGCGAATACACCAGAGGCCCGATCGTATCAGCCTCGCGTCCACATTTTCCCCATATATATACACACTGAACCATATATACTCGACAAAGTGGCAGGATCTTCGAACCGCATGGACTTCAAAGGCTCTTTACCAAAGTCGACAAGTTCCTGATTCTTTTTTCGTCGAAACGACGCGAGAAGTCTCCCTGATTTTTTCAGTAAGACATTTGAGAGCAAACGGCATCAAAAAAATCAGTAAACTTATAAATTATAATTTACAGACTCAATTTTCTCAGGGAACATTGCATAAGCATAACTTGAGCAGAATCGGAATGAAACGAAATTTATTGAGCATGAGTACAAAGTTGTCGATTCTAGTGGAAAGATTCGATTAGATAAAGCAGAATTAATCGAACATAAATTGTCTCTTTAATAAATATTTATGGTAATGTTAGCACGCGCTCGTGCGAATATTCGAAAACTCGATTTCGTGAATATTTGAGACTTTTCAAACATCGCGAACCGAAAAACTCGATGTTTTTATTTCTGGCGTTTTAGAAGAAAAAATGAATTTATTGACGAGTAAATAAGTCAATGTCATTTTCTTCTACTTGACGAGAATCTTTCAAGGGAGTTTTGAAAAATTCTCATTATTAATGATACCTTGTTGCAATCGCCAATATTATTAACAGTCATTACGGAGTGCAAAAAAACAGATGAATTTTTAAGTATCGAATGAAGAGAAAGTAACAGAAGCGATCAGGCTACTTATGGGCATACAAAGTGTGTGTGTTTACGTGGATATTCATCTCTTACCGGGCATACCGTGGCGATAGATAGTAATTAAAAACGGTTGATTGAAAGGACTCGTCAGAACTTAATAATCGTGTAATAAAGGGATAGATGCAGGAAGACAGGACAACGAATGCTGATCGATGATGAAGTTGCTTTGCACTCGTCTACGTTTGCATGGGTGAAAAAAATATTGTTTAATCAATGTTTTATTTTTATTTTTGATAAATATGATAATCTCAAAAATTAGAGAGAGTTTCGGAGTGTTTGAAGATGACTTTGGAGGAGATTAAGAAATCTCGGCCTACTTTTTCACGCTAGCGGAGGATTTAACTACGCCCACATACTCGAACATGTACGCTGAAGTCGCGGGAACTCTCCTTATCTTATGGGGTCTCGAGAGATGGGTTCTGCATGTCGCGTATCGCGAATGACCCGACTACCGCACTCGTTCTCCTCACTCGCTCTCTTTCGCTCTCTATCTGACTACTTAAATATCCCATTGTCCTGACTCCTCCACATCTGAATGCCTCTCGGCACTGACATCGCTGACAAGAACGCGTACACGTAGCAACATCGATTGAGTACCAATGTCCAGAATCAGGATTAACCGTGTTTTCTTTCAAGCTTCACGTATCTCAACTCCTGGGAGCCTCAGTGCCCCAATTTTCAAAGACTATTCCTCGCAAAGTCACTTTCGGGCTAATGACGTCGAGAAAAAAGTGCCAACTGACTATATCTTTCCATTCTGGACATCGGTATCGATGTCACTCTCTTGTTTCTTTCTCGTTTTCACTAAACTCATAGACACTCGATTCCCGAATAGTTGATACAGATTTGTTGATGCAAATTATAATAAAAAGTATTGTTCTTATCGAAAATTATTGGAAAAATACAATCAACACCAAATTCCTTGATTTCAAACTTTTCGAAAAAGTTGTGAGTCCCAAAAACATAACTCGAATACCAGCAAGTTCACTGTTGAATGTCCATACACGTCAGAAATTATCGATCGATCGGTCGAGTGGATTTATTGACTGCAATATTTCGCGGTAACCATGAACGGAGACCGAAAATATATTGTAGAAGGTATTAGTCGTTATATGGGTACGTGAGACCTGTGCTGTCTCTCGTGTTTAGGTGTGTAGCTGTCCACGTGGTAAAGACAAGCTGTGCAATCGCTCGCCCGGGTACTTCCAACCCGATCGTTCGTCGTTGGCGTGGAATCGTCGCTGTGCGCGAACTCCAGCCGCGTAAACTTTCTACAGTGAAAGCTCAAACAGGAGATATACGTACGATGGTGTTTGATGCAGTTTTGCTAGTGAGATCCTACGATCCAATATCTATAAACACATAAAGAGAGCGAAGGGGAGAGAAGGAGAGAGAGAGAGAGAGAGAGCACTGCAACTGCGGCGCAAGCTCAGGATTAATAGAATTCCTCATGGAGATTACCGATCAACTGGTCTATACGAGCTGGTCGCTCCACCGATTGTGATAGATGGCAGAAAGGGGAGCCATATGTATGCTGATATAGAGTATACACCGGAGATATATCCAGTTCCATTTATCTTGCTAGCGCGTTATTATTACCGTTCCAATGGTGCGTCTCTCTGCCTCTCTCTTTGCCGGATCTTTCTGGGTGCACCTTGACAACGAGACACGCCAAGACACACACAAACACACGCATGTTTCAAATCTAACCAGATAGTTTCACCAACAGCTACGACATTTCACATCTGCAAGAGACTTTCGACGTAATGAATCGAGAAACTTAATAATCACTCGAACAACCGCGTACATATCATTGCAACGAGAGATTAAAAAGAACCGTATATAAGAGAAAAAGGAACGGAAAAGTATTGGCTGCTGGGAAATCCTCTATAACTAAACGTACTTTTGTGCCCATCGCTTACGAACGATGGAGGAAAATGGGGAGCTGAGATTCTTGAGAGAGACTCGTTATCGCGTGTGGAATGGAAAACCAGGTGGGATTCCGCCGAGGTCTTTCCGACTATCCCCAGCTTTAAGGGAATAATCTATAGGGAAAGCGATATATTCATAAAACAGTCTAGAGATTGGGGGATATGGTAAGAAAAATCAGATATCATGGTGGGGAAGCTTTGCTCTCGGCGTGGAAAAGCTATTTCACGAACGAGAGGATTCGTAAGTGTTGAAGTCAGCTGGAGAACGGGAGGCCAGAGAGCGTGGCTTCACAGTAATCTCCCTTTCGTCATCTCAACTTTATTCAGCGCCATCTTCGTCATCCGCTTTCCCGCTGCGTCTCAGTCCTCAGTTTCGTCATCGTCGGTCCTCTTAATCGGTAATGTCTTTTCTCCCCTTCTCATCGATAATAACGCGTGAAGACAAAACAAGCACGTGGATCCGAAGAGTGGGCATCGCGATGGAAGGCCGAGGGGTGTCACGACGGAGAATATATAGAGAAAATATAGACCCGGACGATATGCCGGAAGTCGAGACGCGCGGTAGTCGCGGCAACTCGATTTGTATCGGTGGCTTCACTTCGCTCAATTTTCTCACAAAACTTCCGGCTGGACGATAAAAGTTTATCCGCGCCATCGATCTGACCTCATCGGAGATATGAAAGGTTTTGGGTGGTTATGTAAGCGCGTGTGGAACACACTGCGAGGTTGACTCACAATGCATGGCAAACTTTTTTGTCAAGGATTACTCTCACTGTTTGACATTTTTATTCACGCCCGAAGTTTTCTGGGTGGGCCAGGGAATTTTCACACGTTTGAGGTGATGAATTCCACTATGCGCACAAATGTTTTCGAATCAAATGCAATGTCGATGTGTTCAACGATATTACAGAGTCGAACGCTAAACGATTTGATTATGTAAGCTCGAACGCGTCTGAGACACCGAAACAGAGCTGACTCATCGCCGTTTCTCTCTCTCTCTCTCTCTCTCTCTCTCTGTTCCTTTATCTTTTGGTCTCTCGCGGTAGTCACCAATTCTCTCGGTGCTACTCTGTCGAAACTTTGTGGTATAACGCCGTGTACATATAACTGAATGTGAAGCTGTTAACCGGTGTCGAATAATCCTGTTCGTGTCTGTGTGTGTGTGGAAGGGTTCTTTGTGTTTGGAAGCGTATGTAAACGTCGAAGAGTCCGAGATCTCGAGTCTGTGACCGCGGTGCGGTAGGGTCAGGGACGTCCGACGGCGCCACGGAAAACACAGAGAGAGGGACAAGTCCTCTGATATCCTCCAGGCGCAGTTACGGCAGCTCCATTGCATGCACGGTGTGCTCTACTCGCCCCATGATCGCCGAGCGACCATTCTCCTCTCTCTGTATCTTTCTCTTTCCAACTCTCGAAAATACTGTACACTCGCGGTTCGACAAACACAACAATCCCGAGTAAAGACTAACCGTGAGTCACGCGACAGGAAGTCCTTTTTTCCTCTGTACTCAATACTTCCGCTGCTTGTGGATAAATATATAAATATACATATGGATAAAAAAAACGAAATCGATGCAAGGAAAAGCCTTGATCGAACTCTCGTCGTTCGAGAGACATTGATCAGCTGTCTGAGAAGGTTAAGGTCCAAGCATTTCGATTCTGCCAAAACATTCGCGGGCGAAATTTTCTCGTTTTTTTTCCCGTACGGACTATTTCGAAAACTGTGAATTGATCGGTAGAAATTAGATCGTGATAAACGACCCATTCTCTTGCAAAATTGGCAGAGAGGTTTTTTGTTTTTTAATGCAATGTGATGATAGGAAAAAGCACACGAATAATATCGCATTCGTGCGTTATCCACGTGAGTACGTACTCTCTAATTATCAGACGACCCACTTCCACGCGCACGACCACCTAATCAAACATCACGACGAAGGAGACTAGGATATCGAGAGTTAAAATTATCGCGACGCGTTCGACACGTGTCAAAAATTCAACGAGCCAATGGATATTGCCTCTCGCACGAGACGATGCGAATTATATCGTGTGTTTGCCCGTGTTACCTATAAATTAGTCCGACAACTGTATCTCCCAGGACGGGAGACGAGAATGAGCGGGAGGGAAATGAGGAAAAAACAAGGATGACACGACCATGGGTGATATCTGGAGTCGTTCCAGGCTTAATTAACGTCACAAATTACAAATAACAGCAAACATTTGCCATTGAAAACATTTGGCTTGTCTCGAGGATCGTGTTAATCTCAAGAGATTGTACACATACGATGGCCCTCGCACAACCAACAAAAACTCACGACGTACATAATTAAAGCTCCAATAGAGTCCTCATTTAAAAACTGGAATCACAAAAAAAAATTGGCTACTCAGACAGTGTCCTTCGTGGGAGGCTGTAAATTCTGAAAACTTGGCAAACTTCAGACCGAGCAAAAAATAGGACGAGAGGAGGAACCGCAAGATTCAGCCACTTAAAGATGCATTACTGGTAACCACATTGGCAGCGGAACTCTATTTCTACGCCACCCTGGGGAAATATCCTGCCTCGTGCAATCCAGTCAGTTGCCAAATCAAACACATGAAATTTCATTTTCTCTACTTCATATTCCTCGCACAAGATTTCCTCTTCTACAATCACAAAAATTCGTATTTCTTCGAGTTACAAAGGTCGTGTTACTTTTTTTCCAGTCAAGCTTATTTTTCATTTGTCAAAGCAATCGTATGAAATATATATTGTAAAATAAAAAGTTTAATTCGACAATATTCTACTCAAATTTCTTCCGGAAAAATATCGTGTCATCATTGCAGCAAAACTTTTTTGTTGACCCTGCACTCCATCATCTCGACCCTCCAAAAATGTCACATGAGCATGATTTTTGTATACCTAATCAATTGTATCCTAGGGAGACCTCGTCACTCGTATCCTTTCGTTCGCACGTGGTGTGAAAGTCTTTCCCCTAACAATCATTCCAGAAAAGACGCGAGATAGCATTTGGGGAATTGACGATTGGGGCGTAAAGCAATTAGATAGCCACGAACGTGTTGGCACTATATATGCGCTGATACAATAACGCGTAGATACGTGACGAACGCACACAACGGAAGGAAAATTCTCTTTCAGACTCCACGTGTACGAAAGATTGATGGCGTTTTCATCGACGCCGACACCGAAAACTACGTAGATTTGGTGATCACGTATACACAAGAACAATCGATCGCCACGTTCAGAATTTGGTCACAATAATTAGTTTTAATGAGAAAATCAATTATTTCTCAAGACAAATTCTCTCCGGAAAGTGATGACGTCTCTGTATATTCTTGAAAAATATAATTGGACATGGAGAATTTATAATTAGGCCTAGAATTCCAGAGCATTTGTTATTAATCCTCTGATTCAGAGACTCAATAAGCAATTTGCTATCAACGCTACTGAATAAACTCGAGCTTGATCCACTTCGTATTAATTACCGTCAAAATGCATTACGGATTATAAGCGGAGGCCCATGCACATGTCCGATAATTTCGCGATACGTTCAGTCTAGGCGTGGAGCACTTTGAGAAATAATTAGTGCGATTGAGATTGAATAATCTGATGCTATCCGGCGTATTTCAAGGTACTTCATATAGCAATCCTGTTGTGTGTTGAAGTTGCAGACACGCGGTTGTACGTATGATCAACGTATCTCGAGACTTTCCCTCCAACAAATATATCCAATGTCAGAGCTAACAAGTTTTCTACTCAATCTTCCTACTTGCGTCTACCTGCCATATTGCGCTGATGGAGTTCTGGACTGACTTCCAGCCCAGAATTCAAAGGTTATAGGAACAAATCAGTGCAAAACGTCTTGGCATGCCACATACTCGGAATAAAGCCGCGAGGAAATGATGGAACTTCCGGGCGGTCTGTACGTTCAACTTGCCTTGGTAACGGTTACAATTCGACCTCGTAAAAGATCCTGCGCCTCGAAACTGTACATCCTAGTATATAAGAGCCTGTAAACGTGACGTACAAAATATATCCTGTCCACTGTAATATGTGTATAATACATATAAGAGAAAAACTGATGCAAACATGAAATTGAAACGTTTTCTCTCTCGTTGTGTTTCTCGACAGAATAACTCTCGAATAAACGTGATGATGCAGCCGGCGCAGAGGCCGCCCGTGATATTCTGTTAGCCGGGCTGAGAGCGAGATTGTCTCGCGGAAGGAAGTCAATCCCAGAGGGTAGTGAGACAGAAAAGGAGCACGGCGTTCGGTGGCCGGGCGAATGAAAATGGCCTCGATCTTGGGAGATGCTACGGGCCCCGGGGGTCCGGGATTACCAACGAGATGTTTACTTCTCCTTCAGAGATCCTTGGCAATCCAGCTTAGTCGTGGTCCACCCCCGCACTCGCTAAACACCGGACAACAGCACGAGACCACTAAAGAACATCCGGCCGACGAGATGTGGATGTACGACAAGGGCTACAATCTATTCCAGGTACGATCGACTTTACTTTTCTAAAGCCTTCGCTTATTCCTTTATTTCCAGCAGCTCGTAACTAACCGACATTCTACACCGAGCAAAAAAAAAATCTCGAAAATCGTGTCAACATGTTTCATCACAAAATAAGAAAATTATCTTTTTACATATGATTCACCAAAAACTCTCGATTGGTGAGTGTAAATTTATTTCACTATAGAGCCACTGGATCGACTCAGGTTTCGAATATGCGAAAATATACGATACCGCCCCACGGATGCATTTTTTGCAATGTTAACCAAAATCTGCTTCGCATTTTCACGCTGCTCTTTATCTAGAGTCTGCGTGAGTATTGTGTGGATGCGATGACTGTACCGTGAGCGGTAATTTAAAAGAGACCGAAAAAAAAACACTCAATCATTTTGCCGTCTACCGGGTCTGTTTTTCTAGTCTTCCGTTATGATTCCTCTAAAATGAAATACTCTACCGACGCGACGCCACGGTCTGAACGTTTTCCTGGTTTTTTTTTCTTTCTTTTTTTTTCAAGTCTCTTTTTTCCCCTCACGATATTTTCTCTTTGTCTCGCCATTGCTGTTGTTAAGTAGCGAACACTATCGTTAAACGAATCGAGCAACTATTATACCGCGCACGCCACGACGAGAGATTACGAAATATGCCTCGCTCGTCGCTGTTGACGAAGTTGAACGCACCGCAAGATAATCCTTTCCGCGGTGTTATTACGCACCGCGCTGAAGAACACCAGGAACGCATTAGTCCGATCGGTAGTTTACGGCAATCGCACCCAAGTATATGACAAATATACACAGCCTCATAGTCACGTTGAACCGGAGGTAAGCACTCCCGTGCAAGAGAGCAAAGGCGGTAACACGCGCCTGTCCGTTTATGATTGCTCTACCGGCTGGACACACCGTTATACAAATGCCTCAAACAAAGACGGAGATAGCAGTCGAGAATATATATACGGCAATGAAATACAATGAGTTATGAGCAATTCAACAAAAGCGGGTCCAATAACACGATCTACAATCTTACTACACACTTCTTTCCTAATAACGTAGCTCTTGCAGTATTTCCAATCTCCTGCGTTCGCCATTTTCATTATTACACTTTTTTCTCCTTTTCCTTAGAGTTCTTACAGCCAATCTCTTCGTGTATGAAAAAAAAAAAACATAGAGAGTCTTTAATTTTCAAATCGCTATTCGAAACTAATTGTGAAACTAATTATGAAGACGTCGAATGGTCGATATAATTGTTCGAGCATCACTGTAATCAATTTTACAAACGACGGTGTTTTTTCCCACGAAATCTCGGATTCCATTTCATTCAATAAATAATTGTATTTTGTTTAAAAATATTTCGAAAATTAGTTTTTGGACAAAGGTCCGAAAAAATGAAATTTCCTTGCCGTGAGCACGTGCTCGTTCTCGTTATTATTGTTTATTGTTGGTGGATTATCAAAAATTGGTTGAAATCCCGATGTCATTGGGGCTGGGAAAAACGCGTTGGCAGGAGTCACAAGCGGGGAGAATATTTTTACATAGCACATTTCTCGCGGGCCAAGTTATTTTTGGCAAGTCTCTTTTAGTCCATCGGATCCGGAAGTTAATGAATTCGAAGTGGAACGTGGTACAGAAAAATGAAAAGAGCACTTGAAGATCCCGAACGCGATTCACTGGACCTGATGAAGTGGCTCCGTGACACGTAAACGAAGTAGCGTTAACGAGGCCACTGAGGGAGAGGTGCTGAATCGTTCAATATTCATAACAAAGAAAAAATCAAGCACGAGTTTCTTACACCCTGTAAAAAGGTTTTTTTTCCAACCGGGCCATTGGCCTGCAACTTGAGGGCGAGAAAATGGTGAAGACCAACAGAATCAAATCCTTTCACTGACAAAATTAAATTTTAACCAACGAACAGCGTATTTTCATGACGTATTGTTATCGCGAAGGGAAACTACAACTTTTATGACGATCACCATTCGTTAATGTGCTAATGGGAAACAAACGTCGATGCCTGAAGATTAATGTTTTTTTTGTTTTTTTTTTTTTTTCATTCTCCACGAACGTTTGTCGTAAAATGCATTTTATGGGAACGTTCTCGTACTCAAAACACGTCATTCTTGTTAAATTTATTGGTACGCAAAATTTGGATCGCGTTACTCATAATAATACATCTTAACTATATGAGCTTATTGGAACGTGCAAGAGCCACACACACACACACACACACACACACATAGACACCCGCGCGTACAATGAGAAAGGGAAAAAGAGAGATAGAGAGAATGAAAAAAAAAGGAAAAAAAGGCGGAAATTGTTCAGTCGAACGTTCAATGTTTCAAAGTCCCGTCTTCGAGTTAGCAATAAAATATAATGCCGTTTACAGTTACTTCGTTTCTCTCCTTTTCACTACCTATTATGTATATGCATATCCTATATATCCCCATTTCTCGTTTCTCCTTTCATGCTCGATAAACTTATGCGTCCCGCGAAAATAAATAAAGACACATGAATATATACGTTGCGTACGTACACCAAAAGATATTACGCTCAGAGTTATGCCTAATAAAGCGTTATCGGCTAGATATTTAAGAAACTAAAAAAACAAATGATATTTCGAAAACGAAAAGAACAACCGGCTCGAAAGAGAATGTGCCGCAACATTTAAAACCGATATCCTGTCCTGATATTTATCCGCGGAAAGAAAAACTGGGTAATAGACTATCAAGTCGCAGACGTAAAATGCGCCGAATATTACAAAAATAGGATATTAATAAAATACCATACATTTCGATGTGGGAGAAAAAATATCAGCGATAAAATAACCAGGCACTCGAGAAAACCAATAGCGACGCAAGTGTCAGTGACTTTTTATTACAAAATTCTCGTAGGGTTGTTCGGCAGATAATGTTCGTTCGAGCTTTTATTCCTCCAGCGATTGTGTAGCTCAATAATTTTATATTTATTATAATATCGTCGCAGCAACTGCTGCTCGAGTGGAAAGTACAAATTTATCGTAGATTCTTGTCAGGCTAAAAAGTAACTGTAAAGTCATTTGTCATCATTGTCAGTCGATATTCAACGTAAATTTTCGTGAAACGAACTTGGAGATAAAAATATAAAAAATGGTAAAAAGAGCAGAAATTTTTTGAGGATTATTTATTGGTCTCGCTTTCGTTAAATCGTTTGCGGCGAAGGGTCGCTATACGGTGTGGGATAACTCGCACATACTCCCCATATCTGCCGGTAACTGCGACTACTAAAGAATTCTCGAATCCTCGGTGCTACGAGGAGAGGAAAAAATTTGCTGAACCATGAGCAACGTACGGATATATTTATAAACGTACTGGCTAGTATGCAATTGCGAGTCTTAAGACTGCACGTGTATGCACAAAGATAAGAGAGGCGTCTCCTTCTCCGCGAGGCACACATAGAATTTTCAACTCACAGAGCAAATAATCCCTTGCTTGGTTTCAATGAAAACTCCGTACCAGCGCACAATGTATACGGTGCATAACAAACTGCAGCCCCGCGGATGGCTCTTTATCTATGTTTACCGTAAACCGTACGAGAAGTTACGAGGATCCTCTTCGTTTCATGTGCTATTAATAAAAATGTGAGAAGCGGCGATTGCTCGCATTTAAAAAATAGCTCCAAGCGATTTTCATTCTTCCGTTTTAATATTTTCATAGAATTCATTTCCTGCCTGTGTGAGGAATCACGGAGAGAGTTCCATGTTGGAAGAATCATTTTATTATGCTCCTTCACAAAAGTCCCATTTTTTCATAATCGCATAATTATTATCGTTGTAAATGTATGAAACAAAAAACATTTCTCCAATTACGTTATTGGCGCATTTACATCCGAGACTGCTCTGTATATGAGAACGAAGGAGTATAACGATTGCGGTTGTGTTGATGCGGTGAAAGGTGCGGATTACAATTTAAAATATTAATATACATAATGTATAATATAGCGATATAAATGAATAACAAGATCAACAAAACGTGCAAAATGATCGCTCGTTTTTACTCCCTCTCTTCTCCTTTCCTCCCTCTTTTCCCTTAAAACGATCCAACTCTTTTTCTCTCGGTCTCAGTCTGTCTCTTGAAATCTGCAATGAGTCTCCTCGTTGTCATGATAAAAAGCTTCTCCGCGAGAGTGACTTTCGACTTGGTGCGTAACGCAAACACGCGGCGGCCACGCACACCACGTTATTATTGCGGAGACCGAAACCGCTCAGTGACTTTCGCCCACAAACTATATTAATATATCGCTCCGTTATAAGTCTCCATCCATGAATACGAATGAATATCAACATTCACAAGCAAATAATGCCTTTTTTCTGCTCCTATGTCAAAATATATTTTCATATGGAATTCGTTGTTATAATTCATGAGTTTGTTCTGCACGTCTAGTTCGATTACCTCATCCATTTACATCTTTTTGACGTTTCGAGATAAGACGATGGTCGCAAGGCGAGAATATGGAGACGTGGAGTCGCGTTCTTCACCTACAATCTCTCATACGCAGACAACCCCGACTCTCTTTTCCTCGGCAATTGTCGCACTTTCACTCGTCACCGTATCTCGTGACAAAACAAACCTGACGATTTCCTAACGTAACCTAACCGATACGTCTATATTGCGAATTTCCTCAACTTTGGGCATTCTGCATTTTACCAAACGAATAATTTGTAAAATTCTAAAATTACCAATCGAGTATACGTTCAAAAAGTTTTTAAAGATTGTTCAACTATCCGGACACTCCCCATGATGGATTTTTCTAAAAACAAACCCTACAACGAGGTTTAGAACGACCTCAACGTTCTCTTTAGTTTAAAATGTTCATCGCACGTCATAATAACGTTTTACCGTACATCAGTCTCTACGTATTGAAAAAATGAAGAGATTGAGATACGATAAAGTGATCTTTGATAAACAAGAACCAATAAAAAAAAATTTGTAAATTCAGCTGCGAACATTATTGACTCGGATCCCATAATAGGAGCAGGACGATCGCTGAATCACGGACGAAAATCGTGAGAGTATATATTCATGTCATACTTCAAAGTCTTTTATATATGGCGGGGAATACGCTGTGTGTATCATGTTTACCTCCGTATGTACATAAATACATATATGCATATGAGTTTAGCACCGGCCGGTGACACGACGTTTGCAAATCGAATCGTTCTTAACGACCCTTCGCACTTTACAGCGAAGCGAAATCTCGTTAAGATAGTACAGCATGCTCTAAATAATTCCAGTTCTTAGAGACACTTTTTTTCAGCGACGTGGGTGTATAATATCGTATGTGATATGCACTTTTAGATATATGGTACATATTTTTTTATGCCATGTCGTTCTACTTCATTGCAAATCATATCTAACCTCAACGAACAAGAAATCCTCTTATCTCCGGCTGTATAATTTTTAATTGAAATTTCCGGTCAATTAGGACTCGTGATTAGTGATTTTAATGAGTAACTGAAACGTAACTTTATTGCCTCAAATATTACGAATAAACTCCGATTTCATATTTTTACAATCGACCGAAACGAAAACGCGCACGCTTCGCGCATATTGTTGCAGTTTCGGTTGATTTCAGTTTGGAGTAATGTTCGTATCTGATCATATCTGTAGCTGATGAGCTTTCATACCGATGATTGTTTATCGACATTAACGTTTTTACTACTAGCAAAATAATTACGTTCGTGCAATAATTTAAAGGAATTTTGATAATAAATAAATATTGAAATAAACATAAAGAATGAACGTGGTTTCTGACGCGGTGAGAAAAGGATCGAGGAAGCACTCTTCAGTCAGCAGACGGCATATAGTTTTCATCCAAGCGTGTTTGTTGTTGGTAAAGCTCGTCCAAGTGAGAGAGAACAAGAGAAGGAACGATAGTGTGTGTGAATAAGAAAGGAAGAGGGTGACGTATGTGCTATTATCTGAGACCGATGGGCTCGGTTCTTGCGAGTCAAAGAAGGGCGTCGTCTCTCGTTTGCTCTATAAATCAAGCCAATTTATTGTTGTTATGATTATTACGATGGGGAAGACGTAATTCTGGTTTTAATCCTTCGGTGCGAGCTCGTCTTATCCTCCGTCTTGGGCTATAAAATCCTCGTCAAAGAATTTCTACCCTTTCATGGTTTCGTTAATCTTTGCTGGTAGACGCCGCCCTTCGGCTCTTCTTTTATAGATCGTCTCTACTCTAAATGGATTCTCATCCCGTCTATATAATTGTTCGAGCAAAAACCTTGCGACCACCGCGATTGACGACACGGAGGTTTCACGGTGGTTGAAAAAGTCGACGTGATAGACGAGCTTACGACGTCGTTGATCGTAGACGTGAATTTAAAGTCGACCAATTTTTATTAGAAATTCAAGCAAAAAAAGAAATTCAAACTGTTTGAGCATTCAGATTATTTTTTCATTAAGCTATTGCGCAGCGGATTTATTCATCCAATCTAATTACTACGCTCACTTTCTAGCCTATCGTCTGCTCCATTATGTATTCGATTCTTAACTTATTCCATTAATTTAATTAGTAATTATTTATGCATCATTTGTAACGTCAAACATATTTCGTCTACATACGAAAGAGGCCGCTAGAAGAAATTTCACTCCATCAAGGTGACAAATTCGATCTATTAATCGTTTATTTACACGAAGCGTAAAAAGTGTCTAATTTGAAAAATGGTACGCAAATTTTAATAATTGCTTCGAGGCATTCCTCCGCTGTAAATCATCGTGGACCTTCGAAACTTCGATTCAAACGAAAATTTGAATAATTGTGTATTCAAATTTTGAGAAATTCGAACAGTTTTTAATTTTATACAAAATTAATTCAGTGGAATCGAATATTGGGCAAGTTGCTCTTTCTCCAGAGAGACTCAAGTACAACATTTTTAAGATGACATTACTAATGCTTTTTGAAGAAACTGATAAGAGCGCGTGTTCCCACAGATTGACCTTTGCACGATTTTTGATAAAACTGTGAAGAGAAAAGGGAACAGAGTCAGTGCGAGAGAGTAATCGAGAAAGACTACATCGGAGTAGCAGGGAGTGAGAACCGCAAGAGGAGAGTTAGTCGAGCAAACCACCCGCGCTACACTATACAAAATGCTGATGGTATAGAGAGAATCGTCGTTGTATCAACGTGCCTTTCCTGCACATATACGAGGGTTCAAATTTATACAGGTGCAGTGTTGAGACACAGAAGGACACGAGTCAGTGAACTCAGGTGCGAGGGGAGGGTGTAATTTAAGCCCTTTAACTTGCTGGCAACCGAATGTATACAGACGTTTCGATAACTCGAGCAATGGAAGGACTTGTAATTCGGGCTTAGAAACGACTTATTCGCCTTTTTGATTCGAAAGGATTGATTTATGTGTATAAATACCGGTAACCGAAGAAACTGGCGGTGATTCGTGAACGGCAAAGTCACACACTCGGAGCCTGGATTTTTCTCTTTCTCTTGTTCTCGATATATATTTATCTGTCGTTCTCCGTTTCTCTCTCTTTTTGTCGGATACGAGACTAGCCGTTCCCGTATTAGCATATAAATTATGTTATCGTGATTTATGCCTGGAGCAAGCAAACTGTGCGTACGTACACCGTACGCGCTTAGTTGGAGGCAAAATACTCGAACAAGTTCGCAGCAAGCTCGCTCTTTCCTCTCTGTTTTTCTTCAACTCTATCTTTCTCATTCGTTTTTTTTTTTTCGGGACGGGGGTTGTTGTTGATTAAAGTTTGAATACATACATTCGTTTAGCACCATGAAGAGAGAGATGTAGGAAGCAATAAGTGTGTATGCCCTATCAGCACTCCTTGCCATTTTGCCCCCTGAGGCTCTCCGGGATCGCGAATGACGGATGGCAAGTACAGCAATTCGAGAGAGTAACGATCGGCTCATTTTATCATCTCCTCATGTGTATATGTGTTTATAACTACATTTATTTCTAGATCTGTCCACAGTTAAACATTTTATTGATATTGACGTGGTTTATGTTGAAAAACCTCGCGTGGATGCTGAATGAAAAAATTACCACGCACGTGTTTTACGTGGGTGCCAATTATTGGAAAGACTACTTGTATTATTTGATTTAGCATTTTTATATTTTGCGTCGAGACTCTGCAAAGAGTTCCTTTCGGTTACTAAAATAATTTCGAACGAGTACGCGACTAGAGAATTGATCTTTGCTCGTTCCCCTGGTTACCTTGTTCTTCTGCCAAAGCCTTTGAAAGGATAATCACGCGAATGTGCGAGAGAGATAATAATTAGTACTCACATTACGATCGGATAAATACGTAAACGCGTGTATATGTTTGTTGTTTATATGAAAATATTCATATGCATGCAGGCTTCGTTCTGTATGGCATAGGCAATGCTCTCTTCGAGTGTCGTTCAGCTATAGAGCACGCTGCAAGTTCATTGCCAGACGTGTGTGGTGAGGAAATGGTTCGCATATATATAATTCACACACGAGCCGAGTTATACGTGCTCAGAGAACAGTCGAGCGATTCGCGCTACCATAAACTCTCGCTCGACTCTCCCTTTTTATTTCCTTTCTTCTCTCGTCCTCCCCCACTCGTACACTCATATTTTTCCTCATACTGTAACCAAAATGAAAAAAAAAAAGTGTCGAAAAATATCGTGGGCTCTTCCTCTAAAAAGCCATAACAAAAATCGAAGAGAAAACGACTTGTCAACACATTCCGGAAAAATAGCACAAAACCCTCTGAAGTGTGCGACGTCTCTTGGGAGATTATCGAGCGCGCAAGAGCTTTGCAAACAGTCAATCGAACTTGCCGGCATAACAAGCTTTTGAATAGAGGAACAGAGTTTCGAAGGATTCGTAAAAAATAGCAAAATGATGAACGAGTGCGGTAGGAAATATTCGATAAAAAAGGTTTGCCAAAATACAAGAGCAAAGTTCTCGACTCTGTATCTCGAAGGAAAGGCTTTCGCTTATCGATCCGAATGGCATATATATTGCTGAAAGTCCCCTCGTCGAGGTCTCGAAACTCGAAGTCTTGCGTCTGTTCCTGACACACGTTTGAAATATATTTTCTCGCCCTTCTCACACTTCCACACTGAATACGTGTTCCACGAATTATTATCAGCGTGTGTGTATTTGTGTCAGTGAATTTGTCGAGGAGCAATAAAATTCGAGTCTCCTCGTGCCATTAAGTCTCAATCGAAGTGAATTCACGCGATCGCACAACCGCTCGGAACACACGTTTAGAACGTGTCTGTGTACGAACGGCTCCGCGGATCTCACGAAATGACGATTTCTTGGAAATTTTTATGCGGCGACGATATAGGGACGAAGTCTCGAGACTGTTAAAAATATATGGGAGAAATGTTGATGGCCGGTATGAGGAAAATAAAAGAGATATCAAAACTTTTTGCCTACGTCGATGACGTATTTTTTTTTTTTTTTAAACAAAAAAAAGACAAAAAAATGGTTCTCGACTGATTCAACATCCGGCCCGTGATTTTTGCAATTCACAAAAATTCACTCGGGCCACATTACCACCAACCTCTCTAATTACCAAGTTTTTCAAGCACGTATCAGACCAAATGGAACTAATCAGTGCAGCCACAGGTAATTAGAGCACTCGTTAGTTGTCTATTTTTATTCCCATAATACAAGATACGTGCCCGGAAAAAAGAAATGTTCGAAGTAACGTGATCCGGACTGGATAAGCAAGAAAGGAAGGATTACATGAGATAAATAATTTATAACATCGAAGTTACCTGGAGATGCTGTTCGAAAAGCCTGTGCAGCGGAAAAAAAAAAGCAAAAGCCTGAAGATAAAAAGCCTTGGGGCCAAAAACAACTTGAGAAACTTGTCAAATCCATCTGCATGGATTCTCGAGAAACTTTTTGCACTCTCGCTCTCTCTCTCTCGTTCTCGCTTTCTGTTGCTGTGACTCAGCGAGATGTTTTGGGTGACAACATTGTTGAGAAAACTTTCAGTTCAGATTTGAATCAAAGATACGAGTCCGGAGCGTCTATATAATTTGTATTATGATTCTAATTGAACAAACTTACGGTCGGTGGAGAATTGGGATAGTTGGCTAATTTGATCTTTGATATTCCCGAAAGAATATAGTCGAAAAGAAACTTCCGCAACTTTCATTTCCAGGCCCACACGGTTTTGAACTTAAAAAATCACTCGTCCCAACGTCGTTTCACTTCTAATGTCCTTTTAATCGCGAGTAGAACAATAAATTACTAGCCAGAAATGTGAAAGCGGATGTAATAGTTGAAGCATTTTGGAAGTGCGAATCAGCAAACGGGCGATCTCAATTCTCGCAGCTCTTCATTACAAAGTTTCTAATCAATAAGTACGTGGAGTAACGAAATCAAACAAATAAACAAAAAAGTCTTTGCAACGAACGGACGGGAAACGTAGATCGATTGAAACTAGAACGCCCGGTATTCCTAGTGAGACCATTTAGACTGCGTATACACGTATATAAACAAGTCTCTCTGGTTCTCTAGCTCTCCGGTTTGCCCATCGATCAACGTTCGCAATGCGCAGACTACATCCATCCCTAAACGACCCTCGTTTTTTTTTTTTCAAATCAGCTTGGATGTTTTTTTCATACGGCTCGACAGAGCAAAAGTCGCTAAATTATCTTCGTGCTTCTCGCAATATCGCCGCAGGTGTTGCTAGAGCCAACGTGAATACGACGATGAACACTTTTCTTTTTATTCCGCTTCTATTTTTATCCATGGAGAATGTTTTGCCGCCGATCGTGCAATTTCGACACTTCAATCGATTACAGAGATTAAAAGTTGTTTTCGTCCAATTTATATAAATAAACGGTTTTAATGGAACAAGAACTGGATAAACGAGTATGAGTTGTATTTTGTGAGTTTTTGATTACACGCTTGTTTACATTCGAGAGTAAACTCTCTGGGTCGCTAAATAAACGTGTGATTCATAATTTTTTGTTTATTTTTCAAATTTCATTTCAATAAAAATCGTTTTAATAAGTTGACCCGAATAGTCACCCTGATTATGGATACGAGTTTCTATACTGGCGTCAGGCTTGAATAAAAGTCTCTCGTCAAAGAAACGTGCAGCAGGGAGAAAAATCGGTGGTCGAAATAGAAAAATTTATGGAAGAGCACCGGGGAAAATGTGTCTGCTGGACCGTGGTATAAGAATCCTGAAGAAAAACTGAGAGAAAAAATGGTACAGAGAACCCTAGTGGATTTTTCACCCTCGTCACACGAGGGAGGGTAGATAAAGCCATTCCACCGTAATGTCAATCGTAAACGAGAAGAGGATGAGAAACGTACGTACGTTTTCTGGCCTTTCCCTCTGTCTGTTGGCCCCGTGGCCAAAGAACTTGACTCGAGGGATTTTACTAGCTCTTTTTAACCCTTACCACACCCTCGTAGTCTTAAACAGCCTCGAGCGGTAAACACTTAGTACCGCCATCGTATTTCACTAGGTAATCGCTGGGATTCAACCTCGTTTTCCCGTTTACATTTGTAATATCATTAAAAATCTCGATTCCATCGAATAACATAAATGTTCAACAACATTCCTACGAGTTAGCGATAAACAAATAGAAAATGTATATGTGGAAAAAGACATAAATTCATAAAACGAATAATTAGAATTGTTGGAAACAATTTGACGAGTCTTTCAAGTTTATATTTACAAATTTCTCTGAATTAATGTTCCAGGGTTTTTTGGAAGCAAATTCAAAGTGTTGGTGGAACGCTGCCCTGATTGACGCGACTCGTCAACTGAGGTACAAGGGTCACGTTTCACCGGGTGTACTAATGGTCGGTGGACCACCCTGTGCCCTCGAGGTTCTCAGGGCTGCCTGGTCCCGGAACGTCCTCAGACCGCCTGCCGACCACGCCATCACCTGTCTCGGTAAGTTCGTTATTGACATTAACGAGAAAGAATCTTTCGTATAACGATGAGGCTTAATTAACCCATCGAAGAGAATTTGTCATTTTGATCGATTCATATGACAAAATAACGAAATTTAAACAATTCCAGCCAATTGATTGCTAATTAATCATTCGAGTGATTAACCACACGAAAAAAAATGCTCTGAAAAAATGTATTCATCATATTCCATTCAATCGTCCGCAGTCACCCTTTTCACCAACTATTCCAAGTATATGTAAATAAGTATCAATAATGTCTCAATGAAGCGAAACAAATAAAGTACTTGTTGCATAGAATAGTGAACGTGACTACTTAAATTCTGCGATGCGAACTGAGCATATACGAGAGACCCTTATCTCCGTTATCGGTACACACTGCGGTTTCCACGCATTTTATCGCCTCACGTGTCGTTCTTGTACGGGGCATTCGATACAAAATCGACCGTCTTTTGCAAAAATTCAATTTCACCATATATATAGAATCTCCGTAGATAGTCACCGTATTAAAAAAAAGTCGCGTTAGTATTATTAAATTTTTTTTTTTTTTTTGGAAATTCCTCAATTGTCTCAAACGTTCGTTCAGTTATTTGTCGTATTCGGCGAAAATGTGACGAAACGTTTCCGAGAAAACGGAAAAAGTACAACGTTGCGGAAAAACAACGTCACAGAGAAAAAAAAAGAAAGAAAACAAATTTTTTCTAGTGTCTGAAAGATCGATCGCGTAATTATGGAAAGCGTCGTGCAAAAGGTATACGAATCGATGGGTATGTACTTGGGGCCGGTGGTATTACGAGTACAGAGGACGAGAGGGAATCAACAATATTGCTGCCGTTGGAGCGCTATTCTTGCACGCTTTTTCACATCATTATAATATTCGCGTTTCTTTGCTCGTCTATGTAGAGACGCGAAAACGTTGTCGCTTATCAGGTAGCCCGAAGCACGCAGCTCGCGGGCTCTCAAGCGCCTGTTCGCGCTTGCGCGTCTATGTGTGGGAATGTCCTTTCTTGTTTTCTCTCTTTTCATTCCGCTCCGCGTCTTCCTCTTTACCTTTGCCTTCTTATTCGTATATTCCACGGTGTATACGTAACACCCACGCTTATCCGCGAGATTGTTCTTCGGTTCTCCAGCACCATCAAAACCTTTTTTTCCGTTCGGCTCTTTGTCGGAGAGCCAGGCTTGATGGCCCTTATGCTAATGCCATGTGCGGGAGTACTCACTCCCGAGGAAACCTTTTCAACGTTCATATGTATGTTTACCATACGTGTATATATAAATATATACACACCTTGTAAATCCTTCGAGATCTTCATAACTCTCTTTCGCTTCCTATCCTCTCATTCATACTCAATTTTACTTGCACTCCGATATTTTTTACTCCCATCAATCATATCGTTTTCGAACTGTAACTGAACCCGCTGTCCCCTTCTCTATCAATACGAAATAAAGAAATCGGATCAACCTCTCGCATGTAATCAAAATTGGTCCAGTTTTTATTCAAAAAAGCAACGAACCCGAGTTCATTTTTCTTGTAAAATTGTCGCTGTGCGAATGATCAACGAATGCAAAATTCACATTGATGTAATTTTTTATTTTTTTTTAATGTAATCGTTGCACGATCGTAGAAATTTGTTTAATAATCAACTAAACTCTCTTTCGACCGAGTGCGTGAAGCAAGCACTCCATCTCAGTTGAAATCTGTGATCTGTGAATTCTGTCGTCAGAGCCCAGTCTCCGGATATGAGTGAATGATGATCACCGAATGTCGAAATAACCAAAGGGGTGTGTCTCCGCCATGACGCCACGATCGTAACGATTTTCTACGAGCGTAAGAAAAGTATTCAAATGTAGGCGCGAATTGTACTTTTAAATATACGAAGGTATGAATAGGTAGTAAGAATATTGCTGTTACTGTTAGGATGTTACGGAGTCTGTGGTATAAAGTTGAGACTTGTCGTGTGTGTTAGATTCGTAATTGGTCGACTGTCCGGTCCCTCGTGCGGCCATGTCGACAACCGCCTTAACTCATCGCCCTGGCACTTTATAATACTCGACACTATTATAATACCTAACGTTTCTTTACCGGGCCCATGGGGCCCATATGGGCTACGGATATACATATATAGCTTGTATATGTATATTGTGGCCTTCGGGGCGTATATCTACTGACCATTTCACGTCTTCCGGTTCGTTCATCCCAACAGCTTCTGATGCTCGTATATGCGGTCGTTGTAATCCCTCTGGTCCTCTTACTCTCTCCCTTATTTTTCTTCTTTTTCCTGTTTCTATATTTTTATACGTCACTCACCCTCTCTCTCTCTCTCTTTCTCTCTCAAGTCGTAACGTTTATATCACGCCCGCATCTGCCTATAATATTTATTGTCCTCCCAACGTCCGGTCGCACTCATGTAAATATTCTTTCCTCTCTCTCTCTCTCTCTCTCTTTCTCTGTAAGAGTCTGTAGACGGAATTTCTTCCGTTTTATTCTAGCTCGTCCTCAAAGGAATGATGTTTTTATTCTACAAAGCGTGGGCATCGTGGAACTGTAAAATTAACAGAATCAGTTTATCCATTTTACGCTTTTTCAAACTTTATTGATCCCCCTAACGATGTCTCAACGGATATAATTTTGGTTGGGAGTTTGCGCAACCGATGACAAATATCACGTGGGATGGCCCTTTGAATGATTCAGTCGAGTAACTGCAGTTTGCATTAACGTGACACCACCAAATCTGACGTCTTCGTTTCAGAAACGCAGCTCCGTACGCGACCGTATAAGATTGAATGGCCTTCAGAAAAAAAGATTCGGTGGCGAAACGTACGTGAGACACGATAATCCGTAAGAACGCGTCACTCAAATTGGACATTTCAATTCAGAACCCAGAAATTTCTTACAAAACAGCGAAGTCTTAAAAAAAAAATGTCATCAATTTTGGATTCGCGTCTCTCCGTCGAATCAAAAAACTAATCAAGCTGAAAAAAATCTCTGATTCGAAGTCCCGGCTTCACGGTGGATTTCTGAATTCTAAAACATACACCCGAGATTTCTTTTGTTGATACGTTATACGAAATTCACATCAGAATGAGTGAGAATGCGAGAAATGGAGCCTGAGGGCAAACGTATAAAAGGTATGGGAGGAAAGGAGCATAAATCACAGTGGTGAGAGAACACGACGGTAGCTGCATTCCGGCGAGATTGATTAAGTCGGTAAAGAATAAGTCATGGCAACTCCGCGACAACCACTTCTAGTTTCCGTGCATAATAGTCACCCTGGCGAACACCTGGGAGTCTCCCGTATGTCGCACCTCTTGACTGCAAACTCTCCCACAATAATAATGATAATAATAATGATAATCATCATCATTTACCATAATAACAACAGCGATAATCATAAGCACAATAACAATAGTCTGTATATTTATATATCTAATTTAAAAGTGCAGGTGAGATACCGAGTAATAATAACCGAACAAGAATGAAGGCAGAAGCCCTTCACGCACCATTATTATCTCCAGGATTATGACTATTGTTATCGTCGTCATAGTTTCTCCCCATATGCGATTTACAAACGACCTCTTGACGTATTAAACACCTGAGCTCGCTCTAGCCAGAGCCGAACTGTACTTTCGCGTCTGCGCTATTCAAAAATGAAAACAATGACAAAACCGCTAGGAAGTGAACTTTCTGATGTTTGTTCGTAAAGATAATCCACGACAGACTTTATTTTTCATCAATTCTCTGCTATGGAAACGAATTTTTTTCTATGAATCGATGGATATGAGAAATATTTCAAATTTAGCGAATAGTGGAAAATCCTTTTCGTAAAACTAGAAAATTATCGGAATGTTAAATTTATGGAAAATCGACCAGAGCAATAGATTCTCTGTGTATAAACCTAGAGTAGGAGTTTAAAGATATTTCTCGAGGTGTGAGTGAAAAAACGACAGTTGCGATAAGTCAAAGGATTAAATTGACTTCGTGGAAAGAGAATGAAAGTGCTGACTTGTTAAGAATAATTTGGATAAGTATTTTATGGTTATACGAAAGGGACGAATGATCCTTTAAGATATTCTGGAAGGTATCGTTAATATTATATTACCGGACACGGTTACACAGAGAATACCTTGAAGAAGATTCTTAAGGGGGTTGCCGAGATCATCTGGAGCCCCATTGATGCGGATTTCTCGGCAAATGCATATTTTTATTTTCCGACTATGCTCGTTTTTTTTGGTTTCATAGATCTCGACGAACTGTTCAATGTTCGCACGCGCTCTTTCTCTCTGCTACCCCCCTTTTCCTCTCACTCTCGCTCTCCTGAGCTCCCGCGATGCTCGTAAAGATAGAAAGGCTCGTTCACGAGATGCTACGGGCACTTGAGGAAAGCTTGACTGGACGAGCCCAGCATCGAATGAGGGGTTTCTATAATACTTTCGCAATACATATACACCAACGTCTTTGCTGTCTATCTGCTCTCCCTCTGGAGCTCTTGTCTTCTCGATCTTCCGGCTTCTATATACAAGAGACTCATGAGCTCTTCTGATCGGGAATTTGATTCTCATTTTTCGATGTTTTCCCATCACAAAATAAAATTCTCCGAATTGAATCTCGCACGGTGTAAAATTTAACTGAACAATTGTCGCGAATCAAAGAAATTTTCACAAATTTCTATTTGCGGGGAGCAAACAGTGCGATGTCAAAACGCAGCTGTTGGAATTTTTCTTCACAATCAAAAGAATAACTGATGTATTATTTCTACGCAGTTGGTTTACAAAGCATATTTTTCCTCTGCTCATATACAATTCGACTTCCCTCGACATCAAGAAATAACTATGGCACTTTGAATTCAAGATTTTTGCCTTGGATTTTGACTTCTTCTCACATGAATCACGATTTTTTAGAGAGTCATTTGAAGCGCAATGCGAGAATGAGATTGCGGCTGTTGTTACTTTAGAAATCTTAGCATTGCTCGGTTATGTTACATCGGGCATAATACATAAGCATACATGAAGAACATACGTGTATATGTACAGGGGCATTTTGCGAAGAGGCGAACGCGAAAGACAGCATAGATAAACTGTCGAGGATAAATTTACGAGACGCTAAGAGTGTTTAGACACGTTTGAGGAGGGGAATACGTTCGTGAACGTCAAAGTTTCCTACTCATATCCTTTGATATATCTCTGATTCGTGGGGATAGATACAAACAAGCCACAAGTAAGCACAAGCAAAAGCTGGCACATAGTGTTCCCCGCTGAGTTGGCTACTGGCCTCCGGGGCTGGGTTCTCGTCCTCGAAACAAATCTTAACTCTCACGCGCTCCTTCAAACATTATATACACATATATTTATTTATTCATATTCATAAACATATATGTATATTTATATAAAATCCCATGAAGTGCTACAAGGCTAAATTTTCCTATGCGGTTATGACGTCGACTTTGACAAATGGCATTTCTCTTTTCTGCTTCGAATAATTAATTTTACAATTATATCCATAATTAATGATTCGTTGACTCTTCCTCGACAGATTCAATATTTCAAACGTAACAATCGTCGTTCAGATATTTGTCCCAAAGTTGCATCTGCACTTTTGAAATTCTTTAGGCGAAAAACTTGTTCAGGCTGGACTGCAGGATGGACATAAAAATGAAATGGCACGAAGCTGATGATGAAACATCGTAAAATCTCTTGATCCGCACAATTTTTTGGTTTTTTTTTCTCGGTCATCGAGTGTCCGGTGTCAAAGGTGAAAAGATCGAAAGAGTCAACGAACGTGTAAAGTTGTTGTCTATGGGCCTCGGGGGGTAGAATATGAGCACGGGATCGCTCGAGAAGAGTCGCGAATCTCTTGCTCGCGTCCTCGAAATGAGTCTCTCACGCTCGATCACACATATACACTTCGAGAAATATGTACCCATAAGAACGTGAGGTAACGCACACTAAACGCATGTACAGTGTACATACATACTTGACTCTTGCCAGAGAGCGATTTTCCCATCTCTTCGTGATGATAAAAAGAGCAAAACAAAGATGACGTTGTCTCGGAAATAGCTGGTGTGCACATCGACTACTGGCAGCCAAAAGGGCGTTGTCCAAGTGACTCAACAAGTCATATTTTCTCGGATAAGCCCTTTTCTTAGCTTACGATCGATGCACCGTACGTACTACATGAACGGGTTCGTGCATGTGTGTTGCACAGCGAGCAAAAGCCCCCGGGAAACCGATGAGCTCTCTTGTCCCTCCTTTTCATCAGCGGCGAACCCAGAGATCCTCGTCGTCGGTTTTCTCTGGAGGATACACATGCATTCTTTGCGCATATACAGTAAATCGTGATGGAGGAACCCATGCAAATTTCCATGACTCGCGCGAAAGAAACGATCTCGCTCGTACTTTGTAAACGCCTTTGTCGGCTTTTAATTTTTTGGTCTCTACATCGTCAAAATCGATGATAAAAAAAAAAGTGAAATTTGTGCCGAAACATCGCGAACACAGTGAGAACTTCGTTTGGTAATTTGAAGCAAGAGAAAATCTGAAATAATTTTGTTTATGCCAAAGTTTTGATTTCCCGAATGATCATCATATATTCTTATTAAAAGTCCTCACTGCTGCCATTCATTTGACACGAGGATACATTACGTTGAGGTGGAGAGTGCAATTGTCCTTGCAATTGGATAATTGACACTCGAGAGGTTTGGCGCTGTGGCCGATTGGCTGGATCAGGACGAAGTGCTGGTGCCTGTGGGGTCTTAAACGATTGATCTCGGACAAAAGATCCCACGGTTCCCACACCCTTGCGGCAGTGGCGGCACGCTCGTTCGATTATCGCCGACCTCGACCCTTGTGCACACCGGAGATGAAGAATAGGTATACGAAAGGATGAAAAGAGAAAGAAGGAGAATGAGGACAGCATTGAAAGATCGTGGATACCCCACATGCTAACAGCTCCAACGACGCCTTCTGATTATGATAGACACTCGTGACGTTTCGCGTACTCCTCGAGCCAAGAGTGGCAACTTCCTGCCATACGACAAACGGAGATGGACAGCGCATGCACCAAAGAGAAAAGACTTTTATTTTCGTCGCGACTAGGCGGGACCGTGCGGAGGCGTTTTAATTCGTAATGCAAATTATGCAATTTATAATTTCATAATTATTTCTAACATTGCGCGAATCCTCTCGATTATTTCATTACACAATTAACAACAATCGTAACAGCAACAAATATACCAAACACCATGTAATACGACCGATTTAGTCTTTCTCGATTGCCCAAGCTTATAATTTCAAAAACGTTGCAGATTTTTGCACAAAAAAAATAAAATCGCAAAATTCTTGTTTCTGTTCTGTAACGCTAATTTTTCGATCTCGACTCCTTATCACCATGTCATCGTTTAGAGATTTTGCGCACGGAATCCCGAGATTTACGCAGAAATATTAAAAACTAACGAGTTCCCATACTGGATCGGTATTAATTGCTTTGACACGTCACGAACCGTGCTATCAGAAATCCAAGCAACCCATAAACATAGATTAATCACTTGGACGCATTTATATTGCCATATAATTCCCTCAGCCAAGAACATACGTTGCACATACTGTGCTGGATAAACAAGAACACCGCTAGTCGCGACTCCTAATTAGCGAATAGTTTACACCACGGCTGTCTCCACCTCTGAATCTCCTATTTCTCTAATCACTGAGAAATCGATCGAATCGCATATCTACGTGTACTTGAGGCGTTGCTGTATCGATTAAGCCGAGGCTGCTAATGAAACCTTATTCATTATATATTTACACATTACCGCGAAGCCAATTTGGTCTTAGTAACCCTGTAAAACATTTTATCAACGTGTATATGAGATTTCCCATGGAACGTATCAAAGTTTCGGAAAAGCTTCGAGACTCCATTAACCTCATTCGGCCGAATGAAAATTTGTATGCGTGTCACCATGGCAGGACTATTTCACGAGGTTTTGCGGGCCATATACTCAAAGAAAAAGCTTGCAAACCCATACAACAACTGCAGAGTCGACGGAGAATACGTTGTGTCGTAAATCCAATCGGCAAGTGTTCAGAGACACGATGAATGACTGCGGCACATGTTTCAGTCATTTATCCACACAATAATCAAGCGTAAATAAGTAAACGATGAAGCGTAAATAAGTAACCGCCACATGCACGATGGTAACATCGAAAGCGACCTCTTGCGAGGTACGCGAGAGTCTCTCAGGCAGACTTAGTGTCGAAAAATTCAGGAAAGCTTTGATTAATGAAATGACCGGGTAATTAAACGCGATTATTCAAGACCGGTAGTTCTCTTGAGTTTTACAGCGCAACGACAAGGCAGTAGAAATTTTGATGTGTACGGGGCGCTTAACGCGACACCATTTACATAATTCCATAACAAATTTCTCCGCATTCTTCGTGCTCGGATTAAAATCTCTCAAAAATATTGACCGAAACGAGCAGGATGGAAACTTTCGAATTTATTAAAACGTCGTCTTTCCACCTGGATATAATTTTATCGTTGAAAAAATGTATTTCAAAAATATTCCAAACACACGTAACCTCAAGGCAAGGTTTCATACTCCAGAATGTAGAAAAATACAATTTTTATTAATTGCGACGCAGCATTCAAAGTACGGAAAACGAAGAAAGGCGCTTGTTACACAATTTGAATTGTCCGATTTCAATGGAACGCCCTCTACACAGGTAGACACGAACAGTATGTACAAAACGCACGCAATAAAGGCTCGTGGACGCAAACGTTAAGTACTCCTACTTGTGCCTACTGCATAGTGCGTTGATGTGTGCGTATGTTTTGTAGTCATGAGCGGTTACCTACTGTAACAGCGAGGAGGAATTAAGTAACGGATAATTGCAAGTTGCTAATAAATTAATCCTTAGCATGTGGACCTCCCTCGGTCACGCCCACTGTATCAAAGAGATCCTCGATGCGCAACCGTCCAACATATAACTATTTCTGCGTACACACATTTGTGTATCAAAGTGTATAGTCTTAAAGTGTACAAAAGTCGATTCTCTATACGCGAGCCTGCCTAATCGTTCCTGCAATCGTCAATGCGTGAGTTTATATACACGCGTGTCTAATCGTGGTGTTAAAGTCGTTCTCTATCTCCGATACGTACTGTTAACGAGTATTTGTATCCTTCGAACCTATACCTCTCGATTCTCATGTGTGTATTGTTGTTATTTTATATGCCTATGCAATACACCTCGTCGACATTGGTAACTGCTCTCCGCACTTACGTTTAAATAATGTTTCAGACCCGAGAAGATTGTACGTTCCTTTTATAACGCTTGTTTTTACGTATGAAGCGTTTCGTATCAATTTCGACATGACTCTCCGTTTTTATAACTATTATCTACCTGGTCATCGCGAGTAGCGAGAAACCCCCAAAGATTCTGACTAATTGACCGTAACAAACAGTTTCGTTTATATCGGCAGTTTAAAACGTTTCGAAGCTTCGCCACCGTCATTAGGAAACGCAATGGCCGCTCCAAATAATTCAGGTCCCTCAACCCATTGAACAATAATCCAATATTTTCTGTAAAAATAAATTCAGAGCAGAACGAGTGGAGAGCGAAAAAATTGCAAAACTCTAGCTTTTTCACTCGATCCATTTTTCGTTCGAAAGAGTCTGAAAAAAATTGGGCAGGTCCGTCGAGTTGGAGTGGATGAGATTGAAGCAGGATTTTTTTTCCTGTACCCGACGTCGAATCGCTGGCGCGAATCTTGATCGTAAATGTGACACGAAAATACTTTACATATATTTCGAGAATAAGCCAAATTAATTTACAGAGGCTAGAAAAAAATGGTGTGACGTATATTCGAAATGGAATGCCTCGTGTATGCATATGCAGGTTAAACGGAGCCAAGCTCGCAAAGTTAAGAGCACCAAGCTAAACGTAACGGATCTCTGAATAATTAAATAGTCGCGAGCAATTGGATAAATCGTCAGGGGACACGATAACCAGATTATTAATTGCTTACGAGTCCGAGACACGGCTATAAGATGCCAGAAGATTTCATATCTCACGAGATTATATACTACAGACATACTGTGTATATTCTCCTGCATGTGTACACTAGATGCATGTAGCACTCGAGATCGGTAGCGTGCACATATAACTAATTGAGCCGGTTAGTCCTCGGTGTCTCTCTCCTTCTGCTCGCGCCGTTGCTTTCGCGGTCAAATATCCGTAACTCGGTACGGGAAAATTCGAAAAATAATTTCTTCGCAACCGTCACAAAAAGGATGCAATTTATCGAAAGGATTCGATGTGAAAGAATTACGAAAAAAAAAAAAATTTTGTAGGTGAACCAACGTTTTAAACCATCCACTGGGAATGACGAAGAAAAAAAGTTCTCGAGCTTGGGAAAGACAAGAAGAAAATTCTGGCGAATCTCCTCGTGTGTTGAGAGAGTGACGATTTTATGGAGAGAGAAAAAAATGATACAAAACTGATGATAATACTCGTGATGATCGGAGTAATAACTTAATGAGGCTCTTGGATAAACGAGCAACTCTCTCGTGATTACGGGGTCCTATAAAACGCTCTCTCTATAGTATTTTATACATGAATATGAGCGTATAGGCACTTATAAACGACATTTTCGCCTCCAGGGGGCGAGAACCGAGGCGATAGGTCGTTCGGTGGTCTTTTGTGATCCCGCGAGAATGCAAAAAAAAATGCGCACACTCGATGTTTTCGTATAAACCGAATCTCACGATGTGTACTATGAAAAATAGAGGAAATCTCGTGTGTTATAAGCGACACAATTGGTCTCGCTATTTTACATACCCACAAGCTCAGCATTCATCAGATTTCGATATCGATTTCAAAATCCATCCATCGTAATACGAGAAACGTGAATCGTTCATTATATTCGGCATTTCGACATAAACAACAAGGAGGCAACGATCGTTTTACTATCATTGAAAAATTCGAAATAAAATATGGTACAGATGGATGATGTGCCTTCGCAAACGTTCAACATTTTTACCTTTCGTGTCAAGACAATCAACGCACGAATCAAAAGTTCATGTTTTTTTGCGTCTCCTAATGTCAAAACGAAACTTCCCATGCAATTGTATCGGGAGAAGCAGTTTCTCGAAGGAATCATGCACTAAAATTGAAGATGACGAGAAACGAAGAAAATTCCACCAAGTAAAATGATCGAAAGACACGGATATGGAGGAAAGTTTGCTAGGATTAACGGATATGTGAGAGGCTCACTCGGTCTTCGATATGTACGATCCATACGTGAAAGAGTAACTTTATACGATGCCGACGCGGTCGTAGCGTGGTTATCGCTATCTTAACGAGAATCGACAATTTTCTGGCCGCAGCATCGCGTCGCACGAAGATCGCGAAGCAATGTACGTACTTACGTACGTAAAACGTTTCATCCTGTACGTGTATACAGTGCACACACGCATGAAAACTTATCTATACAATGTGTGAGTCCTTGTCGATGTCTCTTGCAACGCCCCACAGTCCCACTAAGAATTCCAACTCATCTATATACATATTTTCGTATATAATATACACACAGGTTTGTGTATCTAGGTGAGCTGTGAGAAAAGATCTCCCTGAACCGATTCCGGGCATCACTCATTCTGGCGTGCCACCCGCCGCTGTAAGACGAGAGACATCGCGCTTTCATGCATATTTACTATATTCGTAAATGGAGAGAGTGAAAGCGTTCACTTTGCCATGCCTTCGTTTCATACATCGAAACACAGTGTCTTTATAGCGCAGTTACGAGGTGGGATAAAAAAATTTCGGAAATTGCGTTAACCACGCCC
This sequence comes from Hyposoter dolosus, assembly GCA_963921915.1. Classification (NCBI taxonomy): domain Eukaryota; kingdom Metazoa; phylum Arthropoda; class Insecta; order Hymenoptera; family Ichneumonidae; genus Hyposoter; species Hyposoter dolosus. The sequence continues at coordinate 12,077,870 of OY998130.1, read as the reverse complement.
ATGATAATTCTTTCCAGCACGTTTCCATTGCCTTGATATCTCGATGAAATGTGTGCGATGGACGTGAGTTTTCCAAGTAATCCAAAATAATCGCGTTTCAAAATTATTTCCGATCCTCTCGGGACTGTAAAGATTTCTATTTTCCTTTGAAACGTTCGGAATTGTTTTATTTTCGGATAACCGTAAAAAGCTCAAGATTGAGTCCGACAGGGAAGCAGGTGTAGAAGAAAAAATTAGCTGCCAGTAATTTATGGATATTTATGTGGTGTATATGTTTATGTACCTAGAGGAAATCGCGGGCGCTATGGGAACTAGACCGTTCTAGATATAAAGCGAGAGACGTATGTTCAAACTCCCACTTGGTGTGTAGATTTTGCTATCACTCTATCACTCTTGTTACTTTTCTCGTTTCTCGAGTCGGGTGTCTGAGATATACTCTCTCGTAATGCCGAGGACCATTCGTCTCGATCTCCTTTATTTGCCGATGGAAAGGAGCTCTCACAGGTCCACCTACGCCCTCGTCTTCGTATAAACATTGCTACAGCTCAAAGAACAGTCCGAGAGAGGTTTAAACGAGTATAAGGTAAGCTTTGATGTACCAACAGAGGGAGGATATATAAAGTGAGCAGGATACACGGATCGAAGTGTTTATACAGCCGAGCATCAGCCGCGCGATATGATGACCTGAGAAATTTTCATCTGGCAACCTTTCAATCATTCCCTCTGCAACACTGCGCGGCAACGGTCCGAGAATAACGTTCGCCTTCGTTTTCTTTATTTGCTTTCTTGAAACTTTCATGATCATGTTGTAAGGCGATGGTTAACTCTTCGTTTCTAGTTTTATTGCATCGATACTTGTTTCGTGTCTGCGTACGATTGCCCAACATTATACCAATAAGGGAACTAATAGCGATGAGAATATAAATTGGTAGGAAACTGAAATGCCACTCGCATCAGTTGACTCACGATTATTTGGTTATAGTTTTGATTGGGACTGTTTTCTACTAGTGGAAATTGGAGTAAACGATAATGAAGAGTAGAAAGAAATGAATTTATTACCGGAAATCGAAGTTCGTGTCTTCGTAAACGCCTGCTCGGTGAGAAAGAGACTCGGCGACTTGGCAGGATATTTACACCGTAAAATGCGAGCGCGTGCTTGATCCTATACGATCTGTTGTTGAGCATAGATCACCCTCTCTGAAATCTACTTCGTGGATCTACGGGATGCATAATCTTTCGCCTCCCGGTGTGAGTTACATTATCTCAGCGCGTGGAGAGAACCTTCCAATGCTAACGAAAGGGAACGTCCGTGTGTGTGTGTGTGTGTGTCTGTTGCGTGTATGAATTCGCCAACGAGTAAAGAATATCGGATGTGCTCCTATATACCGCCGATACCGGGGTCCGACTATATTTTCGTTCTATTCCGAAGGAGCCCCGCAACGCGTTTCCTTGCCCTATGGGATTCGAGGATCACGTATGGGAAACGCGCCTTGCGTGCCTGTGTAACACCACGAGGATGCAACGCGTGAGATAGAGGAGAACGACCGATAGGAGGAAGTATTTATGCATGTAACCCCATCTCCGGATCAAGGTATTCGCCTAACACGTGTACGATTCACGTGACCACACGAATTTTCAATCGACCGTCACGAATTCTTGCACGTTGTTGCAAATACTTGCTGGTCAGACGGAATTACTCGATGAAACCCTCGTTTTATCGACGCGAATGCCAAACAATTTCATTTATCGTACGCTATTCCATTTCGAACAAGTCGATACCTTTCTTTTCGACATATCAACATGCGCACTGATCGAACCAGCATTTCCACAGCTCTCGTAGCAACTTTTTCTTCATTCGTGTACAGCGAGGGCATGCATGTATCCCTCTGTAAAGACTCTCTTTCACTGCAAGGCGTCGCGGCGCTTAGTTTTTGGTATATATTTCGTGATTGGGAATTGTGCTCGACGTAGAAAGAGACCATCAAATCGTTGTTTACACGAAGAGCTTATGAAAGCGACGTTGCAGCATCAATGCTCATAGTTTGTTCACTACACTATCGAGACTTTATCTTTCTCGTTGTTTCTACAAAAGGGCAATTTTTTTAATGGCCTGCTTTAATCTCGTGCTCGTATCGGAATTGATAAAAATGCTATAAATCGCTGTACAATAAATCTGCCTCGTACGCCCATTCTTCAATCTCTTTCGTCGATTTATAAAGCTTAAAGGGAATGATTTTAAAGCAAGAATACGAGACTACCTCGGCATAAAATCAATATCATTCAAACATTTTTGCTCCCCCGTTATGATTTCCAACTTGATCTGTTTATTACATCATCATTCACCGATACAAAGTACATAACACGTCGTCGATACATCGAACGTTTGTAGAGGCAACCCATGGGAGCTTGGGATTGCCTCGAACAAAACATTGCTCTCAGAAGTTGGTTCCCGAGATTTATCGCGGTATTTTCTCAGTGCGTCAGCCAATCGATCTACAGAAAGACGAAAGATCGAAAGACCGAGGCACGGAGAACAAGAGAGAGTGAGAAAATAGAAACGAGTGGGAGAAAGACGAGACGAGAAACGAGGCGCGCGCGTTTCAAGTCGCAAAGCGATCTTTGAACTTTGCAGTCACCCTCCTAAGATATCAAGCATCGTACGTGCTCGTTGCACAGTGTTTGGTCTACGAGTATACTAGAGGTCCTCGGAGGATATCTCTCTCGTACTTTCGTACTGGCTGCTCAACGCGGTGTATTAGGCTCTTCCGAAGCAGCGCGCAGGAGGTGAAGGTGGAGGAAAGAAGAAGAGAATCGCAAAGGCAAGCTCTACCGATGCGAAACGGAGTAAATCGACAGACATGCACCTCCTATCCTTGTACCTGCCCCGATCGTCGATCAAAGGGAGCCGTTTCCTTTTGCCAAAGCTCACGCTCGTATAACGATACGTAACCCCTTCCGAATGTATAATACGAGGACGCTTATGTATACTATTCACACAGACACCGATGAATGAAACGAAGGAGGGTCGTTGTCGCGAGGAACTTGGAGAGATGAGAGATTCAGTCGATCATCGAGCAATCGGCAAGCCTGCGGCAGAAAACGATTCTTCCTAAGACTATACTTTGACCATCGTACACGTACCACTCTTTGTTGTAGGACGAGAGCTCCTCCAACAGGTGACTATCGCTCCTCGTGTGTGTATACCAAAAGGCACGCCATCAACGGCAGCAAAATGTCTAGCGGATGTTGACTTCTCACTGCCAGTCACTTCGTCCATCAATCGATCAAAAGAAACTGCTAAAGATTAGACTCTCCCGACAAAGTAAAATTTAGAGTTGAAGTTTGCATCGTTCGAACGCAACGAAATTCCGTTTTTTCTTGAGCAGATCTCAAGATTATTATTCAATGTTTAGTCAGGACAATAAATCGATGTTCTTCGGGATCCAAACTCAAAATCGGTCCAAAAATTGTTATGGTTTTTGAAATTGAACAAACAATGAATTGAAAAAGTATTTTTCGTTGGACACCAACGTTGCGAACTTCAATGTCATCGTAGATGGTAGTAAAGAAAGCAGAAAACGACGAAATAAAAAGATCGGTCAATCATGGAAATTAGTTGTAAGTGCAAGGGAGTTGCGAGATATGGTTGGTAGGCTTGAGTTGTACTACAGCTAGACGAGAAGATGACTGAACAGACGAAATGCTCCAAAGTCGTTTAAAACGTGAATGCAGTAGAATTTCAAATGAACGTAGAAAAATGAATCGACTTTTTTTTTCTTTGAAAAAAGCTCATGTGCAGCATCGACCTGCGTTTATCGTTTGCGCAAAACAGCTCGAGTTCCAAAGGTAAACGAACAGGGCTTGGACCATTCCAACAGGACATTTGCATTACGAGGAAACACCACGACAAACTTCGACTTCACGACAGTGGGCAAGGACGCCAAGAAGAAACCGGGAATAAGGATTCTGAAGGACACGCACGCACACACTGCAGAGTTCACTCTCCTCGATCACGACGACGACTATGACCGGTTTAGCGCCGTCGGCGCTCCAAACAAGAAGATCACGAGATTGGAAGAGGCGACTGACCAGTACACTCTGAATCGCGTGTGTGTTTACATTTTATCGAGAATATATAGAAAAGATTGGTGCGCTTTCGAAAAGCTTATGCGAGAAGCCACTTTAATGCATTCACACGTTCACGCAACAGAGAGTGCAATCCAACAGAACTTTGAGTTGATCTAAAGGGGAATCGGAAGCACAACAAGCCCTGCACCGATTCCTCTATCCCGAAAGACGAGGATACTCTTTTTAACCTGTTCGGAGGGTTCGCAAAGCAGAAAGATCTCGAGGATAAGCGAAGAGGGAACTCCCGGGACGACGAAATGTTGTATTTAGGGTCTCGCTGTCTCACTGACCACTGGGAATGAGTCTCAGAGCTGTGTCTCGTTCTGCACAGCACTTTCGCGCACACACATTAGCATATACCAAGTTTCAGACTGTCGGGACACTATATATCTGTCGTTTTTGTTGCCGGCAGAGATATCGTGTGCGGCGCAGTTTTATCGCGATGCTAAATTCACCGGGACGACAAGGGTTCAGAGATTTTGCTCGTTCGTATAGTTTTTGGTCAGAATATCCGCAACAACATGAATGGGAAATATTCCGCTAAAATTATGCATTCGGCGAACGTGTGCAATTTTATTTCTCTTTCGAATCCCAACCAATGGTGAATTTACGGCAAAAAATATACGATGACACACCCTAAGCTCCATTAATTCTCATGTGTTTTCTGATCTATTTCGTTGTTTACCTTTCACGCTACCAATTTTGCAACCCATTCAACTTAAACGGTCCGTAATTGTCGTCGTTTTGACACCAATTTTCTTTCTCCAATCTCAATACAAGCGTATAATCCCTGCCTACGAATGTCCTTTTTGCTCCACGGTCCGTGACACTCGAGCTCGACGCCGCGGTTGCAGCAGCAGCAGCAGCAGCAGCTGCCACTGCTTCAACGCCCAACTATCAACGACGGCCTTCACGGGCCTTTGCTAATTTCCTCGCGTGGGACTCGGTCACGCAGTTTCGATCGTTCGTTAGAGAAAAACTCTCTCGATATCGAGGGCCTCGCGACAGCGAAGAGTGAGAGGAACTTGAGAACAAGAGATCGGAGCGTGGGTATTCATATTTTCCACGCGTGAACGTACGTTCAACGAAATCTCGACGGAGCATGTTTGCTTGAAGAAAAACAAGAATATTAGAAGCCTGCCCGTAACAACGAGATAATACGAGTATCCTCAACATTCCCCGAATCTTTTTTCTCCCCATTTCTTTCCTTTTTTTCTTCAACTGATTCGGATACACTCGCCAACAACAAAATTCTCTTGTACTCCTCGTCCGGGAGTTCTTAAAACTCTGAAATATCAACCGGTCTGAACTCAAAGGACATATTGTGAAGCAGAGGTGCAAGAACCTCGAGTAAGCCCACTCCCCTACATACGGACGTTAAACTCATTCTCGTTGAATCTTTATTACCACAACGGACGCGAGCTCTCTCAGGCAACGAAACCATGCATGAGATTGTTACTACTATTCGCCTCTTTCAGAAGCGTGCGGAAAACGGCGGTGCGTTAAGCGCACGTGCAAATCGAAACGTTTATTAGTCGAGAAGACAGAGACAAAACGAGAAACAAGGGTGGGACAAGGATGGCTCGTGTAATTACTTCGGGCGTGTGCACCACTGTCCGGAGCACATTAAAGTTCGAAAACGCAAGTGCTAGCGTGATGGTGAACCGACTTGTCTCGTGCATGCACGCGAAACATTTCTTTTCGTTATCGGCACGAGATATTCCTGAGGCTAATTATCTGCAAGAATTCCTGAGCTCATTTCTGTTAGCAATCATGTTTTTATTCTTCGTTCTGCTCTCTAACCCTTTGTACAAAATCGGTCCACCCAAAAGGGTTGATGATCGTAATCAGCGTCTGAAATAAAGCAACGTTTCTATTTTATCATAAACAAATCGCAGATCTGCTCAAACTCCCTAATGAAGAGTTATCGATCGAAAGAAACCAACGCGATGGTTCCTACCCTTTCCCACTTAAATAAGGACATACCCGTATTTGTACTTCCTCACTCCTCAAGATCATGTCTTATATTTTCTCTTTCCTTTTACGAGCCCTCGGCTTGACGTCGCAATACAATGCTTAGGCGCATGATGCACACACACACATGCACCGCTGCTTCAGATACTTTAATGTCGAACATGCGTACGCAGAATAATACGCTGCCGCATGTAGGCTAATGCCAAGAAAGCATGACGAACTGCAAATACGACGTGGTGATTGATGATACGCATCATCACCCGTTGCCAGAGCGATAATACCTGCAAGACGATGGTATTATAATATCTTGAGCACTCAAACACACGTATTATCTCTAAACTTGAATATCCTCTGGTGTTTTATGAGCTTGATCAAGCGGAGGCAACCCTCCAGCTCATCGAGATACATCGCTTTGCGATGCGAAACGGATTCTTTTTAAAATAAAGAGATCTATGCAATTGTGCATGCCAACAGCGATTGTACGTACGGATTATGTTAGATAAAATGAAAGAAACTGGAAGTAACTGCGGAACATGCTACGTTGATCCCTTCGGCACTGGCAACCTGTTGTTCAGGCAGTCATTCTCATTTTTTTTCGAAAATTCCAACATTCACTCGAGAAAATCGATTTCCCCATATTCACGAAAGTTTTTGTCGTAATCCTCCGCAGTAATTTTTATCCCTTCATCGATCTCATCGTGAACTCCAAAAAGGCCGTGGAAAGGTCGCGGTTTTCGTTATAGAAAAAGAAGCGGAACGAACCGTTAATAATTCATGGTCATACGCAACCGTTCCACGGCGAGAAGCGACAGGGCCAGTGAAATGTAAAGAATTTAGACTAAGGTCGCACTTGTGTAGTGGTCAAAACAATAGGTTTGTGACCAGCACGGATTTACGATAACGCCATGACAGACATTTTCCATTAAAAGTTTGCTCAACGGCTCCAGGGCCGGACTATCGCCTCAGTTATCAACAAATGTAAATATCCAATTGTAAAAGTTGCAACAAAAGAGTATTTCACTTTTCTGACTTTTGGAGTTTTCGTACGTTTATAAGGATCGCGTGTATACTGCAATTTATCGGGCGGTTTCGGCACGAGAGATCGACGAATATTTTATAACGGTTTGCAATGAGACGACGAAGCCGGTTAAATGAGTGTATAGTCGTGGGTGAATGAGATTTTTCATTCGTTCCGCAAGCAGGGACGACGTAGACTTGCTCGCTGGCACCGTTATGCATAATCGATATTTTCAACCGGAATCGATGGTCTTTTTACAGCATTTTTTTTCTGCCGGATCGAGCGACCCGTTTAGAGTGGGCCTTGCGGCTAATTGCAGAACTCTTATGCACTATATCTATACACGCGCTCGATCTCGAATACACATGTGTACAACTAACTCGGGTTGCGTAAACTTATTTCACCCTCCGTCGATTCAAATCGATTCCAAATCGATCTGTGTAGCGACACGCAGGGTAGCCTGCCAGTGTCCCATGCATTCGCTCTCAAAAGAGAGACAAACCACCATTTATGCATGTGCTGCTGCACACGAAATCAGAATTCGCGTCACGCAATCACACCACGAAAAAAAAAAACATCATTCCAGACGAACCGTCGGATAGTTTTGCCCCGCGGGTTTTAACTCGAACGCGTAATTGATGGATTACGTATCGGGACACTGCACGCCTCAGCATTTTTTACAAAAAAAACTTGTATTATCCAATCGATTCCAGATAAATGTCGAAAATTGTAGCGCACCGCTTTCGGAACACGTTAAATACCAAAACAATTTTTTACGCTCTGATATCATCGGATCGTTGCATATTTCTTCACACTCTTTCCCATCTGTTTAACGCCTGGCGTAAAATTTCTTCATCGTTCTCTCTTTTCTCTCCTCGCCCTAAATTTCGTTTTAAAAAATAAGATTTCCGATTAAATTCGTTAACGGTGAATAGTTAAAATTTGAACGTCAAATTACAAATCTCATTGTGTCACTAGCCCCGCGCGGGTCCGGGCGCAGTGACTTTCGTGAGGAGTATGAAGCAACGAAAATAGATCAAGGATGCAAGATACATCGTGTGTAGCTCACGGTCAACTACAGTGAACTTTGGTACTTGCGACTCTTGTAAGCACCGTGTAGATGTCGAAAATCGTGATCGCCGGACACTCTGGAACGAGACTCGCTATCGCCCGCTGAGCGGAGCGATTCACCTGAGCCAGCAGCATTCATGTACCGGACACTTTTATTAGGATGAGAAAAAATTGAGACCTCATTTCTCGACGGATGATGAGAAATGAATGGATGCGCGGTGGTAATTAAGTGGGTCAAGTTCTATAAAAAAATCGTGTAACCACTTCTCAGCATCGATCGATATCAGGAAGAAAACTCAAAGAGCGTATGATTCCGAAAGAATTTTGTGCAATTATTTCTGAGAGCTATTTACAATCATTTCTTCCTCGGTGCGAGAACAAAAACGAGCCGCCCCATTGTAGGCTGCCAGGGGAAAAAAAAAAAAAGTTAATTCACGGTCAAACTAAAACATTATGGTTTCTGAAAGAGTGTGGGGAGAGACTGAAAGCAGTCACGAAGCCCATTTCTCTCACTTATATGTGTGACCTTTTGAAAGAGCAATACGCCGATTTTTACTTTGAAAACGAGAAGAAAAATATCAATAAGTACCGTTTCATGAGAGGGTTGGGTTACACGTCGTAGTCACACATTCATACATGCAAGCTGTGCACGTATTTCTATATATAAAAGTATAGTTTAAGCACATGTACACAGGCACGTAGTTTTACGACTGTTGCGCGGTATGTGATAGCACGCGTGCGCGAGAAAGATCGCCCGAAGCGTGTCGTCCTCGACTAGAGCTAGAGATAACGCGGCTTGACCGATTTCCCCGGCAAATTCAATTACACGTTGCTAATGCCAAAGCCGAGCCCGACGAGAAGCGCCGACCAGCCGTTATACACGCCCACGGCAAACCATCGTCCCTCGTACGCAGCATCTACGAAGAACCAGGAGAAAAGAGGAGCGAGAGAGAGAGAGAGAGAGAGAGAGCAAGAGGGCAAGAATAGAAAAACTACAGTCTATCAGCGTTTCCATCTCTCGTTTCTTCAAACGTTTGTTCTTTGGGACATCACGACACTCTGAACCATCGAAACACACGCACATATATACACCAACGTACAGGACACATGAGACCATGAATTTACATCTCTCCGGAGTCCGGGAAGTGTCGAGAGAATAGCCCAATGGAAATAGGCATATACGTCGTCTCTATGTATCTTTGGTTACATATATAGCCAGTAGATTCCGCGTGAGAAATTCACTCCGACCGTATCACACGCTCGCGTGTCTTTCACGTGTATCCTTTTTTTTTTTCATTACTTCCCGTTTTTCCACACTACTAGTATTATTCTAAATTGCTCATACGTTAAATTTATATGCGTTTGCTTAACATAGCTTCACCCAAATTACACTCACGTAAGCCCAATTCTTAAATTCTGTTTTACTCCGTATCTCAACCTTCCATCTGACTCGATAACACGCTCCAATTCTTTGGCAATCCTTCTCGTGCTGCAATAATAGTCTCGTCGTAACTAATAGTCGTTCTCGAGTTGTAAGAAATACTGAAAGCCTCGGTGTTCCTGGCAGATTTTGTAATTGTTCGAATTTATTGTCATCGTCTCTAAATAATTCCTTCGATAAGCTCGATAAACTGTTATTTATTTATGGCATACATCAGATGTGATGAAATTTGTGTGTTTGTATGAATGACTCTCAAAGTTTCAATGAAGAATAACCAAATTATCGACATTGCAACTTCGTCGAATAATAATGGGCATGACCGAGCACTATATTTGAGATATGTCAATAATAAGATCGTTCCATCATTTTCCCAACGAATGGCAAGAGAACATACACTTCGTGTTGCTAACTAGCAGCATTGCTACAACTCATTTATCGACGGCCATCAAATGATTTACGGGATCGTAAATGTTGGACGAGGTCCTGCCGGAGGTCGGAGATATAAGCGATCGTAGGAGATGAATGTTTGTCTATACGCGATAACTGCAAATTCGATTATTAAAAGTTTCAAGGTTTCAAATGAAATTAATTTTCATTTACCTCTTCCCGGCCATTCTTTCATATTTGGCATTACTTTAGGACGTGACGTGACGAAATCAAACGATGTAAAAATCGCGTCACCGCTCTATAAGAAAAATTTTCAGGTTCCATTTAAGTTGTTGAAAAAATTCTCTGCGCAGCTACAGAATTTGACCGAGAACGGGTTGACCCCGAGCTTCGGGTAAACCAGCTGATCGTATTCTCCAATCTGACGTCTGTCAATTTCTCCTGCTCATTCGATTGTTTTACATTGCACTTTGCGATATCTCGTGACAATAATCAAAAGTTTCTTACCCTCGTTTCTAGAGGTGAGCCCTCACCGGATGGCGTCAAGAATATAAGATTTTTTTTTTTTTAACTATCGTCAATCGATCGATCGTGATTGTTGCCTCTGAGAGGTGGCTCGAGCACAATGTATATGCGACAGAAATCGTCCGATCTAATATGACTGTAAAGCGTGAATGTACAACAAAGACTATTCAGCTGCCCGTAGCCTTTCTCTCTGTCAGTCGACTCCCTATCGAGCGACATCGAGCAAAAGGTTACAGTTATTGGCAATAAAAGAATGAATAAGCTTGGTGAACTATATAAGCTTCAGGAACCAAAATTATCGAACGCGTTTCCTCGAGGGCCAATTATTGTGATGAAAATGTTTTATAGACTCTGTTGATATAGTTGATATCGCGGAATATTGCACACGTTATTGTGGACTCGCGGGTTCAAAGCCCTCGAATAGATATAGGCATCTCATTATATCTGTAACAGGACCTCATTGTACCCATTACAACCCGGAAAGTTGTGCGCTCGAACTTAAGCGACTATGTACACATCTTTACACTGACATCCAGTCTACGTATCCGCAATAATAATAATAAAATGATCAAGCGATGGGGACATCGCAATGGCTCAGGCTGCGCCCTTATTGTTAGTGCAACCCGATGAAATAGAACGAAGCAATAGTTTTGGTCTGACAGTCTGAATCGAAAGAATCGAGTTTTTGACTGTAGAAACGAAGAGAAAATCCGTAAAGATAAAAACTATTCGTGAGTCTCGATTTTTCATACTGTAATATCAACACAAAACGGACGTTTCCAAATTGCGAAGAAATATTTCAGGAAATTTTTTTTCTTTGCATTTCGAAATAGAAATCAAAGTCTCTTTTTTCTTGAATTCCCCATACACACACGTGAACATCTCACATGCATTCGGAGTGCATGTACCGCGTTCACCATGAGAACCAGGCACGATTTACTCCCACACAAACTTTAACACCTACTTACGATCAAACGGGCAACGGGGGATTACATCTGACCGTAACACCCAGTTAATGGTTGTTTATGATTCTCGATCGGCATGGATCGTTCTCTCTCTCGGTCTCTTCTTTTTTTTTTTTATTAAAAACTCCCTTTCCCTCTCACTGTCTCTCATTCTTGCTTGATCGCTAAATTTATCTGAGCTGAGAAAAAGAAAAATATCGACGGCGAGGATGAATAATGAGTAAACACACGCTATGAACGATGAATCGAAGCGAAACTTCTCGATCTAGCAAGTTACAGAAATTATATTAATTACGATAAACCAATAAATAAACTAACTGGAAAAAGAAAGGTAAATTATCGGAAACAAGGTTAAGATGTTAAAACGCAACAATATTTCAAATCTTCTCCTTAAATGTTCTCAATCGCCAGAGAATTTATTGGCTCCGAAGTGTCGGATAGCTCGTTAACACAAGTGACGTCGTCGCATTCATCAAAGTACGAAGAGATCTGGACCGCGGAATGAGGATCTTTTAGAATGTTTTATACCGCGGAACTTGTCGATTCCATAATTGCAGTTCAGACGAAGAAAGATGTGCTTATCGTCCCCTCACCCTCCACCTTATTGCAGAGTTCGAATCATCCTCCATTTCTCTCCCTCTCATCCTTCTCTCGGAAAAAGGCGCAGTGAGAAATGCAACGGCTATCATTAGGATCATCACGAGAGATGCTCCTGAGACTGTGCTGTGCAATGTTCACGAGGAGCAACCAGGCGAGAGTAATCGCACTCACCCTTCCTCCAAAGGTGTGTGCACTGTGTGTACCAACTACCTAAGATACCTGCTCATGCAGCATCTCACCTCGTCTTACTAAAAGTGTTTGCCGCGATCATCACGCTTTATAGACTTTCATACATGCATAGATATAAGGCTGCATTGCTTTGTAATGTGCAGACATTATCACCAATACGATGATTCATAAAACATTAAAACTTTCCTATGACCAAAATTACAGAAAAGAAAATGCAGATTTCGCACTCGGCATCATTGAGATGAATAAATATTCAATCGAATCGTACGTTCGAGTGATCGCTGGCTTGAGAATTCCAACCGCTCCCAAGCGATACTCTCGAAGATAACTGATTAATTTGGTGAATACGAAGTTACGATGTAATTTAACGAAATCTTAATGTGAAAGTTTGTTCAATTCGTTTATTGCTTTTTTTTTTCGACCAAACGATTATTGGTTCTTCGCTCCCAGAAGGTCAAGTTTCGTATCCGCAGTAAAGATTAGCAGAAATAAAAATGGAACACTGGGAGTGTTCGGAAACGGAGTTACTAAGTGATTTGGAATTCGAAGTTAATGATTGGACGATTGGCTCGACGGGATGCGAGAGATCGAGAAACTCGTACGAGGTCCATAAAATGCTCGTAGGATCGCGCAACTACTGTTGGGAAGATCCATCAGCAATAGATGGCTTTTAACAGACAATATTACAGAGACAAGACAGAGGCGTCGTTGCGACTGCCCGATGCGGTAGACGCTACTTCCCGAGATAACGGTCATGGCACGTTTCGCAAATCTTTATACATATATAGATATGTTTACATTATCTACACGTATACATGGGACTCGAGCAACGACCATGCGGAACGTTACAGTCGAGTCTTTGCACAAACCAGAAAATATGTATGTACGTGTGCTGCATAGCGCAGAGTCCACAGCTGATAGGATATCCACCTGATGACCCAGTGACACGCTGCAAATTCTTAAAACGTTCGATATGTTCCTCGTTTTTGCCTGATCTCAGCAATACGTATCGCCATTACAGGTTCACACCCAACGAGATTCCAAATTATAATGCAGCATGTAATGCATATAATGATGGTTTTTACAATAATCGTGATAATGATAAAATTGATTCACACTTATTTTCAAGGATTTGCTAACCGTACAGTCACGCAGCAAAGTCGCTAAATTCGACAAAAACCAGCTCGACAGTGTTCCCTAATTGGTTCAGTTGATGCAAAGCCAAATGGAGCATCGGAATGACGACGAAACTGCTGGAGAATCGTAGAACAAAACAGAAAGTTATTTCTTGATATAGTTCATAGGACAACTACAAAGTTTTCTAAGAGAATCATTCACACATAGAAGGGATGAGTTAAATTTGAAAAGCTAGAGGGTTGATAATTAAATAATTAATTGGCATGTAAAATGACGTTGTAAATAGGTCGCGGGCGTTAGAGAGTTGGAAAAAATGGAGGATCCGTGTGAGAAATGATAATATTAACTGTTGTTGTTTTTCGTTGTTATGCAAACTTTCATTAAATCGAACAAGATGTATAATTAAGTTGGTTCGAACTTGAAAAGACGTTGGGATAGAATTTAATAAACTTGGTACTTTCCACGCGACTGTACGAGCGGTAAATCCTTTATCTCCTGCGTGTACTCGTTAATAAATACTACCCAGCTGTGAACGAGTACACATGGGCGTTATACCCGCAACGTGTGCCATATGAGAAAATTTTCTTTTAGCCTTGGGTCAAAGGAACGCGACGTAGAAATCGTTTAGCTCGCCTGCACGGTATTACGTTTAATATGTATTTCCCACGTTACGGTTTCTGGTACCCTCTTCCGCACATCGCTACAGCACCGACATCATAAGCAAACGAAGCTCGAACTCGCGTCTTTATTTTACAAGCTTTTACACTCTCGCTGCACAGACTTTATTAGCATATTAATTTACGTGGGACATGGTGCGCCTTTAATTATTGGCACAGGGGAGAAAATCCACGAGATGTATTCGACACGTAAGGAAAAGTAGCGAAGCATCTATTGCCCGAGTTACCATTTGTGTGGCAAACTCTCTTATACTCCATATTCGTAAAAACTTTACCATTTTTTTCCACTTACCATCATTTTACTCTTATAAGAAATAAACTTTTTTACATGGGACAAAAAAACTGGACGTAGGAAGAATTTCGAAACTTTAAATGATCGCGATATCATATCGATCTTTACTTCCGTTCCATCTTGGGCTTCGCGATACGATTGGACGCGAATGTAGAAATGAAAAATGAAAAAAATAGATAAAGTGAACTTGATCGAGGACGTATCTGAAACGTCGTCGATAAATCAAGACATCGATGAGTCAAAACCGGCAATACCGGAGATATAAATAGCGGCCATTTCTTCCGGACAATTTCCGCGGCGGAATATCGGGCGAGCGAGAGTTTGCATTGCGGAGATCTCGTTCCCTGGCGTGAAAACTAAGATAGTGCGACGAGGTGCGTGGGCGTACGCTGAGCGATAAGTCAATGTATCTCAATTGAACGGTGAGTCCTTGGATACAGATATGTAGCTCGCGGGGTGTAGGAACGTTCGGAAATGGCAGCTAAATAATTTCCCGGTCACGTTGCGTGCGCTCGATGCGTACAGCCTAACATCACTTTTTTCGACTTTACTCTTCGTTTTTTCTCGGACAGCTGGACTATTTTATGGTGCAAAAGCGCACCAATAGCTGGAAGGCTTGTTATATCAATGATCCGGGAGTACGAATCGACTGCATGCGTAGACGGGGACGAGGACGCGAAGAGTTTTACCCGCCATGTAGGAAGTTGAATCGGCAGTGAGTGAGAAGCAATTCTCTCGAGCAATGTCTACCTCCGAGAGATAGCGGAAAACGCACTGGAGAACGCACTGTTCATATGAAGGAACAGAAACGTTGGAAACCGACCCACGCCCTCGCCGCTTCGGCCAACCAACTATCGCCCATAAATTGTCCTTCTGCGCTGCTCCACTCGAGACTCAACTTTTCAATATACACTCACACACGCGCGCGATTGTACCTTGCGACGCAATAATACGGAATTACAGTGTTCGAATAACGCGCATGTGTGCGCACAGAGTCTGAGACAACGGCAAGTTTGAATTAAATAGGCGCACATGTCGGAACTCGATTGCTCGGACGTCTCACAACTTACGTTCAAGGAACGAACGTTTTTTCCTTTCGTCTCGTATCAAACTTTATAAATGTCCCCGACTTTGGAAAATTAAACCGCTAGTCGCGAGTTTAAATCAGTTCAAACTTGACAAAGTCGAAATCGACACGACGGCGAGGGAATTTTTATCCTTGATCAATAATCAGCCAAAGTTCTTAGTTGGCAAAATTTTTCTCGAACATTCGGTGTATTACCGAAACAACATGTGCACGTTCCTCAGGCCCACACCTATAATTCGTCCTACGACATTTTACTGGCAAGACGAAAAAAAATGCATGCCGGAAAGTTGTTTACGCACAGAGACCAAGTAGATGGGGAATAAAAGTAGAAAAATGCGGAATTGCAATGCCGAGGAAGGTTTCATTCATTGAACTGGGTAATAATATATTCGAAAGTTGACGGGAGTAAAACGAGATAACGCATTTGGTCAGGTCCTGGTATGCGTGATACCGTTTTAAAAGTCCGCTAAGAACGTGGGGTAGAACGGAGAAACCCTGGCTTGAGTTACTCGGGCCAAGAGAGTCGAGGGGATTGAAAAGAGTCAATTATATATGGGCCAGTTTGGTATGGGAATCGCATAGGAACGATCGGTAGCAATTGTGGTTTTATATCAAAGCGTGCCTTCGTAGTGAAAAGCGCGATAGTCAGGTTGAGTTATTTATACGATAAAAATATCAGTTGCCTCTATTATTACAGAACCTGATGGTGTGGTATGTCGTTTAGTTGCTTGGAGAGTGGGCAGAGTCCAAAGAATGGTATATGAGAGGTCTGTGTGTTTTAAGTTGCGAGCGAGCAGTACGAACCCCTTGCGTAAATCTCGGAACCATAGAGACACGCAAGCCGAAATGATTAATGATCGAAGATAATTAATTCATATCTCATTGGATCAAGATGAACGTCACGAGGATGTTCCTTGGCAAGAGCGACCGTTACTTTTCCCTTATTTCACGTGCAGTGGGTTAACAGGAAAGCGTTTGCAATCCCCGTGGGCTCGGTAATGACGATCGACCTCGCCGATTTCAACGTCCCGGAGCGTTCTTGTGAGAAGGAAGCGGAACAGTTAACGGGGCGCGTTCTTCTGGCGTAATATGTGCAAGCGCTGGTTTCAAGCCCAGGCTCTTTTTGTTCGTCCATCGCATTGTAGTTCCTGAGTATATACGACGATGGTAAAAACTCACGTATGGACCCGAGCAACATAATCAAGCTTCTTACTCGCCACATTTATCGGGCTTCGGTGATGATCGTTGTGCGCAAGAGTAACGTCGCTCGCGAAGGACTTTAACCGTCGGTCATTAGGAACACACGAGTTTATATACGACAAGCAGAAATAACGTTGCAAAAGTCCTTTTACTGACTGCTGTTTCTCCACACTCGTTATTGAACTTGCGCTGAAGGATAATCGGGACTACCCAGAATGAGAAACGGAAGGCGAGATTTGTGAGCTACGTCGAAAGTTACAACGACAGACACACCGAGTGAATGTTGCAAACCGGGAGATGGGTCTCACTGAGCTGTGAATTCGCCCGTTGTACATCACGGAAGGATTGAGGGGACGAAAGATGCCCCGCGACCCGGATCCCAACGATGAATTCCGTTTGCCCTGAAGCTTCATGATCACGAACTCTTACTTGTTGTGTTGTTTTTATCTCTGTTTCTCTTGTGCTCGCGCGGTTACTCCGCTCTCATATCGACAACACTCGCGGGCTTTCTTCAGTCTCGAGGGCATGCCTGACGATATTCTCATCCCCGCGACACGTCAGAGCTCTTCGATCGTCGTTGTCGTAGTCGTTGCTCGTGATCCACGCTTGAAAAAAATGTGAAAAAACATTCTGTGTGCTCTACGCGACCCGAGAAAGTCACCGATCGATGATCGTTTCAGTCTTTCCTTCGATCCCCCTACATTCGTACTATTTACATGAAATTTACATCTGGCAATGACTTCCGCGGTGTGCAAGACACGGACTCCTCGATGCGCAACGCCGTGGGTTCAGTAAATTTGCTTGCTCACTCGGCCATGTTTCTTTCATCGAGGTAGAAGCTCGTCCTGAATGAGGAACGAAGGATCGAAAGGGAACGATTGAAAAAGACGAGCGAGAAGCAGCAGAAGACGAAGAAGGAGAAGAAAAGGTGGAGAAGGCGAAGAGAGAGAGAGAGAGAGAGAGAGAGAAGAAGCGGGATATCCCCTCTCCTGTGGTGAACTCCGATGATACGGTGACCCACTGACACGTGGGAAACCGAGTGCAGACCCCCTTAAGTCTCCGGGCCGAAGACCAGGATAGAAAGAGACCATTAACGTGACTCTTCTCTGCAGCTGATTCAGGATTCGAACGCTTTTTTTTTTTTATACCAAGAGAACCACGGGAATGAGAGCCGACTCGGTGAGCCACGCTCTTTGACAATAATCTTTAAACTCCCTGAGAGAATATTCGCACCTTTGGTAAGACCTGTACAGTTTCGAAAGGATCCTTTAACGAGACCTTGCCCACCAAAGGAACACGAAAACTTTGTGAACGACGTTGTTGGCTTGCTTGATCGAGGTTACGGGATTTTTGCAGCAGTCACGCAATTAGGACGGATGAAATATTGCGGTATAATTAAGCCTTCGTTAGTTCGATCACGGTCTCAAACCTTCAAAATGAACCCGTGAGTCTCATCAACGAAAATATCGTAATGAGCATGAAAATGCATTTTCATTCTTTGCAATGTTCTACACTCGACCATTAAGCAGCCTTAAACTTTTAAAACGACACGATGAAATTTCTCACAACAAACTATCAACAGTTATTTTTCAAAATTTCGATCAAAAATCGATTCCTTTCGAACTTGAAGAATATTCTCTACCACGAATAGAATGCCTCTCTCATTGCAAGGCTATATAATTGTCTCCTGCCTCATCGTTGCGTAATTTCATGTCTTTTCATACACAAATCTATATGCTCGATGCATGTATCAACGCCTTCATTTACGTGGCGATCACTACTCAACAAAATGTCAGACCGACATCTCGGACTATTGATTACATACGAGAATACATAAATTCAATACGGAAGCGAGTGAACCAGAGACAGCGCATTGTACAAAGTTTCGTACTTACTTCTCGAGCAGGATCAACTTAATATCCTGGAAACATACATCGAACATATCGTTTCGACGATCAAACCACAAGGATTATTGCAAATTTCGCGATGCACCAAAGCTTCTGCTTAATTCGCATCAAATATCAGACAACGAAACGAACACAACGAACTGACAGAAATAGAACCGATCGGTTAACATGAAAATTTGATTGAATCGCATTCCAGATACTTCCGGATTCAAATTCCGATGTATATGAGTTTCTAGCGAGTGAATGACAAATGAAACGATGAATGGCAAAATATTTCACAATCAATGACAAAACGATCGCTGATGAATATCTGTGGGGTCACAAGACCCACCTGCTTATCTCGAGACTCGCTACTGTCACAGCTGCTGGTACAGTACGTTCTATTATTAGTAACAATACATAAAATACGCATACGCACACCTTTCGTTGCTTCTACGAAGCTTTTGCATATGTCCTATCGGACTATGTGACCCCACATCCTACGTAAGGCTGTATCACTCTCTCGGTTTATCATTCAGACCGCGAGAAAGCCGCGCGTATTATTGCGAAGGCATTAGACGCCCACTCGAATCAACACTCGAGTCCATACAACCAAAACGCTGTTTATCAAAGTTTAACTATTGAATACAATTTTAATTTTCCTCGTCGTGTCGATCGAGAATATCATAAGATGTGAACCTCAAATAAACGAGACATTAGAAACAAGTTTTATACGTCAATTGCATAATGAAGTGGAATAATATTTACAGAAGAGAAATAAAAATTGCAATTACGATCCACAAACTCATTCGAACCGAGAACTCTGTGAGAGAACTCGACGAAAATTTTACAGCGACGTCAATCAACGAGCCTTTTTGGAAATAAATATTTCACCGATCATTCCTATGGCAATCGTTTGACCCGTTTTGTCCGAAAATTCTATTGGAATTATTCATTCTTATTTTCTCGTCTTTTCACCGTTACGTTTCACCCCTTCGATGTATTAGTTCATGTATACGCAAGAATGCGCGGACTTTTATCGCAACTGGTCGATGTCGAATTGAGTATAGACGCGGACACAATGAAGCACGATCGAATTCATTGTACGAAACAGGGAGACGTAGGGAAGAGGAAAGAGAGGGTTACCGCGAGCAAAGAAACGTGCGAAAGTAAGCAAGAAGTATCCGAAGCGAAACAGGCATTAGATTCCCTTATCGTCGTGATCAATCGTGGTCGTAGTTCTAGTTGGGTTCTCGAGACCTCCACCCGGTTTTATATGGATCGTTTGGGTCTTATGGTAACGTTCATGGGAAATGGCAAAGACCGCGACGTTGAGGACAGCAAAAAAAATGGTCTCTCTCGTAACACGGGACGACCTTTGAATCGATCGCGGCCCCCGAGAGCACACAATGTTACAAAGAAAATAAAAAGGCATGAGGAAAGAAGAGAAAGAAAAAAGACGAAGCGAAGAAAAACAAAAGGAAAGAAAAGAAAAAAGAATAACGATCCCGCGCGGTCTCTCGATCGTTGTTCTATGCAAATTCGAGGCGTGATTCCGGTGAGCTCTCTTTCTATTTCGCGACGATACCGAAACGTGAGAGAGCACAGGACGCGCTTCTCTCGACCTCAGCTCCTTTCTCTACCAACGTCTTTAACGTCATACGGAGATTCATCGGTTTTATCTTTCCGCTTTATCTCACCTTTATCGATTTTACCCAACCTCGAAAGAGCGTGCTACTTAACAATTTGTTTCTTTCGCCTTTGATTACCTCAGTACTACACAGTCAATTACAATTAGATCTATGTGCTTCCGCAAACATTTCTGAGCCATTCGATTTCCCTTTCCGATCCAATACGCTTCGCAAGATACAGTCAGATTTCTCGTAAACCGTAACTATCCGTTCGACCTTCAAAATTCTCAGGAATGAGTCCTAAATCTTTACAGACCGGCAGCATCTCAAATACAAACGAAATTGCCATCATGGCAATTTCTACATCGATGCAGAATCGAGTGGCACTCGAAATTTCCAAAGATATTGTTCATTCATTTGTTTTTATATACTATATGCAAAGACAAATTGCCAGAACGAGTTTACGAAAGATTCGACTGTGAAGAAACATTTATAATCACACGTTTCTACACGAATATACAGAGTTATCGATGCACCTGCCATTTCCTGGCACTTTGTTTGCACGGTAATATAAAACTGAGAGGATATATGGTCAAGGCGCGCAATACACATCGAGAGATCAATGCGGCAAAGCTTCTACTCGCCGCGTATCTCGCTCAAACGGTTTTCACCAAATATATCTCTATATACACACGTGGCTCAACTATGCAATTGAAACGCGATCGAATATTTCCATGATACCCGACATTAGCAAGATCTTGGCGAGAGCCAATGCCACAAGCGTGCACCATTCCGGGGAAAAAAAAGTGAAAGAGACGCTTGTTCGTGGACGAAAATAAAAAAGTTGGAAAAGTACGTGAAACTCGAAATATAAAACATTTTTTATAAAATATTGAATTTGCGAAAAAAATCATGAAAAGACTCATCAAGAAAAATTACATCATTCGATGTCCGCAATGAGTCCTCCGGTTGTCGGAGAATATTTTGAAAAAACGAAATTGGTGAAGGTCAGAGCCTTGACGATCGGGTTGAAAATATAATTCGTATGAATATAAAATTCACAGTTGAATGGGGTTAATCATGACACCTCACGTTCCTAATCATAGAACAAATGCCCCGAGGACACGGGACTTCTTTTCCCTGTGATGCGACAGATTTTGATTGCATACTTTCACGTCGATAGATACAAACATACACGTACATTGTCAAACGAGAGGAAAAGAGATGGAAACAGGAAAGAGGCTGAGTTATAGCTTCGCGCAAGAGTTTCCCGACCGACCGGATCGGTTCTTGTCGCGTACAGTCTCTCGTTATAAACAAGAGAGACAAAATGGAGAAAGAGAGAAAGAGGGAGGGGGGATAGGCGAGAGAAATTCAAAGATCAAAGCGGAAGGGACTACTTCTTCTCACTTATGTATTCAAATAAGACGTTTGCACAAGCTCGGCTTTCCCGAAATCAACATCGAGACTCGTGAATAAAATTCAATATCACGAATTCATTATATTCCCTAATTTAATCTCCCAGTTTCTAATATTCCGTTCGCGACTATTCACTTTTTCTGCTTTGCTCGAATATTCCTCAAATATAATTAAACATTTATGATACTTTTCCGGTTAATAAAAAAGAAACGTAGTTATATTATCATAAAGTAACCTGATGAGTTCTTTATTTGCAGAAACTTTCTCGATTAATTTCTACAACGAATTTCAATCACAACTTACGAAATAGTTATTTCGAGATAAAAAGAAAACGACGAAAAGACTGTACCCTTTTGAATAAATAAAAAATGAAAGAACAAATCTAAATACAAATTGTTTCCACCAGTCTCCTTAATGATACGTTGGCAAACAAATAATAATTTATTAGATCTCGATGGATGGCTGAAGTAAAAAATCCTGTTATAATCATAACCTTAAGATTCTACCACGTGAGAAAGCATAACAACAAAAATAAGTTGTGCTCGTAAATAAAATGAAAAATAAAAACTCCTCGAATAGATTTGCATCCATTTCGTAGCGTAATCTTCTCGATCTCGTATAGCGAGTTTCCCGGCGATTAAGTTATTGCCCATTCACAGGCTAATTAGTTGAAATTAGTGAATCTTAGAGGTAACAGTAATTAGTTGTTTCGCTTGGTAACGAGCTGTGGGTATAAATTTGTTTGGTGGTGTAATTGAGAGCAAATTTTAATAGTTCACCAATCGACAAAACGGGGAATTATAACAAGACCCCCTAGGAAGACTGTTCAGTTCGGATCAACGAACTTTTCACACATTTGTATATCCATGTCTTGTGTACACAATTTAGCCATGTGTGTGTATCGATAATTCTTGACTCTGTAAAGCTTGGGCGTGGCTTTCGTCGATTATACACTTTTGCCTCCTTATATCCTTTCGCTATTTCCCTATATACCTATATCTATATATCTATATATATGTGTGTGAATAACTAAGTCGCCCTGAACATGGAGATTCATGAAAATTGTGCAATTCACAGACTTCTTCTCGTTCGAGTCTCCCACGCGAGAGTATTACGCTCTATCGCTCCGAATTTCCCTGCTTATAAAACACACGTATGTACAGCCTTGTTAAGACGTATTTATGGCTCGTGTCGTACTTAAATTTTGTCTAGAGCAGTAAAGTCTTGTCCTTTTACATGAAAATAAAGATCATTGACGCTAAAACACGAACTAGACGACAATTCCTGCTTCAAGGTTTTCTTATACGCACCCTGAGAGAGACAGGGAGAGAGAGAGAGAGAGAGAGGCTAGCTTCAATAAATCTTTCGCCTCGCTACGGTTAAATAACTCGAACGAGTAACAAATGTACAAGTTTGACTGCCTGGCCCTTCAACTCGATAATCAATTTCGATACATCAGTGACAATCATTGTCAGGCCTTTTCCTGGTACATTGTATCCTTTTAATATTTTTACAAATAAAATTCCCAATATATTCAGTTAGACTGAAAACTTTAATTTTACCGAATGATTGATCGAAAAAATTTACCTCGACACTCGAAATATTTCATATAATGGAGAAACGGAACAGTTTTCATTTTTTCAAAACTTTTTCAAGTTTGAACAATTATCAGAACTCAATGAGAATAAACAGTCTTATCTCAATAAATATTAAGCAATCGATGTTTATCATTCTGTTATTGAGGATTTTCGTCACTGAATGAAAATCTTTCAAGACTTTGATCCGTGACTGAAAATAGCAAATGTGTATGGTTTTTTTTTTTTTTTTCAAAGATAACGCGTATCCGTGATATCGAGATTTGCATAAAACATTGATCGCAGGTATGAAAAGCTTGAAATGTTAATTTTTTGCCATATGGAAAGTCGACACCCCCGCTCAGTGTACGCGTCGTGTGGGTAAAAATCAGCACCATAAAATCTTGTCTCTCGCGACTCTCGCCCAGCCTCGATATGTTTCCCGATTAATTACTACGCAACCGATCGGATCAATCGGTTTGACTGTTCGCTTTAGCGGTGTCCAGCCACGGGGTGTCCGTCTCGTCGACAGATACACGTCCTCGTGGCTTTCAGGTTACCCCTTGAGAAAGAGCGATAGAGAAACGAGGGAGAAAGAGAAAATACATTTTTTCTACGCACCTATAGATCGATCGTTCAAACAAGATCGTGTCGCTCGCGCTCCCGTACAATCTGATCTATTTTTTCCCTTCACTCACCTTTTCTTCTCTCGTGATCTCCGATAACGTGTCTTTGCTGACGTGTTGTTACTGACATAATAATTTGACAGCTGTACTACTCGGTGAGCATAAATAAAAACAAAAACACGACAGTTCGCTTGCGTTAACGTAATCAACCAAAATCGTATCAATACATGGGAACAATTCTGCACTCGAGCACTCTGTTTCCCAAGCTAACGTTAACGAGCGTGAATAACTGAATTCGCGCACGTTTAATTGAAGAATTACGAAAAAAAAAAATCATATAAAACGTTCGAAAGAATTTGTATCCTCCTTTTTATCGTTTCTTTCTCTTCAAAATGTTGTGGTCATTCTTGATAATTAAATCAGTGTAATTTTTGAAAACGTCGAGATATCGAATATCTTCGTGAATTTAATATTAAAATGAATATGTGCCGTTGGTGGAATTTTCGTTGAAAATTGATGGAATGGAGCGTATGTAACTTGCGAGAAACACGCACCTGCTGTTCTCGCGGTACCGAGAGACTCGGTCTTCTGGTCCCGCAACTTCCCCACGCAATTGCGGTCCTCGCGCGAATATATATGCGTTCTCGCGTCGAGAGCGATATTCCTCAGAGCAGACGCGTGGGTGGGCCGCTCCTCGCAGAGTTACGCAGGAAATGCAGCGTATTCGAACGTTTACAATATCTATAGGCATCGAATGTTGTTCGCACACAGGAGACAGACAACATTTCGGTTCGAACGCCCTTTTTTTTTGTAAACTACAGAAGATTTACAATTTTGAATTCAACTAATTTTGTATCGGTGGCGAAAAAAATGGGATTTACAAACGTGACTTTCATTTATATCATTATTCCGATTTCTATTGCGGTGACTAAATATTCTCCATCAACCAGCACATGCGACGATGCATACTTTCGCGAACTATAAATTCCAAGGACCCGCCAGAGAAAAATTCTTATTTATTGGCTCAAGTCAACAGACGTCTGAGCGAGTGTGGGGGCGTGTGAAAAATTTGACATATTTATCGACTTTCATTGAATAATCCAACGAGAGTGCGAGTGAAAGAGAAACTCGAACCAACGAGCTTTTCTTTTCACTGTGACTGAGAATATTTCAAAATAACTTGTTCGATCCTTCCAACTGCATGAATTATTCGTTATTGTTACAAAATCAAACGCAACTTCGTTGAGCATGATCAGAATTTTTATTATTTTTCATGTGCACAAAAGTAACGATGTTGCTCGTCTTGAATATTTCAGGAATTCCTACAACAGAATTTCAGATGATCGACAACTGGCAAGCAAAAAGACAAAACTCGCAACAATCAGATCGAGAATCGTGAAATTTAGGGCCTTTTGCTTCTCAGGATCACGAGTACGCCTCATTTATCGCTCTCGCTGATATTTACTCCAGCAACAAATATTCCAAAGATGAGAGATACATATATTTAAATGCGAGAAAGAGCAGAATGTCTTTATTACCACTCGGTTGCTGGATACAAAACATAGAGCCTGGCTTATGATCTCCCTCGTGATCGTATATGGACGACGATCTAATGTAATAAAAGTATAATCCCTACTGGTACACTTGGTTCACGTTATTTCCATTTTATAGCGTAAGAGAGAACGGCCATGTGATATAAACATAAATGCGACAAATGGGAATAATAAGAATGTGGAGAGGGAACTTGTATTAAAGGAGGAGAAATAATGATGTTTCGTGTATCAAATTTAAAGCGATTCTTTTTCACTTTATCCACGAAACGAGTGTGCCAAAGGTTCGACGATTTACAAACACGATATTCCGTGGCTTCGAGATGTTCTTTGGAGAGTTCATTGACGTTTGAAAATGGATATAAAGAAAAAAAATAAAACATTTGCCTGACTTTTCTCTTTTTTTTTTTTTTTCTTTCAAACGTGCCACATCGAAAAATTCGAATCCAATTCGCATGCGTCGTAAATGCTGTCAAGTATCATTATGCTTCGACGCGAAGCAAAGCTGATATTCTCGCTCGCCGACTTCAACCGACATTTATGATATGGAAAAAGTATAAAACGAGAATAAAGACCGGGCGAAGGAACCTGCAGAGAGACGAGATCGGAATACTCTAGAGAGACTGTTCATTGTTCGTTCCACATGTACGCGTGTTCTCGCATTCGCAAATGGAGATCCTAAAGTAGAAATTTGCAATATCTACAAGGCGTTCGATCCGTTTCGAACTTACGATCTGCTTTTCAGTGGCAAAAAAATGAAAAAATAGTCAGACTGATCGAAAATTTGTTCAGGAGAATGGATCATGAGAAAAATTCATTCGAAGAAAATGAATACGAAATTAATTTTATTCTTTTGAGACAAAATTTGAAAAACTCGAAGATAGGACGATAGAAATTATAAAAAGGATCGAATTTTTGATGGGGAAGTCCCCATATATGAAGTGTAATATAATTTACAAGAGGATTCTCTCTTTGTGGTACTTTGCGGTGGGTATAGGATCCCTGTCAGCGTCACTCATATCTATGGGCAGTCTCGCAGCAAAATACGCCGGGGCGTCGAGTGAACAAGTTGCATTGATCGTTAATTGGCTGGAACAGAGGGTCTTGGTGTTCCTTGCACGTTATATATACGAGAACAGCAGGCACACGCGGTACAAATAAAAGGGATGAAGACCTATATATGGATGAAAGACATTCGTCATACCACGACGCTTACATTCACTATAGAATAGAAATCACACGAACGCAGCTTCGTTCATTTCCAACACGAGGAAACTTTTGCACTCGCCTCCAATATGCGTACTGCACGATATTACACGATATACGAGCTATTCAACGTCGAATTTCAATCTCTGCTAATTTAAAAAAAAAGAACGAAATAATTTGATTGACTCTTAACCCTTTGGAGTGCGGAAATCCTATAAGTGCATATTGGGTCAATCTGACCCGAAGCGTTTTTCAAACCGTTGTATTCCGGTAAATAAGCATTTTTTGTTTTTTTTTTGTCTAGACGTTTTCTGTGGTAAATTATCCATAATTCATGGCCCTAAACTTACTTTTTGACAAAAACGAAAAGTAAATGCCAAAACAGTCGTTGCGATTAGATGCCAAACAATCGGTGACGGAAAATTGTTGGGGTCAAAATGACCCAGTATGTACTCAAAGGGTTAAAGCAACGACTTTTTACGATTCCGGAAATCCGTTTCGAGTTGAAATTCACAGCAGCTGGGAGCAAATGGTTTTTATCTTTTGTAAAAACTGTACGAAGAACAGCGGCAAATTTTTAGAACGTTCTTTGCGAAGAATTGAAAAGAAAGAAGCAGATGATTGATTTTTGACGTGGAAAGTCCTATATATTTGTATGTCAATGCATATATACTGAGTTATATTGTTTGAATGGATGCGACCTTGCTGCCTCATGCAGAAGGGCAACCCCAACGAGTTTAGCTCTGTTACACGCGGATCGTTGCCCCCTTGCTCGTTGCCAAGAGGGTGGAACGGATTATAATGCATCTGCAAAAACAGGAAAGGGGATCGAAAGCGCGGCCAGGCTCTGGGCTGTTGTTTCATCGTTTGGGGTGAAGTTGAAGAATTTCAGGCTCGTAACAGCACCAGCCAGCCATTTCATTATCGCACAAGTGCCATTTTGTCATGAATATTGTGCGAAGAGTTAAAAAAAAATTGCTACGATTGTGTTTTACGAATGCGTTGATTTTGGCTCTTCAAACGAGGCCATTTTTCTGGACAATGAATCGAACGAAAATAGCAAATGAAATACTATCGAGTTGTATAAAAACGATGGGAAATGGACAGACGCCAAAAAATCTTGGTTGACTTAACCTCGTATCGATCAAATACGTGCGGAGTTCGCGCCCTTCGTAAAGCCTCCAGAAATATATAAATAGCAAGCGCCCTTTTTTCCGTATTCGAGCCACGTTTTCGGGAGACTCAACGCACCTCCAGAATTTTGAGAACTTTCTCCGAGGACATTCGCACGTGAATTCCGAGTCCTGTTCCTCCGCAGATACGTAGAAATTCTGCCATACACGATTTTCTTGTCTTTTTCGTTACCGCAGTACATTCGGAATAAAAAAATCCATACTTATTCTCCATGGGCGTTGCCTTTGCAAGACATAGTCGCGGCGACGGTGTACACGAGAAGAAAAAACGATTTTATTTTCTCTAACCAACAAACTAATGGAAAAGCGATCATTTATAAAAATATTCCTGAACTAGAATTTATCAGAAAATTCGTATATCGATCAATCAGACATTCCCTGCTTGACTGAACGTTTTTCGAGGTCTCGACCAAATCTGACACTTTCCAAATGCCCCCAGTACCTTTTCACATACGAACACGAATACGTAAATGTTTTTTTTTTTAATTATTTTTTATTAAAAAGCACCTGAATATTCGCCCCAAGCATGTACACGTTTTCAACGTCTCAATTAATTATTACCGAACAAAATTTATTGCGTGCAAATTCCCAATCAAAGACTCGCGCTATCGGCATCGAGGAGGAGTCGAGGCCGATACGTGTTTCTCTCATTTTAACTACTGGAGCTGGGCACAACGCCGCCAGAGAGTAAACTCATACCGCGATTTCTGCATCGCAACACTACTCCCGGGTGCGTCTTGAGACGCGATCTCTCCACACCTTCCATGTCTCGTGTGTCTATTGCTTCGAGTTCTATACGTAATTTATAAGATACGCCAACCTATTATATGCAGTGCATAATGTACGAATATCTGTAGGTATACGATATGTACGATGTATCGACGACATACACGGGCTTTTTCGTCTCGAATTCGTTTTCATTATCGTTGTTCAAATTTATAGACCAATGGGGCCGAATTTTTGCATGTTTTTCTTCACAACTCGACAGCAAGCATAGTAAAATGCAATAATTTTACGAAAACTTCGATGTGTTACGGTTTTTAAATCTCGTTTAAAAGTTCTACGAGAAAAAAATTCGTGAAAAAATCGAAAAAGGTCCTTTGTGTTACGTGAAGTGAATTCTGAAGCGATGAGTCGAAACAATGAGAAAAATGGTTGACATTGAGAGCTTGGTACGAAAAACCCCGTATCTTATACGTACGAACGTGTATAGTTTAGAAATCTGCTGATATATTTCTCCAGAGATTTCTTCGTGTGGCCCACGGTTCGATGCGTGTGCGTTTGTATCCGCCCAGGCTGTTGGCGCCTCCAACTCTAGAGGCAACGTGTCGAGACACTCCTGTGAGATACGCCGGTATTGTAAGAGTCCCGATGTATAAGAAAAGATTGCTCAAGCAAGGACAGAATTCAGTCTGCTAACGAGATCTTTGGGAGAGTCTGGCGATCGGCAATTAAGAATTGCCACCGAGGCTTTATTTTTAAACCATTCCCTTCGCAGTTTCTTTCATTGTCTTTCTCCCGATCAACGGCTGTTCTCTCCTATAAATCCCTTTCGTCCAGATTGAATCTTAAGAATCGTTAGATTCGTTTCTTTCTTCCCTTTTGTCAAAATATTCTCATTCGTCAAAAGTTTGTCGTTTTCAGTCCGTCGTCGCGTTACGTCCTTTCACTTATAGTGCTTCCCATCGTATTTCGTCTTGGTCTTGTTTCCTTTCGTGTAAATTTTATCCTTAACGTTTTATAAATTAAACGTACTCTGCTTACGCGTAGGTTTATTTCCAATCGAACGCACATCGTGCGAAATATCGATGCCGATCGATATCTATCTTTGAAATATTGCGTACACGTCGAAGGAGAATAAATATACATGGGAAGCAAGCAGAAAGAGACTAAAACGAGGTTGGCTGAAGACGCACCGAGGGCTTCCCAATGTAACAAGAAAGAAAAGAGAAAGAACACTTCATCACTGCGATTTCACACGGAGCCTTGGAATTCCAGTACCGACTGAGTAATATAGATCGACGAGTTGGTGCGCGAAAACCGTTTTTTTTTTTTCTATTCTGATCAAAGAGCTCGTTAGTAAGACTTTTGCAAAAAGTTCTACCGTGTGCAACTTGTTAAGGAAACATCATTTATTTCCTACACGAAAACAACTTTTCCACTTTTGTACGAAAGGTGTGAATTCTACAATCCTTACCGTTTCGAAATGAATCTAGCAAATCTTCTGTCTGACCATGCGTCGACTGTTACTACTGGGAGTGTTTGCCGTCACGCTCCGAGGCTCCGGTGTTTTAAATCAACCTAAAGTTTCACTCGTTCTTCGTGTTTTCATGAATTTTCATCGAGGCTACAACTCAATAATCGTTACTTCAAAGTTTTCTCATCAACAAATGAATTTTTCGTTCATCAAGTTACGATCGACGTCAGTCACACTTGATGAAATTTTTAAATTCATTTGATAATTATACAAATTAATGGAATAATTCGATGCCATGGCAAATTTGACTGTGAATAAGTTTTGAATAAAGGTCAAAAGTGTGATAAAAAAGTAATACAAACTAAACATAGAGATCCTAGGTTTACTGCACGGCAGACATGAGAAAGGTCGCTGCAGAGCGTTCACGCGATCGGTAATCCGATCCTTGTCAATATAGAATCGACTCGTTGCATTTATATACCGATGATATTTGAACACCTTCTGTATGTCCGTTTCATACTTCTCAACCACAGACTCAACGCTTACTTCGCCGGTCCATCGCGATTTTACAAAGGACATTCCAGGTCAGCCCTGTGTTCGTGGACTAGACACAATTTTTTGATCGACTGCTTTTTCACGTGATGATTCAAATTCTGCGGTTAGCGAGATGGGGAAAAATACTATTTTGCAATGTGAATTGTGATTTAGTTGCGAATGAAAAAAAAAAACTTAATTTTCGCATAATTTAACGATGACACCGTTAAAAACTGGAGAGAATTTCCAAACCAGCGTAAATGTGAACGTGCAAAGTATTTTTAATGCAATCGTACGACGTACAAAGTCAAAATAAATATTGCAAAAGTCCAAGGTCACAGGTCAGCTAATTTGAGAGCAGAATTCCCCGTATATGTATTGACTGTCTAGGAAAATGATCTGTATACGAATATACAATGGTGTCATCGAAGGGAATGCTTCTCGGGATACTTTGACTATAATAACAGAGATTTGAAACTCGAAGCCACAACTGCAATGGCATAGGAACTGTGAGCCGATCTCGCCCCAGAAGATACAGATTAGAAAGGCTTGGGCACGTTTTAAATATCAGGCGATTCAAGGATTTCTTTATTGCGAAAATAGTTCGGAGCTTTTTTTGTTTGTGAAAAGATAAAATTTGGAATGGAAGTTGATACGTAACTCGAGTGAGAAATTGTTTGTGATGAATGTTGAATTTTTAAATGTTTCAGGCGATATTGAAGACTGTCTGGTAGCTCCGGTATCACAAGGCCAGTTCACACCACTACCGGAAGCCCTTTGCTGGGCGATACTCGAGCTAACGTCCCAGAGACAAGCGGCTACACTCGACACACTCAGATCAGCATTAAGAAATGCATTTCCTACGATGCAACGACCGAATCGGGAGCTCGTTTACGATGCCCTGGCTAAGCTTATGCAGGAACGAAAGATCTATCACACGTCGCAGGGCTACTTCGTCGTCACGCCTGAGACGAGAAGACTCAGACGTGATTCCGGTAGTTCGAGAAGAAATTCACGAGAACTTACCAGTTGTCGTGGTCAGGGTGGTATGCTCATGAGCAACGACGAGGCCATGGCACTCGTTCATGGCGAGATGCTTACACTCAGGGACGGAAATGTCACGCATCAGGCCGTACAGACCAATCTCGCAGATGTCATTTGCGGAGGTAAACCATTTTTTCATTAATATTCTTCCTTTCTTCCAATATTGCTCATTATTTTTTTTCATTCTTGTCCACATTTTCATTGCACACTGCTCTGCGCCCAACTGTTTCGAAATTTATTCAAAAATTGAGTGTTTTTTTATTTTGTCACACGAAAAATTACGTTCGAGAAATTTTGATAAAAATCTATAAACATTTTGTTTTGTTTTTGATTCTAATTATGTCCTCCGTTATAATATTTTATCGTCTGCAAG
Source organism: Hyposoter dolosus (assembly GCA_963921915.1). Lineage (NCBI taxonomy): Eukaryota > Metazoa > Arthropoda > Insecta > Hymenoptera > Ichneumonidae > Hyposoter > Hyposoter dolosus. The sequence goes on along the minus strand of OY998130.1, from coordinate 12,045,946 downwards.
TCCCTAGGGCTCGTTTTTCTTATTAATGTTTCGTCTTTTTTTTTCGTCCCTTTTCACCATCGAACCATATGCGAGGGTGATTCTTTTGCCGCCGACAATTCCGCGTTTATGTTGTCGGCGTCCTTGGCTTAAGAGGTGCCCGCCGTCTGACCTGTTCTACCTGTGCCAATCATTTCGAGTCTTCATACGAGAACCGACTCTCATCTTGAAAGATCGTTTTTCATCGTCAAACGAAGATGAAAAACGCACGCACACACACGCACACACACACACATAGACAAGCACAAATATTCGTAATGAAAGTTCCCTCGTGTTGCGAATCTCGCCGACGATTTGCGCGAAAATAATTATTGCTTATTCATAAAGCCATGTCGCGGAAGGGAACACGTTGAAAGCGCGAATCGGTGCGATGAGGTAAAAAATTTTTTTTAAATAAGTTGATGGCAAATTCCGAAAATCCGGTTATTCAAATAGCAAATTTCAGGGGTCAAAAGATTTAATGGGATTTGGTCGATTTGCCTATCTGTACGATATGAATAAATAGTCCCGTTATACTCGATGCATGAATTCCACGAGAGATGGAAAACCGTAAATAAAAAATGTTAATTTAATGATATAGCTATGATAATTTATTCGTTGGTTAATTACAGGCAACCCGAACGACAAGGTGCTGTTCGCGCGATGCAGATCAGTACCCGGACGCCTGGAAAGGCGGCATTCCCTTCGACTATGGGGCTCGGCGAGACGCCTTCACAGAAGCGGAAGTTCACGGTCACTGCCGCGAAGGCCGGATCGAAGCGATACATCGTCGAGCGCCGAGTACGCGAGCACTGACAGCACGCCTCACAGTCCGACGAGTGAGTCGAAATGTCGGGGAAAGGGCTGTTTTCTTGGTGATGGAAAAAAAACAATAATTTCATTTATTTTTCGAAAAAATCTTCATTTTTTTGGCTTCTAACCAATCACAGCGGAACTAATCTCAATCGGATCAGTTTTCGGCTTGAAAATTATGATTCCAAGTTCAATCATCGGCGTAATCACCTTGATAACAATGATAAAAAATATTAGGAAAAATTTTCATTGAAAACTGGAAAAGTTGAAATCCCAATTAGAAAAATTTATTAAGGTGATTCGCGACAAAATTTTGAATCGTGGAAAATCGTTTTTTTTTCGCTAATGGAACTGATTTTACTTCGTATTTGAATTTTTTCCGCGCTCTTCACAAAGCATAGAACAAAATACAACTAACGAAATGTAAAAGAAAAAAAAACTAACAATTAAGAGACTAATCATTCATGGCGTAATTGGCAATTAACAATACTGAATTATTCATTCGTTTGAAATGGAAAGTAATGAGGTCCGAGGATAAAATAACGAGGGATGTTCGTAGCAAGCTTCTAGTGCCATCGACCCTTAGCCTTGGCCAGCCTTTCCCCGATCCTCAAAAGTACATTTAATGGAATTTCGTGGAACATTCTTCTTCTACTTTTCTCAAGGTTTGTCTGGTCTGTTTTCAGAAAAAATAAGCCTTTTATCGAGGCTCTTTCGGCGGAGCACGAGACGAAAGGGCACACCGTTGATGGGCACATTCAGTGCCCAATACCCACCCACGGAATGGTTCAATCCACGGGTTGTACATTTGCACAGTGTGGCGACTCAGACGCGAGCAGCAAGTCCATCGGTAAACAAAACTCTATCAATTTATTCACAAATCGTAGCGCTAAATTTATTTTCACTCGAATAAAAATGGATTCAAAAAATAGGGAAAAAAAACACAAAGTTGCTGCTCAAACGAATAATGTAACGAGCGCGAAGAACTTCCGCTTAAAAAAAATTCTGAATGATTGGTTGTGATTCCAGATGCTGGAAGGTTTGGACCAGTCACAGGCAAGTTTCCAGGTTTGGGACGACTCGAGTTCGGTTCGTTCGGCGACATTACCGAGACGACATAGACGTCAACCGAGCGGAGACTCATCGAGTTTGTTGGCGAATTCGACACCGAGAAGCTCGCGGAGGCATCGATCACCTTGCTCGACTTTGCCGCGATCAAAGTGTTCGAGTCTGAGCAGATGCACGTCCCGAGCTTCGGTACTGCCACAGAGTGCGAATCAAGAGCCTTATCAGACGCGGGGACAGATGCAAAATGGCAAACACTCGACTAATTCGTCGCCAAGTCGAAGTGGCGGCAGTTCCGGTTCCGTCAGGGCAACCAATGGCAGCCCAGCCAAAACTGCGACTCTCGGTCGATCGAGCACGAGGCACAGCTCGAGGAGACCGAGTCACGACTCGAGCGGAAGTGGTACCAAATCTACGAATGGCTCGCCACAACACAAGGTGAGAAACCGTTCATCAAAAATATTCTCTAAGCTTTCTATCCCAACAAAATAAAATATTTCTAGTATATTTTCAAGTTACGTCATTTTTCTTAAACGCCAAAGAACTCGCAAACGGTTCTGGCCTTAAAAACACGCGGTAATGATGTTGGAATTTTGATTATTTTGAAAAACAACGAAAAGTTTTTCGTAATTTTCAATTCGTACAAAATCTCCAGAGTTTTCAATCCTTTGTTTTATGACGATATCGGAAACTGAATTCGGTCCATGGAAAATGAAAGCAAAATAAAATTGTAATGTTGACTCATATTTTAATTAAGATAATCCTATCGCTTCACACTCGTCATACCACTGATCATACTTGAGACTTCCATAATTGACATTTTCAACATATGCTAAAAAAATAATTTTCAATGACTGAAATTTCCCACGTGTAAATAATGTAATGAACGTTGACATTTAATTAATTAGAAAAATGAAAAATATGTATTCCAACGATTCACGTAGTATTTCGTAGTTCTTTCTCGATCTCTTTCTACTACTCAACCAGACGATTTTAACCTGCTGAATGCTTTTGAACGTCGATCTGTCAAAACAATGAAATATTTATAGAAATTCGAGTGACGTCTCTTTATCGTGACGATATTCATCCGAAACAAACCGGAACGAAAATTCAAGTTTAACTTGATATTACATAAAAAAATAAGTCGATAAGCATAATTTTTTCTAAACGCATTCGATAACTACAAGTTCCAAGTATGTAAATCAATTTTTTTAAAAAGAATTTTAAGCAAGTTGGGTTTTTGTGTGTCGTGTCAGAATTCCTTTACAAAAATACCCAATTTGCGTTTTTTTTTTTCTGTAATTAGATCGATAACCGACCCTGAAATTTTACAGTAATAATTATTGAAATATTAAGTGAAGCTAAAAAAATTTGGAAATCCCTTGGATTGAGGCCTGGCGAGAGGATTACCTTAATGCTTCATCAGTAAATATGAATGAACGAGCTAACGAACTGTTTGAAATAATTGGCAGATCCTCCAGAAAACTTCCTCGGGCCACTCGACCCACTCGAGCGGAAAATCAATATCGAGCAGTAAACTGTCGTCGTCGCCATTGAAGACGACGAAATTGTCGAGCAGCGTGCAATCATCGCCGTTGAAAGTTATTCAGCAGGGTGCATTGACGCCGCTCCAAGAGGCACAGAACTCAATAACTCTTCAGGTATCAACGAACTTGAGTCCTGTGAGTACGCCGCAGGAGCAGCAGCAACAGCGAGCTATACAGAGCAGCGTGACGTTGGCTTCGAACGCGTCGAGCACGACGACGATATCCGGTTCACCGGGTACGAAAATTTACGTGCATCAAAATAATTCGCCGATGCGTTCGGTAATCACGTTCGAGAACGGCACGACAAAATCGGGATCGAACGGAACGACGACGGCAACGGCAACGAGTCCGGAGAAGGACGCAGCGAAGATGAAGCAGGACAAGCAAGAGCGCGAGCTCGTAAGCGAGAAAAATCACAAATCAAGACTGGAAGAGGAAAAGCTCTTCAACGGAAAGACCGAGGAAGATAAAAATCGTAAAAGTAGCAAATTGGACGATTGGAAAGCGACTAAATTGGAAAGACCGTCGTCGTTGTACACAAGCAGCAAAGAATCGAAGCCCAGTCTAGCGGAATCGGATAAAGAGAACAAACCCAAAGTCGACGACGAGACACCAAACAAATTGAAACTGACGAATCGGCTGAACAACAGTCAAGCGCACTTGATGGACGGCATGACGAACGTCGACAAAAATTCTCTCGTCAATACGAACGAAAATCCACCGGTGAATTTGCCAACAACGAAAAACACCAACGACGCTATGAATAACTCCCGAAAACTGAGCTTATCCTTGTCCAAGGATGCTCTCAGTTATCGTAATCTTCTGCGACCTGGATCAAAGAATAACATTTCATCGAATCCGCCCTCACCGACCAAATCGTTCGACGGTTTCGGCGGCTCGTTCAACAATGTCTACATCGAGAATCTCGAGAGTGCCAAGCAACGAAGAGCCCCCCAAGGCTCCGAGCCGAATCTCGAAAAGACCGTAAGTCGCGGCGACTTGTACTCGTATCCGAGCCTCAGCGATATGCAAGTACAATTCACCAGTCTCGCGGCTCAGAAGATTCTCAAAGGATGTCCGATCAACAGCGTCGATACTCTGGTCGAGGTCAACATGGCAGCTGCTGAGAAGCCAAACAATCGTGACGTCACCGTTCACACGGATTTCGGTCTCGTTTGAGTGGCTCTGAACGAAAATACTTTTTTTTTCCCTTTCGAACAGTAAACACACGACCCCAGTGCCAAGTATTGAAAATTGGTGGCGGTTTGTATTTTTATTTCCGAGTCGAACGCACGTCGACCAAAGTTTCTCGTCCGTCCCAAAAATTTGGTGAAAAAACAATCGTGTAAAAAGTGTTGGAAACATCAGTCCATGAAAAATCAGCAAAATAATTGTTTTCGACGTGCGTTCGACGATGAAATTTAAATTTAAACGAGTTCCACATCAAACAGACATTTCCAATACCTCGTGAAAAAGCGAAAATAACGCTTGAGCCAACTTCACAAACGTATCAAGCTCTTTACGTTACAAAATGTTTTTGTTAATGCGAAATGGTGTTTCAACAATAATAGTCGAACGAGTCTTTAATTTTCACAATAGTTGTACGTCACGCTCAAAACAAAAATGTGGCTAAAAAAATCATCGACTCGATGAATCTGTTGAAATTCTTTCGCGGAACAATATAAAAACACTGAATCATCAAAATCGTTCAAAAATTACGAATCAAGTTCATAAAAATGTCAAAGAAAACATGACATCGTGGACCTCTCTATTTATTAATTGAATTTTCTCCAAAATTATCGTTATTTATATTTTTCTGTTGGTGTCAAAATTCGCATACGACTGTCGTAAAAATTTAGGACTCATTTGAAATGAGTGAAGAGCAGCTTTTCCACCTACAGAGTCACCTTAGAGACGCAAGAGTCAAAATTCCAAATGAAAGTTGAACGTTTTATTACCAAAATGGTGACGGGTCGTTGTTCCGTGCCACGATCTTTCCGCGCGAGTTGAAAAAATGTAACAATGTATAATGTGTTATTTGTAAGGAAAGAAACGCAAGCGATCGGCCAGAAAATTTGTTTTCGAGCTTCTTCCAACATCGGATATAAAATATAAATAGTAAATATGTATCATCATTAGAATAACACAATATACCGAGCCTCGGAACTTTCGAGCACTGCCATTTAAACACTTCCAACGAATTTTCCATTTTTATCTCTCAATCATTGACTTTTCCCCTCTTTACAGATCCGTTCGATCGATTCGCCAAGGAGTTTCGATCGAGCCGATCCTTTTGTCGAGCTTCCAAAGCCCTCGAGTCACGTCCACACGTGCTCTCGAGACTTGCACCGAATTCAACCAACGAACGATATTTCCTTCTACGATTTCTCTCCTTCCCTTAGCAGAGCGTTGTGAAAATAAAAATAAAAATCCTCACCCCAACGAAAGATAATCGTGGAGACATTTCTCTCTAGTTACTTCTTACAGCTTTGCGTCGCTTTACCAAGATAAAGTGTGACTCGTTAAAGCATCACCTCAGGTAGAACCACGAACAATTTTTTTTCCGATTTCCCAAATTTTATTTCCTTTTTATAAATTACAACTAGTTTTATTCCGAAAATGTACATTTTATCACGATACTGGATGATGAAAAGTTCGATCGAAAAACAGAGTTGGAATTTTACGTCAGAAGAGCCAGACCTGAAATTTTTTTATACCTTCCATCAAATGTAATGCGTAGGATCGTTTTTTATTTTACGAGATGACACGAAAAAGAATTAAGCGTGTGTAACATAGACGGAGAGCAATTCAGTGTTTTTTTTTTTTTTTCTAGAGATAAATATTTTAGTTCTATGTTTACACAAAAATATATATATATATATTCTATAAATACGAACAAAATAGAGGCATCTATTCACAAACTGGCTCAAAGTCAATTTTTGTATTTTTTATTATTATTTTGTTCAATTAAATATACTCATTTGATTTGTTTTTAATGGAAGTATGTGTACCAGTTTTGTAACGCTAGTGCGATCGTGAATCTTGTATCCAAGTGCCAAAACCATAGTACTGTAATTCGATTGCCTTTTAGGATGACGCGAGAAAACGAGCGATAGGAAAAAACTCAACTTGTTCTCGACGAGATCGATAATATAAAGATTTTCGTTGGAGCATCGAAGGACCCGCACATCGTCGTAGATTTATGGAAATTGAAGTATCGATTATTGAAATGTCAAAAATATTAACACGACCGAGACAGTAGAGGGCAAATTATAATTAGAGTCTTGATGACACGCTTTGTAAATGGAATGCTATGGAATCGACGGAGTCTGGCATCGTTGTTGCCATCATTTCTTCGCCGATCGTATCTTTGTTCATTACCTTGTTCATCGAACAGCCTTTTTTATCGATAAAACGAAACTAACTTGTAGTATCGCATTGTATAATCATAATTTTCGAACGTATGAATAAAATGCAAACACATATACGATATTCAAACGAATCGACAAATATTTATGCGTTTAAACTGATCTACAGTGGCTACAAAAAGGATTTCTACATTTTATATGGAAAATTGTATTTAACCTTTCGAGTGCATATTGGGTCAATGTGACCCAAGGCGTTTTTCGAACCGTAGTCCGGTGAATATGCAATTTTTGGGTTTTTTTTTTTTTTTGTAGAGACGTTTTTTGTATTAAATTATCCATATTTTATAGCCCCTGAATTAATTTTTTTGACGAGAACGAAAATTAAATGCCAGACAATCGGTGACGGAAAATTTTTGGGGTCAAAACGACCCAGTATGCACTCGAGGGGTTAAAGTGTGCAAATACTTTTTGTAGCCACTGCGTATATTTGGCTGATGAAAGAAAATATTTTTTTCCGCGCTCCCACTCGTATTTTCTTTCGATTCTATTCTCGATAGTAAACAAATGGAACGTTGGGTTATGACCACCGAACGAAAGTTCTGTGAAAGCGATAACTCGACATGGACACCGAAAATTCGCAGAAATTGAAATTCCGACGCTTCGGACGTCGGCGTCAACTAGAAAAACGCTCGGGGACAATGGGGACAGTTCGAGAAACTTCGAAAACTCCATCGACTGATTTTTATTATTCTTTTTCGTAAGATTCTCACTCCGAATCCACGATTTTTTATTATTGCTACGAAGCGATTTTGCTTAAAACCATCTCTCGCTCCGATCGATGTAAAAATTGTTTAAAAACGAACGATTGGGACTTGCAAAAAGTAACCAAGTTCGAAAATGTCACGTAAAAGTCGACACAGAAAAACAGAAAAAATCATCCAACAGGTAAGTACGAGCTTCTCATGAATGGAAATTTCATCAATTTCAAATGATGCGAATAGATTTTCTCATTTATTTTGTTGAGAGAAAAAAATGTAAGTGATGTGTATCAATAGAATTTGTTAGAAAAAGATTATACATAAATTTTCGGCTACCTATTTGATTTACGGAAAAGACACAAAGGAATGAGCCTCTATTGTCTTGACTCAAGATGGCGGGAAAACGAAGCGCGTCGGCGCGTGTGGAGGACGAACGTTCGAACAAACGAATAAGTTTCATGCGCCCGCACGCGGGAATAACCGAATTTCAGAACTCGTGTGAGCGAAATCCTTTTCGGCCAGAAAAATTAATGGTCATTCCGACATTATCACGAGTATTTCTGTCTCTATGAACATCGATAAATATCCCAAGGACCAATGAACGAAGCGTGCATAAAAAAATAATAATGTCGAATAATAATTAAGCCATCAACGGTCGAAAGTAGAAAAAATAAAAGAAACGGCTTGAAATTTGCATATCAAGAAGCCCTGTAAAAAATTTGACGCAGTATAAATTCTTGAATCACTCACTTTTCGATTATGTCTCGTCCCACTTCGCAATCATCCGTTCCCCTGTCTTCGCGACTGACAAAGTCGCTGAGTCGCTCAAAAAGCTCATTGTTTACATTCACCTTGCGATCTGCGATACAGGACGCTCACTGACGCGCCCTTATGTCCACTCGTTTGATTTCGATTAGCGAAGCTTGGATCCGATGTCGAATTCGATAGTTCAAAATTGTGTTTTCAAACGATAAATTTACGCGATCTCTGAGGACTCACAAACGATTGCAATGACCGAAAGAGAAAAACTGAAATACGAAAGTCAGCAACCGCACTTCACTTCAATCAAAAATCTCGTACTTTGAAGATTTTCGCTAGTGATTTCTAAGCTGGCGGTGAAACTCGTACCAACGTGATGCGGAGAATGTGAAGCGACGCCTGGCGCGGGATATCGGAACCAGACGCTGTTCTATTCCGACGCGCAGATTCGCCCACGTAATCAACAGTCGTGGGCCAATCGGATGCGGTTCTTTCCGTTGGTGCCAGTCGTTGAGACCGTTGAGACAAAGCGACACTTGGAAAATACTCCAATTTCCACTTGTTTTTATCTCGGTACGACATTCCATACCGCTTCTCCACTGCTTCGCAGAATTCATGTCGATGTTTATACATGCATTCTCATTCGTGTATATCAGTGTGAAACGAAAACAAGTCGAGACGTGTCTGACGCTCCCCCGGTTTCCTCCATAACCATAACAGTGAATACCCCGTTTCAAGGGGAAATCGTACGAAAGAAATATATGCCTTGTTGAGTTTCACGTTCAGCCATATTGCATTAGAGCGTTATTGCGTTACATCAGACGGCCATCGTGTCAAAGTTTGGCAAGGAAAAACTTGAATTTTCGTAGTTACTGCGAAAATCATAATATTCTTTCGATTAAATCCTGACAAGATCAGGAACCGTCAATTGGACAGCGACGTTATATTAATACATCCGTTTACTTGGAATCATCAACAATGGGAAAAAAAGGTACGCGAATCATCGAAATTTTTTTCGTAACGAAAAACCTTTACAACCCATACAAACCGCTTCGGGCATTCGGCACGCCTTCGTCTCGAAATAGGCCCATTTTGCGAGTACCGTACACTTTAACCTAAAATCCGCTCCCTCGTGAATCTACCGATTATCATGAAAGCTGAATGTCCGTTAAAAATTCCACAAAAACAAGCGATTCACGGAAATGATTATTTTCGCTGATCAATCATTTGCAAAATCGGACCATTGCCCTTGAAAACAGTAACAAATGTCGTGCAATGTAAAAGAAAATAAAAGTTGGTGCCGCTGAATCTGATTTTTCGCCCATGCATTTCATCATGTCTCATACGCGTGACCTTGAAATGGAGCAAAGGCCTCACACGCCGGAAGCTTAATTTCGTGTGTCGCCACCTGAAATTGGAGTTTACTGCAACGTGTCATGCCCTGGATAAAGTTTTATTTTGTACAAAACTATTTTAGTAAACGTAATCGGCAGTCGCGAGTCGCGCATCTGGGTATATGGTTATTGCGTGACCCGAACCGATAATAGTGAGAATATAGGAAAATACCGGTCAAGGAATTCAGTAAAATTTGTTGGTAGAGAATTAAAAAAAAACGAATGAAATATTTTGTGATAGAATCGTGATTGAAGAATCGTTGAAAGGGCTTGTGGTAAATCAGTAAACGTAGACTTGTCATTTTGGTGCCAGTTGAAATATTGAAGAGTATAACATTATTCTGGTAAAATGATATCGAGTTCTATGTTGAATTTTAGGAAAAAAGAAGGCGACGAATGAGCCGAGTTCGGAAGGTGGCCCTTCTGAACAGCAACGCCAACCCCAACAACAGCAGCAGCAGCACCAACCCCAACAACAGCAGCAGCAGCGCCAACCCCAACAACAACAGCAGCAACAGCAGCAACGCCAACCCCAACAACAGCAACAGCAGCAACGCCAACCCCAGCAACAACCTGGCGCAGCGCAGGTTGCCCAGGCAACTGCAGGCATTGCTCAACTGAATGTCGATCAGTCTGGACCGCAGCAATCTCATCCTGGACATGGTCGTGGTCGCGGTCGCGGTCGTACATGGGGAACAAACCAACCTGAAGCTTCAGGGGGACAGCAGCCCCAAGGGCGGATTCCTGGAATGCCTCAGGCAGCGCAACAACCTCATGCTGCACAAGGTTCTCAACAACCCAAAGCTCCATGGGGACAGCAGGCCCAAGCACCGATTCCTGGAATGCCTCAGGCACCCCAACAACCTCATGCTGCACAAGGTTCTCAACAACCCAAAGCTCCATGGGGACAGCAGGCCCAAGCACCGATTCCTGGAATGCCTCAGGCACCGCAACAAGCTCATGCTGCACGAGGTGCCCAACAACCCGGAGCCCCAAGAGGACAACAGGCTCAAGCACCTCAACAAGATCGTGGAAGTGGCCGTGGCGATGGAGGACAAAGTGGACGTGAGGTAAAGTTTATGGGGAAACTCTCAGATAACTTGAAACGTATTTTATTCTTTCCTTGATGTATGGACCAACATACTTCAATAGACCCATTTAATTACACAAATAAATAGATTTTTGTTTAATCTCATGAAACTATTTCATCGTCAAGTTCACCTTCTTCCAGCTGCAAATTCACTCTTGACAGACATAAACTTTTGCATCAATTCAGACGCTCAACGGAAAGATTGTAAAAGTCGTGTTATCATAAATGAATCTCCTTAAATTTTTTGCTTTGATAAAAATTCAATGTCTTATGAGAATTAGGATCAGTAGAAATAAAACAAAATCGTTTCCTCCCCATAGATAATTTCTTCGGTTCCTCGCCTGCTAAAATGATCATTTTTATTGAAATTGCGTATCATTCACTCTTTCCTAGCGTACACCTTCGGTGGCAGGATCAACCTCGTCTCACGGGGATACTGGATCCGTGAAAAGTGGAACTTCCGGCGGAAAACCCCAACAAGCTGCTCGGGTAACTTTTCCATTTTCAAACAGTATTTCAACTCGATAATTTTCTCGACTTTGCAACCGATGGATCACGTTAACCCTCCGAGTGCATACTGGGTCGTCCTGACCCTAACGATTTTCTGTCACCGATTGTTCTAGCATTTAATTTTCGTTTTCGTAAAAACAAAATTTAGAGCCTTAAAATATAGATAATTTAGTACAAAAAAAAAAATATTTTAAATACATATTTACCACAATACATCGATTTAAAAAACGCCTTGGGCCAGAATGACCCAAAATGCACTTATGGGAGGTGTGCACTCGAAGCGTTAAATATACAATTTAGTTTCCTTCCAACGAGGACAGTTTTCTCAGGAGTCACTGAACTCAAATTATGTCCATTTCAGGCTGCTCCTGGATCCTCGCCCGTAAAAACTACGCTGTCACCTGCTGCTCAAGCGACCTATTACAATCAAATACCAAAACGCAAAAATCCCAATTGCGGTGGCAAGGAAGGAAGACCGATAACTGTCGAGACGAATATGATTCCGATTCAGTTCGCATCAAATTTTGCTCGCGTGGTCTGCCATTACGACGTGAAGCTGGATCCCGACAAGCCAAGATTCATGTATCGAGCGGTCGTCGAAGCTGTCAGGATAAAACATTACCGACATCTTTATCCAGCTTTCGACGGTCGATGCAATCTTTTCGCAGCTGGTACTCTGCCGTTCGGTAATAATGTGAGTACGGATTGTTCGAAGGGAAAACAACAAAGTCTTCGTGAAAGCGACAGACTCCAAAATAATCGTTCATTTTCTAAATTGAATGAAACACTTTCTTTTTCCTCCAATAGTTGACCACGGAGATTGAGGTCCTGAATAATGAGCGACAGAAAACTATGACGTTCAAAGTTACTTTACTCAAGGTACAGGATATCGACATGTCATGGATACCCAACGTGAAACCTGGCTTTGCGGAAAACGAAAAATCCCAAATCGCCATACAGGCATTAGACGTTATTCTACGTTCATCCTCCATCCGTCAAAATCGCACTGTGGTAACGTTGAGTTCAACAACATATACAAAAAGGAATTTTTTCTCCTCATCGTTAATCACACATTAAATTTTACGAAATAAGCGATTTGCTGACGCGGGTATTTGATTTGCAAATAATTTCTCAGGTCGGAAGATCGTTCTTCTCGCCACCAGCGGGACAAGTCGTGTCGTTAGGAAATGGTATGGATCTTTGGGTTGGCACATTCCAATCAGCGGTACTTGGCTGGAAACCATATTTCAACGTCGATGGTAATTTTGTCATAATTTTACACTTTAGAGGCAAAATATCACTGACTTTATTTCTTTCACGAAAATTTGCATAATCGAAACTGAGAAAGTATCAAAATTTCACAATTTGCCGCGTTGCCTTGAACGTTATTCTTTATATTTATATTAAAAAAAAAAAAAAAAAGTTAAAACAACAATGAATTTTCGATGCTAGGGAACAGTGTAATTTTCGACATCATTGCAACTTGACTCTGCCAATGCAAATATAACGTGGATATTTTCTTTTTCTTTTCAGTTGCTCACAAGGCATTCCCACGCAGCCAGAAAGTGCTAGACTTATTCCAAGAATTGTGTGGCGATTCTCGTTCACAGCAACCTGTGTCAGCGAGAGATATCGAGTACGGCAGGCAGAGACTATCGAGTTTCCTGAAAGGTTTAAAAGTCACTTACGAAATACCGGGACAACCGTCCTCGAGACGTACAATGGGTATCAATGACCTTGGAAAGAATGCGGAAACTGCCAACTTCCAGCTGGATAATGGCGAAGTTACAACCGTCAAAAACTATTTTGCTCGAGTTAAGAAGTATAACATCAGACGTCCAGACCTTCCAACGCTCTGGGTTGGCTCGAGAAACAAATCGATACTCATTCCAGCAGAAGTAAGAAAAACAACAATTGGATAATTCATCCAGCCAAATCGGAGATCGTAACTTACCGGATTTATTAATTTTTTCGTACGTTTGATTTTCTACAGCTCTGCGTAATCGAACCCGGTCAAGTGACGCAAAAGAAACTGGATGAAAAGCAGACATCGACGATGATAAAGTATGCAGCGACGGATGCTCAAACTCGCAAGAAAAAAATTATGGAAGGCGTGAGTAGCAATGCCAAAATATGAATAAAAGTAAAGCGAAAAAAAAGCCTCGAAATTAATGTTTCGACTGCTTTTGAAAAAGTAAAATCAAATGAAATTGCTAATCATGAGATTTACTGTTGTTGTTTTTTTCCTGTGACGATAGTTCTCGAAAATGCGGACAAACGAAGATCCGGCATCGAGGGAATTCGGTGTTTCCGTTGGCGCAGGTTTCGAGAAGGTGAACGCGCGAGTTCTGACTCCACCGGTACTCCAAGGCAAGGGTACCATGATGGTGAGAAAAGGAATATGGAGAGCACAAGGTTTTTTCACTGCCATGACCCTCCCTGACAAATCTTGGACAATCTTGAATTTGAATGACAGAACTCAGGAACCAGCTTTAAGAAGGATGGTTGAATTTTTGAAAAACGGAGGTTTGTAAAAATCGTTGCTATGATATTTTCATCTAAAAAAGCTCGTATAAAATAAAAACCATCGTCCAACAGGCACAGCCGTCGGTATGACAATCGGCGAACCTTTAACTCCGTTCAAAAACATGCGAGCTCCTGCGCGAGACGTACGAGAGATCATACAATTCTTCAATGAGAAAAAGGCGCAGGGACTCAGCCTTATAATTGTCGTCGTACCAGATAAAACTGGCCCGACCTACGGTACGCTCAATTTTCGAAGTTTTTTCTGCTTTTTTTCTACTAAAAATTATTACGAATGTCTTCGAAATTTTAACTTTTTCTTATTTCAGGCAAAGTTAAACAAGTTGCCGAGTTGAACGTTGGCGTATTGACCCAATGTATCAAAGCCGTTACTGTCGAGCGAAAGATGAACGATGCTACAGCAGGAAATATTTTGCTCAAAATAAATTCCAAACTCAACGGTACCAATCAAATTATCGCCACCGGAAAACGGTACGCGTATATTTCCATTTTTTTTTCTACGATTTCTTACGAATACTGATGTCGCTGTAATTTACAAAAAAATGTTTTCATATTGATTTTCAGACCACCGTGCTTGGGTCAGCCTTGCATGATCGTAGGGGCTGATGTGACTCATCCCTCACCGGACGCTGTGGGCATACCTTCCATAGCAGCGGTAATTCAACAACGAACAACCTATTCTTTCTATTTCCGTGTTTTTTCATGATTGTATGCAAAAATCTCGAACGCATCTTATTTATTCTCTTTTTTCTCATTTGACAGGTTGCCGCGAGTCACGAGCCGAACGCCTTCAGATACAACATCAAAATACAACTCCAGCCACCTAAAACAGAGATAATACTCAATCTTGAACAGATTATAAAGGACCAGCTGATGTTCTTTTACAAATCTTCCGGACAAAAACCAGGGCGTATAATATTTTATCGGTGAGTTGACGAAATTATTGATTGGATGAAAATCCACGCATATCTCGCCGTTTCAATGACAAACTCTTGATTTCGCTTTATGTTATTTTATTTTTCGACCGTCAAATACTCGCGAAGTTGCGTTGGATTTTGAAAACTTCACGAATTCACTCAATGAAAATCGGCGAGAAAATCTCAATAAGAATTGGGATATTATTTGAATTACCCATCGAGCTTTGTTGGGCAATTAACGAATTCCTTTCCTTGTTCGAAAAACAGAGACGGTGTGAGCGAAGGTCAATTTCCTCAAGTGATGCATCACGAACTTCAAGCCATACGCAATGCTTGTCGCAAACTCGGGGGAAGCACGCCTTATCAGCCGAAAATAACTTTCCTCGTCGTCCAGAAACGTCATCACATTCGATTGTTTCCCACCAAACCGGAAAATTCCGATGACAGAAATGGCAACGTCCAAGCCGGCACCGTTGTCGATACCCAAATTACTCATCCGTCGCACATAGATTTTTATCTTGTTTCGCACGCCAGTATTCAGGTATTTTTTCTATTTATTATTTAGTTCATTTGATTTTTATCGTTTCCGCCGTTTTAATTCTTTTTCACATAAAATAACACACGTATCGAATTGCGAAGAGTGTGCGAGTGACGAGTGTTCCAGCAATTCGGAGATTTCTTTGAAATAGTAAATTTTATAGAAAATACAAAAGTAATACATATTTTTCTTCGATGTTAAACATGTTTGACGTTTTCATGAATGCGGAATAGCGCGTATTTTGAATTCCACGTCCATTCATCGTCCTATGATTGCCTATTATTCTCAAAATCTTTCTCAAAAAAACGTCATAATAGAAAAAGCAACTTGAATAAATTATTTAGAACCAGAAATTATGAGAGTTTTGCTAATTATCGCACGTTCTTGTTGATTTTTCTCAACATTCTATTGTTATTCCAGGGTACCGCACGACCAACGAAATATCGTTGTCTCTGGGACGACAGCGACATGTCAGAAGACGAGATCGAGCAATTGACTTATTATCTGTGTCACATGTTTTCACGGTGCACACGATCCGTCAGTTATCCAGCGCCAACTTATTATGCGCATCTCGCAGCGTTCCGGGCTCGGGCTCTTATCAACGAGTAAGTAATCGTTCCCCAGAATCGACTAAACGCAGTGTCCGACGAGGAAAAACAAGTAAACTTTGACAAGAAATTGATTCGGATGATCCTTTCGTTGCCTTAGTGCCAGAAAGATAATTAAAAAGTAGATCCACGTCTTTCTCGAAGACTCTTGGCATTTGGAGAAAAAAAAAGTTACACCTTCGTTCCCGAATGACAAAAAAAACAGCAAAAAAAAAACCGTTTTTCATTGTTTCATGCATTTTTTAAAATTTTTTTCTTTTTTCAACATCAAAACCTTTTTTTGTTTCAGGGTCGACATTCGTCTCAACAATCTCGAGGAAGAGCAACGAATAAGAATGACTATCAAAGACGACATAATCGTGAAGAACCCAATGTTCTTCGTTTGAAAATCATAAAGCTCCTCACTGCTGCGCCTGCATAACAATATATTCGATGACACATCGAGCTTTAAGAGATATCATTGTTTCCCCTGATACATTTCTATAATTATAGATTTATCTATCGATCGATGTCGAGACCTGTTTCAGCGTTCTATTGCGTTAGAATTTCGATATAAAGGCTGTGCTATTTTTTTAACCCAAGTACCGCCTCGAAAAGTTTATAGTAAGTTTTCACATTTTTCTTTATTCATTGCAACTCTCAAAAGATTTTTCTCTCGATGGATGTTGCATAACGTCTTGACGTCCTTTCGACGTTAATTGCAGCCTAATCGTAAGTTGTTTTGTATGAAAACTATATTTTTTTAAATTCAACTACGTTTAAGGCAATGCGAGAGGGGGGTGGAAATTTCCAAAGTTGAACGTTCCGTACCATCGGTTCCATTTGAATTTTAAAAGCCTCGCCAGAAATTTGCTTTTTTTTTAGAAGCGACCGGAACTTTTTGTATTACGATCGGTTCGACCGTATTGAACGTTTCAATGTTCGAAAATCAGACCCAAGGCGAGTGACTGATTCATGCTTATCCTTTACATTCATGAAAACAGCACTAACCCTTTTGATGTGAATTTTCATATGCCAGTCATGTCGAGATCCTAATGTAAATGGACATTACCACACAGTCTGAGATCTCGAAAGTGAAGATGTTTTTTTTTTTATTTACAATTTCGACAGCTTGTGATGAGTAATTCGCAACAGAAAATTTGTTTCGATGATGTTTTTTTGTTTGCATTTTCAAATTAGAATAAATCTCCAGGCCTAGCGCGTCAATTGCTATAGAATTGCCGTGTGAGAGTTGGAACGGAAAAACTTGTTTTGTTCCTTGTGCGCCTTTGGGAATGAGCCTTTCTCTTTTATCATTAACTAACAAGGAATTCATAATCTCGGATAATTCTAGTTTCTAGGCTTTCCCGGTCGATTTCTGGAAACGTTTATGGCTTCCGGATGGAGCATCGAGGCTTTCGGGCTCGAAGATACGAACTGTAACGTTTGGGCAACGTCGATAATACGCTGCATCCTGTACACGGCATAACCGAGCCATGAACTTTCCACATCTCCGAATTATTATTTTCGGGATATTACACATATATCTGAAGAGCTTGTAAGTATTGTGAACCCCGAACTGCCTGAACGACGTTGCCAAAAGACCGAATTTTCGTTCAAATCGTTCAATGGGATCGGGGAATTATATTTTATGTTTTTTTTTGTTACTTCCGCCTTATAAACATCAAGGATAAAAATTAATGTTGTATAATCTTCAGATTAATATAATCATGTGCTGAAAAATACACAAACCCGAAAAAATGAATAATCCTTTCGTTCATATTTTACTAGTAACCAGCCAACACCGTAAGATCAAAACTCGATCTTGTTCCTTTTTATCTATAGGCTCAAGATATTGGATTTTTCAGCGACTCCGAAAAACGAGAATACAGTATTTTGCTGCAATCAAATATTCCAATGTCAGATTAAAAATACGAAGAAATTTTTGTCGTTCCTGATCGTGCTATTTGGAATGTACTGGCCTGATTAGAATTTGATCGACATAAATTCATGGAAATGGCGAGATAGAAGGGAGAGAAGTTAAATAGTCAAGAGCTTTTGAAAGAAATATGCTGCTGACAGGAAAAAACGAGCACGAGTGTTGGATCGATAAACTCGAGTGTCGTTTGGCAAAGCTCGGTAGAGCCGGGGTTCTCACTTCTCTGATTTCGGGAAGAAGCTGCAAGGGTAACTGCGAGGTAAATTCCGAGGGTGGCATGGGGGGACCGTTTTGTTGCTCCATTCATGGATCTCGGAAGCTTCAATGGGGGATAAAGAAAAAAATACGAGTGTGAAAGAAAAAATGACGAGAGAGAGAGAGAGGAGAGATCGATGATGGGATGAAGGATCGAGAGAGAAGGAATGTTGGGGAATTCGGGAAGGGATACGACTGCGTAGCTCGTTCTATAAAGGGCAACGGAATTACTGCGTCCTGCACGAATGGGGTCTGAAGTTGAAGGTCACGCGTTGAAACGACCCTTTGGCCAAGTTGACTAAGGGCTGCTAGAGGCCGAGCGGTAAATGAAATCGTTTCTAGTGCGTATCATCTTTCTCTTCTCTCCGCATGAATGATCCTCCGATTTACGAGCGTTGCGTCGTCATGGGATTTCACCCTTATCAAATTTTCCGTTCATGCCAAGAAGCTTTTTTTTCGCCACAAGTTTTTTTTTAATTTAATGACAAGGCCGAGAATCTCATTCAGTTTACGGCCACAAAACAGCGCCTAAATTATGCACAATGGGTACGAGAGACCCGTAGAACTTCATTACGCATGAAGTGAGGCGATATGAAGAAAACATATTCATCGACGAATCAAGCAAAAATCAAAATTTAACTTCTTTCATTTTTTTTCTACGGAACATAAAAAAAATGCTACCCATAAGTTAGAATTGTCTCAGGTCGTCGAAGGAAATTTTGTAAGAACCGAGAAATTCGTAAAATTTTCGGACCGTCCCCAAAATTTAGTTCCTCCGAGTCATGTGCATGGTACGAAAAAAAAAACAGTAAACTAGATTTATCCATAACCTCGATGAGTGAAGCGTTAATGGCTGAAATTCAAGGTGGCAGAAAAAAATCAAAAGTGACATTTTCCAACATTAATTTCCTAAGAGTCGGGTAGAAATAATGAAGTTCGTGAAACCCTTTGCTGGAGGACATACCCTAATTCTTTATCGTCAGCTTGGTAGCGCGTGACATTGCGCAGTTGTCAAGTCTCGGATTGTTTACCTTTCATCACGATTCATCGACAAACGTGGCTGCAAGACTAAAAAGAGAAGCGCAAGGAAGAGTATGGGAAAAAGTTTATTGCAATCCTTTTTGTCGCCCTTATACGACTGCGCACATCGTTTTTGTTTTCTCATTGTGCGCGAAGAGGAGGGGAGAGGCAGCAGCAGAGGGAGAGAGTCCGCGCTCGAATCTCACGTGACTGGAAACGTCTCTATTGATTTTCGAGCGGGGGTGCATGCGCCCTAGTGCGCGCAAATTTAGTGTTTCTCGTGGTGGTGGCGAGCGCGCTGCACGGCGTATGAGGTAACAGCGAAAGGTGGTTGCGTGTAAACGCCGGAAGACTGCGCGATATACTCGCAGTTTTCATTCGGTTACGACGACCGCGGGGTGGCGGCAATAGTAATCGGGAGACATCACTTCCGTTTACTCGGAGCGTACAACCTCGGAAAATATTCGCGAAATAACAGAGACTACGTATTCGCGACACAATATTATACCATTTTTTCATAACAGTGCTATACTATATTGCAACGACGCGTGGCTGTACAGTGCGACAACCTCTTGGATGTGATAATCGAGCAGGCATGACCTGGGTAAACACGTACAGGTAATCCTTGACTTTGTGTGTCAATTCTCTTCCAACGACATTATTTTCGCCTCGTGTACATGTTTTTTTCTCTCATTCTGTCTCAATTCACTGTATTATATATCAGGATTTTTCCCCACGGTGACGCAAAGCAAAATTCGAGATTTTTAACCAGTAGGAAAAATTTTTGTCGGAGACCACGAAATTTTTATATTTCGTCAGTGCATTAAACATATGATGATTATTATTTGCGTGAAACAATGAATTTAGTGTTACCAACCAAACCTTAGTACAGATCGAGTCCATTTAACAACAAAGCCTTATCAATAACATCGGATTTCAACGAAATATGAATTTACCAACGAATCGCTATTCACCTTTTTTCCAAAGTGTCCTTACGATTTATTCTCACACCATGACAAATCGGAGAGTTATTTCATATTTACGAACGATAATATTTTTTCGAGTGCGATTTTTACGAGGTGTCGGAAATAAATCTTCGCGAGGGGAAATTGTTCTTGTGAAATTTGTTTACCGTGATTACAGCATTCGTATTGCATTTTTTAAAAGAGTTTCGGTGAAAAAAAAAGAGACTCACGTGCTCAATGTTTCTCTAAGGTATATTTAATGCTTGGGTAACACCGATCGATCTGTGTGTGGTTGGTATGTTGGTAAGGGTACGTTAGCCTCATATGCACAAACTCGATGAGACACGCGACCTCGTTCCTTCGCTCATTACGGTTGTATAAAAAAAAAAGAAATACTGTATCGTGTATCCAATCAATTAACGACTTGTACGAAGATCAACAGTGAGAATCACGATTATGACGAAAATTACAATAATGTAAAATGAGTAGACGAAGATTAGACAAGAAACTGTTTATTCTCACAAATCATAGTTTTCTATTGCGTTCCCATTATTTTTGACCTCCATTATTATTCTCATAGTTTCCATTGTGTTTGGTGCCGAATTTTGGTTTCGTGTTTACACATAAATCCTAGAAAATGGAAGTGACACGGACCAAAGGTTGCGGGATTTGTTTACATAGTGACAGGAGATACGTATGATGAAACGATATGGCGGCGACGTCTCGAAGCTTCCAGCTCTCGTATCGCGTGACGTCGATCGATATTTTTTTATTTTTCTTTGTTTATCTTATTGTCATATTCTCTTCGACTTTTGCGTTATATTCTGATGAATTTCAACCGACTTCGACGTTACCCAGCGTGTCGTGTTTGGTCATGTTCGTGTAACAATAATTCAGCTGTACATATTTGGATAGCAAAAAGCGAATGCAAATAGTTATATTCAAATTTCAATTTTGCATTATTAACCGTACGATTGCTGTTTATGTAAATTCATCGCTTTTTAAATTGAATAATATCAAGTTGGAACTTCGGTAACCATCCCCAAGCTTCCTTCGTCTTTCTACCCCTTAACCCTCTCGCCCCGCCTCCTTTCAAGCGCAGTTATCGATTATTCAGCATAACCGTTCTCTCTAAACCGTATAATTCGATTGCCACAAATTATCTTACAGCGCGACATTGGACCGAATAATTAGCGTTTCTATTTGAATCTTACATTATAATTATGTGTATCCTATTACGGGAGTTGGTAGTGTACAAATGATTATTATGGGCGTTGGATGGGTATTTTTAACATACATATTTATTCCGTTTTGTGTCTATTTTCTGCTCCTTTATTCCTCTTTCTCTTGATTTTCTCTTTCAAAAGCCTGCGAATTGGGCTTTTGAGACGAACAAATTTGCTCGAGAGACGTAGTCGCGACTGAAAAGGTTTCTTCGAGAGGAACCGATTACACAGAAACATAACTAAACACCCAATGACAAAACGCTATCGATTCGATTTTTCGATTCGTAGATAATGAATAAAGGGAACTCGGATTTGTTTGGTCGTTCACGACGCATTGATTTATACACACAGTTGTTCCAATTTCGCTGTAAGCACTGTTTTTATTCGGACCGACGATTCTTTACACTGCGAGAATATAAAAACAATTGATCTGATAGCGTGAATGCGAATGGAAAATATTTTGATGCTCCGGGGTAACGGTCTCTACCAAAGTTGTTGAGAAATCTGGCCCCTGCAGAGCCATTTTTCTCAATCGCGTTATTCGCAATATTGACAATATTTCTCAACCTCATCACGTTGTAGTTTTGAAGGTTATGCCTGCGAGATTCGGAGAAAGATTTTATACTTCGTCAAAGTTTTTTCAATAACTCGTAAAGATAATTATATCTTTTGAAAATAATTCTTGCGAAAAGAAAAAAAAATGTACTCGAAATACTGAATCCGGTCAAATTCCGTTTTGCCGACACAGTGAAATATTATTTACGAAAAAAATGAAAGAAATTTGTCTCACAGATATTTTTATTCCGTAGGGAAAGGAAAAAGACAAACAGGGATTCGCGAAGGCGAACTCAAGGACGAAATGTCACGAAACGCTATTGTCGTACGCAAGCGGCAGTTTAATGTTTTGTTTTTCTTTGAAATTGCAGAAAGAGATTGGACTAGAGAAGTTTTCGCACCAAGGGATCGAAGTCATGCCAGGTTCATCGGTGAATCGGTGGTGACCTTGAGTCCCTTTGTTCCCAACCCAAACACAAGAAATCTCGTGGTGCGCCGACCCTCGATGCTTACGTTACGCCTGGTGTCGACGCATTTTTTGAAGCAGCCATAGGAAGTGCCCTTCGCCTTAACGGAGGGGCGACACGTGTTTTATGATGTGCCGTGATTGGGACATGAAGCTGGGACTCGTTGATTTTCACGTTTTCAAGTTATTCAAAAAGTCGACCGTGTGAAGTTCACCGCCCTTCTCTTATCCGTGCAATCTTTTTACATCGTCGCGTCAAACGAACACGATATTCTCCCAAAAATCAACAAATACTATCAGAAGAGAAAAAAAATCAAAGTCCACTTTTTTTCACTCGAATTTATTCGAAAAAAAAATCAAATATTACGTCGTTCATCTCCCTCGATAAAGTGTTCCTGACACGTTGTGTTTTCCGTTCGAGATCGTACAAAACACGTCGAAGATAAAAAAAAAAACAAAATCAAGTTGTCGTGGATGAAAAAAAAAAAACATACATCATCGTCGAGTCGAATTTGTCGTTGAGAGAAAGACCAAAAGCAAAAGAGGGTGGAAAATCGTTCGATCACAGGTGCCGTTTTGTACGGCTTCCAGACTGAATTCAGCATATATCAATCTGTGGAGAGTCGCGAGAGAGTGTATTGTAAGTTTACCACATTTTTTCACCTTTCTTCGATTCACTGCTTGAACAATTCATTTTTTTTTACCCCGGTATTTGAACGTTTAGCTTCCTGTTGCACTTTTTCGTACCGGAGCGTTGCCCAAGCTTGAATTCAAAGTTTTCGAGGTGAAAAAACTGCATCACGCGAAACATAAGCGTTAGAGAATGATCCTCCAAAAAAAAAATCTCCATTGAACAGTCTGTTGAGCACGATCGACCAAACAGACCTTCGCAAAGTATCTTTCGAAAATCAATTCAAGTTTTCGTTGTTTTTGCTTAATAACACGTTCCTCGGTTTTTTTTCACTGTGCAAACGTTACACAGTTTTTTGACATGTGCATTGTCATTTATTTCCGGAAGAAAACGAACGGTTATCGATTATCGATTGATCATTGTCGAAACGACGGATTTGCGACGACATACGAAACACGATATCGTACGTGATCGGAAATAATAGACGTTGAAATATTGAGCCGAGGTTAACCATCGAACAACCCTTCATTTTCATTCTCCTCAAGGTCAAAAATAACTGTCATAGCTTTGAGAATATCGCACATTTGACACGATGAGAATGTGCCTCAGATCCTTGATACTAAAGGACGAAATATTATGGTTTTTGTTTCGTGACGAATTTCATAAACTTTCGATGAAACTGAGAACTTTTTGAATAAATTTGTGAAAAAGATTTCAAGTTTCCTGTGAAATTCGGAATTTGCCTTCGGTATAGAAACGATGGTGAAGTTTGCTTCGTTGGAATACAACGAAATTCCTTTTTTTCTAGCAGATCTCAAAATTCTTATTCAATATTTGGTCAGAACAATAAGACCATCTTTTTTGGGATCCAGACCCAAAATCGGAACAAAAGTTGTCATGGGTTTAAAATTGAACAAACTATGAATAGAGAAAGTATTTTTCGTTGGACCCCAACGTTACGGACTTCAGTGTCATTCACGAGAATCACATTGTCAAACTGCGCAATTGTTTCATTGAAAATGTATCGAATCCAATGACGTATATTCTTAAAATTTGATGAGTGGTTCGAAACAACTCGAGACAGACTTCAGAATTGTTTGAAAATTTAGCAATAAACGCTTTGATGAGACAAACTACCTCGAGGAATAAATGAATTTTGTTGTTACATGGTATTTGGCAAATTATCTGCCCGTGAAA
This sequence comes from Hyposoter dolosus, assembly GCA_963921915.1. Taxonomy (NCBI): domain Eukaryota; kingdom Metazoa; phylum Arthropoda; class Insecta; order Hymenoptera; family Ichneumonidae; genus Hyposoter; species Hyposoter dolosus. The sequence goes on along the minus strand of OY998130.1, from coordinate 12,021,784 downwards.
ATGAATTGATCGATCGATTATCACGAGCGTAATGACACAAAGTCATTACGTTCTGGAATATGACGTTTCGATTACCCTTTCTCTTATATTTCGTTTTTCGCGAGTAGGAATTGTCCTCTAAATATCGTGCAGTCTCATTTCTTTTGTTGGGACACGGGGAAACTTTTCGAAAGCTTATTAGTATCGATGAATTTTTTCCACGACTTTTTTTATTCGATTTCTTTGGATGCTCGAGTTTTTCGGTAGTCCTTACTCGTGATTACCCTCAGAACGCCGTGTGCCAACAGAATAACTTATGCGTCTTTGAAATTTAGTAAACTGGCCTGATTTTTCCATGAGATTTCGTGACTGATCGTTTCGATTAATAAATTGAAAAAGAAAAACTTTTTTCCCAGTGCGGCAGTGGGTCGCGGTGCAGACGAAGTGGGATGAGACGCCCTCAGCAAGATCCTCTTCATCACCATCATCATCATCACCACCACCACCATCACCACCATGGCTCATCGTCAAGTCCTTCTCGAACTCGCCAACAGTCAAACGACAAGGTAAATTTATCGGTTAACTCAATTCGTAACATCGGTATCGATAAAAAATCGCATTTTGTCGTAAACATTATTTCCCAAGTGTAAAAAATGGATTTTCTCCATACCTCGGTCGAAAGTACGTGATTCCCGCATCGATTTCGATGCAGAAAGTGCGACATTCGTGCATTGGTAAAAAAAAAACACAATCGCCCTCTGATCGGGAGCAAATAGTATTTTCGGCTGCCACGACTGCCGAAAGTGACTTTCTAACCGTGTTTTCTCTAATGTCAAAGTCTAATGACAGAGCTGTTGTGTTATTCCAAATTTGAATTTTTTCCATGATCCGTTTTTCTAAGGTTAGAGCTTTTTGGAAAATATCAGAGAATGAACTATTTTAAAATCAAAGTGCAAGAGGACAAATTTCGAAATTTTCGTCAACCGATCGATTTGTTGACGAATGTCCATTTAATAAAAATGAAAACTGTGCATTTCGTGAAAATATCGTTAACAATTTTTTTCATTGCAGTGGTCGTGATAAATATGATGGAAACAAATTTCTGGAATAAAAATCTTCGTAAAAAATATGATTTTACATTACACTGATGGTCGCAACGTTGCGTTCCAACGAAAAATACTTTTTCTGTGAATTTTTTGTTCAAATTCAAAAACCATGACAATTTTTCTATCGATTCTGTGTTTGGATTCTAAAAAAAATTCTTTTATTGTACGGACGAAATATTGAATAAGAATCATGAGCTCTGTTCAAGAGAAAACATAATTTCGTTGCATTCCAACGATGGAAACTTCAATATTATAATTTTATTGAATTTTGTGATAATAGATCACAAAATCATGCACTTGTATGTGTGTGTTGTGGATTATCTATTACGTAAAATTTTAAAAAATTCGTATTAGTTTGAATCAATTATTGTTTTTATTCTTCGATGATTGTGTATCTTTTCGTTGCTTTTCTTGTGTATTTGATGCCTGCCCCCGACCAGCTGGCACTCGCTTCGCTCGTGCCGCAAATGTCGGGGCAGGCATCAATACATGAAATCTGTCATGATCGATAATCTGCCGTGAATCGATCGTACTTTCGACCGGCTATGGAGAAAAATAGTATACACCACACGGGCAGAAGTTTGGAAGCCCTGAACTGCGCAACATCATGCCCTCGGCTTCGCCTCGGGCATGAAGTTGCGCAGTGCAGGAATCCCAAACTTTCTGCCCTTGTAGTGTAATATACTATTTTTCGAATCTTCGTGTAAATTTTCACTCTGAATATTCTTGATCAAAACTTTTGACACGTACGGAGCATTTTGGGATTTGTTTTTCTCTAATCTGTTGCCAAGTTTCTCGTCGTTATGAGAAAAACAAACTTATCACCCGCCAGCTACGCTGGTCTACAGAACTACGTCACAAATTTTTTTACAGTTTCGCAGAGTCCCCTATTTTGGCGTAGGAAAAATTATAATAGAGCAAGAAAATAGTGAGGCATCGCCAACTTCAAAAAAATTCAAGAGTGCTATGATTTCTACTAAAAAGGATTGGAGCTCCGAATTCTTTTTTCGCGCAATTAATCAACCTAAATTCATGCCTAGATTCATTCATCCATTGAAAGAAACTTTTTGGTTTTTCTTATTTTCGACAATCCAAACCGAGAATTTCGAGCGCTCCGCCAGTAATTTTTTTCTGAATATCTCGTGGAGATCATCAACATGGGTACAACCCCTTGAAATAATTTCGTCTTCATAAAAATAAAAAAATACTTGTTTGCACATAATACGAAAAACCGGTCAATCCGTAGAACGATCCGATAACGGACAAAGCATTAGCAATCTCTTTCTCTCTCTGGATCATATGTTACTTATTATAAACGTTTCTATTTGTCTAAACTCGTGTTTATTCTTATCGAACTGCTCCAAAATAGGTTGGCTTCAAGACGCAGTCGCATATCTCGATAAGTTATTATACATGAAAGGAGCGCTGCAGCGCTACCAGAAAACCGTTCGCGCGCTTCAGCGCCCGTGATGGACCCTAGTAACGATTTAAAAAACACTTTGGTTCAGATTGACCCAATATACACTTATAGGAGGTGTGCACTCGGAGGGTTAAATCGTTAGCATTCTCTCTTCCAATTTTCATACTCTGTTCGTTTTTTTTTTCTTTTTATCTTCGGTTAAAAGAACTTGATAATTTTGTATTTTTTTTTTCTTCTGATTTTTAGGAAGAGTCTCGACTAGCCAGAGTGAAACGTGTACTCGCTGGTTCGCTTCTCGGACGTGGCGGAAGTTCGAGCCGAGTATTCGGTGCAAGGCTCGACCTCGTCGAGTCTTATCTCGACACTGGTGTTCCTTACGTGGTGCATCGTTTGTGCACGTATATCGAGATCAACGGATTTCAGAACGCTTCCGTTTTTCGTCTGTCCGGTGGAAGCCCGAGATTGACGGAGCGTCTTAGAACCGCTTTCGAACGGCGCGGCGATGCCGATCTCGAAGCTGCAGCATGTCCACCAACCGCTGCCACGCTGCTCAGGCAATATCTCAAGGAACTACCCCAGCCCTTGGTACCTTCGACGCTCGTCGCAAGTCTCTTGGACGTTCACGAACGTGAGTTTTACAAAAATATCTATTCATATTTTCCTCGAATACCAAATATGGAAAATTTACTTTGATCTTTCACTTTGACTGTTTTCGGACAAACTGAGAGTCGATGAGGTCGACCTTCTGGTTTCTTCGACATATAAATCAGGTTCAGAACGAAAAATTCACTTTTCATTTTTTTTTCCTAACACGATCGTTCGAAAGCCGTTGTAAATGTCCAATAAACTTTGTACTGTAATTTTTGAAAATACCCAGACACAATTTACACGCAGCTCTATGCAAATGCAAAAATTCACATCTCTTGATCAAAGCTTTCGCTCGAAATATCTTCAAAGAGTGAAAAAACTATTTTTTCACAATTTTCAACTTTTTATAGCTCCAGAACTTTTTTTCCTATTGGTTGACCATTGCCCTGACTGCACATTGCACCGAAGTGACGAGCGATGGCGGCACATGGTTCCTGCACGCACTGGTCATGCTATTTTGGTTCGAATTGCTAATAAATAGCGGCGAGCCAGCACGAAATTCTATTTTTAACCGGAAGTACTGAGTCGGATGTGGGAAGTTGTTTCCCGCCCGTTAACTCTCTGACACGACCTTCACCTTTTAGCATAATTCTCGCGCGAGTTACTATCGCCCCAGCAAAACTTTTCAAAATTGTTTCCTGTTTCTCTAAATCTTTTTTTTTAATTTTGTGTAGAAAAAATCAACCAGATTTTTATCAAAATTTTCATTAAAATATAAAATTCGACTTCGTAACTAACAATTCCCAACAAAACGAAAAGCACACAAAGTCGATTCTACCTCGGAACTAATTGATTCATTTGCCAGACCAAAAATCGATCGCTGTCGATTTGTTTTGTTGTTGGCAAAAAAAAATTGGATCGAATAAAAAATTAATTTCTTTTTTGCAGAAGAATTTGAGAACAATCGAGAAATATGGATCGTCGAGACGAAACAATTGTTCGAAACTTTGCCACCGTCGCATTATCGGCTGTTCGGATATCTGGCCAACTATCTGAGCAAATACGAGGCTAGACATGGTCGAAGTTCCGGGGTTTGCGGGGTTTTTGCACCTGTCGTGCTGCCTCACGTTCCACCAGCGACAACACTATTGCGAGATATTCTTGCCGAAGCTTCGGATCTCTTTCAAGACTGGTGAGTGACCAGACACGATTTCATATTCTTCCCACTTTGCCCGAGCCCTGCAAACGCTATGGGCAAAAATGTCAATCAGCGGAGAATTCACTGTTCTGCGAATTTTTCATAACGACAATAATTGCCAATTACGCTTGAGTAACTCCGACAATAAACATTCGGATCAGAACGTTCGGGTCTGTTTTTGACCTCCACGATTAATTGCACCTCGAGATTTCCTGAAATTTATGTCTCTCGGTTCTCCGGACCGACGATTACGTGACAACGCGTGTCCATTTTTTGTTTCAATTTTGTTTAAATACTGAAAGTTAACGGAGCATGACGTGTTTAATGCACAATTTTTCCGGGATCCGCGTTATCGAAGGTCTCAACGCATATTTAATTTTTTGAACGTCGAATTATCATTATATTTCAACGCCAGTGAAATATTTTGTTGTTCCAGCTCAATGAGCTCATTCTTTTCTCTCCCCTTGTCCCTTGAATCAGTAGAAAATTTCTTTCAAAAAAATCTTTTTTCCCTCATGAAGAAAATTCCACACGAATCCTGGTTTTTTTTTCGTGGAAGGAAAAATTCCCTACGAACAGAATCGAAATGAGTCTCTTTTCCCGTGAGACCGGAGACACAGCTCGCGACGAATTCACAGTGCAATATTTCGGTGGGATTTGTCCGCATGTACTCGCGGAATAGCTCCAACAAGAAACGTTGATTGATTGCGACTGCAGTAATTTCATGTATAAGAAACTAGGTAGAAGTCATTCGCATTCGCAAACATTGAGTCCGGGAACTACTTTCTACCCGGTCACGCGAGGATTCCACGCGATTTCACGTCACATTTATCTAGCAGTAACGCGAGACGATAATGTCTCTTTCTATGTAACATTGTTGCATATCGATCAAGCAGACGCTTTTTTTTCTCTCCTTATTTTTAAAAGCCTTGAAAAGATAGGCTCGCGATTAATCGGTATTGAGAATTTTCATTTTTTTACTTCATAAACAAAAAAACTAGAATTTAGGATCCATTTTTCCATAGAGAAGGAATAAGTGAAATTATGCATATCGCAAAGCGAAGATCGGGTAATTGATACGTTTACAGAATTAACAATTACGATAATGAAAAATGGTAAACGTGATTACAGTTTGTTAACGACGATTAGATACGCATGCGATGCGGCGTGTCACATTTCGTCAGTGTTGACATAAACATTCATATCCTTTGTATATTCTCTCGTGCTAACCGGAAATGGCCAGGGATTTTGATGTTGCTGAGAAAACGTTTGCAGAGTCGCCTCCGACTTATCACGTACCAACAATCGCTAGAGAATTTAATCAGTCGATGTGTTATGGGTCACGGACTCGGAGCATCGAAGACGAGAAAAATCATTCTTGTCCTCGTTGAAAATCGATACAACCAATGCAAACGATTCTTTTTCGAAGCAGACGCCAAATAATCGCTCGATCGTTAAATAAAAATAAGTTTTTTCTCAATGAAATCAAATGGCATCGCAGGAGAGTCGATTTCAACGATGTATTTTTCGAATAATGATTTCATTATTCAAGACTCGAGGGGAAATTATAAAAATAATGTTTTCCGTTGGTGCGGCAAAGAAAAATCGTCAGCGCTCATAAAATAAATATTTTCTGCGATATTTACGATGATATCCAGCAAGAAATTCTTTTGTTCAATCGTTGCACCATTAGTAATGCATTCCAACCGAAATTATCTCAAAAACACTTCGTGTGGTATTTGGCTGCGGTTGCAACGAGGTGACGATTAATTCGATCGACAAACCTCTCCGATGCATGAAGAAATCTCCGTTATGCACTCCCAGGCACGTTTCTCTGTGGTACTTTGAGCTCGAGTGCATCCAATGCATACATCATATCCAAGTTTACACACGAAACACACGCTTACCTTTTTCCCTCACTGAGCATGTCCGTGAAAATAAAGATACGACCGTCAAACCCGAGTCACAACAATTTGTCCCTGTGCACACTTGAAAATTCGCTGATTCTCCACAGTGTTTATAAAACATTTGCTTACCACGATACCTTCCGAAGCAAGGATTTCCTTCAACGAATTAAAACGTGCCGATGAATGCAAATTTAAAACACCTCGTACGGAATAATTTACAGAAATTTTAGAAAAAAAATAGATAAAGAAAATTTCAATCATTTTTACTTCAATGACGTAACAATAAAAAATGTCGTGTTCGATGAGATTTCCATCAACACAAAAGCTATCCTTAGGGCTACACCCGAAGCAGGAAAAATAATTTTTAGTTTCCCTATCAAAGTAATCGAAACAAAGAAGTTAAATAAAATCCCTAAAATGACAAAGTTTTCAATTTTTTTTTAGCAATTCACACTTTTGTTTCGATTATCCGTTATCGTCGAACTTAATTTGCGTCCCCCAATCGCCATTGTATTGTATGACGATCGTAATGGGCTCGGAGATGCTCATCAACCTCCAATAATTGGTTGGAACGAGATTTGGAGCTTTTTTTTCTGTCTCCTTTGCGTTCGATGGCCGAGCGAACAACACCTTACCATCGAAGCGAGAATTCTATCGGTTTCCCTACCTTGTCACGTGTATATGTGTAGACGCAATCAGGAAATTTGATATCGCTCTCGAGAGTGAATCGCAACAGAGTATTGTAGCCCGGCATGTAATAATCGACCGCTGTCAGACGATTCGTGCGAATTCTTGGGGAAAAAATACTTGTGAATATTTCGACGTCGACTATTCCTTGCGAAAGAGAACAAATTCGAGTCAGTCGGAGGAACAACGTAAAAGAATGAGTAACGACGCGATTAACATTTCCCGTTTTCTTTCAAATCTGAAACTTTAAATTTTTCATGTCGGTATTGCAAAATATCGTATAAACGAGAACTGTTTTTTTTCCTCGTATTTCCATCAACTCGTTGAAGACGGAGCGTTGGCAAACCTCGGAAATATATTTCTGAGGTAGAGATAATTGCCGCCAAAAAATTATTCCGCGTTGAAATGACTCAGAGTGTCAACTCAAGGTTACGATTTAGTCGGACACACTTTTTCCTGGCCGCGATGGAATCGATAATAAATCAAAACACTACGTTTATCGGAATAAAAAACTCATTAGAGCATTTGAGCACTTTCTGGATCACGAATAGCCAAAAATACAAACTGCCAGAGCAGCTTTTACTTGCTAACCGTTTGATAAGTACAGAGAGACGAAAAAAATCCATGATGTCCGGGCGAGTACGAGGAAAACAACTTGACTCAGCATGACATGCCTCATGTCCACTATATTGTCTGGAATAATTGATACGAGCGTTGAAAAATGCTCGACCATAAATAACGATCGTGTTCGTATAATGGAAGAAAAAAATAAAAACGACTCAACGTTCTCGAAGCTATTCAGCGCTGTAATAATGCGAATGTGTGACAGTTCGATTTACGGTTACGTCAAATCGGTTATTGAGTTAAGTGTGTTATTTCAATTTAATCCCATACTGACGACTTCTGTGACTTATTCAAGCAAACGTAACCACAAGCTCGCATAACGAGATTTTCCACCAGCTTATTTTAAACAAAAACTTCTTCTGCAACGTCTTGCAACTTTTTTTCGATTCCTACACTTTTCATCATCAAAATGTTGATCGAATACAATTTTGATATTCCGAACCTTGTTGTAGGGCTTTCGTTCGGAACAATACATTTTTAGGCTAATCGGTTGGTGCGATATAGAAACACGCGTGAACGATCCGGTGGAACGTTTTATGGGAAATAATCGTTAGAACTAATGGTGGTTTTCAATGAACGCGATGATGCCCTTCGACGTGATGTTACCCTTGTACATGCTCAGCATCCCTCGTTAATGTGAAGCGCAAACTAAAGTTTATTAGTGGATTATGCGTCACGTTAATTCCACGTAGTACGTGAAATCCGATTAAGGCTTTTGGCCCACAGCAATGATGACGTGTAAGCATGATTCTCCCTGCCTCTTGATCCACCTGCTTCATTCCATTTCTCGAGTATCAACCAACTCGATCGAAACCACGCAATATTCCTGCCTAACTGACCCAATTTAATAAACTTCCGGTCGAAGCGATTGATCGATAATCCCTTCTACTTTTCGTCATTACTATCACGTCCGAACATCGAATCCTCCTTAAATGCGCTGCAGCACGCACAAGCAGGCTTATCGAATTATTTCACATGTTTGACATCCACCGTGTCACCATTAATCCTTCCTTTCCATTTTTCTCTGGACTCTCCTCTCTCTAATGGAAGAAAACTCATTTTTGACCATCACTGTCCACAGACACTTTCAATTAATTTGAGTTTTGTCTGCGCAATGGGGCTCGATTATGAAATAAAATCGATTCATATATTGCAAGACCCTTAGAATAGAGTTCATGGCTCATTGTCGTTTGTTCGATGCTCCAGAAGCTATACTAGAGTAAGCATTATCGTAAACCTAATACGATTATCGGACAAGAGAGAAAAAAGACGTATATGAATGTGTTCCGAAGCCATCAATTTCTTCCAGGGCCGCGAGCAAAGTAAGCTCCCAGTTAGGTCTTCTGAGTCTTTACTTTTTCATTACGTATACATATTGACAGCGATGACCTGCTCGTTACTTTCAGTCTCTTTTTTCCTCATTACTCACCACCACGTAACCATTTTTTCTTTAAATCCCTCGAAGAGTAAATTTATGCTCCACGTCCTACGAAGCCTGTTACTCTATCACTTCGCACCAAATAATCGATGAAATGCATTCTTTTTACATCAAATATTCGACGAACTCACCAACGAAATTTATTTCTTGACTCTTCGAATGCACACCTCCCATAAGTGCATATTGGGTCAATCTGACCCAAGGCGTTTTTCAAATCATTGTATTCAATATGCATTTTTTTGTTTTTCTTTTTGTAGAGACTTTTTGTCGTAAATTATCTATATTTTTTGGCCCTAAATTTGTTTTTTGACGAAAATGAAATGTCAAACGAAGGGTGACAGGAAATGTTGGGGTCAATACGACCCAGTATGCACTCGAAGGGTTAATTTTTCCTTATTTTGTAAGTCTCTTGTGAGAAAAAGTTTGAGTATTGATCTCTACCCATACAACAAGCCACAGGAGGTTGTTGTTGTTATGATAGAAATACCATGTGACCATAACAAAAAGAGTTCGACTCTCACGGACCCATATTGACTGGAATATAAACGAAAATACTTTATAAAAGTTTGTTTCTCTCTGTCAATTCGGTTCGACAATCATTACGCTGCGCCAGACTTTGCTCCCATCCCCTGCTCGATAACTAACACGTTAATTTCAGCTTGTGGCCTATAACTCACCCAAGTCGTATCATAATCCTGGCAATTTACCAGGACCTGAAATACGCTCGCTAGCGTACGAACAAATTCGACTTTTCCAATCGTGACGATTCGTCTAGACGATAGATGGCTCTTGTAAAAATACTCTTACGTGAGAAGAATTTATATATAGCGTGGATGATGAATCTTGTTCTATTCAAAGACACGAAATAACTTGATAAAGGAGTTCAAGTTCAAAGAGTTTTCGGTGGATCTCATTTGACACAAAGATTCGACGGTAACGAAAAAGCGCGGACTTAAAAATACGATCGTCATTTATAATTGTTTTTGTAGTTTTATTCGATTCTTTACGGAAATTCTGAGGCCCTGCTCTGACCATAGGAATTGTGCACATTGAAAGGAACTGAATAATATTTTACAATGAAATTTCTATTTTTCATCCTCAATCTGCTCCAAGGCGGTTGTTTTGCTTTTCCATGGACATTTAATCGAATAAAGAGCCATATGCTTTTTTATTTTCGTGGAAACAATTGATTGTTCAGGTACCAGGTGTAAATTGCTGAGGGAAATTTGATAAGGGTAGCAGCCTAAATTGAATTTAGTTTTGCGACGTAAATGCACGTTCCTCGAAGCGCAATTCGAGTCAATCGATCCGTGCGCCTCCCTCTCTTCGCCTCTCCGTTTATGCTCTTCTCCTCTGTCTCTGGTCGCCGGTTAGCAACGAAACGCGCAATTCGCATGTGATTCGTATACCGTTCAAACCCACTTACCTCTCTGTGATCGAAAATGAATCGATAAATCACCTCTCCTCCGCCATCGATTTTACGCTAGTGCGGATCATATTTCGTCTCCGAATGCACGTGTCACATTCAACATCGTTATTAGTTCCAAATTGAGCAAAAATGCATCTTGTACTCTTTGGAGCTGCGTGATGACAAAACTTTTCATCACGGTTTTCCCATTTCTTTTTCTAATTTTGTTTTGTATGATTCAGTGACTCCGTGCATGAAAAAAAATCGTTTACACTTTTTCCCAAAAAGAGAATTTTAACGCTTAAGTTGATATTGGGTCAATCTGACCCAAGGCATTTTTCAAATCATTGTATTTCGGTAAATATGCATTTTTTTTTTTTTTTTAAGAATCGTCTTTTGTAGTAAATTGTCCATATTTTAAGGCCCCAAATTTATTTTTTAACGAAAACGAAAATTAAATGACAAAACATTCGTTGCCATTAAATGCCAAATAATTGCCGGACACAAAATTGTTGGGGTCAAAACGACCCAGTGTGCAGTCGAAGGGTTATTCAACAATGAGGCCTCAATGCCGCTGCCCAACATCGGCATCTTCAATGATGCTATCTCTAAAGGATGAGAGATTACTTTTCCCATGCAACTTCCACAATTATCTTATTTGCAAACGATCTAAGAAAACGGTTTTTTCATTAGCCAACTTTTTCCCTTGATACACATACTAGAAAGTTCCATTTTTACAGCACGAAACTTCTCTTAACAAAAGAAACTGCAAAAGGCAACACGATAACTGTGTTGAGTTTGTGACCTTGGAAGGACCGTCAGGTGTCTTACGCGTAGACGTTCATCTCGCTGACCCTGAAAACTCGTCGACCGAGATCTTTCCAGAAGGAATACCGCCCTTCCGGAAAGCCCGGCGTGTATCGGGCCTCAGCAATTTTGTACGCCACACAAATGATATCTAAAGTAATCAAAGCCCCTTAATTATTATCTCCTCTCAATTCCATTTTCCTCAAAGTTGAAAATTTCCTCAAAAAAAATGCTTAATAACGGATTACTCACAATCGTTTTATACGATTTTTCATAATATTGAATTACGGTAAAGAATATAATTGACAGATGGCCACAACGATCAGAAAAATGATCGATTTGATGACAGTCATCGGCTGATACACCGCGCAACACGAAACATATCGGTTATTTACGTCAAACGTATTCACTTTGCGCCTGCCTCGAGCTCATAAACCCAAAAATAACACATTCGGTAAAAAAAAAAAAAGAAAAAGTGGTGGCAGGCTTTTTACGCATGAAAAAAAAACTTTCCATCGTATTTACGCGGCTTCAATTTATAGAATATTAGTCACGAATAAAGAGGGAAACGGAGTTGACGAATTGTTCAAACACGCTGGTCATTTGTGCGAAAGCACTGAAATTATATTGACGTAGTAAATTGAGTCCGGAAACGAAGAGTTGCTGCCCGAAAGTAAACTGGCAATTTGTACGTGCAAACTGATGGAAAAGGCCGTCGTTATTAATAGAATTTCATCTAAATTGATGTTTTATTCTTTGAGTTTAAAATAAAATCGACAAGCTTTGTTGTTGGTTGCTCAATAAAGTTTATTCGGATGTTGCCTCGCTGAGATTAATCGCAGAATATCGTTCTATCCACGAAACTTTAGCCGTAAATGTTCCAACGTCTCGATAGGTCAAAAAAATATTTTTTGTTTTGTTTTTTCGCGCCACGTGTGTATCCTCGAATATAAATGATACAATACACAATATATATCGCGAGTATGAGCGTGTCGAGTCGCGGAGACAGAGAACCGGTTAGACGACCAGACGAACGCGGAGGGCGCGGATCCTTGTGATTTTCCATTTCGCGATATCCCCCCCTCCGCCCCGGGATCCTCGTCTCACTGGTGCAGAAATACACGTGCAACCTGTAGAAACCAAAACAAAACCAAACCAAACAACAAAAAAACATGAAAAGATTCGGACACCCCTTCACTTTTTCAAAAAAAAAAAAAGAAAAAAAAAGAGAAACTTCTTGCTAATTCTCGTCACATTTGCATGCAGCAAACTGGTTGATCTTCTTGTACACAAATCGAGGTTAATGGGTACCGTAGGGAAAAAAACATCACCGACGATTTGTTTTTGCAATTTTTTCTCAACCTTTTTCTCTTAGGAAGAGAAATGAATTATTACAGGCCTCGGAAATTTGACGACGTTTAGAAAAAAGGTTGAGCATTAATCAATCAATCAGCCTCTTTATTTGGTCTCTTATGGAATTATCCGAGATGCTTCTGTATTTTACGAAATCATATATGATCCTCCTGTTCTCGGCGGGTATTAACTTTTGGGAATGTCGATCCCAACACAATATCCTTAAGAGGTTTTTTCCACTTTTTACACTCGGGCAACTATCCAACGATTATGCAATACGGTCCCGAATAGCGAGGTAGTCAATGGCACGAATTTGGAGATGGATTCGAGAGTGTTCGACAGTTTAATGACTCGTGGTACAAAAACACGCGTTATCGTACAAAAATGTCAGAGATTTAGGAGCAGAAAAAAGAATACGTGACGAGGGTCCGAAGGTAATGAGAACACGTGTAAAAAAACATTCGAGTCTCGTATTCGAACCCACGAAATGGCCACGTGTGTGTTGGTCGATGACCACACGAGCAATTCTTATTTCATATTTCTTTTTTGCTCATTCCGCAATCGTGACTGCGCGTGTTTTTGCTACAGATTGCGAATATGAAAAAAAAATATTAGGTCAAGTCAATATTTGTGAAATATTGGTCTAAATCGTGTACACGAATTTTCCATTTGTTTATCTTTGTTTACCTCCTCGGAATGGAAAAAAACAGAGGATTTCCAATCCAACATTTGTATTTGAATGGGAATTTCAAAATAAACAGAAACTATAAATTAGGAACGTCGAATTAAGAGCGCGACAATTTTTATTCGACTAGCAAGTACATTCTTCCAATTCGAGCATCGTGTGGCGATAAAAATAAAAATTTAAACTTCATTGCATGAAATAAAGTCGTTTTGCCTTGGTTTGAGAATTACGATAATTTTTCGTTATTAATGGAATCGTCATCCGGTTATTACCGGGTTGATCGTCTCACATACATGTTATGTATGTTTTGACGTGTCTCTGTGCGTTTCTCCTCGCGATATATTTACTAAAAACGCGCGAGCAGCCAGCACGAAGAAAGACCCTAAAATAGAATTTCGTTGACGTCAAAGATTTCTGTTTAAACCCGATGAAGCATATGTAAGACGAATGATTACTCCCGAGCACGTCGTAGACCGCGTCTTCACGTGAGAAAGCTCGGCAACGCCTACTTCGCATATGCGCCTAAATAATTCGCTTTTGTAAGCGAGACCCAGGCAAGCTGGATGTTGTCCAAATTCGAGTTATTAGTTACGTACGATCTAAAAGGTGCGCGCACCTCGCACGCTCAAAAAAGGTAGATTAAAGCGTGCCGGTGTTTCGCCAGCGCGAATAACATTGAACAGCATTCAATATCATGGCAGCGTGCCAAGTCGCAGAATTTATCCCCTCGAGAGTCAAATTCCATAACCGAAACGTCGTGTTCATTAAATTCATGGAATTTTTTCCCGATTTCGATCTATAAAAATAACTGCGCGTTATTTACACTTACAAGAGACAAGAGAATATATTTTACCATCTTTTTAGCGAGGCCGAGCCTGTTTTTGTAGACTCGATTAATGAGGAGGTCGAATCGATCCTTCGGGGTCAAGGAAAATGCGCGACTATGGTGCTTCTCTCATTTTGGTACCGGAAATTGAATCTTTCGCGCAGGGTACTCCTCGCTCCAAATGGTCGAACTCTAATTTTCTATTTTCTACGCCATCTATTAAGTTTGCTTCATATACCACAATTCCGTTTTTAAATGATCTTGGTTGGATGAGCAACTACCAAAACGGTCATCACTCAACTTCCAGTTGACTTTCTTCTCAAAGACTCTTGGCTTCTTTATTTTAAAACCCAGCACCAACGGAAAGATGAATTTTTCCAAGTTCTGGAAACGAATGCACGAACTCTGCAAAAAACGTGGTTTTTAATTCGTTGAATATAAATGGCAATTTTTTCATCGATGTAATTGAAATAATTGCGTGTACAAATTCAATTTTTTGCACCGTTCCAAGTTGTGGCATTGTGTAAGTCCAAGGGAACATGATTGACCAGGTAATCGAATATCCGCGATGACATAATCGAGTGCAAATGTGAGTTGTCAACCCGTTGTTTTTATCGATTCGTTCTTCTTTATAGGATTTAATAGAATTCCTCGTTGGTAATTATTTGTTATTCAATCCTGCTACCACGAAGCTTTCACTAGTCGATTCAATAATTGTTAGAATCTTTACAAATGCAGTCCTCGTCGGAGCAATCAGTAGCTCATTATTTTGCTCAATTTTTGTCATGCCATTTTTATTTTCATTCGAACCTATCGACCGATGGATGTTGCAAGCGACTTTTTCATTTAAACTACTTCACGAATCGTTATTCAATTCGCCGAGGCCCAAGTTCGAATGAATCATCGGAGTGTGTAAATTAAAAAATACATCGACACAATCGATCCAAGCTCGTGACTTGATGTCTTTCAGTTATTTTGCTATTTATTTGCTCTTTCGAGCTCCCCATCGACCGTAAAAAATGAGCAAGAGCATTGCAGCGTTTAATTAATTTTCCCTCGTTATTACAGCCTGTCGATGCCTATGGAATCGTCCGCATTGAAATTATTTTACGGATAATGAGCAGTCAAAGGGATTTAATGCCTCGTATCGAAAAAAAAAAGTTTGAAAAAAATATGCAACGTTGTAATTTCCATTTCACGATGCAACGATCGATCGCGAACAGGAATGTCGGGACAAAAATTTCCTTTGACCGTGATGACAAAAAAAGTATTTTTAGATTTATTTTTACGGATCAGTCGTGTGGAAAATTTTAGAACGTATAGCGAATTTGCTGTGCAAAATTGTGTGGATTTTTATGAAAGATTCTTTTTGAGGTGACAATTTTTTTTTTTTGTTTTTTTTTTAATTTGCTTTTTTGGCCATCATACCGAGCACGAGGATTCTCCTCAACGGAAATCCTTGATCAGATATTTCGTCACACACGAAAGGATGACTGTACCGTCGAAGGATTATGTTTCGTGTTTTGGCTCGATGAGCGCGGAAGGACGAAAGGACTAACCGGTTTCTTTGCACAGTAGCTTATAGTAACCACTATACATTTCTCTACTTCTTTTACACTCTTGCCTTCTCTTCCTCGTCGTCTTCCTATAGCATTATAGCGGTATGGGCTCCTAGAGTAGCCACTCGTGCGTAAGAAATTCGAAAAATAATGACGTGCTAAAAAAATAAGCTCCAAGACCCTTTCTGAACTCGTACACCAAGCAAACTATGAAAAAATACAATGCGTCGAAAAAAGTGACAAATGATCATCGGATTGCAGAAAAAAAAAAGAATGTGGAGTTGGCGATCAATTCCGAAAAAAAAAATATCAAGAAAAATCAATAATAATACATTCGGCCCGAGTTATTTGTTGGCAATTGCAGAATTTTTTTCCCTCGATCTCTCAACAATTCACTGCTTGCAAGGGTTGATGAAATATCATCATAATTACGTTAATCTCATTTTGAAAATATACATTTTTAGCCGATCGAATAATAACGAATAATTTTTATGAAAAATATCAAACGTGCAATATTATTTTGGAAATCAATGTTAGAATGATGTGTAAAAGAAAATTTGATGCATTATTGTTTCTTGAAAGTTTCGGACTCGTTTCTACGAACTTTTGTCACGAGGTAAAGAGTGAGCCCGTGATTGATTTTTTGCATGATTGAAATAACCAGAGTTTGCGAACCTTCGTACCATCTCGAGTGTCTTTTGTCTCGTTGACGATCCAAGACCTTTAGTTACCAGGGTCAATCTTTAGACAAGCACGGCCCTGGCATGTAATTTACGTGAATGCACTTTCGACGATGTGTATGACGATGCCTCGGAATACTACGTTACTCTAGCATGTCGTGCTATTCAACGAAACGTCTTGCAGATTTGTCCTCCCGAGAACGATCGATATTTCATGTTCTGTAACGTTTTTCCACTTTCATTTATAATCCATCGCACCACGGACGTCGAAATCAATAATCGCTAAGAATTCAGCGGATTATTGACATCGTCACTTCCCCGACTGCTTGAGTGTCATCGAAATTTCGGTAAATTTCATTTTCAGAGTCCCGCTCGATCACAAATCTACCGACGCATAGTTTTCGTCTACAATTATGAGAATCCAGCATAAAAAGTAACAAAGAAAAACTGAACGAGAGGCACATGATTTTCGTCAATAAATCGAACCACCGACCCACGCCGGAATAACAAAATTGTTATCAAAATAAAAAACATTCAAATGCGAATCAAGTGGCTTTAGCTTCGAAGCCCCGCGGTGATTCGATTTTTTTTCCTTTAACAATGAATCTTCGACGCTCCTGCGATCGAGATTTCGAAAATCAGAAAGTTCAATGCTGTTAAGAAGTGATTCGAATGACAAAAAACCTTTTTATCTGTCAATCTTCGACGGAATTATTCCGCAGGGTTATTAAGCATCTATTCACGTCCCTGGTTCGTAACACTCGTGTGTCCATACGAACATTCTCGTAATCTCGTGTAGCCCTATGTACATATGTATGTATATATCAGTCGTGCGCAGGTACAGGCTCCTCCATAATTCGTGTCCCATTTCACGAGATCTGTTCGAAAGAATCTACGTAAGAATTTATTTATCATATTATTTCATAACCATCGAAATTCGTGTGGAAACCTCTTACGCATTATTTTCATAAATGCAGCCTCGAAAAACAGGACAAATTTTAGACCCCAAAGCCTCCGAAATTATTGACTAAACCGCATGAGTAAAACTTTCATCAAGTTCCTACTGAAATAAATAAATAAAAAAATTAACACGAGAAAAATAATAAATAGCGAGAATGAACAAATTCGTTCCGGGGACGTTATTGCGATTGCCGGCTTGGAATACGACGGTGTATTTTGTAAACTACTGTACATAATATCATGGGCGAGCCGGCGCGCGGGGCACGCCGATACAATACGGATATAGACTACGGTCGACCGGCAAGCCGGCGCAGTCCGCTCTCCGACGTGCTACGGTGTCGAAAGCCTTTTCGAAAAGCTCTCATCGCGCGGTCAGCAACAACACACGAACGCGACAAACACTGTAACTCAACGCGACAAAAAGCGAGAATACTTGGAAATAAAAAAAAAAAAAAAACAATAATAAAAATAATTGTCAGAGAAGCCGGTGGAAAAAACTGAAGAAAACGTTGGAATACGTTTTCGTACGACGTGAATAATCGCGTAAACTTATAAACACAAAAGTGCACGAAGAATTCGGAATTAGTATGTCTGTTTCTTGACAATACTAAAACTTTTTTTTTATTCGTCAACCCAAACAATATCGATAACAAACCTGACAGTGAATCAAGACGTTTTCCTCGATGAATTTTTACAATTTTTAATTCAACCAATAGTGAGCCTTCACTTTCTACTCATCACAAATCATAAAATTCACTATTATTCGGTTTGAAATAAAATTGTATTACCAACGCTAATTCTCAACTCATAAATAAATGTTTCCTCGAATCGTCGAGAGACTCGTCTTTGCGCCGGTGGTTTTCTATTGGAAAAGAAAGTTGGTGTTCGTGATCACATGAGTTTTCTTCGTCAAGGACCAATCATCGAGGAACAGAACTCATTTATCAGTACCTGTATAGATATATATTCATAAATACTCATATATATATATATATCGATACGCACCACTCAGTACGTTCGAATAACGTGAGTACGTTTTCTCTATTTTTTTTTTAAAATCATAATTGTCGCTTCCACGAGCACGTTAATCCGGTGACAACTAGTTGGCGCTTTTGTACGAATAGACCATTATTTTTTCATTCCGCGAATCACGAGTTGTTGGACTTGTTACAAGGGAAATAAAACAGACGAAAAAGACAGAATTCCATTTTTTCATTCACTCTAAATAAACGAGTGAGTCCATTCATTTGACGAGAAAAAATATTAATTTTTTTCACAAGCATTTTCGATCGATGAGATTTTTTGACTGAATGGAAAACAAAAGTTTCTCAACAGGATTTAATTTGGGTCATTGGTGTTTGGGGAAGTAAACAGTGATGAATTAAACAGCTTATCAACAGTTTTCGTAGCACTTAACAAAGACTCCATTTACTTTCTTCGTTTATTTGTTCAGCATTCGCGAGAGGAAGGTTGTCGAAATTTACAAATTGATATTAATTGAAACACAGTGTGGTACACCGCGGTGAAAACAAGCTTGTTAAATAATTACACTATAACTAAACCTTCCAAGAGTCAAGACTATAAAACCTGGAATCGTTAATCCATCGCGATTATCAAATAAGAGAAAACGCTGTTATTCGTCTTTCCCCAAAATTCTGTTTTGAAATCCCTGAAAATGTCATTTTGCTCTCGAACTCTTAAAAAATTTTAAACAGTTTATCCACTAAATATTTATTACCATTGTCCTACCCAGACCAAAACTGTGTTTTTTTTTTTTTTTTTTTTCGAGTGGAATGATTCAATGGGACTGTGTGGAAAAAAAAGACTTTCGAAATTCGAGGTTCGTTGGGCTGACTAGACTTTTAAAAATTCGTTTCGCATATGGTTCCCGTTCGAATAGTCGGAAGGATAACGGAGAGAAATTAATCCGAAGAAAGTAACCCGGTCGTAGTGATGATTGTCATAAATCTTGACCAACAATTGGCGGAGGTGTGCAGGTGGGATGAACGCGTTCAATCGTAAAGAAAATAATCATAAAAGAAAAAGAAAAACACTCATTCGCAAAGTGCACGTATTATTAGATATCGAAGGGAGAGAAGAAAACCGGCAGTGGAAAATTCTCCCACCGCGCCCCTTATATCTCGACGAGTGCATAACGTCGATTGAGAAAATATTTATGTTCTCTCCCAGCCTTGCAGTTCAGCCCCCACTCTAAATATGTGTGAAGTGTCCTTGACAGCTTCGCTCTCGATTATGGAAACACATTTGTTTCGCTAGTTCTCACTTCTTTCCTTGATTCAATGAAGAACGATTGATTAAAAATCAATAAAAACTTATATTATTATAAAATAATAAATAACAATAAAAACACAAGAGCTGAGTAACCACGCTGTTGTAAAAATGCAATCAGCTAATCAGCAATTCATTCTTTCGTCATATTGGAAATTTATTATTCTCTTCGACTTTTAAAAGTTAACAAAACCACATTTTTTTCCACGGATATCCGCTTGACCAACAACCAAAAAATAAAAATAAAGTAGTGATCCGGTTAATGGAGCATAGACGTGAATAAAATTTTTATTAATCATACACGACGATGTCGATGAGAGAAAAGAAAAGACAATTAGAAACAACGGAAATAATCTCTTAATTGGAAAATATAATTAAATTGTTCTTTTATGGGACGTATCGAGTCAACAATTCTTTAAAGCAAATCCCTTACTCGAAGGTTCTATAAAATATCGAATATGCTATAAAAATTGTCTCGGCGAAGAATCTGCCCTGATGCAACAATGCGCAGGTGCTTTGAAATTTTCCACCGGACCCCAAGCCGACGAATATACCTGTTTGACTCATGACTCATAGCACTAAACCTCTCTACCAATAGGTAAAAGCAAATAAACCGAGAGAAAGAGAGTAAGGTTGTAGGAAGAGGACAGAAAAGTTCGAAGCGCCATTTAGTCTGCCGGTCGGATACCATCCGATTAAAAGCCGGTTCCACTCTTTATCACACCTGGCTCGTGTCAAAGCAGCATTAAAAACGAGTTTTGCTCGTACACACTTAACCCTGAATAACACCGCGTATGCTTTGATTTCTCCCAAACAAAGGAAAATAAATCGAACGAATGAATAAAGCGATATCCATGTTTTTTTCCTGCCGTTAATTTATGAGCTATATTTTGAAAATCTCCAACTTTTCACTGTTTCGTAACTTATTTCTAAAAAAAAAAACCTCAAATCCCACGGATCAAAAAATCTTAAGATATTTAACGAACAATTTTCTTACGATGATTTCCGAAAAACCTATTTTGCATCTCCTGCGTAATTCTCTCATGTTTCCATGTAATGCGATAGACGCTGAAAATAAATGACGATTACATCTGCAACCTTAGCTCACCCCAAGTATGTACATATTTAGAGCCTGAAACCACGAGAAGAGATTAAATCGACGTAACGCCTACAGATGTGATCGATTTAATGGTCGCTTACTATGACGAAATGATTCCACTTTATTATCTCACAGTTAACTATTATTGGAATATTATGCATAATCCGTGCACTCTATTGAACTCTGTATTAAATTTATAACTGTGCATAATCGTGATGAATTGTTTTCTGCGAGTAAGCAAAGTACCTTCAGATCTTTAATCGTTTGGTTACGAATTATTTTTGGTTTTTTTCTCCAAAATACGGAATTACACATTTTTCTCTAAAGTTTGGATGACCCTCGACAATTGTTTTCGAAAAATTATTAACTGCAGGGTGGCAGTGACAAAATTTGTAACTCTCGACTCGACTTCTCCGAAATCTTCCACGATGGAGAAATATTTACTTTCTTGACATAAACTTATAATTTTTTCTCTGGTTAACGAAGATTAAGCAATTCTCACGAGCGTATAAAAGTTTGAAAACCGCAAATTGGATTTGTCCTGATTAAATTCCTGATGCCAAGTTTTACGAACATTTAATGACACTGCAGGAAAAATCCGCAGTCACGTGAATGAGACTGGCCGTTTATATATATCGTCACAAACATAAATCCACGACGTAGATATTTCGCAGTCTCGACACTTTTAACTTAGCGCCGGCTTCCTCACTTTACGTAAGATAAATAGTAGTTTGAGTCACCTACCAGTGACAGCTGCACATTCTTACATTTGCCGTTAGCGCTCCAGAAATCGATAACTTATAAAACAACAATTTTCACCTCGCCGCAAAATTGTAATGCAAACGTAACGAAAAGTATTTTTAATCTCTCGTTAATTTTAGGGCTGGTGTAAAAACATCGATTCTTGTCGTTAGCACATTTTTACGTATTATTCCGGACCGTAGTACAACGGACCCACAGACACAAGTCTTTCACTGCTGCTATTTGCTATTCATTGCTGCGTATCATTACTAAAACGGCGTTTCACTCCAAGAGCTTGTATAATAGCAGTGTATTTATTTTTCAACATAAAACACGTATTCGCAACCATTTCTGAGGGCTTTTTTATGTTTAAAGGAAAAAGTATAATTCGTAATTGATATTTTTGTAGACACGAGAGTCAATGAGGGCTTTCGCGTAAAGCGCCCCACGATGAAAAACTCAAATGTACTTTTTGAGAACGTAAAGGTCATGCGAAAAAAAAAAACTTATTGAAACATGCGGTCGATCGATAATAAATGGAAATTAGACTAATTATTCAAACTTGGTTAAGAAAGTGAAAAAACTCGACCGGTTTCTTGATTACAATTTGTCAAAGCGAGGCATTTATTTCCTGATACCAACATACTCATTTGTCGAATTCAAAATAGGAAAAAATAGCAACAATGACAATAACACACTTTTCGATGGTTTGATTGCAGCATTCACAACACTACGAGCTATCCCGTAATAGCAAACGAGTGTAAAGTTTGTCGTCGTGAATCGAGCAACGACGAGAAAACAACGAAGGAAACAGACAGGACGTCGTTACTTTGCGCGCTGAAACCGCGCAAACGTAAGGAACGTCGAGAGTCCTGTTGTCAGGAGAGGAAACTCATAAGGAGCAACAGCGAGGAACGTATTTTAGAAGGAACGACTAATGTAGCCGAGTCGATCCGTCGGGTTAGCAGTCACGAAGATTTCAACACCGACAAACATCCTCATTTGCTGTCTCAAACATCACAAGACATGGGACACGGAGTGGTAAGATTTTTAAACCCTCCCAATAACTCGAAGTGTCTTTCTCAATCAATCACAAATATTCAGCATTTTTTTTCTGCATATTATCGTTGGCCTTCGTTCACTTATTGTTTATTTTGTATTTAATATTCATTTCACTTTCATTTTATTATTATTTTTGGAATCTGTCACGTTTCAGCGATGCAGTGGTTTGCCACTGAACGAAAGAACAAACGTTTCGCCGGTATCGACGAAACCGTCGCCGGTACCATCGCCGTCTGATGCAATTCTTCCCGCCGAAAGATTCGAATGCGATGTCGAAAGATTACGAAGCAGCGAGAGATTTTCTCGGAGCATCGCACCACGTGGACGAAGACAGGGACGACGTAGAAAGGTTCACAAGGGGCTTGAAGCTGATCAAAATTCTACAAAGGTATACACACTTTCTCTTCCTCGCTATGAAAACAGTTTTTCGCCTACCCAAATCACTATTCCACTGCCTGTAAGACATGCATTTGGAATATTCGAAAATAATATATAAATGTGAAAAAGAGAAAAACATTTTTTTTGATCTTGTTGAAAAATGTTGAATCCAGGAAAACGAAGACGAGTCCGATGGCGTGTATGCAGTTTCTCCCGGCTCAAACAGATCGAACGGTTCGAGCGGACAGAGTTTTCTCGAAATGCTTAGCAGTGGACCGAGCAGATCACCATCTCCGGTACGTGCACATATTTTGGACCATGAAGACCTGAACAATCCAGTGCCGACTAATTGGGGTTTTCAACATCGACCAGGAAACGTACGTGCAATCTTTTGAACAATTCATAACTGTTTCTGTTCTCTCTATAAAAACGGGAACAAAAATGTTTTTTTTTTTTTCATTATGGACCATTTTTCGAAATAAACTGTGATCTGTTGAATTTTTCAGGAAGAAGAAACGATATCACGAGTGGAAGCGATGTTGTCACCGCGCAATTCGTTGCTCGTGCCACGACGATTTTACTCAGAAACCGATGAACCACCCAACGTCCCGAATCCCACGGACATCGGACTCAAAACTCTCACAAAACACATAAATGGCCTCAAGAAGAAGATTAAAAAATACGAGGAAGAATTCGAGGAGAACTTCGGTTATCGTCCGAGCCACTCGGATAAAATGAGCAATCGTGACATAAAAAGATTGTGCGCAGAACTCAACAAACTGAGGAAAGAGCATAAATTGCTAAAGGAGGATCCCATCAGTGCCCTCCTTGCGAATGCAAATTCACGTCTGAGCAACGCTGTCACCACTACCAACAACAATAATAGTCCGGAAAAAACGAGAGCTGCTCTTATGGAAGACATGGTCAAGGACGTCGACAGGAAACTCTGCGGAAAACGTATTAAATCCAACAGAACCGACAACATGGACGACTTAACGTATGAACAACTTATGGAGGAGAAAACTGCGGTTCAAAAGGCTTTGCTTCATATCGAGGGTGCATTCGGTAGACCGGTTACCAAAGAAGATCGCGCTGTGGTGCGGCCACTCTACGATCGTTACAGAACTCTGAAGAGACTTCTCATCCGTGCTGGAGCTGTGAGTTTCCAAAATTTTCAGTTTTTTTCTCCACAAACTAGTCCATCATATTCCACCATTTTCACCACCATGGAAAAACCATGAAAACGTAAAAGTTGGAGATATTTTGTTGTCCTTGCAATAATTTCTTGGCAAATACCTTCGTATGATTTTACTATGAAAAGCAATTTCATCGCTTTTTTAAGTTTTTTTTTTGTTTTGTTTTCGTCGTCTCTTCTGATCGAATAGGAGAATTGTATCCTCGAAGTTAATTCGTCGCCGATTGCAGGGGAAGAACAAGGACAGCATTCCTGAATTGGCAACTATATTGGAACACGAAGCTATGGATTTTACGTCCTCATCTTTGCCCGGTTGCGCAGCCGATGGCGAACGAAGAGCCAGCGAACCTGACATGTCTCATCGTGGCATTCTCGATTGTATCGAACCAGCCGAGCAGCTTCCAACTGACAGCGATAGTCAACACAGTAGCAGTGAAGGCAGTCGTGGCACTGGAGAAAGTCTCCACGCTCTTCCTCAGTCAGTATTGCACTTTTTCTCAAGTCGAGACTCGAGACTTTATATGCAGTGTCAAAACAGTTTTTAAATTATTTTTTTACTCAATCGGAAATTGTTTCTTTTTTCGACAGAGAGGAACTTTTGGCTCAACAGCGTGTAACGAGAGAAGAGAAAAAGCGTCTCCGCAGAGCTCTGAAAGAACTGGAGGCCCAGTTCGAGGTCCGAGCTGGTCGTCGAATGCAACGAGAAGATCGCGGACCCCACGTAACAACAGTTTATGAATCATATAAACAGACAAAAGCCAAGTTGCGGCTGATCGACGCCCTGCTCGCGAAAAACGCATGACGGCATATCTGAACCGAGCACACGGTTGTGCTTGAAATACGCGATAAAAATACTTTTCACAGCTAATTTCCCAAAACAGAGTTTCGACGTGAAAACAAATGACTTCAAACAGAAAACAACTTCTCGACTTTTCTGTACAAATGTTGGTAGGACAGGACGACGATTTCGAGTGATTTTTGTCTGTTTTTTCGAGACTCTTTTTTTTCTCAACATCGTTACAACAATTTTTGAGTTTTTCCTATTTTTATATTTCATGTTTGACCTTGAGACATGTTTTTTGATGGTATTATATTTATTTTTTACTCGAAAAATTTGTCACTGTTTCTTGTCAAAAGGAAGAGAGAAAATAGGCGGAAAAAAGGAAACTCAAGTGGTACAGAACAAAGTTTTTATTCTTGTAAATATAACGACCATCGTTTCTCATTAATCGAGACTCAAAAGGCTATGAAGTGGTGGAACAACCGAGAGATGATAAAAAATATTGGATTATTTTGTAAAGCATAAGTTTAACCACTCTAAGAGATATTACACGTTGTAAATGTATAAGAGTACTATAAAATGTTACGTCAGTATAACGCATTGAATGAAAAATTGGAGCGGATGTGAAATAATAAAAAGACTCGTTGATCTTTCCGTCGTATCGTTCGGAAAGCGATTAATTGAGTAAGTATCGCTATTCCTAAGCAAATTAGTGTTTTATAACTACCGAACAGCACTACCAATCGTTTCCTCGCGCTTTCGGAACCCGGATCTCTCCGACAAATTCATTTTTCCACCAAATTCGCTCCATAATTATTTTTACCAACTAAAAATTAATTATTGCAGTAAAACGTTGCATACCGCGTGCAATGATTTATCGAAAAATCAAAAATACTTAAATAAATCGAGAAAAAAAAGTTGGCATTCGAACTAATTTGTGTAGGGATTTATGGCACGTACTTTCTCAATCGCTATTTGGTAAGTTCACCAATTTTTTATCGACGGTGCTACAGTTTAAGTTTGATAATTCAACCATAAAAAGAAGCAAAAAAAATTACCCAACAATATCATAGTGTTAATACATACAAGAACAGGAAATGTTTAAAAACGTAATTATTAATTTAAAAGAGAAACGAAGAAAATACTGGAAATGTGTACTTGTCGCGATCGTTTTCGAGCGTTTCGCAAAAGAGCGATACAATTGAAAAGAATTGCCAAGCATTATTCATTTTCAATCGACTTGGACTAAGACTCCACTCCGTAGACTAAGCGCGAGTTTAACTCTTTTTTCACGATCGGACAAAATCAAGTTTTTCGTATCGTCGACCCTGGTGTCTCGAACATTATCGCTAAGGTCGTGGCGATCGCTGGTCGCTTTAAAATTTCGAAACAATAATGCGAAAAACAAGTCGATCGCGACCCGAGAACGAGAACGAAAAGTCTTTGGGAATGCTCTTTCGTCCATTGATCAATGAAATCGGAATATAACTTAAAAATATTACAAGAAAGAAAAGAAGAAAAAAAAAAGAGAGAAACGATTTTTTTAGACCAAAGCATCATTTAGTCTGTGATATAAATAAAGGAAGAGGGATATTTGTGTCGCGAGAAACCGCTGAGGTGGGCTCGTGGGTGAACAGCTGTGAAAAATTTGAACGATGAAAACAAGGCGAAAAAACAAATAGACCGAAGCGGAATGAGAGAAAAATTCGTAGCGAACCCATCGTTCGAGTTTCTCGCGATTGGCAAGAGAACAAAATAATTCGTCATTTAGGCGTATAGATTTAAAGTTTTATATTAAAAAGTTGCTTAAAACAAAATGTATCTATATACTTTTCTTTCAGTAGTTTAATAGAAATGGCACATCGAGGCTTGGGGAGTAAAAAGGATCGAAATTTTGAGCAGCAGCGATTTCCTCTCGAAAGAAAAATAAAAATACATCCCGCACACGAAGGAACTGCTATATAAATGCTTTCTAGAACGAGTACCAAACGAGAAAACACATGTTGCGAAAAAAAAAAACAAAACAAAACAATAAAACTCTTTGCCAACTATATTTTCACAGACTGGAACAATCGTGTGAATTTTAACGACATATCTAGCGAGAATACCCTCCGAGACATTATTTAGTCAGCTCGTAGAGTTTAAACGACAACAATAAACATCAGAACTAAAATACCACCGAATCGTGTGAGAAAAGGAGGAGAAAAAAACTCAAGACGAGGAAAAAACAATCGAAAATAATTTTACTTCAGCTCACTGTAGGTGCGTCACCTGATTTAGATATATCGTTCCATCATTCTAGACATTAAAGTGCACGCATCGACTCAAAGAGTGAACGAACGAATGTCTATGAGAGAGAAAAAGATTTTTTTAAATGTATATATACATATATATATGTAAATATACACATATATATGCACATATACGTGTGTATAATTAGACGGGCTTCAGAAGAATTTAACATTTTTCTTCTCGAGCATAGTTGTCAGAAAAGTTGGAGCACGACAAATGAAAACAACGCAATGTAAAAGGGCGAAGTTGTGGCTAAATATTTTAAAATTTTTGCAATTGAAAATAAAAATCAATGATAAGTCATTGAACATTGAAAAAAGTTTACAACTACAACCTCGTCCTTGCACAGAGTTTTTTCTTCGTCATGTTCCAACATTCTTATCACTGTCTTCAAGAAAATATAATGTTGATTTTTTTTTCTGGGCTGTCCTTATTATATATTATATATATTATATACCAACGACTCTTTGCGTTTATACATGTGTTGAATATATGTATATACAAAGTATATATATTAAAAATATCTACATAAACGCAGTCATATTATTAAATTGAAAAAGAGAAAAAAATATATATTCGAGATAGCGAAATGGGTCGATGCCACGAAAGCATTAATCTCTCCTTAATTTTCTTACTCGCTCTGCTGTTTTTTTCTTTTCTTTTATCCGCCCAAATGTCCTTGAAATCCAATCATTTTTACTACTTTATTTGATTTTTTTTCACATAGTTTCCTGTTTATATTGACAAATTGACAAAATTTGATCACTCGTAAAGATTTTTGGAGAAAATGAATGACTGTGTGGTTCCGTGTGGTTACGTGTCAGATTTTAAATGTTTTTGGAACGTTTTTATTTGTCTCAGCATTCCCGCTAATTTCGTCGAGGTCGGGGGTCCTTGATTGTTCACGAAACCTCCTCGTCTGTACACGTTTATCATTCGTATCGGATTTGCCGTTTGGGCACGCATCGACAAGTGCGGATACGTCGGATTTCCCGGTGCCTCCGTTGATACACAAACAAGACTGTTCCTCTCGTATAGCATTCTCATTTGTCGCTTCAAAATCATCACCTGAACGTACATGGGATAACAAGTTTGTATTTTATTCCCAAAAACAATGAATTTTCCTCAAAGTTGGTGAAATACTCACTTCTTGATAGAGACTCGCCACTGCTTTTATTTCTTCCTCTTTCGAGTTGAGCTCTTTCTCCAGGGCAGCTATTTCTTTTTCCAATGATTTGTCATTCGATTTTTTCGATTGCTCTTGTAGCTTCTCGAATTTTCTGAACAAATGATTTTCACGCGTTATTATAATTGAGCTTGGTCGTAGGTGGAGCCTTGTTTGCGAATGATCATCGCAAATTCGATTAAACTTACTTGATCATAGATTCGTACTGGTCGCTAAAATTCATCAACACTTCTCGAATACCTTTCGAACCCTGCGTTTCATTTTGCCACTTGCCCATCGTTGACTCACCCATATTGAGTTCTTCCTAGATGGATAATAAAAAAGACAAAACGAAAATTTTCAAAAGGATAATTATCGTCATCAGGTTGACGAAGGAAATAAAATTTACTTGTCGCTGTCTCAGGAGAAAGCTCTGCGTCAGTTCAAGCTTCGGTTCAAGGCTCTTTTGATTATTAAATTTCATCGAAGAGCAGATCGATTGAGTTTTTTGCTTTTTGGGCGTTAGTTCGAATTTTGGATTAGTGGAAGATTCTTGAGCTTTGTAGAGAGTCTCTGTGTCGGGAATGGCTCTTAGTCCAGGAGACTTTAGAGAAAAAGGTGTCATTTGCATCGGTTTCGACGTTTTTTCCTCATTCACCGATCCCTGACACAAGCTCGTCATTCCTCGGGAGTTTATCGTGAAAGGGACATTTCTCTCCTCCATCAGTGGTACACGCTCGTCTTTTATACACTCGAACAGCGCTGAGACTGGTTTCAATCCCTTCGAGACATTGCTTATCAGCATCGGAGAAATCCGACTGGGCATTAATTGACGCGTTTTCATCAAACTCAACGCCTAATAATTTAACAAAAACAAACAGTGCGTCAATTTTCACGGGCAAGAAAAATTTCTTCCAAAAATCGTCCATGATTAATACCCCATAGCGACCCACATAGCCGCAAATTTGCATTAACAATTTCTTTTGTTAATTTGTAATTTCCTTGCAAAATAACTTGTATTTTTCGATTTTCTAATTATTGCAAACGATAGCCCAGAATTCGCTACACCTAGAAAGTATCCCACGCGTTTTCAATTCGTACAAATGTCGATGAGACAGAACGTTTTGAAAACTCGAAGTGCAAATTTGCACCCATGTGATGAGTACGTTAGCCCAGAGGTAGTGCGGTGTCTACGGGTTATCAGGGATGGAGGAAACGTCAATCAACTCACTTCCTGAATGTTTAATCCAAGATTGTAACTGGGAGTGACTGAGGTACCAACGACAAACGGTATATTTCTAAAATTAAATCTGTTGAAGAAAGATCTGTGCACTTGTTTCATTCTCGATGATTGAGTCGGTGATGCGTAATTTCGTGCCGAAAAAGGATCGAAAGAGGGAGGCAAAATATGAGGGGATTGACAATCCTGAAGAATCTGCTGGTTCACATCGTCTCGATATTCTTTAATTGTATTGTTTTCACTTTGATTAACAGCAGGGCAATCCGCTTCGTAATTCATTCTGTTTGGCTCTCCGGACCTGACAGTTCGTACAAATTATTA
The DNA here is from genome assembly GCA_963921915.1 of Hyposoter dolosus. Lineage (NCBI taxonomy): Eukaryota > Metazoa > Arthropoda > Insecta > Hymenoptera > Ichneumonidae > Hyposoter > Hyposoter dolosus. Next base: position 11,991,996 of record OY998130.1, on the reverse strand, counting down.
ATTCGACTGATTAATCAATATTTGAGGGATTTTTTACTGACGAATATCGAAATGAAATTCTGACCTGAGATCAGTGGTTCCCTGCAAATGATCTCGACAGCTTTCATCATCATGACAAAATTTTTCGTTTTTCGTTTGATTCAGTTCATTGGCCTCTTGTTTTTTGGATCTTTGCTCCGCAATGTTGTCGAAAATTCGTTTCTCATTATTTTCTACGAGTCTGTGACTTCCTTTGGTTCTCCAAGGCTGATCAAATTCGGTCCCATTGTTAAAACCACGAATACGTGTTTCCATCACCTTCGTATGTTTACTCGAGACGACGGACAAACTGCCACTCCTCAGTACCCTGTTGTGATATAATTCTACGAGGTCGCTCATATTATTTTGATTTTTCGTTATTACATTTGGAGGACGACGATTTTGCGACAGCTGGAGATTCGAAAGCGTTGAATGACCTTGAAAAAAAAAATAACGACTTGCTTCAATTTCGATCGTCAAATCGAGAAGTTCGTAGAAATTTCATTGCATTGAAGTTTTTGTACAAAGAAAAATTGTTTCCAAATTTTTTTCGATATTTCTTGACCCACCTTTCGCCTTCGGGCGCCATCTGGTTTCTTTTTTATTCTCGGAAATGCTAGTCTCTTTTGTGGCTGTTGTGCATCTCGAATTCGATGTTTTCAAGGCTCGTTTTTTGAGTTTCTTCTTCTTGACAGTTTGTCCCATGGAATCATCGATTGATTTTGAGACTATTTTACTGCTGATCGTTTTACGCTGTTTATCGTGACGATTTTTTTTAATTTTCTTTGACATTTGAAAGCTCTGGATGCTCCCTGCAGGATTTACATGCTTTTCGGCTTTTCTTGGTTCCTCTTGCATCGAAGGGTTCAAATCGCTCGTATAAATGTCGTGATTCTCGAGCGTTGGAGACTCAGCGTTTCGAGATTCTTCCTCGAACTGTTCGTGAAGACCCTTGGAATATTCCGCTAGATGCAATTGATAAGGGTGCACTCTGCGCGATGAAATATCATTCAGGAAGTGCTCCTCACGGATTTGCTGTCAATTTTCACAAAATTATTGTTTTATACGAAAATCATTCGTTACGACGAAAACTTTAGAAAATTGAATTTCAATTTACACCGTTGCTGCATCCAATAAACGAAATCTTACATTCACATTGTCGGTGCCGCGATTTTCCAACGTATCTTTCATGAACTGGAAATTTATTTCGCTACCTTTTGTACGCTCAAACGTGTAACTTTGGTCATTTGTATCATTGTGATCCTCGGCGTTAATATTTTGGAAACTATTCGAGCTGGACGCAATTTTAAAGGATTTTGATTTCTGCTCGGTCGACACTGTGATATTTAAATTTTTCCATACATTGTTTCAACTTGACTTCATAAATTATAATTATAAAATTTTTCGACTAAGTCGCGACCAAATACGAACGATTTTTTGTATCTGATTCCTCTGGCGCTTTGTTTTGTGTATTCTGTGTCTCTTCGAGATATTGCGTAGTTCCGGAAGTCAATAAATTATTCTCGTAACTCTTATCATCGACGAGGCGCGCGCTCGAGGAAGCATCGGACTGTGAATTTTTTTGATTTATCGTTGAATCGTCGGTTCGATCGTAATCATTTGTTTCTAGAGACATTGACCCAGCGGCATTGCCGTATAACATTTTCGTATAACGTAATCTTTTCATCGCTGATTCATATTTGGACTCGGTAACTTCCAGCTGTTTTTCAATTTCTACAAAAAAACATTCAAACAATCTGTACGGGGAAGAACACACGGATCGAGATATTTTTGCGTCGATAAATCAATCGGAAAAATCAACGAGTTTGCATTTCGATCATTTCCTTCGTGTTTCATTATTTTTATTAGTTTTATTTAATAATTTATCCATTTGTATCATTTCGTCAAAATGATTTTTATCGAATCTCCTAACAACCTGTCAAAAATATGTCAGCCTGACTCCTGATGGCGTTGGCCGAATCTCGGTATATTTCTTTGTGCTTTACGAACTCGTCGACAGAAGATTTGGGGGAAAAATCGTTTCGATCTTCCTCGTAGGTGACCCACGTCCTTTGGTTGCCGTTCGTTTCCATAATGACGTTACTTTTGATTTTAAATTTGCACAACCATAACAACTATTTATTTCGTGACGAAACTCGGTAAGCCCTCTGTCAATTACGATTCTGTTTGTACCACCGAAAAATTTGCAGCGTCATAGAGCGGGATGAGGAAAAAGAAATTTTTATCGCGACAAAAAACGTACGAGATAACTAAACTTCACAAAAGTGACGAAGAATAATTCACAGGTTTCGGGGAACCAAGGACTGGATGAGCGATCACATTCTTTGTCTTACATTAGAGCCTCGTTTGTTAATATGTCAATTTTAATAGCACATTGAGCAGACGAATATTCACTCGCCAGACGCCAGCGATCGAGTGTTACCGTTCCGAAACTCAGGGCTGTATCGAAGTTATTATTATTGACTGCTGGAAAAAAACTTTCGACGACCAAAAACGCTTTTTTTTTTTTTTACTGAAATACCAGGAAATTGCTTTTCCAGGGATCTCGAAGTAATACCACTAACTTTTACGAATATGCTCTTATTTTATGAACGAGAATTCGATTAAAATTTTCAGACAAAAATCGTTGAGTCCAAGTTGTATCAAAAAATTTTGTTTCTCCAATAATGACGCACGGTGTCATTTCTCGCTTATCCGCAGATTACCATAAATGGTAATTTGAAAAATTTCATCGTCCTAATTTCGAATAACGCGCCAATCGAAGTTGCACGCTCCGCCACGAACAGCGCTACGAGCGCGTTCTGAAATCTATTATTTTAAGAAGGCGTAGGAAGTAGGAACTCGTCGGCGGCGTACCTGCGAGTTGCAAATGGTGGACGGGCTGTCATACTTGCATCGTTAACATCAGGTATGCATTTTTTGTCACGAACAAAAGTCCCAATAACCTAATAAATGTTAAATTCAGCCTGAAGGATTGCCAGATTTTTTTTGTTTCAATAGTCATTTGTTTTCGGTTTTCTATCATTATTTCGATGAAACATTTTTTTTTTCACGTTACGTAAAAATTATTTCACAAGTTACAAAAATAGTCACACCGTTCTATGAGTTCGGTTACTTTTTGGATGACCTTAACGGAATTTTACGTTGCCGAATAACGATCATGACTGAATGTGAAAATTAAAATTCACGAAGCACCACATACCTGGCATGAATTAACCTAATTTCCCTCCGATACGTGCCATCTCAATGTATATACGTAAAAAAAAATCTATATCCGTTTAAACTTTAACATAGCCTCGTGATATGCCTCAGCACATACGTATAGATATTTTCTCGCACGCCGAAAGTTGTGCAATCTTTTGGCAAAAAATATGTTATAGCTGTGTCACATTTGGGCATTGCACAATATTACTCTACTCTATTGACTCAAAAGATTGTTGATTCGCGCGAAATTTTTATCTCACCTTGACAGGTCCTACTTTCTTGTTCTCTGCTTTTTATTTCCTCTGGCATTGGAAATTCTCGAGTTATTTTTCCCTTGATCTAAATGTATTCCAACCAATTCCAATCGTCTGCGACGCGACTAGACTGTTGGTTTTCTGCAGACGTTCGGAAAAAACAATTTAAGACTTCTTTAAGTCAACATTATTCTTGAGATCGTCTGACGTTACATCACAACTTAGCATTCATTTGTATCTTAATGTCGTGTGACTGTCATGTGAATCCTCACCGAGTTTTATAGCTCGACGACTTTGAATGTCCCAAACTTTGTCCGGTACTTTTTATATAATCATATTTGGACCGTTCCAAATGATTATCTAGTCAATTCAAACAGTAATTTTGATAATTCCCATTAACTTTATCGTCTTTTCCCTGAAGCGAGCCCGAACGCCGATTTTACTTGAATTTTTTTTCTTCTCAATTCTTTAATAAACGTGACAAATCAGTGCCCTTTGTTTTCATCCATTGACGGTATGATATTTTTTATGCAAGAAACAGAAACTAGTATTAACAACTACGGTCGAAACAATAATTATTCTTGTAGTTTTTACATTTGAAACGATCTATTATAAACAGCTATACATAGTTAGATCACCAAGCTTCCTAGAAAAGTGTATCACGACCTCGACTAGCAGTTATGATAGTGCAGCATGAAATCAGAAGTAATAAGTCAAGTTCCGTGCAGTTGGAATGCTCATGGAAAACCTTAAGTATATAAAAGAATGCCACATGCCTCGATATTGGTCAAGGACAACATTGTATTGTGAAAAATTTTGATTAACAGCACGAGACAATTTTTATTTGAGTTTTCGGCAGTAAATTATTTCGTGCGATTTACAGGCTCTAGAATTTTCTAAATTTTTTAAAGCCCTGTCTAACTCTATGGAGACACGAATTTAAATTTCTTTTTAATAATTCTCATCAAACTGTGATGTTCTAACAAAAATGTAGGTCAACAGTTCCATTTATTAGTAATTATGCTGTGATTCCCAAAAACATTAAAACCTGCTACTTTTTTGTTCATAAATTTTGTCTTTCGATGTCTCTTGCTGATGATCTCATTATGCTCTTGGAAGCGAGGTCCGACAGATAAGAAACGCCAATTATATTAAATTCATCGCCATGGATTACTCATTGCTTCCTCTTCCGAACATTCAGAATACTCACAGATTGTGTTTTCATCAATGTTGCAAATCTGATGTGTTGATTGTGATAAGAAATTCGAATGGACAGAATCCTGAGAAACAAGTGGAGTTCGCAACTTTGGGGTCCAACGATAAATACGTTTTTCTATTAATTGGTTATTTGATTTAAAAATCCATGACAATTTTCGTACCGATTTCGGGGCTGGATCCCACGAAAAGATCGATTCATTGTCCCGGCCGAACATTGAATAAGAATCTTTAGATTTGCTCAAGAAAAAACGGAATTTCGTTGCATTCCAACGATGCAACGTTCAACAAGGTCAAACAAAATGGAAAATTGGGGGAAAAAATGAAAAAAAAAAAAAAAATTCTTTAGTACAATAAACTTTACATCTATTTCTTATAATTTTGGCTTGTCAATAGTACGCAATAAATCTGATCACACCTCTGTGGTCCCTTTTTTCCGTCAGGGATGCAGAAACTATCGTTTTTTAAATGAATTTTCACGTGAAAATGAAATATCATAGTCTAATGTATTTTTGGAACTATTCTTAATTAATTTATTGCACGATTATGAATGTTATGACTACGCTTCGTTATCTCTGTGATAATAGTCGCGATAAATCAGGAGTTGAACGAAACTGAGCCCGTTACAAACAACCAGAAGTTTTCTATCTTTTTTCTTTCATTGCAACGTTCCCAATGAGTCATAACCGTCTGACTTTGATCGGATCTAGCAACACATATAAAGGACACTTCCAAGGTTTCTATGGAGAGAAGCCATTTTATTTTCCCGAATCTCAATGGAACAACTAACAATGCTCTTCCGGAATGATTTTTCAAAGCCGTTGATCACTGCGTATGAAAGAACGAATACGATTGGGGAATTGAAATTATAAAAATTGGACTTTCCGCCTCGTTAAACGAAGTTTTGTCGCCGCTGGTTCGACTCCAGCGCTAAACCGATCCGCGAGTGCAAGATGTGCAAAAAAATGCACCGAGTCCAGTTCGAAGCAGTTCATAATTGTTACAAAGTCTGTTTTGAAATTGATAATACTCTCGGCCAAGCTCTCCAGACTTTTAATGTTTGCACTTCACTCCGAATCAAGGGGAAACAGACACAATCAGTGACACTCAGGCAAATGGATTAACGAGGTCGAGACCGGAATTACCTGCTATTTTGTGCGATAAGATTAAGTCCAGCGATATTTTATCAGCGGACGTGTTTCCGAGACTGTTTAATCTGAAGAATTTCAGTGCATAAATTACAAATCAACTGATTAGCTTTGTCCCCTAATAGGATTTGTTTTATTGACGCTTACGAATACACATGGAAATTTATTTGGTCAAATATTAAATAGAGAGGGAAAGAAGGATGTTGTAAGATAGTAAGAGAAAATAACATGAAAATCTACAGTATAAATATTTGGCAGGCACGATTAGTCAATCGTATAATCATCACATTTCATTGTTGCAACATTGAGCGATCATAACAACAAGTAAATATTCGAAATTGCGTTTCCACGCTGAAATTAGCAAGAACAGAGTATACATTTAATTTAAAACGCGTCAATTGTCTCGTCGTCGCGACTATAGCGCATTTAATCTCACCAGCAAACGTACGAAAAAACTTGGGTTTCTCAGTAAGACGCGAAATAGTGTTTCATTGATATTAATCAATCTGTTATTCTTTTTTTCCAGACCAAAATGTATAGGGCTAGAACGGTATTTAATTCCTTGACCCCGTTGGCCCCGAGGGTCTGCGGGGCCGAAAGATTCGCCTCTTGGCTGGTGCGAAGTAACCCACTCACCCGCACACACCCAGTCATCGGTGTTGAATCATTGAAACGTTACACAAGCCGTGCAGCCACCGAACCCTTTCTCAATGGCAGCTCCAGCTCTTACGTCGAAGAAATGTACAACGCGTGGCTCCAGGACCCGCACAGTGTCCATGTGGTCAGTACACAGCATATGGTTCCGTAATTTTTTCCCCATCAAACTTTAACTTAGTTTTTCCATTCGAAACCTATTTCACGCAATGAAATAATATCCTAAATATTTTTTATGCTTTCTTCGAAATCCAACGTGAATGTCAAGATAAGAATCTGCGAATTGGTTACGACGAACAAAAAAATTTCGCAACTTTATAAAATCACGTTTTTATGTCGCACACGAAGAATTATCGACGATGATATCGCAGGATTTCGAGATACCGTTCCGCCTCACCGCACGCAGAGAACTATTCCATAAATTATTGTTCACGAATCTGTTCTCATTGTCGTGAAATTCATCCATCATATTTTCAGCGAAACAGAAAATATTCAGCGGTGACAGACAATCATCGTCATGTGCCTTTTTCAAGCTTCAAATCACATTGACGTTATCGATCAGTCAAACATTTCAACACATCAATAAAACAAGTAAAATTGACGGATTGTCGAAATTTTCCAGTCATGGGATTCCTTCTTCCGGAACAGCACAGCTGGAGCAGCACCTGGTCTGGCCTATCAAGCACCACCATCTCTCGCACCGAGCTACAATCAAGTACCGCTCGGATCTTTGCTCCCTCTCGGTGGCGGATCGCAGCTGAGTCAAATGCCCGTTAATGAGAAAATCATTGACGATCATCTCGCCGTTCAGGCGATAATCCGATCTTATCAGGTACGTCAAGACCAATGCATATTCGAAAGTACGATTCCTCCTACATTTTTTGTTTTTCATTTTTTAAACAACGCGGATAAAAATTTATGCAACTGTTTCGAATGTTGTTCGAGCGTAACGACGAAACGCAGTATTGACGTCATTCTTTCGAGTGTAATGACTTTCCACTCCCACGCAGATGATTATTGGCTCACAACACTTTCTTCGATTCGGAGCACTCGCGAATAACTAATGAGCCACTCAGCACCTCCCAGACGAAAGATAAAGAGAAATAATTTAAAAAATACTTTTGCGTCATCATATCATTACATAGTTATTCTTCAACGGAGAATGTCTCAAACTTACAAATCTTTGCGGCCTCTCTTCTAGCAATACTCATGGGGGTCGTGAATCGTTTATCGATACGATAATTTCTAAAAAAAAACAAACGATCCTTTTGTATCATGTTTTCATACACATTATTTTTTGTCGCATGTTTTCGAGCTGTAGCCCTCAATTTGGATATCAGTTATTCAGCGAAAAAAAAACGTTTTTTATGCATAAGGGTTTTTTATGATTCGTCGTGCTGCATGAAACTCATGATGATTTATAACGTCCATTTTTTTATTACGATATGATTCTTACCAATGGAATTATCTGGGAAATTATTCAATGAAGCCGGAAAAAAATGAATGCAATTCGATTTTTAATTTACAAATGGATATTCCACAGATATTTGATATTGGAAGAACCGAGAAATCAGGTTAAATTTTTCACAATAGCAAAAGATGCGCGGAAAGATCATCGAGAACTATTGTCGATGATTTTATTGCGAAATTAAAATTTTTCTTCCCAGTGACTAAATTTCATTTATAACGAAAATAAAAGCCAGATAATCCCGTTTCATGGAAATGTATGTTAACATAGAAAATAACATGTGAATGTGTTAGTGCTATTATGCAACAACCATCGAAACATCGAATTATTCGCGGACACGGATTTGGATTAATGTGATGAATTTGTATAAATCTGATGGATTTTTCGATTGCTGCATAATAGCTCTAAATACGCAATTGACGCTGCAGCTAAACATCAACATCTGCTCTTCTACCTCAAGCATGTTTGGCAAATCTACTCATTTCCTTGAACGTTACATTAAAAAAAAGAAAGAAAATACTTTGAAGAAACGATTTCTCTGAAATGAAATGCATTATTCGTTCGTCGAATTTCTAAATCGTGACGCATTCGACAGTAACGCTTGCCGCGTTGGTGAATCCTTGTACTGAGGGAGAAGCAGCAGCTCTTATGAATGCACTGTGTTACAAGCGTTTTTAATCGATGTGTTTTTCCTCGTGAATTAAATGGTTACGGTAATAAAATGTATGATTCGATAGCAGGGTCTGCCAAGCCATTCTAGTCGACACTCGTCATAAAAGAAGCATGATTTTTTTCTTCTCTACCATTCACGTTTCGGCAAGCTGGGATGGTTCTCGGCAGACTCTTTTTTGTTTTTCCTTTAAAATGGATCAACCGATTGTGTCGTCCTTATGATATTTGTTACTGATGTGTAGTTAATGCTTAGAATGTTTCCGAGGACAACAGAATTTAATATGATGCAAAATCACAGCAAAAGAATAATTGAACTTGATGGGACTTTGTTGGGTCATTTGTTCATTCGCATCTTAGGCTCGTGGTCATTTGGTCGCTGACCTGGACCCCCTCGGTATCATGCGAAACGACCTGATACATACACATTATGCCGCTCGCAAGGGAGCTCCGGAGCGTGTTCTTCGGCAATACATGCTTGGTAAGGTTTCGACTAAACAAACCAAAATCCCCAACCATCATCTTTCCACAACATTAGGGGAGCTCCAAATCGAATTTTCTAATTCAATCATCATTCAGATAAATAGTGCAGAATATTTTCGAATCATCTTTAACACACTTCTTAGCTCAAAAAAAAAAAAACTAATCAAAAACCAAAGGTGAAAATATAAATTGTAGAAATTAGAACATTTGGTTTCCTGCCTCCTTGCATAAAAAAGAAAAAAAAATCATTCCACATTTAACGAGCTTGGAGATTTTCACGATCAACGAACTCCACGTCAAGATTCGTCATCCTTGACTGGTTAACGAGAAAAATTAGTTTCATACTTACACTGATACTGAAAATGCAATTGGGTTGGGAACAAACGATTACATGTGCCGAATGGCAGTGTGGGGCAATTGATTCGTGTTAGTTGATAGAAAAACCCCCAATACTGGTATACAGGAAAAACAAAAATGGAATTAGAAAAGATAAGATTGCTTAATCCCAAAATAAGTTCGATAAATCGTTGTTGGAAGGTAAGCTCCTCGTACGAAATCTTTGTTCGGCTTTGCACGTTGAATGTTGTCTGCTTCCACGCTTCACGAAACATCTATTTTCTTCACAAAGCTTGCTGCCCGCTAGATGTTTTCTTTTTCTTCAGTTATCGCAGCTTTTTCCCAGAGAAACATTTCTTTCGATCCCATCTGTCGCCACTTTTGGGAGGTGTGAGCTGGTTTTTTTAAATACAGAGGTACTTTTCTTCTTTCTCCATCGGAATGTCAATTAATCAACTGTTTTTTTTTTTTTCACTTTTGTCAAAACTAATCCTTACAGCTCACTGTTCGAGTGGGCAAATATTTCTCCTCCTCGCTATTCAGACGTCTTAACAATTGACTCAAAACGCCAATCGTCTCCCCTACCGACTGGGAAGATCGTAGAATCTTTTTTGTTGATTTTACCTTGTCGCAAAAATGACTTTTAACGAATCGACAATTTGTGAATTTATGTATTTATAAAAGTTTACGAGCTGAGAAAATTACTAAAGAAAATTGTAATAAGCTCGACGTTAATCATACGGCTGGTGTGAAATTTGCGCCATTGCATTGACAGATCCGTGGTCATCATATCGCGAAATTGGATCCACTTGGCATCAACAGCGCTGATCTTGATGATAGACATCCTCAAGAGTTGCTCTATAATCATTACTTTTTCGGTAAGCTGAAACACACACAAAACAAACATCACGCGCAATGTAGATGTTGCGTATGTACAATTGCACAAATCTCTTACTAGCCCTTTTATGAACGAAATTTAGCAAGAAAACTTATAGCAAGAAACTGACCAATGCTTCTGTGGAATAATGCAATATTTCTATATTTTACGAATTTTCATTTGCTAATTTTGCGCTGATTTTAAAGCTAATAACTCACTATGCTTCGAAGATTTTCTATCGAGTTATCAAGGCAAACGTGCAGAGCACAAAATTGTTCGAATTCCGAAATGACTGGTGCATTATTTCGATTTGAAAGTCTCTTGCTCGTAGTGATTTTTTTTTACATTTTCAAAAAAGTTACTATTCTCCTTAGACCCGTTACATAAGCGTGAGTTCATATCTTATACACAGTAATCAAATAAAATGCAACATTTTTTTTTGTATCGTAGCTTTTTAGGGCATCCGAATGTTGGACACTTTAAAAAGTGTCTAATTGTTGTTAAAGTATGATTTATAATTCACGAATTTCACACAGAATTCCCATTTCATGAAATTGTGCTTTGGAAGGATATTATTCTTCGTTCACTTCGTTCCACGTCGGTCAACCGCATTGTTCGTTCACGTCAAATGTTTGAGCAAGGAAACCCCAAGGCAAACTTATTTCATTAAAAACAAAACGAAAAACAGAAAAGAATTAAAAATTGGATGTTAAATCTGCAAACTCGGAGAAATCGATTGTTCAGTCTGAGTTTGATGTCCACAGGGAAGAGACCCCGCACTACTTACTCCCAGGACCTTCAATATCGAGTAGCTGCACTTACAAAACGTATGTAATCATCGTAACAAGAATTTCAACAACGACAAACAATTCTTTGTTCGGCTGTACTTTCAAGTATTCACTTATTTCGGGCTCACTGGTTCCTTGACTATGGCTTGAAAGACGTTAATTCACAGCAGGTGCGAGTTGATACATGCAATGGTAGATTGGTTTAACACGCTCTTGGGTTCAGTTTCTTTCAGACAAAAATATCTCAACCAACAACTTCTATCGGTTGTGGAATTCGAGGAGAATCCTATGTAAATACAACAACAAAAAAAGAGCATTCATTTTATCATTTCATCCATCATCTTAGCGTCATTACGATTTACTTCATTCCCTTGTCCTTTGATTCGCCACGTCAACGTTTATGTTCTTTTTTTCTTTTCAAATCTACACACAAAATCGTTCTCCTAGTACTCTCGGTCGAAACACACCTAAGGCTTTTTTTCGTTGATGTGAATGGGTGTTTTTGTATTCCACTACTTTCTCCGCGAATGACAAATGACTGAATGAAATAACAATTAGAGTGTCTGCATATCAATGAGTTTGAAACTCGATATCTATTTCGAATAATCGTCACAAATCTTCAATTTCCGTTTGTCGTACGTATCATCTTTGTATCTTTCACACGTTGGATGTTTCACTATTGTGTTTTTGTCTCTTCCACTGTTATTCCAATTCTCTTTTACACCCTCATTTTGAGTTTGGAAGGAGTGGAAAAAATTCTTGCATGAACAACAAAATGCTTGGACCTTGATCGATTTTACAGTCTGCATTTATTTTCAAAGATTGTGATGGGACGAGGAATCTTCCTGGTTTTCAGACAAAAAATCTTGCCTGCAAATAGAAGTCGTCGTACATTTTCCCTTGAAATTCGTTCCCTTTTTCTCAGTTTTTTTATTTTTTTATTTTTTTTTGCGAATCTACGTGCCTACTCAACCATAGCGTAGGAAGCAATTTTTCAATTTTGCATTTTCAGTACCAGTCGTAAGAAAGGGGACTTAGCTACCGGAATTTATATCGTAGTCTTTGACGGTAGCTAAAGTCACTTTCCAATAGAACCTTCCGCAACCCTGGTCCCAAAAGAGGAACATGGGCTTCCCTAAATGTTGTGAAAAGCATCTCGGATCTTTAAATCATTGTTTAATAAAATAATTGTTTTGATTTAACTTGGAAAAATAAACAGAGGACTCGGACATGGATCGCGTATTCAAGTTGCCATCGACGACCTTCATCGGTGGAAAGGAAAAATCTTTGCCTCTTCGGGAAATTTTGAAACGTCTGGAAAATGCTTATTGTGGACATATCGGAGTTGAATTTATGTTCATCAACTCGTTGGAACAGTGCAATTGGATTCGTCAGAAGATGGAAACACCCAACATCATGGACGTCACCAACGACGAGAAGAGACTCATTCTTGCCAGACTCACTCGAGCCACGGGGTAACGAGAACCAAACTGTTTTAGGCGATAAATACAGTTTTTCAATTTTGCCTGCCTCTTGATTACACTTTTGTGTATTTTTTCAATCGTTCACAGTTTTGAAGCTTTCCTCGCGCGTAAATGGTCGTCCGAAAAGCGTTTTGGTCTCGAAGGTTGTGAAATTCTTATCCCAGCGATGAAGCAAGTCATCGATAAATCAACGGAGCTTGGCGTCGAATCCGTCGTCATGGGAATGCCTCATCGTGGTCGTCTCAATGTTCTTGCTAACGTTTGTCGCAAACCTCTCAGCCAAATATTCACTCAGTTCGCTGCTCTCGAAGCCGCGGATGACGTAAGTCTGTTTCCTCGTTTCTCTCAGAAATATATTTGAAATTTGACATGCAAAAATGTTGGACAATCGAGTAATCAACGCCGAAAAAAATTATATCAGGGCTCTGGTGACGTGAAATACCATCTGGGAACCTACATCGAGCGTTTGAACAGAGTAACGAATAAGAACATCCGTTTGGCTGTTGTTGCCAATCCATCACATTTGGAAGCCGTCGATCCCGTTGTCCAAGGAAAAACACGCGCCGAGCAGTTTTATCGCGGGGACGGAGAAGGCAAAAAAGTAAATAATCGGTTTTCTAGAAACGAAACTATTTTCTCACAATCTTTATGACAATTTTGCGTTTTTCAGGTCATGTCCATACTTCTGCACGGTGACGCTGCTTTCTGCGGACAAGGCATCGTTTTCGAGACCATGCACTTGTCCGATCTGCCGGATTACACTACTCACGGCACGGTCCACATCGTCGTCAACAACCAAATCGGCTTTACCACCGACCCCAGGCACTCGCGATCCTCACCTTACTGCACAGGTGAGATTCACTATTTTCTTTACAGTCGCCATTGCAACGTCGTCTGTACAAAGAGCGAGTAAATTTTCAATCTGACCATTTGATATTTATAGACGAAAAATACTGTTCGGTGAATCAAGTTGGCATTCCGATTAACGAAAAAAAGTTGGCGAAGCGAGAAGATTATTAAATTAAATTTTTTCTGTTCAACAGACGTCGCTCGCGTTGTAAACGCTCCGATTTTCCACGTGAATTCCGACGACCCCGAAGCGGTGATGCACGTCTGCAAAGTCGCTGCCGAATGGCGAGCCACTTTCCACAAGGATGTCGTAATCGACATAGTCTCGTACAGACGCAACGGACACAACGAGATCGACGAACCAATGTTCACGCAGCCTTTGATGTACCGGAAAATCAAGAAAACACCACCGGGTCTTGATCTCTACGCCACCAAGCTCATCACCGATGGTGTTGTCACTCAGGAAGAAGTCAAAGACGTCAAGGACAAGTATGAGAAAATTTGCGAAGAAGCTTACACCAACGCCCGACAGGAAACTCACATCAAGTACAAGGATTGGCTCGACTCACCGTGGTCTGGTTTCTTCGAGGGTAAAGATCCCCTGAAGATGTCTCCGACGGGTGTCAAAGAAGATACTCTCGTTCACATCGGAAAGAAATTCTCATCGCCTCCGCCAAACGCTGCAGAATTCGTTATCCACAAAGGTTTATTAAACATTTCCTCAATCCTTATCAAGTTGAAATATCGTAATTTTTGTATGTGGCACGCAAAGAGCCCGGGCGAAAACAATCCTTACAAACGAATATGTTCCATTTACTTTTTTGAATCATCCAGGATGTCCGGAGAAAACGTAGTAGTAAGAAAATTATAGCGCCAATGACAATTCTTGTGTTTCTATTATCTAACGAATGAGCATTTTTGAATTTCAGGTATCGAGCGGATTCTTAAGGCTCGTATGGAGATGATAGAGTCGCGAGAAATCGATTGGGCACTCGGCGAAGCAATGGCTTTTGGATCTTTGCTCAAAGAGGGTATTCACGTAAGACTTTCCGGTCAGGACGTCGAGAGAGGAACATTCTCGCATCGTCATCATGTGCTCCACCATCAGACTGTCGACAAAGCCACATATAGACCTCTGTGTTACTTGTACCCTGACCAAGCGCCGTACACCGTTTGCAATAGTTCACTCTCGGAGTTTGGAGTCCTCGGTACATGCAACAATTGGTTTATTTGATTTGGTTTTCATCGAAATTCTGTATAACTGTTAATGTCCTGTCTAAATGTTTTTTTCTTTTTCCCTTTTTTATTTGTACGCTGTATCGTTCGTCCTCGACAAAGGCTTTGAATTGGGTTACTCGATGACGAACCCCAACGCCTTGGTCATTTGGGAGGCGCAGTTCGGCGATTTCAACAACACGGCCCAGTGTATCATCGATCAGTTCATCAGCAGCGGTCAAGCCAAATGGGTTCGCCAATCGGGTTTGGTTATGCTTCAACCTCATGGTCTGGAGGGAATGGTCCGCATCAAAATCCACTATTTTCTTAAGACTGTGTGAAACTTCCAGCTGGTCGTTCCCTTTGCCCAAACCAAATCTTTCCTTCCCGATGTTTTCAAAGGCCTGTCGAAATTTCGGGGAAAAAATCACAAGAGCTTTCACGAACCGCGGCCGAGTTCGACGCAGTTCGCTAAAGTATGCTTTTCTTCGAAATCTCAACACTCGTTTGAAATAACAAGACTCAATCAATCTCTCCACGCTCCGGTCTCAAGTGTTTCACATTGACTTATAACAATCCTTAAAATGTTGGTTTCGCTTCTACATGTTGCGTCCTCGTCGACATCATATTTTTTCCAGGGTCCCGAACACTCGAGTGCTCGTCTCGAACGTTTCCTTCAGATGAGCGCGGACGATCCTGACTATTTCCCACCCGAGAGCGAGGAGTTCGCTGTACGACAACTGCACGACATCAACTGGATCGTCGCCAATTGCAGCACGCCTGCTAATCTTTTCCACATCCTTCGTCGACAGATCGCTTTGCCTTTCCGCAAACCTCTTATTCTCATGACTCCCAAATCCCTTCTTCGTCATCCCGAAGCACGTTCCAGCTTTGATCTTATGACCGAAGATACTCAGTTCCTCAGAATCATACCCGAAGAAGGCGTCGCTGCTCAAAACCCCAACGGCGTTAAGAGGGTCGTGTTTTGCTCCGGCAAAGTTTATTACGACCTCAAAAAGTCCCGAGGCGAAAGAAATATGGATGACAAAGTCGCCATCGCCAGAATGGAACAGGTACTTTTTTATCCTTTCGTTTCATGCCATATTTCTACTATTTCAGGCGTAAAAATTTCACATTTTTATCACTCTATGATATTTATGATTATGAATGTTCCAGATCTCGCCGTTCCCGTACGACCTTGTGAAAAAGGAAGTCGCCAAGTACCCGAATGCTGAGATCATCTGGACTCAGGAGGAACATAAGAATCAAGGAGCGTGGACTTACGTACAGCCCCGTTTCGGCACAGCTCTCAACGGAACACGCGATGTATCGTAAGTATCGACGATCAAATTTTGCCTTTTACCTTATAAAGTTAAAAAAAAACGCACACCCACTTATTTTTTCCTTGCTCCTTTTTACCTCACATTTTTTTTTTTGTTTCTTCGTTCATTTGAAAAACGAATTTTATCGTGAAAGCAAGTTTATGGATATTGCACTGAGTGTTCGGTATTTCGACCACTTTACTGTTTACATGGCCCACGTTTTGAAGCTTTAGCAAGTTAGTTCGTTTTTATGTGATATAATCCACAATGAGAAAAGAAAAAAATCTCAAAGCTCACGAACTCGTACAAAGCACGCGGTAAATGTCGTTTTACGAATACGAAATGAAAATGTTGGTTTTTTCTTTTCGTTTTTCTTTTGTTTCGATCTTTTCTGAGTCAAGTTGAAAACGTTGGGCCATGTTGCAGTAGCGGAGGTTCATCACGTGCGAGTGAAAGTAATAGCGGTTGGTTCAGCGGCTTGTTTTCATCGTCAAAACCAACGGAAACAAAAACTGTGCCCGAGGCACAAGCAGCAGATGCGACGAAGCCAAAGCCACGATCAGTGAGGTAATGTTCGCTAATTCGCTCGGACGACGTGAAGAAACGGAACATGGTTTCATGTTGACCTTCAGCAATTGAAGAAAAAAAAATTTTCATTTCCCTCTCCCGCAAGAAATTCACCTTGAAAATTCAGAAAAATGTTCAAACACGTTATTCGCTTTGCAGGTACGTTGGACGACCGACAGGAGCCTCACCAGCAACTGGTAGCAAAATGCAACATCTCAAGGAACTTAAACAGCTGTTGGACGACACTTTCAACATTTAAACTCCCCTCTCTCATAGCACTGTGTAGAAAGCTAATTTTATTTATTCTTTTCTATCATAATTGTTCGATCGCCTCTGCCCCTTCTACAAATATCATTAAGAGATTCATACCCATCCCCGTTCGAAGTGCCGAAACGATAGTTTTCCTTCTCTTTTGTACGTCAGGCTGGCGAGACCTGGCTTCTTATGTAACAAGACGAAAAATTCGATACCGATAACGCAAGTTGCACTCTATCCTGGATACTTTCACCTTCAGTTGTAGATAGTAATTTAAAACTTCTCCACCGAGAATTTGTATTATAAATTACATTAACAAAGAAACAATTAATGGAACCTTGTATAAAACTCAAGTTTCAAGGGCAGGGCTCTTTGTTTTATTATTTCGAGCAGTCATCAATGAAGAGTTTGAGACTCGTCATTTGTTGAGATTTTTGCTGAGTTTATTTTCGAGTGCAAACTGAAAAGTTCCAGTCTCACTGGGCCGAATTATTTATGTATTTACCAGATTGAATGCGGAAGCTTGTCGTGTGCTGTGTTCTACGGAAACGAGAAACAAAATTGACAAAAAGAACCGAATGTATCGCAGTAATTTTCACATTACGTGAATATGTATTAAACAATGAAAAAAAAAAAAAACAACCGAAAAACAAGTAAAACAAAAAGAAGAGCAACGTTTATCCAATTTAATTGCAGAAGAGTATTTAAAGCTTTACGAATTTAGAGCAATGCGATGCCAATGAGGCTGCTGGCGCCTGTGAAATTTCACATTTCACTCGAGCCTGGAGTGATCAAGTGCGAATAACACCCCAGTGAATTTTATTTAAATATATTTAGCAATTAAAAGTGAAGCGTATCGTAGACTTACGAGCAAAGTATTATTTTCATCCTGTGCTATTATTTATCTTAACGTACTCGACAAAAGGAAAAAACAAAGGAGCCAGAAATGAAACCCATGTGATTTGAAAGTTCCAATACGACAGTCTCGGATGAAACATTTCATGCCGTGCATATAAACATAGTATTTATCTACGGAATGCGAAGCTATAAGAAGAAAACAAAACTATATTTTCATTAAATTTTTCTTTACTCTCTTTTTATAGCCGGGAACGAGCGAATTTGTCAATCACTTTAACTTCTTATAGTTCGTTGTTACTTTCGTTGTAAGAAATTGATTGAACGGCGAATCGCGTAATATTACGGAGATATGATCATCGCGTTATTTTTGTCGGGCGAACGAATGAGCAGGGTGGGACCTTTCGAGGCTACATTTAGGGAGAAATTCATCTGAACCTTTAAAAAAGTTTCGGAAAATGAATAAATATAAAAAAATTAGTTTTTTGTTTCATTATAATCGCAATTACGTGAAAGAGAAGCTTGTAAACATCTGTGGAGTTACGATATTATTTAATCTCGAAGTTTTTCAATGTAAACATATTTTTCCGTAAAAAAACAGTTTGAGGCATTTAATTTGTTATATTTTTTCTCCGTTTTTGAAACTACAGCTTCTGCATTATTTTCGATCAACTGGTTTCGTCCTTATCGTTGAAATTTTTAAATAGACTTTCGAACAGTCGTTTTGTTTACTTTGGGCTTGACCACAGGGTGTCGCGCATTCTCAATCCGAGCTGCTACTTCGTACAGGCAACAACAAACAATATATTTCTTGGAGTCCATCCTTTTTCGTATCATTATGTGCACAGTATTTGTTTTAATTTTCGTCCGATGAAGATGTTCGCATTTTTGTGATAACTCAATACTTTGGTTGAATCTCGCAGACGATCACAGATTGTTATGTGCCTCGTGGTGATAAATAGCTCAAATGAGATGAGGAAAAACGAACGATGTAATATTTCGATATATCGTACTAACTGCTAAACATCCAGACGTTTTTATTGTATTCGAGAATTCCGGCGATAGTATAATTAATACTTTTAGAACTTTTGAGAGATAGACGGGAATTAACGAGAGTGTGGTCCAATGAAAATGAAATATCTACATTTTTCGATCACTTCTCATTTTGTTACGTAGGCGGAAATAATTAAAATATTGAAACAAAACAGAACAAGGAACAAAATACAGAAATAAAATTCTAACGCATGATTGAAAGTATAATAAACGGTTATCAATATTTATTACTCCTCTTACTTTCTTTTTAGATTTCACGAACAACGCCTTTTGGATTCTCGTAACAACTGTCAAAAAATGAAATTTTACCTCACACAGTTTTTTTCATTCCTATTCGTTCGTCCCTTTGGAAAAAATACGTTTCCCCTCTCAAGCATTTTGTTATTGAGACGATCTACCGCGCGAATTTCCCGAAAATTCGAAATACTCCGAGAAAAGTCAGACAGACTTCGGTGGAATCGAAAACACGACGTGCAGCTCTTGTTTTTCCTGGAACATCAAGCTTCTCCGGATTAAACGTACAGTACGATATTTGGTGATGATCAGAGCAATGAGTGTAAAAATATTTGAAGAAAGGAAACCACATCGTAGTCGTCAAAAATATAGTTTATTCGATAATTATATTAGCATATAAATTGCGCGTCCTTAATCATCGTGTGTCACTCGCCTTTTCTCTTTCCTCGCGTCGTGTTTGTTCCTTTTCTTTAATGCAATGATACAGTAAAGTAAATAGATGATTTGTATTTATTGTTTTAAGCTTAGTGTCGTTGGGTCAGGGGGCAAGGGGAAGGGCGTGAAGATATATTCGTCGTAAAATTAATAATCGGTTTGACCGAGCACACTGTACATGATCCTTTTGAAGCTGCCACTTTGATGAATTTTCTCACCATCGTCATCGAAACCACCGACCTGCAAAGAAATCGAAAATTCGATTCGTACCATAGCGTGGAATTGAAAATAATGAAACACGTTTCAAGATGCAAATATATTCAATTGTAAGAAAATTTAATTGGAAAACGAATAACCATATGAAACGATGTTTGCGTATAAGTGGACAAAAAAATTCAACGTACAATCGTGAGAAAATTTAGTAGCCGTTGACGCGATCCTTTACGAAAGGGAGAGGAAAAGGACGATACATTCCACCCTTAATCAGACAAACATCGAATTTCTATTAATCCACCATGCATTGCATCCAGGAATATTCTACGTAAAATCCAGCCAATTGCATTGAGTCGGGAGGTAATTTTCGTTTTTTTTTTCTGGTTTCTTTTCACTACAATGTCTAATGGTCCAAATGCAGTTTTATTTGGTGAATAAAATGCAATACCATGCACATAATGAAGTATTTACAAGTTTTTTAATAACTAGGTCTAAATTTCTCAAAATATATATACACTTTGAAACTTACGTAAGACTGGGCGGGACTTTTCTGTGGTCGATGATACATCTGTAACCATGTTTGTCAAACATACCGTTTGTAAATCCAATTTTTATTATTTTTGAGTAATATTTCTGTTTCATTTATTCAAAGAATCACTGTTTTAATTTATGTTCATTGCAAATTTTCGATACATTTCGGAATCGTACTAGAAGCCATTTTTTTTTTACTACGTTGCTTACCCTGTTCTGATTCGCCTTTTGTGGAGCGAAAACAGCGCCGCGGGCTGGTTGC
Organism: Hyposoter dolosus; assembly: GCA_963921915.1. Classification (NCBI taxonomy): domain Eukaryota; kingdom Metazoa; phylum Arthropoda; class Insecta; order Hymenoptera; family Ichneumonidae; genus Hyposoter; species Hyposoter dolosus. Next base: position 11,971,586 of record OY998130.1, on the reverse strand, counting down.
TTGACTTCCTGAACAACCTCCATCTCTTCCTCCTGGAGCGCTTTGTACGCTTCGCTCTTGCTCGGATCATACTTCGGCGGTCCCATGTTGCTACATTATTCGTACACGAATTGCATCTCTTAATCACCAAAATCTTTGAGAGGCCGTTACTTTGTTGAAGAAGTTATAACAGAAAAGTGCGCAAAGTTCTTTCACGAAAATTGCAAGTACGAACGAACCAACAGAAGCAGCCCAGTCAGGTTCGTAAATTACGAAAAAAAAATACAAGAATGATCGTGCAAACGTAAACACTCGAGCAATAAAAAAACACGGAGTGTACGATAAAACAGCATACAAGATTTGATCTTGAGCGCATGGCCCAAGGTCAATGTCGTTGGCTTATTCATAATCCGTAAAAATTTCTGTTCTGGTTAGGATAAAATCTTCACGCGTTGGATTATCGTCATTCATTATTTTTCACTATACTCACGATCAACTATATACATGCACTATTATTATTCTCGATTTATACATCGAAGTTTTTCTTTACATTTTATGTTTGTGTGTGTTAAACTCTCCTGGCTCGTTTCGTTTTTCGGTTCGGCGACGAATCTTTTTTTATGTTTTTCTAGTTTATGACTTACGAAACGATCGAACGTATTTTGTAAACAGCCACATAACTCATGTGTGTCCACTAAATATAACGGGGGTTAAGCTAAAATGGGAGAAAAATCGTAGCAAAGCATGATTCATTCGAGAATGGTATCCGACCATCTTGGGTACGAAAAATCAGTGCGTTACTTCACAAGGATCACGAAAATTGGACAATTATTGATTTTTATGTCGAACATCGTTGAATCTCCTGGAGAATGTCGAATCGTGAAAATGGTATGTGGGTTACTATGACTAAGATTTTTGTCTCACGTACAACGGCGCACATACGTCGTCGTAATTCAGGGGTAGGAAACTTTTTTTTTTCATAATAAGATTTATAAATTCTCGAAAACAACTATATCGGCTTATTGAATTGGGGCCACGGATTCTTCGAAGATCCCTTGGCCGCAGCCTCTTTCATCAATCTCGCTTGTTCTTGAATATCCTTTCTATGCTTTACGAAGGATAAATCTACGAAAATTCTGGAAAAACGAAACGATTTCTCGTCAGAATATCAATCAATGATAATTTGAAGATAAATAAACACTGTATCGAATTTCTTCATGTTTGTACGTGAGAGCCATCATGGGGGAAGGGGCAATGCGTACCGTTCGTAATAATTGTGTCCAAAAAAGTACTGAAAAATCAAAATTGCTTTCAACAATTTTATCACGTAACGTTGATGCCAATTGACGACCTTCGGAATCAAACAAAACGCTAGAGGGCTGCGACAAGCTTTTTTATTCCGAACGTACCATCGTATGCTGACCTTGACAATATGCACATGACCTCAGAAACGAAAACAAGCCGAAGTCCATAGCGAAAATCCGAGTTTCGTCAAATCCAACTGTTTGTTCGTTTGACTAAATGACTAAGATGATTGTAAAAGCAATTGCAAATGATTCAGTATTTTTTGGACAATGTTAACGATATCGAGGCGCAGAGAGATTTCACAAAGCTTTTTGAATTGAATTTCATCATTTAAACGATTATTGCTTAGGTTTTAAACACTCGATTAATTTAGTAGTAAGTGCATCGAGCTGATTCGATATTATTAATAAAGCTATTGTGCATATCAAAAATAATTCATGTCACAGGCTCTACCGACATTCGCCAATTGTTCTACAAATTCCTGATTAGCGTGTTAAAGAAAAAGCCGAAAAGTATGCGCCTATTTTTCACGTGTATTTGACGTTTTTTAAAATATTTTCTGCTTTGTTTTACTTACGGAACTGCCGACGTCTGACACTTTATTGTGTCAGCAATATTTTGTTCGGAGTAGAGTCCAATCGGAGAATTGAATTGCTTATGGACAACCTGTCAAAACAAAATTTATTCAATCGTGGAATAACGTTTGAACAACCAATGAATCGGGTGGTTCGTACTCGTCGATTCAACATAAATTACCTGTGCCAAAGAATCTCGTCTCGTTAATTTTCTTTGTTCCAATTATTCAATAATTCGATCTTTAATTTTCCCAACATTTTCTAACATGAATTCTGTCTTTTCTTTTTCTTTGATAAAGGGTTTGATGGGCAATATTGAGTTCCAGAAATTCTCATTCATCGTTAACTCAATTGTTATTTTTCCTTTTTTTTTTAATGTTCAAAATTTATTAGTACTTTTTTATTTTCAATTGCTCAAAACACACCATAGTAGAGAGATCAGTTTTCTTCGGGTAAATATTACAATAACGCTTTCGTAGCTAGCTTTTTGTTTTGTATCACATTTTCTATATTAATTCGTATATTTGTTACATGAAAATAATGAATAAATCATCAAACGCAATGTCATATATACAATGAGTATGTAGCAATGAAAATGTGCGTAAATTATCTGAGCACACACACACACACACACGTTCTGTGGTGATTGATTTTTGTCCGCCTGCCTCGTTTGTCACCTTTGGTAAACTTGTAAATGCGATCAGCAAGAATAAATCGAAGAAAACGCAATGTTAATTGTGTGTTTAATTTGTGTAAATGTAAAACCAGTGTGAATCAAGGTTCCGTGAGCCCATGAGCGCGAAAGTCCAAACCAAGTAAAAGGAGTCGCTGTGTAGATTAGAATTTGTGTAAAATCATTTCGTCATTTTTGCAGCGAACTCTGTACGCATTATTTTTCTGTTTTCAATGAAAATTTTTTTTCAAGCGGAAGCGTTTCATAGAAATAATATTGCAAACCTTTGGAACTTCGTTCGGTCCCAAGACGCGCTGCAAAACTGATTCCGCAACCTGAACGTTTTTTTAAATACTTTAATCGATTCATTTCTTTCAATGTCATGGAGATTTTTTTTAGCGAATAGTTATTTTTTATTTAATGAGGCTTGAATGAAGGAGCAGACACGATGATGAGGGACTAATGATTAATCGATGACTTCTAGATGACGATTGATGATAAATTATGTGATAAAATTGTGTAAATTAAGAATTTCCTCTTTTTCGTTTCTTCTTTCGGAAAATCGTTTTCAAAATCATGAGTTATTCGCTCGTCGTTGCCAAGTGTTAAATTTTTGTTTTTTTTTTCTTCTTATTTACGCACGCTTTTCGCGGGTTTGGGATTCATCATGACTGTGAACGAAACGTACATATGATGCTGATTGTATTGCATACTGTATGTACGTACTTTTTGTTTCATAGCAACCTCGGGATTAGCGATCTCGTAATGATGAGGCGAAGCTCTGATCATTGGATTCGGATGGTGGCGGAGGTAACATTCGCCAAGTGGCGCATCCTTCTTGACCTTGGCGCCTGGCAAGACCAGAGGAGTCGTGCGGTATGGCTGTTGAAAAAAAAAACAAATATCCCCAGTCAGTTCCCATGCACGTTACGAAAAATTGATCGTTACGAATTCTCCGCGTCTGCGTAAGTACAAAAGATAAACTTTAGTTACGCTACGAACTTGAAAACTGTTTTCGTTGTGTCGATTTTCGCAGTAATTATCATCGCACCATTATGACGAGGGGGCAACGGGGCAGGCGAGATTTTTGACAAACTTAACATTTTAACTTAACATTTTGTACATTTTCCAAATTACAAAATTTTGTCCACTTGGACACGAAGTTATAGCGTGAAAAATTGCTAAAACGGTTTTTTCATTCCTGTATATAACGGAACATAACGTCTGGACTGAAGCCAGCGAATGGGACTAGCCTAGAAATACTAAAGCTAAATTTTCACAAATTTATTTATATAGACGCGATCTTACACGATAAAAAAGATATTTTTATTAAATTCGGTTGGTTGACCGCAAAAAGTAAACGCACAACATGTTTCAGCGGAGGGTAAATTTTCGCTCGTTAGTCTCGTTAGGCTTCGAGTATTTCCACCTCCAAAAACGTTGGCCTCGATTATCAGGAAGACGAGAAGGAAAAACGAAAAATCGAAATTTGAGAACTGACGGCCGAGATCGTCAATTAATTTCTCAGATATGGTGCCAGGCGATAGAGACGAACGTTCACCCACGCCTTGTTGCGTTACACGCGTCGATGAGATACAAAAATAAAACATTGATAGACTCAACTGGGAGACCCGGCGAAAATCCTGCGACGAAGCTTCGAGAGCTTTATCAATCTCAATATTCGAAAAGGTATCCGAACAGTAAAAACAACTTCACCAATTATATTTAAATCGACCAAAACACGTGTCAACGTTAACAAAAAGAAAACGTAAATATTTAGAAAAACAAACTCGTGATTTTCAACAACACGATAAAATCTGTTTTCACTTCAGGAAAAAATAATCGACTTTCATCCATTTTGGCCTGCTCGCGAAACATCGAAAATTGCGATAACCGCTTGACGTAACTATCTCGTGTCCATCACCAGATAGCACTTTCACAATACCGGAAGTGCACATTTCTCTCAGCTCTTTCTCAAATTCTGGCTCCGACGAATTTCATTATTCATCCAACAACGGTGCAATAATAAAATTACCTAACGCACTCATACACGTCTGATCCGTACAATAAAGTTTGGCAATGCACGCTCGGTGAAGTTATGTCACGCGTTCAACGAGAATTTTCTTCATGCGGAATTCCCCTCAAAATCTGATGAAATTGCGCACGAATAATTTAAACTTGAATTTCTAGATGAAGTTGAATCTCAAGGTCTTCAAAGTTTTCGTTTTTGTTTCAAATGTTTTTTTCTTCGTCGACTTTCATTTCCGTAGAAAAGTCGTCAAAATCCCGTTTGAAATCGCGCAATAAAACCAAATTCGCAACTTTACTGCTTGTAGTTTAACGTATAGTCCATTGTTAAATGTATCGCGTAAAAAAAAGCTGTTCGTGGTAGACATTCGAACGACGCGTTAACGCGTGTTAGACGTCTCTTTGAACCTGCGCGCTTGGACAGGAAATTATATTTGAAGGGTCGTGACTTTGACGCCCGGAGTGTCGTGAAACCACCGCCAAGGGCAAAAATGACGCAACAAATGTTTACCTCGAGTTATATTAGTGTGTGGAGGTCTCCCCATAAGAAAATAATGACGACAAAAACAGAAAACGATAATAAATGAGCCTGCGCACAGAAAGACCAGGTTTTCTTTTGCCTTTTCTTCGCAGGCTGACTTTATTTGAAAATTCAACTGTTCTCGTGCGCTCAAGTGCTCTGCTCGGTAAATACGCGTTGACGAATTACGTCCGATCGATATTTGTGCAAATTTTTCATCACAAATGGGTCAGAAACATAATGTTCTTTATAACAAGATTATATGGGATACGGTGATCGTTGATTCTCGAAATAGACGAAGGTCCAACGGAGCTGGCAAAAATACCACAAACTCTTGACATATTGGTACGTAAGAATGTGTGTGTCGTCTCCGTTGCGACATCACGCGATATCCGATAAATTTTTCGCGACGGTTTTTTTTTTTCAATCAAATCCAGAATCACAAGAAGTTGAATTTACTGGAATTGAAACATTCTCCTCTGTTCGTTCGAGGATATTTTTCGTGGTTGCTCGTGCGCTAAACTCCACGCGCGATCAATCAGAACGAAAGCTCAAACGCTAAAGCAGGCAAATATTCAGAAAGAGGAAAAGATATACAGCGAACACGGTTAGATCGCGTTCCAACGATTGCCAAGATGGAGTGGATCTGTTGGCTGCCACCTGTTTCAGACTTTTTTAAGAAAATAATTTTCTTTTCAAAATAACCAAAATAAAAACACGTCAATGAGTTCAATTATTTTTTACGCCGACCGAGCATTTGAGAAACATATCGGAAATAATATTTCGAACATTTTCGCGGTATTAAAAAGAAATTTTCACAAAATTGACAATTTTAGTGAATTCTTACATTTTTCTTTTGTTTCCAATTGAAAAAAAAACGTTAAAATTACTGTTTTCGAAAGCTGAAAAGGCTCCTTCAGGAAATTGGGCCAGCACCATCCCATTAATTCGCGTAGAAGCCAATTTGTAACGAAATGAATTTAATTATAACCCTTTGAACGGATAAGCTAATGGATATGAATTTTACGAGGCAAAAGATGGAAAAAGTTATAAATCATCGATGCGTATAACGAGTAACGATAGTGCACGTCTTTGATGATTCTCTATAAGAAAATTCTACACACGCTCTCGTCTGCGATATGCTGGCGGATTATCAAGAGCCAAATGCATTTCGGCCAAAGCGAGATGTGCACCACCGATTCTCTCTCTCTCTCTCTCTCACACACACACACACACACACACACTCTTTTTCACTATCTCTCTCTCTTTTTCCCGCCCATTTTCTGTTTCTCTCTTTGCCGTGTAACGCAAACAAATCCGAACAGCTGTTGCTCCTCTTGGTGTTTATACGCCTAGTGAGCGCCGGGGTGTCGGAGTTCTGATTTTCTTAACGAGTAACGACTATGATTGCCTAGCTAGAAATATCGAGCATCTACGAACTGACCTATTCCGAAAAATCATATTTCTCCATGTCTACAATTTCATTATACGTCAATGAAACTCGTTAATATTACTGCAATTTTTATTCAACATTTTGTCAACAATTTGATCGAATCTCTAAGAAAAAAAAATTGATAAAAAATTCAATGATATTTGGAGAAGCTTCTCGAAAAAGTGACGGGAATGTTTTTTATTCCGTTTCCCTCTTTCGAGTCACACGTAATTTTTACAAATTTATAATTTCAGTAAAACTTTGTAAATTTGTTTCTGATTTGTCTCTTCGATATACGATGGGGAATTGATTTAACGACTCGTCGTTAATATACGTTCACAAACACCTCGTGCTTAACCCAGATTTTGCAAACGAAAATAGCGTTTTGAAGCGAAGAAGCACAGCCACTACTTCGAAAAAACTAAAGCACTCAAGATTTTTTCGAATATAACATTACGAGGCTGCTGATCGTAAGCAGCTGCCCTTTAAATTTTCGCTCGACATCAGTCATTCAGGTTCATGTTAAAGTTTCAATCTTTTGGTATTTTCGTAACTCATTTTTTTCAAACTAACCGATTTGTGGAAAAAATGTTAACCGGAAAAAAAAAGTTTGGATTGTTCTGAACAAAGTTGCAAATATTTATTTGGCGGTGACATCAATCTAGAAATAATAAATTCTATTTTTATTTTGAAACTCCAGTGCAATGGCAAGAAAAAAAAAGAAACATGCGATCGCAAAGCGTTATGGCTCCTCGTTTCAAAGCTCGAGATCGAGAGCGCTCGAAAATCGTGTCAAGGTTTCTACCACTCGGTCAAATCCCTCTTCAACTTCGAGTTATAATTAATCGCCCTTATCCTCAATTCTGATGACCAAAAATTACACGTCCAACATTAAAAAGGTTTCAATCATTCTTCTGCTTCGGACAGGCCCTAGAACTTCACAGATTTGCCATTTAGTGGAAGTAAAATTTTCTGATTTGGCCATCTGCCCCCCCGTGAAATTCGATACGGTGACAGAAAGTGTAAATGGTCCTGCGACGTTGTGCTGAGATGCTCCGAAAATAGCGATGTTGATATATCACGATAAAATAATAAAAATTTGCAAATTCATCAAGAAATTCATTTCTCGCCTATTTTCATCTCGAAATTCCCATTAATTCCAATTTTCGGATTCTTCCAATTTTACTCGCAATTTCAATATTCAACCCCCATGACCGTTGTAATATTTTTTCTTTCTACTAGTCCATCGATGAATTTTAATTTTTTTCAATTCGTTTCGACTAATTCGTTTCCCTACGTTACTTCCCCATGGATTATTCCCCGTGAGATTCAAAAGGTCGTTGATTATTTTTCGCTTTTGTACGTTCATTCGCATTTTTGTATATTTTAATTCAGCATGTGGTTTTTTTTGCTCGTCTTTTTGTTTCGTACCCAGTAAGAAGCAGCTTCTTCCTCCTTGGGGTGTCTCTCGATGGTGTAATGGTATCTCGTTGTGTAGCCCGGCATGTTATTTTATTGAATTTCGTTGACACTCAATAATATTCGATGGAATATTCGTTGGAAACAAGTTTTCGTTATCGAAACGTGTAAGTGGTCGAGGATAAAATTGAATAGGGCGATTCTTTGCCGTTTCGATGTTTTAACTTGTTCGCCGATCTTCGAAAGGACTCACTTCTGATTAATTCTCGTATAACGCACTGGCTCGATGCGCAGGCGGCTACTAACTCTCCCGTTTACACCACCGAAGTGGAGACTCCCACCACGACCACGTATTCCCGCGCACTAGTAACGCACACACACACACACATTTATAAACTTCACGAAATTTTCAATTTCTCTTCATTCTACTCCTACGTTTTTCGTCTCGGCAACATTTGTCGTGAATATTGCGCGATTCGTGACGTAGGCGAGGATGCGCACCCCCAAAACTCATATGTTCCTTTTTTTTAAACTTTCTTCTCTATATCGTCACCGTGTCCTGCGCTCCGTCTTTTTATTTTTCGCCAAAATTCTCATTTTTTTTTCGTCATTCCTGTAATTATTCAGTTACTCGTCACAGTCGCTTGTTCTTCAACACCTTCTCTTCATTTTTTTCTTTCGACCTTTCTCTTCGTCGGGTTCTTCGTGTTCTCGAGTCTCTCTCGTCATCTTTTTTTATCTTTTCCATTTGACATCTCGTCCGAGGTCTCCTGCTCCATAGCATTTCTGCATGAATTTTTGGACGAATCACACTCGTGCTTTTATTATTGTCCCACTGCCTCAGCTAAGTTGCGACCCTTAGCAAAGCTAAAGCATATATTTCTTCGTTTTACGAATCTGCAAAATATTCCATTAAGACTTGCGATACGAGCATGAAAAGAATTTGAATTTGGATCGAGACGTTAGTATGTTTATGGGATTTCGGTGCTCATTCGTTTCGTTGGCTCGCAAACATCGATTTCTGTCTTTTCATTGAACTCAATTTTTTCGTCAGTCGACGAAATAGTTCAAGATTTTCATTCGATCATTAAAACTCAAATATTTATTGAAATTTAATGAAAATACTGGTTGCCGCATCGACGCAATTGAAGAAAATCAAAAGCAGGGTATTCCGTCACGCACGTAATTGTCCGCAGAGAATCATGCAGAAAATATTGGAATCACAGGTTCGAAAGTTGGAGCGAGGGCGTTCGGTGACGTTTTTTTTTTGTTGATGCAAAAACGATATTTATAGAATCGCGAATTTGCTTCTGCTCGAACTTTCCGACTTTGAGATGGAGCAACGAATGTGTGGGGAAGTATAAGCGCGAGTTCCCAACTCCGATTTTGATTCTCTATGGAAATCTCGAGAAGCTCGCATTCTTGGTTTTTTTTTTTTTTCGTTTTTCATGATTGGACCGATTTGGTAACAACTTTTGCTTCATAATTGCGCTTCCCTCGATCAAACCCCTCGAAAAATTCTCTCGCATTCAAAAATACTTCATGAGCTAAATTTCCTCGAGTCAACGATAGAACAATTTTTTTCTTTTTCTTGTTCGCGACTACCCCTCGGAGTATTTTAAAAATTCGTTGAATAATTCGCTGCTATTCGCGAAAAGTCTTTCGAGAAGGTATTCGCTCAAGTCATAAAGTTTTCTGAGCCAACGATTGTTGGGAAAACCCGATACTCGTTAACACACTTGTAGTTGCACTCTATATATGTGGACCATATGGATATAGTGAGAGAGCACACAAAACCGTTTTGTTTTCGGCATCTCTCGAATGAACGCACCAGACACACTCACACAAACACGTAGACACTCCGTTCGGTCGAAATAGCGCTTCGACTTAATTTATATTTAGCTTCCCGAGGAGTTTGCCGTATACCCTTGCATAATTTTTGTTAAAACGTCTGCTTGTCAATCGGTCGTCTCTTGACGTCGATATCGATCGTGGTCCATCAAGATTTCGAGTAAAAGAAAAACACGAACCAATGCTTTTCCACAAAGATTCACTTGTTGTTGTTAATTTTCTGACTCTGATAGAACTCTGCAATAAAAAATTTGGCACTTGTTCTCTGAAGATCGAAAATGTGCCAAGAAAACATGTCGGACGACGTGAATAACTAATGAGTCTCAAAAAATCCAATTTTTTTCTCGTTTTCATAAGTTTCTCAATCACATTAATTCGCACGAAATCATTACGTGTTTTTTAATTGTTATTATTTTTCTCGCAAATATCCGAGTGTTCTCCGCTGCTGAAAAAATCTTCCAACGAATAGCAACAATCGATTATCAGCAGGACTAACGAGTTTACTGACTTTTAACTACTTAATTGTTTCCGTGACGTTCTTGACTGACGGATTTCGCAAAGATTGATTAACGGCGTCCAGCGCCTGTCGCAATCTCTAAACGAGCCACATGTCTCACTAAAAAACGGCAGCTAAAGTCCCACCTCCCATATACACGTATAAACGTAAATCGAGACTTTTGACACCAGACAAACAGTTGTTCCGTTTTTGAAGAAATACCCAATTTCGTATCGAGTAGATTAATTCATAACAACGTTAAATATTTAGAAAACCGATCGTAAGAAAATAAAACGAAAAATCAATCATTTTGGGCAGGTGGAGAAGTCTGCGAAGCAAAATGATCGATTCGAAAATGATTTTTCATCAAATTACTCGGCGAAAAAATATTTTTGCATTCAATCAGAATGTGCCAATTACGATGCTTACGATGCGAGGAGAATCCACGTCGAAAAATTATCATTACGGTGTAAAAAAACTTTGGGACTTCGAATTTTGAGTTGTCCGAAAATTTTTTTTGGGTATTTCCATGACTTTGTGCAGTAAAAATAACCAGAAATTTTAAGTGGTCCCTCGTTTCCATGGCTGTAACGAAACTTTTGAATTTTCGAGTTCTTCGGGTACAAATTCGATGTTAAAACTGAATCAGCACTCGCTGCTATGGTGGGAAGTAAATTTCGAGTTCAACTCACCTGTGACAAGTAATATCTCTCCTCGCGAACTTCGTCAAGATGTTCGTGGGCTGGTTCGAAGCGATCGGGAGAGTATGGTCGATATTCTTCAACATGAGGTGGAATCGGTGCTTTCGGTGGATGAGATTTCGGCCTGTTTGAAGATGTTCCGGAAAGAAGACGAAAATAATTAGTCGGTTGAAAAAAAAAACGAGCGTTGTATAGACGATCGTTGAAAGAGCTGAAGCCCTGGGAATATTCTATTAGTGATGCGTCTTTTTGCCGGATGTAATGGACGTTTCAAGCGAATTCGCCTGTTCGCGTCGAATTCAATGTTTGTACGCATTAGTCCACGGAATCGATTTCATGCCAGAGAATCTATTACGGATTCACCGCAGACGTTTTGCGTTAACTCAACCACCCACGAAATTTATTTAAGCCCGTCGAACGTGCATCGACCCAGTCGAAGAATTAAAAAGTGGAGAAAACATTATTCGAAAGGAAGGAATCGTTAAAAAAGAACGCGCAATGTTTGGGAAGTAGAAAAAGTGTTGGATCGATCCTGAGGTCAATTAGTTTTAGATCGTCCGTTTAATTTCGTTATTTTTGTGCTGCAGCAAGCGTCCTTTTATCGCAATTCAAAAAACAGCATTTAAATGCCTCTTCAAAAATATTAGATCTGTTAATATGAAAATTTTCAAAAAGACTCATTCCGCGGATGCTAAAAAAATCGATCAAGCTGTATTTTAGAGCAGAGTGAGTAATTATTGCGAGAAAGAGAAAAACATTGGTAACGTCTCTGACAAACTAAATGGGGATGACGCCCCGTCGCAGCCGTCGATCGATTCGATTATCGAAGATTGAGGAGTGTGATTGCGCGATGCTCGCTCGCAGGGTGCCTCAGACCTTTCGACGACCAGTTTTACAGACTCTGAATTTTGCAGGAGATGCTGAGCATCCACGTGCCTCACGTCACGCGCGTCGTAATCGTCGATTTTCTTGATCACGTCACCCTTCTGGAGTGCATCGTTCTCCGACTGTCAGGAGCAACAAAAAATGTACCAAAGAAATTAAATAATTGAAGAAATTGCATTTGAAGATTTTTTCATTTTTTTCCGTCATTCATTCCGAAATAATCTTATTACGAGCTCGCTCGGCTCTTAAAATTTCGTTCACTGAAAAAAAAAACAAATTTCAACGTTAGAAAAAAAAATTCTGGCAAAAACTTGACTTCGGAATGTCGAAATGTATTCCTAAGTCGCGCAGCTGAATTATTGAAAAATTGATAAGATTACAGACTCTTCGATTAGGTTATCATTGAGAAGGGCAATCAACTTTTTTTTATCAAGCGTGAATCAGTTTTGTTCTGGTCTCTGGGTCAAGGTCAATGAGGTAGCGGGTTCAGTATCCTCAAGCTGGTCGAACAATCGTTCCCGGAGTATCGCGAAGCCAGCTACTCGTAAGGAAACCAAAATTCACATAATTTAGGTCCTTAAACTTACTCGGGTGACGATGATCGGTGTGCCTAAATCCGCACCCCCGGCGATGCGTATACCCCAAGGACGATTACGATCTCTCCGTAGTTTTAAAACGACCGTGTGTTTTTTCGTCATACTTTCTGAGCTCACAAAGTCCCGACGAACGGGAAAAGTTGTTAAAATTAGTGTCTCGCTTAGCAGTTTTTATTTTTCCTCAATTTTTGCGTCGCAAATTTAGTTCGACTCCTTTTTCAGTCCCTTTTATTTTATTCGTTCTGGCCCCGTCCGAGTATCTTTTTTTTTATTTCCCCTCAAAAAATTCGACACCGTTTAACTTGGACGAAAAACACTGAATTTGGGAAAAATAGAGTGACGAAGCTTCGGAACAAAGAGATCACCCAGAGAACAAGTGGTCACGGTCGTGCGGGACCGACTGAGCCTCCGAACTTGCAAAGAACCAGCCACACGGATTTAACGAGTTTTACGCGCCGTTGTGTGTTGTGCTATCGAGCTTTCGAGCCGTCCTCCGTCTCACACTGTTCCGTATGTACCGAGAGGATACCTCAGCTTGTACTGTCAACTTTCGTACCGTTCGGGATTCTTCGTTGCTTCAACTGACTTGCACTTTGACAGGCCTTTAGCCCCGCTTTTTCGAACCTATACACCGAGCGTGCGCGTCCTCGGTATATGGTGCACTATTGCCAAACGCATCACTGGGGGGAGCCCCTGATGTTTCTACTGTTCTAACTACTGGTCTCACTGGCCTCATTTCCAATTGGCATACCTCTACTTTGTCTTCAACGAGCTGTTTTCTATGACCAGTAACCTATTGTATTTTTTTTTTTTTTTCTTACGACCTGCACTCGATTCTGTGCTACACAATCTTTCCAAATGGTCCATTACATTGAGTCTCGATCGTAACAATAATTGCGCGTACGAGGAGTAAGCAATTGACCTTGGAAAGAGAAGATTCTCTTTTACGAAGGAACCTAGGTCGGCTGTCCGGAATGTTAATTAATTTCCCAAATTTCAGCACGATTCATTTTGTTTTTTTAAGAATATTTGGATAATGATGAAAAAAATGCAGATAACACGTGATTGATTGATGCTCCAGGGACAGGAAATCCTTCGGTTCGAGTTTTTATTGGAGCAGATCCGATCCGATGGATAGCGTTATTGCGAGGGGCATGAAAAAATAAATACCCTTCAGTTTTGCACGATAACTCGTTTGAGTTATCGTTTGTTTGCCACAAACAATCGGCGACAGAAAATTGTTGGGGTCAAAACGACCCAGTATGCACTCGATGGATTGAAAATGCGTAGAAAAATTTGTAACGAACGAATGACCGATAGTCTCCTTAATCGGGGTCAAGCTCCGAGACTCTTAACATTCCATCGAAATGTTCAGGGACAGAGTTTGGCAAATTTGGATTTTCAGAGAGCTGCCATATCGATTAGTCGACAAAACGATAATTCAAAGAATGGGAACTGTTGAATAAGGATTGATTCGACGAGGATGTAAAATTTTAGAAATTGTTACGTTACACTGTAAAAAAAGTTTGAGCATCGAACAAAATCTTAGACGGTTGAATAAAAATTTGTGGATCGAACTATTTTCCAACGACCAACAAGAAATATGAAAAACGTTTGATTAGTTCAGCAAATTACGCGATATAATGCTTGGAAATAAAACTGAAAACTTGGAATCGAGGTTTATAAATCGAAGGAAGATAAACCGCTGGGACACGATGGTCTGTAAAAAGCTCGACCTGGATACCACACAGCTGATCAATTTGGGGACCAAGAGTTTCGATTTATAATTAAACGTGAAAACCTAGATCCCATTTGTACGAAAAACAGAAAAGGAAAAAAACCACAATTGTCGAGAAGAATAAATCCTGAGCAATTTTTTTCGTTCATCGTAATCGAAACGAAATTGACGATTAAAAAATTGAAATGGCATCACCTGTCACATTTTTGCTCAGCCACAAATTTGCATATTTTTTAATGATTTCTTCCGGGCATTTTATTTTTTTCGCATAAATATTTGGAACCTTTTGCTGACTGCCTTCCGGGGACTCGACAATATATTGAAAGTTTTTCTCTACTCGACAACATCACTACTCACATAAGTCTCGTAAAAATTTCCCAAGGAGAACTTGAGGGCCATCTTCGCGTTCTCCTCGTCTTCGACTCTGTATTTTTGCAGACTTTTTAGCTGAACTCTCGGCGTATGAAGTTGACACCTGGAGCGAAAAAAAATAAACCCACGACCGCTGAATCGAATCCTGCCTCGATACAATTCCTTTGGCGGATCTCCGATAAGTGATTTTAAATCGCGGGAGAAAGCTTCGTGACGAGAAGTGAGGAAGTGCCTGATGAGAGAGCTCCAAGTGAGAGTACAAGGGAAATAGGGGTGTGACCGTTTCGACACTTAAATTAGCCACCTATAGCGCTAAAGGTTAATCAATCATGGGCTCGTCGCTGCTAACTGTTCTAGTGACTCATTTAATTTTCTTGTATTTACCTGCACCGAAAAAACTCTGACTCTTCCAACGTTTTATTTGATATTCGCCTAGCGAGCTTTCCCATCGATCATCGATCATCATATAATAAATAAAGGATGCGTCGACTGTGTATTGGCATCTTGGTGAGTGACATTCTATTATTACTATCTTAGGCGCAGGGCTCGTGAGCTCGAAAAAGATCGACGAGAACTCATCAAATTATCTGTCGATATAGAACGAAGTAATAATACTTCGTGAATAAATTTACAACACGCTTTACATATTTTATAAACATTAAAATCATCTCAAAACTATATTTCCAAACATGCATCGAGTCACAACCCTGAAAAATAAATTCTGATTTCCATTATTTTCAGAATTAAATTTTCTCCAATTTTCGACCAGTTATTTTCGTGTGTAGCAAAAATTTAATCACCAACGTTAAAAAACATCAATCACTGCACGGACTGTTATTTTTGTAATTATTACAACGAATGAAAAATAATTTTCAAAGCGAATATAAAAAATACATAAACATTTATTTGCACTGTAAGAAAATAGACTCAGCGTTGAGTGGTTTTAGACAATTTGGTGTGTGATTCAGTGGTGGATCAAATTTTATGAATATTCTTCGGTTATTGCTCTGCCTATCACCATCCTTCGTATTTCACTAGTTCCTGCTCCAATTTCGTAGAGTTTTGCGTCCCTCAAAAGACGTCCAGTTGGGTAATCACTGATGTAGCCATTACCACCTTTAAAAAAATAACAAAAAATCGTTTAGTTTCATGGTCGATGAAGAAACGAGCGAACATCATTTTCTGTATGAATAACTCACCCAAAATTTGTATCGCATCCAAGGCCACTTTCGTTGCTGTTTCAGCACCGTAGAGAATAACTGCGGCGCAATCCTTGCGATTTCCGTGTCCGTTGTCACATGCACGTGCAATGGAATATAAGTAACTTCGTGCTGTGCTCAAACTTGTGTACATATCAGCAATCTTTCCCTGCGAAATCGAAAACTTTATTGAGAAGAACTTTACAGGTGCAGACTATTTCTTTTTTCCTGTAGAGAGTGCTCGAGTTTTGACATTAAATTTGTTTCGATTTGAATCTTTTCATTGCAACGCAGGAAATCATCGAATTGCAAATTCTTTTTTCTTCGATTTGACAAGTTTATTTGAAGCAATTGAGAAATTCAATTTTGTTTGAAAAACGATGAACATTGTTGTTTCGAAAATCACCTGAATTAGTTGGAATTCCGCTATTCGCTTTTCGAATTGTTTTCTCGTATGAGCGTACTCGAAGGTGACATCGCAGCAAGCCTGTATGATACTACAAAAAGAAAAGAAAATGATAAATTCCACATTTTTCGGTGTCCGAGAAAAACGATAGAAAATCTTGGATATTAATGAATTTACCCGAGCGGACCACCTGCTAATACAAGTCGTTCCAAATCCAAGCCACTGAACAAAACGTAAATTCCTTTATTGACTTCGCCGAGCACGTTGCCGACTGCATGGGGAAAAAAAATATTTTTTAAATATTGTTAACAATATTTTGAGGATTTTTCATCAATGAAAATTAGAGCAATCGTCAAACTGAATTATTTCTGGAACGAATTTCAAATAATTGTTCAAATTATTTTTAAATATTAATTAATCTTCAAATCAAAGTTCTCTGACTCGCTCGAAATGATCTCACGGGTTCTTGATATTGGGCACAGAATTCTGAACTCACACGACGAATTTATCCAGAGATTTTCCACATTTTTTAAATAAATTTTTAGTGTACACTGATTCCGACTTTTTCGCTCGCAAGCTTGCGAGCAAACGCTTTGTCCGTTAATATACGCAATCCTATAAAATATCCATTGACCCATGTTCCAGTAAGAAACATTTTTACAGACAATACTACGGAATTCTATACTTCGAGTCTATACTGGGTCGGTTTGACCCCAACAATTTTCTGTCACCAATTGTTTGGCATTCAATGGCAACGAATGTTTTGGCATTTAATTTTCGTAAAAAAATAAATTTACTACAAAAAACGTCTCTACAAAAAAAAAAACAGAATGCACAGAATGCAACGATTTGAAAAACGCTTCGGGTCAGATTGACCCAGTATGCACTCGAAAGATTGAATTGGATAATTCGTAGGAGTGAACTCACTTGGAACTTTGCAGTTTTCAAAGACCAATTCTCCTGTGTTGGATCCGCGCATGCCAAGTTTATCGAGTTTCTGGGCTGTGCTGAAGCCTGTCATGTCTTTTTCAACAATAAAGGCGGTGATGCCGTGCTGCGGTTTGGAAGCGTTGGGATCGGTTCGTGCATAGACGACGAGTACATTGGCATCGGGAGCGTTGGTGATCCAAAATTTATTGCCATTGAGAACGTAGTAATCTCCATGTTTTTCTGCTCGCAGTTTCATCGACACGACATCGGACCCGGCACCAGGTTCGGACATCGCCAACGCACCGATGTGTTCGCCGCTGCACAGCTTATTTAGACGAATAAAAAAATCTGTTAAAGCGTTTATCCATTTTGTTTAATTGGCCGAGATACCGGAAGATACACAAGCTCTTGAAATGTTCGTTCGAGAGTGTGTAAAGTTCGCTTAATCCAAACATGTTGCATCACCTTTGGCAGATACTTGAGCTTTTGCTCCTCCGTTCCATTTCTGTGAATCTGATTCAAACATAGATTCGAGTGGGCACCATAACTCAAGCCTATCGCTGCCGAAGCACGACTGAGTTCTTCCATGACTATCACGTGGTCCAAGTACGAACCACCGGTGCCACCGTAATCGGCTTTTGCTGTGATTCCCAGCAGGCCCAAGTCCCCCAATTGCCTCCAGAATTTCTACAGCACACATGCAGCAAAACATCGCGAAAATCATTTCTTATTTCTTATTCAAACTTCAGTTCTTGTTTCGCTACCGTTCAGTTTCTCACACTGTCGTATGTTCGTTATTCATATTTCGTCATTGGATACGCTGTCCGCTGCTGTGCGACATTTATTTCTCGCGAGCAATCACGAATCGTTCATTAACCGGGTCATGCACCTTGTGCAAATGAGTTTTGGCTTGCGCCAGGCACGTTGCGTCGTCCGATATACTGCAGATATCGATCTATACACGCTTTTTAGAAACCATATTGGTAACTCACCCGTAGGTCGTCGAACTCATTCTTCTTGTCGATTTCAGCGGCCTTGGGGGCTAGTTCCTTTTGAGCAAAATTGAACACCAAAGAACGAAGCTGCAGAAAGAAAGAAAAACGTGTACGTAAATTATGTGAAATCTAAGAGAAAGAAGGAAATGTTTACAAAAATCACGATGCGAATGAATCTGCAGACGAAGAGTTAAAACAAAGAACGCATCTGCTTGGCCGCAGTACAATCGATTTGTACTTTCGCTATTTCGAGAAAATGTCTGAAGAATCTGCGGCCGAAAGTTGGCCCGTTGCTTGGAGTTGATAAGAAAAAGTCCCTTGAATCCGTGATAAATGATGAATAAGAAAAAAACATCGTTCAGGGAAGTACGATCTGCTAAAGCTTTTTGCGTTTTGTGGGTTTGAATTCTCTTAAACAGCATTTTTTTGCTGGAAGCAACGTTTCATTTCTCGAATGGCGTTTTTTCATACATTAAATCCATCCTAAAAGGCCAATTTGTTATTCAAAGATTTTATGGTGAAGCAATCATTCGATGATTTTTCGGTGCTATTGTAACCGGAAAATCGTATCGAAAACAGCTGTAACGAATCTGATGTTTTCAGACCTTTGCTGAATCACCGAATACCAAAGTAAATCAAAATTTTAATCGGAAAACATATTCGAACGTTTACTAAAAAAAAACTTGAATTTCGAGGCTATAAATATACTGTTCGATTTTCAAGTTCAAGCAAAAACCATCGGAATGCATAAAAAAACAAAAAGCGCCGCAGCGGTTCGATATCAATAAGTATTTCAAACGGATTAGGAACGACAAAATAAAACACAAGAAAAATTGTAGTGCTCCCGCACTCATATACACTTAATAAATACGAGATTTTTCTGATGATTATTATTATTTATTTTTATTATTAGACACGATACAGCCGTGCCATATGTGTCGGGTTGAACTTGTACACATATTATTGTCATTGAAAAGCTGCTCGAATCCGACCAACGTAAAAGCGACGTTGATAGCGATCAAAGTTCGTCGACGTCTTTACTTCGCCGTATACGCACGTATATCCACGTGCATTCGTCAATGCTACACGTGAAAAACTAGATATGACGATAGAACATAAACGAAGGATTCCGCGGCAAAGATCCAAGGTTACTGAATGTTTTTTTGTCATTCGGCGCTTTGAACTTGCCGAATACGTTCCACGAGAACGTAAACACACGAGTGTATGATATATGGCACATGCGCTTTAGAACACTGTACTCGAGCGCCACTAACCTCCTTCTGTTGCTCGTCGAGGCCGAAGATGTTTTCGTCGATAGGATAATACTGCGACAAAGTCCTTGTTGTGCTGTACTTGAGACCGTGATTTCTAAAAAGACTGAAAAGTCTCGGAACGACACGATTCGTGTTATAACTCATGATTAGAAAAATAATAAATGAATATGATACACAAAATCGAAAAAACAAATACGTGTTCGAAGTTTTTCTCGACTCTACCATATGGGGTCATGCCCCGAAATACGACTCGTTCGTTATCATCGTCTGTAAGGCATCATTGTTGGCCCATACGCTTTTTCCCGACCAATCGCGGCACCCAACATTGCTGATAAGAATAATTTCAGTCGTTTTTTATAAACAGATGATCGCGTATTTTAAATGTTGGAACTTTACCGACCGAGAAACGATACGTCATCCCAGTTGGTTCCAAATAAATTGTGTCGTTATTTTCCTTTTTTAACAACATGGATGACGTATTTTTTAACAACGCGTTGAAATTATTTCTTATCCATTTCCAGGCCACGGAAATACACCCGAAGCTTGCGAAAAGGTCAACATTCGGAATCTTTTTGGGACATTATAAATAATGGTCTATAAATTCGGAAATTTAAGCAATTACTCTGACACGCTCTTCAAAAAACTTTTGAGATCTCCACAATAAGTTCATGTCAAGTTTAATGCTCGAATTTAATTATACTCCGTGGAAATTTGTCAACGAAAATTCACCATTTACTCTCGATGTAAATAAATCGCGAAAACACGCCTGTTTCGGGTTTTTGAACACTCAGATTTGTCTTTTATTCTTAAAATCCTTACAAAATTGACTTTTTCAGTAAAATCTCTTTTTCTTTGCCCTTCCGCTTCGGAATTCTACGGCATCATCGCTGAACGAGGTTCTTCTGGAGTTGTAGTCGCCAAAAAATCTTGGTTCTGACAAATTTGCAAAGTTAGCGCGGAATTTACGCCGCAACTTTTTTATTATGTAATATTCTTGAAGTGAAAACAATTCTGTACTAGGTAATATAAATAACTTAGACTAGGGTTCTGTTTGTTTTTAAACTTATAATGAATAGAGCTTGTACCTTTTTGTCTAACGATTGTACTTATGGCTGAGAATGAATACGATGAAACTCGTCATTGGATCGTTAATCCAATAAGAAGTTTATTTAAAGTTTGTGAAAAATATTTGATCTCATTGCATTCTCCAAAGTTTAATAGAGACTAGAGTCTCTCTCCCCAAATGTCTTCTTTCCCAGATTCTGGATATTTCGTCGTTGACAAGCATTCGTTTATCTCTTCCGACTTTTAACTTTTATTTTCACAAAAGGTTTCTCCATCGCTAAAATGGAACGAGTCATGATAATTCAAGATTTCAAAAGTAAGTCAAAAAGGAGAGAATTAATTATTTAAAAAACAAACTGACCTGCTCTTTCTTTTAGTAGTTCTTTGCGTCGAGACTGTAGCTCGGGCGACATATTTTCAACCATTTGTTCGATAAAGTTGTCCAAAACGATCGATCGATTGACCGAAATTATTCCGGCTCTGCACACAGGACAATCTCGTTTTTTCTTCATCCACGTCACGATGCAATGATGACAAAACGAGTGTGTACAGTTCAAAGTTACTGCCTTGACGAATATTTCGGAGCAGATACTGCAAGTCAATTGCTCGTCCATTATGTCACCAACTTTACTCATGACCCCGTGGTTACGACTGTTCGATGATCGCGGACTGTCCATCGTTAAGTCTATCGTCTCTAAAACTTCCATTTGTCCGGTTGTCCCATCGTCCAATAACTGTACAAGGATACATTCTGGAGCTCTTGTACTTGATAAATCTATATTCGCAACTGCACAGAACAAATTCTTCATTAAATCACGCTCGAACAATTAAAAAATTCCTAAAAACATATTTTGGAATAGATTTGCAATAAAAAATTCACAGATCATTGCAAAAATGTAATTGGAAACGAGAACTTAAGAAGTTCGAACGATTGGCATCAAATTTTAGTGAAAAAAAAAGTTTTGTTCAAATTTGTGGGTCGGCGTGAAGTTAATTTAATTGACGTGAAGAATAAGTACCATTTTCAGCAGTAGACTGAAGTTGTTCAGTCAAGGCAGCTTGTTCCTTCAGAGCATTCTCAGTTTCCTTTAATTTTTGTTCCAACTGAGTTTTTTCATTCAAGAGTCGTTCCTGAGCAGTTTTCTCCTGCTTGACCAAGTTTTCCATGACGACAGCCCATTCCGCTTGCTGTTGTTCCTGCCACCTGTCCATTTGTTCTCTCATGCTTTGTTCAATTTTTTCTTTCTCTTGTTTGCTCGTGTCGAGAGCAGTTTGCCATTTGTTCCTTTCCTCGTTGAGGCGTTCTTCGAATTTTTGTCGCTCTGTTTCCAGCGTCATTAGCAATTCGTTGTAAGAGATTTGGAGTTGTAATTCTGCGTCGTTTCCAGTTTTTATCTGATTCTGCAAATCCAGTATCTTATTGTTCAGATCTTGAGTTTTGTCTTGCGCCAATTCCTGATTTTTAAGCAGTTCGTCGAGTTTTGCTCTTAGCTCAATCTGCTCATTCTGCTTCGTTTGCAATCGATCTTCTAATTCTTTTCTCTTTGTCTCTTGAGTCTGGGCAAAAGTTTTTTGCTGCGTCAGGACAGTTTCCTCAAGACATCGATCGAGCTTTTGTCTTTTACTGCCGCTATGGGATTTTGGATGTAATTGGAAAACATATCTGAATTCTTCGGAGGCGCTGAATTGTATTATGTCACCGGGACACAGTTTCTTTGGCACGTCCAATTCCAAAGGCTCCTCGTTCACAAGTGTGATCGTAGAACTCAAATGAGTCAATGTCCAATCACCATTTTCGTCGCATTTCATAACGGCGTGATTGCGGGAAATTAAAACATCGGCGATTATCTCGTCGCTGTTTCTTGCTCGGCCGATTTTGAACTGGATATGGAAATTTAATTGTAATTTCGTTTTAATTAAGTTTCAATGTTTCGATTGACGCAGAGAAACTTGGGCCATCGTAGAGCGTCATTTTTACGGTATTTTTACAAGCATCATTCGTATAAAAAATATTTCTGTCAAGGACCAGATACGAAGGAGCACTTGACACACAGAGAAATCACTGCCGGTGTTGCAAGTGGGTGTTTTCTGAACTCGAAAAAGTGTTTTATGTCTATTGAAACTATTTTACAAACCTCGCTTTTGTCGACATGTATATCGGGAAATGGTGAATTTTGTTTGTCCAATTTGAACAACACAGGCTCCTGATCATCGTTGATCGCACGCTTAAGACTTTCCATTGTGCATGAGGATTTGTTGGTTTACGAGATTCGCTACTCAACTCGTTGCTAACCTCTAACCCTTCGGTCCAAGTGTCTAACACATGAGGATTTGTCTGTTTTTAATGATTCTAGCCAAGCTTCACCAGAACGCATGTCAACATTTGTCACTAATGAAAATGAGAAAACAGACAAACAATTACATTATTTCGTCATCGTTTGATTTTGTGAAATTTTTAGTAAACGAATCTCCGTATTGTGATAGCTAGCACGTCAGAGACAAAGACGTTGTTTGGCTCTGTTCATTTTCCAAACAAATTCAAAAGTCACAACCAGTGACATCTGTTACACAAGAAAACATCGTGTCTTTTATTATGTTATCGAAAGAGCTCTCCGCGGTTTTATTTTCTCCCAATAACTGCATATCTATATATATTGGATACCGAAAACTTTTCGAGGAAATCCATTAAAAGTGTGCGTTTTGTTAAAATTATTGTTAGGATTTCCATTTAAACAAAACTTCAATAACCGCTGAAGTTTGGTGATATTCGGTAGTGACCGGGAAACATTGATTATGCCATACTCGATCACGCGTAATAAAAAGGTAGGTAGGTATGTATTTCATGTGGTAGCTCGGATTTGCGCCACGCGGAATAAAAAAAATTGTTTTTCCATTACATACGATTATGACCGTCGAAACCGGCGAAGGATTACTCTGGCGCAAAAATTCCGCACTAACCTAAAACAGAATTCCCGCTTTTTTAACGTTCTACTCGGAAATTGGGCGCGGTACTGAAACTCCGGAGGGGAGCGCGTAGAACTCAAGTTCATCAAAACAAATGAAAGAAAGATAGCACGCTTATCTATTCTTTCAGCGAAAGGCAGGAATCTGAGTGATTTTTTCCCGGTAACTTTGTGTTTCATTACGATCTGCTCAGACGCGTAATTCTCAAGCATTTTCGCGATAGGCGACACTTATTCGGGAACAGAGATAATCAAGAAGCTAACACACCTATAAACCAACAAATTCAGACGTAGTTTAAACGTAAAAAAATCGGAGCAAGCCTTTCCCTCAATATTTCGTAAAAAGGTTACGCACTGATTCTTTTTTATCCTGGGAGATCCGTAAGTCACAAACATCGCGCGCAGATTTAGTTCTATGCGTCGCAAAAAAATTATGAAAAAATATTCCGGCATTCGTTTCAGAAACTGCTACAAAATTCCGAAATTGTACATGCACCACAAAATATCGCGTTGAGTACGGAAGCCCCTGTATTATCGCGAGAGGAGGAGCGATTGAAAGAAACCAGCATTTAAAAAACAAGGTATCACTTCGAGGCCAATAAATAAACATATCGAACGACATTTTTGGGTGACTGAACGTTTCCCGGACGAGACTTCTATCTTGGGAAAATGGTTCATACTCACAAGACCACAATAATATAATCATCAAATGTAGCCAATAGCCAAATTTTTAATTGAAGAGATTCACAAACGTTTCTATCTATTTTTCAGATTTGCCATTGTGAATGACAGGAATCTAAGCAGCAAAAATGTCTAAAAAGTTGCTTGCAAAGTATGAATATCAAATGGGTCCTCAAAAAAAGTATTCCACGGAATACACATGGACATTAAACGATTGGGCTCTGCTTTATGACTCAACCTACCAAAAAGGAGTCACCTCTACCAATTTTGAGCTCAACGGTACGAATGGCTATACCTGCAAAGTGCATTTATCCCCCAAAAACCCAGCAAGGGGTTTGACCGTAGAATTGTCAGATACTCAGGCGATTGAGGCAATGAAAGTAACTTATCGTACCGGTAATTCTTGGTCTGCGCCGAGTTACTATTGTCGGCCAATTTCACGAACCCATGCGTATGACATGAACAACTCACTGAACAGGGACAGTTTAGATCGCACCTTGAAAATTGGCACAACTTACGCACTTGTTATAGTGATTAAGATAACTATCGTGAACGTATCTGACGCAATCGGTGCTGCAAGCCCCTTAGTATTGCCATCACAGATATATGATACACACAATTCTCCGCGAAATATTTTGGCAAACTTCAAAATTATGTTTGACCGTAAAGCTTTCTGCGACGTAACTTTTGTGGTAGGGGATAAAACATTCTATGCTCACAAAGCGGTTCTCGCAGCGCAAAGCAAAGTTTTCGAAGCCATGTTTTTAAGTGGTATGAAAGAACAAAATGATAAGATTGAGATCTCCGATACCGATGCGGCGGCGTTTGAACAGTTCCTCAACTATCTTTATGGTGGAAAAGTAACTGGGTTAGCAGAGATGGTTGAAGAAATGATTGTGATTGCTGATTTCTATAATGTTTCTGGCCTGAAAATCAGGTGTGAAAATGTCATGTTGACATCTCTTTCCGAAAGCTCAGCCATTAGATATGTTATCCTTGCGGATAAGCTCAACTGCGATGCATTGAAAAAGGCTGCTCTTCACTTGATTCGAAACAGCACTACCGTCTTTGAGGAAGCACTTTTAGAGGAGAATATTGCAACAGTTACGTGCTTAAAAGAGATTTTGTCCAAAAACCGACCAGCAGCACAAACTGAATCCAGTGTAAGCGATTTTTCATCAGGGCCACCAATATTCAAGTTTTGAAAATTCAATACTCGTCGAAAAAATGACCCAGCAGTTTTTTTTCATGTATAAGGCGTTTGAAAAAAAATGAGAATTCTCGCATTTTCGAACAGGTATTCGGGGCAGAGTTGGAAATGTTTCCAGTTATTAAAAAACTGTTTGCATACATTTTTATAATTATTTAAGTTGATATATGGATTTCCGGTATATTTTCGGATGTGAGCGTCCCATGTAATTTGCATTCGGTATCAAGATATAGTGCGCAATTTGCTCAGTTAAGTTCCTATCGCATTTTTGTAAGTCGGATACATGAAGCGATATTTATTTCCAGAAAATGAAAGTCAATTTTCGACAATTTCTGCTTGTTTTTTTTTTTTTTATCAGTCGCTTCAAAAGATTTAGCGATAAAGATTAATTGTGGTTTCCATTCCACGGTCATCTGTGCCATATGCAGGTTCAAAAAATAATCTCATTCGAAACCGGACAACTAATGCTAGAAAATAAGAATTCATAGATATTTTGTACATGAAGTTATAACAAAAATTAAATAAAATGTTTTCATGGAGAGTTGTATTGGAGTCTTTGTCATTTAAGAGCAGATAAAGAATCGTACAAAATCCATTAATTTTTTTTCAATCTTTTCATTCAATTGTTATCTGGAGACGAGACGAAACATTTTAATCGTTTACGCGGGCGATTTTCGAAATTTTATTCAGCTATATCTGTTCGCATATGGTAACAACAAGGTTGCTTGAGAGGTCGCCACTCGCCGGAGCAAAGGACTAACTCAGCCATTCATTGGGCGCGGTACTAAACCAGAACTCAAGAGCGATTGCGGCAGTGGGGCGCGAATTGGCGGTTTTTCCCAGATCATTTCGTTTTGTTTCGATGTGCTTCCTGATCGGACTCGTAATTCTCAATCATTTTTAGCCATATGAGGCACTCCGGGAGCAGAGGTAATCTTGAATCTAGCACATCTATGTATATAAACCAACGAATTTAGACGTAGTTTAAACGTAACAAGCCGATATCGTCGAAGAAATCAGAGCAAGCCTTCGCCCAAATATTTTGTAAAAAAGTTATACCACAATATTGATTCTCTTTTATCATGGGCGATCCGTCAGTCATAGTACTATGTTTTTCAAAGCAGTTTAGAGAAAATATTCCTGCATTCGTTTCAGAAACTGCTACAATTCCAAAACTGCATATGCCCTACAAAATATCGCGGTGAATACGAGTGCTTCCTGCATTATCGCGCAAAGAGGAGCGATTGAAAAAGTATAACCAGCATTTGAAGGACAAGGTACAAAATAAAAGGACAAAATACATAAATCGAAGGACATTTTTGTGTGCATGAACGTTTCCTCGATCAGACTTCTATCCTGGGAAAAACTTTTATACACACAAGACCATAATAATTGCCGAAAGCGGCCAAAAAGCCAACATTTTATTTATTGATATAAAAAAACGCTTCAATCTAATTTTCAGATTCGCCATCGTGGCAAAAATGTCTGAAGAGGTGGCAAAGTACGAATACGAAGTGGGTTTTCCAAAAAAGTATTCCACAGAATACAAATGGACATTAAACAATTGGTCTCTGCTGTATGATTTAATCCCCAACAAAGGGGTCACTTCTAACGATTTTTATCTCAATGGTACAAACGGCTATACCTGCAAAATTCTTCTATCCCCCAAAACTCCGGGAAAGGTTTTGCACGTAAAATTCTCCGACACTCAGGCGATTGAGGCAATAAAAGTAAAACTTAGGATTGGTAATATTGTGTGGAATGACGACAATCGTCGCAATCCAATTTCGGAAATCTTAATGTATTCAATGGGAAACGATATTTCGAAACAAACTCTTGTGCCTGATGAAAATGATGCAGTAGTTATCGTGGTTAAGATAACTATTGTGAAGATATCTGACACTATCAGTCTTCTAAACCCAAGAGCACGGTCACCTCAGACGCTTAGTTCAAGCAATCCTTCACAAAATATTCTAGCAAACTTCAAAATGATGTTTGACCGTAAGGCTTTCTGTGACGTCACTTTTGTGCTGGGGGATAAAAAATTCTATGCTCACAAAGCGGTTCTTGCAGCGCAAAGCAAAGTTCTTAAAGCCATGTTTTCGAGTGGTATGAAAGAACAAACTGACAACACAATTGAGATCTCCAATTTCGATGCGGAGGTATTTGAACAGTTCCTCAACTATCTTTACGGCGAAGAAGGAATTCAGTTGGAAGAGAAAGTTGAAGAAATGATTGTGATTGCTGATTTCTATAATGTTCCTCACTTGAAAATCAAGTGTGAAAATATAATGTTGGATTCTCTTTCTAAAAACTCAGCTATTAGATATGTTATCCTTGCGGATAAGATCAACTGCGAATCATTGAAAACCGCAGCTCTCCATTTGATTCGAAAGAGCTCTACGATTATAGAGAAAGCAGTTTTAAAGGAAGATACTGCAACAATGAAAGACTTAAAAAAGGTTTTGTCTAAAAATTAGCCAGAAGCATAAACTGTACGGAGTACACGCAATTTTTCACTGGTGCAACCAACGTTAAAGTTTTGAATATTCAATGGTGATAAAAAAAATGCGCGATCAGTTTATTTTTGTTTCAATGTCTAATATGTTTGAAAGAAAACGCGAATGTTCGCATTTTGCAACGGTGTGTTCGCGGCGGAGATTGAAGCATTTTCGATTATTAAGAAACTTTGCATATTTGCAAGTTATGTAATTATTTATGCTGATATGTGAATTTTCGAGAAATTTTGAGAAGTGAGTGTCCCATGTAATTCTCACTCAATATTCAAATGTACTACGGATTCAAGAACCGATTTTTTTTTCTCGAAAATGAACGTCAATTATCGAAAATTTACATTTGTTTTTTTTTTATAAGTGGTTTCAGAAAATTTAACTATAAAGATGGATTTTTATTTTCATTTCACGGTCATCTGTGTCATATGCGGGTTCAAAAAACGATCCGTTTTTCGAAACCGGTTGATTAATACTAGAAAATAAGAATAAGATATTTTGTACCTGGAGTTATAAAAAAAATGAATAAAATTTTTTTGACAAGAGTTGTACTGGACAGTCTTTTTTCATTAATGTGCAGATTATAGAAAGTTCAAAATTCATTAGCTCTATCTATTTTATTAATTGATATCTGGATACGAGACGAAACATATGAATGAGTTTCGCGGACACCTTTTGAAATTTCATTCAGTGACATCTGTGTTTGCGTGTGGTAACAAGAAGTTTTGTTGAAAGGTCGCCACGCGATTGTCCATCTTGAACAAACTTGAAACCGAAGCGTAGGATTTCCACGTTTCTATAACTACCAACGGTCGAACGCGGCGCGGTGCTGGTAGTGGAACTCAAGAGGGATCGTGTTTCGTTTTCGTTTCGATCTGCTGTCTGCTGGGGCTCGTAATTTTCAATCATTTTTTGCCATATGAGAAGCTTCGGGAACAGATATGATCCATAACCCAACGCACCTCTAAACCAACAAATTCGGACGTAGTTTGAACGTAACAAACAAGCATCGTCGAAGAAATCACAGGAAGCCTTTGTTCAAATATTTCGTAGAAAGGTTACACACTGATTCTCTTTTATCCTGGGCGATCCGTAAATCACAAACATTTCTAAACGTTTCTAAACAGTTTAGAAAAAATATTCCGGCATTCGTTTCCGAAACTGCTCCCATTCCGAAATTGTATATGCACTGTAAGATTTCGTGTTGAGTATAGATGCCCGTGTATTATCGCGAGAGGGCGAGCGATTGAAAGAAACCAGCATTTGAAGGACAAGGTATTACTTTGAGGCCAATAAATAAAGATTTCGAACGACATTTTTGTATGCTTGAACGTTTTCCAGATGAGACTTCTATCTCGAAAAAATTATTTATACACACGAGACCACAATAATCACCGAATAGTAGCCAATAGCCAACATTTTAATTATTGAGTTACACAAACGTGTCAATTTCTTTTCCAGATCTGCTAATTGTGATTGACAGAAATCTAAGCGGCAATAATGTCTAAAGAGCTAGTAGCGAAGTATAAATATGAAGTGGGTCCTCTAGAAAAGTATTCCACGGAATACAAATGGATATTAAACGATTGGTCTCTGATGTATGATTTAATGTACAAAGAAGGGGTCACTTCTAGCGATTTTGATGTCAATGGTATCGATGGCTGTACCTGCAGAATTCTTTTGTCCCCCAAAACCCCGGAAAAAATCTTGAACATAGAATTCTCAAATACTCAGGACATTGAGGCAATAGAAATGGATATTCGCATGGGTGATACTTTCTGGCAAGAGAACGATCGCAAGCCAGTTTCTAAAATATATTTTTATGAACTGACTAGCAAAAAAGATCTTTCAACTGGAATTTCAAAGACTGATGCAAATGGCGCAGTCGTTATCCGGGTTAAGATAACTATTGTGAAGGTATCTGACTCCATGAATCTTCTAAACCAGATGACGCTGCCACACCAGATGCTTAGTAGAAGCAACTTTCCACAAAATAATCTAGCAAACATCAAAACGATGTTTGACCTTAAGGCTTTCTGTGACATCACTTTTGTGCTAGGGGATAAAAAATTTCATGCTCACAAAGTTGTTCTCGCAGCGCAAAGTAAAGTTTTTGAAGCCATGTTTTCGAGTGGTATGAAAGAACAAAATGACAACACTATTAAGATTTCCAATTTCGATGCCGAGGTATTTGAACAGTTCCTCAACTACCTTTACGGCGGAGAAGGAATTCAGTTGGACGAGAAAGTTGAAGAAATGATCGTGATTGCTGATTTCTACAATGTTTCTGAATTGAAAATCAGGTGTGAAAATATCATGTTGAAATCTCTTTCTAAAAACTCTGCTATTAGATATGTAATCCTTGCGGATAAGATCAACTGCAATACATTGAAAGCCGCAGCTCTTCATTTGATTCGAAAGAGCTCTAGGATTATAGAGAAAGCCGTTTTGGAGGAAGATACTGTAACGATGACTGACTTAAAAGAGGTTTTGTCTAAAAACCGACCAGAAGCATGAAATGTACCGAGTGCAGGCGATTTCTCATTAGTGTAACCGACGTTAAAGTTTTGAATATTCAATATTCGTAAAAAAAATGCTTGATCGGTTTTTTGAATGTATAATGCGTTTGAAAGAAAATGTGAATGATCTCGTTTTCGAATAGTGCGTTTGGGGCAGAGATTGAAACATTTTCGGTTATTAAAAAACTATTTTCATAAATTTATGGAATTATTTATGCTGATATATGAATTACCGATAAATTTTCAGAAGTGAGTGTCCTATGTAATTTCCACTTAATATTCTAATTTAGTACGTAGCTTGCTCCGTTGAGTTTCTATTGCATTTTTGTAAGTCGGTTGCAGGAACCGACATTATTCTTCCGAAAATGAACGTCAATTTTCGAAAATTTCAATTTTTTTTTTCGTAAGTGGTTTCAAAAGATTTAGCTATAAAGATTCATTTTTATTTTCATTCCACGGTCATCTGTGCCATGTTCAGGTTCAAAAAATTATGCGTTTTTCGAAACTGGTTAATGTTAAAACTAGAAAATAAGAATACATATATATTTTGTACCTAAAGTTATACAAAAAATGAATAAAGTTTTTTATCGAGAGTTGTACTGAAGTCTTTTTCATTAATGCGCAGATAATAGAAATTTCAAAATTCATTAGCTTTTTCTATTTTCTCAATTGATATTCGGATACGAGATAAAACGTTTCAGTAAGTTACGCGGACACTTTTCGAAATTTCATTCGGCGACATCTATGCTTGCGTATGGTAACAAGAAGTTTGCTTGAGAGGTCGCCACGCGATAGTCGATCGTGAACGAACGTAAAACTGGAGCTACTCGTTCCATTGAATAAATTCTCGGTAATTGTTTTCTCCCGAGAACCCCACGCGTTGAGAGTAGTACTATTAGTTTTTTTTTGTCTACGCTGCAGTTTGGCTGTCACTATCGTAGATAATATAAATATAACTGTCGGTGTACAGATTGGTCTCCATTCTGAAGTACAAAGACCGCTCTGTGGAAGTTTAAAAATGTAAAGAGAAATAATAAACTAAAGTGTTTCGTGCGGTCTGAAAATTCTATAACCAACTTCATGAAGTTCTCGACAAATTTTCAGAAGTAATAACGTATAGGAGTATTTTTTTCTTGATCGCACGCGTATGCACGGAAAAAAAGGAATGAGTGGTGAGAGGAAATGTATGTGTTGAAACGTGAACCTAAGATGTCATCGTGATGTCCACATCGAATAGAACTACCGTTATATCCCGTTAACCATTTTACATGCACTACATGTATCCATGTTCCATACACACAAGTCGAAGCGTCAATTAGCCTGCAACATCCTATTACAATAATGCCAGGGTAAGCAACAATAAAACGACGCAAAAAAAAGAACAAATCTCTAGCTCTGTCGAAAGTGTTACTGTGTTTGGTTGCTCGTTGTTCCTACCGATTTGTGTATATCGTTATAGTGCTGCGTACTACAATAATAGGTGACCTATCCGTTGTTTCCTGTATTTTTTCATATGTCAACAATCCTTGTCGATCTTTCAACTTTGTTAAAATCTTGCAGTTTTATTATTTAATCGAAAGATCATTATAACCATAAAAGTAGCCATCAAAAAACCTCGAGTCCAATTATTTCGGAGTGTCTTTCGGAGTTCTTTTGCAACTATAAAGTACGAATCTGTCAGGTTAAAAAACCACCTACTTTTGGAGTTGGCAATAATTGAAAACTTTGAAGATTGTTGAAAATCGTTTTATCGACCTGGAAATTTGATTCATTCCCAGATTACTTTATCCTTCAAAAATGAGAATAACCACATCACCCAGACCTGAAAGGTTAACCTGCAGGTCTTGGCTTATTTTGAGGTTTTTTTTATCAATCAAACTTTGTAAAAATTGAGAAAATATCGAAACTGCACAATAATAAAAAAATTTAATTGAAGGAACTGTAATCCATTTTGAAAAAGTTTTATTCATTGGATACGGACACTACTAAATCACAAAAAACACAGAAGACTCGACGTCACGTATTTCGACTGAGCATTGCAATTGATTTATTACCCTTTACTACAGAATTTACTGAGCAAACATTTTCAAGGTTCCGAGAGATTTTGAAGGCGTTACCTAAACATAGTTTGCCCACATAATCATGACATCAAATACACATGGTTTTTTGAAATTCTGCTGTTATTACAGATGTCAAATTTTAGTAGGAACGTACATACCCAAAGACAGGCGGTGATAGATTATGATCGACAATTTCAAGAGGATCTTGAAAGAGCCCAAGCCCTCAGCTTGGAGAGTCTTGCTCTAGAGAAATTCAAATTGCAAAAACAGCAGCTGGAGTATAGCAATCATGTGCGAGTTCCGCCGGTGCAACAACAGCAAGATACAAATCCTTGCAGTAGCAGCGTTTCCGAAACAGACTGCAATGCGCAGGCCGGCGATAAGTATGTGGCCATTGGATTTTTTATTCATCTATGGTTTTTGGCTAGTAATTTTAATCTTATTGCTCGTAAAAGATTTCAGCTGCGCAGTCGTCCAAGGCCTGGCGGAAGTCAGCTGAAAAATCCAGCTATCATCGCTCCTCCACCGCCGATACCTTGTAGACGAAATTCCACAACCTCCGGTGGACCCAACGTCTCTGGGACGGATCTGATCAATTTCACCAGCCCTATCAAACAAGATAATCATCTAGATGAATATTGTACCGCCACACCGCCACCACCACCGCCGTAATGAATTTTTTTTTTCACTACTACGTCAATTTTGATCTTTTACCCTCATCATCCAAGTTTATTATTAACAAAGAGAGTTTTATCCAAGATCAACTCAATTGTCAATCAAAATAATACCTCGATACACGAAATCGTACGAAATAGTTTGCGGAACGATAAAAATTGATACTTGGTGGAATTTTCAAAAGTTTTACATTCACAAATTAGACGAATTTCGATATCGTTCATTTTTCTTTGAGTAATATTGGCACAAATATGGATATTTGGTAGAAATTGATATTTCTCTGAACCTTTATGTGAGGGCTGGAAAAAAATCTGCACGAATTTTTCTAACAAGTTTCATGGTAAAATGCATTTTTTTTACAAAAAAGAGTATTTGGTGTGTTTTGATGATGTCATGAGATGTTGTCATTGATTTTATTTTTTATGGAAACATTAAAAATTGGATTATGGAGACTGGAATTGTAAAATTACAGGAAAGCACCTATAGAGCCTAAATGGGAATCTCATCCAGCATTGCCAAGGAGATCATCGAGAGTACTACGAAGCAACAGTTCCGCTGCTGCCTACCAGTCGCGTGATTTTAGGTATCATTCGTTATCGCCGGGACCCCGAGCATCCACAGCCCCATGTACACCCGGAACTCCAGGAATAAGTCCCGTAATGTCAAGGGCAAGCAGTGTAAGCAGCAACGTACCCGACGGAATCCCGCAGGCACGTCTGTTTCTTTCTCCTCTACAACATTCTACCTCGCAATCTTTTGTTAACGATACTAATTTTTCTGTTTCCTGTTTTCCATGTCAGCTACTAATACCGAATGAATTTTAACACGCTCTTTACCTTCCAGCCGGCCTGGAATATCTTTACTTTTAGACAGTATTTCTTCACCCAGGTACCTTGATAGAGAAAAAAACAAAGAACCGAAAGCGATCACTCATTAGTCAAGACTTGGAAGATATGACCGTAGAGGAGCTGCAAATTCTTGACATTCGCTTCAATGACGTTTTTTGAACATAGCGATTCGAAAAAAGAAACAAATTATGCATAATTACTATGCGAAAATGGTGGGAAAATGAAACAGCAAAGCCATGAGTTCTTATTCGAGGTTAAATTCGATTTTATTAAAGGAAGAATTCTATTAAAGAAATGATTTGATTGAAAATCTTCAGATCAGCAAAGCCACGACTCTAAATTCGATTATTCTTCAAATTTGATTTCATTCTGCTGGCAGAATAATTGGTCATACTTCCCTAGTCTATGCTCATCTTCCACATCCTTTCGAAAACATGAGCATAAAAGTAGCTGTTGTGATTCCCCGTGCTGCCTTGTTCAATGCATCAAAGGTCATACGCTTTTAAATCGTGAAAATAGACAAAATCGTTTCGTTTACCAAAAATGCAACGATAGAATCGTTCAAGTCTTTGTTTATTTTTTTATGTGAACGTGAACACAGAATGGTTGAAAAAGGTGGAGGGCAATAGCAACGTTTGGTCGAATTTTCATCGTCATTCATTTTCGTAGGTAACATGCTTGTTTAGGCACTCAACGCTCACTAGCAACCATTAGACGACAATTCCCACAACACACCCTCACTCGAGACCCACGATCGTGAAGTTCGTGGATGATTGATTTATTTCTCGTTTTTTTTTACGTTACAGATACCACCGCTGCCGTTGAATTATAGGCCAGGCGTCAATGCCCCTGCGCCAGGCGTCAATCCCGCGAAGCCCG
The DNA here is from genome assembly GCA_963921915.1 of Hyposoter dolosus. Taxonomy (NCBI): domain Eukaryota; kingdom Metazoa; phylum Arthropoda; class Insecta; order Hymenoptera; family Ichneumonidae; genus Hyposoter; species Hyposoter dolosus. The sequence goes on along the minus strand of OY998130.1, from coordinate 11,936,802 downwards.
TTTACGCGATAGACGACGGGCAACTGAACGTTTTAAAAGTTATAGAGAAGAAGCCAAATAGTAATCTTATAGATCTGAGTATTTTCGAAAATATCGAGGATAAAACGAATGTAAGGGTGAGCGTTTTAGAGGCGTTCGACCCTCTGCTCGTCAAGACTGAAGACATTAGCAGCAATCTCATGGAATCGAAAGAGGGTAATATCTCGTCAGACTATGATAAAAAAAAAAACGCTTTTTTTCGTTGTCAAAAACATTATTTTCTTTGCTGTCTTATCTTATCGCAGTATTTTTTTTTTTTTCGATGTGGAAATTGATTGCTCTCTACCAATTGCGTAATTCCTTATCTTACAGATACCGAATCCCAGGTTAGCGGATCCGTCTATGATCCGTTTGACCCATTCGATTACATGTATAGCACAAATGAGAGCGTTAACTCTGATCCGGTGTACGTCGCGGTCGAGAAAACGGCCAAATCACCGGCCGTTTCACCTGCCGCCCCACCGCCACTACCACCGAGAAATTCATCAGCCTGGAACACCATAGAAAGGCGGAGAACGTCCCTGGATCGACGTGTAAGTTACAAACACAGAGGCTTGATAAAATAACCCGATAAAAATCATCAAACTCCCGTCAAACCCTTCATTTTCGAAATATATTTCAAAGTTGGAATGAATTTGAAGAAACCATGAACTTATTCACTAACATTAAAAAATTCTATCCATTCGTCTTCGTTCCCAATAGAAATATTTTCCGCACTACAATTTTTATTTCTCTAAAGAAATTTCTTCCTTTATACAGCAAAAAAGACAAACTCGCCTTTACGAGAATGTGACAGTAGTCAAAGCTCGTGCTTCATTGCACGATTGTGATCTCAAAGCGTTTCACAAAATGATAGTGTCTGTTCGAGGTAGGAATTCAATTTTCAGTCACGCAACTAACAAAACAGAATTGAAAAGTTTTGAATATTAATTAAAACTTTGCTCGTAGGTGAATATCCGTTCAATGATACGACTACAAATATCGGTCATATAATTAGTCCTATGATGGAAAGTTTGTATCCTGATGGCACCAGCATCAAATTAGTCGTTTACCCCCAGCTCCCGGCCACTAGTGAACCTGCCCCATCGATAACTTTCACCTGCGATGGTGAGTCTCGTTTACGTCGCTTTCGTTGCACAATCCGCCGAATAATAGAGTTAAACGGATTTTTGTTGTCTTGCAGTAAATTGCAGCGTTGAACATGTAATCCTGAACGTCGCCTGTTCCCTGGAGGACGAAGACACAGTCAACGTCGGAAAATATTGTCTCAGAGTTTGGGGTCTGGCAGAATATCTTGCACCGAACACGACTCTTGCGCAATACGAATACATACATCAGTGTATCAAATTGGAAAAGGATATTGAGCTTGCTATTATGACGAAAGCACAAATGAAACGATCCATAGCCAGAACTGTAAAATATTATTTCCATTTATATTCTCAACTGGTCCTTTGATGCATTTTTACATATGTGAACATTTTTTTCATCTTTCCAAATAGGTTCAAGATGATAATCGCGATCAGTCTATCACATTAGAAGAAATCTTGCCGAACGAACCTCGACAGCCAATTTCATACGATGCGTTACTTATCTTGCTTGGTAAGTGCTGAGCCACGATTTCTTCGGGTTCCAAGTGATTCGTTTGTTCCTGATTATTTATTATTAATGTACAAGCAGAAATTTCTGCAATAATGTTTACGTTGTCACAGACCCAGGCGGTCGGAGCTCGTTGAATTCATTTTTGTTGTTCCATGGATTTTTTGAATTTCGTGTCAAACGGAATTAATCGCTTTTGTCACAAATCTCTGGAATAATAATTGTTATTTATTGTTTTTAACTTGTTGATTGTACAATTTCTAGAAACTGTCGAGAAAGAGATGGAACGCGTCGAATCAGCCGCTTTACAATTGGCAACAACGAATCACAGTGCTAGTCTCTTACCTCAATTGCAACCGCGTGGTGTCGTGCAAGCTATTAAGGCTGTTTGCGCTTTAATGGGAAACATTGAGACTTACGAAATAACCGAAGCCGTCGACAATTTCGTGAATGCCTGTTGTCAATTTTTACCCCAAGTACACACGACCCACATAGAGTGCAAAAAGCCCGAAGTCCTGCACGAGGACGGCGATTATTCGGTTGTTACTCTCAGAACAAAGTTTCCCGATGTCATTGCATCGCATTGTCACAAAATTCGTGACGCTGTTCAAGATCTCGTGGAAACTTATTGCCACGCTTTCCGAGTTGACTTTCAATTGAACACCCGCGGTGAATTCCCAACTAGTAAGTAAAACGAGAGAAAAATCTACTCTCACGTTTTCTTCGTATTTTTCTCAATATTTTTGTCTTCAGATACAATGGTCTCGTCCGAAGTATTGGATACCGTTCTCGTGAGAGTTGGCGCTTTACATCGACTTCCCGCTACATGGAAACACGATGATTATATCGTCGCCGCTCAAATATTTCACGGTACCAGACCCGTGGGAAATCCGGTACTATCGGATCCTATGACTGTCAGCTCCAACTTTTATCCACGGATATTATTCAATACTTGGTAAGTTCAAGGGCAAAAAATATTAATATCTTCACCTTGTACCCTTCTGACTGGCTGAAAATATTATACAAAATGACGTATTCCCCAGGTTCCTACAATGAAAAAGTTAATAGATTCATAAAGAAATCTGCGTTTCGATAAAAATTCTCGTCATGAGAAATTAGTGTAAAATTTGACGTTTTCAGGTTGGAGTTTCGTGGTGTGAGCGTTTGCCAGGTACCCAGAGAAGCGAGATTGGTTTTGGTCGTTTATGGACGAACTTTACAACCGTCCGAGCACGAAGCCAATTCGTCGAGTGAAGGTTCCATGCAAAAGGAGGAGCTGGGATGGGGAGCCATTCAATTTTTTGATTACGATGGGTGAGTTTTTCTGCAGCCAAATTTATCCGTGAATTGTTTTTTTTTGGCTCTTGCTCACACAAGCCAATCAAAATTACAGAGTGATGAGCCAAGGAAGTTTTTTCCTATCGCTCTGGCCAGCGATAGCTGACAAGAGACTGGGCCCAGCTCCGGCTCCTGGCATTCATCCCCACGGTGACATAAATCCAATAATCGGAATCGAATTGCCCGATTACGGCGGCAGAGTTTTATTCCCAAAAGAGTTACAGGATCACGACGTCGAGTCGTTGGACATCAATTCACTCGATCAAAATACGAAGGAATTACTGATTGACATCACGCAGCAGGATACATTCTCAAGACCACCGATCGACGAGCGAGAAATACTCTGGGAAAAACGACACTATTTACATGACAGACCCGAAGCCCTTCCGAAAGTATTGCTGGCTGCCCACAGCTGGGACTGGGCATGCTTGCCTGATCTTCACGCCTCTTTAAGGATATGGAGCCCCTTGCCACCGGTTCAGGCTTTGCAATTATTACTGCCTTGGTATGTTTTCCAATATTTTCAAAACCTTAATTCTCTCGTTTCTGCTACTAATTTGCATATTTTTCAAAACAAATATCCTGCTCATGACAACAGGCGATTACTTTTCCATTTTTCGTACCTTTTATGTGAATTGAGGTTGAGCCACCGTCAGCCAATTAACTCGTTGGATAATTTTCAGTTTCCCTGACCTCAAAGTCCGAGAAATGGCAGTAGGATGGATTCACGAGCTGAACAACGACGAGCTAGTCGACTACTTGCCACAACTGCTTCAAGCTTTGAAGCACGAGACTTACGAAGCATCACCATTGGCGAGATTTTTACTGGAACGTGCTTTAGTCTCGCCAAGAGTTGCTCATCATATTTATTGGCTGCTGACACAGGCGTTACCGGGACCCTGTCCCCAGGTACAGGTCGGGTGCTCATTCACAAGAATTTCAAGACTAATTCTTTTCTGTCCTATTCATGCCATGGGGGAAAACCACGTTCCGTTTTATTTCATTAGTTATTTTTAAAAAAATCGACTTTTCGACGATTGCTCACGTTCATCATGTTTTCGAATATAGAATTCACCGGAGAGTTCGCCGGAGGATGAAAAGAGCATCAGCTTGGCGCGTTATCAAAGACGATTGCAACTGATGCTTCGTGCATTGTTGGCTGTCGTTGGCGAGGCTTTGAGGAACAGCTTTCTCACACAACAATTACTGGTCAAAGTAAGAACTAAGCGCTGGTGAAAAATAATTGTAAAAGGATTCCCTTCGATCAAATTCATGCAATTTTTTTTTACAGAGCCTTCACGAAGTTGCTGAGAATATAAAAGTCACGAAAGACTCGTTACGAATGGATTCGTTGAAGGTTGGCTTACAAAATATCCACTGTCAACTCACAGAAGACGAAGGCACATGTTTGCCGCTCTCGCCGAGCCGCGAAGCTTATGGAATTAACGTGCAGACATGCTCGTACTTTCCCTCATTCACGCTGCCTCTAAAAATCAATTTTATCGGATGTGACAACGTGATAAGTCCAGCGATATTCAAAGTACATTTTTTTTTTCAATTTCTTCTTCAAATCCTACCCCCAAGTTTTTTATTTTGATACTAACAACTATTTCGATTTCTTGTTAAGGTCGGCGATGATTTGCAACAAGATATGTTGACGCTTCAAATGGTTCGAATAATGGACAAGCTGTGGTTGAAAGAAGGTCTGGATTTGAAGATGGTGACGTTTGCCTGCGTGCCAACCGGCAGCAAACGCGGTATTATCGAGATGGTAACGAACGCTGAAACTTTACGAAAAATTCAAGTTGAATTCGGTCTTACCGGATCCTTCAAAGACCGACCTATAGCCGAATGGCTGGCGAAACATAATCCATCGGAACTTGAATACGAACGTGCTGTTGAAAACTTCACAGCATCTTGTGCTGGCTACAGCGTGGCAACTTACATTCTTGGCATTTGTGATCGTCATAATGACAACATTATGCTGAAAACTTCCGGTCACTTGTTTCACATCGATTTTGGCAAGTTTCTCGGAGATGCCCAGATGTTTGGAAATTTTAAGAGGTAACGTTACTCACAATCGTTCAATTTACATCGTATCTTTTTTGACTCATTTTTTCTCTTAATTAATTTTTTTAAATTTGGTATCAATCCAATCACGTTTACAGGGATCGAACTCCTTTTGTCCTGACCTCGGACATGGCATACGTAATAAACGGGGGTGACAAGCCATCAGCAAAATTCCATCATTTCGTCGATTTGTGTTGTCAAGCATTCAACGTGGTGCGAAAACACGGAAATCTTATTCTTCATCTGTTCGGGCTGGTAAGTGTTGTTTGAGATAAAGACCAAAATTATCGAATATAACAACAAACGAAACGGGAGAGCTGGCAAGTTTATCGCTCATCCGAGCGTGAAAGCGCGGTAGAAAGAACGAAGTAAAAATAAATGTAAACCGCAACGGATGGAGTCATCCTGTTTTGATATCGTAACTCCGGGAGCTGCTATCGCTGCTCGAGCCCTTTGGCCAGATCTCACTAATTAGCTTTATTTATCGGCTCGCAGAGCCCGTCACTGCCACTCGATCGTAGCTCAGTCGTGACCGGAATAGCCGTGAGCGTATAACGTTATTTACGAAGCGCGAAATCGGGAATCATAAATAAAAATGGAAGATTCGATTATAACAAAGTATTCAAAATCTTGGACTAAAAATCCTTCCATCGGTCGTAATACGAATGAAAAAATCAGTGACATCGAAATGCGAGAAAAATTGAATAAATCGAAAATGAACGAATACACCAATCCACAGATGACCTCGTCCGGCATACCCGGAGTTACGATGGACGCTGTTAGTTATGTACAGAAGGCCTTGTTACTGGGACAAACAAATCCCGAAGCTGCTGCAACCTTCGCACGAATGATTGAGAGCTCGCTCAAAAGTTGGTTCACGCAATTCAATTTTTTCCTCCACAATCTCGCACAATTGAGATTCAGCGGTGAACACAATGATGGAGAATTATTGTCATTTATTCCGCGGACTTATACGTGAGTTTTCTATCAATTTTCCCCAAGATACAAAGGAAATTTCGCTCCTCATCGTTTTCCGAATGTATTTTGAAATTAAAATGTTTTTTTTTTGGCAGAATGCAACAAGAGGGACAACTAACGAGTGTTCAAGTTCATGGCTATCAAAAACGATATGACCCGGAAAAGTATTATATGTACATACTGAGAATACAGAGAAAGGGTCAGGCTGACCCTACCTATCTTTTTCGATCTTACAAAGAATTTTGCGAGTTCTATCAGAAACTCTGTATCCATTTCCCTCTCGCTAAGGTGGCGAGGTAAGTACATTCATTTTTTATTTTATATGATATTTATTTTGCCTCAAAAATGTGCTAGAATCCTTTTCGAGTTTTTGTCGTGTTTTTCTCAAATAAGTGAAGTCGCACTTTTCACGGTAGCATTTCGAAACTGGATTTTTGTTGTTGTGAATTTCGAAAACTTGAAAGTTGTTATAATAATGAAAGTCGATTCGCTTTACTTTTCTCTCAATCAAGTAAAAAAACATTCTGGTTTTGATTTTTATCATCGATGGAAAGATGCTTGCACTTGTCATGTAATTTGGATTTTTATTTTATTGAAACTATCTGTCGAGCTGAAGAGTTTTTAAAGTTAATTACGTACTCATTATTTTGCCACGAAATATTGATGAAAATTGATTATTATGGAACGAAATTATTTGACGTGGAAGTTGAGAGTCAACGACAGTTAATCCGATAGTTAGATTTCAATTTCACTGGCAGCCAATCCGCCGTTTTTCCCGAACGTGATGAATCTTTCGCCACCTCTAGAATGATTTATTGTCGATTTTGGGACTGGAGCCCGAGCTTTCTTTTTTTTGAAATCGACTTTTCGCGACCGCGACCCGGTTCGGTTCAACGATGCATCGGTATTGAGATCGTGCATCAGATCTAGTGATTCTCTGGGTAAATGTCTTGGTACACTGTCATCAGGAGATTCGGGCTCTTTGTTCGTGGTTATCGGTTCTGCGTCATCGGGAATTTCCAATCGTAGCCTCGGTATCGAGACTATATCACTTGAAACTTCGGGAGTTTCGATTTTTGGATTATTTAGACCCGCCATCGGATTGTGGGCGATTGTTCTGGGTGACGTTATTGGTGCTGGACTGGTGGTCGGAGAATTCCAAAATTCTTGTGAATATGTAGGTTCTGGTGGTCGTATTTCGGTGTCGAATTGTGAAATCGATCGATAAAATCCCGAAACGCTCGTTACCAGTGTCGTTTTTGGCATCCGATTCATCGTCAAACGAGCCCGAAACCATTTCAGTCCCATGATTTTACGGAATACTATAAAATATTAAAATCCTGATGACTGTGAATAAATCACAAGCGATTCTTTACACTTTTAGATCCCTCTGAAAAAAAATTATCGTTTATATTCGTATATTCTATTTTTTTCACCGTTGAATCACATTTTTTGAAATTGCTTTCACTCTATGATTTCGCGGTGAGTGCAGGAATTATTTTACACAATTTTGCTCCGTTCTGCTACCGGTAATCAAAGTTTTACGAATTATCGTTTGATTGCTCTTTCTTTCAAAAAAACTTCACGCTTGGATTTAAATTGTTATAAAAATAATATTCACCTCACGTCCATTGTGAAATACTGTCACTCAATTGTTCTGCCCACGAATGACCCGTTCCTCAAACAAAGACGATGAGTGTAGATGTATATCTTTGTGTTATCTCAGGACTATGATGTGTCGGGTGATGTACCTTCGTCCGAGGTGTGTCCGTTAATAAAACACACCTTAATGAACGGTCGTTGTTAAATTTATCGAGCACAAAAAGGTTTTTATATTTTGAAATCTCACTTGCACTGCGAGCCAGAATCGTGTGAATGAAGAAGGAAGAAGTGCTTATTCAGAAGCAAGAGTTTGGTAAACGTTATCTCTGCATCGCAACGTAATCTTTAATTTACTAATTTATCTTGTGACATATTGACAAAATTTGTGACGTCTATTCTCTTGCTGGCCCCGAGAAACGTCCATTAAATTTCGTTTTATTTCTCAACAATAATTGAAAAAAAAAGAATCTTGAGTTCGATCTAGTATCAACGACTTGCCGCGAGAAAATAATGGTCCCTCGGTGAAAAATCCACGCTATAACAATTCTTATCGCCCACCGATATTATTGAAGTTTATCAAAAGATCAATTGACTGATAATCTTCTGATTAATCATGTCACTCTCGTCACAACTCATCGAGCTAGTTTTTCTTCGAAATAAATATTTTAAGCCTTTGAAAAAACATGCTTTCACAGTCTACCAAGTGGTATGAGCGTTGGGAGATCCAATATCAAACAAGTCGCGGACAAAAGACGAGCCGACATCGAAAAATTCTTACTCAGCTTGTTCAAAATGGCTCCTGAAATATCGCAGAGTGATTTGGTCTACACGTTCTTCCATCCTCTGCTCCGGGATCAACAAAACGCTGATATTCACTTGCGAAAAGTCAAAGGTATTTTTTTCACCGATATTCATAATTTCTGACTTCCAAAAATCAAAGTCTGATTGATTTTTTGTCTATTTTCCCATCAATCGTTGAAATAGAAAAAAAAACGTTCGTTGCGAAAAAATCTGCCAAAATATTCTCTTATTCCTCATTACGATTAAATAAAAATACTTCCCGACTGTTGAAATTGAAAAATGCTAGTAAATAGTCGTCGTTGATTTAATATTCTAATTGCTTGTTACAGTTGGAAATTGGTGGGCTGAGAAGAAAGTTCGTGAAAATGTGCAAAGTGGACAAATAAAATTGTCTCTCCATTACACACGAGGAACATTGTCCGTGATGATTCATCATGCAAGAGGTCTGCCGAAAGTGGCGAACGCGCAAGAGCCCAATACGTACGTCAAGGTGTATCTGAAGCCCGATCCAACGAAAGCAACAAAACGAAAGACTAAAGTTGTGAAGAAAAATTGTCACCCTTCATTCATGGAAATGGTAAGTAAATCCTACAACTTTTATTTGTATTTAGACAAGTGTAGAAGTGCGCAATCTGTTCCGATTATCATGTTCGTCATTCGTACAATATTGTCATGAATTTTAATATTTCAATAAATTTTACTAAAAAAAAAAAAATGCTTCTTCAGATTTTTCGCGTACTGTAGTTTCTCCCGAGCAGCAATACACGAAAAATGAGCATGTGCAAACAGAAAAACGATATCGAGAACTTCTAGAGCAATCTTTGAGTTGAACGTTGAAAAAAAAAATCAAAAGTCTCTTTCTAATGGATAATAAATTTAGTTCAAATTACGAATGCAAGAATTTTTTCTGCAGTTGGAGTATCGAATGCCTCTGGATGTTATAAAAGAACGAACGCTGGAAGCGACCATCTGGAACCACGATACCCTACAGGAAAATGAATTCCTCGGTGGTATCCGTTTACCTCTTGGTCGGCTCGATCTGACGAATGAAACAGTCGAGTGGTTTCCTTTGGGAAGCGTTCGCTAGATTCCACAGCCCTCGGGATCGGTTGTATGGACTCTTCTCAACAGCGTTAAAAAATGCTCATAGTCGTTAAGTATACTATTTACGAATAAGTCGTGTAACGGCGCACAATTAGAAAGCCTTCGTTCGGTAAAGTTCCGTAAAAAAAAAAAAAAAAAAAAAAAAAAAAAATAACACAAGTATAGAAAATTCATAAAAATAATGATATGAAAATGGAAAGGAATCATGTAGCAAAGGCTTAAAAATTTTTATACACACGTCGAGCCTCCTTGAATTTAGTATCGTGAAAAAAAACAATGCAAATGGGATAATAGAGCTCGAGATTGGGCAAAAGTAGAAACAACCAACGAACCTAAATTTATCTCGGTCACTTAGCACGTCTGTATGAGATTCAGGGAATCACACTTGTTGAAAAAATTCTTTTTTCTAACAATGATCATGTTTTTGAAACAACAATAGCAAGGCCGAATATTACGCGAATCAACGTTGGTCGACCGTGTCTATTTCTGTCGCTTGGTCAGATAAATTTTGTGATATAATTATTTATTTGCAACTCGTACCCTATAATTGTTACAAACATTTCATGTAAATATATTTAAACGAAAAAATGATGATAAACAGTCGCTGAGCTTTTTGCAGCTGGGATCTTATAACTTTGTGGGAAATATCTCGAACGTAACAGTGCAAGCTGCTACTTTTTACAGAATTTAATCGAGCGCGATTGCCGGCTGAATCGAAAAAACAAATAACCATGTTGTAATCGTGAATATGCCCTAGTTCTAATTTTGGTTAGTCATATTTTTCGATTCGCACACAATCATCGTTTAGAAAAACTATAAGAATAATTAAACACAGACGCAATTGGTCTCGTAAAGTATTTTTCAACGAGTAAAATAAGTTTTTTTCTTCTGAGATAAAAATAGAATCATGAATTTTCTAGCCACTCGAATATAGAGCAATTTTTACAACCGCCTTTTGTGGCTACGAGAAATTTCGTCCTTTGTGTTTTCACGATGACCGTTTTCTTAACGCGCATCATTTTAGTTTGACGAAAAATATGATACGAAATATTAGTCCTCCTATAAAAATATTCGAGACTGATAGTAGTTATCATTGGGAGATTTTTCATTTGCGTCGCAGACATTATTTTATTACTCATTCTTTTAATCTTATTGTACGCAGCGTGGCCTTTAACTGAATTATGATAATGTCATTAATGTTTAAAGAAAAAAAAAGTGTCTAGTTTCTTTCGGTTGGCAAACATTCAATGCTCTTTTCTCGTTGATGGTAAAAAACGATAAGTTTCTTGGGCATGAAATTCGGAAAGTGTATATTTGTCAATAAATTATTCCATATAGTGAAAAAGTCTTCCTATCTTTCTACTGTTATCCGAATTTTATGGTATCAACGACCGCCGCGAGGGATCCGCGTTGATCGTGACCCTGTAGGAACTCGTCGTTTTTACATTTATCAACTCTCGAGCCTGACCCTTGAGCTCATCTCGAAAAAATCTTTGCCTGTGTCTGAAAAACCAACAAGTGCTCCAGTTACGATTTATTCTATGCTCGACAAACAACGACATAAATTCTATTGCAGTTCTTTGCGTTTTAGCATTTTTCAATCAATATTAAAGCGATATATCGGTTGTTCGGTCGGTAAAAATCTTGTTGTCCCTTTCGATCGGAAACTACGCGAGTAGCACGTTGTTTTTTTTTCCATAGAGAAAACGTGTAACGTTCACTCCCTTGGAATATCGAGAATGACCGAGAAAAACGTATTTCTACTTTTCAGTTACTTCACTCGCACCTTCACCACTGAAAGATCACCTTAAAAACCACTTTGCGACGATTTTTGAAGATATTTCGAAAAAAAGCTATTTCCGCAAAACCTCGACAATGTTTTATCGAAAAAATAAGCATATACTTCAGTTTCGAAAATCGATCTGTTTGTGGTCCTCCAATAACGCTTTGAGGTTCACCAGTGATTGGTAGTATTTTTGGCGAAATTGAAAAACAGGCAATGTGTCTGTAACATCGTCCGATAAACGTGATAAATTTAAGTACATATTTATACAGACAGTAAAAAACAAAAAAAAAAAAGATGAATACTTCTTGCAACGTATAAATCTCTCGCTCGTCATAATTTTCGAGCGTATCTCACTGAAGTACAAGATAAAGAGAACTACATGAATATATACACATGCGTACAGATATATACTGATACATAAAAATACAACTGTGGAATGATGTTGGTAGCTCGGACTTTGAAATATGAAACGCTCATCCTCGTTAAGGTCAAGCTCAGTTGTCTTCGGTTTGAGCTTGAAGGCGGCCGCCGAGTGTCAGTCCGAAAATAGAGAAAGCAACAATGTGCACCAAGGTGACAGTATTGGACGGTGGTTTTTCAACGCAGATGTCGACTCACGTTGGTGAGAGAATAGACGGAGATCCATTGTGGACGGCGAGATTTTTAGTGACTGATCCCGATGCCGTGTTATCAACGCACCTCGATTTTTTACGAGCTGGTTCGGAAATAATCGAGACGAATACGTACCAAGCAACGGTCACTGGTTTTATGGAATATTTGGGTATAACAGAGTCCGAAAGTCTCAAGTTGATCAGCCAAGCTGTGGACATTGCCAAAAAAGCAGTCAAAATATATCTCGATGAAATAATCGAGCGAGAAGACGTTCCAAATAAAAAGCCACTGATAGCAGGCTCGTGTGGACCGTACGGTGCTTCGCTGCACGATGGCTCGGAGTATACTGGTGAATACTCGACGAACGTATCCCTCGAGATGATGAAGAATTGGCACAGACCACGTTTCGAGGCTCTTATTAATAGCGGCGTCGATCTACTGGCATTGGAAACGATACCGTGCGCATTGGAGGCCGAAGCACTTGTCGAATTGCTCAAGGAATACCCAAACATCAAAGCTTGGCTGACGTTTTCCTGTCGGACCGACGGTCGACACATTGTCGATGGAAGTGATTTCAAACAAATAGCCATTAAGTGTTACAAAAACGCTTTGCCCGGACAGATTATTGGTGTTGGTATAAACTGTCTCGCGCCTCAAAGTGTCAGCTCTCTCTTTCGTCATGTCAATACTAACGGCTCGACCGAGGAGTTTATACCACTCGTAATCTATCCGAACAGCGGTGAAACTTATACGGTCGTCGACGGCTGGAAAAACGTTGGCAACGTTTGTCCTTTGGAAGATTTCATTCACGAATGGTTGGACATGGGTGTTCGTTACATCGGTGGCTGTTGTAGAACCTACGCGGCTGATGTCACCAAAATTCGTCTCAAAGTCATTGAGTGGCAAAATAAACGTCAAAGACAATCGAACATCGTGTAAATTATAAAAAATACACATGTATCGAAACTCAACGATTATGCCGATTCAATAAACCATTTTTTTCGATTCGTACTCTTTATCGTCAAAGATATCATGAAATACAAACAAAAAACCATTCCAAGCTTCTAATCATTCGACCTTGATGCAGGACAGGCTGCCAGATCACGATCTCTATATTTTGAGATTATTGTCACGTGTTTATCAAGGGAATTTACAACGTTTGAGAGAGCTCGAGAAAATCAAAAGATAAACACTCGATCGTGCTGGTGCTGCGTGGATGAAAGACACGTGCGAAATGTTGAGATTCTCTGAAAGCTTCCGAAAGCATTTTCAAAACACGAAGACACAGAATACTTTAATTTTCTCTACAGTTTGATGTCGTCGTTTGGAAGTGAACGAAAATCGCTATCCTCAGAAATTACGATATCGATAGCAAAGAACATCATTTTTCAAAAGAGTTTATCTGCTTGAACGATTTTTTAATATTTATTCTCCCCTGCTTCGTCCCAAAATTATAGTCATTAATTATTTGTGGACGATTCATTTTTTTTTTTCAACTAAATTTGTGTCTTTCGAGTTCTTATGATTCGGGACAAACAATAATATAGATGGGCGACAATAACAGCACCTTCATCCTTTGATTGAAAAACATAATTAAAAACTCTGCGACATTCTCAAGTTAACGTAAATCCGTCGATTATATTGTGTATATTCTATATTCGACGAGGAATTCGTTCACGACCGTATTCGAAGCTTCCACTTATTCAATTTCTTGCGAATGGATGAAAATTGGTTTCGATGGAGATATTTCGTTTTGCTAACGCGGTTTGAGTTGGTGGAAGAAACATTCAACGCATTCGTCGCCGTTGCTAGCGATTCGATACATTCGTATTGCAGGCGCGCAAGCAATATTGAATTAAATAAGTGGAAATTTCACATGACTACGACTATCGGAGGATATTGAACTTTTTTTCAACAATAATCGAACAATTCAAAAGTTTTCTATCGCTCACAACTCAGAGGAGGTTTCTTATTAGTACACATTTTGTTCACTTGTTTAAATCAATTCCACACTTGAAAAATGTCAAGGTGCAATTTGCATTCTCACATTCCATTCCGACAGGCCTGACATCATTCTGTTTTGTCAACTTCTCTATCTTCTCCTTTACCTCCTTTACACTTATACACTATACACATCATTATCGAGCCCGTTTTTTTCATTTTTCTAGTTTATTTGACGTTTACGAAACAAACGAAATAAAAGAGCAGCGTTTAGCCGGTCGTGTTAACGAGCTTTCAGATGTAAATGAATAATGTGATTGTGGAAAAATGTATACTTCGGTAATTTTACCGTGCAATGATCCCGAAATGTGACTCGTATACACGTATGGTCACATAACTCAACGGATAACCTTTCAGTTCATCACGTTCTTGCCACTATCAAAATAGCGGTGGAACATTCAATTTTTTCATTTTTCATAAATTGTATTGTTAGCTGGTTGTTTGGTGGTCGTCGGTATCGTAATGATAAAACTCGGTAGATGATATATTTTCAATTGTATCAAACAGATAATCAAAGAAACGTCCGCCGATAAGATTATAATCATGCCGCACGAACAATTAAGAATCGATTCAAATTTGGGCAAAAATAGAATTAGATAAAAATCCAGAAAATCCGGTTATTCGATGATTTTTTTCATTCTGTAGATGCAGTGAAGGAGTAAAGGTTTCAATAGTCGAAGAAGGAGAGGTGCAGATGAAAAATGGGAACGTTGGAAACGTACGAACTTGTCAACATCGAATGGCTTGACCCAAAACTATATACATATAATGTAAACGGTGGAATTTTGTGCGATACCTGATTTACCAAAGGATGATCAAACGGCGAATACATACATGCATGAGCTTGCGTTGCTGGTTATCGGAGAATCAGAGAAAATGGAGTATAAGCCCGTAGTCGCGCAGTACCAATGACTGCCAGTCAGTGCCAGAGCAGTACAGTAGACAGGCTAGAAGAGAGTAGAAGCTCGAGTGCGTCACGCAGAGACGTATGAGGAACGCTCTGAGCGATATTAGTAATACGAGAGCTAAGTGGAGCGTAGTTTAAAGAAAAGGAAGAAAAAGAAAACATCAAATAGCATTCTCGCGAAGATCGCAAAATTGCGATACGGTTTTTTTTTTCTTCATTGTGTAAGTTATTCCGCGAATTGTGATCGTAGTAAGCGCGTTAGTACGAGAGAGACGAAAAAAAAAATAATTCCCGCTTGCTGGTGAAAGGTTCACGAAGGAAGGTGTAAATTAATGATAAACCTATTAGTCGCGTTAACAAAACTTAGTGAGTTAGCGACTTTCGTCTTAATGAAAATAGGAACAAAAGAGGGAAAATAGGAATAAAGTTTGAAGAATTGTGTCGGTGTGGAGCTTGCTTTCTCCGTTGAGATGCAACGGACTGGTCAGTCGCACCATTGCGTCTCCGGTGTTGTGACAGAACGTAAAATGTCTTTACGCTCGTCGTTGCTCGGAATTTTGGCTCTCTTGTTTTTCACATCAACGGTAAGTTTTCGCCATGGAAAAATATTTTAATGTGATTTCTTTGTTTCGTATTCTTTCGGCGAATGATAAATGTGAGAAATATTTTCAATCTCGAATTGCGAGGGAATGGAGGGCGAAAAAGTACACCACACCCCAAGCAGAGGGCTGAATGTGTTTTTGTTGCTTGGTGTGACGTCATCTCAGACGATCCTCTAGGCGGCCTATCAAAAGACGGTCTTCGCTGCCGTCTTATTAAATTTAATTATAATACGACCATCATCAGAACGGATGGCCCATCCATCCTTTCCCTCTCAATTTTTTCTCTCCGCACACGCCACTCGTTTCTTTCCTGCATTCCAGAAATGTCGAACTGTCCAGACGATGTATAATTTCCTCAGTTTCTTTCTTTCCCTATAGTAACCCACATCATTCTTACTCACATCACGCGCCCTGTATAGAGTCTGTATACATATACAACTATATGGATGTGTATATACACATTGATATATACATATAGCTAGCGTGTGCGAATATTATAGTACGTGCTTTCCTCTCACGGCCTTGTCCGATGACTAATTTCATTCCGCCGTATACTTATCACGGCCATGCATGAGCCATTGATTTGTGTTTATCATATTTGAAACTACATTATCATTCATCATAATCCAAACATCTACGTACGAGTATGTGTTTTGAGAAAAAAAAGACATCCTAAAAGCGATAACACAAACAGTTTCGAAACGATCGGAAGCTCTTTCCCCGCCATTTCGGAATAAAATATCAATTTTTTTCGAACGCATATTTGAATGCCACTGACGAAATTTTCAAGGCCTTGGTTTTGTCATTCGCTCAATCGAGTAATATCCATACTATATAAACCAACTTTCCAAACTGCAACATTTAGCTCTCCGAACTATGATTTTGATCGAACAAATACTTTACCGAGTTTTTGTCGAACGTCAACAAAGTTCAGTAATCCATTTTAGAGAATAAGGTGAATGTGCAAAGTTGATGATTTCGGTTTTTTCTGATAAAACTTCTTCATTATTGACTCGAATTTTCATATCTTTCTTCTTATTCTTCGCAGTAAACTTGCACAGAGTAAATTCGTAATATAACCTCGTTTCGACTTTGTTAGATGTATCGAGTAAACAATGTTGCAGAAATGTCGTTTACCGATCTATTTGTCTAACGAGTCTCCATACTTTCAATTCCATTCTGTTTTTAATGTTCGCAACATTTTTTGTTATCCCATGATTATATTTCTTGGCAATTAATCATCAAATACATTCGATAGGGGAAAGAATACAGGGAATAAAAAAGGCTGATAATTTTCTACTGGCTGGCCAAATCCATCAGAGTATTCAATCCGTTTTCATTGTACGTCGTTTAGCGGCTGTTTCGTTTTATGCTTTTCTGGATGTAGAATGAATGTCCATTCTGTTGGTTATCCCCAAGAGCCATTTTTAAGGACAAACTCTTTTACGAGAAGGCAAAATCTGGTGTTTCTTTGTGCTGTTTATATTTAGTAATGAAATATTTTTATACTCGCTCGGATCTTGGATACAACTCAAATGACTATTTTTTATCAAGAAGATGGAAGATGCGATGGGCTTGTTTAAAAAAACATCCAAGGTCAAATGCTGTTCCTCGGTTGTATTTTTATACATGTAACTATATAAGTATCAGTTATTCGGAATCAGAGACTGTATTCTTGATAGAGAAGTTTCTCCGTGCATCCGGCGGTGATATCAACTTGACATTCTCGCATGGATTCTGAGTCAGCAAATATGCTCTGGTATTGCAGGAGGAGCAGAGGCAAAGGGAGAGATAAAGAGATAGAATTAATCAGGGATCAAAGTCAATACCTCTTATTTCGTAGTCAACATCATTTTCAAATGGTAGTTTCAAGTCGATGTTTCTTTTTAATTGTTTTCAGAAACAGGATTTTTATTGACTACTCGTAAATGGTGATTTCCTAGGCTCTTGTAATAAATTATCCCATCGAATGGCCCACAGGTCAATGTCGCTTGTCAGAGTCCTTTGCTCGTATCATTACAAGCTAATCATTTTTCTTTTATTCTTCCTACAAACGTTCATCAAATCTGCACGGGCAGAAAATGAAGTTGTAACTGATTAGTGAATCAGAAAATCAAAGTCTTCACTGCATAACAAATTCGATTGAACCAAACGATCTCATACAGAAATACATCTTATGAAATGCGTTACAAAAGTTTATTTTTCTAACACCTAGAATCACATTTCTCTGTTTCTCTGCATGGCGGAATAACGGTAATCTGAAGAATGTGCTTTTTCCTATTTTCCCCAGGTTACTAGAGCCGACGATGGCCACTGCGTATGGTATGGAAAGTGTTTTACGGATCCAGCTACGGGGCATAACAAAAATTGTCCCTACGATGGTCCAGCAAAAATTCTGGATTTCCCGGGACAAGAACTACTCTCCAAACACTGTCCACACTTGATGACGGACAGCGGAGATGGCATCAAAACCTGTTGCGACACGGAACAGTTGCAAACTCTTGACACCAGCCTCAAGCTTGCGGCGAATTTTCTCAAGAGATGTAACAGTTGTCTTGATAATCTTGTCAAACATTTTTGTGAGTTTACATGCAGTCCGCACCAAAGCACTTTCATCAATGTTACGGAAGTGATCCCCGCTCCAACTCCTAAAGACAAACGTGAGTACAATCGCTCGTACATGTGAAAATCTTTTTTTTTTTGGTCCTGGATCTTATTGCGGAGGACGTGGCCACAAGAAATCATTTGATATTCAATCAGAAGGTTCAGACGTTTTTGCTCATATTGACCATGCTATTTCGCTGACAAGTCTCGAGTTTCACTCGGTGAAAGAATTTCAAATGCCAGCTACATATCTAATTGCTGTTTCGATACGGTTTAGTGTAGTTTATTTTCTGCACGATAAGCAACAAGCAGACTTCCATGATCTACCTTTTCAGTGCTCGAAACTTTAACCTGTTTCCAAATTAGCACACGCTACGTTTTTTTTCATATATATAAGGTGTTCAGGAAGTCGATGCAAAGTCTTGAATAACGATCCGGCGAGATCGTGTAAAATTTATTAGTAATCTTTATAGTTTTTTCAGGAATACGCGAAATTTCATGCTTCCTCGTGAATAACACAATAGTTGAAAGCTACAGGTTTCGTGACTAGCAAAAATCTCACTTTTTAGAGATCCGCGAAGTTCGAACAAGTGACGAATTCGAAAAACTTCAAAAGATCTAAAATTTCGAATCCCAATCCCACGACCTCAAACTCTCGGCGTTTAGCCACACGATGGAAGGGAAATTTTGTTTCGGTTGATTACCGCCAATTGGAAGCGCCCTTTTCTATCACGAAAATTCGATACTTGATTCGGATTCAGCGAAACCAAACACCAGCGAATGAGGAATTCGTGAAAATTCTGAAAGTTATTCCTCAAATATGCGAATCCGGAGTCACCTGCATAATAAATATTCTATATCTTTACCTCTTCGCTTCCTGTTTTCGTTAATATTGCATTTTATCGACGTTCGAGTTTTGCTAAGTCTGGAATTTAACAGAAATTCTTGTCGATGGAACTCCCAGACGTTGATCCTCGTTACAATGCAGAATTGCAAATCTAAATATTCAGCTGTTTTTACTCGGAACGGGTCTCTAGTCTGTAAATAATTTTTACTACAGGAACGAAGTAAAGACTCAATGAATTAGTCATGAAAGTGAAAAATAGTGTCGAGATTATCGAATTAGAGTTCTCTTGGAATTTCCTCTAGATTTTTCAGATAAAAAACGTAGTTCGATACATGAAAACGATTTTAAAAACATTCCCACATTTTACTTTTTTGAATGGTTCGTTAGACCCACGTGTAACTTTTCAACTCATAGAAGTTCGAGACAAACTGATAATACGCAGCCTCCATAAAAAGAAATCTCTCGAACAAAAAGCGCATGGCTTTGCAAAAAAATGAACTTCCAAGAATTTTATAAGAAATAAAAAAAATTATGACACATAGCTTTTCGTTGAAAAAAGAATCTAAAATCGTTCATAGCTCCAAGGCGATAAGACTTTGTACTGACTTACGTTTGGCTCAATCCGTTGAGAATAGATTATCCTATCCGCTCTCAAGGCTTTGCATCGACGGCCCGAACGCTCTGGATTTACAGAAATATTAGAAAAGCATGAAACAAAAAGCAGATAATGTTTATTTACATTCAATTATTTTTCACGATCTCCATGCTTTTGGTGGGTTCACTAAGCTGTGGAGAAAATAATTATATCGTGCGAAATTCCACTCGAAGTAGAAAATGAAAACTCGTTTTTCATTTCGTTTATTTCAAAAAAACCTTTTTTCGCTGTCGTGAAGTTCAAAATGTAAATATACAGCATGACAACGAGAATTTCTCAAACTTTCTGCGTTACCGAAAAATTAGAGCTACAAAGAGTGTTGCAACGAATTTGATAACTTAGAAATTATAATCAATCGAGCAATCGAGCAAAAAAAGACATTCGAAACGTTTCATATTCTTGACTGGATTCTTCATTGTCTCATCTTTTGCAATGATATTATTTTTACAGCGTACATAAACAAGATAGACGTTTACGTGACGAATACCTATCTAGACGGAACGTACAAGTCTTGCAAACAGGTCTCCGTACCGAGTACCGGACAATTAGCATTGGACATAATGTGCGGAGAATGGGGTGCTAGCAGGTGTAGCCCACTGAAATGGTTTCACTATATGGGCGATGCGGCCGATAATTATTACGTGCCGTTTCAAATAACGTACATCCCAACCGATACAAAGGTGGATCAATTCGAGCCAATGGATCCGCTGATTACACCATGCAACAAATCCATAAACGTAAGTTATGACGATATCGTTTGAAATTACGTTCACGTGCCAAATTTTGCCTTGAACAACGGATTTCGTCATTTAATCGAGACATCTCCGTTTCGCCCGCTAATTGCTTTTTGTTTGCACGAAATTGTCTTCGGAAAAAACGACTGGATATCGTTGTAATTCTGCAAAAATTTAACGGCAATCCAACACTAAAAAATCCTTAACGATTCATTATTCTTAAAAAGCTTCGTTCGAGATTTTTTTTTCTGGTTAATAAGGTCAATTCCGTGGGAAGCTTCTTTTTCAATTGTCTCAATTCTCCGAGTTTGACTGCGTGCCAGATCTTGCATCAGATTTGTCGTGATTTAACGTCGCGGTCGCTTAATCCTGCACGATTTTTCTTGTTATTTATTTCTTGATATGAAAATGAAGAAATTCATGAAAAAAGTATCAATTTTCCTGCTTGATGGTGCGAATGCCAAATCTCCCACCGTATTCGTATTTGTGGAAGTTAATTCAGAATTGTATTTTTCGATTGTTTTCTCTTCCAGGCAAAAACACCGGCTTGCAGTTGCGTCGATTGCGAAGACTCTTGTCCAGTGCCGAAGCCTTTACCGCCATTGCCACAACCTTTCACATTGCTTGGCTGTGACGGTTACGTGGTGACGATGGCCATTATTTTCGTATGTGGTTCTGCAGTTTTCATGATGCTGATGTACTGTTTTGGCAACAGAAAGCAAATCGGTAAGCCCCAAAAATTTCATCGAGCAACTTTTTGCAAATGAAATATTTCAAGAAATTTTTTAAATTGGTAACGATAATTTTTTCATGGGATTTAAGCACATTTTTCACTTATTGAACAAATAATTTTTGGGATTCGTTTTATTATTTTCCATTTTTGTTTACTTTGGACTAATCGATAAACATCGATGAAAAAAAGTATCAAGAAAATTAATTGGACGGACTTGACAACAACGTTTGTTTTGTGCAGGTTTTTAGAATCTTACGCAAACTACAATTATTTAAAAAGACAGTATTTCTCAGTCACTATTGATGACCCACAAATCGGGTTATCAAACGTACAAAAAGAAAACAAAAACGAACGCGATAACATTTCCGATTAGCAATAATGAAAATCGCAGTGACTAATTGTACACGTTCACAGCATTCCACGTTTCACATCTACTGTGATATTAACAATATCGATATACTGCGTTTAATTTTCAGTGGTATTGGTATTTATTAATCATGATCGATTGACCTCAGACCCGCTCCTTTTATGAAACTTGTCTGGTTGTGGTCTAACTGTTTAATATTTATTACTCTCGCCTCACTAGCAGAGTGCTAATATTGTTAATTACCTGAGCCAAGATGACTTTTTTCGTTTAATTATACATGCTGAAATAACCAGCAATCCATTGCATCTCAAACTAAAGAGTAACTTTAATTTGTTGTTGCACAAAAGAGACATTTAAATCACACGTCACACGAAGTTTGACGAATGGAAGCTGCCAGTCGTGATTCACGCTCGATTAAGATCTTTTTCAACGACGTCTAATTGAATCTCATGAACTTTAATTATATCTGTATACCTATACATGTGCGTGTGTATCCATGGAGCATTCCCAGCCTTACGAGACGGGCTCTCGGTGTCTGGAACTGCACCAATTATTCGCTTTGCCGTAGATACACTCACGAAAACCACATCAGTCGTTTCAATTAATTTTAGAATTCTAACAAAATGTCAATTCGCATATTCTACAATGGTAAAGTACGGATTTTCGATGTGCTATTCCAAATGCTGAAAATTACCAACTAGTGTCGTTGTTTTCAAATGTCGATGCTAAAACGTTGAGATTAAACATTTACGTTTTTTCGGAACTGTGAGAATAAGTGGAAGATATTGAAAGAGCTAGGGATTAAGGTCACAGACTCGTTAAATTTGTCTGGAATGCTCCATGCATATATATTCGTTCACATGAAGACATTACTACTTATAAAACATGGTAAATTGGAGCAATAACTGATTGGTGGTGTATGTATCACGCGTGCGTGTGTACCATAGTTGCACGAGGTGAAGAGGTAGGGCGACAGGTTGGTAGACGACTAGCCGCTGGGCTACATCACCCCGGAGACGGTGCTCGAATTGCCCTTGCCGCGGACCAAGAAGACAGCCCACTACAGTCGAAACGTTCGAGTAGGTCTTCTCTTGATTCTATCTCTGTTTTCGCAACTTGTGTCTCGTCGCTTAAACTCATTTCTTTTTTACTGCGCAATACTCCGTATTTGTTTTTTCCTGTTGTCGTTCTTCATACATAGTTTTATTTGTCTGTCGCTGTGTGTTGTTTTGTATTATTTATCTTAACGGTAAATCATTGATCGAGATAACGACGAGTTGATGGCAAGTCATCGATATTTTGGATGCGAATGTTAACTCTGGACATCCATCTCACGCATCCTCGATCGTTATCTTACATCAACTCAAATCGGAATCATCACGGTGAACTAGATTCTTGCACTTTGAATTGTAGATGAACATGTTCACCTCTCACGTTTCCAACCACGAAAGGCCGTGGTTCCTGTCTTTATCTTGCTCTCCCCCTTTTCTTCGTTTCTTCAGCTTTTTCTTTTATTCATTAGCTTTATCGAAGGAAATTTGCTAACCGTAGACCGATTATGCGACAGAATGACTTTTTCAATTCTTAATGTACGCAATACCGACCAGTCATTATTTTTAGACCAAAAAAGGTTTGTATATCTTCGAATTGCATAAACGATCCTGCTTCACTTTGCTTCTTTTTTCTATCCCTCTAATTAATTAATACTTTCTTATCGAATTAGCAAATCTTTTTTCCTCTGGTTTTTAAAGGGACATTTACACCTAGAAAAAGAGAAAAAGGGTTGAACATTTTTGCTTGTTGAGAAATTATTGGATAAACGTTTTGCAAGACTGCTTAAAAAACTTATCCAATTTCCTGTTATTCAGCAAAAATAGTGACCAGCAATATACCGCGTTTACGATTTAGCGTGCTATGCATTTTTCCGTAGCCATTCTCTGGAAGTATCAGAATTTTTGTATGCATTTTTTTCTTCCGAAAAACTGAAAGAAATTAATTCCAAAATCATTGTTTTATTGAAGAGTTCGAATTTTATCCGAAATCGATTATCTCAAAACTGAATCTTGAAACCAAATAGATGTTGTTGGATATCTATGTTTTTAAATTGAAAAAAAAAAAAAACATCGCAAAATCTCGATCCAAACGTTCCCGAATAATTTGTCAATATTCTTATTTCAATTTTCAACTTTTCTAAGTGTATGTGTTTTCTGAAGCTTTCTAATTTACGAAAACAATTTTAACAGCATTCGCAAGTTAATGAAATAAATAATATCCGCGTTGAATAATTAAGAATGAGATTATTAAAATCGCAACATTGATCAAATGGATCGAAGCTTGGCGTACTTGGCGAATTTCCGACAACGAGCAAGCTAATGCTTTGCACATTGTGCTTAATTCAATATTAGTCTGCCTGTGTGCGACCAAAAGTGCTTTTCAGACGTTCAACACAAAGAAGGTTACGCGGAATTCCAAAGGATTCGTAAAGCGTAAACTTCATATTTTTCAGGCGTTATATCGGCTGATGACTTGCCAAGCGGCCTTCACGATGATGAGTCAACCTTTATCGAACGATTAGGCGCAAATACCGACAAAATTTTGCAAGAATTCTTCTGCTGGTGGGGTACAGGTGAGCAGAGTTCATGTTTCTTTTCTGACGTTTCTGAACGACCTTCTTTCAACAAAAATTTTACTTACGCTCCCATTGTTTTATATCATTCAAAAACGTTTGTGGATTTTTTTCCTTCAGCCTGTGCTCAACGACCATGGATCGTACTTTTCTTCGGTTTCCTCTTTATCGTTACTCTTGGACATGGTATCAAATACGTACACATTACAACCGATCCCGTCGAATTGTGGGCATCGCCGAGTTCTCGGTCTCGCGTCGAGCGCGATTATTTCGATAGTCATTTCGAACCATTCTACAGGAACGAACAAATTATTATATCTACGATCGGCCTACCTGATGTAAGTCTTTGAACGAGTCTAAAAAAGACGTTCATTTACCTCAACGGTCATTGAAATTATTAGATTGCATTGAGTTTAAATTTCTCAACCGTTGAAATGACTTTCGGACTTACCAGCGAGCCGGACGTACTCGTATTCCTTGTGACGTCATCAATAATGAAATAATGCACTGAATATTAATGACAACTCGATTAAAAGCTCGTAATCTAAGAAAAATCCGATTGTTTTAGATCTCAATGAAATTTTTTGTAGTTATTTAAAAAAAACTTGCCAGTAAGATCGAGTAAAAAGTAAGCAACGAATATACTCGAATTCCGTATGAAAACAATATTTTTACAGATTGTTCACAACACATCCAACGGTCCAATAACTTTTGGTCCTGTCTTCGACAAAAATTTCCTTCTCACGATATTCAACCTTCAACAAGCCATCAAGGGTCTCGTCACACACAATAATTATACATTGGCTGACGTTTGTTTCGCACCGTTGACCAATGATTTCACCGGCGAAACGACCGTACAACATTGTGCAATCCAGAGCATCTGGGGTTACTGGCAGGATGACGTCGAGGAATTCAACGCCACCGACATCGAGCATGGCTACGAAGTTAATTATCTCGACCACTTCAAAGCTTGTTCCCAGTAAGAAGAAATATTATGATGCTATTAAATAACGATTACTACTTGAAAACAGTTAGCGAAGAATTCGAAGAGACAAAATACTTTTCTAGTTTAAAAAATCGTTCCGTAAACGATCATTGCATCTTTAAAATGATTTTTATTCTTTCCTTCACTTCAGAAATCCGGTGAACCCAGCTTGCCTTGCCCCGTACGGTGGGCCAGTCGATCCCGCGATCGCTGTCGGTGGATTCTTAACGCCTGGTCAATCGTTGCACAATCCGCCGTACGAAAAAGCCACAGCTATTGTGCTTACTATTCTGGTCAATAACTATCATAACAAAACGAAATTGCAACCAGCGATGGAATGGGAAGAGAAGTGAGTAATCCTACGCGACATGATTGAAAATCGCGCCATTACTTAATTCGAATTGGTTCGTGCGGTTCTGTTGCTCCACGTCAGCTTAAAATGCACCAATTTCCTTCACACTTGTGCATAGATTTATCAGATTTTTTCTCGCTCAAACCCTATCGAATTACATCGAGCTGATCGAATTCCCTCTGCCACAGATTCATCGCTTTCATGAAAAATTGGACGGCAACAGAAAAACCCGATTACATGAACGTTGCATTTACATCGGAAAGATCTATCGAGGACGAGCTCAATCGTGAATCTCAATCCGACATCTTGACCATTCTCGTATCTTACATCATAATGTTTGCATACATAGCAATTTCGCTTGGCCAGCTGAGATCGTGTAGTAGATTTTTGGTGAGTTCGATCTCTGTTTTGCTACGGAGTAGAAAAATTGAGAAGAAAATAGACAAAACCTTCGCTGAGCATCTCAAATGTTACGTGGTCTGTTTCTCAACGTTTCATCTATTTTCAGATCGATTCCAAGATCACCCTCGGACTCGGAGGAGTTTTAATAGTCTTAACTTCAGTCATTTGTTCCGTCGGGATTTTCGGTTTCATCGGCATTCCTGCTACCCTCATCATCATCGAAGTTATTCCTTTCCTTGTTTTGGCTGTTGGCGTAGACAATGTGTTTATCCTCGTTCAGACCCACCAGCGCGAAGGGCGACGACCGAATGAATCGATACCTGAACACATCGGGCGAACCCTCGGTACAGTCGGTCCGAGTATGTTGCTCACCAGTGTTTCCGAGAGTTGTTGCTTTTTCCTTGGTGAGTAACCGTTGCAAACAATTCAGATGTTTGCGAAAATTAAAATCAATCTGACAAACATGGAAAATTTCATTCGTTCAAAGTCGAAAAGAACGCCAAATCCAAAAATTTATTCGCTGAATAAAATCCACACCATGAATTACTGAAAAGTTGAAATTTTTCTGTTTGAATTCGTTGTTAAAAGCAAATAAAATGACTGATTGTATTTTCACAGGCGGCTTATCCGACATGCCGGCAGTCAGAGCATTTGCTCTTTACGCCGGTATGGCCTTGTTGGTGGATTTCTTACTACAAATCACATGTTTCGTTAGCTTATTGGCGTTAGACACGGTGCGCCAAACGGTGAGTACAATTCGTTCATTGTCTATGCAGTCCATGAGCAGCCCCATTGAACAAATTCAACAATGGTTTTTATGTTCAACACAGAACAATCGGTTAGACATATGCTGTTTTCTACGAGGTTCGAAAAAAGACAGTGGCGAAGAAGTGGTCGATGGTATTTTGTACAAAATATTTAAAGTCGCTTACGTACCACTGCTTTTGAAAAAATGGGTCAGAGTCGGTGTGATGATCGCGTTCTTCGGGTTGGCTTGTACAAGTATCGCCGTTATTCCGCATATTGAAATCGGCTTGGATCAAGAACTATCGATGCCCGAGGATAGTTTCGTGCTCAAGTATTTCCAGGTAATTCATAAAAAGTCGCATAACCGTATAGACATTGTGACGTGCAGACTAAATCATTTAACTAAATTTTTAACTTTTCAATCATTTTATTCTTCCAGTTCCTAAACAGATATTTATCGATCGGGCCTCCAGTGTATTTCGTCGTTAAAGACGGAATCAATTACTCCGATTACGATAGCCAAAATTTGATATGCGGTGGACAACATTGTAACACGGATTCCTTGTCGACGCAGATCTTCATGGCCTCGCAACAGTCCAATAGGTAATGCAAGCTTTCTACTAACATTTATTTCCATCACGAAAATTGCATTATTGATTTAAGAATGAATTTGCAAGTGGCATCACGCTTTTTTTTCTCTTTCTCCAGAACTTACATAGCCAAACCTGCCTCATCGTGGCTAGACGACTATTTCGATTGGTCAGAGTCACTCGAGTGTTGCAAATACTTCCCTACAAATAATTCTTTCTGTCCTCACTCCGGTAAGTTTAAACACGATAAATCCAATTGCTGCTTCGTGTGTTATGATTTGTAAAATTTGTACGATACGTCCAACGGAAAATTCTCAAGGATTCATGAAATTATTTCTTCGCAGATGGATCCTGTAAATCATGTAACATCGGGCTCAACAGTTACGGTCGTCCGAACATGACGGAATTTGAAACATACGTATCTTTCTTCCTGCAAGACAATCCCGATGAGCAGTGCGCAAAAGCGGGACACGCGGCTTACGGCCATGGCGTAAATTATCTGACTGATGCAAAGCTCCGAAAATCTCAGGTCGGAGCTTCGTATTTCATGGCTTATCACACAATCTTGAAATCGTCCGCCGACTATTACGAATCGATGAGAGCTGCCAGAGAAATATCGGCCAATATAACCAACATGATTAACACGAATTTGCAAAGTCGTCGAATCAACCAAACCGTCGAGGTGTTCCCGTACAGCGTCTTCTACGTATTCTACGAACAGTACTTGACCATGTGGCCCGATACCCTTCAGAGCCTCGGAATATCTCTTCTCGCGATATTCGTTGCAACCTTTTTGCTCATGGGTCTCGATATATTCTCATCCATCGTTGTAATCATAACCATCACGATGATCCTGGTGAATATCGGTGGTCTCATGTACTGGTGGCACATAACCCTCAACGCTGTATCATTGGTCAATCTCGTAATGGTAAGTGTGCAAAATTCCAGTTCTCCTGAAACTTTCTACCCGTTGATCTCCATCGTTTTTTAAAATTATTCAATAAAACATTATTTTCTTTACAGGCGGTTGGCATATCGGTAGAGTTTTGCAGTCACTTGGTCCACTCGTTCTCCGTGTCAGTGAGGGAAACGAGAGTCGAGCGAGTAGCAGATGCCGTCACGAATATGGGCAGTTCCGTATTCAGTGGAATAACCTTGACCAAGTTTGGTGGTATTATAGTTCTTGGCTTCGCAAAGAGTCAAATTTTCAAGGTAATTGTAATATTTGACAAAAATTTTAACGCGCTCTGCAAATCATCGCTGTTTTTTCAATATTTCATTCGAATTTTTCTAGGTATTCTACTTTAGGATGTATTTGGGAATTGTGCTGTTCGGTGCTGCGCACGGGCTCATATTTCTACCAGTTTTGCTCAGCTATATAGGTAAGAGATCACGAAATCATTGGTAACAACTGCCATTATTTTTTTACCTTCACGAGCAACAAGATTAATGTCTCAGCGAGAAGTTTTACGTTCATTCGTGGTGGTAAATCACATTTGTTTCTGTCGATGAGTACGTACTTCATAAAAGTCATTTCATACAGTAGAAAACGGAAATTCATAAAATCTTCGAAATTGCATTGACTTCACTGCGTTGTACTGTGAGTGACTCTTTCGTTTTCTATCTTTAAAACGTCAGACTGCGTAGAAACACAATTTCTTACTTTAGATTCTGCATCACTTTTCGAGGTAGAATTTAATTGGCCAAACTGCGTAAGAAAGTAAGTTGAAAAATCCGTTGAATTCTTGTTTTGAAAGAAAAATCTAATCTTCCAAGAGAACGAGACCTGCGCGACTGTTCTCGTAGATTAGCAAAAAGTATGAAATTTCGAGTACTCGGATAATAATACAGTCTGCACTTTATTCATGCAAAGTAGACTCAAATTTTATAAGTTACGATTCTAAATGTCGCGATAGTTGATTAATTAACTTAATAAGTAACGGGTAATCTAGTTCATCGATTAGTATTGAAAATAATGATGCAGTGCTGCCAAAGCATATAAACGAATATATTTTCCCTAAGAACTATGTAAATCGTATGTAAGAGCCCCCGAATATCCACGTACCTGTGCAGGAGAAATTATACAGTGACATTTACATATCTTGCGGATTAAATATTCCACTGATTGTTAAAACGCTGTGTTAACGTAAATTCGCGACCTTTTTTGCGGGATCGTGATTTTATAGTTTTTCGAAAAACTCGTTCATCCAGTTATAATGCCAATACGAGAAGAGACAGAGAAAGGCACAGAGAAGCGATACATTTTATAGAACACGAATCGGCGAAATGTTGACGTTCGCATCGACTCTGCAACAACGTTACGAGGAATTGTGTCGAACTCTGAACGAATCTGTAATCAATATTTTTTTTTTATAAGATTATAACAAATTAGTATGATCGGTGGTGGTTCCAGGCTCGCCCATGAACCGTGAGAAGCTGGCTAATCACAAGAGAGCGTTGCGAGGAAACCTGGACAACGTGCAAGAGACCTCATTGAATCATCGAGTAAGCAAAACTAATTCACCTTCCTCATCCGACACAAGTACATCTACATTCCGAGTGCTCGAATACGATAGATAGGTACGGAAATTAACAGCGCTTAATCAGCTTTTCTAATGTGTTTCATTTACTTGATTTTTTTTTTTCGGTTTTATTTTTATTGTCACGTAGCATTTGAACGTGGGTTTTGCGCAATACACTCAGGATAAGGTGCTTTCTGCGAGAGTTTAAAACGGAGAAAATATGTCACAGTCTGTATCGAGTACCACGAAAAATTGTTAATTGTGCCTCACATTGTTCTCAATAACTCTCATCCCCATAAACTCGTACTAATTCTGTTATGTACACTTTGCGTTATTTCCGTTCATACCTTAATTTTCTATTTATCCGTTCCGTACCCGCGTTCCAAAAATTATTTACGTTTAGAGTTAGTTTAGATGCCGAAAATGATGTGATATTGTCGGAAACAAATATAGATTTGAGGGTCTTCGGGAAACGTACTGGAGACCCAAAATAACTGACTCACCGGGAAATGTTCGCAAGCGTGCGCGCGCTCGGCGTGACGGCGTTTCGGCAATCGGTGGACCACTGGATTTCGCGATATTTTTAGAGTAAACGTGTTTTGTAAACTTTCTTCCGAAAAAATTAATGTGTGTGTGAGCGTTTCGAATGTACACTGTATTTTTCCCGCAAGTTCTTTTCAAGTGCCAAGATCATTTGGAGATGGGAAATTATTCGCACTGTTTTTATTTCCAAACTTGCAAGCAAAATCGCCAATTCCAAAAGACTATCCCGCATTCATGTAAATGTCGCTTAAGATTTAGTTATTCAAACTACGATCGTTGGTGTTGGCGAATATTATTCTGCTCTAGTGCCTAAAAAAACCTTGAGTGCCTCAGAGCAAATTAACTGCGGATCGATTTTTGAAATGAAAGCAAATTCATTCTGCAATACAACTTTTCAAACTTCCAAATTATCTCGAGACTGTGAAAAAAGTATGATTGTAAAAACTCAGAAATCGATCCGCTTACGCAGTATTCACGAGCATTTCGACACACCAAATTCAACATCAGATTCTGGGCGAATGATCACACGAGTTACAAATACATCAGTGCTATAAAAATTTTTAAATTTAATATTAACCGTGCAATGATCAATGTTCTAGGCGTGATGTCAAGCCGAGGACACAGAAGGGAGAGACAGCTCGCCTATGAGATCAGAAACGAGCCACCGACTCGTCAGCTCGTCGACTCCACAACCCCTCTTGTCCAAAATTTCCCACACCAATACCCAACCACTTCCTACGCCAGTGTGAATGTCGAAGTTCCAAGAACACCAACATCACCGAACCATTCGTTAGTTGAAACAATTAGTTGAAACGACAATGAAAACATTACATAAAGACCGCGTGTATATTCAAAGAATCTCGAAGATAAAAATCGGACGTACTATGTTTGTTTATTTCCGGTCACAAAAGAGAAGGAAATATGGGCGGGAAAATGTTGGGAGAAACCGTGAAAATTGAAATTTTGCAACGCTGTTCATTCATGGCTTTTGCGGAATTAATGTAATATCGTGTCGATGTATAATTTTTTTCTCAAGGTATGTCTGACGCCATTGAACGTACTATTTTTTTTTTCAATATATTTATTGATAACGCAGGTTTATTATTAATATTATTATTATTTTCTTTTAATACGAAAATAATCATTATTTTGATGGAACAATAAAGATAATGAGTTATTCTATGGAATACAGGGTTCGAGATATAAGACACAGATATCGATGTTATCATCAACAAGAAGAGGGAAAAATTGATGGAATGTAAATTCGCTTGAAAATTAAGATTCTTTTCGAGTTGGAATATTTGATGATTCGTTCGCTTTGACGCTTGTCCCCCTTGTTGCTTACCAACCAACATAATCTTGAGTATCTGCACCCTCCATCAGCCTCTGCATCTCTATTTTCTTGTATCTATTCGCGAGAACTCGTTCAGGAAACCAGTTTCGCAGATGCATTTTTCTCCATTCACTTAGAACCGACGATGCATTTGTTGTATTTTTATTTTGATTGAATCCATTTACCAAAAAGAAAAAAGGAAGTAACAAAGTTCGGTCCGTGACCAAGAAATATAATATACTATATTGTAAATATTCCAAAGGTCTAAAGGCAATTTACGTCTGTGACTAGAGAGAATAGTACAAATACGAATCAGCGGAAAAAGGTACAAACCCATTTACCGCTTTAAAACTTGTGTGTAAAAAAAAAAAACAAGCTCTATTGACATACGTCCAAAATGTAAAGTTCAAACATGCATCGCTTACCCATCATATTATGATTTCTGTATCGTCTTCATTTTATGTTCAATATTGAAATAATACGTTCATTATTTTTCTTACGATCTGAGGTTTTTTCTTCTCTTTTTTCAAAAGTCTCACAGTATTAGTAAAATATTTTATCTCGTCGTTGAATGGAAATTTCATATACATTCGTTTATTTGTCGTAAGGAAATTAAAACAACCACAAAAATTGATGTTCTATTGAAGATTTTCAATACCGTTAGTCACTCTCACCCAATCAACATTTGTGAATAACTCCAGAAAAACATTTCATTGTTACATGTAGCCAGCTGAATGCAGTGTTTATTTTTGTGATCTAACGTGTTCTCGTTTACATTAACGCCAGTACATTAGCTGCAAAAATAACTGGATCATCCGAACTGTGTACTTCGATCACTCATCCCAGGATGAATATCCAACCAATTAAAACACGACTGTACCGTGAATCGTACGTATTGTGAAAAAAGTGTAACGCGTCGTTCGAAATGGAAAAATTCTAATGGAAAAAGAAACTAACGCGAGGGGCTCTAATTAGTTAGTTAAAAATTAAAATTAGTCAATGTCCTAGGGAATGTCATTAACTGAAAATTCGTTTATATTTATTATGAAAACGTTCGTGTTTCGAAGGATAAACAAAAAGACTATTATAGTGTCTGCCTATAAGGTGTTTGAAATTTGCGTAGGAAAATGGATAAATAGCTCGTCGATAACACGAAAATTCGATGATTATTTACCCCCGAATCTATTTGTCGTTGATATGAAAAATATTAGAAAGGGAAATCTCTAGTTATCACAATTCAGCTCTTGTTGAGTAGAAAAAATATACCACACATCGAAAAAGATAAAGAAAAACTATAAATGCACGAAAAGGCGGTCTTCGAGGCCCATCCATCAAACACGTATCACACTCCTAGGAATATGTAAAACAAAAGAAAACCAACAAATGCCATTTTTGTCAAAACTTCGTGTGGCTCGTGGAGCCATGTTTTTATCTCATGCGAATTTTATACGGAGATGATACTTTTTATACCAATAACAAGAGGTAATAATAGATTACAGTGAAACAAAAATACCATTAAAATTATTCAATCTACGTGTATGAGATTTTGTGAAAGAATATAAACTTTTTTTTTGTCAAATAAAAAGGTGAGAGAAAGAGAGCTTTATATGAGTATTCGGATGGGAAATGCCACTCATTGGCCAAAACAATTTCGAGACTCGTGTGATACGAGAGAAAGAAAGCGAAATGTTGTAGGAAATTTAGCGACCGTTTGGATAATTTTCTAACGAGTCTGTATGTAATGCCTTTATTTTGTTAAGTAAAATTATTTCCTACTATGAATTCGTCTCACTATGGTTACGAGCAAGAAAAAAAACGAAGCGATTGTGAGCCGCGTTGTCTGATACGACTTAGAAACACTGGGTATTGTACGAATTTTTGCGCGATATGAGAGTGTACCAAATTGAAAAACAAATAGCTTGGGTCTGATTAATCTTGTATATATGCGAATTAAAACATGCTGCATATCAAATTGACGAGTCTATGTGTTCCTATTTAATGTGAAAGTAATCGAGTGAAAAAAAAACGAAGCAACACAAAAATCAACAGACTTTTTGACTACGAACTTTGTGCAAATAGACGATCTAACGTTTATATAGTTTATACAAAAGCAACAGACACCTTAACTTCACCAAAACTCTACGGCCCAACGTGTGTAAATAGCAATATTTCTCACGGAATCGAATTGCTTGGTAAAATTTGCTGTTTCTCAAGCGTTACCAGATGCCAAGCGAATTATATTAAGATACTCAACGTTTGGATATAACCTTGGATGTGACGGGGGATATATAAAATATAATACATATGTCTATATAGCTAAAATATTTCATTTATTTCCACCTCATCCGTTCACTTTCGTTGCACTTTACGTCGTTGTCAAATCCACCAAACTCTTGTCTTTTCTTTTTTTTTTGTACGTGTATACATAATGATATATTAGTGTGTAGATTTAAAAATTTGCATCTTCTTTTCTCTCAATTTTTTCATGCAATGTGATCGATTAGTTGTTTTTCTCGGACATTTTTATCTTTCGGAAAGAGTAAAAGTTGCTTCACCTTTTCCTGTGCGAAGAGAAAACGTGAAGCAGGATTTTTATCATGCGTACAACTGATAGATCACTTTAATATTGAAAAAAGACGGATAGGATGGTTTATCGTTAGCACAATTCGTGCAATGGTCCGAAAAGATGTACAGCGGGACTATTCTCATCCGGGTCGCCCAAAAACTGTGCATAAAGTTCTTGGTATCGCGATAACGTCAATCCACCTCGCCTTCTGTCATCGTCCTGTAACCATTTTCATTATTTCTTCTTTAAATGTAATAAGCAATTTTTTGGTGTCGGGCTGGTGATTTTTTTATTTCCGGCAAAGACATTCGAATATCGAAGAAGCTCGAATCTTATTGCCAACGTACCGTTAAGAGATTTTGGTAAGCTTCGTCTAGCACATCAATACTATCTACGGGAATCCTCGTGACGCAATTGTACCGGAACTCATCTGCCGCTATAACACCGTCGTCTAAAAAAAATATTTTCAAGCAATTATGTTTATTTTTTCTTCTAATAGAGAGGTTCATGTATTTAAGAACGGCGAGAGGCTTACCATTAATATCCACCAGCTTGAAATGACTGTCTATAAACATCTTCATCGCTTGGGGAAAATCACGATAGGAACGTCCCACGCAACTTTTTTGTACTGCTTTCTTGAACTCTTCGACCGTTACTATGCCATCCTGATATTTGTTTTATAAATATCGTTATTCCATTTCATTTCAAAAGGTCAATTACATTTCTGTTATCGACGATATTAAAGGCACAGAGACGTAAACTGGTTTGAAAAATGAAAGAGTGAAAAAGATTTTGAAAAGCTCTTGAATTAATCGCATGAACATTTTTCCTAGTTGAAAACTTTCATTTTGAGAAACGTTTACAATTTTTCGTTAAAAAAAAAGTGGAACACAGCTGTGACATGGCGTCGTGACGGATTGCTTCGTTTTCAAAGCTCCAAAACGGTACCGGGCTAAAAATCAACTGACAACAGAAACAGCACAGTGGAGGAACTATATGCTCAAGTCTGTGGGACATAATATTCAATTTTGAAGAGATTCGTTTTTGATAAAATAGACCGTTTTTTTTGGTTTTCTGTCGCAGACAAAAAAAAATCTAGTCATGGATTTCAAGTTCATGTTATGCGAAACATAATTGGGTACAGAACGACGGATTTTCTGCAAATCGGTTTTTGAGATTTACCAATTTCTTGAACGCCAGTCTAGTCATGAAGCCTGTCACGGTTGGTGCCAACTTTTTTGCATGAAAAATCGGAAATACTTCTCGAAAACTTTTCCTAGCCACGATACACTCTCGGCCGATTGCTCCAACAGTCAAAAGCAATAAAAATGGTTTACTATTCTTTTACCTTTTCTAACCCCATGTGTCCCTTCAATATATCTTCGTCGTGATAATGATTTCGAACAGTTTTTTTTACTACCTTGTTGAAGTCAGCGAGCTCTGCTATTTCTTCCCACAAGGAGAGCATTATATGAAGATTTTCTTGGTACCGATTACCATTGAAGTCTCCTTTGCCCTCGATCAACGTCATCTTAAGGGCCATGCATTCAAAGTCGTGTTGATCCAATACTCCGTTATTATCAATATCTGAGCAAATAGATCATTTTTGCACGTCATAAACCCTTCAAAACTTTTTAGACATTCATCAAATTCCGCCCAACGTTGGAGCCAATTTTCGAAGGTTCATAAACAAAACTTCAACCGAAATGACAACAAGTTTGTGACTATAAGTTCAGCATTTACAAAAGCTTTGTCTAGCTTTGTCTGGATCTTTCAAAACAATAAATTCATGAGTATTGCAGAGAAAAAAAAATCACACTCTGAATAAAAAAATTGTAAGTACTAACCGTAGAGAAACTTCACTATAAAACTAACACGATTGTCCCAACTGTATGCCATTTTTTGGTAGCTAAATTATATACTTTGACACTTGAGTGAAAATTTTTAAAAACTTCAAGTCTATAAGGATTATTTACAATGATTAATTGTCCTTGAAAACGCGATGAATAAGCAAATTAACGAATTTACTAAATCGATGGGTACGTGGAGGGATATAGAGAAGTCTCGAGGAAGGAAGTTTCTCAGAAGGAAACGGAATAGAAGTGAAAGTGGTTCGCGGATGAATCTCGGATGTATACTGAAGATGAAGAAGCGTTTCAGGGGTGATCTAACTTTAGAATGTCGGTGAGAAGAGAGAGAGAGAGAGAGAGAAAGAAACACGGAGGTGTCGTTAGTGACTGCCGTGTTTTTGTACGGAAGATGCGAACTCCTCCCTCCATTGCATTAAGGATGTTATATGCAACGGTACATGAATTGCCAATATTTGCCAATTATTTGGAGCTTTGAGACCTCGACTCTTGTCGCTGTTGTTTCGCCCAATTCTAATTTCAATGGAGGTCGATTTAAACCAATAACTATGTCGCTGTCCTTTGCCTCACTAGAATTTAAAAAAAGTCTGTACACATGATGAAAAATCAGCTAACGATGCACTTGATTCCGCACGATCCTCTCGAGCTGCCTGAACTCGATTCAATAAAAATTCACCAGGTTTTCCATCGAGACCAACAAGGATTTGTAAAAAAACGAATATGTTTGCAACTACATAGAAAATAAAAACAAAATCTTGGCATCGATCATTTCGAGATCGTGTGGAAAATACTTGGGAAAGAAAATCGAGTTTAATTATTGGTAAGAGTCAAAGCCAGGCCCGTTTGGCGTGAAAAACCTTATGCCTTTACATTCGTGTGTGTGTGTGAGTGTGTGTGTGTGTGTACGTGTATATACAATGTGTGTATATTTATGTCACACGGAGAGACGAACACGCGCGATTCGGTTATACATCTCTTTTTAACAAACGACAATTCGTGACACAAAGGTGTATTTTCGTACTGTCTTGAGTGCGCACACGCTATACGTGTATTTATGCCGAAAATTCACTAGTTTGGTGCTCATCGTGCGAAACATACATTTTATTCTAATCCATTCTCCGTTCTTCGTCCCTTGATATAGGTGTTGAATGCTGAGATTTTCAATTATCATTTGGCATCAGGTGCGAGCGTGCTTGTCTAACATTGTGTACAACTTTGCTCCTGACGCTCGGATTCTTTCCACAGGATTATGCACGAAAGCTGACCCGTTTTTCACTCTTATTTATTACCCAAATGTATCGTGTTTGTGTCTAGACTCTCAACCTTATCCCACCGAATGTTGCAGGCTCCGATGTAACTTGGTATCGAAACGAAAAGACAATGTTTTTTTTCTTCGGTCTTTTTAATGTAGAAAAATCTTCAACTCATTGCCTTTCTCTGCGTATTTTACAAATAAATTAGTTCGAAATTTGGAGGAAAAGAAAAAGTAAATAAATATGAAATACCGAGGATTTCTACCTGGCTGGAAAATTAAAAGGAATGTAGCACTGCGATATTCTGAGGCACTTTGTGTGACTAGTTTTCGGGTTTACTTCAACAAAAGTCACTCCACGATTCTGCTCGTTCGAACGACTTCAATGCTGTAGGAAATATTCTTCGACGTATTTCGAGATGCCGGGTTTATCTGTGAGAGAAAAATCGCATTTTTATGTTGTCCGATCTGTGAGCCAATAAACAGAGAATAACGAAGTGATAATTTTCCTATACCTATGATTTTGTTGCTCATTATTGTTCGATGCATCTCCTTGCAAGTTTTCGTGAAAGTATCTCGGTCTGGCATGAGTTTCGAGGGATAATGTTTCATAAGATACGCTTTGAGTATTCTCGCCGTCTCAAAACGTACCGTTTTCTCCGTTGGTACACGCGGCACGTATTTTTTTTTCGATTCGCCAGGAACGCGATCCTCTTTGTTCGTTGCAGATTCTGTTGCAGTTTCTTTGGATCGTCTCGTGGTACGTTGTGGGTGAGAAGAATGTGAATTGGCATTTTTGGCTTTTGTTTTTATTTCCGAATTTTCTGAAGTGCGAGTTTTGTCTTTTGTCTCGCTAATGTGACTCGATTTTTTCAGAGACCTCGAAATACATTCGAGGGTTTTGGGCTTTGCTGACGAGTCCTCGGCATCGTTAGAGGTTCGTTGTTTTTTGGGATCTTTTGCTCCCGAATGCTTCACGTCCGTTCCCAAAGTTTCAATGAGTTTTCGCTTTCGCCATGATCGTTCGGAATCTTTGTTGCGTTCCTGGGATTTATCTCGACTCGTCGATGACTCAACGTTAGACGAATTGTCCGTTACACAAGCAGCCGCGAGCCCGCTTTGAACAGCAGCTTCGATTTTAGGGCGTAAAATAGCGGAGCTCGACTCGGACTTTGAAGGCTCGAGATCGATATGTCCGGGTGAGTCTGATGTTGCAATATGCGATTGCGAAGAAGCTTCAGCGTCGATTCCCAGTCGGTCATTCACATCAATTTTATTCTGGCTCTTGTCCATCATCGCACCAGAATTGCTTGCCGAATGTTGTTCTTCATTATCCTCACGCTCGTTAGACGACTTTCCTATGGACTCAATATTTTTTTCACTTGTCACCCTTTTTGTGAAATAGCTCAAAAGCGTATTAGTTTTTTTCGCGTCCGACGAATTTCTCTCGCTTTTTTTAAACCTATTCTTCATACATCTGTCATTATTTATTTCCGTAGCTGTTCTGAAGCCACTGTTTAGGTTGTGACTGAACGAGGATTCTATCGGACTTGACGAGTCATTCTTTTTGGCAATATTTCCAACTCTGTTCAAAAGAAGCTCGGAACTCTTTACAAAACCATTGAAAACTTCCTCTTTCTTTTTCTTGACGTCAGCCGGGGCGGACGTTACGATACTTTTAGTACCGTATTCCTCGAAGTAACTATAGATCGTTCCGTTTTGGGTTGCTTTCCGGATAGCGGTGATCTATTGGACGAATGCGCATACGAAATATTTTTTTTTCATTTTTATTCAGTTTCCTGTCCAGTATGAAAATTTCTACTTACGGTGTTGAAAATGTCGAGCTTGTACTTATTTGCAAGTTTAGTACGACAGAGAACTTCATACTCCAACTCGCGAGATACGTTTCGAACTTGAAATTCTTCGACATTGTGGTTCAGCGTGTCGCCACATTTTTCATAATTTTGTGAAAGAGCCTCAGTCAATTGAGTGAAACAGTGTTCCCGGACCTGAAGCAAATTATGGGGTTTCGAATATTCAACGTTTAAGTAATGTCGAGAGGGTAAAAAGCATTTTGTTATGAATGGATAATCGTTTACCTGGACAGTCAACCCTCGTACTTTCGTATCTGTACTTTCGGCAGCGAAAACTTGAGCTTTCTTGGCAGCTTGGCTGTTTTGTTTCTTTATATTTTCAAGTGTATGTCCGCCACCGCGCCGAAGAGCGAATTGTTGCTGGATAAATTCTGTGGCCTCCCGTTTTTCTTGCGCTCTTAATCTGTCACGACCTTCGCCATCGTCGTCGTCCCCTTCGTCGCCATCGCTAATCAAAATTAATTTTTACACATAAATATGTAAAGTGCATAAACCCGAAACCCAGAAACGAATTAATTTTAAAATGATTCTCTACATTGTTTTTTTAAGGTCCAGAAAAATTATCAGAAAATTTTTCTCAGAAACTACACTCCGAATTGAAGAATTTCGGCACCATGAACATGACGGTGCAACGAACTGGTGCAAGGAAATGATTGCATAACGCAAATTGCATA
This sequence comes from Hyposoter dolosus, assembly GCA_963921915.1. NCBI lineage: Eukaryota > Metazoa > Arthropoda > Insecta > Hymenoptera > Ichneumonidae > Hyposoter > Hyposoter dolosus. The sequence goes on along the minus strand of OY998130.1, from coordinate 11,897,092 downwards.
TTCGGGCGTATGGAACGTTTTCACACAATCTGAATCGATTTTTTTTCCCTTAGAAACAGTCGGACCGTCAGGAATAGTGTCGAATGAACATTTTTCAACTTTAAAATTTTGTGTGTATGTGTGTGTTTGCCTTAAAATTGAATGCCTAGAGCTTAAGACAATATTTTCGCTCCAACATGCACGGGAATAATTATGAGAATGAAACGCTGACTTGGTCGTCGATATAGCGAATGGAGTACGCGAGTGAAAAACGAACGGAATGATTTACAGTGACAAACGACGGTCTTTAAACTTACAATTTATCGTATCTCGGCAAGGCTATACCGTCAAGATTCGACCTAGCAGTTCTCTGTTGATTCGACTGGGACATTTCAAACGCTGAGATTCTCAATCTGACGGCATCCTTGTCCTCGCAAGAATCGCAACGATTATTGCACGCGGGTGGACGGTCACCGAAGTATTTTGAGAACTCCGCGTGTCTGCATCTTGAATAAAGGCAATAAACTGTGAAAAAAGGTAAAGCCGATGGCTTTGTCCGGCGGCTGCGTTGTATCTAAATAACTGAAGCTCGAGAAACCCGTTGCATGTAGTTTCTTACTTTGCTTCGAGACAATAAGTGACCATTTTTTGAAAGCTCGTAAACTTGGCTTTAACGAGTTCGGGTGTCTGTCCAGGTCCAATTTCTTTCGTTAGGAATGAAATGGCTCGAAGTTCTTCGTTGCTAAAATAAATGCGACAAAACGCGGGCTTTCCGTCTCGACCGGCTCTTCCGGATTCTTGATAGTAAGCTGCCACGCTCTGAGGTACCGTCCAATGCACGACGAATCTGAAAAGAGATAGAATAGTGTGTAACAACAACAATTACGATCGCCTCATTCTAGTTTCTCTTATTTATTTGTAATTGTGTTTGTATGAGTTTGCTTGTGTCTGTTCCACATTGGTCGCCAACCTAACCGATCCTTTGTCCACCCCCATTCCAAAGCTGCAAGTTGCGGCAATGACTGGCACGTCGCCAGAGGTCCACCTATCTTGAGCGTTGGTACGATCACGACTGTTAAGACCTAGGCGTTACAAAACGTTTAACGGTCGAAGAAGATAATATAAAGTTCACAACTGGTACGTGCGTGCGTGCGAGCAAAGAAATACATTGTGTCCGTACCGCCGTGGTATGCTAGGGTCGGGATTCCGAGGTCGGTCAAACGCTGCGCTATCACTTCCGTAGCCTCTTTTTTACGGCAATATATTATGCCGCAACTCCGTTTATCCTGAAAAATATGACCCGACATTTGTTATTAAATCATTGAAATAAAATTGCAATTGGTGTACAAAGAATTACTCGATAAGCATAAGAATCGGGCTTGAAAGCAGAAATTTATGCCTCAGACTAATCCAAACGACACTGAGCAACTTTCATGAAAATTTATTAACATTTATTTGGTGTCCATTTAATTTTTGTACGTCATTTAATACCCCATTTTCTTGAATTACATTTACGTGGGGAGACGGCGAAAAAAGGAGATTGCCGGATATCAGAGTGCTAGAGTGCTCAAAAAATATAATTTTGTCTTTATTTTTTTTTCGGATTTCATTATAAATCTTTTTTAGAATTGGCGCTGACGAGTTCCGTGATGAATCATTTATGTGGACCTAAATCTATCACATGAACAATTTTCTTCCCGAAATTACTAACAAATTTCAAAATAGAAAGACAAACAGAATCGCGAGGGAAGAACGAAATTGTTTCAATGCATTAGAAAATATCGATGTGTAAACGTAAAATTTGAAAAATTGAACACATCAAAAACGTTGTTTCAATGATAAATCATTCTATACTTCTGAGCAATTGTTTACGACGCATGAGGAACTTACCGCACCAACCGTTTCGTCCTTGGGTCCAAGAGCTTCAACAATGAAGCTCTTCAAATGATCAAACGGTTTTGGCAATGGTTCTAAAAACCATACGTCGTAATAGAGATTTTGCCGAAAGACAGGAACAGAAAACACAAGCGGTTTATTCATCTTCAGACTTTGAAAAATGTCCTCGACCACCTGTAACAAAATCGTACATGAATCGTTGACGATTGTTCAAGGTGATTAATCTTATTTCCTCGTGGATGCAAATTGTACCTCTTTTGCAGCAGTCGCCGTCAGAGCTACCACAGGAACTCCCGGTAATATTTGTCGAAAAGACCCGAGCTTTCTGTAGCTGGGACGAAAATCGTGACCCCATTGACTCAGACAATGTGCCTCGTCTATTATCAAGTACGATATAGCCTTCATTTTGTTTAACCTCGTCAGGATTCCCTACAGAACAAAATTTACCTTCATAAGCAATAATTGTGAAGAATAAAACTTTTTAGCACCGATAGAAAGTTGGCAATATTTTCATTTTATTGTTATTGCGAGTAACTTTCATTTCAACAGCATCAAACTACTAAATATAGATGCTCTTAGGACCACCAATGTCTGTACGTTATTTCAGCAATTTTTTTAGGAAACTGATACAGAAGATATTCCTTAACGATGCTTTGATTATGAAACGTGAGCCACATTCTGAAATTTCTTTATTAGTACCATCTGTTCATCGATCATTCTTCAGGATGGATTCTCAGGGACCTTTATTGTCGATTGTCGTTAATGAATGTTTACATTCACTGGTGGTGTAAGATTTTACGATGTTGAAGGTCTCATCGTTGGAATGCAACAAAAGTGACTGTCTTTTATAGCAGAACAAAAAATTTTCATACAGAATTTGTCAACGACAATGAAAAAGTCTCATTTGCCATGTGAAAACTGAATTTACTAGACCAATCGGAACGACTGCATTAATTAGCAAAATGATGAATAAAAAATATACTCTTCGTTGTATTCCAACGATGTAAACTTCAATATTATGAGATTTTTTGATTCGCTTGTTGGTAAGAAATGTTCAAAAGTTTTAACGCTTACCTGAAAATATTCTTGGGTACACATCTCAGGTGTGACATACAGTAGCTTGGTTGATGGTTTCTTTGAAGATATATCCGCAATGATGGAATTTCTCTCAGCGGCCGGAGTCTTTGAATTGAGCGAGCATGCTTGGATACGTTTGCTTACAAGGAAATCTACTTGATTCTGTACGGACATGAAATTTATGACGTTGTCAAATCGGCATGGATTTCAGGGAGGATGAATAATCAAATCCATTGTTTTTGTGACTTGCATACCTTGACGAGTGCCAACAAAGGAGAAATCACTATGGCTACAGCATTTTCTTTCATAATGGCAGGTAATTGAAAGCAGAGTGATTTTCCACCACCCGTTGGCATACACACATAAACATCTCGATCACCTGCAAATTGTTTTGCAATTTTATTCACTGTAGCACGAAAGTTACACGTTCGCAGACTCGTAGACTCCAGCGGAAAAATATTCGATGTATAAAGAAATGATCCGAAATATTTAATCTAAAAAGATTATCGTCTCCGCCACTTTCCATTTTGTAAACAAATGGTTTACTTTTTGGAACAAAGATTCTAAGTTCGGAAGGGAAATATATAATTTTTCATCCATCACAACAAAGCTATTCAAAAATGATGCAGGAATAGGTTAATTACTTACCCTTGTAAATAGCAGCTGTAGCTTTCGATTGAATATCGCTTTTGAAATCATCGTATCCAAATGTTTTTTTCAAAGTTTGTCTTAACATTTTTAGTCTTTTGCGTTATTACAGAAGTTACAGAATTATTTTAAAAAACCTGCCAACGTAAATAAAGCTTGATGAGAGGAGAATCGAAGAAAAACCGCACATAATAAAAAGACACTGCGAAACTCGGTGCTGTTCGAAATCCGAAACTCGATCGGTACTCGAGAAAACATTTATACCAAAATCGATCGTGTCAGATACGCGCGTGTTTTTCAAATTTTTGGTGCACTCTATAAAATGAAATGTTATGGAAATAATAATGAACGAGGAAAAATAATTTGTCGCCGGTCCGAAAACGGTTATTTCAACAATTTATAGTTTGTCCTCGTCACGAGTTATATATTATACACGTTGCACGTTTTGTTTGTTGTTTATTTTTTTCAAAATGAAAATGACATATGTCCCACTACAAGATTTTTAAATATAATATTCTTACTCCCTATTTCTAATATTAGGTTTTCTGTGAATAATCCTTCCTTAAATTTCTATTTTTATTCCCATACCGCAATTAATCAATTTTTTAGTTCAATATAATTGTTTCCTCCTCTCAAGATTTCCAATTAAGTTTTTTTCCATTTGCTCAGGTAATTTTCGTATTTTCTTTGCGGACTTATACTAAAATTTATAATATGTACAGATGAGATCTGATGCAGCCTCATTACAAGCGAACGGATATCACGATTATTCAGTTCGTAGTTTTGTGTGTTTACGATAGGTAGGACAATATATTGTGTAAAAGACATTCACAAACTTTACTGACGTGTTTTTGTTGTTGGGTTGTTAGGAAGAAAAATAGGAAAAAAAAACGGCTCCATCCTTTTTGCTCAGTAAACTATTTACATTTGGTATGGAAATTTCGATTTCAGGCTCCTTGTTACATAATCATGTGTTTGTTATATTTTTATATTTCATTTCTCGTTCGATGAACATTTCATCGTTGTGATGATGTTATTTATCATTGAAAACAAATATTTCAAATCCTAGCTCGAGCTAAATGACCGAATATGTCGTATCTCATTCAGGTTATTCAATTGCCTATTATTTTGTTACGTCCAATTTTTTTCAATAATATTATTTACATATTACTGATCTCAGCAAGGAGTTTCCTTCGAATTGCTCCGCAACAAAGAGAAAGTACACTTTTTCGATTTTTTCGAATGGATAACATCGTTCAGGAAATGGGAGCAAGTTCTTGGTGTTTTTGTTTCTTTTGTCTTCTTCGCACAAGAAATTATAGAGAGGCCTATAAACTCAGACAGGATGAAAATGAATTTTGTTTTGCATCAAATTACTATCACGATCTTTAAGCACTAGAGATGTGTATTAGTGGTTCTTATTGCTATCGTCATTAATATTAATTGTTATTACGACTATTATTATTTAGGCATTGCTAACGAAATTGAAAAATCACAAATGAACTTATCAAAATTAGTAATTTCGAATTTTAATCGATGGAACACCATTTTCATCATTAGCGGCGTAATTATTATTAGTCGTGACGCGAAACAATCTTTCGCCTGACGGATATTATATATCTTTTGCCGACGGTCCATTGGCTTTTATCACAATGTGTAAAAATTGGAATGGCGAATGTCGATTTTTTTAATTTCGCTCGGAATATCGGACATACGAATGACGTTTTTATTATATCGAGTACGATGGAAACCCTACGATAAAAGGTCAAATCGATCACGGACTTTTTCTCATCATATCGTCATCTTTGCACGACGACAAGAGTTTCATTCAAATCTCACTTGTACGAACTTTTTAGCAACGAATACAGCAGGGATTAAAAAAACGTTTGGTCTTATCTCCCTGCGTGTTTCGAATAGCCAACGAACAACGGTGATGTTTATAACGTTAATCGAACAATTATTTCGACAACACGTAAGACATCCACAGTATTATTTTTTCTACATAATTTTTACGGCGATGAGGTTCGAACCTCGAATTTCTCATTTTCTCTGAAACGTGTAAGACTGTCTTTGGGGCTGTACAGATTTTGTTTCGATGACATTGGGACATGAGACTATGGACGATTAGACATTTCGCGGTTCACGTTCTCATGAGCCACGCTCACACAGTTTGATTTGATTTTTCACAAGTCATTACCGAGTCATCATTATCAACTTCGGAATCGCCCTGTAATCTCGATTTCTTGGCAGAAAAATTTATTTGTCATTTCGTTTTCAATTTTATTACTTTAAGATGTAACACTCTCGTACTTTTTCACTTTTGATCATCAGTTCGGAGACAGAAACGAGACATTAAGTGTGACAAATAATATTGGCTTTTAATGAGTTATCCCATGATCGCTTCTGGCGTCTTTGTTTTTCACGAAAAATTTTGTGACGCAATGTTTTGTAGCTATAATAGTTTGATGAATAATCTAAGGCAACTACGTCGCCAACATAGTGTCGAAATTATAACGTTCGAATTTATGTACAATGTTCATGGAATCTTGGCTGTCAAAAGGGGACTGTGAACAATGCCGAGGAATCAGATACACTGATGTGGTATGAACGCGAAAGATTCATTTGTTTTGCTTTTCTCAGTTCCACAGTGCGGAATTCATTTTTAATGTTCGAATTTTGACAAAAGGTACAGCGTGGAATATAGAGCTAATAGCGTTTGTCGAAAAAAAAAACGAAGACTGACAGTTTCGTAAAACTTTGGAATTCGTGAATCGCTCGAATTTTTGTTTCGTCGTTTTTTTTTGCACCAAAGATAATTTTCTCTTAAGTATATACATATAATTTTTATACGCGCATCGCACCCTCGCAGCAACGGAAGTTTCTCGTTTTCTTGATCAACAAAATCACGTGCATGTATTAAGGGATGAGGACTCGGAATCGCGATTACGTGATGCTTAAACCGTCAATGCCTGCAAAAGATTCACCTGCGTTTATTTCAGAATAGAAATTCTATGAACGATATAAATCTTTGTCAACGGAAAAACCTCCGTGCAGTTCTTCCGAGAATATCGAAAGACGGCAAAAAAATGATCAATTCGTATACCAACGCCAACATTGACTGAGGAATTTTTACCCCCGAAAAACGAAGAATCAACCGATTCGTTATTTCAGGGAGAACGAGTGTCTAGAATAGAGAGTATCAATCATAGAACATAGTTTTCTTCTCATTCTGTAGAAAAAACTTTAGCTTGTGGTAATAATCGAACTACCGAAATGCCATAGCCATGTAGCGTTGGTTTTCTTAACATGAGTTGTGATTATTTCAATGAATAATGAATATGAAGTATGCGAGTGAATAATTTTAAACGAACAAATCATAATTTTAAGAGTAACGCATCGAAAGTTCGTACGCCGACGGAGACGTTCATCGGACAATTATTTACATACATATTTCTAACATATTTTTTTTTCATTTCAATGAATAGTTGGCAGTTCCATAGCTGCAGTCTGATTTTCGACATTTTCTCATTAGTGTGCTTTTTCCTCATTCTTTCCATATTTGTATAAAAACTGTAAATTTATTGAGGGCAACAGTCGCACATTTGCGAGATGATTGCACTCTTTTCGCGTATGCATGTAGATTTGGGTGTCTGTTTGTATCTGTCTGTTTTCAATGGAAACTCTCCAACTAGAGAATAATGAAAATCAGCAAACGAGCGAAGTACACCGTCCAATGAGCAGTTCGCAAACGAATAATCGGTTTTTCGTTTTTTTTTTTTCATTATTATTCGTTTGTCTGATTTGTTTTCGGTGAGATTTAAATTGGTAGCACCACTTATATGCTTCCAGTTTTTTTCTTTAGTTGCTTCCATGCCGATATTCTCTCTTTCAAGTCGGGCTCTGTAAAATATTCGTTATCCATTACACATTATTGTCAATTAACTTTTTACTATTACGGAAATTCGACGATCATTGAAATTATGATTAGAAGAAAAATAAAATGTCGTACGGTATTTGCGTTTCCATATCACGTGTCGAGAAAAACAAAAGTCACATTTTACTGACTGATAATTTGATTTTTCTTGCAAACTCAACCGTGCAGTAGAAAAGTGTCCAGTAGGATTTTTAGTGACTTGAAGTCTATTTGAACTGACCTGGTGTGAGCATATCTTCGCTAAGAGGTTGTCGACTGAACGGATCTGTCGAGCTGTTGAGTAAATGTCTGATAATAACTGCTTTGTCCATAATAATGCCGGACGGTAATTTAACAGGATCTTCCATGAGTGTATCCATCAAAGGATCTCGGAATTCCTCCGGCGCGTCTCCATAATCTTCGTCCCGCGCTCGATTATCTCTCGCAATGACAGCTGCTTTCTCGGCGAGTGCCATGAATCTCTCAATTTCCGTAGTAGTTTTAATCGCCGATCGTCCAAGTCTGTTGGCCGCGTCGGTGAACAATTCCTTGCCGAAAGAGCGCTGCAAGTTGGTAACAAGAATGGCCGTTAAAAAAATGGTAAAAAAACAAGTTTGCCGAATTTTTTGACTGAACTCAAAAAAAATAATATTCTCAATAAAACATGAAGAACGAATTCGTCATTGATGACGAATTTGACAGAACAAACGAGTCTCGAATCATTGAGAATACTCACTTCGTCACTGGCTAGGGCAGCAGCGAAACTATCACAGTCAAGATGTAAATAAATATCGACCAATTGACTAAGCAACGTCCTCGGTTCCCAGCCGTACTTCTGAGGTTTTCGAACTTTCAAATTTTTGCACTTCGGACCGCACAATTGTTGTAAATTAAAGTTGAGCATCGCGCTCAAACGTCCGACGAGTTCAGGTCTTAAGAACGGCTCGGTGATGTCGACCGTTAAATAATGAAACATGGAAACGGTTTCTTTGGCCAATGTCAAATAAGACCTGGCCTGTCGTTCATCCGCAGTCAATTGTCTCGATCGCGATTGTTGTTGTTCCTGAGATAGCGCCGTCCACTGGCTCACCTCGGACATTAATTCTTGCACCTCGTGTATACGTTTTAACGACTCAAGGCTCTCATCGAGCAAGAAAGTTGTGTCGTTCATCAGCATGTTTATAAACTTAACGAACTGTTTTCCGTTGTTACTCTCGTTGACGATCGACGCACGATGTATCGGACTGTCCCACATTGATTTCAAAATCAAACTGATGTGATAACGAATTGAAAACTTGTCGTAAAATTCGGAACTCGATCCTGTCGTTTCCACGTCCGTGTAGAATTTCATGAGATAGGAAGCAAGATAAGTTTTTGATATTGGATGCGACATCACTTGATCGTGTAGCGTTTCAGTTCGTCCCTGCAACACGAACATACATTTTCATTTCTGATGGAAAGAAAATTTGACAAAAGATCAAGCTTTTTCGATGGCAATTCGCTGTCTCACGAAGAAATTGAATTTTCAGCGTACCTGGACACTGGGATTAATGACAAATAAGACTTCGATTATCTTGGCAATGAGATACGGATTTCTTATGCAATGTGGAGTGCATATTACAACGAGGAGCCAAGTAATGAGAGAGTTGTCCATATTGTTGGCCACAACACCTGGACTGAATCTGCAAAGACAAAAATTAACGGAGATTAAAATAAATGAAGAAATTATAAAAGAAAAGGTTTTGGAAAAATGGAAACGTTTAAAAAGTTGAACTTACTGAAGAGTGAACAAGAGGAACTCAGCAATGTCCTCGACGTACCACTCGGGGAGAGCGGTGAATTTGTGGGGTATTTCCTGTGGCAATGGAAGCGCCGGTAAGGGCACGCCAGGAAGTGTTTGCGTGAGTAAGCCAAGCAAAACTTCGGCGACCGAGGTGTAAAAGTGTAAAGATCGCCGGAGCAGTACAGGGTCAATTAGACCCGCATCGGCGCAGGATTTGGATTTTCCCAGACGTTTGAGTTGTTGCTTCCAGCGCTTGATTAATTCTTTGTTATGTCCGGCAAACGGTGCGTCTTTCCACTGCGGTTCGGTGGCTTGAAGCTCGTCAAGCATTTTTTGCAAGTCTCTGAGAGCTCGCAATTTTCTTTGATACTTTTGCAAAGCCGGTAAGAGAGCAACGTGATGACAGTGCAAAGTTAAGAACCAGCATTGGGTCGGGAATTTGGCCTCGGTCCACTTTTGTGTTTTTTCCAAATCAACCAGCCACTCGACAACCTCCTGAGAGGACAATTTCAACCGAGTGTCGTTCTTTATTTCAACGAAACTCGAGGGGTAGAATGGATACAACGGATCAACCGTATCCAGTTTTATTTTCACAGAGAGCATCTGTAATACCGATAAAAGATTGAGCATAAAACCGTCGCCAGCGAGGGCGAACTCTTCCGTTTGTATCTGAGCGCGTTTTTCGTTGTGGCGCAAAAGCGCAGCCAAATATGCGAGTGTAGCTTCCCGGCATGCGCTGTTTGCCAGTATAGCGTGTAACATTTTGTGCAGCGATGTTCTGGTGCTCTCCAATTCTTGCTGCAAAGTCAGATTTATCGATTTGTCGCTCGACGGATTGCCACTGAAGAATTTCTCGGCAACTTTTGGAGAATCTTCGGCAAACACCGAGACCGAGAGGAATGGTCCGAGAAACGATGTTCTCGCAAGTTCACGTCCGACCGCGGTTGTCATCACGTCCGGCAGAAACTGTATTTGATGAGTTATTAGACGACAAATGGGACGAATATTCCCGCTCGTGCCGCATCGTATCTCGATCAGTTCCTCGAGGGCCTCGATCGGTCGTCTGTGAGTATTGCCGACCAAACTTGCTTGCTGCATCGAAAGATACAGGCCCTGTAGCAGCGGCGTAAAAATTTTGTTGAATGTATGCGGATTCGAGTGTGTCCGGGCGACCAGCTCGTGCAAAAAGCCACGTGGTAAAGTTTGCGTTAAAACGGGATAAAGAAGTGGCGTCGAATAATTTGTCGATACTGATGTTTGGCACAGTCCGACGAGTCCTTGTAGAACGAGGCTCGCGTATTGAACGCATTGGGCTCGAAGACCAGCTAATACGTCCGATAGCGGTGGCACGCTCGAACGCTGTTGAAATAAAAAACGAGAACGAATCAAATATAGAAACAAGCACGAGCACTAGCCAACTAATCGTAACACACAAACGTCCTATCTTTTTCTCTTATTTGCACGTCAGAGTCATTGACCAGTCGATATATATATATATATACATACGATTTCTCTGCATGTTTTGCTTTATCAGAAAACTTCTTTGTTCGTTCGAACAAAAATAGAGGCTGAGGCTTATAAAATTCTATTTTTTTTTGTAAATCATCAGTTCAGGATTAAGCTGAGAATATTTTTTACTGAGAAGTACGTAGGACTATTGAAAAATGTTGTAAATTACAAATTCAGGACAAAAATCTGTTGTTGAAAAAACTCAAATGATTTTCTATTTTTTCATTTCGTCCATGAGAAGTTGTTTTTTTTTTTTCAACTGGGAATCTTCGACAAAGCTCCACATCCAACGAGAAAAATTGATTACCAACCTTGGGATGATTTCGCTCTTCAACCGCGACTCTCGTGTAACAATCCAACAAGTAGAGAAAACTCTTTGGCTGTGCGAGTTTACTGCCTGATGGCAAAGTCAGCGTCGATACTGGATACGATGGCAAAGTCGCTATGGGACTCAACAATGGACTGGCTTGACTATTTGGACTGTCCTCTCGATCGGAGGGCGTACTAACTACGATTTCTCTCATAGGATCTTCACCACGTGCAAACATGTACATCACTTCCATCAATGCTTGACTCGCAATGTCCATATAATCTTCGATCTTGTGAGCCTCTACCGTTGTCGCTGTTTGTGGCAAAAATATCCCGCCTTCGTTCGTTTCCTTCCATGCCACGCAAAGCACTCGCGATATCACCGTGTGTATCTGCTCGACGGTAATCTCGGTGCTGGAACTCGTTGTCTGTGAACAAGTTTCAATAATAAATTAAGCAAGCTCGCGAATTTCACGAAGAAATAATAAATCAATACCATTGGCTGGTTCATAACAGAGTTTTCTCTCAACTCTGATCAAGATTTTTTCCTTCGTGGAAAATAAAAGATGCGGAAAATTAATACCATGGGAACTGGATTTTTTCGTAATTGAAATAAATGTTAATGTTAATGAACAGAAATTCTAGGACGTTTGTCTTAATTTAGTGTGATTTTTGGAAAATACTTCTAGCGGCTAAACAACTGATGAATATTGTTTGAAAATTCCAATCTTTGTGCTTACTCTTGATCTCGGAGCAGGATCTTTCCTGTCAGTTTCTTCGACTTCCATATTTTCAATTCCTGAATCGACATCAACTCCAAAAGTATTGCACTGTTTGTCACTATTCTCCTCGACATCCATAGCTGCTTCGGGTTGCTGCATTTGTTCCATGGTCGAGGATATCGTAGACCCGATTTGTTGCTGCGATTGAGAAGGTTTGGAAGGACCCGGAGTGCTCGGAGAAGCCGGCGTAGTTCCAGCCGTGCCATTTGAACTCGTCGGCGAATTGCCTGTTTCCAAACCAGCCAGACGAGCTAATCTCCGCCTCCTCATCTATTTATAAAATATTTTTATTACAAACGGAACAAAGAAAACAAAGCGTCATGGAGACAAAGAAAGGCCGTTGCTCGGACATTTATAAATTAGCGTCCGTAATAATTCATTGCAGAGGTCTTTAATTTCTAGATTTTGCAAAATAACAATGATCTTTAATATGCTGAACCACTGTCGAAACTTGAAAATAAATGACGACGTTACTATTATTATTATTATTATCAGAACGAGAAAATATTTACGAGAAATTTGGCAAAATATTGAGGAAATTTGCAAAAGCGTAGTTCGCAATAGATTTCCGGTTTTCTAACGATAGAAAAAGAAGTTTCTCTCCTGAACTAGGAAGTAATTAGTAATACTAACATTGTCAATATCACAATGAATTTGGCTGAAAAAAGGTGGGATAAAGCGTGGGCAGGAAGGAATTTTTGTTTGAATCATTTGAGTACAAGATGCAGAATTTTCTGACGTCCTATACGTTCATTAAAATTTGTAGTCGATAGTGTTGAAAAATAGGCACTGAGCCTAATTATTCTTGAAAATCATGACAGCTGTAAAATATTGGAAATTGCAATAAAAACAAATAATTGACTCGGTGCATTATTTTGGAAGAGATGACGAATCCACAACTTGATCGTTAGACGGAATATTTTTTTTCAATGACACGAGAAATAGGTTATTTAACGAAAGATTAAAAAAACAATGCTGGGTTCAATAAAAACTCGTAAGACGAGATTTCTCGGCAGTAGAAAAAAAGTAATGGTGTTGTAACGTTCGAAAATCTGATGCGGCTAGAAACACGAGAAACCGTCTTGGGTTCGTGCGATAATTCGAATATGGATTTGAATTAATTATGTTTGCGGCCTCGTTGGCTCGTGCAGAAGAAAAAAAAAACCGAGGAAGCCCCAGTTGGCAGCAAACTGTCTAAATTGCTTGGGTGCAGAGACCCAGAAACAAAGTCAATATATGTGATCGTAGCGCATTCGTCAAGAAACGGGTAGAATAAGATGAAGAGAGCACGAGAAACTCTCGAGGGGGCTTTGTCTGTAAAAGGAAAGGTTATTTTCCCATCAATCACGACAAAAAACTTACTTCCTCTTGGCTCAATTCGCTCATGGCGATGATAATCCTGAACTTTTCGCACCCAGTTTCGAAATCACTCACAAACAACAAACAACAAACGAAGAAAAAATAAAAACACCCACAATAAACTCGTGGCTCTTTTAATTCTCACTTATATCAAGTTTAATTATGTCGCTAGAAAATGTTATAAAATTGTGTGTAAACGAGAGTTGCGCTCGCTGCGATATGTCAGAAATTTTTGGACAGTCACTCCACATCTGTTTGAGTTTAGACGTGATACGAGCGCTTTATCTACGTTCGAGTCACGGAACTCGCGACCCTCACGACGCGCACTGGTTCAACACAACTCGCTGCTGCTGCTTGATCGTTGCTCGTGGCAAAACCAAGCTAGCACGAGCCCCTTGTCCCTGTGTGGTCGCCCCCGTGTCTCTTTTACGATGCTATTTCCCCCTCCCCCCTCTCGATCTCGCTCACTCTCTGCGTGTGCCGACTGCGTGTGTATCGACACGTACACACATACAATGTATCTTAAAACCTGCCGAACGCGAAAATGCGCTAAAAATTGATCTGTTGGAATTTTCCTCAAAGAATAAAGCAGAGGCGGAATATCGCGTCAAGTCAGCAGCTTTCTCTCGAAAACAGCCGAGCAATCATGATAGAACTCTTAATTTAAATCAAGAAGGTACAACGTAACGTTTTTCTTCTTTCAAGTCATCATTAGGACACCATCCAGGAGTGGGGAGGAAGAAACTGTAGGGGGAAAATTGGCCGCAAGGCAACAAAGCCAATACAAGAATGTTGAAATTTTCATAAAATAGTACATTATAACACAAGTACGAAAAATCTTTTCGTACGCGTGTTATACGAAATTTTATATTACGAGGCGCGGAAATGGGGGTTTTGTGTACGCGAAGCGTACGCAAAACGTCCATTTACGTATCGCGTGATATAAACAGTTTTATTTCGCACGTGCAAGACCCAGCGATTTTTCGACCAGTCATAACACCATAATACTATGAAATTTGCCAATTACGGACCTCAAGGAGCAGCGCCATCTTTATTTAAATGATTATGGTGGGAAATTTAAAATCGCGAAACCCTACGCTTCGCGATGTGAACAACAGAAAATGGCAAACGACGATATATTTTTTCTCACATATACAATAAATAATATCCCTTCAAACGAAATCACGTTTTAGCATTTTAGACTTTATACCCAAAATAAAAGTCATCGCTTTGGACGGCTCGTTGTTTTACCTCATGAAAATATCTTTTCCCTCGATATGATTCATAGCAGGTCGATTTTCCTTTACGATACATGTACATACATACTTAGCAGTGGAACAAAAAACCATTGGTTACGATTTTAGGAAGGCGGGCAGATATAACTGCATATAAACGAGTCGTAAAAGTGTAGAGCATTTATTGATCGGCCAGTTCGTACAGTATTGATTGTTGGGTGACTCTCTGCATAGACATCGGCAGCAACTCTCTTTTGAAGCACCATCGTTTCACCTTCGCTTTGGATGAAGCAGCACACGCAGCACAGCGTAACAAAACAAGGAGTGCGACATTATAGCGAAGCGAGACAACAACCATGTTCTAGCTTCTACCTCATTCCGTCAAAATCAAATGCTCCTGCCTTCTTTTTCTTTCTTTGTTCCAATTCATATTATCCCTCTTTGTCGTTCGTGAACAGAGAAGATGCGCCAATGCAAGCAATAGAGAGAGAGGGAGAGAGAGAGAGCGAGAGATAGAGAGAGAGAGAGAGAGAGAGAGAGAGGGAGAGACAGACAGAGAGAGAGAGAGAGAGAGAGAGGAGGAGGAGCACGGCTGCTTTGTTTGTGTTCAAAAGGTGTGTCAAACCTTTCGATAATTGATTAGGTACCATCGCTTCTCTGTAGTTCATCGGCATCTTGTGAAATTCGTTACTTCCGCTTCTCGTGAAACTTAAAATCACGACATGACGTGTTAACCAAAAACGCCGAGTCATCAAAAGTGTAGATAGACGACGAAAATGTATTTCTATCAGAATAAAGCCATTACAAAAAAAAATTAAGAATCTTCTCATCTTTGGCTCATTGTAAACAATGAGCTAATGAAATAAATCCTGGCGAATTGGGTAAAGAGTTTTAAGAAGAGATAAGAGCGAAGGCGTTTCGGGTATTAAGTTTGAAAAGCGGCAAAGTCGTGTCCCTGGAGCGAAGGAAGGATAAGCGCGACCTTCACTCGAGCAGGCTTTGTCGACTTCGTCAATAAAGCTGAAGCTCATTTAGACAACTGTCCATCTGACAATTACGTCTTTTGTGTTGTGCGTCACCAAAATTGGATACAAAAATAAAAGGGTACGTTTGCCCCGTAATAATCCCTCGGAGAATGACCGTGATCGGGCAAGTGGTGAAAATAGACGCGTCAATAAAGCGAACAATGTCGTTGGGTTTTGGACTCGGATCTCTAACGGTTAAACGGACTGAATTAGGGAAAAATCTGATTGGGGGTATGTCAAAAGTGTGTACGGTTTAGTGTTTCTAGTGCCACGACGGGACAAAAGAGAGAGTGAATGTTCCAAGTGAAGGTCAAACGAGTTCATAATTTCTTCCCTCTCTTTTTAGCTCGATGAGATTGCAGCTAAGCATTTAGAGCATGTCTGTATGCGTTGAATGTGTTGAATGTATGGACGAACACTTGTAAAGACGCGCGCGCGCGTGTGTCTCAACATGTATCTGGAGTGCACAATATAAACGAGCAAGAGCGTAAACCGAAGTAGACACAGTTGGTAGTTGGGCTGCTGCGTCGTCGCTACCACGATTTGTATTTTCGGAAGCTCGTCTTTTCCCAATCTTCGTAACCCCTTTTCTCACACGTTCGTTGAGCTTCGCGCTTGGGAAAATCCGTGACGCTTTGCGTTAGTAAACAAGGTCGTTGAAAAATATTGAGTCCGTTTACGATTCCGCGGAAACATTGTTCAGGGGTTCGAAATAAAAATTAACCCTGCAGTGTGACAAAAAGTGTTGGAAAGTAAAACAAATTCATACTCGCGTTGTCAGCATAGAAAAAGTGAGGGATTAAACAGGGAATCTTACGAAAATGAATAGCGCCTGTAAGATTATTGATTTTGAAACCCTAGGTAAGGTCATCTCCGATCTCTTGACTAAAAACATTGCCAAGACCGTTTCTTATCATCGTATTGTCGTCGTATCAAGTTAAAATGTTTCAAGCTTACGAATATTTACAATTGCATTAAAGTCTCAGCTGCTCAGAATTTTATCTCGAATATGTTATTGCAGCTTTAACTGAATCGCATGTGCATCCGTGAATTAAAATTCCGCGGGACATTCGAAACGTCAAACACACACCTGGGTCAAATGTTTGACTAAATTTGAATGTGATAAGCGGATCACTCATTCATTTGTTCACTAAAATTAACAGTTTTGCATATTCGACGAAGTTTTCATCGGTGTTGCAAGTTCTATCGAGTGTTAATCACATTTTTTCACAGGTGTAGAAATAAGCGCGTTCAGTAAATCGAAATATTGCACATTGCTGTCCAAATTTGACAAATTCATTTACGGTCATTTATTGACTCGAAGTTTTTTTTTTGCACCTCGAACAAATGTCGTGTGATCGAAAGGCTCAACGGCCGGATGTACGTGTTGAAGCGGTTTTGAACACAAAACAATATAGCGAATAAATAGCGCCTCGTAATTGTGTCAATTGTTTAATCAACGTAATTGAACCACTACGTCGAGTAGCTCCGATACACTTTACTCTTTCTCATCGAATCTTTTTAACGGTTTTACCAACGAGTTTACAGCCAAAAATTGCCAAAATAAATGGCGCGATTTTTTTTTGTAAATTTAACACGAGAGTTGATTTGAAAAAAAATCCCGTCGGCGATCGACACGACATATTTTTTTTTTGGAATCCTGTGTACGAGACTCAAAAAGTGAAATGACCGAATTTGGTCAATAAATTCGAAAGGGAGCAGAAAGATAAATAATAAAGAAACAAAATAAAAATAGGAGTTGCGCTTCCACGACGAGCATTCGAACAATCCGGACAATTATCTCCCGCAGAATAATTGGGAAAACAATGATGATAAACCGGAAGAATGAAATGGTTGGATGGCATATATTTGTAAGATGATAATAACTCGTTGCATAGTGAAGGTCTGACGGAGTTTTTTATTTATTTTTGTAGCGAAAGATGACCAGGAATTGGTGCAGGAGAGTATAAAAGCCCGTGAGCTGGCATACGCTCCGTACAGCCAATTCAAAGTAGGTGCAGCATTACGTTGCGAGGACGAAACGATATCACGTGGCTGTAACGTGGAGAACGTATCGTACGCGATATCCACGTGTGCCGAAAGGGCAGCATTGTGTCGTGCGATATCGGACGGGAAGAAAAAATTTAAGAGAATTGCAGTCGCAGCGGATAAATGCAACGGAGTAACGTCTTCGCCTTGCGGTATGTGTAGACAAGCTCTGGCAGAATTTGGCAACATGACCATTTTTCTCGTTACACCGGATCTGACACAAGTTTTACAAACCTCCGTACAAGAATTATTACCAATGGCGTTTGGTATCAATAACGAAATCGACCAAAATTTATAGGTTCGCAATAATCCACTCAATACACATACACGAAAAAACAAACACACATATTTATAAATAAAAATATACGGTCGTGTGGGGTCAAAGTTGATTGTACGTGAAGCCAACTATTTTTTTCTTCTAAATTGTCGTCTTTTCAGCTGTTCGGCCTATGCTGGTCAAATCCAATCCATAAATCATCGACGACCGCCAAAATTTCCAATATTTATACGCGCTAAACGAATTATTTTTACGTATAATCAATTTTCCTCAGATAACACGACAATATATACACACAGACACCCCCATGTATTTAAAAATCCACAAAAGAGTGAATAAATGAATAAAACCAAAATTAGGAGACAAACAAAACGTAAAGAATATATATAAATATATAAACAAATACGTAAAAGTTACGTATGAAACGAAGCAAATAAAATTACATGTATGTACAATAATAAGTGTATGTGTGTGTATATATACACACCTGCATACATATATTTCTATAAAAGCTTTATTGATAATCGTAATATATAAATAACGAGTATTTCCGACAGATAGTTTGCTCACTGTCTGGATGAAAAATTTTCGACTATATTTGTCCCATTGAAAAATAATTCCGTACAATTTTTGGAAAGAAAAAATATATACATATTGAAAATGAAACATTATTTTATACAAAAGAAAAGAAAGTGCTCTTCGAATTGCAACAAAATATAACGAAGATCGTGGACTGATGTTATGAAAAATTCAACCGAACCATAACATTAAACTCTCCAAGAAATAAGTTAATCCAAAAACCAGCAGCCTTGAGAACATATCGAAAGCAACGAATATTTATTTCAATGATCATCCCGTCTTCTGCGCTCATTGGAAATCCTCAATCTTGCATTTTTAGCAAATTGGACTGGAAAAGCATTCCGTTGGCCAAATGCAATCGCTATTCTCATTTTAAATTCGCAATATATGTATATATGCTTATCCAATATATATTTCATTACCGACTCATTTACAATTCTCATCGAATGTCTTATCATCACAAAAAAAACATTATATACAAACGATATAATTAACAATAAATATATACACTATCTGCAGATATGATAATAATGGCAATGTCATGTTTTTCATTGTACAATTAAAAAAGGAAGAAATAAAGTTCAATAAATAAAGGACGATTTGACGGCGAAAGTTATAAATAGCGTTATTCCCTCAATCACTGCGACATTTGTTTTTTTGCTAAGTTCATTCGACCAAGTACGCATGAGCCGTAATCCACGTTTAGCATCAATTTTCCAATCGATCGTTTCTCGGCCGTGAATATCGACGAGAAGCAAAATTTATCGCTTCTTTTTGTTTTTTTTTTTTAAGGAGGCTCGGTCTTATAACCAAGATTGGAAAAGATGTTTTTCTTTTCAGTTCTCTTTTTTTGGGCAGTTCCATGAGTTTGATAATTGTTCGATAATGCGATTGGGAGCTCTCCGAACTGTAGCTGCTTTTTTCGACTTCAACTTGGATCAAGAACCATTTGTTGTCGTTGCACTGCCATTCTTAAGAAACGAACATAATTAATGATGAATTCTTAATGAACTGTTTTCTTTTGGGCTCGACTGCAAAGGGTCGATTATGAAAATCTGGACACATGATAATTTTCTTCATGACCTTCAACGTGTTATGGATAATTCTTCTTCACTTCGACAAAAAAAAATTATTGTGAGGATTACGAGAGCGAACCTCCTTGAGCAATTTGTTCGGATTTCTTTTCCCCATTGAGTTTCGTTCAACGCTTGTGCTTATTTTCACCTTACCCAAGTATTTATTTGTTTCCTTTTCTTCACCAAAATGGACACCTGGAATCACAATAAACAGCCAAGGTTATTCACCGGAATGAGGCAATTTTCTGACGTAATAACGAGTTGCTTTTTTTTTAAAAAAAAAAAACGATGAGCGTGAAACGTAAAATTTCTAACGCTTTTTTTCCTTACCATCCGATGTAACATTGACAAAGATTCTCGTTGTTCGTGGCTTGTTGAATAAGAAGATGAACTTGTCGCTGTACGCTTATTGCTTCTTCGTGGAGAAAATCTCGTCCAGTGAGTTTGTCACGTACTCTCGTGACGATGGTGAGAGCCTTTTTGTTCAACGCTTCCGGTTGATTGCTGTCCTCTGTGGAGATGTTTGTTCGAAAAAGAGAGAAAAGTCGGAAATTCGTGTGCACAAGACTGTGAGGTTGCGTTAAATCGGGGAAAAATGTCTGCCATTTATTGAGGATACGAATTTCATACGTTACCTCCATTTTCTATGCTACAAGGAACTCCTTTCTTTGGTAATGTGGATGTCAACGAGTCGAGTATATCGCCAGGTTCTTGACTACTGCTCGCGTTCATGCCCTGAGCATCGGATCGTTTTCCTTTCGGTGCTGCGTTATCCATCAGTCTCCAATTTAAAAGAGGATCGTAAACGAAAGCCTCGAGGACGGCCATCAGACTGTCCTTGTTACGATGTAAGACGGACATTACGGATTCGCAGGTTCTCCGATAAGTGCCTTCGATGCCAGTGACTTCCATTGCGTTGATAAGCATACGCGTAAGTCTGAACGGTATTTTTTCCGGGAATTTTTCTCTGGTCATAGCAACCTCGAAACAATCACCAAAATCGATGTGAAGAATTTTCCCGCTCAGTCGGTCCAGCATGAGATTCGACGGATGACGATCGCCCAGCCCGAGAATGTAACCGACCATTGACATCACGGCCAATGATCTCGTGTAATTTGTACGACGGTCGAACCACGCCTCGCTCGAAGGTGATTTCAGCCAGAGCAAACGTGACAAATCGTCACCGTGTGTGTGCTCCAACGCGTGTTCGAAAACCTCAACTTTCTGCATGAGCATCAAATGGTCGTAATCCGGAGCCATCTATAAATTCAAACAAATTTAGTCCTGAGGCCAACTCCCTTTTCAATCAAATTATTCGCTATGGATATTTTGGTAACGAGAATGAAAACGTCACGCACAAATCAGCCGCTCTTACCCGCAACATTATTCTGTGTTCAATGTTCAGAAGAATCTTTTTCTTCTCACGATAATCTCTAATAAGAGTGTGTAAAGTATCGCAATGAGGCACCCATCCAATAAGGCCACTGTTAGTAGATAATGGAATCACAGCGTATCTCTGAAAAGCAATTCATTTTTTACTAATTTATACAATTGATCATTTCAACAGAAGGTAATTATTCAGAATTGATTCTCAGCTCGGCATTGAGAATTAAACTTTAAAGTTTATTTTTCGAGATGACAAGGTCGCAAATTTGAAAGAAATGATTAATTTTGTTACTTGAATAGTGAGATTCCTTCGGAATGTATCAGGATCGTGTAACAACAAAGTATTGACTAGACCAAACAGTTGCATAACACGTTCATCCTGCCTGAGATCTTCGTGTCCTTTCAATAAAAACATGTAGTCTTTTCCGTTGCTTCCTGAGGACAAAAAGAACATCAGGCACAAATGCGAATTTTTTCAGCGAAGAATTGGAAGAACAGAAAATGCTGGAGAGAATATTATTTAAAAAATCACCTTTGATGCACAACTTCCTGGGTCTCTGTTTACTCGCAATGACCTGCATGGAGCTGTGAATACTCTCGATCCGAACGACCGGTTGTCCAGGACTGTAGCTTCCAGGAACAGCCAGTTCGAGGTTTCGGCAAAGTAGTAATTTGGGACTAACGTATTGTAATTCGAGGCTGGTTAACTGTGGCAATTGTCGAGAAATTCGACGAAAAACATGGTAGTACAAGTCCCAGGCTTGATTCAAATCGCGCACGTTGCCAGAAGTTTTATAACGATTGCACCATTCTTGGGCATCCATGAGATCGGTTCCGTACGCTTGATTGAAAGAAGTTTCTTTGAGAGTCTGTGGACCACGTTCGAGCATGGCGTGCAGCGGTTCGAGAGTGTCGAACATTCCTTTGACGTTTCTCTCGCCAAAGTACAGCCTGGAGGCTTCTTCGAGACCTTCGTGCCACAGCTCGTGCCACAGTATAGCAACTCGGATAAGTTCATCACTGGCCATCATCGCTTGTTGTACGAGAGTCGGACTGTGCTCGCACATATTTTTCAAGATTTTATTAGCAGCTGTTTTTCTCGCGTAGCTGGCGCTCTTGGAAGCGACGGTCAGGGGGTAGACCAGGGCTTGGGGATGAGTTTTTCCAATGTCGATGAGCAAATGGTGTATGCAGCGTCCAACGAGAGCTCTGGGTGTATCGATCCTGGCGATGAGCTGAGGAATAACCTGGAGCCAAGTGTTGATCTCGATCATCCGAATGCCTTCGACAATGGCATCGTAGACTTCGGGCCATTGTCCATAATCGAACCAGAGTGTAAGTAACCTGAGGGTGTCCTGGAGAGAGTTGCCATGAGAGAGATTGATGGAACGGAAAAATCCATCGACGGCTGGCACGGTGAACTGCGAGATGTATTGTGAGCTCGATAGCCCGGAACGATTAGAATTTCCAATGGATCCATTGTCCATTATACCGGAAGCGGTTCCCCCGCTGGCAGTGCCAATCGGCGGAACGGAGCCACCGAATGGGTTGTTGCTGGCGCTGCTGTTACTTCCGGTGTCGCCTTGTTGATGTTTGTAAAAAAGTACAGTCTCGAAATTCATATATGCGAATGCGTGCCAAGCTTTGTACCAGGTCGGATCGTGCTCGGTAGCAGCCGCGTAATAAGAGAGGACAGCGGGTATCGAGTGTTCGTTGATACCTTGAAGAGCTTCGAGCCATTCGCCCAATTTCAGGTAGCAACGTGCCAAGAGCCTTTTACGAACTTCCTGCTGGGATTCGTCCTCCTGATTGACGAGCGAGGCCGTCGTCGGTTGCAGGGAACTCTGTACGAACGTGCGTAACTGGTTGTACGCCTCTTCTCGTTTGTTGGCCATCCACATGTGTTTGCAGTAGGCAAAGGTCACCTGCGGGTGAGTCGTTGGAAGTGGCTGGTCGGGCGTCAACGAGGGATCAACCCCGAGGAGCATCACAAGGGTTTTGTGGCAAAGCATCAAGCTTCCGTTCTTACGACAGAGACTGGCGTATTTCAACCAGGTGTACATATCGTCGTGAGGCGATACCACGAGAGTATGAACCTGGATGATCTTTTGCCAATCCTCGACGATTCTCTGACCACCTTGCAGTCTCTCCCACCACATCGCCTTGATCGTGGATCGACGTTCTGGCACAAGTTTGAACTGTATGACTTCCTCGAGTTCAGCGAGCTTTTGTACTTCGACCATGGCGTTGTAGGCACGTTGATAACTTTCGCCCGCCATCGCGGTTAGTTCGGTGTCCAGGAGGTCACGTGCACTGTCGATCAATTGATGCGCCACGTTGTATTGCTCGTCGTGAATCGCTAAAACAGCTCGATAAAAAGCGCCGTCCTGACTCTCTTTTGGTATCAGCAAAACGTACTTTTCCATGCTCTCCCATTGGCCAAGACCCCAAGCCGCTGCAGCCGCCATCCTCGCCATTCTCTGCTTCGTTTCGTCCGTCTGTTGGGACCATTGCTTCGTAGCGACCTCGTGCAATTGTCCCCACTCTCCGAGCGCCTCTAAACACCGCATCTCGCCCAAGGTCGCCTCGACGTCCGACAAATCCGTCTCCAGACGTTCCTGATAAAGATGTAACGCTTTGTCCCAATTGTGGAGTTTCTCGTACCAACGGATTTGAACTTTGAGGTCTTGCTGGTTGCTCTGATTCATCACGTACTCCAAGAGACCTTCGGCACCTTCTTTTTGCTGTAATTTGTTGTTTATTGATATGAGCGACTCGAAGACATTGCCGTTACGATTCTTGTGGAATTCGTCCTCTTTGTAGTGCAAGGCCTTCGCATAAGCACGGCAGTGCATTGCTCGCTCGCCCAGTATTTTGTTGTCCAATGGTAACGGCCCCTTGTCGCAGTGTTCCATAAACTCTGCGAGATTCAATATCGTCTGCGTTATTTCCGGTAAATCCGGAACTATGAGAGCTTGCTGGAGGGTTTGTATGAGCTCGGCGCGATAAGTATCGTTGAGCTCCGTCCAACAGGAAACGAAAGCAGCGTTGAACAAGTCGCGTGGTAATTGAGAATAAGTTTGAGCCAAAGCCCAACACGATCTCAGCGCTGGCGACGGGGATTCTTTGAGCAAACCGATGGACAAACTTCGCAACCATTCGAGCCAATCGTCCTTCGATACTCGTCTCGTAGCTGTCCACGCTTTCTGCAAATTCGAGGCTGAAACTTTGAGCTTCTTCATGACGGTCGTGTCTGAGGATGTTAACGACAAATCTCGATTTTTGTTGCGGGAATAACGGTGTCGAATGAGTAAATAATCGTCACCATCGGCGACCGTAGATTCCGTCAGAATTTTATCGACGAGTACGTCGTACCGTGAATTCGTTATTTTATGTTTGCTCATTACTTTTTGTACAAGCGGTATGAATATTTGATACTTTTTACCCAATTGTATGACTAATGCGCAGAGAGTGTCCATCGCGGTGTTTCGAAGCTCCGGACACTGGTCCAACGTCCTGACCAACGGATGAACGATCCGAGAAGCAAAGTCCGTGAAGTCGAGGGTGTCGGCGAGGTGGTCTACGGTTTCAAGGGCGACCGTGTTGACGCTGATCGGACAATCGGTCGTATGGAATAATTTGACGATCGGCGGCAGCACCAAATGGAGATAATTGTCTAAATTGTTGCCGAATTTTTGCAACGCCAAAAGCAGCTTGACCGTCACCGAACGATCTTTGCTCGTGTCGTGGGTCAGAACCCGAAGGATCTGGGGCATCAACTGAGGCAAATATATTTTGAATTCAGCACCAAGAGCCACGGCGATATGTTCCACGAGAAGAATCAACGTGCTTTGCAGCGGACTGTTGACCGTCCAAAATTCTTTGATCAGATTGAACGTGTCGTCCAAATAATTTCTTATGTGTTGTTTCACAATGGCGATAAGTATCGCCAACTGTTGGAACAAATACTCCCGGAAATTGAAGTCCGCAGTTCTGACGACGTTGAGAAAACTCGGCATGACTTGCGATATGTATGGTACGCACTTGATCCCGAGGCTCTGAAATATAAAAGTAACGGCTTGTACGACCATAGTATGATGTTGGGATAAAGTTGGATCGCGTATGATTCGCATGAGAGTGGCGATCGCGATGGCCGGATAGTATTCTTCCAGAGTCGAGGAGGACATATTGACGAGCATTTCGCTAGTCGTCAAGTCTTGATTGGTCTCTACGTCGCTTCGTATATCAGCCATGGCAGTGAGACTGTCCAATTGGGAGTCAATCTGTCCAAGA
Source organism: Hyposoter dolosus (assembly GCA_963921915.1). Classification (NCBI taxonomy): domain Eukaryota; kingdom Metazoa; phylum Arthropoda; class Insecta; order Hymenoptera; family Ichneumonidae; genus Hyposoter; species Hyposoter dolosus. The sequence continues at coordinate 11,871,917 of OY998130.1, read as the reverse complement.
TTCATCTTGTGTTTGTAAGGATCGAGGGCGCCCAAGAGACCGAGAACTCTTATAGTTTCTCGTCGTATTATCGGCTGCTGTTCGGTCTTCAAGAAGTTGATCAGTACCTCGAGTAACGTTGGATATTGCATATAAGGCTTAACGACGTGACCCGTGCTGCCGATCAGTTGACCGAGTACCCAAAGTGCGACTCCTCGTTTTTCCGGTGAACTCGCGTCGACCAGCATCTCCAGAAGGATCGAAAGCAGCTCGGGCATCCATTGTTGCATCTCGGCTCCGTTTACTTCCGCAAGGTCACCGATGGCTCGCAATATCGCCAATACTACTCCGGGATTCGGCTCGGATTCTTTGAGCTTCGGAACTAAAACCTTCAAGATTGGCTCCATGTACGGTCTTATGAGTCGCGGAGCGCTCACCACGAGATGGTCCAACATTCTAGCGGCTTGTTCCTTGTTTCTTCCCATCCCCGAGTGTTCCAATTCCGTGAGGAATTGTATGAGTGTTTTTCGCAGCGAGGGCATGACGTACGCGGGGTTCATTGTGCTCAAACGTCCGATGGTTCTGATCGCCCATTCTCGTATCTCGAACATCTCGTCGTTCATCGCGACGAAAAGTGCTGAAAGACTTTCCGCTTGGGCGAGATGCATGTCGAAGGTATCGTCGAGCGAAGCGAGGACGCTGATTCTAACGTCGGGATCGGTGTCAGTGATACCAACGACGAGAAGTTTGCCGAGAACGGCGGACACGGTATTGGTGACGGTTGGCCCAGGCTGATTCAACGCGAGTCTGAGAAGCCTCGAGCACGTGCGTACCGCTTCGAGACGCACCTCGGCCTGCTCGGATGTGAGGAAATGGTCGGCGCATCGTCGAACAAATTGCAATAATGGATTTCCGTCGAAATTGAAAGTGCCGAGAGTCCGGAGAGCGAGGACGGTCGAGGGCACGTCGATTTCGATTGGCAAAGACGTTGTTGGACTGGTTGCCGACCAGGGAGCACCAGGATGTCGCAGAGGTTTGTGCATAAGTACTTGGGACAACATACGCAACAATCCTTGAGATATATCCGGTTTTAAAGAGGGCACACTATGAGCCAATTCCCGAAGCGACGTCGTCAAAATCGGACTCAATCCTGTTGCCAACATGGGGTCGAGGAGATCGCGCACGTCGCTCGTTATCGTTTGCTTAACGGCGTGCCCGAGGAGCGTTATGCATATAAAAACCGCAGGCTCGAGGGGCGTGCTGCGCTTTTTGTTGGGCGTTTCCTTCGACGGTAACGAGCTTTTTATCACTTCCATGATTTTCGGTAAATACGGTTTTATCGAATCCTCAACGGCGACCGCGATCAAACCGATCGTCATAAACGCCGCGTATCTGTCCTTTTCCCGTCCTTTCAACGTGGCCAGTAGGTAAGTGAGCGTTTCCCGGAAGTGGTCCTTGTTGAATTTCTCTTTGTTGAAAGCCACTAGTCTCGGTAGGAGGGTCATCAGCGCGTGTTGAATGTGCGGATTCCGCGACATTCTCTGCGCCATAACGTCGTTGTAAACGTCGTCCAGACGCTCCTGCATCAGACAACGGCAAGTGGCAGATTCGTGGACCGGATAGAGAACGTGCGGCTGCGGGCTCGTGGCGTTTTGCGAAGAGCCGCCCGACCATTTCGATACTATTATCGTTTTCAGTCTCGGCATAAGCAACAGAATGTCATTGTCATTCTGCTGCGTAGAACAATTCAGACGCTCCATCAATGCTTCGTAATTCTTTTCCCACTGGATGTTACTGCAGCGTAATAATTCGTTCAGCACCAAAAGAGAACCGTGTATTCTGTCGTCGCGATTGGAGCCTCTTTCGCGCGGATGGATGTCGTCAAAGCCAGAGACTATCTCGTCGTAACATTGCTTGTACCAAAGCGATTTATGCATTTGCTTGGCCGTCTCACGCTGAGCAGTCACAACGAGGGCCGCTCGTAAGGCCTCCACAGCGCCCTCGCGTATTACCGACTTGGGATCCCGCACGGCGTTGAATATGAGATCGAAAAATGGTGTTACCTGCTGGAAAAAGTACGTCGGCATCGATACCGCTAGTTCGCGCAGCACGAGAACAGCCGCATGACGTTTTCCCTCGTGCCTGTCGCCGCCGAGCCACTCGAAAGCTCTTTTTACCTCAAATTCCACATACTCCGCTGTATAAGTGCCCGAAACAAGCGCCAACTTTCCCACTGTCTTTGCCGCTAATTCCATAACACCTACGTCGTTGGAAGGCAACAAATTTCTCAGATAATTTGCAAATCTTATAGTGCGCGTATTTATGTTACCTACGTCAGCTCCGATTAAACAAACTATTGCTAGAATACCGCCTTTTCTTTCATTCACATCGGAGCCTGATACCATTTCAAAGATGTGATGATTAAATTCGTCCATAAACGCCGTTATCTCTTCCTGGGAAGCCTCCCGCAGCTCCGTCTTTACATAATGGCAAAGATCTCTCGCCGCTTTGTTTCGGAATTCCTCGTTCCTGGACTTCAATCTCTGCACGAACTGCTGCACCAAATTCGTCGTCATTTTCGATGTTTATTTTTGCTTTTTTTGTTTAATTTTTATCTCTTCCAAGTGCGTCGAATCGTTGCCACTGAACTCCACGAAGAATTCGTCAGTCAGGGATGAAAAACAAACAGCGGACTTGAATTTTTCCTCCCCAAAAGACGATGAAAAATAATTTGCCACTTAACTCCCTTATCGCCCGAAATCCATTTGTTATTATTTTGCCATTTCCGTCACTGATTATTGCGGGGCGGTTTTGAGGTTAAGCACGCAGAGCCGCAACTCGTGCGCGGATACTGCGACTTATGTTCACAACCATAAATCACTCGTGACACTCATCGGAATGTCATTATATACTTTTACACTTATAATATGTCATCGTTGTCTCTTTCCAATGACGGATTATCGGAAGAAAAAAAAATCAAATGCAACCACTAACACCGGTTATTTGTGTTTTCACAATTTTGTAAAAAAAATATTTTTCCTCCTTCACGAGCACTTTTGTTGTAATATACAGTTTGCCCCTACCCCCATCACTGCCCTTGCATACGCGAGTACCATTTGGTTATTTGTCCTTGCGAAAGGAATAGTCAAATGACCTTAATGCATAACTTCGTTTACACTTCAGTAAATATCATCAGGACAACACCTCATACGTTTTTTTTTTACTGCATATTTACGAAGCTGAAGAATTTCGACAACTTCTGAATAACAAGAAAAAAGTGAGCTTCGTTCATCAAAAATAAATAGGTGACCTTTCATAGTTTACTGGAAATAAATTACCGATTGTATCGCGGTAAAAATTAACCTCCAATGGCAGGCCGTACCCGCGCCATGTAACTAGGCTCTAGATAGACGATGGCTAGTAAAAAAAATTCCTAGACTTACGGTAGCATAAAAATATCGAAGAAACTTTGGCATTTTGTTCCCAATCCATTGCAAGCAGTCATGCACTTGTTATATATTAATAACAATAATTGAACACGAGGTTTATTTTTATATTTGTAGCAGCTACGTTGGAAGGTAGGGTATCGTTGAAACTTTTCGATCACCACCCAAATTTCTAGTAATTTCTTTTCGTGATCGTTTTCAATGTGGCAGGGACTTTAGCTGCCCTTGTGTTTCCTAGACTGACAAGATTTTCCGTCTCTGTTCTGGCCTGTGACAGTGTTCACAGTTGGATGTAGTTTTCTTGTTGCACGAGAAAAACGAGCAACGAGTCTCAGGTCGAAAGCGAGCTGTTTTCGTCGGTTTATTCATTATCCGCGACTCGATCCCATCAACGAATGAGTTTAAATCAAGTGTTAATCTATTTATTTATTTTTTTTTCGTATTTTTTGCCACTCAAACGTTGAGTAATAATAACCGTCGTGTATGTGTACTTGTGGATTTAATAACGGGCACGCAGGATGTAGTGGGGAAAAAACGCGCGAGACAGTGTGTACGAGAAAAAATATTAACAAATGAGCTTGCGATGTGTTACCCTCATGAGAATGGGAAGCTCTTGGTCTATAGATGATCACTTCTACCACAACACATTATCTTTATTATTACCATTATTAGGAATAACGTTGTTGAGTTGTACTCGGTGTTGTATCGCATAGGAATGATATCTCCGTCTAAGGTCAAGCATCAGCAGCACAAGCAACCGTCACGGGACAACTCGGACATCCACTCTCGTATGTCTTTCTTTTTTCTATATTTCTATTTTTTCCCCGAAATAGACACTGCACGTTGTGGACTAGATAACATTCGCACACATGGAAACCTTTTACCGCAAGTTGAGGCGTGCAATGTTCTCGCGTCTTTCTACCTCTATTCCTCTCGGTCACAAATGTGTTTATTCTAGCCACGAGTTGGTATGCGTCCGTGTACGTGAAAAGAAAACACACGTTCTCTACATTCTATGACGCTTCATACCCCACGAGCTCTTAGTGCAAAAAATAGATTAAAAAACTCGTCTTGCCGTGTAAGTCACGGACTTCGAGGAATTTTTTTTTTTTTCGCTTCGCACAATTCTCCCTCCTTGCGAGTTCTAATCAAATTTCATTTTTTTCATAGCTTCAGCGTTATTTTACTCGTTTTTTTTTCATTGTAATTCTGAGAAATCGCTTGAAATTGGAGGTTGCTCCGCGTGCTCGGTTCTCAGTCTCAATATTAATCGAGCGTCGTTTACATCGGTTTCTGTTTTGTACACACTCATTTTCTAAGAACCGCACGTATTTTTTTTGGTTATCGTCTCCACCCGAACTTCCTCACAATTGTCAAATATTTATCGTACTCTTAATGAGGACGAAATGAAAGAAAAACTGCGTTTCCGGTCTATACGCGATCCGTCCTTTGTCTATCAGATTGTGTACGGATTGCGAAATAACTTTCAAGCATGAATCGAGGACGGGCAATCTAAAAGATTTTCTCGTTCTATCGATGTCGCGGCCTTTCGAAACACCCAATTCACTCTAACACGTTGTATTTATTTATTCCGATGAACGAAAAACAAACCAAACACGAACATGTGTTTTTTTTTTAATTTACAGATGTCCGTTTACAAAGAGGCCGCAAACCTCTGGAGAAAAAATCTTTTTACCTAGATATAAAGAATCACAGGCTTTTGGCGAGCTTGGAAGAAAAAATCAAGGATTTGGGCGGGGTAAGTTTTAAAAAGACAAAAAATATTTCATTTTCATGTGTTTTGCCTTTTTATTTATTCATTTTTTTCCACTCTCGTAGCAGCGCAATAGACGAGCAATTTTTGTATTATCCGAATATTCCTGGATAGCCCGGTTCCCCTCGGTGGACCGAATGTAAACTTATCGATTGGTTAACGAGGTGTTCCACGACCGCGTACATATTTCGGGAGCTGCCATATCTCTTCTCCCTTTTCCCGCCAATTCGAGCTTCGGCCTATAAACATATATATACGTAACAGTATGTATGTATATAGGCCGCAGCGAGCGACCCCGCCGCAAGAGCGCATCGATTTATTTTCAAATTCACGTTTCAAATACAAAATCGGTTCGTTGTTAGGGCATTTATAAGCCCGGAGTACTGTAAATGTCGTAAGAAGAACTTGGAAATAGTTCTGAAAAGGCGTTAAACACACGAACAAACTTATGTGAGAATGTTATGCAGTAACGCGGTTAAAAAAACCTTCAAATTCGAGGGGAAATCAAGCGGTAAGCGCGGTGAGGCTCTAGCCGCTAGGCTCTCCCCACAAAGCTCTCCCTCATTTTCTCTTTCTCTCTCTGTTGTTGCTACGCTGCGGGGGACTCCGCCCTCGTTTCCAGTGGCTCGTTCACTTCCGAACGAGTGTGGAAAACTACGTCAAAATTAAGCTCTCGGAAGACATATTTGAAAACAAGGCAAGACTTTTTTGCTGTTGACAAACAATCGGAAAAAATGTATCGGGCCTGCTGAGAGAGTGGAAGACGGAGATAGACAACAAGACAGAAATGAAAGAGGGGCAATGCGCGAACGTGGTGGGGGGAAAGGTGGGGAATCGAAAAGACGCCATCTTGAGACTGTCAATCAAAGTAGTACGCTACTATCGTGAAATTCATTATCTCTGCCGTCACCATGGCTTTTCAAAACATCCGCGAGATCGAGTGGAGTGGGGAGAATTATTGTTTAATTGAATATTGTGCGAAATAAAATGTATGACAAGAGTTTAGCTGTAAACTGTGTATGTCGATGAAAACTTATTGTATATAGGACGTAAAGCGCCGCCACCAGGCTCGAGTCCCAAGCTGTTAACGGCGAATGGCCATTTTGTGCGTGACAGTTCGCGACGAGCGAGAGTTTTCTTGCGTCCTCCGCTCTCGCGCGATTCTCAATTAAACTCTTTTCCTTTCGATCTTCAGCATTAACAATCGTTTTAAAAGTTACGACGATATGGTGCTTTTCCAAATGATCGTTATGGTGATTTTCTTTCCGTTGGGGTTACGTAAACGTTAAACAAAAACGTTGACTTTATACGGGATAAGAGTGTACGTGATATTGCCGGACGTTTAATATGAACATTTCGTGTGGATTGAGTATTTCGTGAAAAACTCTAAAACGTGTTGTTTATCAGTTCACTATTTTAATCGTGAGGATTTCAGAAATTGGGTGAGAAATTTCACTCTTTTCTCTTACGAATCCTTTTTTTTTGCAAGATGCACTGCCGTCTTTCGTATCGTATACTTTTTTACTCTTTCATTTCGATGATTCTATCCACTTCGCCGGAGTGTTTCGTGGCTTGGTAATCTTTGGTTCATTGTTATTATTTGAGGCTCGACGGCCCCGCGGGCTCTCTCTCGCGCCCCCCCCCCTCCCTCCCTCCTCTCTCCGAGTCGTTCTTCCGATACTCTCGCGTTTGCAGTTCCACGAATCCTTCGTGTAGGCGTGTATATTTAGAATGCACACACTGTTGCAGCCGATGCAACGTTTAATGACACGCATACATTTTTATTCGTCTTCTACCTTTTTAATCATACAACTTCGAAAAATTCTTTGTTTACTTTTTCGAAAAAAAAATCGATAATTCGATGATTCTTTCGATGGGAAATCTCACTTTTCTCAAAGGTGAAATTCACCTCTAAACAAATGTAGCAGAGCAGATGGTCTCTACAGACATCTGGTTGTATACAAAATTCATCATAAGAATTTCAACCTATGCCCAACCAAAAAATATTGAATACCAAAAAAAATTACTGTCATGGCAACCGAACAGTTTTCCCAATATTTCCAAAACACGTATCTGCAATAATGTCACTTATTTTTATGAATTTGTTGGACATATTTCCATTGAAAATCGTAACATTTTCGATCATGTACATTTTTTTTCAACTCTGAAGTCCGTCTGACATCGGAGTGACAGCTGTCGAAATAAGAAAAATGACAAAAGCCTTTGCACTGCCGAGCCGATAGTCACAAATATTAACAAACTAGCTTAACGTCATTTGTGGAGATGTTACAGGAATGCAGATCCCGCACCGTACCAATATGTCCAGATTACATTTACATGAAATACCGGAAATATTTCCCACCGAGAAAATCAAATGAAAAAAAAATGTTCTAACATTTGTTCTGAATTTAATTTTCCAGGCAATAGAATTATTTTTAGTGAAGAGTGTGACACTGGTTGTGAGTGATCGAGCAGACCAGTTTGGACAAAACAGCTGTGATAAAAAAAAATGGGGTTACGGCAGTGGAGAGAGCGGGGGACCCCCCTCGCTGAGGAGCATAGAGATCCGAACACCGATATCAACGCCTCCCACACCTCACGGTGGTGAATATCCGCTCTCAAATTCAACAAACATCAGGAGTCAAACTGCCCATAGATCGGTAAGCATTTTAATCCCTCAATCAATCTTGTACCCTCTGTTTGAACGCAATCATGACAGAAAACGATTTTCAATGGAAAGCCTTGAAAATTATACACTTTTTTTTCAATTTTCACGATGCTACGCCATTTTTTTTTTAGTATCTCAATGAGTACAATTATTTTCCGAGTCCTTTGTTTTACTCTCTGTGAAAAAATATTTCTTTTTCTTTTTTTTGTTGTTATCAGAATTTTTTTTCTGTCGCAGAAATCGCGAGCGGATGCAATGTTGGAACGTGCTCTGACACAGCCACAACAGTGTTCCATAGATCCGCTCAACAACGCCCAAAACTGGGGGATACCGATTTGGGCTACAAAGAGACTGCAGGGTTGGCTTGAAAAGATTTACGAATCACTCAAGGACACTAGCAGCTTGAAGCGCAACGCGGAACAGTCAATTACCGATAAGAGTCTCAGAGTGAAGCATCTTAAGAATTCTTATATCAAGTTCGAATCCTTCAAGAGGTAAGATCCAGAAAATAGCATCGTTTCTGAGAGCTTTCGTTCAGGGTGGAAAAAGAACGATGTTATGGTGATTTATTGATTTTTTTTCTGTTCAGGGATACCCGACCTGTGTTTCTGGAGCTGCCAGTCTGGCCGAAATTGAATTTTGACGGTGATTCAGGCACCTGTCCTTTTGATACACGAATACGAGGAAAAAAAGTGTGCAAGGAAGATACTGAACCTTTGAATAAACAAAAGGTATGTTCAAAAACGAGCAGCAGAAATACCTGAGCACGTATTCTCAATTTTTGGAAAGAAACGCTCGTACAAAATTGTGAAGAAAAATGTTTGATTGAGTTTTCTTAATGAGATACCTTTTTTTCTGTCCGTTTTACAGGGCAAAGAAATGACTCGTCGGCCACGAGCAGCGACAGCAACACGTGGTCGTAGGACAGAACAGCTAGCCGCCGGTTATTGTGAAATTTGTCGAATCGATTATCGCGATTTGTCTAAGCATTTGCAAAGCGACAAGCATCTCGCCTTTGTTCGCAACGATGATAACTTTTTGTCACTTGACAAACTCATCAATTCGGGAGCGAATGTCGAGGCGTTCCTTCGGGCAAATGAAGTTGGGTACGTAGTCGAAATCCTGAGCAAATTCCATCGATAATAAATTCAGGAGTTCTCCAGCGGTTGTTTTTTTTTTTTTTTTGGTCGCGGAGAGAACTTGCAGTGTAATGAAAAAAATTCTAACATTACAACTTTGCGTTGAGAAATGCGTTAACCGCTGGAAGATTAACCCTTCGAGTGCACACTGGGTCGTTTTGACCCCAAGAATTTTCTGTCACCGATTGTTTGGCATTTGATGGCAACGAATGTTTTAGAATTTTCGTTGTCGTCAAAAAATGAATTCAAGGCCATAAAAAATGGATTATTCACTACAAAAAATGTCATTACAATAAAAAAAACATAAAATACATATTTACCGGAATACAACGATTTGAAAAACGCCTCGGGTCAGATTGACCCAATATGCACTTATAGGATGCGGGCACTCGAAGGGTCAAATAGAGAAGGAGAATAAAAAATAATAATGAACGATTCTTTACGACAGGCAGGACTGCAACATATTTCCTGATGGGGATAAGAGCCTTGACGGCATCGATATTGACGACGACAAGGTGAAGGAGAGTGCAAAAGCTGACTTATCGGATTTCGCAGTCGAGGACATAAAGATGGTCCAATGTAACGGTGCTCGACGAAATCTCAATTTGAAGTTAAGCTCGTCCCACAATTTGCGTACGCGTTCAAAAAAGGAGAGTGGACATTTGTTGCGTTCCAAAGGTAGTCCGTGGCACGAGGTTTCGGACAAGAATGACAAGTTTTACGACAAGTTGGAGGGTTTTACGATTAAGAAGCGGGCCAAGGGTACAATATGGATCGAGGAGGATGAGAATCCGGTGAAAAAATGTTCGAGAATCGAGGAAATCAAAGAGATCGATAGCGTCGATGATAAATTGGAAAAAGCCTCGTTCACCGAAGACAACAATTTCTCGTGCCAGAGCAAAGAGTTGAGGGATCACGGTACGAATAAAAAAAGTGAATCATTGGAGGAGCGCGTTTTACCGAAGCTCGAAAGAAACGATTTGACGATAGGAAGCGATGTGGAGAACGACAACAGCAGAATAGTGAACATACCGCGATTGGAGAAAGAAACGCGAAGCAACGAAGAGGTCGGCGGTCGAAACTGTGTCCCGAAAGCCGAGGACGTACGAACAATCAGTGAGAATATTGTCGACGAGTGTAAAAATGGTTTTAACGGTTTCGAGCGTGTCAAAGCGCCCGAGAGTTTCCCGGCTTCTCAGTTGCCCGGAAATTCGACGACCAACGATAATAGTGCAACAACAACGACATTGAACCATAAATCACAGTTCCGCGAAAACACAAAGATCGATAGTGGGAGCAGAGAGTTTGAAATAGTTTGCAACGGCGTGGCAGAAAAAAGTGATAAAATGGGACAAAAGGTGGCTAAAGAGGTGAAAGAAGAGAAACCGAAAAGTAGTAGAATCGGTAAAAGGACCGGGCGAGGCTTTCGCGGTAGACCGAGACTTTCGGTGGAGGAACGTCTCATCGAGGATAATCGAGCTTACTACAAGGTCGAGGTTTTGGGCAATAAACTACGATCGAGTACAGGTCCATGGAGTGCAAGTACAACGACGAACAACGGTGCCGCCAAGAGTTCAGCATTACACGATGGTACAGGGAACGCCACAACGGGGACAGGGGCGGATGAAGCGGTTACGACCGAAAATCCAGAAGTTGCAAGGCCCAACGATGAGCCTTCGAGCGAAAAGCCCGTTGTTGTGCGATTCAAACGGGTGAGACGATCGGAATTGTCATTGTTGAGCGACGAGGCTGAGTCCTTTATGTTTGGCGAGCCAAAAAGGGAGGATGAAACGAGCGAGGTAAGTGACGCCGATCAGAGCAGTGTTATGCCAAGAGAGACCGATATCAGCGATTGGGACTTGGGTAATGTTAATACAACGGGGGATAGCATGTTACCAAGTTCAACGATAAATTCTAGTTCGTCGGTGAAGCAGGAAATCATCGAGGATGATTCGCAGGATAGTATGTATGCGGGAAGAGCGAGAAAAAGAAGAAGAACCCAGGCGGAAGCTTTGATCAAGGACAACGAGGATTATTATAAATTCGAAACACCAGGCAGTAGATTAAGGTTTCAGACACCACTGTTGGGTCTGAAGGAACAAACGGAAGATCTCGACAGTCAATCGAAAGAATTGAAAGAGCCAGATGGAAATATTGCGGGAGGGGAATCGGAAACGGTGGAAAAGCTTTATCCGTCCAAGCCATCGCCCGAGATCGAAAAAATGCAATTTTCCTTCGAAGCTGTGCCACGTTCAGAACCATGGTATCAAACTTATCAGAGACAGGATGAGGGCGCCGAATTTTGGCATTATTTCAGTGAGGCTGATGAACGTAAACCATTTCTTTTGCCATACGAGATTGAGAACTTCCACGAGAGACTAGCTAAATTGTGTCAGAAGAGTGACACGCGAAGAAAAAATCGTGGAAGGGGACGCAACGGGATGGGCAGATCACCGCGGAAAAGTCCGCGATGTCACGCTTCGACGCTCGCAATAATGTCGACGATAATACGTAAACGAGAACAGCAGCAACAACCAACAATGAATCTCAGCGTAGTCGAGGAGGAAAGTTTGCCTCTATGTAGCAGTACAAATCGGAACGACACACCAAAACCTGAGGCAAGCAAACAGCAGCAGCAACAGCAACAAGAATCACAACTAGAACAGCAAGCTCGGGACCAAGCAAAATCGGACACTGACCTTGAATTGCGAGAAATCGCGAGAAGCATAGACGCGATGCTCAGTGCCGAAACGATACCCGATCTTGATGATTCTTTCGAGGCCGTGCTGCTTCAACGGGCAGAAGAGAAGAACGTCGAGGGTCCAACGTTACAGCCTGGCCCACCGGCCGATCTTCTCGACCTGCTTGACAACTGTCACGAGTATTTCAATTGCCTGGAGAATTCTTCGTGCGCGAGTTCCGAATGTGGAGAAATGGGTAACAACGCCGAATCACCGTTGAAGAGAAGGAAAAAGCGGAAAAACCGTACGGGCTGGCCGGGAATAAAAATGCGAAAAAAAATGCAAGCGAAGCAATTGATCGACGCTTACGTGGCGAGGGAAAGATTATTGGCGAAAAAAATGAACGAAGAAAACAAAATATCTTCGCAAGCCAGCGAGGATACGAAGAATATTCTGCAGAGATTAGAAGCAACACCGGACGACTCGACGGAGAAGCATGTTGAAGAGGCAAAGGATAACGCACCGCGAGCCGAGACGCAAGAAAGGAATGGCGAGACTATTAGTAAACGAGAAAAATCATTTACCAGTGAGATTACCGTCCCCGACAGAAGCGAACGCGACAATCCAAGAAAGAACAAAGAAAGCAGCGCGATCTTGCCACCTCTTCAGTGCGAAACGGTAACCGGCAGTGAAGACAATTCGTTGTTGCACAACGAGGAAACTTTAGGACGTAAAAGTACATCGTTGAAGGTAAATGACTCGATTTCTCTAGCGAATGATGAAAATCATTGTCGGCCGGATGTGAATAACAGCGTTACGACGAGACAACTTGGCTCAAAAATAGCCACGCGCAAACGTCAACGTGTACACGATACGTCAACCGAAATAATTAATTCCCGCCAAGAAATCGAAAACAATGATAATCTGTACATTAATAATGTCAATTCGACGATCATATCGCGAAAAAATTACAATACGCCGAATGGTATATCAAAGAGACGTCCACCGAAAGATAGTACAACTGCTGTGACAACAGAGGGTCACGATAGCGAGCACATTATAGACCACCACGATGTAACAACGTGCCAAAAGGACTCACTGCTGACGAGGAAAGCGATGAGAACGAGAAAACGTCAGCGTCGTGGTGGTACTCTGAGAAACGAGCTCGATTATGAGGATGAAAATTGCAAGAATGACGCTTACACGAGTAGCATTAAAACGACGAGTAAAACGGACAATTTGCGGAGTGTTAAACGACGAAACAACGAGGCGGTTGCCTCGGAAACACAGGATTCCGACATGGAGTGTCCTCTTGGCGAACGTGTCAGTCCCTCGTTATTGCCAACGACGGAATTACAAAACCGTCGTTCGAGCATAGAGTTTCAACCGGTCGTGAGGATGATGAAGATCGAGGATCAAGTTGAAATGGATCACAGTATTTTGTCGGTAACGGTAGCGAGTAATCGACGCCTGAGAAGCTCCAGTTCGCCGAGATCCAACGTCCAACCCGCCGCTAAACGGTACAAAAAATCCAAAGGTCCTTTCGGACGATGGATTAAAAACAGTTGAAATCGTCGATAGTTACCTCTCGGTTCGTTTTTCTCCCTGCCATCTGTTTTTCTGTGGCTGCGGGTCGACGAACTTTTCGTTGGTCGCCGAGCTTCATTCTTTTTTTTATTCCGTCAAACTGACGATAAGAAACTCTGTTTTAAAAATCGATTCGGTTCGTTCCGAGCCAATCGTTTTTCCCATTCTTGTACAAAACAAACAAAAATGGTATTCGTGTAACGTAGCTTAGTATTTAACACCATTGACATGTAGATTTAGTATCAATACTGTAATGATTATTATTGTACTAAGAGAAAATAATGTTTATGACCAATCGTCGATGTTCCAATGACGAGCGGTCGACAAAATCACCGATGAACATCGTTCTTTGTACATTTATTTGCGATGCGGTTATTGTATTTGTGTTCCCGGCTAGAACAAACATCAATCAATTCTGCAAGTGTTTTTTTTTTTTCGTAATATCTATATACATATATATATATATATCTGTTCGTTCTCTTTTGTATTGAATCTTCATCCAATGAAAATGTAAAATCATCTCTCGCTCTTCGGTGCCACGAGTATCGATTTTCGATCATTTTCCGTTTATATTTATATATCTATTTGTATATATAAGTATAAATATACAAAAAAGATACTCGATCATGCAACACGAATGTCGATGCGACAAATATTCCTTACATTTATTCTACATTTCTTAGAGTACGCAAGACTGCATACAGCTTTACGATAGATTATTGATCCTTTCGTTCTCTATACAGCTTAAGCTGTTTAATTGTATATGTGATTATTGTATTCGGAGAAAAGGCGAAAGACGAAAGGAATCCTACGAGGAATCAATTACCTCAAAACTACACTCTCATTCGACTTTGAAAAACACACACGATGTATAAAACCTCCGTCTCCCCCCGATTATCTCTCCATCTCATTCTCGCTGTTTCGAGATTGACGATGTGGGAAGGGGAGGAAAACACAAAAAGATGAATTATTAAAAATACAAATTTTCCATAAATACATGGAATTTATCTTTTCTCTTCTCTCTTATTACAAATCCCGTTTTTTAATGTTGTCAACAATTTATTTTAAGCAAGATAAGCTTTTGGGAAACAGTACAGTTTGGTATTTTTGAGGATTTTCATTTTTATTGGAATTCAGAGGTTTTTCTTGATATTCAGTCGATTCCTTCGCGTTCCTTGAATGCTGCTTTCAGCACTGCCATTTTTTCCTTCTTCCGTGACATCGAAGCAGATTTCTTGGCGAGCAGCTTACGTTTCTGGTTTTCTATGGAGTCTGGGCCGTTCATCATGTTGTCAAGTTTTGTTATCAATATCTCTCTCGCCCTTTTTTTATTGTCCCATAGACTTCGAGTCTCGTGACACTTGACGACAATACCCGTTGGTTTGTGTTTCAGTACTACAGCGTTGTTCGTTTTCGCTACCGCTTGTCCACCTGGTCCATCTCCTCTGACAAATTGCTCCGATAAATCGTTCTCATCGAGCTGTGGTACTTTTGAATAATCAAATTTTGATTTCATGCTTTTCAACCGTGATTGAACTACGAGGATCGAGTTTGAATCTACACAACTGTTCAGCAATTGTTTGTACGCTGAATTTTCTTTGGATACGCACGAACCAAACTTTCTGGGAAATTTACAATTCAATAACAAGACTTTGGGCAATTTTACTAATAATGGATTGCAACACATCTTGTTATTTACCTCGACAGACTCAGGCTTTTATGCCTAAACTATTCTACCATTCTCCAACGCCTTTTGGCCTTTCTGAAATGCAGGAAACAAAAATTAATATGTTGTCGACGCACTGGAATGTGACTTGAATCTATAAATTTGATATATTCGATTGTTCTTTTACCTCGATGTAAAATTGGATCGTTTTGGTATCTTCTAAATCCTTGTTCTCCACAAAACTTTTTTTTATTCTATACTTGAAATATTTTTTGTCTGTGAATTGTAGATTCTCTCCGTATCTGAGCAGATCCTTGTACAATCTCAGAACTTGTGTTCTCATTTTATTGCTTTGAAAAGAAATCATCGATAGGTTAGGTAATTGCGAAATTTCGTTATTATCAAGAATTAAAATTAATGTGATTATTGAACGAGACGCTTAATTTTTAGTGAGTAGTCTAACCTCAGTTCTCATGGGACAAGTTTATTTTATGTAAATTTTCGTAGTCAGTTTTTTGCTTTACGCAATCGAGAAATAACAAAGGTTGCTGAATTTTTAGGTTAGGACATGGAATTGTTGAGACACGTAGATTTCTAAGGGCTATCAACTTTGTTGCTTACATATTTCTGTGGCATGTCAATACGATACGAGGTAAGATTATATTTTTCAACGGGTATATATTCTTATTTGCATATAATCAGGCAGTGAAACGAAAATTTGTCGATCTAAGAGGTGAATGGCTTCGAAAAACGTAACTTTCAAGTTTTGCAATGACTAACCTGAACTTACGCGACGGCGACTAGCGACAACCGAAAACGACGTAATTATCATAGCCACGAGTTCCACACGTGTTTGTAACCTGGAGCAGCTGTGAAGCGTTTCGAGCAGTTCATTGAAGCAATTTGATTGGCTTGTCGATGGGACGAGGGTGTGTGATTTGTCGACACTTATTCCCTCTCGTTCGTCGTCTAGATTCGATTGCATTCAAAGTGAGCTATTTATATTTTCATAAATGCTTTTGGAAACGCAAAAAATATTCATATATTTGGACGAAATGCCATAAAAACAATCTGAATAGATTCGATTATAGTACGACGGATGGACAGTGCGGAGGTTTTCAAGCAAGAGGCTTCGAAATTTGGCTCCATGACAAATTATTGAAGACCGATTCGACTTGTGAGCCTTCGTCTTTGCTAATCCATTGATAAAATGAAGAATCTGTGCATTAGGAGCTTATTTGCAGTTTGGGAAAATCATCCTAACAGGTGATCGTTGATTTAAAAAATTACCGATCGAATCCCCGGATAATTGTATATTATTCGTTGGCAACAATTGTAAGGAAGAAAACAAATTGATTGGTTCCTCTTTCCGCGATAAAATTTGGCGATTGGACGATGCGACTTTCGAGTCTCGTAAACGTCAAAAAGTGTTTGATGTCGCGTGGTTGTGTTTGGAACAAGTGAGAATAATACAATGACGTAAGCGATGGTCGCGTGATCCGAGCTCGAAGCTTTCGACTGGTTGGAAAACCTTGGCAGACTGACTCCCCCTACCCTTTTTTCCTCAGCAAGGTTTTTTTTTCATTCCCTCCACTTCCTCCTGCCTATTTGTTTCGCTATTAAACTTGGTCTCAAGGTTCGGACCAGATACAGATTCAGAAGATTTTTCTTCAGTCGAGCGCAGAGAGGCGCGCACTAAACTTTGGACCGTGCGTGTTCTTCCGCGTTTCTTCGATTACAGATAATTCAACATATGAATAAATTTTGTAATATTGGAAAAAAAGAAAAGCTCGTCTGCTTATACACATGCATCTTATTATTATTTGTGGTCACAGTGCTAAATGAAATGATAACGATAACGTCGAAAAAAACAAGATATCCCAAAAATTTCGTTTTCTTATGCGATCGATTTTGATACGTGTATCTTTTCATGTTATTATTGTCCTCGCGTGTTGAAATATAGTGCGAAGAAGTAACGGCGTCAAGTCGTCGCGCGTAGCAGCCCGAGAAAGCGGAAGAGAGATAGACGTAGCGGAGAAAAAATTTCGTGCTTGTCAGTCGAAGCGAATTACAGGCGCGCTCGCGCGCGCGCGCGCACGCGACATCATCTATATAGTGTATATTCATGATTTTCTCTTCCACCACGTTTTCATACGATTCCTTATTCTATCGTAAGCGTACAAAGTGTGGATAACGTCCAAACAAGAGTGGCAACTTGGGAACATAACTATCGTATCTTTAGTCTTCCCTCGACACTCGCCAACCGACGTCGACGACAAAACGTATAACGTCGCAAGAAAATAGGTGTTCCACATATATATATATATATACAATATACATATATATGTAGCTCGTATCATAGGCATATAAATACCGTCGAAAATTCGATCTAACGCGATATGACTGAGCCGAATATTGAAAAAATGCATTACACACCGCCTACCTCGGACACCATTCAGACGAAACCATTTCCAATCAGAGGTAATTTTTTTTTCTCCATAAATACGAGAAAATTACGATGATTCTAAAACGGACGTGACACTTCAAAATTCTACGATGATTTCCTCCTTTTCTATGAAAACTATTTTCGTATTTTACAAATTTCAACACGTGCCGGCTGCTCACACATTCCTTTTGTTGATTCATTCTTTTCATATGATAATTTTAATATTTGGAGAGATCCTTCATTTTTTCTAACCTCTATGCGCACTCTATTGTCACATACGTTACGAACATTCCATACGAAGCAAATCGCTCAGAATCGCTGAGACACGTCAGTTGGCAGAATAACTTTGTCAAAAACAATTCCAACACTTTTCTTCGTCTTCTGAGTCTTTCATAAGTGTCGAGGAAATTCTTCATACCCTTTTCATGTTTTGTAACAATCTTGAGACATTTTACAAATCTTTAGACCAAATGAACGATATATAAGAATTTGAGATTCAATTTGAAAAAAGTATATATTTTGTTACAAATATTGAACCATTCTCTTCTTCGTGGTGCCATACTTAAAAGCCATGCATCAATTATTCTCCATAATTTAGGAGTTAGCTCGAAAAGCTTTGTCTCTGAGTGATTTCCAGAACAAGCCAGTTCAAGGCAGGCCGGCTCAGTTAGAAAATTGATAATCACATAAATCAAGATAAAACTGGTCTCACAAGTATTCATTGTACAATTTATTGCACCGTTTAAGCATCGAGCGAGCTTACAAATAAACCATGAAAAATTTCTGTTCCTGAAGCTCTGATCGTCCAACGATTCATTTCTACAACCACGTTCCGTCCTATTCTCAGACCTTGGATCTATTTTTTATACACGGCATTTACTCAAACTGTCCCAAAGAGTTTTATTACCAGAGCGCCTAAATTTTATATACTTTTGACAGTTGACAGTTGCCACTTGTTGCAAATAAACAGATTGGCATGGATATCGATCAACTCTGAAGACGAATCTCTTTTTTCTAAGCCTTAGCAACACGGCATATATTTATAACGTTTTAGAAAATTGTTCTGGACTCGCTCAGGTTTTCTAAAGAGTTATTCAAAACTTATGACAAAGATGTGGCAAATCTGCCCAACGGACACCAACTCGTTAAAGCCATCTGTCAGTTTAAATGTTGTCACAAGTTTGTTCCAAAAAGGCTTGATTTTTCAAGAAAAACATGAGCACACATTATTTTATTGTTGTCGGAGAAGAAAGTGTCACTTATTGAAGCTATTTGAGAAAAACCTTTATCTGCTTTTTGGTCTTTGCTCTGTAACTCGCATAACCGATGGATCTCCTTCACAGTCGTCGGAAAGATAACTTTCTGGCGTGTGATAACTTTTAAATGTCTTTCAGATCATTGGTGCTTTTATAATCAATCGATCTCATTCGTTCAGTCGATTGTATCGAAAAAAGTTTGGAAATTGATTAAAAAAAAATGTACAAAGGAATAACCTCATAAATTTTCAAGTTAGCCATTTTTTCGTAATGCTAAGCTCTGTGGGATTTATTGGGAACGACTTCATAGTAAAATCGTTTTACCACTCATGAATCATGGCACGTCATAAAATAGTAAAGTTTTGTATAGAGTTTCGAACGTGTTACATCACTGGCTGATGATTTTTGTAATCTAATATTTTATAAGGGTTTTAGTTATGGATTAATATCGCTATATTGCGAGGCACTCGATTTTTCATTCGTTGCAATACGTGAACTTCTTCATTGACTTTTATTGAAGATAAAGTTGTGAGGACGGACAAACATTTGCCAAGTTGTAGTATCTTATCAGCTGGTTGAACGTTGGAACGATGAAAATAACTGACATTCCGAATTATGACGAAACATGCACTGAATATATAAATGTAGAGATATGCAAGAATGTTTATTTGTTCATCTTCCAATTAAATGGAAAATCACACAGAAATTTATTTTATTCTTGGCAGATGTTCGACAGTAATTGCCTCTCGAACTGTCGCGAATCTTCCAAATTATTACAACCAGTCTAAAAATAAAGACGACAATCAAGTGATTGGCAATGCTTAATTACTTGATTTACGTTTGAGATCCAAATGCAGACTCGATCGATGGAAATTAATCAAATATTTTTAACTCGAACCTCCCAAAAGTAAATAGCAGCTAAATGAGAATATGTCGAATTTTTTTTTTTGACAAATCAATCTCTTCGTGTCCACGAGTCGATGGAGATGAATGTTTTTATTCGCGATAAGGTCTTAGTTGCTCGTTGGAGTTTATCCGAACCATAAATGAAAATAGAATTCATCTTTTGGCATTATCTCTAACACATTTTATTTTTAAACTCGTTTATTTCACTGTTAACAAATCGCGCTCGATACTTATTCCGCAATGACCGAGGAAGGCTCGAGATCGCATGAATCGTTCGACGTTTCTTTGTGCACGTCCCGCTTGAGGATTTATGAAGATCGTTTGAACTTTTTACACGGTTTCAAGTCTACGTGACAATTAGTGCTAGTTTATTATCTTAGTTCCTATTGAGTCGAATGTATAGATATAATATAAATTTGTCGGAATATTGATAAAAGACGATATTGGAATCCATTCGATTTTTATCATCGATATGGAGATACAATAGAATCGTTGAGGGAGGATCAGTGGATCTTGTATCGTGTCTCAACAGAGGAACTGAAGATACGATCACCGAGTGAGCGTTTTTGTTTATACAGTTAAGCAAAGCGATAAGCGCCGTCAGTACGGCTGGAATAATCGACTCTGAAACTTTTCATCCTCCCAGAAAGAATTTCGTTCCAACCGGCAGATAAAAATAAAATTAAGACAAAAAACAATATTTGTGCATAAAAATCGTCAACGACGCTTTAGAGTTCGAGCTTCTTGTTCGTAATATCCAGTAGGGATGAGTCGTTCAGAATTATTGCTCTTCTTATCTACCTTGAAGAAGCAATACCAGCGTTAAATTCACTTACATATTTAAGTCACCCATCGTTTCTCGAGTAGGTAGGAAATACAAAACAAAATACGAAATTCGTCTTCTCGCCCCCTTCAGAATCAATCTTGGTCTAAGCTGCTCGTATGGATGGCATTAGCGTCTTACAGTTTTTGAGTGAGTTTACAAAGACAGAATAAATACGGAACGATGTTTTTCATTGAGCAAGGATTCAAAATATACGTAGAGTAGTTGCAATTCAAATCACATTTTTCTAACTCGATTGATGGTCTTCTTTTAATCCGCAATTTTATTTTATAAATATCGTCCTCACATATGATTAAGATTCATCAGTAAACAAATAATCAAACAGAAGATTTCACGAGTTCGTTATTTTCGCTGACAACTTTGCCACGTCAATGACACGCGAGGCACATAATTTATCAACTAATTATCCTTGAATTTGCAGAATGTATCAATTAACATTGAAAATTTAAAAACTTTCCAAATATTCAAAAAAAAAATCATTTTTATTATAAAAAATTCTGAATCTTTTTCGTATTATTTAATACTTTTCAAACACTTGCGTTCTGACTTGATGGTTTTTTTCCCTATTTTTCGATAAATCAAACGGCTTTCGACGTCAGGCAAAGGGAAAAGAAATAGTGACTACAGTTGAAGATTTAAAAAAATATATATTTTTAGTGATACGTGCTATGTTTACAACAAACCTTGTGTTTTTCATTAACAGTGTCTTACTAAACGCTGACGTTAACTATACGAATGCGAATGCAGCCATGTACCTTGTATATACGTATATTTATGCAGTCGTGATTTGTTTAATGGGCTTTGAACCACGTAACTGGTTCAGACTTTCGTAATTTTTTCTCATGACGAACCCAAAATCGTCAATTTCCAAAATACCAAGAAAGAGTACGGAATTAAAGGTTTGCACAGGTGATTCGGTTTTTAGTTACTTTTTGAGTAATTTTGACAGCGGGATGGAAAATGATGTTATTTTGGAAAAAAGAAAATGCATTCGAAATTGCTTGTATTGTGGAATGAAGATCTGCACCAAATTGGCGTGATAATTTTCACGAATAATTCTCTTCCCCGTTCAAAGCCCGTACGTGTTAGTTTAGACGCTTTTTTCGTCTGGAATTTGACAAAGAAGCGACGGATTAATTCATGCAGCTAATAAATTGTCATACGAGTTTTTATTCACGTAAATTTTTGTTGATTTATTTTTCAGGGGAGCGAGCAAACTTTGTGAACAAGCCTCATGTTATCGCCATGGTTGGTCTTCCCGCCCGGGGCAAGACCTACATATCGAAGAAATTATGCCGTTATCTCAATTGGATCGGTATTAACACAAAAGTTTTCAATCTCGGTGAATACAGGAGACACGCAACAACGGCATACAAATGCCACGATTTCTTTCGTCCCGATAATATAAAAGCAATGGCAATAAGAACACAGTGCGCCATGGATGCATTGAACGATGTGTGTCAGTGGCTTGAGAGCGGAGACGGTGAAGTCGCTGTTTTTGACGCAACCAATTCGACTTTTGAACGAAGGCAAATGATCCATGAAATAGTCGTCAAGAAAATGGGCTTCAAATTGTTCTTCGTCGAATCTGTTTGTAACGATCCTGAAATCGTCGAACAGAATATCATGGAGGTAAAAAACTGTTTACTTTACCAAAACCGTATTCCAATGAGACGTTAAACGAGAATTCTGAAAATCATCCAAACTGAGTTTTTTTTTTTTAAGTAAAATGCGATACAGATGAAAAGAATTTTTTTCGTGATTACAAAGAAAATAATACGTTCCATTGTTTTCCAACGATGCAATCTCCGATGGCATGAATATTTTCCGTTTTTTATGCATGAGAATTCGAAACATCGTCCATTCCTTGCATTTCGTTTTTTTTTCGTTATCAACTAATTCAAATCTCAATGAAATTTCGTTGAAAAATATTGGCTCGCAATCTGTTGGGTGCAAAAAATGGAGGGAAAATTATAGAGGGGTCTGTGTGCTCGTGTGGAAAGTATCGGATGAAAAAAAATCTCGTCTCTTTGAAATTCAACGAGAGGGACACAGGTGGAAAATCAATAAAATGTAGTACACAAGTCTTTTATGCTCATGCAAATGTGTGTGTGTGTGTGTGTGTGTGTGTGTGTGTGTGTGTCTGTGTGCTCGTCGGTACACTTTGATTCGATCGAGTTTGCACGGACGATGATGATATTACTTTGTTTTTCTCAACTACTCGACAGGTCAAGGTCAGCAGTCCGGATTATGCGAATATGAACAAGGAAGAGGTGTTGGCCGACTTTATGTTACGGATCGAGCATTACCAAGAGAAATATCAACCGCTTGACGAGAACAAAGAAAACGAATTGTCGTTCATGAAGATTTACAATACCGGAGAAAAAGTTTTAGTTCACAAACACGAAGGACATATTCAAAGTCGGATTGTTTATTATCTCATGAATATACACATCGTACCGAGAACAATTTACCTGACGAGGCACGGTGAGAGTGTGATGAATCTTGACGGCAAAATAGGCGGTGATTCGGATCTTAGTGAAAGAGGGAGATCATACGCAAAGGCATTGGCCGACTATATTAAGGAACAGGACATACAGGGACTCAGGGTATGGACCAGTTGGTTAAAGAGGACCATACAAACTGCGACTGACGTCAGTGCGCCACAAGAAAGGTGGAAAGCTCTCAACGAAATTGATGCCGTAAGTGTGGCTCATGGAATGAAAATAGCAAATTGAAAAATAAGAAAAAACGAAAGACAAAGGCAACGATCATGAATTTTATTTTCGGGAGCTCTTTTCCGGGAGCTTCGGGCTTCGAACTCCCTTCCAGCTTCGACGACATGGCCCAGCAGCTCATCGTTTTATTTTATGTTCGAACAGGGCATCTGTGAAGAAATGACCTACGAGCAAATAGCGGAAAAATATCCCACCGATTTCGCCGCTAGGGACCAGAACAAATTCTCATATCGTTATCCACGGGGCGAAAGTTACGAGGATCTCGTTGCTCGCCTCGAGCCCGTTATCATGGAACTCGAGAGACAGGGCAACGTCCTCGTCGTCACGCATCAGGCAGTCTTGAGATGCCTTCTTGCTTATTTCCTGGATAAGAGTGCAGGTGAGATCTATGCAACAGGTATTTGCTTTGTCCCTTCTCCATTCAAGAAATAATTCAGTTTCCCATCACGAATAATCGAAAAAAAAAAAAAAAACTATTGAAATAAAAGTGAATGGCAATTTGTTGTCTGTCGAGGAATTATTTGATTAAGTTTCAAGTTCAATAATAAATGAATTCAGAGTTCTAATAATTTTTTAATTCCTTGACAACGATGTGGAAAATGTTGCATGAACAAAGATCGGTCCATATTTTTTGGAATATACTCATTTTTCAATTTTCAGTATTAAAGCCTCATGATTATGCCGAAAAAATTCATGTTGCAGACGAGCTGCCATACTTGCAAGTACCTTTACACGTAGTGATGAAGCTCACGCCTGTCGCGTATGGATGTAAGGTCGAACGAATTCGGTTGCCGATCGACGCAGTGGACACTCATCGACCGAAACCAAAGGTAGAAACAACCAAGTCGTAAGAAAAGAGAAAAAACGAACGAAAAGCAAAAAATTACAATTATTGTTTCCTCCATTGTATACCGCAAGAGACCAGAGCTTTGATCGATCGATCTTCGAAACATATCCTGCCTGACGTTTTTACTGCTATGCGAATAAAAAAAAACGAATACATGACATTTTCCCGTACCTATCGCCATGTTTATTAATGGTTTCCAAAGGATAGTCTGCATCGTATCGTAGTTGAATGATAAAGAGAGTTTTAAAAAGCACAGCGTGAACCTTTCTCTACACCCCTACAACCTTTGTTCTTAAAACCTTCTTGTGCTAACGTACGGCATCAATATACAGTTAGTATTGTTTTGTACCTACCTTTATCGAATTCATCATCATGCGATGCTTTTGTGCGTTCATTATTCCATTCTGCATGCTTTTCGTCTCGAAGCGAAAACCCTTGAAAGACCCCGTTATGTAAGTTGGTAAGTTTGTTTTCTATTTTTCGTTCATGATTATTTATTTATATTGAGGTGTAAGTTTCAAGGACTTATTGACGTTTTTCTTTTTTTTTCATTAACATCCACAGCAATGTCAATGATTTGCATGTTTTTTTTTTTTAAATCAAAAAACAGTTATAGGAAACTAGACACGTAGACTAGAGAAAAAGAAAATAAAAAAGTTGCGAAGAAGAAGAGAAAATAAAAGAGAGTCATGAATTTCACGCGAGCTGTGGTAAATCCAATGGTTTCTCAATGATTTTTTACAGGTGCCAGGAATGTTGGAAGAGCGCTTCAGAAGGAAATGTCACGAGCAACACACCTGATAACGATGGATTGATTTTATTCCGTGCGTACGGCCATGTTATGCTCGAATCGTCGCGTAACGCGAGAGGAAAATCTTTTCCCGCACCCTGTGCGAACTGAGAAAAAATAAACGAACGAAAAAACGGAAGGAAGCATTTCGAGCAGCAGGCTGCTCTTTGCAGGAGCTTAAATATGGAAAAATAAAAGAAAAACCATTACTTCTATAGTGCCAAAAACGAAAAAAATTTTCTATACGTTTTCGTCGTGACTACAGTAAGTAACAGGATCTAGAGGACAAATTTTAGCACAATAATTAGTCTCTTTGAATGACATGAGCTGCGTTATTATCGTCAAATTAATTTCACATTAAAAACGCTATAGTTCAACATTTCGTATCGACATGAAGACGCAGCGGCGATTAATAAAATGTACAGCACACTCTTCGAACGTATGTATTCGTGTGCGAGTAAAAAATGCCAGATGATGAATTATTTGGTATTTTATTTCGTAAACTGTGATTTTATGAGTCACAACCAGTACAATGTGATAGCCGTGTTCAGAGGATGGTAAAATAACGATATTTACGAATTTAATAGAAAAATTTGAAGAAAAAATGTCGATGACGCGATGAAGAACGGAACGAACTAGGAAGGAGGCTAACTAATTGAGAAAAAATGATCAAATCTTCGTGTTGTTTCGTTATTATTAATTGGGGCTTTTCGATTTTTATAGACATTTCATAATCGGAATAATCGACCGTCCCATATGTGTGAATGTTGATTGAGAAGAAAAAAGAAAGTACTTCTAATCCATTTATAGGATTTTATACGCACGTTATGTATAACGATATAGACAAATTGTCGCTGTATATGAATGTACGCAACAGAGAATGTTATTATATTTCCAAGGCGTTCACCGAGCCGATCTTCGTGTAATTTATGAGATTATACTTAAGAAAATCACACTCTATCATTATTATTATTACTATGAATATTACCACTACGCTGTCGGTGAGGCAGAAATTCCTATTTAACGTATTCGCTCATATTCGAATTTAAATATAAAATATAGACGCTTCAATAAAATTTCTCAATTTGTCTTCAAAATGCTGATATCAATTAGCTTATCTCACAGGATCGACCAATCTTTTTGCAGAATAAAACTGAGTACAATGCATACATTTGGTTGAGATTTTTTTTCTTCGTTTTCTCATTCAAATTACCTTGCCTCTATTTACGAAATTCTCCACATCACCGTCCTATTTTAATGCATAGATTTGTCAACGGACGTTTCGACAAGTACGAATTTGGACAAATAATTGAACAAAATTTCTAGTGGTTTCTCTATCGATAGGGAAACTCCTACCGTGAGAAGGTAAGTAACAATAGTTTTTTCCCGATTTCAGGATTTCTAAGTCGCATGCATGTACTCGAATGTATCAAGGTTTGTGTGATCCTAACGTTTTTCGGGTTTCTCGATTTCCAAGACTTTTCCGAGCGGAAATGAAATAAATAAATCGAGTACTGTTATAAAACTTTGTGTGACTAGTCTATAGAACCTCGGCGAAACGTCACCACTGGATGGTTACTGTTTTAATACTCGCACAAAAATTTCCCTTCAAAAAACGGGAGATTTCTTTTTTTTTCAACCAAGCAGAACGTCCTTTTCTTTGTTTTTGTAAAGTGTTCTTTTTTGTACTCATGAAAACTCAGTCTGCATTGCCCATATAAGAAACAAAAGTTAAAGGGCCTACATAACCTCATACATTTTAAGAGCAATATCGTGTCTCGTCGATTGTAAGGATTTCAAGAAACAAAAAGAATTGTCTCTTATTTGTAATGGACTGATGCATCAATAAACATTTAGTTGCCCGAAATGTCATGCATCACTGCAAAATGAGTTAAACACCGGTCCCCAAATGCACCTCTCCTCTCTGTCGGACTCATCGCGACTCGGCGGCTTGCGGCTTCTCTCATTTACTCATTTACATAGAGGAGGATGAGGGAAGAGACGTCCCCCAGACCCCTGACTTGGTTGACTTACATAAACTATATTAATATTTTCTTCAAAACTTTGGAAATCGTAGCGTGGTGTATGGTATTGTTGATGAATCGTTTGGTAGTCTACCACTTTTTTCAAAAGGAGGCCGCGTTAGTCACGTTAATTTACCAAATCAGCGAACTAAATGGAAGAAGTAGAGAAACACTTACACTTACCAAAAGTTCATATTTATTGGACTGTAATTACCAGACGATTTTGTATTGATTAAGCATGTAATTTTAATCATTCCGCACAAAATAAATTTACATGTTGACCATTCTTGCAATACTTTGTAGACACTCTACAGGCAGCGCGTGTGCTATACTCGGTATGAAGTATATAGATATACAAATATACAAAACATTTGACGGAAGAATAACGCCCATAATGCGTTGTTGATAGCGATTTTGTTATTGGTGTTACCGTGTCATTCCTCGAGGGCAACAGGCAGGAAAATATACGCGATTGTCATCAATAATTGAATGGTATAAGCGCTTGAGTTTCCATGAATTACTAGAGTAGATTTTGCGTTATTGAAATACGATTCATCGAAAGTAAACGAAGTATGACCGATAACTAAACAGCACATGAAAATAAAAATCGCGGTATTATTCAGCGAATGTAAACAATCATCACTTTCAGTAAAAACACTTCAGATATAGATCGAGAAAATAAATACAATCAGCTATTTTTACTGAAGCGTTTACAACTCTCAAAGTATTCGACGTTTTGGTTGAATCGTGCTGCTGCGGTGAAAAAAATATTGGAAAATCGTAAACGCAACAATGACAACACAGAGAGCAAAAACTCGACGACGTCGGGTTTGCCATGATTCTCCGGTGGACAACAGTGCTGAAAATAAGGACAGTCTCGAAGATGCTCTTAATTGTCACGTCGAAATCCCTTACGATATTTTAACAATAATCTTCAAAAATCTAAATGCCAAAGATCTGTACAACGCCGCTCAAGTCTGCAGGTATGAACAAACTTTCTCATTTTTTTCTGTAATCCTTTTTTTGTTGATGCGGCTCTGAAGAAGTTGGGATACCTGGTGCTTTAGTGCGATTTGAAAGTAATGATTCATGTCTGGAAAAATTGTAGATGCTGGCGCGAAGCAGCTAGTATTGAAAAGAGGATAAGGGTCGCTAGGCCCCTTATATTATCGGCCAAATTGGTGAATTCCTGGAGAAACTTGAGCCCAGAGAAACCATTCATCGATAATGTCATGACAAAACCATTATTCGGTTTCGTGTTCACTCAACTTGATCTTCTGCTGAACCCTGCCTTGAAAAACGAAGGTAGCCATTTACAAAATGTATTTACTTTTCGTTATCATGCAAAAATGATGTTTTTTTTTTGTCAATCGACTGTTTACAGTATTCTCGTAATAGGCAATAAATATTTATTGAGCAACGATTGAAAAATTTTTCAAAGAATGAAATAAAATTTGAGTAAAAATTAAACAATATGTTCGCATCGTTTTTTTTTGTTTTTACAGAGTGTCCCTGCAGAACTCTGCCATCAAAATGTTCTCTCCTGAAAGTGGGAAGTAATGGAGTCGTCAATAATCATTTGGAATTTACAATGACATATGAAGCTGTGCTTCTACTGATGCCACACGACAATGATATCTCAATAGACATTGTGTATAATCCTCTGGCTCTTCCCAAACCAAAAACTCGAGCTCGGAATCGTCACAACAGCTCGGAGGATGAAGATTGGCAACTTACTTTTCCAGATCCCGGCGAAAAATATCGTAGAAAATTAAAAAAGTATCCGTTTGCCAAGAAAAAAGTGAAATGCTTTGTGCTTTTGTCAGATGAAGATTTACCATTTGCCGCAAATATCTTGGACGTCGTGCCAAGGTAATCGATCTTTCAAGAATATTTACTGAATCAGCTTTCAGGGTATAAATCGGGGTGAGCCTATATCGAATTTTCTCGAATTTTCGATTTACTTTTTCTTCGTTTTCAGCGATGATCAACGAACCATTTCAGGCTGCGTAGCAGGGAACTTGAAATTATGTAAAAACAGCGATGGAGAAAAGTTCTGCAGCATGTCATTGGGATGGTTCGCGATGATAATATCGGGGGCGAGTGTAAGAAGCTGGACCGCTGTCCTGCCTTCTGCTCTACGCACCAAGGAAAAAGTTCTGGAAAAACTTAAGAAACTACGAGAAAAAGTGGTGCTTCAAAAACACACTGTGGCCTTTATGTTCTCGTGCGAAGGTCGCGGAGAACGAATGTTTGGGGAGCCTAACGTAGAGGCGGGTATCTTCAAACAATTATTCCCGGAAGTGCCATTAGTCGGATGCTCGGGCGCTGGCGAATATGGCAACTGCTCTATACGTAAGTTACTTTCCTACAAAGAAAACCCAACTTCCAGCAAAATTCCAATGGCAACTATAGCCTCGTTTCTTCATCCTTCTCGAATTTATTTTGTCGATCATTCAAGGTAGAATGTCATTTTCAATTCCACGAGCAGATCGGGGATGCTTTACACTCTTTTCGAAATTCATAATATTTACCACTTGAAACTTCACTCAAATTATTTGCTTCAATTAAATTTTGCGAGATGCACTGATTGCAATGATTAACCCGATCAGTTTATCGCTTTTTCGACACCACTTAGGTTTATCGTGGGTCGCTGAAGATCCAAGGTATGTTACAAAACGTAATTTGCAGTGAAAAAATCTGAAAAAATTCCTGAACACTCTTGAATACTTCTACTTTAACGGTACACCACGCAGATTGCAAAAAAAAAAAAAATATATTATTTTTTGCCGTAAACACACCCACACCCCGAAAATGCAGGCTTCCACTGAAAAATGGCTTGGGTCTCCAGCGACCCACGATAAACAAATCGGGTTAAAGAAAAATGATTTGAAGGTAGAAACGTTCCTGGTCTCGTCGGACAGCTAACAAATAATTTCAATGCATAAAAAATATTGCAGAACGTATGACGAGACTCGATCACCAATATTCCACCGTATTCATGATTGTGACTTACGGCAAACTGTCGAAGAGTTCTTGATCGGAGAATCCGAAAAATTCGATAAGATGCACAACTTGGAACGCATCTTTGTTGGAATTTTTCATCAGGAGCGCGTGCATGGACACAAGATTTCCAAAGACAAGTGATTCGTAGAGCAGTATAAAAGAATGTGTTTCATTAATAAAAAGTGTTATGTATGTACATACAAATATTTTTGTACGTTCACATCTACAACGTTCGTTTCTATTTTTACTTTCAACGCCATTTTATTTCTTAATCGTTGCAAAAAGTCAGGAAATGGTTGTTTTATGCTTAAAGTATTGAAGTGCAATCTTCAACAACAAAAACCGTGGAACTGCAGTGATAGGAATATATCCGGTGCAAGCTGACTTGAAGATGTTTGGGTTTATACAGTCACATGCAAAAATACAAAATAAAAATTAAAAAAAAAAAACAATTTTAAAACGAAGAGTACAAACTTTGAATGTTAATGATGTCCGCGTGCAAACATTAGAAATATAAGATAGAAATTTACATATCTGTCGCAAGTGATAAGGTTTACCTCGACCTATAACGTACGTTTTATTTCCGGCAACAGTTACTCGAAAGAAAAAGAAAATAGATTCGCGACATTTGAAGAAGCAGCGTAACAATTATAGTTGCGAAATACAACAAATATTTGAATTCGACTTTTAAAAAACTGGTGCCACGAAAATTGGCTTTTAGTAGAAATATTAACAATGTGCCAATGTCCATTTTTGTTATTTTGATATCAATTTTGGAAATTGAATTTTTTATACATGTAATCACTCAAATCGTGAACAATGGAATTTAATGAAATTATTGGGATTTTTTGGGAAGGACTGTACGATCACCATTAATTAGGCAGCCAGTCTATTCGTCAGGTGAACGATTACTAGCTGAGATATTGCTCGACCGCTGCTTGGCAGTATTTCCGCATGTAACGATAAAAAACAAGAGATAAACCTTACAAACTGGGCCACAAAGAGAGACAAGGACTAACATGGATTTTTCTCTCTCACAATATCTTGGGTATTTATAAAAAGGTTTCGTGGGCCCATATTTAGGTTCAGTAATCCCTGTGGACGTTGTTAAATCAGCGAGAGTTACCCCCACGGATCAAAGTTATTAATTCAAGATTGCCTGGACCTCGAATCACAACTTTCTCATTTATTCTGTTTAGAGAACCTATTTTTCTAACGACGTACCAATAGGAATATGCAATTTTTAACTTCGCTTTCTAAGCTGATTGGTCTGATGAGCTTGCTGCAAATTTGTGAGGTCCGTTCCATCACGCAAAGTTCATTGAAAGATCGTTACGATGGATATGGCGAAGACTGGATCTTCATGCCAGATGGAGATGAGAAACCACAAGTTGCCATACTCAAAGGACAAGAACCTGAATCTCGAGGAATATTGGACGATCAAGCGATTCACTTCCTTCTTTTCACAAGGTATTCCAATACGTTCACAATTTATTTATAAAATTATCATCACAATGACAGTAACAATCGGTTTTTTTTGTTCAATACTTTTATTCTTTATTTTCCACTCATCGTTTTATCATTTTATTTTTCTTCCACGTTTCTTCGGTATTTTCGAATTGAACATTTTGGTTTATCTGTAGATCGATAAACAAAATGCGCTACTGGAATTTTCTCAATGATTACGGGAAGGCAAACATTTATCTACGAGAGATACTTATTGATAGTGTACTTGAATGTACAACTTGTGATATGTCGTAATCGATAAATCCCCAGATCAGGCCCGGAAAATGGAACAGCGCTGTCCATCAACGATACGGAAACTTTGAAAAATTCAGATTTTTCACCATCTCGAAAGACGAAATTCATAACTCACGGATGGAAATCGAGTTCGACTGGCAAGGGGTTGACCGACATGAAAACAGGTAACGAAATATTTGTATTCGAATGAATAAATGTCGAAAAGAAGAAACAACAAGTATTGTAAGAAAAAAATTTGAATCGATTCGAAACAAAAAGGAAAAAGCATTTCGTGGTTCGACGAGTTACGTTTTTTTTTTTAGCTTATATCAACCATGGCGATTACAACGTATTTCTGGTCGATTGGGAGCCCTTGGCTTCGAGTACTTTTTATCTCGGACCAATGCGGAATACCGGAAGGGTCGGAAACGAAGCTGGTCGTTTCATCGATTACTTGGTCGAGGAAACTGGCTTGAAAACCGAAGACGTTCATTTCATTGGTACTGAATTTTGCTGAAAATTTCATGAGGCAACGAATTTACCCTCTGCCAGCAATATTTTTCAGACCTTCTGTCCGCACACTGGGGATTTTTAGTTTCTTAGTCTTACCATACGTTTCAGGCTTTCAAAAAAAATGGAAAAACATTAGATTCAATCTTCAAACCATTCTTGGAAACATCCAATAGACTGTCTCCTGGAGAATCTTGAATCAGGAACGACAAATTCATTTAAACGCTGTATTTAGGCGACGACTTGAATAACCAACTAAATCGAATGTGCACCGGAACAGGACACTCGCTAGGAGCTCACGTGGCCGGAAATACCGGAAGCTCTGTGACTTCCGGGAAATTGGGTCGAATCACTGGACTAGATCCGGCTTTACCAGGTTTCCACATTCTGGCAGCGTCTACTGGACGTCTTGATCAGACCGATGCCGATTTCGTCGACGTTATTCATTCTTGTGGAGGAATATTGGGTTGGCTACAGCCCATAGGCGATGCTGATTTTTACCCGAACGGAGGAGTTGCTGTACAACCAGGATGCTGTTGCGTAGCAGAAATCACTGGTAAACAAACATTCCACCAATCCCCGGACTGAATTTTCGATGTGCGATTACATCGATGAAAGTCATTTCCGTATAAAATGAAAAATCGTGAAGTCTCGAGCCTTTTTTACTCTAAACGAAGATGTAAAAAAATTCAAGAAAATTATCTTACAAATGATACAGAGGCTTGCAGCCACGGGCGTTCGTACGCTTACTTCACGGAAAGCATAAATTCGGGCACTGGGCTCCAAGCCACGAAGTGTGACACATGGGACCATTTTTCGAACGGTGCCTGCGAGGAAAACGACGCTGTATTGATGGGAGAACATCTCGACAGATCGGCAAACGGGACGTACTTCTTGAAGACGAGATCGGAGCCTCCGTACGCGTTCACGGCCTCGAAAACGTTTATGGAAGATTGCGAAGAACCTGGTGGTTGGAGTACGGACGCGGATGGTTTCCGCATTTGCGGCACGAATGAAATATGAGTCACCAATTTTTATACGCACCAATTTTTTCATCGTTATCAAACTTAGACTAATCGAAAAATAAAAAAAAATCACCAAAAAATCTTTCCACATACCATCTTTTTTATTATCATAAATAATATCTCATCTACAAAGAAAAAAATCAATCGCTCGTCTCAAACTGAGACAATGTTTACTTTTCGCATCCCTATTAATAAAAATAATCATTAAAATATAGTTTCGTGTTCGTGTGTGTGTGTATTTTATGTATAAAACCGCTGGTGGTATGAAAAAGCGAGATTTCGTTTTCGAATAATAACAGCGGTTAAATCGGTTTGTAGAGAAGTGTCGTGACATATTTCTTGCGGTAACGATGCGTTGCCGAAAGCACCATTACGCTGTCCTTGATGCTCAGAGCATACAGGTGGTTCAACATTACGTGATTCGGTTCAGGAAGCAACGTTGGTTCACACTGCAGACGAAATTGTGAAGAAATTTTGATTTCAAATAAGTTACGGGTCCTCCAGTATTTTAGAGACAGTTGTTAGCATAGAACTTTCACACTCACGGATAATGGGGTGTCTTTGTTGAGAATAACTTGCAACAAATGAGGTGGCAAAATCGGTGGACCTGCGACTTTTTCCCATGGTTTCTGCGGAGGTATGTCCTGACCATACTCAGCTTGAGCACTGCTCGTCACACCCTCGCTGTCTTTTGCCAGAGCTTGGAATACCTCAAAATCCGATTTCTTCACCGAGACCATATTGTTCTTAGCACCAAGACCATTATCCACAATTTTCTACGGATCAAAACGTATTTTTAGTTTCTAAGATACGAATGTACAAAATCGTTTCTCGTTTCACTGTTTCCTACTCATTTTTGCTTTTTTTTCTTTGCAAGGAAGGGGGACAATCGTTTTCTTACCAAGCCAGGATCGTGTCTCCATTCCCCGTCAACATAAAACTTGTATTGGTGCTCTCCTTCCGGCAAATCTATTATAGTCACAAAATCGCCGTGACTTTTCACCATTGGCAATGTTTTCCAACCAGAAAACGTGCCGCTTATGTAAACTTGCTTGCCACCTCCTTCCCACTTGAAAACTGTAGGTAAAACTTTACTGTCCGATACTTTAGTGCCTTCGGACACAGTGTTGGAGCGAGGACGCTGGGGTCCAAAATTATCACCATCCTACAAACATTATTTCCATACAATTTAATTCAAAATTTAAATTTTCTCATTAACCGTATAGGAAGTTTAATACAGAAATTATGACAAAATAATTTTTTTCATCGAATTTGTCGCTGGAATTTCGTTCATTACCCACAACTAGTTTCTTTTTAAAAAAAAATGATAAGAGCATATCGGCAGTCGTATGCCTCAGATTTGTGGAGATCTATCGAGTCTATTATGTAATAGGTGCCTTAATTACGATAGAATATAACGAATGCTTGCTCGGCAAACCTTAGAGAAATAGGGTTCCTCCTCCTCGTGCGAAGACTGGAAGACAAGCTTTTGGCTAGGCTTTTTGGCAAAAACAAACGCTTGACCATCTTTGCTGGGCGACGGAGGAGGATGATCCTTATTGTGTCTGTGACTATCCCGCGCTACTGTACCGCCATGATGATGATTGACCGGTTGATTACTTCCTGCGTTACCCATTGCTCCTCAATGACGCGTTGATGGCAAGGGCTCGATTAAACACTTCAAACAGAAATGAAAGCAAATCCCAATGTCGAAAATGCATCTTTAGGTCATAAGAAGCATGCATTATTATTAGTATTATTATTGTTATTATCATTGCGACGACGATTTGCGTTTTCGTCAGTTTTACGATCAGGTAGAAAAAAATCTCAACTCATTTTCGATGAGTGAAATAAAATTCACGTGGACGTTTCATATTTTCACGATCGAACGAAAGATCGTACGTTTCCCATAGGAAAGATGGTGGAATTATGCTGTGTCAAGATAAGATATTTTTTTTATCTTACGGAGTAGCTAATGTATTTTTTTCTTATCAGTATCAAGAAAGTCCATTGTTTACATAAACAACAAAAATGTAATGTTAGTGCCAAAAAGCATAGAAAAGAAATGAGACTCACCAACAATGCAGAACAGTGCCAAGTTCACATTAGGCACGAGCTGTATATTCCACCATTCGATGGTTAGTTTGACGTGTGTCAGCAAAAAAAAATAATATTATTCCCAGTTCTTTGATCATCAGCTGATTCGACGACAAATAAAACTTGTACCAAGGTTCTGGCGCGCCGCTGCTTCGCACGCTCCCGCTGTCTCTGTCACTTTTTTTCTACAACACGATATACGACAGACGAAATGGTGCAGTGCGTAGAGGCAAAAATGTATGAATAAATTTTATGACTACTCAAAGGGTAGGGAAATTTTATCCCAACATATCGTAAAGACAACTTTTGCTGCTATCAGATCAAATTTATTTCGCAACTTCGTATGTGCATAATTATGTGAAAACGAAATGTTTCGATTTTTTCAATATAAGATTTTCGTCGAAGTCAAAAATTTCCGACGATACATTTATTTTTCGTTCCTGTAGAGTTCAGCACGAATGTCACAACACTTCTCATTTGAGACGTTACATACGATTTCAGACTCGCCTTCACACCTTCCTATTGTTTGTTTGCTTGCGTGCTTTCTCTTTCTCTCTCGCTCTCGAGACGTAACTTGCGATCAAAATACGAAATTGTGTTGTCGTTTCAAAGTAAATCGCGTGAATCGTCTTCGTCTGCTTAGCCCAAAACCCAAAAGTGTACAAAAGTTTACGTAAAACCTCTCATATTTTTTCTCTCGTGTCTCTGGCGGGGATTCGATGTATTCAGTGTGGTATATTACCGACAATATACGGATTTAATGAAAACTCTACATGCTTCCTTCACTATCGACCGCCACGTGTACCGTCTTGAACACTATTTCCATATTTCAAATAAAAATTTTATACTAAATGTCAAACATATACGATACAATTGCGGTAGAATATAAACTGTTTTCACTCTCATAACAACGTATGAAAGAAAAACAAAAACAACTCTACCAAAGTGGATAATCGTCCATGTTCGAACAATGGCGCAAATAAAAACATTACCCTTGTATCCGGGGGCAAAATTCATTGTTATTGATGATGGTAGGTTAAGCACGGAGCACGTACTCATTACATTATTCTTTGAATTGAATTATTCCAAATTTACAACGTTAATTTTGAGGAATTGTGTAAAAATTATTCTAGCAAGTGGGAAAAATTGATGTTTTAAACTATTTCTTCTTCCACGATCTAAACAGTTAATTGTTTGAAATGCAGGACAAGAAGTGATGCGCTCACAAAGCCTCATCCTAGGCTGGTTGCAAATGTGGAACGACAAGGGTCTTGGCAATACGGTTGAATTTTTATTATTTTCTGGACCAAAGTTTGTCTATGAAAAATACACTGAAAATATAAAAAATATTGATTTGAAACTGCACGATTATTACACGGTGTTTGTGGAGGACGAAGATAAGGACGATGTTGCAAAGTTGGAGCGCATAGTAAATGGGAACGTGCTTCAAGTCAATTCGGTCGTAATTATAGATTGTCTGAGTTCTCTCATCCTATCGGTTGGATTGTCCAAGGCACTGCGCTTTGTGGAAAAATTGAGTTTTCGTTGTGCCCAAATGATTTGCATATACCGAAGAGATTTTTGTCAGATGAAAATTCCACGCATCGAAACTCTGGGCACGACTTACGTACGTTTGGAAAAATTGAATTCGTACGCCTCACAAAGGGACCATATTCAATACCAAGTTTTATTGAACCATCGGAAACAAGGCGGAGGGATTTTGAATCACAGAGTCCATATTTTCCAAGAGTTCATTTCGGACACTTGGGAGATCGTGAGAGAAACAGTTCCGAGTCATAGCACGCCCGAAATGGTTCCTAGTGCTCAACACATGCCAGAAAAACCTCAGGCCACCTTTAGGATTGAGATGAATGCTCGGGAACAAGAGCAAAGGAAGAACACTCCGCTACCGTACAGCTTAGGAGCAACGACACAAAACGAGTCACAAATACTTTACGAACCCGACAGCATCGACGATTTGGACGAGGAAGATCCAGACGACGATTTGCCATTCTGATTGCAACAAATTTCGCTCTAAATGTCATGCAAAAATTCAACTGCCGATTAATTCTTATGGTCGCTGGATGTACACCAAAAGAAAGGCGTATTTTTTTTTTTACTGTCGCGTATTTATTGTTAAAATCTTTGGCAAAAATACAAGTGACGCGAAAGGCCAACACATCTCATAAAACAGCAATAAAATATATGCTTATTTCACAGCTGCTCGTCATGATTATTTATCTCTTTCCTTAAGAATCTCTCGTATTTCGTCATTCGTTCCGGCATTATATTTCCATGTCATATTGTCCTATTTTTATTTCTAAAGATTTAGAGTGATATTTTATCGACACAATCACGTCGATAGAACTGTGGAATGTGGGATTTCCTAAGTTAGAGACGATTCGTCGAATACTCATCCATTCTCATTCCTTTTAATCTTCATCTCGATACTTTCAAACATTCCTACTTGTCACAAAATATATTATTGATAAATACTATTATATGTGCTTGGCAAAACATTGCATAGTTTTGGAGCCTCCTTTTACTCCATGCACCAGACCGAGAACGATCTCTTTCTTTCTAGACCGAGTATACAGTTTTCTATAATAAACAACAACAAAAAACAATTTGGTAACACAGTGATTACTGTAGTAATGACTCAGTTTGATTTGATCAGTAATGATTCAGTTTCTCTATCGCGTAGCAGCTGCAGGAAATTCCAGAAAAATTATAGACTCTCCTAGACGTTAATTTCACCTTTAACAGAGCTATGGTACAAATACAACCTCGAAGGAACATACGATACAACATTTTTGATCGTAGGGGATAATATAGTTTTCAAACTTAAGCCACGTACAAAAAATATATCCAAGACATCCGATTAATCGGTCGTCTATTTTTTCGAGCCGTGCGGTAACGTAAATGATTTGAAAAATAATAATTTGTTGAAAGCTTAATTAAAGAAATCTCTTGAAACATTGGCATTCTGTGATGATTTCTGCAGGTCTACGTATCGAATCAGATCATGATTACTTATGTTTGAACAATTCATCAAACTTACTTCACACTGCGCAATAAGAGACTAGCCAAACTTTTCTCCAGGTATTTTGTGCGAGAATAAACCCAGCTCTTTCCGACACGATTGAAAAATCCATACAAAATTGGCAAAAACTATTTTCCAAAACAAGAACAAATTATCGCACTACCGATAGTTGGAAAATAACTCGAGCCCAGAAAAGAATAAATAAAAAAGTTATGCACATCGAATAGCAAAAATGTTTGCTACCGTGTCGTTGAATCTACTCAAACGGATATGCAGAGTCGTACGACAATTAATCCCTTTGATTCTCCAATCTGTATCCCTTTGGCAAGATTTATGTAATTGAGATCGTTCGAAAATACTCCATGAACCAAAGTTACTACCGAAAAATGGAATCATCTCTTGTGTGTGTTGTGGATTCGCGCGTGTGTGTGTTTTCTTGATAAAAATCTGCTTTCACCCGTTGAAAGTGTACAATAAATTTTTATCTTGAAAGTGTTGATTCCCATCGATATGATTAACGACCCGACTCTCGAGAAGACATCGACCATAACGGACTGCTTCTTCCCTACTTTGGGCGAT
The DNA here is from genome assembly GCA_963921915.1 of Hyposoter dolosus. Taxonomy (NCBI): domain Eukaryota; kingdom Metazoa; phylum Arthropoda; class Insecta; order Hymenoptera; family Ichneumonidae; genus Hyposoter; species Hyposoter dolosus. Next base: position 11,833,126 of record OY998130.1, on the reverse strand, counting down.
TCCGGCTTCGATAAGCCAATCAACGAGATCACAACCCGTGAACGCTCCTTGATAAACTTTCAACAATCGTCTGCGACACATCGCTATTCGATTCCGACATTCAGTCAGGTGGCACTGCTTGAATTGATCCCGAATAAATCGCGCCTCGATGCTCAGTGAATCTTCATCCGGAAGTTTGAATTCTCGAGCTGCAATAAAATCACAAAATAAATTCAAAAAAACATATCAAGAATGCGAATTATTGTAGAAATGATTTTAAAAAACTGGGCATTTTTCAGGCGTTCTCAGTTTTATAATAAATTATGGTAATTTATTCGCTTCCAACATTCACCATTAATATGAGTTTTTATTGAATTACCTTCTCGCCACTCCCGGCAACATTTCTTTAGCCACTTGCCAATTCGGCCGAGTCCTGGGTCCAGACCAAATATGGCGAAAGCGATCAAAGATTGTCCAAAGTTTAGAGCCACGTCTAAGAATGCCATCTCTGCATAAACTCCGGTCAATTGTTCCATGATTAACATTCCAATGCTCAGAGCTAAACCCTGTTGAAAAAATATCTCTCAGATCAATGAGAACGATCAAACTTTGAGGGGCTGCAGTTGTTAAAGAAATATTAAAAAAATATTCATATCGATAAAAATCGACAGACAACTCACGGTGAACATTGAGCACAAAAGAAGAATTAAAAGTACTAAATGTCGAAGAATTTGTGGATCATCAGAATCATCAGCATTCACCAGTGTTTCGGACAGCAAACTCTGCTGAGATTCCATCGTTCCGTTAGCCGCACACAAACCATGCGGAAAACGACATGCTCCGTCAAAACCGCAATTGCCACTGAAATAGTCAAAATCTCTATGAATTTTCTTTTTTTTCGTGGGATAAATTGAGTATGAAAATATTCTGGAACCGATTGAGCAACCTTGGTAAACTGTTGGTTGGTGAAATGAGATCCTCAACGTCAATCACGTTTCTGTTTTCAACAATGTTCCTATTGGTGACAACTGTTTGTTCCGGGGTTTCAGTGCTCGTTATTATATCAGTGTACACATTGTTTCGTCTTTGATAACGTTGATGCAGTATCAAGCAGCCCAACGTGACTGTAAAATAACGAGAAATAAAGACATTGATTGAGAGAACCTGAAGAATCAGAATTTCATAGAGATGATTGAAAAATTTTCTCCAATTTTTATTCTATTGCCGAGCTAGGGAATTTCAATAACATTTCTGGCTTAGAAACGTTTGCAATTCATTCTCCCAAAGGAAATAAGATCGTATTTAAATAAAATTGGTTTTTGTTTTTTCAAATCGCATCATTCTTACCAATAAAGCAAAACAGCAACACAAGTATCGACATTGCTGCTTGCACTCTGCCCAATTGAAAATTAGGATTTCTCAGATCAAAATTCGCCGGTTGTTTCGGTGTTACGAACACACACATCACAGCAACGATGAGAAGAGGAATTCTGTACGAGAGCAAAATCCTCAAATCAATGATTGATGAAGAGAAAACGAATTCACTTCTCAATGCTACGAATTCCCTCGAAACTTTGAGCGGTTTTTTTTCTCAAAATTTTCTCGAAATTTCTCAAGCTTACTGCATTTTTGACAGCATGGAAGCTTTTTCTTGGATTTTATTTTATTCTCGAATTTCGTTAATTGAAGAAAAAATTACGAAAATCTGCAATTTTAAGAAAATAACTGTAAACATATGAACTTACGCCCAGGCCAGAGGGACAAACCATCTTTGGACACCCTCAACGAAAGATTGGGAACGCGCAGTTAAAAACAGGAGTGAAGCAGCCAGCGCAGCTGTCCATACTCGACTCGCGTATACACCGCCAGTTATGAGTACAAATTGAATATACCTGCGCGAATGAAGGAAAAAAAAATTATCGAATTGTTTCCATTAACTCTTCGAGTGCCCACCTGACCCAAGGAGTTTTGAAAATCGTTGTATTCCAGTAAATATTAATTTTTTGTTTTTTTTTTTTTTGTAGAGACGTTCTTTGTAGTAAATTATCCATATTTTATGCACCGAAAAATTTTTTTTGTCGGAAACAAAAATTAATTACCAACACGTCCGTTGCCATTAAATGGCAAACAATCAAAAATATGGAAAATTTGGACTCTTCAATCCCGTCGTTTTTTTTTTCTTACCATAGAACGGAGCCGGTGCTACTCGAATCCAACTTCGTCCATATTATCACACCGATCGCGACAGCGAGCTAACAATAAAAATAAATGGAAAAAAATTGGATTTGAAAATTGGTCGCAGAAACGAAGGAAAATTCGATACGATTTTAAAAAGTGTTATAATTGGCATTTCGATTCGAATCATTTGAATTAAATTCATTGTTTATTGTCCACAAACCTGAGCAATCACGATAGCAAGAGTGCATCGATGAAGAACTCTCTTGTACTTTTTCCCTTCGAGTAGAACGAAACATATGATTAACCACACGCAGGCCGCGGTGGAAGCTGCGCTTATGTCCATGGAGAATGTGTTCAACTGCCGTGCATATTTGCTCGGAGTTACACCATCGTTGATAGCTGTGATGAGTTTCGCCGAGATGAACATTAAAGGAGCGGATAAAAATGTACAGGCGACCATCGACGATGCTATGAGATCGATATCGAGGTTGTACCGCATTGTGAAGATAAAAAGTGCTGGTGCTGTTGGTATAGTGCCATAGAGAAAACCGTAGGTGCTCAGATCTCTCGTGTCCGTTTCGTTTACTCCGGCGTCTAGTAAAATCACTGATTCTCTAATCACGAGCGGTAGAACGAGTAATTTGATGCAAATCAAAATTCCCGGTATCACGAGAGCTACACCCTTAAGGGTATGGACTTTTCCAACCATCATGAGACCGAGAAGAAACAAAGCACTCGCTGAGAAAGCATTGCCCAAAACTTCGAGCGTGGATTCGAGCATTTTCGGTATTTGGTGACTAAACGCGAGGTTCCCAATTATACCGAGTACAGTCATAAATAATATTGGGTTCAGTGCTATCCCTTTGAATATCGAAAAAACGAGGGAAGATCTAGTCGTCGATTGTTCACTCATTCTGCGTTTTCCAATCTCCAGCAGCACGAATCCTATTGGATTTAATATGGCGAGCGAGATAGGTGCCATGAGGTAAAGATAGGCCGCATACTCGGGATGGGTGTCACCGTAAAGAGCAGCAACTGGAAACGCAAAATTTTAATTGCAATTAATGAATTTTTAGCGATGGAATTTATCGTGAATTTTAATGACCTCGCCGTCAAGTTGCTAAAATGAATTCTTGTTTTCGATAAAACCTGCTTCTGAATATTTACCAAGAATTTTTGAAAAAACTTACTCATGGGATAGCCAATGGCAAAATCATTGCTTTGCGTAGCAAAAATAGCGAATAGAGCCGCTCGCCCGGGATTGGAAGCTTTGTTGGTTATCATTGATATGGCAAGAACAACGAAGAATACTGCGCTTTTGGCCAGAAGCACAGCCAACAGAAACCTCCAATTGACTAGAGAAAAATCAAGCCTGGCAAGCGACAAAAATATTAGAGATGGCAGTGCGAATGTCCCAACAAACGTATTGAGTCCATTTGCCTCTGATTTTGTGATGATGTCCAATCTTCCAGCAGCGTAACTATAAAAATATTGTGTTTCGATTGATTATACCAGAGATTTTTTTACTTCGTTATGTCGTTGCTTAAAGACGACATTTACCCGCACAATATGATGGCAAAACATTGTATCAATGCGAGGTACAGATTGTCCGTTGGGGTATCCCCAATCCCCAAAAATTCACCCATGGTTATTTGTCACAAGTTGTCACCTGTAGTGTTTCCTAAAAAAAAAAAATAAATCACGGCTGAAAGTGCTATTTATATTTTGAGGAACTTATAAAATAGGCACTACAATAATTACCTTTCTAGTAGTGTTTCGAATCAGCATTATTTCGTTAACGTAGAGAACACTATGAAAACATGAATGAAGATTATTGAATGCACAAATAATAAGATGAACAATACAAAAACACTTGTTGCATCATGAATCTATATATAATGATTCGAATTTTTGCTAACACATGATTTCAGATGACAATCGAAAACGCAATTGATTATTATTGCTGCGACAATCGATCAAATCTATTTACTTGTCATGTGGACGTGTTCATTTTGCACGTAACGATGAATCATTTGTTTATATAACGGAAATCCTTATATCGCACAACTGCTGTCACCCCCGTGAATGACAAGACGAAATTCTTCTCAACGAATATTCTCTGCTTCGCATATATCGTTATACCATAACTGCGTATGTTTTTGACTGTGTGGGGTTGGAGACGAAACGGAATTTGAAATACTTTGTGTTACAATAATTAGCTACGCCCTGCGAGGTGTATCTTTTCATGGAGTTGGTTACTTTCTAAAACAAACGTTCGCGCACAATAATTTCCATTGACACTGACTAGTTGAATGTTAATTAACATTACTCAGTACCACTGCGTCTTATCTTCACAAAATTCAAAACTGCATAAGCAGCTGCATCGCTCCGTACTGAGGATACCGAGTGCATTCAGCCAATGGTTTAGTGACCGGTGACTGACGTGACCCACGTCAAGGTTGCAATGACGTCGGACTCGTCTGCTGTAGACTGCGCCAACTGCGCATGCGTCAATGGTAAAAAAAATGTAAACTTCCGGTTGAATTCACCCGCTTTTTCTGAATCTGAATGTCGGAAATCGCCGTGAAGCAAAAAAACTATTCTATTTTTATCAATAGTTATTGGAAGGGACGAAGGAACGTGTAACGGAACTATCTCATATACCAATCAGTGTGCAACAGTAACAATCGAATAAAATATGTTGAAAAACATCGCAACGAAATTGAAATGATTCAACATGCGAATTGTTGATATTGATATTTATATTCTTGGAAAGTGCTCGTATTTTTTTCCTTGCTCGAATATGTTATTGCTGTTGTAAGCGTTTTATAAAACTACAAGAGCAAAAGAAGTCCTCATCAGGTACGAAGTATTGTATTGACGCCCAACACACTTTCGCACAAAACTCCGTGAAGTTAGCGTCTCGGTCTAGGCTCACGTTAGGTCCGGTTCGTCCGGTAGTTGCTGGGGTACATCCTTCTGTCAAATATATATCGTTTTAATCGTTGCACCTAATCACCTTCAAACATCAGTAAATCACAATTAAATTCGAACAACTATTCTAACACACACAATTTCGTCCTACTTGTGTCAGCTGTGCAAGAGTTTCATTGTCATTTTTTCGGGAAACAATGGAAATACGATGGAAATATATGTAAGTGTAACATTTCCAACCTTTCAATATTTTGACATTTTTCTAGATGTTTTTTTTGCCGTTCGAACGGAATACTTTGCAATCCATAAAAGCAGGAAAAAAAACTTCATGAAAGTTGCTTGGTCCACCGCTTTATTTTTATCACGACCGATGACGTTGGTGGCTCAGTTGTTTGCATTTTAATTTGTTCTTTGCACTATCAACACACTTAAAAAGTTCTTTTAACTGTCGACGTAATATTTCCATGTTTTTCTTCTATTTTTTAACTTTTTTCTATATTGTTACACGTCAGTTTTTCTTATGGAAAATTTGTAATTATTCTATTCTCCTCTCATGCTGTTATCATAGGTTGTTGGACTAAATAATGTACTCGGGCTTTCATTACTCGATACAGCGTTGCATATAACTCAGGCTTCTTTTTATTATTATGCAATCTGAGATTTCAAAACATTTTTTCAAAATTCTGTATACTTTTTTAGCACGTTTCAATATTCAATGAACCAACATATTTTATTCAAAATCCCTGAGTAATAGTATTGCAACTTTACAAGTATTCTACACACCTGCATTACTCATCATCCCGTGTGTTCTTCAGAAATGTATGGAGAGAGTGAACAAGAGGTTTTATCAAGGCCATACAAAAGGAATTTTTGTATATCACTTACACTAAAATACATATTTCTGAAAAATACACTTGGTTTTTTTTAAAAACCAACAGTTGAAAAAATTTACCGTATCGCGTGTAAACGATATTTAAACATTCCGTGGAATATTCATTTTTCTAACCCAATCCAGAAATTCAGTTCTATCCAGAGGAGCAAAGTTCTTTTTCAAGTTTCATTTTCCCTAATGGACAATTATTTTTTTCTCTCACTGTACCGCGTTCAATTATTCTTTTGTAACCGCTCAAATAAATTGCTGCTTAATTGATCATTTAAAGATAACGACAATAATGTTTCAGGTTTCTTCTACTTGTTTTTTAAACATTTTCCTTGCTCACATTAAAAAGTATTCATTCGGTTCGCTACTGTAGTTCTTTGCAACACTTTATATGAAAATTGATGTTTTTGTGGAAATGTTAAAATTTGCATAAATTTGGATAATTCATCAAATTAGTTTCAACTTTGACCTAGAAATACTGGAATCTTTATTACCTATCAGCTCTACATGTGGTCACGTACTTTTAATTTATACCTGGCTCTGATGAATAATGCATGAAGGCTCATGTGGATCTTGCAAAGTGTTAATCATGATGTCACGAACGATGACTATCGTTCTGATTCATCTTTGATAATTCGCGATACACCAGTCTATCAATGTATTTATCTAAGAAACTGAGAGATTTGAAATTACCTCCTTTCATAATCGAACAAACGAATCGGTGGCCTGAAAATTCTGTGAAGGAATCATGGCATTTTTTTAAACTAAAAACTCAATCAGTTTATTGACCTTCTTGGCAATTTTTTTTTTTCTCTTTTTAGGAGCCCAGAAACCTAACGAATGGCGATTTCAATCATCGTTGATGATTGATTAGAAGACAGGAGAAAGGTGAACGATTAAATGTTATCAAAATGTTGCCAAAGCAAAGTACGAGTAGTGGAATGGATGAAGAAAATCTATCGAATGGTCATACAGCCAAATCATTACAACCAAAGACGTTCTGTGACGGTGGACAATCACCGGAAACTAGGCAAGAAGTTGATGAAAATGGGATAGCATCTGGCTCAACTGATAAGGATTGCAGGCCGCAATTACCAGAGTGTTCTACAGCCGAGAACGGAGTTCCGAGCGTATCAGAATGCGATGGTTCGCGTGGGAAGAGAAAAAAGAAAATAGCCAATTTGTCAGCTCCTGAGGCTGAGCAATTCGACGAGAGGGATTCGGAGCCTGATGAAGTTGACAGCACAGAAAATTCGAGATACTCTTGTCAAAACGGTGATGCCAAAGACTTGAACGGTATGGCATCGTCTTCGCAGTATCATCAGGATGAGTTGGAATCAAAAGTCGACGGACTGGAGGACGCTAAACGGGTATTAGGATCGCGAAGATATTTGATGGGAAATTTGGTCCGTCCTTCGGAAAATTGTAACGAAGAATCACCAGGTTACTCGCAGTCGTTTGACTGTCCTCGCAAACATTCCTCGTCCAGTAAGTTTGGGATAAAAAAGAAAGAATCGATGCGAAAGAATCGGCAAAGCAACAGTGTCGAGTATCGATCCGATTACGAAAAAGAATGCGGCAATTTGCGTTCGAACGCTCTCTCCTTGTCGCTCGAAGATCCTCACAGTTCGACCGAGAGTGTAGAGGGTGAAAGATCGAATGCTGCGTTCTATGAATTAGCTGCTAGGTGCGAGAGCGTCAACGGGAAGAACGTTGAAACGGACATTTCCATGCCGTCCTCGTCAAATTCTTTAAACAACGAAAACATGCCTGGAAATTCGCGGGATGAGGCCAGCGCTTTGAATCTCAAAAAACCATTCAAGCTTCCCAGTCTCGTTAATTTACTTCAGGTCGCAAAAGCTCAGCAGCGAATCGATCTCGCGGAAAATGCTTCAGCATTGGCAGAAGCTTCCTCGGTCAATGATCACGATTTGGACGAATCCACGGGTTTGGAAGTCGAACCAGGATCGTCTTATAGCAGCGAGGGTAGCAATTCGGACACCGAATCTCAAAGAGTCTCGACACCTCATCAAAAATCCGCGTGTAAAACGGTAAATTCTTCGTCTATCCGTAAAACGGAAAAAATCGTTTCTCCTAAAAAAAAATATTTTACTTTCCAAGCGCGTTTTAATATGTCGGTGCGTTTTTTCAAAAATTCCAGAAAAGCAAAGTGGTTCATCGGCGTGAGCGTCAGGAGCCCGTTGAGTACTATCAATTATGGAGAAGCACGGGTGGTCCATCAGCTCCCGAGCCACTTTACCATACACTGTACCCGAATCCTCCGCCTCTGCCACCGAGGATGACACACAAAATATTGCAACGACGTAACGCAGTGATGGACGGTTTGCCAGAGTCGGCCACGCGACATCACCAAAAACAATCGGCACCGTGCCGGCCGGAAGATTGTTTTGGTTTCGAAATTGTCGACGTCGACGAAACAGCAGCCTTGAAAGTACGTTGCAACTTAGGAAACATAAACAAGATGTGAGAAATGTTTAAGGCGAGTCGTCAGTTACTAATTAGTAGTGAAATGTCTTTGAACCCTTAGGCCCGGACAGCGATTACAAAAAGCATCGCACTCCTGAGTTCACCAAGAGCTCATAAGCCGCTCGTGCGACCGGAATCCGCGCTTATTAATCAAGGCGAATGTCCACCTACACCGACTCATCGTCCACGGCCACTGCCAGTCTGTCCTTCTTCGAACGCGTCTCTCACGTCCGAAGAGCCTCTTCCACCATGTAAGATTCCAAAATGTCAAAAAACAAAAAAAGGGCATCGAAATTTCGAATCTAGATTTTCGTCCATGGCCTCGAGATCTTTTCATACAATTTTATTTCCAGCCTGGGAAGCAAGGATCGATAGTCACGGTCGAGTGTTTTACATTGATCATGTGAACCGCACAACGACTTGGCAACGTCCGGGTTTGGCACCACGTAACACGGGCTGTGAAATGAGACGTCAGCAGCTTGATCGAAGATACCAGAGCGTACGTCGCACGATATCACGTTCGGACAATATAGATAGAGAAACTTCAAGCGCGGTAAACACAAGCCAGACGGAAAATGGCGAAGGAACGAGCGATCGAGTCGGTCCTAGTAACGAATCTTTCGACATTGCCAACATCAGTCCCGTATTGTTCTTATCGCGACCCGATTTTTTCACCGTTCTTCACACCAATATAGACGCTCTTGAATTTTACAATCGTAATCCAAGCTTGAAACACATGATAGGCCGGATTCGACGCGATCCCATGGTTTTCCCGAGATACGAACATAATCGAGACTTGGTTGCACTGGTTAATTATTTTGCTGATCCTACTAAAGATCTTCCTCGGGGATACGAATCCAAACTCGATCGCACCGGCAAGGTAAGATCAAATATCAGCTGCAACAATATCGCAATTTTTTTATCAATGTATTCTGTCGGAATCAAACAAAGGAAACCTAAAAACAACAAACAAAAAATAAACTATTTACGAACTGTCCTTCATTTTCGCAGCGATTCTTCATCTGTCATGCACGAAAAACCACGTCGTTCATCGATCCAAGATTACCGACCGAAGCGACTCATCCTCGCACACATCTGGACGAGGCCCCGGTACCGCCACCGAGACCTCAACAATCAGGCGTAACGACAACGACCGAAATACCAATTGCTTACAACGACAAAGTCGTGGCTTTTCTGAGACAGCCGAATATAATGGACATCTTGAAAGAGCGTCATGGAGCACTGGGCCAGAATATTGCACTCAGAGAAAAAGTCAACACAATTAGAGTCGAGGGGACAGCAGCTTTGCAACGTTTGGGTCACGATGTACCTCTGGCACTTTTGCTCAGGTAATATTTCCAGTCTCTCATTTTTCTTCGATAATCTGAGAAAAAATTCTGTTTTTTTTTTTTTTTCTTCAAAATGTATAATTTGCAACGGTTTGGAAAACCGACGAATGGGATTCTCAGATATGAAAGACTGATCTACTTTTTCTACAGTTTGTTCGAGCAAGAAATTATGTCTTACATTCCGGGCAACATCGGTAGATCTCCTCTTGGGAGTCCCCACGCATCGCCTGGTTTGGCAAGAGCTTCGGCTAGAGCTCCGGCTCCATACAGACGAGATTTCGAGGCGAAACTTCGTACATTCTACCGGAAACTCGAGAGCAAGGGTTTTGGTCAAGGACCTGGAAAATTGAAGTAAGTTTCGTCGAAATTTTGTTTTTCGTTCTTTACAAGAGAAATGCGAAGTTCTTGAGAAAAAAAAAATATACGAATCATGAACGAATGTGTTGGGCTCAATGGATGATTTTTATTGACCCGCAGATTACACATAAGACGAGAACATTTGTTGGAAGATGCGTTCACTCGTATAATGGCAGCGTCGAAAAAAGATTTGCAGAAAGGAAAGCTCGTTGTGATATTCGATCACGAAGAGGGTCTAGACTACGGTGGCCCTTCGCGTGAATTTTTTTTTCACCTCTCTCGGGAATTGTTCAATCCTTATTACGGTTTGTTTGAATATTCAGCAAACGACACTTATACCGTGCAAGTGTCACCGATGTCAGCATTCGTGGACAATTATCACGACTGGTTTAGATTTTCTGGGCGTGTATTGGGTCTCGCTTTGGTACATCAGTATCTGCTGGACGCTTTCTTCACAAGGCCGTTTTACAAAGCTTTGCTAAGAGTTCCAGCCAGTCTGAGTGATTTGGAGAGTTTGGATCAGGAGTTTCACCAAAGCTTGATGTGGATAAAGGAGCGAGACATAAGCATCGAACCCTTGGAATTGACTTTCTCCGTGACCGAAGAATTGTTGGGACGAGTTGCCGAACGCGAGCTCAAACCAGGAGGTCGAAACATCACGGTCACGGAGAAAAACAAAAAAGAATATATCGAGCGCGTCGTACGGTGGCGACTCGAACGTGGCGTTTCCGAACAAACCGAATCTCTCGTACGAGGCTTTTACGAAGTTGTCGAGCCACGCTTAGTCTCGGTTTTCGATGCACGCGAACTGGAATTGGTCATAGCCGGTGCAGCCGAAATCGATCTCAACGATTGGAGGGCGCATACGGAATACCGCAGCGGCTATCACGACGGACATCCCGTTGTCGAGTGGTTCTGGAGTAGCATCAGCCGTTTTACCAACGAACAGAGATTACGACTTTTACAATTTGTCACCGGAACGTCCAGCATTCCCTACGAAGGCTTTGCGGCCCTCCGAGGATCTACAGGCCCGAGAAAATTCTGCATCGAAAAATGGGGACGACCCAATAGCTTGCCCAGGTAAAATTACGAATGGAACTTACAATCGAGTTGCTTGTAATGTTAATTATGAATCCTACATTTTTATATTTCCGCGGAGCTCCAGAGCTCCTTTGCCATCGTTTCGAATCACAAAAAGAGCAAAAAACTGGGAGAATGCAAAAAAAAAATCGTCGTATCATTCATAATTTTGAATTTCGTTGAATAACCAATTTTTTCATTTTTCTATTATACATTAAATGACTTTTACCCTTTACAGAGCTCATACGTGTTTCAACCGATTGGATTTGCCACCGTATCCGACGCCCGAAATTTTATACGAAAAACTACTTCTCGCGGTCGAGGAAACAAACACATTTGGAATAGAGTAAGATTGCCGTTATTAACGATAATCGTCGCTGGTTATACAATAACATTCTTTCGAATGCTCTCCAAACAGGTTTACAGCTAGTCGAAAAATGATCACATGTAGATATCGATGTGTACATAATTATTTAATTTCGATGATATTTTTAAGACTAGGTTATTATGCGTGAGCATATTTTCAGAGTGATAACCGAAGGAAAAACGAATAGTTCTTATTTAACAAACGAAGCAGATATTTATTTACTTTCAAACGAATCTTTAGCAATGGTTGTTTTCTTTTTGTGGGCATTGCATTTTTTTGCTAATTTTGATTCCGGCTGCCTCCATTGTGACATGCGTCAAGAAAATTCATTCGATAAAATATTCATTCGTTTACCTGCAGGTAGTCTTCAAGCCAACTACCGTAATTTGCTAGTCAAGTGAGTGTCAAATTTTCACAACGATCTTATGCCAAGTTCGATATACGAATTGAACGTCATAAAGATGAATTTGTTCACAGCGTGTCCACAGTGGATAAATTTGCCTAATCGTGAATTGCGAAAATATCGACCGACGAATGCAAATTTCCAGTGGCGCATTTTCGTTGCGATGTCCCAAAGAATTATCCACATTTTCGTTCGATTTTCACGCACCACATCGTTGCTTCTTTTTCAAAAGAAAATTTAATACGAAATTCCAGTCATTACAAAAAATTGTTCCACAACGTTTGGCAGCAACCGTGAAGGATGTGCATGAAACTGGGTTTACAAATGCGGAGTATTCTTCGGAAAATCTATAAAAGATGCCGATAGAAAATTTGCATTCATCAGTTGATATTCCCGCAATTTTCCATCATTTATATTTTTCCACTTTAATGAAATATGTTATAAAAATATGTCGTCACCCCGTTCCATTTGTGCATCGATCTTGGCATTAAATCAGTTTGAAAATTCAGCACAGATTTCTCTAGCATATTCGCCTCAAAAGAAAGAAAAATACACACAAAAGCGAAACTTCACTTTCCTCGTGCATTTATTATATATTATGAGATATATAAAAAGGAATTAAAAGTCATGACGTGCATTGCGTATAGTGCATGTTTATCACTCTTTGACGAAAAGTGCCACTAGATCGGAATTGCGACTGTTGATTTGTTAAAGTAACATACTCTCGGAGTATTGCTCACTGTTTTTCTTCGATTTCGAAGTTAATGGGAATTCTGTCCAAAAAGTAGTATACGACTGAGTAAGCGATCGAAGTAAATATATATATAGATTAAAGTATGTCATTTTCGGCTGCGATTTTTTTCGTCGTTTACTGTCTAAAAATACAGAGTTTTTTTTAACGTCCACACTGTCAAAAGAGGCCCGTGTCGGAGGAAATCTTGGTAGAGAATTTTGTGAAGAAACTATTTTATTTTCTATGCGAGAGAATAATTTTCTCTCACAGAATTTTATCGAGTTTTCTGGTTTTCATGAAGGAATTACAATTAGCTTGTTTTGACTAGACGAAATGTAATTTAGTTTTAATCTCAAGAAATGTCACTGAGTCATGACCGATTCAGTCAGAAGAAAATTATGCAGTTTTACAGATTTTACACTTTGAGCAATGAAATTTCATTCATCACTTTTCAGTGAGATAGTGCATTTTTTCCATGACTTTAAAATGTTGAGAGCATTTGTCATGATTCCGGAAAAAGACTCTCAAGCTCACAGTCGACGAAGTGACACTTTGTTGATATTTGACTTTTGAAAACAATTAAAAATCCACACTCTCCGACAGTAGCCCATGGGAAAACAATAAAAAATGGCAGACCCTAATGAATATGTATCGGATGTTGGCAGGAAGTGTTGAACCGCGTAAAATGTAAGTTGATTGCCATGAGCAAATGCACACAAGTCCTCTTTTTACCTGACGCAAGGGTTTCTAATATTAAAATTCGTTAATAAAAAAAACCAGAAGCAAATGTACAATGTACGAGTCGATACCCAGCGGTTTATAGGAATTCGTAATGAATGGTTGCTTATTAGTTTACATTTTTGTTATCGTTTGAAAGATTTATTTCGAAGTATTATTGTATCAATGATTCGTTCTGAAATAGGTCATCGATTATTTTCTTAAATAGTAAAAACATTTCGTTGGTCAATTATGTTTTTCAAATATTTGGAAAATATTACATTTTCAAATATTTTGTTAATCACTTATTTTAATAACTTTTTTATTGTTGGATCATCGACCGCATTGTCGTACATGCGCCCAAAGTTAGTGTCGTGGATGAGCCTTGAATACGCGTGGTCAAGTTCGATAAAAGTGAAATCTAGTTTGTACAACGATAATTCTAATTTCCTTACACTTCTTTGCCGATCGCGATTAATTAATATAATTATAATCGGCCACAAATATTTAAGAAACAAAAAAAAAAAAACAAGAATTGTCTTTGCCTATGCTTCACGATTGCTATTTCGTAGGAAGAGCGAAGAAAAATTGACATCGAGTTTATGAGCTTGATACATTTGAGGAAATCCAATCGCAAAAAGTTCATTTTTGAGAAAAACCGCATTCAGTGATGCTCCAGACTGCCACAATCGAGTACCCGTTCGTATATCGATATTTGTAACAAGTTCGACTTATTCGGACTTGTTTTTATTGCTAACAAAGCACTTGTACGATTATATATATATTTATATATAAATATAAATATATCCGCGATAATAATATTAAAAATTCGATTCATTGCAATTTTTGACTCGTAGGTGAAATTTAATATACGTCACGATACCGAAAATATAGCGAAATGAAGTTCGAGCATTCGTTTCCACGTTCATCCCTGGAACCCCACAAGGGAGCGATTGGTTACCCCACGAGAATTTCAATTTTCCTTAACGTTTACATACTGCATAATCATCATTTTCGTTTCTGACAGTTTTGACCTCCAAATCTTGACCAAGTGCGATTTTTTCATCCGCTATTCTACACGTTATTAAAAAAACGAAGAGAATAGCTCTGCCAGGTTTACGTTCGAAAAAATTAATTGTGTTGGGGTTCCGGGATTAGAAACCGCTCAACAAAAAGTGTTTCATTAATGAAAGGAACAAGTCGTCGCAACATACGTAACAAAATTACGATAATATTCCATATAACCCAAACGTCATATATAAACTTTTTTCCAACGAAGTACAAGCTTTTGTGCGGATAAAAAAAGAGAAAGACAAATTTATGCTGTTTAGGAAAAATTCACGGCGTCGTAAATAATGTTATGGAAAAATCTCTTGTTTATAATTGTTAATGTGAACGAGTATACTTTATACTCGAAGATCAATAACGAAAAGCACTTCGCCAGCCACCATTCTCCAGCGAGTCGAAAAGAAATTTTCTGCGATACTTCGATATTAAACGAACGAAAAATATGCATTATGCAAGGAGATAATCATTCCACATTTTTTTGTACGATGGATTGAACGATCAGGAATTGTCGATGAATTCTTTTAGGCACGATTAGCTTGTTTGTCGATCGATTTTTTAAAATTTCCAATTCACTTTGCAATGGACGATGATTCACGACAAATTCCGAATGAAAATCATCGTGCAATCGAGTATTCAAATGTAGTATGTCAATCGCTAGAGGAACGCAAATGCATCGTGTTCTTTTGTTCGGAAGAAAAAGCCAACGAAAGTTTCACACTGATTGCAATTCAGTCTTACGCCTAGTCATGTTTAGATCGTAGGAAAACTTTCAAGTCTAAAAATACATGAATATATTATTGCTCGCAAAACAAAACTTTCGGGTATATTATTCGTAAATTTTTTCGAAATATTATTATTATAGTATACACCATTGTTAAAAAATGTTTAATTATTTATTCCAAATACCATATTGTTGCAATAAATAAATGCATTTTTGTTATATAGAACGTACACGTACAAATCATTCTCCTCCATTATCTCATTTTTATCTGTTAGAATTTGAGAACGCCCGCTCCATTTTTATGTCCCGCGTCTTTTTATCTGTGTAAGTGGAGACAGTCACCTTTTAATTTCTTCGTTTCTTTTTTTTTCTGTTTTTTTTTACTCACTCTTGTTCCAACATTGGTTCGGATCGGATGTCATAATAAAAAGGATTAAAAAAGCAAAAGTCAAAACAGTTGGTTTTTTATTGTCTCTATAGAGTTCATAAAAAAAGCTTTTTTTTTTGTGTTGTCGGGATTCGAGACATTCTCGAAACGTTCAGCCTCTTTTTGGTGCCATTTTCTACATGAAATATCAAACAATTTTTTAAACCTTTTCCGGTTATGTAAAAAGTAGCCAATGAATCGATAACGTCGTAAAATTGAATAAACTGTAATACGATACAAATCTGTGAATGAATAAGGGGAAAGAGAACGCGATTGAATGAAAAGTATTATATCATGTTAAGGACATGGCCTCGTGACCTTGAGCTTCGTGACTGCCGCAACGCAGCTCATCAAACTTCCATTTTAAGAACGAACCGCATGAAATATACGTCATTGCATACGGACGTGTATATAATGTCCGTTCGCAATTAAAAGGGCGTAACTCGAACGATTTAACAAAAACCGCGTAGTTACGATCATTCAGGGAGGGGCAAAGGAGCTGCAGGAAAAGAAATTTTCATGGAGGGGGGGGGGGGGGGTGGTTTTGATCGAAAGAAAGTATACAAACATTGCAGCACTAAAAAAAAAACAGGCTGTCTAATTCTTGGTTTCGGAGTCGATTTCGCAAATTACTGGTGAAAACAATAATAATTTAATGAATCGCAAAAAAACTAATTCTCACATTTTTCACGTTATCTTAAAACGTAATTTATTTATTTTTTTAACCTTGCTAAGTACAGTTTCCATTGCCAAACAAGATAAACACGGTAGCCGAGGTAGTTCACAAATTCATTTTATCGTAGCCGGCGACATCAGCTGTTGGTAACAATAGAAAATCATCGATGTAATGTATATGTTGTTTAAATACCTTGAGATTTCTACAAAAAGCATGCTCGATATGCTTCGACAATTAACGAAACTGCACTTGAAACAATATACAGAACAGTCCAAGTTTTTTTGAGCAGCATCATTTAACCGTTTTTTGTTATTTACTTTTGTCTCGCCGTCTCCCGTCCTCTCTCTCTCTTCTCACACGTAACGGATTTCAAAATAATATATATATGGGCAAATTATTGTAAAATTTGAATAGCAAGGACAAGGGCATTACTGTTGCTATTACGACAGAATTTAGGCAAGGATTGTGAATCTAGTGGTGTCAATGAACAAATTGTAATTCGAAAAAAGAAAACCCAAGAATTCGCGGAAATCAATAATTTTACAGGAGTGCGAAGGTCATGGAGAGGGTGAGGCCCGAAGAAGGATGAGGGAGAGAGGGGAAGAGGAAATACGATATGTTGGAGTGCGTCTTGTGGTTAAAACTATATATGTGTGGATCAAGCGAATGAAGTATAAAGTAAACACACAGACGACGTGAAGTCCAATCGTGTATAGTAGTATAGAGTGCCGAAAGGACCGGCGCCCTACGAACGCGTACGCATTGGAAGAAAGAACAAGACGGACAAACTGCGTGTATAAAATACAGGGAGAAGATCTTGAAAGGCCAAATAAAAAAGTTTTGAAGAGCCCTTGAAACCCTAGGAGGAAATTATATTAGAAACGAAAAACTAAAATATAGTTCTATAAAGTTTCAGATCAGAAGAGGAGCAAAAGAGAAAGAGAGATGGGAGATAGCCCATCAAGTCGCGCATGGCTGCCGACGCGTTCGTGCGAGATTCTCTTTCTATTCTGTCCCGTTTTTTTTTAATTTTCTCAACAAAACCTACAAAAACCATGATATATATAATCCGTTATCTTTTGTTTAAGATTTAATCTGGAGAGAGCTTTTAAGACGATAAGAAAATGCTCATCGTAGTTTTGAAAGTAAAAAGTTGAAATAAACGCGGATGAAGGATTAGTACACACGAATTTTGACGTTTGCGTATACGAACGTGGGCGAATCGAAAAAGTCATACTCTCAACACCCACATACGAGTATACCGTGAACTCGCAGCTCGGGCGTAAAAAACATCTCGGGTTATACGAATTATACACGATTCTAAAAATCCCCGCACCCCCGCTCTCAGTGCTCCCCTCCCCTAGCTCTTCCTACTCCCTCTCTTCTCGGTGAAACGTGAAAGACAGCGGCCATCTTGGTGTTGGTTCGAACCACAGGCCTCTCCGACTGGACTGGCTTGACAGTAGGTAGAGAACTTGATGCGGTATTATCGCGTTCTTCTCTCTACCTCCGATTGGCCCACCTACAATCCGAACATTATTCACCACGATATTCGTTAAATTTTCCCCTCCCACCCGCGGACCCCCTCATCAAGTTCGATGAAACGTTGAATCGCAACGGTCGCGGAGGAGAATCCTTGCATTTTCGGAAAAACAAAAAGAAATATACGAAAAAACCCCTCTTACTGTTGGGGAATTTCGTGAACGCGTGAGTGCGTGTGTGTGTGCGTGCGTGAGTGTGTGCGTGTGTTTAGTGTGAGGTAACGAGGCAAGAGTTGCTTTTTTCCTCTTTTTTCTACGGTCAACGAGGAGACTCAAAAAAGAAATTACAATGGAGACGACGCCGCGGGAACGTGAAATCGCTGCCGAAGACAGTATCAAAGTTGTCTGCCGATTTCGGCCTCTCAATGATTCCGAGGAGAGGGCTGGCTCAAAATTCGTCGTCAAGTTCCCGTCGGGGGGCGAGGATAACTGTATTTCAATCGGGGTAAGTCTTCGAACAATCTCTCCCCTTTAATTTCACCAGATTCACAATTAACGAGAAAAAAAAACCTCCTTTCCACGAATTCGTCACGTACTCCCCACGTCGCTTTCTGCCCTCGCATTCTGTCCACCGCTCAAGTCGCGGCTCTTACTTAATCACTCGAATAAAACGGAAAAAACGACACCGACGACGGACACAGCTGACAGCTGCGTTTTTTTTTTCTACGGATATCGTACTCTCGCCAACTTTTCATCCCAACACAAATCCGATCGTAAAATACCACGTTTTTTCTCACTTCCTCTGTCTTTTCCGATCGATTTCTTGTCCAACGATCTTTCTCTATCGCTTCTCTTGTTCATGTATATTCATATTCGTATATGCATGCCAAATGGAGAATCTATCTTTTCTTTGTCGAGTTTTTCGTTCCTTCTTTTAAAGAAATACTCCCAGCTATTCGCTCAAAGTTCAAAGAAGTCGAGAAAATAGAATGTGAGTTACTCTCCTCGATGACTCATTCGGTTATATTGGAGGATGTATATGGAGTTTAAACGGAATACACCGTGCTCCATTTTTCAACCCGAATGCTATTTTCCACTGATCCTTTGTCGCAGGAAGCTTCAGCGACCTTTCAGTCTGTGAAATCATAACGTTGCTGGGACCATTTTGTTCAAATCGTTTTTCATGCGATTAACAGAATGCAATTTCTGCAAAAAACTTGTAACTACATTTTGATTGTCCGCCCAATCGTTCCATCGTTAATGGCAAATCCATGAGATTCCTGAAACAGCGTTTTGCGATGACAAAGATTTGTCAACATTGGATGGTCCAGAGAATGAAAACATGTTGGAAACGAAATTTGAATAAAATCCCTCAGAATTTAAACATTTGACTGTCGTCACAACAAATCCTGTCGAGCAGTTATTTCTTTAACCTAAAACCAGGAGGGAAAATAATGCAAAAGTGCAAGACCGACAGCACATAAAGACTCAAGCTCACACGCTTCAATCGCTGGATTAGGTCATCACTAAAAGTTGAGGTAGTTACAATGTGGAGCAATTATACAGCAAGCTTATGAATTGTTTTCTCCGTTTGAAAACTGTCTGAAAGATTGACCATGATAAGACATGATTATTATTGATTAATGAACGGAAACAAAATTTCCATCAGCTGCTCATCATTCCTGAATACGGCAAAATTTCTGGCGAGGACCGGGAAATTTATTTTGCAACAGATTTGGAAAGATTTTTGAATATTATTTGTACTGGAGTACAAATAGTATTCTTCAAATTATTTTTATCAATCAAATTCATTGCAAAACATTGGAACCTATCGGTATCAAATTTCGTGGTATCTGATGAAATTTGATTATCAGAAATGTCTCTTCAGTCCATTATGTAAGGCAGCGATAGTATTCTTATCTTTACTGGATGAAACAAGAATTTTTTTAATTGATGACACAACCTAAGCTGTGTGAACGAAAATTTAGTTAGTGCATTCTTTCATCTGCTATTACTATCATTGCTCTTGGAAGAAATTTAACTTTGTTGTACGTTTTACTGAAGAAAGTGTCAAGAACATTCGGATGTTGGTTATACGTTCTGGATCAAGACTGGATTCTTATCAGATAATCGAGTGTTTGTGTTATTGATGTTATCGTCGAGATGTTGAAAATTCGTTTTTTCACGTTTTTAATATTTTCGTCAATTTTACTTATCCTAAATATAAACGGTTCCCACATTTTTCATCCTTTCTCTTCTCAAGTATGCCGTATTGTTCTTTATCAATCAGTTGCGACGCGTTGATTATTATTTTTCAATCTGATCTTTCTTTGTGGTTTTGGGGAAAAAATCCAGTTTGTTTCGATTTATCGATATTGTCGCGCCACGAACTTCGTTGATGAAAACGTTCCACGTTGGTTCCGGTCCCTTATTATGAGTCGCTTTCAGCTTACGTACTGTATTTTTTAATTCAAGCATTTGCAAACAAACGACTGTTGGTAAGATTTGTTTGCGTACGTTTTCATGAAGAATGCTCTTGAAAAAAAAAAAGAATAATTACCTGTGCCACAGTGACTGTAATAATAAATTCATCTCGTGGCTTTTGATCTTAAATGTCTCTCATATTCTCTGGAGAGACCTGCGTTTATACGAGAATCTTGTGGAACAAAGCATCTCTTCAGAAGTCGCTCTCATTTATTTCTACCCCTATTGTTCCCGAAACTAAGAGGAAAAAAGTTCCGGTCAAGGGTTGACATATAGCGGAAATTAAATGAGAATTTTTCATGCAACTATCGCATGCGCACGAAAAAAAAATCATGAAAAATTTACGCTAAATGTAACCCGAAGTCGTAATTTGCCAAGAACTTTTATTTCAGTTATAAGTACGCTTGAACAACGTTCAACATCATGAGTGATCCTCGATCAAAATTCAACTATTCGATCGTGGGAAACACAAGAAGTTTTAATTACCGTCGAATTAAATCGCTGAAAAAAAAATGCAGAACACTTTTTTTAAATCCCTCACGATGTTTACGTTTGCATCATTAGAATGGAACATTCTTCCTTTTTTGTAGCAGAACCCAATAATTACATGCAATGCTTGTCTCACTCATTGAACAATCCTTTCTGTGTGGTTTGGAAACTGAATCCAGTTGAAAAAAAATACGTTCCTTTTCGACGCTACAAATTTCAATACCGCAATTTTTCGATCCACGAACAATCCCTTGATCTTATAATCCCGTACAATTGATTTCCACTACAATTTCTTTCTGACAATTCAAGAGTATATCCAAAATACATTAATTTTTCAGGGCAAGGTATATCTGTTCGATAAAGTATTCAAACCAAATGCAACACAAGACAAGGTATACAATGAAGCTGCAAAGTCCATCGTCACCGATGTCCTGGCAGGCTACAATGGCACGATTTTTGCATATGGGCAGACTTCGTCAGGTACTTGGTTCTTTTTTCACTCTCAAATAACAAAAACCCTTCAACGATAAATTTAACAAA
This sequence comes from Hyposoter dolosus, assembly GCA_963921915.1. Classification (NCBI taxonomy): domain Eukaryota; kingdom Metazoa; phylum Arthropoda; class Insecta; order Hymenoptera; family Ichneumonidae; genus Hyposoter; species Hyposoter dolosus. The sequence continues at coordinate 11,811,776 of OY998130.1, read as the reverse complement.
TTTTTCAATCCCTTGTTATCGTTTCCAGGTAAAACGCACACGATGGAAGGTGTAATAGGAGATCCGAACAAGCAGGGAATAATACCGAGAATCGTCAACGATATTTTCAATCACATTTATGGTATGGAAGAGAATTTGGAGTTTCACATCAAAGTATCGTACTTTGAAATCTACATGGACAAAATCAGAGATTTGCTCGATGGTGAGTTTTTCGCACATGCTTTTTTCACTTCGTATTGACGTCGAAGAAAGAGAAAAAAGAATTTCGATGTCATTCGATTTTGTTATGTGGCTCTACTAAATTTTACATTGCTCGAAATTTCAGTATCAAAGGTCAACCTGAGCGTACACGAGGACAAAAATCGTGTGCCCTTCGTGAAGGGTGCAACCGAAAGATTCGTCTCGAGTCCTGAAGAAGTATTCGAGGTGATAGAAGAAGGAAAATCGAATCGTCATATAGCCGTGACGAACATGAACGAACACAGTTCAAGATCGCATTCGGTGTTTCTGATAAACGTGAAGCAAGAGAATTTAGAAAACCAAAAGAAACTCTCGGGTAAATTGTACCTCGTCGATTTGGCTGGTTCGGAAAAAGTAAGTTTCTCTTTATTTTCTTTTATTTTTCCGATATTTTCTAATGCTCCTCGGCCATTATTGACTTTTCATTTTCGATTCGTTCAAGGTTTCGAAAACTGGAGCTGAAGGAACCGTATTGGACGAAGCGAAGAACATTAACAAATCTCTTTCGGCCCTCGGTAACGTTATTTCGGCTCTTGCGGATGGCAACAAGACTCACATACCGTATCGTGATTCCAAGCTCACGAGAATCTTGCAAGAATCTTTGGGTGGTAACGCTCGAACCACTATTATCATTTGCTGCTCACCAGCAAGCTTCAACGAATCCGAAACAAAGTCAACGCTGGATTTCGGTAATTGTTCATTCCTTATCGACCCAATAACTATTTTTCTCTTCGATGGTACTCAAATTATCCGGAAACTATCAAGAATGGCGACAACGTCTCTAAGCCAATAACAAGGTCAAAAAAAAGTCTTAAATACTCGAATTCGAAGCTTTCCCGATTGTTTTCAAATTTGGAACCCTCTTATCGACAGTTAAGGTCACGGTTGGTTTAAGAATTCCAAGTGCGTTCCGAAAATTCGCGAAAACGATTTCCTGCACCATTTGCGAAGCTTATCCTGCACTTACAGGGTATTGCATCATGTTATTGATTTTCTGATAGCGGGAAATATACACCTGTTGATACACGCATGATTCACTGTGGTCAAGACTTCCTACAGAAAAAGAGAGACAAAGATAGAAAGACATCAAATAAATTGATGTCTTCAAATCGATTTTTCGACATTAAACGTTTTACGCCGCCCTTTTTTTAGTTTCCGTAGAATCGGTCCGTTACTACTTGAGAAAATGAATGAAAAATCCTTCGAATCTGCGAGACATATTTTCCTATCCGTTTTTTTTTTTTTTTATAGGTAAACGTGCAAAGACGATTAAGAACGTTGTATGCGTGAACGAGGAGTTGACAGCCGAGGAATGGAAGCGCCGTTACGAGCGCGAGAAAGAAAAAGCAGCGCGATTTAAAGGGAAGGTTGAAAAGCTCGAATCGGAATTGGCTCGTTGGCGCCAAGGCGAAACCGTTAAACCCGAGGAACAAGTCAATCTCGTTGAAGTTGCGGAAGTCATTACTCCTGTGGTTCCGCCTCCGGAAGGTATTTATGGAATTCGTATAAAGGAGCTGCTTTTGGAGTTGCTTTTTCGACTCACAAGTAACACGGGGTCCTCCTGAAAATCTAATTAAACTTGAATTTCGATATGTGAGAAATTCAATATGCATTATTTCGTTAAAGGTGCTGTTGAGGAAGGACCGATGCCTGCGATACCAGGAGGTGGCCTAATGGCTGGTTCCCTGTCGAACGAGGAGCGACAAAAATTGGAAGAAGAGCGCGAGCGCTTGTTCCAACAGCTAGACGACAAGGACGAAGAAATAAACCAGCAATCGCAATATCTCGAGAAGCTCAAGGAACAACTTGAGGAACAGGAGGAACTCATAGCTAGCGCTCGACGAGACTATGAACAATTGCAGCAGGAAATGAGCACGATAAACCTGGAGACTGAGAGCGCGAAAGAAGAGGTCAAAGAAGTTTTGCAAGCTCTCGAGGAGTTGGCAGTTAATTATGATCAAAAGTCCCAAGAGGTAATTCACCAATTATTCCAAGTCCGATGATCCTTCGTTTCTTTTTATTCGGCGCAATCGATGGCTCGGAAAATATGAACCATTAGCGAAATTAAAAATTGACATTGACGAATGACCAGTCCAGGCAAACAGCATCCATTAACATCGATTGGGTTCACCGGCATTTTCATACTCGATCAAAATTCAATTAGAATCCGTCATTTTCATTTCATTCCTATTGATTTCTCTTAATTCGCGGATCGTCCACTTTTTTTGTATTCCATATTTATCGATTTTGTTTTGCCGAAACCAAGGTTGAAATAAAGAACAAGGAAAACGAGGCACTGACAGAGGAATTGTTGGCGAAACAAGCTGCCCTTAATACGACTTCGTCAGAACTGCAGCAGCTGCGAGACATGTCGGCTCATCAACGCAAAAGGACGGCCGAAATGCTCACCAACTTACTCAAAGATTTGGGCGAGATTGGAGTCGCGATTGGTGGGGACGAAAATCTCAAGGTAACGAGGATCATTGTCGAATTATTACAGGATATTTTTTCTCTAAAACCATCGTATATTCATGAATCGAAAATTTTTCATCATTATTATCAATTAGTCTTACGTAATTATCATTATTTTGATTGTTTGAAAAATTATTTATTATTCATTCTATTTTCACGTTTCAGGTGACGCCAGACGCGAACGGTAAACTTGAAGAAGAATTTACCGTCGCGAGGCTTTACATCAATAAAATGAAATCTGAGATCAAGAATCTTGTACAACGCTGCTCAGGATTAGAGACTTTGCAGACCGATGTCAACAAGAAAGTGAGTGTAGTTTCCTCGGAAACTATATTGTAGGGAAAAATTAATGTTGACCGCTCCAAATTGCTCGAAACTAATTTTTCTCTCATTTTTAAAATCAAAAAAGGTGTCCGCGTACGAGAAAGATCTCGCTGACTGTAGATTACTGATATCCCAACACGAAGCACGCATGCAAACCCTCTCGGAATCGATGAAAGAAGCGGAGGCACGAAAACGAACTCTCGAGGAGGACGTCGATGCTTTGCGTGAGGAGTGCGCCAAGCTCAAAGCTGCTGAACAGGTGCAAGCTGTCACAAATAAAGAGAAAGCCGAGGAGAAGGAGGCCGCTACGAAGATGCGAGTAGCTTTGGAAGAGCAAATGGACCACTTGCGCGATGTCCATCAAAAACAGGTACGACCCTTGGAATCCATCGAAACGATCGCGTTATTGGTTTTCGAAAACTCGTGGAGTTTCCATTTTCTATATGAAATAATAAAAAATAATTAATATTTGCTTTGGTACAGGTCGCTGCACTCAGGGACGAAATATCCGAAAAGCAGGAGGCGATAAACGAGCTCAAAGATTTGAATCAGAAGTTCACTCTCGCACACCAACAGATGCAGGCTGATTACGGACGCTTGAAACAAGAGGAAGCCGACAAATCCGTTAAGCTTCAAGAACTCATACTGATGAACGAACGTCGCGAACAGGTACAAAAATACGAAATTAATTGTTGCATTATTTTTCGACATTGGAAAACAAATTTATTCACACAACCACATTTTGCCGGTACTTATTCCTCCATCGAAAAACAGGCGAGGAAGGATCTTAAAGGACTCGAAGATACCGTTGCCAAGGAGCTACAAACCCTGCACAATTTGCGCAAATTATTCGTTCAGGATCTTCAAGTGAGAATTAAGAAATCAGCGAATGCCGAAGACAATGAAGACGACGGCGGTTCACTCGCCCAAAAACAGAAAATTTCATTCCTTGAAAATAACTTGGACCAACTGACGAAGGTAAATTTTATTGGTGCTTTCGGTTCAACATTTAAAATAGCGAACGAGAGTTTTTGGAGTCACTCGAGCCAAACGATACGCACGATCATGAATATAAATGGATCGAAAAATGTATGGAAACTTTTTGCAACAGGTTCACAAACAGCTTGTTCGTGACAACGCTGACTTGAGATGCGAATTGCCGAAACTGGAGAAAAGATTGCGTGCTACGATGGAACGCGTTAAAGCTCTTGAAATTGCTTTGCGAGATGCCAAAGAAGGTGCAATGCGTGATCGCAAACGTTACCAATACGAAGTTGATAGAATTAAGGAAGCTGTCAGACAGAAAAATCTGGCACGACGTGGTCCGAGCGCCCAAATTGCTAAGCCAATTCGCGCTGGCCAACATAACGTAAGCGGAGTCAATGCTATGAGAACTGGAAATCGAGGTGAGTCCTAAAGTCCCAACAGTAAGGCCTCACATTTTTTCTTTTCGGAAGAAATTATCAGTCTCTTTTTTTCATTATTTGTCAAAATAATTTAGAACCTCATATCAATTTATTTATTTTACTTTTCAATTTAGAAACTCGTTTTATAAAATACAGTCGTATCCAAAAGTTATATTCCTCAGGTCTATACGATTTTATCCCCCAAAAAGTCAAACCTCGCTCATTATTTAATTTCCAAATGCATGATTATTTAGACATGACGCGATTTCGACAGTCAATTTTTGGATATGACTAAATGTTCTATAAAAGTGCAATAATTACTCTATTATTGTGTTGATAAATAAGATGAACATGAATGTATGATAATCTGAAAAGTTTGCATCAGTCGAATGAATATTAAGTAAAAGAGTGAAAGATTCTGATCAACACGTAAATTCAAGTAAAGATTGCACATCGAAAATTCAAACAATCGAAAAAGCCAAAAACATTATGATTTATGATTAGCTGATTGTATTTTCGCGAAATCGTTCAATTTTTCGTTTTATATTTATTTCTTGTTTTTTCTCTTTTTTATGTTTCCAAATAGATGTGGATTGTCACGTTCCGCGGTCGTGAACGTAACCGAAAAGTAAAAAAAAACAAAAAATACTCTTCATCCCCTTTTTTTACAGAAAACGAACGGAAGAGCGCTTTTGCCGACGAAAAAAAAAGATTTTCAGATACGAATTTAATTTATAACTTTTCCGTCTAAATACAAAGAAAGAACAAAAATCATGTAACGGAAAAGGAAACAAAACAAGCATATACACACAAAAGAACAAGCAAACAAAAATTAATACGGTATCTGCATAAGGGTAATAGACGTATTATATATTCGCAAACGATGCACCATCCGTTATCTTTTTATTAAGAGAAAACAAAAAAAATTGAAAAAAAAAAAAAAACACGCATTTGCTTAGATAAACGGCTAAGATTCAATATGAATATTGTATCGTGTAATACTGCAAGTCTTATCGATTTGTAAATAGTTGATTTTTATAAATTATTTAATTTAAAAGAAACAAACAAAAGGAAAACGTGAAGAGAAAAGCGAGTGAGCGACAGTCCAGAAATTGAATAGAAAAAAAAAAGCAGCGAAGCCCTTCCCCTCTAACCACTGTGTAACCAAACTCGAGACACTTACTTAACTATTCAATTTACGAGGTATTTCTTAGCCGAACAGGACACTGAAAAACTATAAAAACGTACATTTACCGACAATTACCCAGCTAACCACTTGGACCGAAATTTCACGACAGAATTAATTCCTTTCGGTTAAGAAGAGATTATTTCTGCATTATAATATCCACGGTAAATTATCGGGCATAAAAACGCTGTACAATAAACTATGACATCTGATGAACGAAAGGAAGAGCCTAAAGCTCCTGTTGCACTGAAAAAATATGCAAAACCCTGAAAAATGACGTTTTGTTCATTCGGCGCACGAAAAGAAATAATAACTGGGAAAGAAAACGTTCCGTGGATCAATGAAGAACAAAAATCTATACGATTGGACATGCAGTTAATGAGCGATTGTTTGTATGATTGTGGCTTATGAGTACTTATTTGTAATATCGCGAACGAAAAGGAAACGACAGAAAAAAAATGGAGAATCGATACTCACTTGACCAACGGGCACTTCACGTTTTTGCAGAAACACAAAGCCAAAAACCTGGGCAAGAACGTGCTCGAATTTTGCTTCGATTTGGAGGGCTCACTTGATACATTGAAAAAAAAATTTTTAAGTCAAGTGCTTTAGCCTTTCCTCTGTGATTAAAAAGACACAAAATTTGTGGACGTTCTTGCACGTTTTGACGATCATATGAAAATGGGAGTGTGGAAATTTCATTGAAAAAATAACAAAAGGAAACATTAAGAATTGTGCTCTCGGTACTATCGTTATCGTTAAATTATCATCACACACGCCTTTCTCATACCTTTCTTTATTTATAATAATTTATAGTATCATTTCGTCAATTTATAATTTTAACATTATATTTTCTTTCTTGTTTCGTTTTCGTTTTTTTTCCGTTGATCAAGCGCACTTCGAGCTTCATTAGAGTACTCGGGACTCAATTATTAACGCGTGGCCTTAAATTATTCGTCGCTTGATTCTCTCTCACCAGCATCACCAGCGAATGTGTACTTTTTTTTAATTCAGGGTACGAAAAACCGTTTTTTGTTTTTGTTTCATAGGCTTAAGTTCCTCAAAGTGGTGCAATTGCGAAATAACAGGAAGAAAGACACGAGAAACGAAAGAAAAGTAAAAATTATTTTCTAATCGGATTTAATTCAGAGCTTGAAACGCAGCTTAAATAATCGTGCACTCGAATGTAATAACGGCAAATCGTATGCCCATATAATATACAAATATGAATATATTTATACGATTTTTTTTTTCCATAACCGTTGAAACTCGTGGTAGAAAACTTTGTTATTCGGCTATTGTATTGATATTTGTGATCGAAGAAAACTAAAATGCGAATCATGTTGTGCGCAGCAGATGAGGGTGGAATAACTGCGATTCGAATGGTTCAATCGCAATCATTGTTTTATTTCACTTTTATTTTGAGTTTCATTATCATTAAAGGAAGATCGACGGCAAGTTTAGGTAGAAACAAATTAAAAGCTATTTTCTTTTTGTATACAGGCCCAATAAGCTTGTATAAAATATTTAGTTTATGCATTACAACAAGTAACCATTAATTATATACGACCGCACGGTATTTCCTTCTTTTCCACGGAATCATCAGTCTTTTTCTATCCTCAGCACGTATCTTTTCGCTCTCCTTTAATTTGTTCAATTAACACGTACGATTCGTAGCTCGAAAATTCTCGTCAATGTCCTATTACTACTAAAAATAAACGAGAGTTTAATCAACGAAATATAACTGCTTATCGTCGATGATTTGTGATTCGATTGAATTGTACGGGCGATTTATTATTGTCCGTCCAAGCATTGTCGTTAAATTCCGTTGTCTCGATTGATTATAAAATGAATTATTCTTTATTACTATATACGAATAATAATTATTAATTTATTATTATTATTATTAAACGAGATAATGATTAATTTGTCAGCCGAGTATCGCTCCTTTGGCGAATCGATGCTAAAGGCAAAGTGGATACGAGAAAGGTCAAATACTTGATTTACTATGCAGTTTGTTCTGTAAAGAAAATAAGGAAAATCAGTATCCTCCTTAATGAATTAGTCCACACTCCAGTAAATATTTATTTAAATCGTTTAGTTAGACCAGACGGCATTATTAATAAAACCTCATCGTTCTCATCGTCATATTTTCCTCTCTTATTTTTCATGAAAAATATATATTTGCTAAAAGTTTCTGTGGATGCTTGCGAGAGAATGGGAATAAACACACATTACTGTAGAACAAGATACAAGTTATCGTACGTTTAAGGTCGCGGGCTTTCCGGGCATTACACGCGAACACACATTTCGAAACGAAAGATGAAAAACACACAGACACACACATGCGAAAAATAAATAGACGGTAGAAACAAAAGAAATTTACGTGCAGCCTCCGTCTGAATTGCATATTTGTGAAAATAATGAGAAAAACAACAACCAATGGTGGCTAAATTGTATAACTCGAATAACAGCCTCCCTCTAAAGTTTATAATGCTGCTAATAATATTAATAATGAAAATAATACAAAATACTGAATTACTCTCGTATTTAATCAGGTTCCCTTGATCAGCAGATTGCTTGGGAACAAAATTCAATGTTACGAAACTTTGAGTGAAACCGGAAAGAGTTTCGATTATTTTTCATAATACGAAAACAAATAGAAATAATGGAAAAAACGAAAAAAAAACAACAGCTAAAAGGTTGCATCTAAAATACTTGAGAAAAGTCTTAGAAAATTCAACATTATTTGTGCACACAACAACCAAAATTATATATAAATATATATATAGATCTATTAATAACTGATGAGGAGGTTGATCTCAAACCGCCGTCTGATGGAGAGCCTTTTGAATTCTTTTTTTTTCATTCGGCAAAATCTAAAAACCACAAATAACTTTTTTTTTTTGCGGCGAGCCTCGACCGAATTTTCGATCTAACGAGAGCGTATATTATCCACTCAATGTAGATAGATGTGTTATTCACAATAAACAACAAAAAAAAGGAAAATCTGTTCGTACGCTGTCTTGAAAATTGTATACCTTGCTTGATGCCGGAACTAGAATATTTTGGCGATTATTTTGTATGCTTATGATTGTGTGCCAATGCTTCAATATAACGTCAAACGCAAATGAGTGTATTTCATTTTTGTTTGTATCATTAGTGCATTTCATGAAATATTCACATAGGTAGACGAACGAAAATGCTTCTATTCGTACGCTAGTTAAAAACAAAACAAGCACCTCGATGAATCGAACTGTCAACAGAGATTAATGGGAAATGACATGTGACGACTGTCACATAAAATTTTCGTATTCATTCCTCATTCGACGAGGATCAAATACACGAGGAATCGGTGATGGAAAGTCATTTTTATTAAGTTTTTCCATCATTTTTATGATATTTATTGCGATCGGAAATTTTTGTCGGTTGATTATTGATTCTGCACGAATATGGATCTTCTATTCACCGGTGGAGCTTCTCTGCAACCGAAACCTCCGAAACCTTTAACATTTTCTCAAATTCGTTTGAAATTTTGTGGACGAGAGAAAATCAACGAACGCGCTATCACTACAACGCCCAAGTATTCCAACAAAGTTTTAATCGGTAATTGGTACGAGGAACGCTCGCCTCCGATGGTTCAAAATCATTACCATTGGACTACAGATTACAAGGCGAATTACGTACCGCACGATGTCAAGAACATAAAAGCGGAAATGTATGCTCTTTGGAAACAAAAACAAAAAGCACAGGTAATTTTTCATGCTTCGTTTTATTTATTATTCGTAGATTATTCATCTCATTATTTTGGAGATATCATGGAAGTGAGTTTGAATGAATTTACTTTGCATTTCGAGTATTTTTTCCACTCATTGATAGTTTCAATTTTTTACTATTTCATCCGGTCCGGTGGTGGTTTATGCCATTCGCAATTTTCACGACCGGTTTCTCGTTCCTCGCGAAAAAGATGTTCGGAAACGCTTAGTAACTTTTCAATCACGGGGAAGACTATAAAAACATTCTCCAGGAAATTTCTCCAACTTTCTGTATTCCAAATTTATAAAATATTACAATTTCCAAGCGTGGCGAGCAAGAACTTTCCGACGACGAAGATTCGGACATGAGGTCCAAGTACAAAGTCGGAGATCGTTCAAAACGAAATCACGAGAACGATGCTCCGAATGCGCGGTTAAGATCATCGTATCAATTGCAATTCGAAGGAGTAACAAGTCCACCAGATAAGGATGAAAAAAGGTACATATTGCCGTGCGACTGATACGAAATCTGCAAAAAACAGAAACTCAATCCAATTGCCACTGTGTCAATTCATTTGGTTTTAAATATTTTTTATACCGCTCACTGAACTCAAGTCGCCCCCTTTCTCTCAGCAGCTCAACAATCCGAGCAGATTTGAATACTCCAGATTTGCGACATTTGGGAATAGATTTATCATCAAAATCGAGGCCGCCGGCTCGAGAACCACAATATCGTAGAGTAGGCTCCAAAAAGATGTGTACATGGTTATAATTGTCCTTTGACAACGTCATCGCAATGAATAATTTGAAAAAAGACGAGCACGATTTTTGGAAAAAGAAAGAATACCAACAAATCCTTTCAGTTTTTCACTTATTTATATTTTCGGGAGTATTAACAATCGTGTAGGTTTCAATAATTATCGTACGTTTCACAATTATATCCCACGATCTCTCGTAACGAAATTCAAGAATATAAATTGACTAAAACCGTTGAAACAACAAAAACATTCGATAGCCTGTTTACGTGATGTTATAAAAACAAAAAAAAATCGTAGGTACATGTGTATAATAGTAAATGTAGCAGCCTTATTTCGTAAGCAGTTTATGGTACAAAAGAAATAATTATACCATAATTTCAAATAGTATCGCGGATTCAGCGCTTATTTCGAGTTTCCAATGTTAAAATACATCGCCCACAGAGCTCGAGACTTTTGTTACTATCACATTTTCGTATTTGAGCTACCGATTACGCGAGTAAACATCGTTTGAAATATTTCACAATAATTTCATGATAAATTGTTAATTAATTCAATAATCATAATGATAATAACCATAGAAGTTACATCTCGGTTGTCAAAGGCTTGATGGAATAATCACAGAACGACATGACTACGCTATTTCTCCTCCCTTGACACCACGAATAACTTTTATAGAATGGCTGATAATGCTACAAATTATAAAACGAAAAATTACTACTGTTTTGGGTTTTCGAAGACTTGATAATTTAATCAGATACACCACTGCGCCTATAAGTATATTTACATGTCTGATTAATGACTCATTGAACTTCACCAAAAGTATTGTGCAATCGTTACTAACGCTAGATATATCCGAGGGTATGTACCAGGCAGTTTGGAAACTAGTTACGTATTTTTACGAATAATTCATGATTCTGATTGATGTAAACAACGAAGACACTTATAAATTCCACGATATCGTATGTCCGGAGAATGAGGAATTTCGGGGAAAGTTACGATTGCAGGTGAAGTACATGGTAACTCTATTCAACGGCCGAACACAATGTGGAGTTGAACGGAATATCTTGTAGTTTATAGTTCAAGTATTACAATGGCAGTAGATTACTCACAAAGCCTTATTTTCATCCCCTATCGATATATCGAATTGTAATATACAAATGAGAGTTATTGTTGATATTGTGTTACAAGTTATAAAAAAATAATGAGAAATTTGAATGAACTAGCTATTGGCAACACGAATTATCGATGGGATCTTAGTGCATGAAGTACATTGCAAAATGTTCACGTTGAATCGGATTTTTTGACTATGCCATTTTTTTCCGATGCATTGACTGCACATTCTCAATGTGTCTGTGTACATAATAAATATATATAACTAAAAAAAAAGATTTTATAACAGCCATTTACGTCGTTTAACGACCAACTCCCATCGATATTTCGTTTTTCCAAATTACGTAGAGAACAATAGGATTTTTGTATGAGCGCGCCTTTGCTGTTGATGAAACAAAAGAAAAGGAACGGCACGGATCGGCGACAGGTGCGTCGCGTGAAAAATCTACTTAACGAAGTATTATGGTACAAAAAACGGCAATGTTGAAAATGAGAGATCCACCGAGTAATATTGTCAACCACGTTGCATTGTTCAAGGGGTTTTGATTAGTTGGCAACTGTTGGCTCGGCTGAATTCTCAATGAATTCAAATTTGCATTTTGCAACGATAAACAATGCTCGTAAGAGGTACACGATTCTGGATGGACTGGAGAGAAATGCGATTGTGAATTTTGCAAAAAGCCTGAATTTGACATGATTTTTAGTGGCTGAGTGTATGGGAAGTTTTCGCATCTCGCATATTGTATAGAAGCGACATGTTGACAACAAGAATTTATGGAATTTACGCTATTCGGTCGTGGTGGATAAAAACATTGCGCGTTGTCCGATGTTATCGAACATTTGTCGATCTCTTTCGTTACCGATGGTTCTCTCGAGGGCCCAAAGTTCGAACCTGCCGAACCAAAACCCGAACTCTGACTCGACGAGCGCGACAGAGTCGGCGTGTCGACCCCAACTTGCCAATACCCTCCAGCGACCCACGACGTTTGAGCGAACGACTTCAACTTCGGTGGGGCAAGCACAAATTTTCTCGTCGATTTCCTTGTACGATTGAACAAATCTGGGCTCGTCGAATTGTATACTTTTGTCCTGAATATACTCGGCATTCTTGATGTTTGAGCCGCGCGAGAATCACCGAGAGTTAAAGTCTTCAGTGTGCTGAGACTGTCGTTCAACGAGTACTGCTCGGAATTATCATTGAATTTCAATACGTGTTTACCTCCAGTTTCCGAAAAAACGCTCGAAACATTGCTCCCCAGCATTCCCGACAAATTATTCGATGAATTTTTTCGGGAATTCTTTTGGAATGCAGAGTTTTTATCAGAGGTCGGCGAATCTTGATCACTCAAATACGTTTGTTGCGATTCGTTAACTTTACCGTCCACGTAAAAATCATCAAAACTATCGTCGATCATTAGAAATGAATTCCTTTGACCATCAGGTGATTCCAATTTTTTGAACGACGCCTTAATATTCCGAGTATTTCTGTATTTCGATGTTACATTCGTGAGCCCAATGATCAGCACCAAAACAGTTACCTAGAAAAATAATTCGAAATTAACTTTGGTGTGAATTTAGTTGTTTTTTTTTTCGAAAGATTCTTACAAAGAGATGTCGAGTGAATTTCTCCAAAAATGTCCACTGGTCCCCTTTGTACAGATCGAATCTGATGTCAGTCACTTGCTCCGTAAGACCAATGCAGATCCACAAGAAGGTGAGCAGTGTATCTGAACCTCTGTGTGTTTGATTTATAAGAACTGTGCTCGATTGTAAAATTGCACCAACGAAAGGCAGAGGCCAATAATGAGAATAGCGTATCACAATAGAAGTCAGTAGTGTCAAGCAGATACGGACGAGTTTTTCCAATTTCTCAGCGTTCTATTTATACAAGAAACAAAAAGTCAAAAATCAAAAGTCACAAGGAATCAGTTTCTGAGAATGTTTACTATGAGTATCCCAATAATATTTTCCACACTCACGTTTATCATCGCTTTGACCGATTTTTGTTTGTAAAATAGCATTTTATAACGAGTAAGCCACAACGATTGCTTTTGTAAAACGTTTTGAACTAAAATTTTACAATCGTCGCACAGAGGATATTTTAGCTCCAACTCCTGTTTGAAATGCTTCAAGCCGTTGTTGAAGAATCCCCTTGGTTCAAAAGCTTGCAGCTCAAAAATCTTGAGCTCCTCATTTTTATTGCATCTTTCGCAAAGACTTTTTTCAGAGTTTCCACATCCATTTTTTTTATGCGTTGGATGTATTTTACTAAAATTCTTTGGTATGTGCATACTCTGTTCCGGAATGTCATAAGCGTAGTCTCCATCCTGTAATAATTACAAGTTTAATTTCAATTTTTCCATGGTCAACATTTCTTTCTTTTTGAGATTTATGTTGAGGTTTAACCCTTCGAGTGCACACATCTTACAAGTGCATTTGGGTCAATCTGACCTAGTCGTTTTTTAAATCGTATTCTGGTAAATATGCATTTTTTGTTTTTTTTTTGTAGAGATATGGTTCCCCTAATAAAAAGTTCTAGCGACACGATATATTTCGATTGTGATTGTTACTAATTTATCCGTTCTGTGATTGGTCGGTCCTGTTATAAAACGTGTTTTGACTCCCGCTGTCAGTCTGACAGTTCCGGCTATCGGTTTGACAGTTGCATATATACGCATGCGGTTATATCTTCCTATCGGAATAAAACTTTTGTTCGTATGCATGAAAGTGGAATTGACTAGAACTCTTCACGAGGACACACAGGGAGACTTTCTCCATCACTCAGAATTGCGAGATCTACGAAAACTCGTCATAGAGCCACAGCTTCGGGGTTGAAATTTATATATTTTTTTTTTTTTCAACAATCATGGATCAAAATTTATCCGGGAAGGCGATTGACTAGAACTCTTCACGAGCACACGCAGGGAGACTTTCTTCATCACTCGGAATTGCCAGATCTACGAAAAGTTGTCATAGAGCCACAGCTTCGGGGTTGAAATTTTTATTTTAATTTTTTTTCAAAAATCGTGGATCAAAATTTATCCGGGAAGGCGATTGACTAGAACTCTTCACGAGGACACGCAGGGAGACTTTCTTCATCACTCGGAATTGCCAGATCTACGAAAAGTTGTCATAGAGCCGCAGCTTCGGGGTTGAAATTTTTATTTTTATTTTTTTCAAAAATCGTCGATCAAAATTCATCCGGGAACGCGATTGACTAGAACTCTTCACGAGGACACGCAGGGAGACTTTCTTCATCACTCGGAATTGCCAGATTTACGAAAAGTTGTCATAGAGCCGCAGCTTCGGGGTTGAAATTTTTATTTTTATTTTTTTTCAAAAAACGTGGATCAAAATTCATCCGGGAACGCGATTGACTAGAACTCTTCACGAGGACACGCAGGGAGACTTTCTTCATCACTCGGAATTGCCAGATCTACGAAAAGTTGTCATAGAGCCACAGCTTCGGGGTTGAAATTTTTATTTTAATTTTTTTTCAAAAATCGTGGATCAAAATTTATCCGGGAAGGCGATTGACTAGAACTCTTCACGAGGACACGCAGGGAGACTTTCTTCATCACTCGGAATTGCCAGATCTACGAAAAGTTGTCATAGAGCCGCAGCTTCGGGATTGAAATTTTTATTTTTATTTTTTTCAAAAATCGTCGATCAAAATTCATCCGGGAACGCGATTGACTAGAACTCTTCACGAGGACACGCAGGGAGACTTTCTCCATCACTCGGAATTGCCAGATCTACGAAAAGTTGTCATAGAGCCACAGCTTCGGGATTGAAATTTTTATTTTTATTTTTTTCAAAAATCGTCGATCAAAATTTATCCGGGAAGGCGATTGATTAGAACTCTTCACGAGGACACACAGGGAGACTTTCTTCATCACTCGGAATTGCCAGATCTACGAAAAGTTGTCATAGAGCCACAGCTTCGGGATTGAAATTTTTATTTTTATTTTTTTCAAAAATCGTCGATCAAAATTTATCCGGGAAGGTGATTGACTAGAACTCTTCACGAGGACACACAGGGAGACTTTCTTCATCACTCGGAATTGCCAGATCTACGAAAAGTTGTCATAGAGCCACAGCTTCGGGGTTGAAATTTTTATTTTTTTTTTTTTTTCAAAAAAAGTGGATCAAAATTCATCCGGGAACGCGATTGACTAGAACTCTTCACGAGGACACACAGGGAGACTTTCTCCATCACTCAGAATTGCCAGATCTACGAAAACTCGTCATAGAGCCACAGCTTCGGGGTTGAAATTTATATTATTTTTTTTCAAAAATTGTGGATCAAAATTTATCTGGGAGCCATCTAAGTCTATGAATCTCACAAAAATCATCTGACCTTGGTAAATCCATTGTACTGCTCACAACTGGAACATCGCCACCAATTCAATTGGGAACGATAAATTTGAGTGTAATTATTGCAAAACCAGCAATTGACTTTAATCGGCCACCTAGATCTGATTAAGAAAAAAAATTAACGGATTTACTACGAAATTAGAAAGATCGTGAACGGGTTGACTTATCATCGATGTTTACTCACTTGAGTCCACGAAAAATGGTAATGCAAGCAGTGCTTACGAGAATGAATGTCGCGATTATCGAAGCGAAGTTGAACATTAAATTCTGTTCGATCTCCATTTTGTTAACATAATATAAATACTACGAATAAAGAATCAAATACTCGATGATTTTTTTGAACTTGCAGAAAGATTCATTCGTTCACTCAACGTTATCGTTCTGGTATTAAAATTGATTCTCCTCCCGCCAAACCAAGTTTCTACTCCTGTAAATACATTCGGAACGACATAACCTATATTATAAATACTCGCGGACTACCTCTTCCCAATATCAACTCTTCAGACTGGTGATAATTTGTAATATGCAGTCTTTGCAAATAAAAATATTTATTCACCGCACCGCACTATGGTATTTGACTTAGTTTATTTGTTAGACAGCTTAATCACCCTATTAACAATTAACACCGTTTTACACGCGCGAAATTTTGTCTCACGTGCCTCTCCGCGCGCGACGAACCGATGGACGCCGGCGTGCGGCCCGTGAAATTAGCCGCGATGTCCGGGTCTTCTCTACAGGGTCAGCACTGTTGCGCAAAATTCAACAACCGAAAGGAGAAATACTAACACCATTTTTATGAATCAATCAATCATGTTGGTGTTCAATGAAATAATTTTTATTGCAATTCATGTTCGTTTAATGCATGACATTTTTTGAATTTGATTTTGAAACATTTGAAAAAATCGTTTTCACGCATTGTATTCGTGAACGTTGCACAAGGCGAGGACGTGTCACTTCCGTTTTTCCTCCGGGATTTTAGCTCGACGAAACAATTGTTACCACGTCTCATCAACTCGTGGCAAGTTTGTCGGTATTCTTCATTGAGAGAAAAAATGAAGGGCAGCGGAATGGCCCTCGTTAATATATTTTTATGTTCTCTCTGTATTTTCACCGTTGCTAATGCCGGTGGCCCTACTCTAGTGTTACTCGATAATCTAGCAATCAAAGAGACACACTCCATATTCTTCAAATCTTTGCAAGGTTCGTAAAAACATAATTTTTCTTATCGTCACGCCGACACACTATGCAAGGCGTTTTTGACGTTTATTTACTTCCTAACACGATTATCGAATACTGTACATGTTCCAAGAGTTTGTAATTAGTATTGATCATTCATATGGAAATGGACGAAGCTTCTCCACCCAATTTGAAAACGCGATTATCTCATTGGACTATTTTTAAATTTTTGATAAATCTCTGCAGATCCCAGTTATCAGTTCGGGTTTATCGCCCATGATCAAAGTTTATATTGCAGATGATTCGTAAACAATATAAACGATGTTTCGCCTGATTTCCTCTATTTTCTCGTGAGCATTCAATTAAAAGTTTATCATTAAAACAGTTTCTCCAATGTCAAAAATTTTTTCGAAAATACATTCTGTTTAGCGTAGAGCCCAATCAAATAGTCAAATCATTGGGCCTCTTGTTGATTATCATGAAAACCTATTTTTTTCATATTTTAGACAGAGATTACTCACTGACATTCAAATTGGCGGATGACGCCAACTTAGTGTTGTCAAAGTATGGCGAATTTCTGTACAAACATTTGATAATATTTGCACCGGGCGTGGAAGAATTTGGCGGAGCTTTGAACATCGAAGCAGTAGCAGATTTCATAGACGGAGGTGGAAACGTGTTAATAGCCGGATCGTCCCAAAGCGGAGAAGTCCTGAGAGAATTGGCATCGGAATGTGGTTTCGAATGCGACGAGGAAGGCGCTTCGGTTATCGACCACATGAATTACGACTCCTCTGATGCCGGATACCATACCACCATCGTTGCAGATCCGTCAAATCTCATTGACTCACCCGTCATCGTTGGTGACAGAAATGTCGCTCCGCTTCTCTATCGCGGCACTGGACTGATCGCCGATTCTGATAATCCTCTGGTCTTGAGACTCTTGACCGCTTCAAGCACCGCATATTCTTACAATCCGAATCTTCCGGTCAAAGAATATCCCCATGCCGTAGGAAAGAATACACTTCTCATTGCCGCCTTGCAGGCACGAAACAATGCCAGAGTTCTGTTCTCCGGATCTTTGTATTTCTTCAGTGACGAAGCTTTCACCAGTCCCGTTCAAAAAGCGCAAGGTAAATTCCCGTTGCACTGTACGAATACAATTGTTCAGTTAACTCTTCATGAGCATTTAATGGTATATAATGTTTTGGCACTTGAATTTCGTTTCTGTAAAAAAAAAAAATTTTGTAAAAAAAAAAAAACAACAAATGCATATTTACCGAAATACGAGGATTTGGAAAAGGCCTTTGGTCAGACTGACCCAATATGCAATTATAGGATGTGTGCACTCGAAGGATTAAAGATTATGGATCAGTTTTTATTGAACCGTTATGCTCGGTTAAAGAAATAGAAATCGGGGTCAACTTTACGTTTATATCAAGAGAAAATTTCAGTCGAGAGTTGAAAATTGACTCGTTCCCATGCAGTATCGAAATTTGGAGACGGAAATTTGTGGTTCTAATGGTGTCTTCTTGTTTTTTAAACTCTGGTACCATTATTGGTCCTTCCTTTGAACTTCAAATAAATTTCCACCCGATTTTCAAAGAATTAATAAATGTCATAGCGATAACGAAATTTCTTGTTAAGGAGGGCGACGATTCGAAAAATCTGGCAACGAGGAAGTCGCCAAATCCATTGCTCAATGGGCTTTCAAGGAGAACGGTGTGATTCGTGTCTCTTCGGTTCATCACCACAGGATCGGTGAGCCACAGCCACCCCCAGCATATACGATCATGGAAGACGTTGTTTACACCATAGAAGTCGAGAAACTTTCCAACGACAAGTGGGTTCCTTACGAGGCGAATGATTTGCAGCTCGAATTCGTCAGAATCGATCCCTTCGTTCGTATGACAATGAAGCACGTGGGAAACGGTCGTTACGAAGCGAAATTCAAGATTCCTGATGTGTACGGAGTCTATCAATTTAAGGTTGATTACACGAGGATCGGACTTACTCACTTGTACAGTTCAACCCAAGTATCCGTTCGCCCGGTCCAACACACTCAATACGAGAGATTCATACCGAGCGCTTATCCTTACTACGCGAGTGCATTCTCCATGATGGGCGGTGTTTTCTTATTCTCGCTTGTGTTCCTTCATTACAAGGAAAACACAAAGTCCAAGCCCGAATAAGTTCGCACTTTAAGTGGTTAAAACAAAAAAGACTCGATTCAACGTAAAAACGTTTAATTTGTGGGCTGAAATAAAATAATATTCGTTTTATAACGCCAAATTGGGTGTGGCAAGTTAATTTTCCAAAGTTTGTGAAAACATCGTATAGGAAATCGCAAAAGAGTCAATTTCAAAAATTGCTTCTCACGTCATAAACTTTCATACTCGTTGTATTTAAAGAATTTAAAGAATAATGATAGTCAACTGCAGTCACTTAGTCGCCGTTTCAATATCCGTGGCGGTGTTCATTGTAACGTCACCCACGATTTCGTGTTGATAATTCCCAGTGCGACTTTCCATTAACACAAATTTTAGAGAAATTGTTTACTTTGCCACCCTTTAATGAATCATTCATTGCGTTTGAATGTGTGAGAGATCAATACAAAAATCCGAAGTCGACAAAACGTTTAAGTTAATGTAACAATCGTAGGATTTATTATATGTACACACAGACACATTCGGAATACATAATAATAAGATTTTCAAGAATCATCGACACAGAAGGATCGTTTTCTTGTGCATAAAAAATGTCCAAATGCCTTTTCCGCAGCACAATCGTCACAATCGATCGGACTTTTCATGAAGAATTGTTTTTTTACAATTAATGGTCCGGAAAATGTTTATTTTCAAATTGATACCGTAGTATAAAAAAATAAGTGAGTTTTCGTACTAAAATTGCGTCATGTTCGATAATACGGGGCTTGATAATGAGTCAGTGGTTCTTCGATTTAATCGTAAAATGTGAACCTTGCATTTTTCTTTTACATTCTAAAATGTAGATCGTATACTTTTTTCCAATCACCAACGGTTAGCCTTTCCCAGCTATTTATGAACGATCGATCAAAATCGAAAAATGGTTTCGATAATTCAATTGAATATCGCGATTAATCTCTTCTTTACATCAAAAACGTTTGATCGGCTTTTCTCTTTGGATAGACGACGAACAATGCGAGCTGAAAGCCCGACAGGACGCAGCCCAAGAAATTTGGTGTTTTTATGAAAGGATCATCGATAAGAACGCCGTATGTGAACCACAGTGTGGATGCTACGAGGGTGGCGACGATTACCGGAAATGGCAAACTCTCGGCACTTCGTACTCTTATAACATGAGCCTGTAGAAAGAGAAAAAAAGAATTTCAAATTTTGTCAACTCTCATGATTTTTTATAAAATTTCGAAATTCTTCGAGATTTTCAATTTTTCCTCATTACTTTATGATTTTTTTTTCTGCTTTAGTTACCAGCATTATTAGAGGCGAAGCAAAAAACAAGATCGTTAAGCTACAGCTTAAAAATCCAACCACCGTTGCTGCCATTTTTCTATCAAATTCCATGACACTGTAGGCATAGACCATCAGTACAAAAAATAGAGCCCCCATCGATTGTCTGAATATTATCGATCGTTTTGTAGTATAGAACAGGTAAACAACTGTATAGGATATTTGGAGTACTCCACCGAGAAGATTAACGAGAATTACGTGAGAATCTTCTATCAGTTGGCCGTATCTCATCCAGAGACCGCAACTGAAACGTGATATTTTTATTTCTTGAATACTTTATTGTTATCAAAATTTCATAAATTGAGAATTTTTAAGAAAAAGCAGATATCACACGTGTCTGCAGTGGAAATTCATTCTCGAACACCTTTTATGCTTTTTCGAGTCAATATTTGCAGTACAAACAAAACCATCTATATCGCGAGACGAAAACACATTTTTTCACGTATTTAAAAACATTTCTAGCATATACTCACGACATGAAACACGTAACGAACGGCAGAGCCGACGCGTCGCCTGTACTTTTGTTGATTATGAATTTTCGACATACTAGTCTGTTGGAAAAGAAGATTTGCAATTATTGATAATATAGTTTCGTTGCTGATAGAACGAATCGAAACACTCCTAATCACGGATTTCTTATACAAATACGATTCGTAGTGATGGAATGCTTGTTTTTTTCCTTCCGAAGCTCGTATCTAGAGAGGAGAGTCGAAGGAAATGTGCAATTTGGTACGAACCATAGCTTTCAAAAATTGCTTGCTTGAGCGCCACATTTGAAATATTATTTTGAATTTGCATCTAAATTTAAAAAGAAAAACAGTGCGTGCGAAAGAAACGAGGAGGAATTCCTCGTGATCACAAATTAGGAAAAAAGAAAAGTTGTACCCAAATTTATTCGGAATAACGGAATAATGCCGCTTACTATCAAAAAAGAAAACCGGAAATTGAAGGTCACCGTTTCACCGCCAAATAACCAATCGATCGACTCGCAATAATTTAAACGTAGATTTGCTAATATCTTTGTTCGCCCCGAACTTTTTTTCTAGATCGTGATAAAACGTATCAAAATAAAACTAAGCTGCGGTGAGAAAATAATCGAGCGATGATATCGCTTCTGTGTGCTCTCGGTAATCGTAGTTGTGGTATGTATACTGCATGAGTATAACACACAAAACAAACCCACGTCGGATAAAAAGCTCTCAATATACTTACATACCAGCGAGAAACTGCGAAATTGTACAAAGTGAAGCCGAAGTTGCTAAAATTTCTTTAATGTCGACAAAATCCATTATTCTCAGTTTCTGTATCAAGCGATTAACAAATAATGCACTTAGATCTTATAAAGGAGAAATTTTCGGGATGCACGTATAATATATACACGTTCACCTGTTCGCGAAGTAAGCACGCACAGAAAGAGTGGCAGAGAATCACATTTTAGGGAATCGGAGTACCGGTAAAGATTGACGTAAACATGACAAAAAGATGAAGCCAAATCGCGTATATTTATATTTCCTGTATATATATATATATACCGACAAAAACATGAATCTAATCTCTCGATAAAAAGATCTTGCCCCTTTTTTGGTTTGCGGGATGCGGGCTCTGGTGGCAAAATATGGAATCGTTCGTGTACAACGTTGAAAATTTACCGTCACAAGAACAAAGTTGATATCAGGGAGAGGCTATTTTCTTCGCCGCTAGAGGGCAGTAAAATTAACTTTAAATGGGATTCTTTAAAGGTGCGGTGCAGTGGTTAGTTCAGTATTTACGTGCGTGGCCTTACTGCGAACATGATGATGATGATGCGCTTCTGAATGTATTTTCATGTGTATATATACCGCACTTGTACACATGAAAGACGGCTCCTGTACATAAGGGCGTAAGGGGTGTTACGTACCCCGTAATAGCAACGTGGGTTACGCCATTTTGTTTTGACAAAGAGAATATATAAAACGTATTACTAGATTGGGTTTATCTAGTTTGGTAATTTACCTATACGTTTCTACCTACGTAGATATAGTAGGTAGTGTATTGTTCGCATGTGTGCCCAGTCTTCGTATCCCTATGTGCACACTCATAGGAAAGCTACACTAGTACGGTTACGGTAGTCCATCTCGGAGGGGTACACGATCGAAAAATGGATCTTGGTGCCGCGCGTTCGTGTACGATTTCACGAGATTGGATCGTGAATATAAACGCGTGTGTGCATCGCAAATAATCCAATTCTTTTGTAACGGTGAACTTGTTGAACGAAAATATACCGTTGGTACGCGAGATAACCAAAAGAATAACATTATTAATCCAGGGAGTGTATCGAAGAAAGAAGATATCAAAAAAAATCACCGCTACAACAAATGTAATACGAGTTGTACGAATAGAGTGTGAATCCTCACACTGTTCAACCCTACAGATGGTCATCGCCGACTCGAGTCATCTAATTTCCATTGATTGTATTTATAGTTGTCTCCCTAGCCGGTTTATTTTCACGTTACGAAAGATTCGTGCCTTTTTTTTCTTACGCTTACACTCATTTTTTTATTTTACCTTTTGCTCGAATGTACTTTTTATTTTGAATGCCAAAAATCTTGTTTTTAGAGCTTCGCAGCGCTCATTATCCGGATAAAAAATATAAAATTTAACCGTACTATACCATTTTTACGTGATTCATGGTGCATGTCTTACTCGCATCTGTCCGGTCGTGTCGTTTTAGGTGTCCTCTATCTATACGTGTGTAGGTGTGTGAGAACGAGAATGATCATTAAACTCCTTTACGATGTTACATTTTATTTTTCGTAGACCTACAATTTTTCAAGTGTCCGTTTTTTTTTCACCGCCGTATCCGTGTCTGTGTTCATTATTTCAGATTTCTCTTTTGGCAAGGTAAAAATGAGCGACCCATTGCAAGCCGTAAATTCGTGTGATCCGAGATAAAGATAGACTTTTGGAACGTTTTTTTCCTGCTCCTTGTCGCTCTTCGTGTGTTACGTGTTTTACATGACAAATTCTCATCTTTCAGGTACACTTTTGATACGAGAAACACACGCCTTCCACTCTGTTACCCCTCGATCGTTTGACTCGTGCAAATTTACAGTTAACCGATCCATTTTTTTCTTTCTTTCCATTTTTTTTCTTTTTCTACGTCTACGGACGTTCGAATGTGTCTTCCGGAATAATTGAATTTCTACCGTGCCTACTGAATGTTTTTTTTTTCGTATTATTTCGCCTGCTGTCTGGGACTATTTAAATTTTGTTCTGTCGTGCTTCAGCCAATAAGTTCGTGAAATATTATTTCTTAGACTATGTTTAATGTTGTAAATTGTCAGAATCTGTGTCTCGTCCTGATAATTTGGTAGAATTTAATTTTTTTGTTATTCGTAACGGAATACCCAGTTGTGCATCATTGCAATATAATGAAACGTCTTCTTTATTTTCGCGATCAATTGAGGCTAGAATTGTTTTTGCAAATTAAAAGAAAAGTAATTACAAAACTTTAAGCATGTATGGAAGAAAAAAATTATAAATACCAATAACAAAAATCGTCTTCTGTTCCCATTGGAACAGCAAATCTCCATCATTATGCCGGATCTTCGTTAACTGTCCATTTGTTTGTGTTGTCATTAGTGCGGTGTTTATCGTACGCTGTGCGGTGAAGGAAACTCGTGGCTGCTATAGCGATCGTCCTTTAATAAGAGAAACGGCTCATTGAAGCAAAATTATCGACACAAAATACATTTGATAAAACAATTATTATAATGGAGTCGACTATAGCGGGACGAAGACGTAACGCTACGAGGCATTCTGCCGAGGATCAAGCGCTCGACCAGATAGCCAAAGAGGTATAGCATGCTTATTTCTGTAGAGGCTAAAAAACTAGTCTCCTCTTCACCGTGTTTAACTGGAATTACGTCTGAATATTCGGCAAAGCATTAAAAATAATCTGCCCCTCTGGTTGTGGGTTAATTAAATCGTTCAGATATTTTTGTTCAACAGAAACTTGCTCTTAACACTTTTCGCGTTATGGGTAATTAAATTGTATCCGATCAAAAGTTGGATTTTGAATAACTGTCTATGTTGAAAACTGAGAAAAATAATTGTACGTTTGGGGTTTAAATAATTGGGCAATGATCTACTTATCCAAATGATGCTTGATGTCCTTTCCAATATCTCGGGATGTAATCAATGTTTGTGATGTTTACTTGTGGGATTGGTTACCAATGACTTGGACTAGATCTCACGCCATGAAACTTGACTGTTGATCAATTTTTGAGCGTACCATAAAAAATGTAGTTGCTCGCTGCAAAATCGGCAGGGTTTTTGTTTGTGTTTATTTCCCTACAATCATTCAGGAAAAAGGAGCTCCAATTTGTTGCTGAATCGCTATCCATAGTGATTCACCTGCGAATTACGTAATGTTTAAAAATATAGTTCATGACTATGATGGGAATATACCCAATTTCTACAATTTCGAGTAACGAGCCTGTTCTTTTCAAATCCTATGAATTTAACTAAAAGTTTTGATCATGATGATTATTGCATTTTAACGTACAATGTTTCATAACCCAGGCTCATGGACGTGTAAAATTTTTACGATTTCAAACCAAAGTGCCAATCCATTGTTTGGTTTATCACGAAATATTGCCCAATAATTGAGACGTTTTGTGACAGGTCGAGAAATCATTTCCAAAAACACTCATGAAATTCTTACCATTCGTGAATAGGTCAATCTTTGATAAACTCGAAAGAAATCTAATTTTGTCGTTTTTCATCAAGATAACTCCCCTCTGCCGCCCATCTGGGCAGTCGAGAGTTGGAAAGCTATATCTTTGTCAATTGTAGTAAAAATATTGTATTTTTCAGGCAGAAGCGAGACTGGCTGCACGGAGACAGGCCCGTGCTGAAGCTCGGGAAATTCGGATGAGAGAATTGGAAAGACAACAAAAAGAGGTGGAGGAGAATGCGGATAGAGTTTACGATATGTGCTCGGGTGAGGAAAACCCGTTCGTATACGTTTTTTCAAGTTGGGCATTCGATTGTTTGGACAATGAAATAATGATCGACCGGAAAAGATTGATTGAAAAATTCCTTTCCTGTTATTCTGAACGAAAACAGTGACAACATAAATTTCATAGGCTCATGATGAATATAATGAAAAAAAAAACTCACTCCTTTATTTTTTTTAAATGGAAAATTGATTCTCTTCTAAAAGATTTTGCCACTGGTTAAATGTTTGACCTTCGGCAAATGGCCTTCAACGTGATCCTATGCGTGCCATTAAAAAAATAAACGAATCGATGTCGACGACGATGATCAAATTAACAAAATAGGTGTTAACACGTGTGTAATTTGATGTGGCTGCAGAAGGAAACAGAACAATGCGAGTAACGCCTGACCCAGTGAGGACGTCACGCATACTGGCAAATTCGAACAACTTTCAGTCAAGTAGAAGATCATCGGAAGATTCGTTGGAAGATACAGGATTAAGCAGAGATCTCAGAGTAAGCACAGAAAATAATAATCTGGATCCATTCAACGCCGTTGGGGACTTATCATTTGCAAGAAATTAATCGCCATTAATGTTGATTTTCCCGAACTTTAGCTAGAGCTCAAAGAATTCGAAGAAAAGTTTAGAAAAGCGATGATCGCAAACGCTCAGTTGGACAACGAAAAATCATCATACGCATATCAAGTCGATTTATTAAAAGACAAACTCGAAGAGTTGGACGAAACCACTGCACAACTGAGACGCGAACTTAGGGAAAAGAATAGAGAAGCCGAACAGCTGAAACGTGTGAGTCAGCGATTAAAGGAAGATTTCGATGTTTGCAGAGCTCAATTGTTGGAGAGGGACACTCTTATTCAGGTAAAAACCCCTTTTCAAAAACAAATCTGCGTTACTACAGTTCCGGGCTCGAATTTTAAACAAAATGCATTTCCTATTTTACAGGAAAATGGACTTGTCATCGTGGACGATGAGGGTAGTGGAGACGAAGAGCATGAAATGGTGAACGGATATAGGAAAAGAGTACTAGTCAGCACAGAGGCTGCCGAGTTGTTAGAAAATGCTGGTGAAGGCTCGCTAGGTAAACATTCATCAAATATTCACCTTGAAGTGTAATGCGACTATGAATTCATAGAATATCGTTCAATTTTATGATAAATTCCAATTTCCAATAGATGTTCGATTGAGAAAGTTTGCTTCCGAGAAGAAGGAGCTACAGGATGAAATTGGTCACTTGAGATTGGAGTTGGAAGAAGCGAAGAGTCGTTTGAGATCAGAAAAATCCTCAGGTTCAGTATTAGGTATAATTATCGCCTGAGAAAAATAATTTTCCACGATTCTCGTGCTCACCGATGTGCTTTTATTCTTCGTGTACAGGTGGATTTTCCGATTCTGAGGATGTTCAGAGAGAGGCGAACAAATTGCTGGCGGATTATAAATTCAAATTGCAAAAAGCTGAACAAGATATGTCCACGTTACAGGCAACTGTCGCAAGGCTAGAGAGTCAAGTTATACGTTACAAATCCGCGGCTGAAGCATCGGAAAAAGCGGAAGATGAATTGAAAGTTGAGAAGAGGAAATTACAAAGAGAGGTATGATCATTCTTCGTAAATACGGAATAAACTGATTTTCAACTATTTTTAATCCTCCAGTCTTCTATCCTTGAGATAATTCACAAGTTTTCACGCACGCATAAAGAGTAACAAGTTGAATATTCCAAATTAAGTACGTTACACGTCGTTAGAAATCCATTTCCTTGCTACGATAAGTTGTACAGTTCCTGGAATCCGACCGCAAACCGTCGAAAGATATTACTGAAAGTCTTGATAACGTGAAATCATCGTTACCGCAATCGGACGACAAAAACTGTTTTTTTTTCTCTTGTATAATTCTATGAAATTACAGTGCTTCTAAAATTGAAATAACTTTAGTCCGAGTCAAGAATAAAAAAAACTTGTCCAAACTGCCTTAGGGCTCAGTTTTCAAAATTCGGTCAAAACGCCTGCCCGTCTGTCAATCCAAAAAAGTAAAAAATTAAGACTTTAATATACAAAGTACCATACCAGACGAACATCCAAATGTAGCAACCGGACATATTCGAATAATTCTGAAAACATCTGTTTTTTTATGCATTTTCGAACAGTAATCACATTTTTATGTAAATGTGCAATTCTTGTGTCACACAAACTGATAACAGACACACACAGAAGTTTCTGGAAAATAATCTTTTTAAAACAAAAGCCCGACTCTGCACGTGCCCATGCAAACAAGTGATTTCTAGGAATAGTGCCAAAAATGAAAAAAAAAAGAAACGGAACACTCAAGGTTTCGACTCGAGCATTCTGTATCATTTTATGATATTATTAAAAATTTTATAGCTTGCTGGCGGAAACTTACAGGATTGTTAGACTACGATTTTTTTATCGAGTTGGCATTAGTATAAATCGATTAGTTCTGGAAAAACTGCTCGGATTATATCGCGAGCCCATTCAGTTCCACGTGTTTGAAAGTGAAATTTTGTTTTCAGGTTCGCGAATCGCAAGGTCGTGTTGAGGAGCTCGAAACAGCGAATTCCCACTTACAGAGACGATTGGACAAACTAAAAAATGCCAAGTCCGCACTTCTCAAAGATGCGTCTCAAAGATAAACAGTTTGGAAATGGAGGAGAAAAATGATAAAGAAAAAAAACGCCTGGATGTACAGGATAAGAGTTGCATTTGTGTCGCGTAAGATAAAAGAAAGAACAAAAATTAATCGAGTAACCTCGTCGATGTGGTTATAAAAGTGAAATAGCGCACAGACACACACAATTAGAGATTATATTCAAATTGCATCATTTGATTTTCGTCTTCCACACTGTGACATCGATTTTTTTGGTTTTTTTTTCCCAACCGCAAGGGAAGGGCAGATCGACGATATTTCGAGTACATTTCCGCGCGACCACTTGGATATAAACATAAAGCAAAAATATTTCCGTCAACTTTGTTGCTGGTCAGTAAATCGTCGAGACTCGCGTCATCGGGATAGATCGATTTTCCTTATTCTTCAATTTGTTAAGCTCTTTCTTTCCTTCTTTTACGTCCAAACGGTTTATATTGCTTCGATAACCCACATTACGCGTTTAATCCTAAGAATCGTGAAATTGTGTGAAATTTTATTGTATTACGGAAATCGTTGATTGACATTTTATAGCAGCGCGCAATTTAGTAGTCAATGCTCATTTTGGCTTTTGGAATGGATTATGTTTCCATGAAGTAGTCATTTATTTTTCTCTTTATAAAAAAAAAACATAGATTCTCGATGTAACGGCTCTTGTGCTATGCAAAATAAATTTTTACAATTTTTCTACTACGATGATTAATGAATGAAAAATACTTCGAATGTGGGTTAAATGTACTGACATTTTTTTTTTTTTTTTTTTTGGTGATGAGAAACGTAATCCCAGTGATCGCGTGTAATCATAGAGAGTTAATTTTGCCCGAAGTTTCCCCTGCGTACATATATATTTTAAAAAAATTAATAAAGAATAAAAAAAATTAAGAAAACTGTTTGGTCCTCGTATGGTGAATTACTTAATCGGGTACAATACGGCACCAAGGGATATAATTTAGAGTCTTATATAAAATTTATAATATACAGTGAAATACGTGAAGCGTTTTACGTTCACGACGGACTTTATTATATAAATAACAAACTGGCTCAGCCACCGATACGCGTGTCTGATTTAGATTGCAATTTGTATTTATTATTACGAGATGGTCTAAACGATGACCAGTAGGTTTATAATATCGCTTCGGAATCTAATGCGGAAGAAGAACGAGAAAAAAACAATTGCCTAATGTAATGTTTGTAATTATTATCAATATTATCACGATTAACGCATTTTGCTTTACAAACATTTTAATTTTTCCTTTCAGTTCCTTCTTCCCTCTCATCGCTAAGGGATTTTCGAAAAAATTACATGACAAATGTTTTTTACATTTTTTACAAATTCATCTTAAAATGTAATCAACGCCATTAGTCATCAAGAGAAAGTTAATGCAAGAATGATAACAATAGAAATTTGACCAGCATGAAAAAATTGTAACAATTTTATTTAAATTTACTTTTCTTCTAAAAATTGTAGTTTTACCTTCGTTTATTTATACGTTTTCTTGAAATAAATAAATATCGTTTTTCCAATGTTGGAATACTTATGGGATGTTTTATTTTCGATGCCTGCTATAACCTTTGGGTCGTTTATTTCGAAATCCTACAGAAAAATAAATATAGAATCGTCGGGGAAGAAAAACCTCCCGCGACTGATTAAGTTTTTCAGTTCAGAGGTTCAATGGGCTATTGCCCGAAAATACGAACAACTCGGTCGGTATTGTACATTGGCGGATAAAATCGCATATGACCATGCATTAGAAAAATAACTTCCGGATCTTTTTGGGATTGGTGATTCCCCATACGATAACGTATCGGACTGATTAGTGAAGTCGTAGAAGTTCTACTATCAATTTTTCCCTTTGACGTTGCATTTTTATGAACACGGATCATTCGTTGAAACATAATTGAACCATAAAAATAGTTTATTTGATTAATTCCGGAATGACACTTCAATAAAGGATGACGATTATGGCACGATCCCTCAATCGAAATTCATTCACTGTGCTAATTAACACAATTCGAAATTCGTAGCAATCGCGCAAATCGTTTGTAGTGGCTTACGCCATCTGGTTGAATGAACGTAGATACGAAAACGGGCACGAGTGCAAGAAGAAGATAGCGTTATTTGAACCAATAGCGGATCGAACAAGAAAGACAGTGTTTTTTACGTGACGCGGAGGTCGCGGAGAATGCCTTATTGAAAAGTGTACTACCCATGTTAAATACCAAGGGATTTACCTACTAGCATACATAGCAGTATACACAATGATACGGAGTGGTGTATATGTGCATATAGATAGTACTCTAGCTGGCAACTTGACGTCTCTGCTAGTGTATATTTACGGAGAGGAGTTCGCGTAAATAAATAGTATAGATTAATTTTTATTCGTCTGTTCAACTGTTGGTTACTTTTCGTAATAAATCAAATTTGACAGAATAAAGAAGTATAACTACTATGTGCGTTCGGAACCTTTATCCGGGTCCTGTCAAGTGCACGTTATAAATGCACAATTGGAGCAAATATTTGCAATTAATAAGGTAGGGGGAATGTAAATTTTTTTTCGTCGTGTATATATTCGTGTTTATCTGTACCTGTTCTGGTTTGTCTCGTTATATACACATCTCTTGGCTCGAATGAAAATCTGCTCTGTCAAAACCTCCCTGTTTGTCTTTTACGTCATCTCCAGATGTTTATGGTCGAGCAATTTATAATTCGGCCAAACTTTTTAACATCGGAAACCAACTAACGAGAACGTATATACACCGTTTCCTATCGAAAACAAAAAAAAAATAAAAAAAGATCACGTGAGAAAATTAATTCCGAGACACAACGTATTGTTTTCAGGCTGGACAGGAAAAAGCTAATAATTCGTGTCACTTCATATTAAATTTCTGCCTTTCCTTTTTCGATTCTTCTTCGAGTTTATTGCTCCAACTCATACTTCGAGCAGTTTTTAACAGCTTCGAACGTATTATGTTAATTAACCGTGGAATCATTTCCAAGATTCGATTATTTTTTTCGTTCAAATTCTAGTAGACCCTACGTAACCTCCAAGTTTTTGGCTCTTCGACATGTTTATAAAACTTGCGTCACCATTTTCCACCAGCTTATTGTAATGCTTTGATTTCCACATGAACATTGCATCAAATAATATCTCATGATTATTGTTTTGATACAAATATTCGTTTCCGCACAGTTCGCACAGTTTTTTTATCAATTCATTAACTCTCCGTAGCCATGCTCTAAACGCTTGTTCATTGTTCGACAACTTTTCAGATTTGTAACAACGAAAAGGATGACTCTGATCGAAGGCGTCGGTGATGAAGTCACCTACTTTTTTATTGTCGTGGGTATTCTTTGTATCGGTTGGATCGCTTGGTGTTCCACCAACATAGCCGATCAACCGTTAATACGCACAGTACTTATTCTTCAACATCGAGCGGGCACACAATTAGGATACTTCAGAGCCGGCAGCCAGACAGTTGCCGCTCAAACTGTGGAGACTCTCATAGAAAATCCCCCAGAAACTAACGACAATACCAGTGATGAGGCCGATTCAAGTTGTCCGGAAACAAATAACACCGGTATTTAAAAAACAGTGCAATTTCTGAGTTTCAGCATTATTTTTTCGTGAAGATATTTTTAACAAAAGATCCTTCAGCCATTCGAGAGTCCAATGAGCTTTTTGGAAAATTGCAGAAACTTTGATTTCTCTTAATTCTAAAGAAGTTTTCTAAAAAAATTTCCAGGAATTCTTTGAGAAATGTTCCTTGATCCTTTTTTTCTGTAATTCTGAAACTAGTCGTCGTTTGTTTTCACGTATGCTATGTTGGATCGTATTTGAAA
This sequence comes from Hyposoter dolosus, assembly GCA_963921915.1. Lineage (NCBI taxonomy): Eukaryota > Metazoa > Arthropoda > Insecta > Hymenoptera > Ichneumonidae > Hyposoter > Hyposoter dolosus. The sequence continues at coordinate 11,779,965 of OY998130.1, read as the reverse complement.
GGAATGTAAAAGATCTAACGGAAATAAAACTTTTTGTCAAAGCGGGTAGCGAAGTTCCTGTGGAATCGACGAATCCACCAGCAGCTGCAACGTCTGAGGAAGTTTTGATGGAGGCGATGGATTCGTTTAACAATGACGACACGGGATTATTGAGGAAACGCGTGAAAATAAGTACATCGGAGACACCGTCACCAAACATATCGGGAACAACGCCGATTGTTGATCAAACCGAAGTAGCCGAAAATATATCGTCGGTCGATGAGAATGAGATAACGATAAAATTGAAATTTATGAACGATGACCAGAAATTAGTGACGGGCCGACTCAAGGAGATGCTTGGGGAATTTAAAAGGTTTGAAATTGTCGGAAATAAAAATCTATGTATTCAAAAATATACATTTTGGATGGAGACATTAATTGTTTGAATTTTCTAGGAGGCATTTCCAAGTAGAGCTCGAGTCGCAAAAGCGAATACGACTAGTTTTTAATGGACAACTTCTGCAGCCTGACAGTCAAACGTTGGAACGTTGCGGCTTGTACAACAATTGTGTTGTACACTGTCTCGTGCATCAGCAACGCGTTACATCAGGTTCGAGCTCACAGCCAAGCACGATCGAGAATTCATCATCGATTTACTCGGGTCCCCAGGCATTCCAACGTATACCAACGGGTACGGGAATGAGTTCGGTACCGAATGACTGGGACCTCAGCAGACTCTTAGTTACTATTCTGACTTTGATACTGGCATTTGCCTGGTACTCGAGATATCATTACGCTCAATTGTTTACAGCGCCTACGACCGTTGCTCTTTATGCTCTCACTGCAATATTTACACTTTCGGTGGTCGGGCATTTTTTCCCGGACCAAGACACCTTAAGAAACATTGAATGAGAGTGGAGAATCATTTTTTTATTTTCTCGTTACGAATTTGGCAATCACCCAAACAAGAGCCAGTCGAATGCTCCAGAGGTCATGCAAATATGGTTTTGAATGACCTCAGAAGCAAAGGAAATATTTTTTTTTTTATGACAAATGGTCATAACGGTCCCTCATTTTGTACACCAACAAAACGACGGCTTCTCTCATTTCGTTGAATCATTATTTGAAAAACAAAAATTCATCCGTGTTTGCGATTCTGCACATGCTCGTGTAAACTTTTTTTTTTTAATAGGAAGTTTTGGTGGTAAAGTCGGGTCAAAAAAGTCGTGCAATATCGAGAAATTATCAGGCGGGTTTTCCAAACGGAAACTGTGACGATTATTGCTCTTCAAGGTGAAATTTTTCGTATTTTCATAAGGCATCGTTCCGTCTTTTTTTGAATGAACGGATGAACAAAGCTTATGGCTATTGTCTTTAATAACGACACAAAATTTTCGTTCACTTGGCTTATTCAAGTGGAAGCAATGCTCCAAGTGAGACGAATAGAAAGAAAAAGTTTCTAAAAAACGTTTGATTCGTAAAGATTGCTTTATTTTTCACCGCCTGCGCATCTTCCTTTATACGAGTTTTCTTTGAAACGTGAATCAACAATTTTCGTATGTTTATTTACGCTTTTTTGACTTTACTCCGAAACTACCACTTCCTTGAACTATTTTTCTTCGAATAATCACTGAAATGTAAAAGGTTGTAAAAATAGGGCGTAAAACGGTTGGTTAAACAATATGCAAATTCAAATCAGGGATTAATAACGTAGAAATAATTGTTAAAAAAGAAAAAGCTAATGTTGAAAGAAGTCGAGCTCACTAGAGGATACGAATTCTTTTTATAGTTTGGGAAATTTCAGTCAAGCAAAGACGTCAGCGTTCTAATGAGAAATTAAGTGTTTTTATCTGTTAAAAATGCATTGTTCATTCGAACAAGCTTGTACATAGGATATATAGTCACTTTTCCGACGGAGCACTGTCAAAGTTTAAAAAACGAGCGTCAACTCTTCGTCCCTTTTTTTCATATATGTAATATCTTTTTCTTCGTGTTGAAATTTACCAGTAACTATTTTTCCTCTATGAAGAAACGTTAACAACGCTTTTCGTTTTGAAGGGTCGGAGCTGGACTTGTAATTATTTTATGGATCATAAATAAATGTTTATTTATTCGATATCTCGAAATATTCGTGTTTTACCTTACCAAGACAAATTTATTAACAATTCAGAGGGCGATGAAGTGAACGTTTCATTGATTCCACGGGAGAAAAATATTTATGGGAATCATTTACTTCTTCGAACGGATTATTCCACGTTTTTAATTTTTTCGCAAACTGTATTTTTCGTTCAAATACTGATGAAACTTGTATTTACATGTTCTGGTGTTAAAAAAAAAAAGAAATTAGATAAATACCACATGCCGAACACAACCAAGCACAATTCTCTAATATCTAAGCTAGTCATACAGTTCGACTGCAGCAACGAATTTTGAAGGGTTCAAAGGAAATGGTTTCGCAAATAAAATTAGTATAAAAGTGAGTCCTGCTTTTCGGACAACTCGAAATCCCCCCTTGGATTTTCGACGAGAACCGTGTAGCCGTGCTGTGCTGCAAGATTGACGCGATTGATGAAAGCGCAAACAGGAGGTTCAATTTTCGTCGTTGCTTTTGGCACTGCACTGCCCTGTTTCACCGCAAAAATGCGTTTTCCATTAAGTTTCATAAGATTACTCTTTTCGTTCATTGGTTCATTATCGAACCAGAGATCATAGTGACAGCCGTAAATTCCGAAAACAATGTTAATTTCTCTCCTCAATTGTTCATAATTAATATTCTGACGTGTTTTTGCATTGTTCAATAAAATAGTGCCCTGTGTGCTACGAGCTCCGAATCTTGGTTGCAAGCCGATAATTTCAACGTTGACGTATTCCGTCAACGGTTTGGAGTCGTTAATTTGTTTGTTTTTTTGGCACGTCGGTTTTTTCGCCAGAATCAGTTTCATATCGATGCCCTTGACTTTTTGCATCTCTTCGACGATAATACATGCGTCGCTGGTTAATTGGCTGATACACTTTTGCGGTGTTTTCGTCGTACTTTCGATAAACTTCTCGTACTCGACGATGATTCTAGCGAGTGAACTCTTTTCGTCCTTGATCTCGTAATAAACGTCAGCCTCATCGGATGGCACGAGTTGTGCTTTTTTACGTAACTTTTGAACGCGATTTATAATTTCCCTAGCGATTCCTTCGTCCTGCATAGATTCGTCCGGGGTTACGTCCAGCAATATCAAAACGTTATCCTCGCTGTGAGCTTCGTAACGCTGTGACAATTGTTCCGCAGCTGGTCCTGTGAAACTGAACATAAGACGAATGTCTTGCTCGCTGAGATTATGTCCCTGCACGACGATTTTCTTCGTCACCAGAAATTCTTGTAATTGCTCGTCCGTCAATTGTTTTATCGCTTGCATAACCGCCTTGAATTCGCCCTTCAGTCTAGCCCCAAGATTTTTATGATCCGGCTCAGCTCGCAGTGTAACACCGTACTTTTGCTTATCCGTTGTAACAGTGAGTTCTTTGATGTTGAGTTCCTCGAGGATGTAAGACTTGAGGGAAAGAATTTCCTCGAGAATAGCTTGATCCTGATGTATGACGACGATTTCCGGAAGTGGATATTTCACCGGTATGGTTTTACGGTCTCGCACGATTCTGCCAAGATCGATAATGGTTTGCATGAAGGAAATAGCTCTTTCGATCTTTTCGTTGATCAAGTCGTGACGTACTGCGGGTACCATCTGATAATGGACACTGTCCATGTTCTCGCGCGTTGGTTCGATGAGTTTTGACAAATGTTGGAACATGAATTCGCTGAGGAAAGGTGTGAACGGAGCGTTTATACGTGCCATGGTGTAAACAACGGTGAAAAGTGTGTTCAAAGCATGTTCACAGTCCTCGATGCCGTTGTCGCCCTTGATACGGCGACGATTCATACGAACGTACCAATTCGTGAGATTCATAATGAATTTAACGAGACGCGGTACAACTGTGTAGAGCCTGTAGGCTTGCATTTCTTTCTTCAAAAATTCAAGCAGCGATTGGGTGAACGACAATATCCATTTGTCCATAATATTGTCGGTAATGCCGGAAGTTACTGCGGACTCTTTGTAGACAAAGTCCCGCTTCTCTTCACGTTCGTATCTCTCGATATTTTGCATTAGAAACCGGAAAGCGTTGTACCACGGTAGGAAAACATCTTTTATAACGTCCCGTACACCTTCTTCCTTAAAACGCAAGTTTTCGGCTCTTACGACCGGCGAGTTGATGAGATAAAGACGAAGCGCATCGGCTCCATATTTATTCACGACTTCCATAGGATCGGGATAATTCTTCTTTCGCTTGGACATCTTTTGTCCATCGGCGGCGAGGATGAGACCGTTGCAAACGAGATTTTTGAAGGGCGGTTTACCGAAGAGGGCGGTCGATATGACAAGGAGTGTGTAGAACCAGCCACGAGTTTGATCGATGCCTTCGGCGATGAAATCCGCTGGAAAGCTGTCCTCGAAATCTCGGACACGCTCGAAGGGATAATGCATTTGAGCATACGGCATGGAGCCCGATTCGAACCAACAATCAAAGACTTCGGGGACTCGACGAAGCGGAGGATGGCCGGGACGCTTTGAGGGTATTTCCAAATGGTCGATACTCTCGCGATGAATATCCGTGACTTTCGTTCCCGTCAATTCCTCAAGCTCAGCTATGCTGCCGATGCAAACAACTTCTTTCTTATCCTCGGACATCCAAATTGGCATTGGATTGCCCCAATAACGATTTCTACTTATCGCCCAATCACGAGCGTCCCTCAACCAATTTCCGAATCTCTTCTCCTTGACGTAATCCGGTACCCAATAAGTCTCGGAGCTCGAGGTCAATAGTTTGTCTTTTATGAGTTCTACGCGGACGAACCACGAAGGCACAGCTTTGTAAATTAACGGAGTGTCCGAACGCCAGCAATAAGGATAACTGTGCTTGGTTTGGCCGCTCCAAACGAGCCTACCACGCTCTTGAAGATTCTTCATGATTTCCTTGTCCGCAGTCTTGACATACAATCCGGCAAAGTCCTTCACTTCGGCCTCGAAGCGCCCGCAACTGTCCACCGGACAGATAACTTCTTGATCTCTCGTTATAATGCCAGCCTCCAAACAACAGCGATAATCGTCCTCACCGAAATACGGAGCTTGATGAACTATTCCTGTTCCTGTTTCCGAAGTCACGTAAGTGTCGTTCAACACACGAAATGCTCCGTTTTCTCGCATACGAAGGAAATACGGAAAGGGTGGCTCGTAAGTTTTCCCTTTGAGATCAGATCCTCTCCTTTTACTCAATATTTCGTAAAGATCATCGGATTTGTAGACCATGTTGAGGCTCGATTCAAGGATAATGTACATTTTCCCAGAAGATTTCTCCTTTATTTGCACATATTCGAAATTTGGATTGCAGCAGAGAGCCAGATTACTGGGCAATGTCCAGGGCGTTGTCGTCCAGGCAAGGATCGACACTCCTGGCTCTTCCAAGAGCGGAAATGCCACCACGACCGACGGATCCACTACGTCTTTGTAATTTTGTCCCGACTCAAAGTTTGACAACGGAGTGTTACAACCAGTCGAGTAAGGCATCACCTTGACGCCCTGATAAACGAGACCCTTGTTGTAAAGTTCCTTGAAAATCCACCATATCGACTCCATGTACCAAGGATAAAGGGTTTTGTAGTCGTTTTTGAAATCTATCCAACGTCCTATTCTGCCCACTATTTTTTCCCACTCTCCGGCATAACGCATCACGATGCTACGACATTCTTTGTTGTAGTTGCCGATACCCATCTTTGCAACGTCGTCCGGACCCTGGAGAATGCAAAAGGATTTTTCTACTTTTAATTTTAATTTACGTGTATGAAGCGTGCATAGTTTTTGAATGCATAATTAAAACAATGAAATATACATTATCCACACTATGAAAGAGTGTAAAATTCACATGATGCAATCAAATGAAGAATTTCGATAGAAACAAAGGTTGCGCGATCATGAAGTTTACAACGTTGGAATGCAACGAAATTCTTTTTTTTCCTGCCCAGAGCTCATGATTCCTATGCTCAATTTTTGGTCAGGACGATAAAACGATTTTTTTTCAGGATCCAAACACAAAATCGGTCCAAAAAGTATCGTGATTTTTAAAATTGAACAAACAATTAATAGAAAAAGTATTTTTCGTTGGACCCCGACGTTGTGAACTTCAGTGTCATAAGTTTGCGGAAAACTCAACAATAATTTTTTAGTAGGAATCGTGAAAAAAAATGTTGCATGGATCATATTGTCTGTACTGAAATTATTTCGTAACGATGACGAGCATAATTCTGAATAAGTGAACAAATATCATGAATAATAAATTAAGAGATATGATTACTCATGATCGATCGTTGAATTCGTGCGGCTGGACGAAAAATCATGTGGAAAGAGGAGTTTATGTCAGAATGTTGTAAATACCTTGATTCCCAAGGCGTTATCGATTTCATATTCGACCGGTAATCCATGGGTATCCCATCCAAAACGTCGTTCGACGTGATGACCGGTTTGATGAGCATAACGTGTAATAATATCTTTGATCGTACCAGCAAGTATGTGACCATAATGCGGCAAACCCGTGGCGAATGGTGGACCATCGTAAAAAGAATATCGTGGTTTGCCTTTGGATTGTCGGAGACAGTTGTTGAAAACATCAAGTTTTTTCCATAATTCTAGGATAGTTTCCTCCTCCCTTGGAAAATTAATAGACTCGGGCAATTTTTCTCTCATTATCGTTGCTTTTATTTGACGATTTATTCAATACCGGCTGGTACGAACATATGCAGCACTAGCACGCGCACACGTTTTTGGGCTAATTCCGTACGTCTTATAACCTTTCTTTTTCACTTGCTGGCAGCTTCAAGAAACGTGTATGGTATTCCGGTCGGTCACGTTGTGCTCACTAAAATCCCTTCAGCCGGCCTTGCAGCCTTTTCGCCGCAGGTACACGCAGCAGTGTCTCGCGTTCGAGGTTGTGATTATCGGAATGTCAGTAGCATATTGCAACTGGTAATTATACCGCAATTTTTTGACGGGCTGCTGAGGCGTGAATTGACAATTAGGCAATAACATCTGATAAGAAAGATAATCAGTGAATTAATTATAGCGATTCGAGCGCCTTTTCCATGATTTCTGAATTCGTTGATCGATTCTCACATAATACGAGAAATATCGTGACATCTACTCGTGGAGGGAACTTTGTCCACTTTGAAATAAAGTTAACAAGAGTTTTTTGCTGGTTAAAATAAAACGCTGAAGCCATTTTGGCTGCAATGAAAATTTATTTGCATTATGTAGAAATATATATGCATACATACATATACATCAGTTGTAAAAAGTTATTCGTGTAGGTCATATCCCTTTGAAGGTCACGACAATTGTTAGACTTTACAATAATTACAATTGGATGATTGGGCTAAATGTTGTCGATAGTCGGGTGCGGAAATATCTTTCAAACAGTTAAATACTGGAAAATATTTAAATTACGAAACAGAGCAGGAAGAATATAGTTTGAGGTGAATTTTTGTGGGTTCTTTGTAACGAAAGACTTTCGTTTTTCGTTGAACACAAAATTTTCCATGACTTTGTGTTTTCACTAATTGCGTTTCCAATCAATAAAACTCGTCGGTCCAATAGATCGATAGTGTGCAATTAAGGTACTAAAAATTGTATTGTGTACCTAAGATTTAAAAAATCACAATTTCCAACCATGGAAAAATCGATATAATTCCCTTTTTTCCTTAATCTTGTTCTATTTTTTTCGTATTTTGAAAAAATGTAAAAAAATCTTAAACCTTTGAAGTTTGACTAAGTATTTGGCAAGACTTTTATACACAAAAATGCTTCAAGTACAACACTGGTTTTACGTATCTTACGAAAATAAATGCTTTGGGATTGCACATGGTATAAATGAATTATAATCTCTTCGTTTTATAACTATGGCAGTAAGTTAGTTGCGAATAAATTTCGAGCTCGTGTGCAGAGATATCCTTCGACAGTCATTCTGAATTTACCAAAATTACATCTTTTGAAAACTTTTTTTGTGTCATAGCTATTTGAGAAATTAGACTTATTTTTTACCCACTTTGTTATGAGCACTAGCAACTTTTGTGCAGCCTCCATCATGAGATGCTCGACAAGGCAAAATCCCAAGCTGGGTTTTCTACTGCTCACGAGCCTTGAGGTGATATATCAGTGGGTAAAAATCCTATGACACTGAAGTTCACAATGTTGGGGTCCAACGAAAAATACTTTTTCTATTCATTGTTTGTTCAATTTCAAAAACCATGACAATTTTCGTACCGATCGTGGGTTTGGATCCTGAAAAAATTTCGGTTTATTGTCCAGACCAAATATTGAATAAGAATCTTGAGATCTGCTGAAGAAAAAACGGAAATTCGTTGCATTCCAACGATGCAAACTTCAGCATCGTAAAATCCTGCTGTACCTTTTTCTCCGACTCGGTTGAGTTTGTGGGAAAAATCAAAGATACACGTTATTCCAACATAGAATACGGCGTATGTTCCGATTTCCTCAAAGGATCAAAAAGCTCCGAGAAACTCGGAACCCACTTTCCAGCTTTGCGCAGCTATCTACCGAACTGGCAAAACACCATAAACGAGTATTCAAGGACTAGACATCAAGCTCATCGTAGCATGAGGAAAAATTCAAGTCACGAATCTCAAACAACTTTTTCACAGCTTGCCCCCAAAGTTTTTGAGTAAATTAATAATAATAATAATTTTTATTAATATATGGTTATCTTAGAACATGAGTGAAAAAAACGTCCGGGGTCAGGTGGACCCTGTAGGTACTGGGGAGAGGTTTGCAACTCAAATGCTACGATACGTCTTTGAATACTGTTGTATAAAATGCAATAATTTTCTACTATCTATTCAACTCTCTTCATGTCCTATATGTACATTTTGAAACGTGAAGCATTTTTCTAAAATTGTGTCAAAAGTTGGATTCTCGTCAAAATCAATATTTTGCACTCATACTTGAATGGAATAAATAAAAGAAAAATGGTAACTGCACATTGTACCCGAATATGTCCACAGGTTTTACCTGACATTGTAAATTCGATGACTAGTTCGAAAACAAGAATACATATGTAGGGGAGGATGGATTGCGTGACACTTTTTAAGAGACAAGTGCTCAGCACTTAAGTTTGTTGCGTTTGATTTTGAACTCTCTGTCGTGGCAAAACAACGCATACTTGTCTCTGTTCCTCCGGATGGATGAGCTCATCGGTGTGCTTCCATCGCCATTTTTTCTCGTTTTCTCTAACGCGACGATGGTCGATGTAACTCACGACGCAACTCGCTGGTATCCAAATTATTGCTGTGCATATAATCACAGCACCGACGATGTTGTCTTTCAAAAAACGTATCACCTTGTTTATATTTATGTCCTCGATTATGTCCCAGAACCTCTCGACAACGTCCTGGATAGTTTTCTCACATATTCCCTGGAGAAAGTAGGACATTCGGCCGTTATTGATTGTTTTTTTCGAATGAAAAATTCGATTTTTTTTTTGGTTAATTCAATTTTGTGGCTAATTACTTTGTTGCAAAATCCTTGGATACAAGGAGTACCGTCGGGCAGGATATCCGGCGGTTCTATCGGGAAGCAAGTCTCGTTCATACTCATTCTGCAGCATCTCTTGCAAGCATCGCCAACTGTGAGGTATCGAAAAAATCGATCGTTTACAAATCACACGTAACGAGTCAGAAAGTCCAAGGGGGAAATTTAGTAGCTTACTCGTGTCGCACATGCAGCTTTGCAAGCCTTGAGTCTCGCAATATGGCACGCATTTTCCCAGACGACATTGACCTCTCTCGAGACAACCGGTCCCGTTTTTCATCGGTGGAGAGCGTGGACACTCGCTGGAGGCTCCGGTACATCTAGATTCTTGTTCGCAAGTCGCGTATTGGGCGTCCCTGCATTTAACTCCCGATCTCATGAATGCACAGTTTTGGCAGCATGGTGAATTTTTGTCACTGGAAAAATAATGCAAAAATTCAATTCGATGTTTCGATGGCACAGGGAACATTTTTTGAACCCCGCAGATGGAAAATTACCTGCAAACGGCGCCCTGATTCCTGCGCAATTTGCAATTTTTATCGCAACACGCGTCATTGTCCTCGGTTCCCAAAAGTCCTGCGTCACATTCCTCGTCTCCTTCGACTCGCAAATTACCGCAGAAAGATTCTTCCGGCTCGGAGAAACATCTACCCGATTTCGCTTGCAATACTTTTCGTATCGAGCGAAGACTGCATGGTGAAAAACGCTAATAATTCGAAAACCAACATAAATTCAATTTCGACAGTTTTCAAATTGCAAAAAAAAAGAATAACAATATTTACCTTGTTGTTAACGTCGTAACCACTGACACTGTACGTGTACATAAGATACGACCCCCCTTGGCTAGCACTGGGACTGCATTCCTACAAAACAATTTCGAAATAAACTCTAATTTCATAAAATTAAACATGCATCGTGTTCATCATTTCTTTTGAGGAAAAACTACAAATTTTTTCCCACAGAATAACGTCGATATCGTTCTGAAAACAATTTTTGAAAACAGACGCCTAAGCGATGACACAGCGTCAAATAACCATTGAAAGAAACTTTGTACCGTTATATCAGGATCGTGTTCCGATCCCCAATTATGACCAAATTCGTGGGCCGTGACCAGGTCAGCTTCACGCGTTATCACTCTTTGTCCATAATGATTTCTACTCGAACTGAGCCCCGAGTTCAAATATAGCGTGTATCCATTCTTGAAGTACTCTGCAATAAGACGTATTCACACATACTTCGAAATGAGAATTCGAACAACTTTATTTTGGGAGGAATATTCACCTGGGGTACAAATTCCACCGACAGAATTTCTGCGGGGAGATCCAACGTAGGCAAGCCCAAGAATGCCTCCTTCGAATTTAAGGTCCGTGAACAAATGAGCGAGACAAAAATCTTTGTGGCTGTATTCACGACTAAACACCTGTGAGTTTAAATGCATTGTTTACTTCTTTTGTTCAGGGTTCATGGGAAAATTGAATTGCTGGATTCATCGAGTATGTTTATGCTTTTTGCATAGTATATACCTCGAGCAAAGTTCGCACATCCCACTTTTCTCGCACCATGTTGTAATGTGTTTCACCACCTCGTACGCGAGTCGGTTCGCTGTGGACGACGATTTTTTTAATAACAAAACCCATGCCCTTGAATCCATCCTGCTCTTGACGTTCTTGCCACAAAGTATCGTTGTAAATTTTGTGAACTCGGTCGATCAAGCTTATCTGTAAGATTCCATGAAAAACAGAAAATTGTTTTGTGTGGCAATGAATATCAGAATCTTTACATGAAATGTTGTCTGCAAATAATTGCCAACTTTGCAATTATCATCAGAATTGTAATCGTTCACCCACCAAATAATTAATTGTAGTTTTCGTGCTGCTCGCTCCCATTTCCTGATAAAAACGATAGTCGGCAACGAGCAGCAAAGGACAACGTGTTTTCGTCGGCGTGTATTCGTAAGTTTCCGATTGCCTTTTCGCTCTGGCGTGACCTCCATCCTCGTGAATATCATCCGTCTCTTCTGCGTCGTCTTCAATAAATAATCGTCCAAAGGAATCGATAGATGAAAAGTTTGCAATGAAGCAAAGAAATTATTGCAAACGAATTACAAAAAGCATGAACTTGATTTAGCCCTTCGAGTGCATATCTCCTATAAGTGCACATTGGGTCAATCTGACCCAATGCATTTTTCAAATCGTTGTATTCCGGTAAATATGCATTTTTTTGTTTTCTTTGTTGAGACATTTTTTGCAGTAAATCATCCAGATTTTATAGGCCTAAATTTATTTTTTTACGAAAACGTAATTTAAATGCCAAGACATTCGTTGCCGTTGAGTGCCAAACAATCGGTGACAGAAAATTGTTTGGATCAAAAGGACCCAGTATGCAACTGAAGCGTTAAATTTGATCCTTTGCAACTCACCAGAATCCTCTTGAATATAGCCACAAGTTTTCGGAGCACCATGAGTATGACCCTCTCCGTTTTCAAAATGCTCCCAACTGAATTTCACATCGGATGCTTTATAAATAAGCATAGTGTCGTTGCCCAAGTGAGGCATGTGTCTCCACGATGGTTCAATGTGATAGGTTTCTTTGTCGATAGTTATACTTGCGGTCAAAACGCCCTCGTCAATGTGTACCTGAGCGTGGGAATCCAATTCACCAAAAACACGACCATGGTAAAAATTTTCGTGATCTGAAAAATCAACAAATCTCAATTATTGACGCACCAAAGGAAAAATGATTTCGTTTTTGAAATTCTTCAAATTTTATTCCAATTTATTTCAAAACATTTTTGTTTTAAACAATTTATCTTCTCAAAGCAATAAAATTCAAAGCTTCCTCTTTATTTTTGTTGCCGACCAGAAGTTGTGTGTCGTTTCCCTTTAAAGTTTGAATGATTTTGTAAATTAGAAATTTTATAAAATATTTCCAGTGTCCGTTCACAAGCTTCTTCGATTAGTATGTAACAAGAATCCAATGATGGTGGGAATAAAATTTTCAAACCTAAGTGGACCGTTGTCTCCTCTCCATCGCCATTGACTTCATAGGCTTTAAATTTTGAGTGTATCACTTCCCTCCTCGGAGTGAGGATCAGCCGAAAGTGTCTGAAGTAAAGTGACGAGTTAAACAAAAGTCAGGTCAAGGGCAAGGGAAAAAATTCTATTCACCTTCCATGAGCGTAAAATTCAACTTCGCTTATTTTGTTGTAAGGATGACTGCTGTGCTGGACACCCCTTTTCACAATTCTGTGTTGGAAATGAGTAGATTCGAGACTCTCGTAATATTTCAAATTTCTGTGCAAACCATCTAGAAAAGAAAAAAGTTTAATTTGTAACGAGATTTTCCTGGAATAATAACGAACAACTAACGTTTCCAATGACTCACTTGCAAATTGCACAACAAGACAAAATTGCGAAAAAAAAATAAAAATATCGGAATTCTTCATTATCACGATCGCACCGGTCACTATATTTCTATTAGTTTCACTATATCTATTTATTATATTTGTGTCATGGTCGTTTTTTGAATCCGACAATGGAATGTTTTCATTTTTCGATAAAGCGTGTTGCAACTACTGTACACGATATTACAGATCACCTGGCAGAATCGATCTGCTTTTTTTTCGCCCCCGTGATATCAACCAATCAGTGTGTTGTTGTTAAGCAACGCTATGAACCACGCTTGAGCTGTCACTTTTGCAGGCTTTCCATGAAACTATGAGAATAAGCGAAAGTAACCTACAATGGAAATGAATCAAATGAATCAAAGATTTTACTGACATTTCCCTCAGGGATACTTGTGAATCCCGAGCTATTGACTGCCCTAAAATTTTCAAGGCTGAATATTTATTTTTATCTCAAAAATACTCCGATCATTGTCGACTTTGATTTCGAATAATTTTTTCGGCAGTTGGGTTTAAAACGAGCGACATCGCTACGCTGTATATATACAGGCAATGCTTTTGAGGTTCGTTCGCTGAAAGGTTATTTTCACGACGAAACTACTCGAATGTTCTACCTCATTGTGTTCACGTTTCAAAGTGGGTTATAATTCGGGTACCTTGGCTTTATTCCTGTGACTTTATTTATTGAACTCGTTCAGTGAACACGTCGACTTTTACTCGAGCTGTCAAAGTTTATCAACAATTTCAGACGAGTCACTCATTATTTTCGGTCATTTCGTTTTAGGATTGAGTTTAATATTGAATTAAGAATATGACGAACGAAAAAACTTTATTACCGTGTTATAATCGTGGCTGTGGTCAGAAATTCGATCCGGATAATAATAAAGATGGTAAGTTGCAAAATCACATCATTTCTCTCTCATATTTTGAGTGCTCCGTCCTTGAACTACTACCAAAAAATCACATTCAATAAATGGTGAAAAAATGAATAAAACATATTCGTTTAAACACAAAATGCTATCCATTTATATTCCATTGGAATTATTTTTCTGAATCAATTGAAAACTGTCCATATAATTTGAAAAATTCATGCTCCTGCAATGACTAGAGGCATTTTGGCAGTTGACACAATGCCTGTTAACCATCGCCTCTGAGGATTCGATGTCTCTCCTGATCAAGTTTTCAAATCATTTACATCGAACGCTGGTCAATCGTGAAATTACTGAACTCCCAAAAATTTTGTTTCAAGGAGATTGCGTCCATCATCCAGGCGTTCCGGTATTTCACGACGCCTACAAAGGTTGGTCGTGTTGCAAGAAGAAATGTACGGACTTTACAGAATTTTTGAACATAAAGGGATGCACAAAGAGTGTTCACACGAATGAAAAGCCACCGGAGCCAGAAAAGCCACCTGTTGACAAATCAATCGTCGAGGAAGTGAAGCAGATCAAGCCTCTGGTGGCCTCCACGATGAAAAGGCCTCCTTTCGAGAGCGCAAGAAAAACTTTGAAACCCGTTGTATCTCCGGGTCTGTTGGATCAAATAAAAGGCCTGTCATCCGTCACAGCAAAGGAGAGCGACAACACAGAAATAAAAGTTGGACAGAGCTGCTATAACAAAGCCTGCAAAGCTACTTACAGAGGCTCGGACTCTCTTACAGAAGTCTGTACTCATCATCCCGGTGTGCCAATATTTCACGAAGGCTTGAAATATTGGTCTTGCTGCCAAAAAAAAAGCACGGACTTTTCTGTTTTCCTAGCCCAGCCAGGGTGCACGGACGGGATACACCAATGGACACAGCCAGTATGAAACAAAACTTTGCCAATATTTACTCAGTCTATTCAGTGATTCCGTTGAATTAACTAGTTTGATTGTTTGATCAAGACCTTTAATCCGGTCATTCAAGATTTGTCAATTTCACAATAAATCAATTATTCAACTGAAAAGTTTTTCACGCTACTTTTTGTTGAGGGAAAGATTTTACAATCGTCTATGACAACCGGTTTTTTCTACTCCACTGCAAAAATTTTCGGGATATTCGAACATCGTGCTCATAGAAACTTGGACTCTTATTACAGAATACGGACAAACAAATAAATTGCCGAATGGACTGGCACCAAACAGGACCATTCGTGGTGATATCGATTTTTGCTAAGAAATATCAACCCGAAGAATCAACGATAAAATTGAATCCTGTAAGATTGTCGGTGGATTTGTTCTTCATCGAAGAGAATTCAAGATACAACATGGACATCGAGCTCAAAGGAGTATGTTTAGAAAAAGAACAAAATATTGACGATACTTCGCAAAATTCTTTAGATATCCAATTTGGTTAAATCGTAAATAATTCATGATCACAAGGGAATTGAAAAATGTTAATGGTTTTTGTTTTTGTTTTTTAATCTCCAGATCGTCGATGTTGAGCAGAGTTCCGTATCGATGCTCCCAACAAAAGTAGAAATAAAATTGAAAAAAGCAGAGCCTGGATTATGGTCCCAATTGAGCATCCCACGAGCTTCCGAGGAAAGCCCAAAAACGGAAAGAAATCAAGAGGACGACCATGTAAGTGATCGTGTGGAAGCTGTCGACCTGAGTGATCTATGATCATGAATTCCTCAAACGATCACTTCCTTCAAACATTTCGTCACTCATAAAATATGCAGAATAATTCGAAATTTAGTTTTTTGTTACCGAATCAATTTTTGCTCGACTACGTTGCCGAGTTTTTTTTTTTACTTGCGATTAAAAATACGCACAAAAGCACATTATTTGTTAGCATTCAGTGGACATCGAGAGATCGAGAGAGTCCTGCATCTTATCAATGACAATAAAAAATGCGTTTTCATTGAGTTTTGATTGTTTTATTCCCTTCGTCATCATCGAAAAATAAAAAATAGATTTGGATGCAATGCTGAGAACAACAATGCAAGGGATTATCCTGTTGCGAAATTTTCGAAAATTTGTCTATATTATCAATGAAAGTATTTGACATCATGATTGTGATTCGTTTGTTGAAAATAAAAATAAGTACAGGATCGAATTTTTCTGTACCTATTACCCTTGTACACTTCTAATTCCCTGGGTTCCCTGGGCATGGATACACGCGTTGGCGAATCGATGTTTTTTTCCTACTCCACCAATATCATAACAGCTGACGACCGGAGTCTGGAATAGGGTCCAATTTTCACGAATTCAGTACTATTTTGCAGTATTCTTATCGATTAACAAAAAATGTCAAGTGAAAAAACAAAATTAAAGGTAAATTTCAGAATAAACAATTACAGAATTATTCAAAGTGTTTCGAGTTATGTTAACGTTGTATTCCGGTCATAGGTTATGGCGATACATGGCTATCGTCAAACTGACAGTGTTTTCTCGGGAAAACTTGGCTCGTTGAGAAAAAGTTTTAAACAAAAAATCGATTTTCACTTTGTGAGAGCACCGCACTTGGTACCGCCTTTAGAGTCGAATAACGAACCAGTGGAACCAGGCACTGAAGGTAAAGACTTTGAGGAAAAAAATTAATTCTCTGTAATTTTCAATCAAATATTTTGGAAATATCGAAAAATCGTGCAAAAAGTTTTATTTATATAGACAAGTTTGCAAAACTCTATTCGTATTACTAGGATTCTAAATTTAATTTGATGACATTTGATTGTGATCGTTGCTCGGTTGAGACTATAAAAAAATTTCCAGAAGCCGGATGGTGGTTTAATACAGAAGACCGTGTTTTCAAAGCCGTCGAGCCCAGTGATATTTGCGTCGGGTTCGAAGAAAGCTTAGCTGTAGTTGAGAAAACGTGTAACAACTTTGGCCCATTCGATGGAATTATTGGTTTTTCTCAAGGAGCAGCTTTCGTGGCAATTTTGTGTGCAATGCACCAAAAAAAGTGTAAGTGCGCAATTCAATGAAAAACTGAAAAAAAAAAAATGAATATAATCAATAACTTGTTAACGTCTCTTATCAAATGTTGTAGTGACGTCTACCAAGTTCGATTTTGCAATTTTGATATCTGGTTTCAAATCCCTTTGCAAACCGCACGAGATTTATTATGACGAAAAAATTCATTTACCGACCCTCCATGTCTATGGTGAAACGGATCAAGTTATACCGACAGGTAATAAAATAAAAAATGAATCATTTGAAATCTGAAGTTCTGGATAATAACGATTGATTAATTTTCAGTCATGGCAAAAGAATTGGCTGATTTATTCGAAAATAAAAATGTTTCCATTCACGAGGGTGGACATTATGTACCTGGGAAAAAACAAATTTATGCCGGATTCATCGATGAAATGTTGACTGTAAAGATGAATAAACCATAAATAGAATTCCAAGGATTAAACAGTATTGAATGTAATTTTTTTCATAAGCGTTTGTAAATTGCATTGCAAATTTGAGAAGTTTAAGCAAAAAAATTGCAGTCTTGCCGAGCGGTCTGTTTTCCTCTGTTTTCTTTTGTCCTAGCCACGCAATTGCGAAGCAATTTTTATTGCAGAGGTTTGTAGTTATTCTAAACGCATAATTATAATTAAAAGCCACATTAAACTTTGATTATTAATATTTATTGAACTTATGGATCTACGTGTGTACAAAATTCGCATTATTTCACTCCTCTCTGTTTCGAGTTGATAGATTCCATGAAAAGCAACTAAAAAACGCAAATGATTGTTACAATTGACAATTGTTTAAAGTTGCATTTGGTTATTGGTGAAGAAAGAACAAACGAAAAATAGAATTTGTGTCGTGGAAATCTCAACGTGGTGGGTATTCAGTCATCTATGCAGCAAAGCCAAATCTTTCAAAGCAATTTTCGAATTGCAGGTGCACAAAAAAAATTAAACGTATAAATTTAAAATTTCGACCGAATTAAACGTTGTCAAAACCTATTGATATAAATCACAGCATAATCACGCTTCGATAAGCGACTGCAAAAAAGGAAACATTTTATTTCGAGACGTTCATATTTGCGACAATATTAGTTTTCATTTGCTTGAGGCAAAATATGAGAGACGATTCGTTATTTTATGGCCAACCGTTGTTGTGTCTTCGTGTTTTTTCTTACTGTTATTTGTTACCATGGTTATCCAGACAATTCATGTTCTTTATTGTTTGATTCAGACTCTATTCCCCAACACTGTTTTTGCTATCAGGGAAATTTTCGCCGGAGCTTTATTCATTTACACTTTTGCGTCAGACAATAATTTCAACAAATGTATTGATGAAAAATGATCGAATGATAATCCCGATACTTAATGTTGTTAATAGAGATTTTTTTTTCTTTTTCTACGTTAATTTTTTGCTTGAATATGATTCCCGTTGGTAGAAGCGTGGGCGATTGAAGGGTGCAGCAAGTTTTACCTTTCAAGATAAAAATGTTTAATTCCGTATTTGTTAACATGAAATTTCCGTGGTAAGGATACTGTCGCTGATTTAAACGCTTGTTGATTAAATCGCAACCTGGTAAAATACGTGCTCGATTCATTATTTCGTTCTGAATGGGATGTTCGCTGACAAGAAACATCGTGAAAAGTTATTATTTAGATTACATTCTATGAACAAAATAAAATAAAAACGTGTTAAGGACTTCAAGCCCTTAAAGATTGAAAAATGAAATTGCGGGAAACACCACCGGCGGCATTTCTTTCAAACCAGAAAAAAATAAAAACAAAAGCCGAAAATTATACATGACAAAGAATTATTTGATTCGCCGGTAATCTTGATAAAGTTTTGTTTTTATTAGCGAGAAAAATAAGTTCCCACGGGAAAGCCCCGTTTGAACATGACTTTGTTTTTATTTGTTGGATTTTTGTTGTTTCAAATATTTCGTTTCAATGAAAACGTGAACGAATTGAAGCGCGTCGACTATCGATGAAAAAACACGAAAAAAAATCGACAATTGATGCTCTTTGTTTCACAGTTCTTTTTCTTTCGTTTTATACCAAGGTTTTATATTAGAGTTTTATACACCGGCGAGCCTTTGCGTTCAGGGAGACTGTTCTTGCCCGTTGGCTTCTTGAGACTTCATAACATCAGGGAGATCGGGTGGTAGCGAGAATGGCGTCAGTTCCAGAGGCTCTAAATAACCGTTCTCCTGACGAATCGCTAATCCTATCAAAGCCGGCGACTGAGCTTTCGCCGTCATTGAATTTAATCCGTAATCCGCCAAATATCTTCCATCCAACATCAGCGTGTCATCTTTGTTGTAGAGCTCTTGATTTTGCGGAGGAATTTTTAGGATGCCTGGAGAGAAAAACACCGATTAAGTGACCATCGTCGCGGCTTTACTCCTTTTTCTGCATTCTCATGAGGATCCTTCCAAATATTTCATCCATGTCACGTGAAACTGTGAGATACGTACTCACACAACACTTTGATAATTTTGATTTATTCATT
Organism: Hyposoter dolosus; assembly: GCA_963921915.1. NCBI lineage: Eukaryota > Metazoa > Arthropoda > Insecta > Hymenoptera > Ichneumonidae > Hyposoter > Hyposoter dolosus. The sequence goes on along the minus strand of OY998130.1, from coordinate 11,760,549 downwards.
CGCCTTTTATTTACTTATTTATTTGTTGAAATTTGTTCAAAAATGTCCTTGAAACAATAGACACAGGAATATATTTTTTTTATTAGAACATTCGATAGTGTTGTTGTAGAAAAAGATCAAATCGTGCTTCAACTGCAGCGAGTCGAGCATAACTGCACAGTCAAACACAATGAAGTTACGTTCCTCAACCGCCGAGATTAATTCGCACATTTTTCTAAGAAATAGGATTTTTATTGCTTCTATTGGAAATTATCTACTTTGGACACCAAAAAATTAATAAAATTGAGGGACGTCTTTGATAACTGCTTGAGGCGTAGCGTGGCTTGGCTTGAAAATATAAAACGCGATTTCATGGGAATTCACTCGTCAGTGATTGTTCCGATCGCCATCTTTTCAAACTTCATGTCACAAAATGTTTGTAAAAAAGAATTTGAAAATACTCAAGTTTAGCGAATGTTGTGAATGGTTTTGAATTTAAAAAATAATTAAACGAACGAGCAATTGTAATTTTTGCCGATGGATAAACTTCGAACGGCAATGTTTCACGGAATGTTTCGTTTACACTCGTGGCTAACGGCGTGAACGAATGATAATTTTTCATATAGTAAGGATGAAAACTTACCTTCAATAATTTTTTTCAGCTCTAGAACCGTCGTGTCGTCTTTAGCGTCAGTAAAAATGGTCATTTTCTTTCGCCTGATCATGAGAAAGACGTCCTGACGTGATTTAACAAAGATGGTGAATTAGGTTAAGTCATATTTGGGAAAGGATCTATCGGTCAAAAAATTAACCAATTTATCGAAAAAAGTGAAATAGTAATCAATGCTCACCATTTTGTTGCTATTGGAGTTTGGTAGTACTCGATTGTAAACGATTTGCTATCACAATGTTTATACAAATGTCCTCGGGTTATCCGTGAAAGGTTAAAATGAGACAGCTTTAGCGCCTGTCAGTTATATCGGACGGTCGAGTCACGACTAGTCCGCGCGATGTGCGATATTATTGTGAAAACAGTCACGGCTTTACTGTTCTGTTACCAATTCATTCCACCGACGTCCGGCTGCTTTTGGAAGCTTCAATGCGGCCCTCCCACTACTTTGGGACATTGTAGAAAATGCCTATTGGACACTCTCATATCAACTACGTTCGATTATTTATTTATAAATCTTTGGGTGGTTGTTCGGTGCTATATGGTATCGCATTGAAATCGTTTAGTTCTTTACTGTTTGTTTTTTTTTTCAATCGAGAATTTCATATAAAAGAGATTTCTTGAGTTACTCATTATTTCATTTTATTTATATAATCAAGTTAAATTTTAAAAAGCGTAATGAAATGTATTAAATGGAAGCAATTAACTAATTTGGCGGCCGAGCATATTCACCGACCAATAAATCAAAATATTTATAGTCTTGACTTTATTTTCATGTATACCGCGAGATGGAACCGCTCATTACAGTAAATGTACTTTATAGAACGCGCTTGGTTCGTTTTCGTTCTATGCTTTCTTGCTTTCCTGTAGGCTTGGCAAGACTGCGCGAACTCCGTTGCAGGAGCATGTTGATTGGGCCGGTGCGAAACACGCTCAGTGGGTGGACGGATCTGGCCGGGCGGGCGGGGGAAGCGTGGGTGAGGAGAAGCGCGTGCGCCGTGCTTCGTGCATGGCAGTAGTCTGCCACCGGCCGGCAAGGAGAGAGCAGTGTAAGCATCGGTCGGCCAAATCGAAATTTTGTTTGATCCTTCGTCGAAACGTTCAGCCTAATTAAACGAAATAGTTATTGAGACACGCGGAGAGTTCTATTTTATCGTCAACGAGTGCAAATTTGCTAATGATTTTTCTGATCGATTCAATTTTGTTTAAATCGGATCAAAATACAATCCCAATGCGGGATCGGTATCAAAATGTATCGAATCATCGGTTTTATTATAAAATGTAGAATCATTACGCGCGTATTGCGGGCACAGAAAAAGTGTTAAGTGAATTTTAGTGAGTGTGCTTCGTCGGAGGTGGATCTTCAAGCTTCCAGTTCTCGAACGGTTTTGCTACACATGACGATTGGATATGGTTCACTGCGAGGTCGAATAAACATCGAAAAGTGACAAGTAAAAACCAATAATTTTCAATAGATTACTTTTTTTTTAAAGAGATTGCGTATTACATTGAAATATTCAGTGCTGTATGATTCCCGCCATTTTTGACCTTCGTTTCGCCGTCCCGCCAAAAATCCTCCCGCCGCCGCCATCTTGTCAAGTACACACGACTGCGCAGAATGTAAACAACGCAAACAATTTCCAGGAATGCGGCACACCACATTTTTCGGTTACATTTATTTATTGGAGAGCAGTTCATTTATTCAACTAATGAATTCAATGTGATTTATATCGAATGGATCGATAGATATGTGTAGATCAATTAGTATCAACTTTTAGTTCAGGTTGACATAGTGAAATTCATTTTATCATACAAAGTTTTGGGACCAGTTTTGTCGTCGTGATTTCGCAGCGATGTCGAATACGCGGTGTTCCGTTCCATTCTCTAACGATTTCCCATCGACCGACTTACAAGTATAATCTTATGATCTATAATCTAATATAATGTTTCATTCGACGATGAAAAAATTCCAAAACGATTCTCGAGAACGACTATAAATGTATGCAAAAAAATTGCAAAATGAAAGTTGGGGACTCAAGTTATCTCTCTGCGCCTTCGGGACAGCCGAGAGGGAAGGCTACAAAAGTCGGTAAGTGCGAGATCGTCCATACCAACTGACAGTAGATTTCGCTACCTTGATAACCGAACGGTGAATGAGTGCGGCCGCTCAACTCGGAGGAATAATTTTTGAAATTTGTTTTTAGTAAACCATACGAGCCACTGACCAAATTTAATAAAATACCATACTGCATCACGCTATAACTGAAAATTTCATTAAAAAAAGTCAATGTAATTTCGATTTAAGTTTTTTTTTTTTTTTTTTTCGGGAAAAAATGTTACACCACTTGTTCATCGCAATATACCGCATACTACTGAACGACCACCCAAAAATCGGTGAACCGAAAAATCATCAAATTCAATATAGGGTGACAAACTCAGTGAAGGTCGAAAAACGCCAACCGTTGATTCCTGGGCCTTCGTAGCTTCAGTCTCCGGCTCAAGCTCACGTACAATGACATATTTTTAACAGAAAATTTGATATCGCTTCCCACACCGTTTTATTCTCGTTGACTCGTTTACGAATATAGTTGGGGTCCCGAGCGGTCCTGAGAAAAGCCGTGTCCGAAAGGCGTCCACATTTAGCCAACGAATGCGTAGAGTATCATGACAGCGAGTAGGTAACACGCGTCGAAAATTTCGAAGCGGTTTGCCTCCTCGTTCGCATTGACGCCTGATACTCGGTTAGCCAATGTGGATGACTTTACGTCTTTTGATGGGCAGGTGAGGAGTCTTGGGCGAGTGTCAAACGTATGTATATATATATACATATATGATATATATATGTATGTGTATATTATTAAATAGGAATCAACAAATGCATGACGGTTTAGCAGCGTAAAAAGGGCGTATGTCCATTTTGAGCAACTAGTGACATAGGGCGTTTCGTTAGAGAACTCCGTTGAATACAATCGCTTCGATTAGACACTTGTTACGTCCCCCCCCTCCCCTCTACTAAGAATCGAACATTCTATCGCTGTATTCCGCGGCCTCCTCGCAGTCATCGTCGACGCCGTCGTCGTCGGCGTCTTCCAGAGAGAATAGCCCTGCGTCCACACGTGATCCCCGTCGACGCCTCCACAAGGACTCCGCATTTCGCGGATTCCCGACCAGGCAATCATGACCCAGAGAAAAGTCGTTTTTCTCCTCTCAACGATTGCTTTCAATAACGATAATCATAACAGTCATAATAATAAAGACTATTGTATCGAGGAGGTAAACTCTGAAGCAGCATCGTCGAGCATCACATGTGGCTCTATCAAGAGACAAGAATCATGACATCGTACTATGACATTATTCAACAAGATCAAACGATAAAGTTTCGTAGATTTCAATATATTTTCATAGAATTTCGAAAAAATTTAAGAATTTGATCAACTTTTGTTCATTTTCTTGGATTTCATTTTTTTTTGTTACGAGCTTCGAGTTAAACTTGCATTGTTGATTTTTTTGATTCAATAGTTATTTCAACATCTTTTTATCGTATTTTTCTTGTATAAAATGGACGTCGCTGATTCCGAAGAAAAAATCTGGTTGTCTCAACCAAACGTTTAGTCGCGGATACCACGTGCATTCTAATAGCGACTTCTGAGTATCAGGAGCTCATGAGAACGAAACAAGTTGTCGAATGGTTTCTCTAGGGCAGAGCTCTTCGTGCAACGAACGAGCACGCCCCTGGTTGTATATTTATGTTCTTTCCATGTTTTTTTTATTCATTCGATCACGAGGGACTGAAATGCCTCATCGGAACACGTGGTCGATGTGATAAGAGAACATAAAGTCAATGGAGCTCTCACGTTGTCCTTCTACTGAGCATGCTCTCCTGCTATATGCGCGGGCTCCTTATACGGTTGTAGGTGGATGGAGCACGATTTCAATGCTTCCTATCACCACCTCCCCCCTTCTTATCCGCGTTTTTCTCTCTCTCGCTCTTTCTCAGTCAACACCTACAAACCGGCTGGCACTTTTTGTCGCGCCAGTGCGAGAGCTTCGCAGATAACGTTGCATTTTTTCGTTCTCCCCACCCCTCCTACCTCTTTCCTCACGAGGGCAGAGTCGAGTCGAGCAAACTGAAGCCTTGAAAGAAAGAAAAAAAAACGTAAAATCCGCGATAACAAGCTGAAACTGGATTGGGCTTCTGTTCCTTGCCCTCTATATACTGCGCACTTGTTGATTTTTTCATCTTTACATTCTCATTCGGTTATCTGTCGCCCTTAGAAAAAAATGTGGTTACATAAGGCATAAAAAACTGTTGGAATCTTTCGGTTATTGGTAGCGTCCACTGTCAGCAGCATTTTTATAAAAAAAAAAAAAAAAACTCGTGAGTATCGGCACATTTCAGGGAAATAATTAGTTATTCGGGATTTTTTTTCTTCCGTTTATTACGAAACGTCGTTCCAAGAATAATTGTCTGAATTCCGTTGATGCGTAACTTGATTTTAATAAGAAATTGAATTGTAGACATAAAAAGTTTGTGAAAAATACGAGACACAAAGGATATGCAATTGATTTCAAATGATTCCTGGGGCTTCGTCGACTTTCCTCGATTTTGTGTTTTTGTTTGGCCAACGAATTGTTAGCGAATCGCTCGAAATTCCAGGAATCAAAGGCTCTGTTTTTTCCGGTTGTTTGGCACTTGGTTGAACATGATAGAACACGTATAGAAGACTCTTTTTTTCTCTGGTTTGTCGTTCTTGATGCGCGCCAAGCAGAAATTCGGTACGACCGCTCGGCCACGCCACACACTCTTGACTGAAAATCCTCGTACGCAACCACTACTCACAGTTTGTATAGCTCATGAAGAGAAGAGAAACATGGGGAAAGGAAGCGAGAAGTGATCGCGCCGGGAGTTCTTGGTGGGCAAGCGCGCGACGACTGCGCGAGTCATCTGCGGATCGTCGACAATGTATCGGGATAGCATGGGTTAGAGTTAGGTCCTTGTGTTGGCTCGACTATACCATCATACCGAACACAAAAATATACTTCAAAGAAAATATGCCATTTCGAACAATTCGTAATATCACCGAGCAGCTTCCTCTTGCACTGCCCTTCTCACTATTTTTCATAATTCCATTTTATTTCTTCGCGCAGAGATTACGAGGCAAAAAATCAATTTTCGAAATATACTCGAAAGTATTAAAACCCTTCGAGTGCATACTGGGTCGTTTTGACCCCACCAATTTTCTGTCACCGATTATTGGCATTTCATTTCCGTTTTCGTCAAAAAATAAATTCAAGGCCATAAAATATGGATATTTTCCTACAAAAAAACAAAAAATGCCTATTCACCAGACTACAACTATTTGAAAGACACCTCGGGTCAGATTGACCCAATGTGCACTTACAGGAGGTGTGCGCTCGAAGGGTTAACCCTTAATAGTCGCACCTCCAGATTATATGACGTCATTGGGGGTGTTATCAACCCCACTCACTTTGGAAGGCGATAATAGTTGCAAAATCGAAAAAAATAAAATAAAATAAAAATACTCGATTAACGACCATGACGATTGTATTTAATTCGTGCAATTTTTAATGAAAAAAAATGTCGAAAAAAAAAGTTCTGCAAAAATGACTTTTTTTTTTTACAAAAAATGATGCAGAAATTGTAATTTTCAAATAAAAAAAAAAAACAAATCGTTCCATGAGTCTGAAATAGCATGCTTTCAGGTGGGACTGGTTAAATTAGCGACAATTGCAAAAAGTATACCCCAGGTTTTACACCGTCTGCTTCCTGTGGCTTCCAAAACTGAACTAACGAGCCCTTTCAAATAATATCAACGAGGCTCCCTACTAGAAGGTTCAAACTACCGATAGAGGGTCATGTCATAAGTTCCATTGTTTCAAAATTTCTATTACGTATCGTCGGTCGAAAGCGGCTGGGGTAAAATTAACCCCGAGTGACTATTAAGGGTTAGTTTTGAAACAAAATGATGTCGAATACCTACGAAGAAACTTTCGATAATTTACGGATCCGGAGGCGATCAAACGGAGGAAAAAAATGCAACGCTTTGATTGACTTTGATTTTTTTTTAAAATTCCGATTTAAAAAAGAACTATATGTTTGGTTTTGTGGTTGTTTTGTAACGTTGACATCACACGTCGACGTCTGTTCGTTCTTCAACAACTTGACGAAGTATTATTGAATTTGACATCGCAAGACCGACGATCTAGGAAGAAAACAAAGTTTGCAATGTCGAGACAAAAGTTGCATGGGTTTGTTGGAAAATCGTTTTGTAAAGGACAACATGACTCACGGCCTTGAAGGTTTCCAATGACAAAACGTAGAAGGGCCCACCGGTAAGAAGAATTGCTTTTTGAGAGCGCAGTATAAAAACTTGGATTATAAAATTTATTCTCGAGGTCGATCGGCTCCCGTTACTCCTTGTGTGACTGCAGGTCACGCTTTCCCAGTTTGATAGATAAACGGAGTCTGCTATTTGCAAACCCTGGAAATATCATCAATTTTAGAAATTCCCCAAAAACTCGTTGACCCGATGATCCCTCTTAATTGAACGTCGAAAACTCGACTCACCAAAGTCCGAATTTCCGTCGCGTAGTAACAGTAGACGAAAAGTTGAGCAACAACACTCAGGAAATACTCGAGCATGCTCCAGAGCTTTATAATTGTTTTTAGATCGGTCTGTTGATGAATAATCGTCCATTGTTCATAACAACTTGAAAATATTTCAAATGAAAAAAATGGCTACTAATATTTTTACATTAACTTCAACCGTCGATGCTTCGAGTGAAACGAGACAGAGAACAATGATATTTTCAAAGCATTGGACGAACATAGCTGGGCTCGCTAGAATTTCCAAGGCGTTTACGAATCTGCACGAAAATCATATTTATTCGGTTTTCGTTCTTTAATCATCCAGGAAGAAAATTGAAACTGAAGAATTATCGTTACAGAGTAATTCCCGGGGACCTTGGATTTCCAGCAATTCTTACAGTGCAAAAATTTTATTTTATTTTCATGAAACCCCAAATTTGATTGTCTATCGATACTTTTTCGGTTTCGACGTTTCAAGAGGTTGGCGTAGTTTTCAAGAGCCGCGTTACTCACGTCAAAATTTCTTTGTGATGATCGACGCAGTATTTTAACTTCAATTCAAAGTTCAAAATCATCGTGTCTGATCTGGGGCTGAAAAATGTAAGTAAACGGATGAAAAAAGTATTTTTGGGTGTTGGATATAATTGGAAATGTACCTGGACATCGCGTCACCATTGACATCGGTCAGTGAATCGTTCAAATAACGTAAATGCGCACAAATAATCATCAACGACGAAATGTAAAAAACGTCGAAAGTTATCGATCCTATTGCCGAGCTCATCCCGCCAACGAATTGGACAAAAAACAAAACGAAGTAGCCAGTATTGTTAGTGACGTCCCAAGGACGCCAACCCAGATAGGGAAGATAACGCGTTCTCGAACTGGTCAAATTCTTTTCGTCGATGTATGTTTTTCTCGTAAAACCCTCCTCTTGGATCTCGAGAATTATAGGATTCGAGCACCAATGGAGAATACCATAGATACACAACCATAGCCATGCATAGAGAAAGATCAGATAGTGCAAGCGTGTGCTTTCCATTTCTTTTCTGTACTTTTTCCATCCTGCAATCATAACAGAACTAAAGGGCTTACGTTGATCCGGAGACATGAAAAAATTTGATTGGGTTTTTTTTTTCCTCTTTTTGCTTCCTCATAGAGGAAGCTACGTGACGGTGAAATTTTTTTTCTTCCAGTTTTCAATGTCAATGCGCTTACAATGTCCCACAAAACATCGGAAAATCGTATCTAGAAAAAACGTCCGAATGTGTGTGGGTGTGTGTGTGTGTGTGCAAACGTTTATTACTCGAGAACGGTTTGAGCTACAAAGCTCCCGTTTTGCACAGATGTTAATCTATACCAGCTCTTCGTTCTCTGATAATTTTATACGAAATAACGAATACGAATTCTACGGCATTTTGAAATTTTCAAAAAAAGGGTGTAATCGCTCTAACTTCCACAAATTTCCAGATTTATTATTAATTTTGTTTTTTATAAATAGAGTATCATAATAGAAAGGTTGGAATTGAATTTGGAAAATATCAGTTGAACGGTTTAAAATTGATGGGTTTTCGAATTTTACGAAAATCTTAGTTTTTCAAAAAATCGTTTAACCGCTTTTTTTTGTTCCTTTTGGTTACTTTGAGTGAAGCTCTTTGTTGAAATTTGTTATCCTATAAACCCTTCGAGTGCATACCGGGTCGTTTGGACCCCAAACATTTTCTGCCACCGATTATTCGGCATTTAATGGAAACGAATGTTCTACCATTTAATTTTTGTTTTTTTCAAACAATAAATTTAGGGCCATAAAATATGAATTATTTACTACAAAAAACGTCTCTACACAGAATAACAAAAAATGCATATTTACCAGAATACTACGATGGGAAAAACGCCTTGGGTCACATTGACCCAATATGCACTTGGAGGAGATGTGCACTCGAAGAATTAAATTGTGAAAAAATGTAGTTAAAGTCGATTCACCTGCCTCGATCATTATCGTTGATTTTCATTGATAAATCGTGACATCTTTTAAGAGTATCGACGAGTCGAGCTATGTCATTGACTTTCCACATGCAATAGCTCCACTTTATCAGTCCAATACATTGTAGACACAAAGGTCCTACGTAGCCGGCGAAACTCGTAAGATTTTCACTCGCTTTCTTGAAGTCGATCAAAGTCGTCACTATGATTGCCACATCCGAGAACAACAATATGCCGACTATCAATGTAACGAGAATATTCTTTTTCGCTGAAAATTTATCCGGTTTCCAAATTTTACAGTATCTCATAAAATCTAGTAGATCTCCGAAGTAGATTTCGAAAGCTGGTGCCTCATCGGTCGATGTCATTTCCAATCGACTCTGGAATTGATTTTTTTATTTTTATTAATTCAAATTCATTCCATTTTTCTAAACTACTGCGGACATCCGATCCGCAATTTTTTCATAGACTCGACGTGGGCCAAAGAATTTTACAGAATTTTTTCAGAATTTTATGCACCGCCATTTTTGTTGAAAAAAATCGTAAAAATGACACTGAATCCCAAAATCTTTAAGTTTAAAATTTTGAATTCAATTGCATCTAAGAAAAAATATACGGCTTGTAGGGCTGACGAACAATTAATGGCGTACATGTAAATTATATTGTAAGAAAAAGTTACTCTGGAATATGGGGTTAACACGCAAAATGTACCAGGAACTCCGAGGAGGATTGCAACCTTCTCGTGACTCTCGAATCGAGTCACGTTATACCTCCTAACCGGCCCAAGTATTTGTGGCTTTCTCCGCACGTACGCGATCGTTCTCCTCTCGAAGCATCTTACAAATAAAAACGAAAAAAAAAAAAAAAAAAAAAAAAACAAGTGTTCTGTACGTGTACACTCGCAGTACGGACAAAACAGGCTCCTGTCTCGCATGTTCGCCTGTTTGGTGTACTCTCGACAATTACGTGCGTTGCGTCATACAGCTTGGAATTTACTTACTTGTTCATGTACGTCAGGCTCGATGTTATGCTCAACGAAAATGGACACGATAGAGACACTTTAAAAATAATTCTCTATCATAATTAAAGTCGAAACAAAAATTTTCGCTGGATACAATTTAACGAGGATTTGGCAAAGAATTTCTTGTCAATAATGATTCAGGGTACTCGGGTAATCTGATCAATTGATCGACGGGGTCCAGTGAATGGCCGACATTAATTTTATAATTAAAAAAAAAAGCGAGGCTCGTGAATTATCGATAAAAAACTGAATCGTTCGATTGTTACCGAAGTAATCACACATTTCTTTCGAGTTGACATTTTTCTACAGATTTTTGACTCACGTTTCATCAAGTGCGATCAACTTTTCAAATCGCCATTGAAGGAAAATGGAGACTCTCACAATAGAAGATCGTCGATCGAAGTGATGAGTCAATTTGGAGCATCAAAGTGTGCGATGATCGAGGACAAACTGACTCCCACTCTCTGTTCCTGGGATTTCGAGTGTCACCCAAGTTTATCGAAACCTATAGTCACCCGAATTATTAATTATTCAGAGATTCATTGTCGTCGCTCTCCCACTCTGTGTTTATTTGATCAAATATTCCTTTAGTTGCGAATAAATTACTTTTCCCATCGTAGGAATCCATTAGATCACTAGCTAGTCTCTAATTAATCTTCTGGAAGTAACACCGTCTCTCACGTTGCAGGGAAGTGAAGTTGACGAGAATTTTCAAGTTTCCTTTACAGCTGCTGAGTCCATGAAACATTTATCAACTCCTACCCCGAGGACAGAGACACAGTAGAAATTCCCCGGAAACATTTTATTGCCTACCAATATTCGCGATGTATAAATTCTTCCTCTGCTTTCCGGTTCAGCATATCGGGAGTGACTTATCGTTTATTCAGACGTGTGTCCCAAGTTTCTCCGTTTCTGTCTCACAAATTACAGCTTCGAATCCCTTCAATTAAAAGCACTCTGGAGTCCATTTCGCCATCAAAGTGTCTCAAGTTTTTCGACTTTGGTGACAAATTACACGTTTCCAGTATCTCGATGCCAATAGCCTCCAGCTGATCCATCAAAATTTGCTAGTTCGATACTATTTCTTGCACATGCTTACTGCATACTGGATTCCATCTTTGGACTGCTCGGGACGATTGCCTGACAGTTGCGGAATTTTCTACTTACGCTTCACTTCAGGAAACTCGTTTTGCTTAACTTCGCAGCGAAGTACGAGAGTTTGCTTGAACTGAATTACGTGATTCGCGCAGTAAGTTTTTTTCGTGTATTGCTCATTAAATTTCAAAGGTTCGTTGAAACGTCATCGATGATTTTCGATTCGGTTTTCAAATTCAAAAATATGAAAATTCCAAAAATTCTCCAGACACATCGACATTCCATGGCGTTTGCCATGGTTCTGGGTCTTGGATTTTATGGAATCGAATTTTCGCAATGATTCAGTTTCATAATACCATTTAAAAAATAAATGAGAGCTGCTCAGTCAGTCACGTCCTCGAAATAAAAAGAGTTGTGATTTTTTTTTTGAAATTTTGTTGATGGAATTGGGTTGCGAATTCATACTGGATGTTGCGAGTGTAAGTTTGGGAGCAAGAGGTACCAAATCCCGAGAGAAAATATATAGACATAGCTCGAAGGTGACTCCGGCTCGCGTCGGCCATGGCGAGGTCTGAACGTTTTTGGACGTATATATAAATACATGGCTGCTATATATATGTATAAATCGAAACTCAGAGAGGGAGAGAGATCAACGAAAGTGTGGGTCCTTTCCCCTTGCGGCGTTGCTTTCGTCGAAACTCCAACCGCGCGGTGGACCCGGAGAACTCTACTTTGGTGATAGTGCCCTGCCGCTTGCGTTGTCCAACCCGTTGCCAAAATTCGGCTATGATTGATGGCTATTAGCCCGGGCCAAACTCATCCCACCTTCGTTTCTTTTCTTTTTGTTCGCCTCACCCATAACCCAATTCTTGTTCCGGTGTCAATCATTTTTGCGCGGTACCCTTGCACGTAATTTCCCTTGTAAAGTCACCCTACAGCAACCAGAAGCTCAATCAGTAGCGTAGATATTAGAACTCGGAGCCCTGGGCCGAGCCATAGAAAACGTTTGGTCCATTCATTCGGTTCACGTTTTTCTAGCGAGATTTTTAAGCCGATAACCAAAAAATTCTCATTAACGTTTATCACTTAGGCGTTTGCTGAGATCGGAGATTCGAATTCTTCAAATTGAAGACATTTTCAAATCGTCGTGACGCGGAAGATAAAAAAGTATTCGTTTTAACTTTGCAGAAGATTTCGACACTCGTGCATGCCATTGGAGCTGAAGGAATTTCGAATTGTTATTGCGACGCTCTCTACGTCGAGACTGATTACGGTTTTTTTTTTTTCCATAACTTTTCCACTAGATTCAGAAAAATACGAAATTCCCGGTGCAGATTCACACCGGCGAGCCGCCGTCGAATAGTTAACGCTGAAGTTGGGAAAAAAGGCGATTAGTTTGCATTCCCGAACGTTAGAAAAACAACTCCTGAAGAAAAGGACTTTCCCGGTGATGGAAAACAATTTTGAAAAAATGGATCGATCCGATGCACGCAGCGACAATGAGAAATATTTTCATATTCAAATTACGTTGGAAATTATAAATTTTTTTTGTTTAACACTTTTTTAAAACGTTCTTCAGAATCGACTAAATTTTTTTTTTTAACCTGCCAGTGACTTCAAAATTCCGAAACGGCGCACACATTGTTTTAACGCGTTGTTTGCATGAGAAATGATTTATCGGGCGAGCGTCGTGTGACTCGCTGCTCGAGAGGCTTCTTATCAGCGAGTGCACGCCGATTCGTTTGGCTCTCTCTCGGTAGCACGATATCAATGTAAAAATGAGAGATAACTAGAGATGACGAGCATAGAGGGAGAGAGGAACGAACGAATTTGCTGCGTATCGCGTTGCAGTGCAAAAAGGAGAGGCAGTATTGACGTATATTATAACGTCCCCGTTCTGTTTACACATATGTATATGTGAACGTCATATAGATATGCGGAAAAAGAGAGAGGGAGAAAGAGCGAGAGAGAGAGAGAGAGAGAGAGAGAGAGGGGCAGTGTAGTGGGAGGTATTGCAGATTTTGCAGGTGAGCTTGCATCTCTCACGAGCAAGAGCGAACGGTAGAGTTGGTACAGAGGCCGGGGTTCTTGCCTCTTCGCTACTCTGTTCGCCGTTGCCGCAGCAACATGTAACGCTCTTTATTAACAACAATTAACATTCATACATTGTTTATCCGTCGCTACTTTTCGCTATAATCGCGTAATTTTAATTAAACGACGAACGATGACGCGAAACTGTTATAAACCGCGTCGGACAGAAAGAGACGAAAAAAGTTTAGCGGTACTTCGCTGGGGGTCCGCACTCGGGCTTTATGCGGCAATACAATTCGTACGGAACTCGGCAACTTCATCAGGAAATCATATAAACACGCTCGGTAAATTTTCTCTCCTCCTCCTCCTCCTCCTCCTTCTCCTCCTCGTTTTCCCTTTTCCCTCCGCACTTCACTCTCCTCTCTCGAATGAAAGAGTACGAGAGAAAAAGTGAGAGAACTCGCTAGTGCTATACTCTAGGGCTGTATCGCTATGCTGCACTCCCCAACAGCATCAACTTCTCGATTCAGCTACTGCAACGCGTATCGATACGTGATTATGCGCACACTCCTCCATCCTCATTGTATTTCTTCTCCATTCAACATATATGTATCATGTTCAGAGATTCGACTTTATACAGTTATATTAATTTCATCGGATGCTGCCAATGGAGAACAGGAAAACATCAAAAGAAACATCGTTGCATTCCTTTGTTCAATAATATATCCAAAACCCAAACATGTTTTTCGAGGTTCAGTATCTCTGTCCAGGGAGGAATAAAACACTAGGAAGCACTGAACAATTTTTAGGAAATGTCAAGATCTCCCGATCACCGTGTTTTTTCTCTCCATCGACTCGAACCGAATCGAATGTCGTTTTTAATAATTTTGATTCGTTAAAAACTGCACAGGCTGCAGTACGTGAAGCTTGGTTCGAATGCACATTTATTTAATTGTTTCCTATCCTTCAATTGACTTGGTGCAGATTTGAGAATATTTCATTGAAATATTCATTTGATTTCTTGCCATTGATCCTCGTTTTTACGATCCAGTGCTCAAGGATCCAAGAGACAGGGATTATAAAGCGTAACAAAAGTATTTAGTTCCAGTTTGCATTTCTGAGTAATCTACATAAACAGTTTTATTCTAGTTCCTCGTTAGATTTCCTCAGACTGAGCAAATCTTGGTCGCAAATTTTGCGGTTTCGGAGACTTTGTGCGGAAAACAAAAGTTTACGTTATCTTTTTGATAGTGAACGATCATTTGAGAAGATTGTGAGGTCTAAAAATTCATGAAGCTTGAATGAAAAAATGAGGTTTAAAATATTAAAAAATTAGTAATTCTTAAAATCTGCGGAAGTTAGAGCGTCGACACCCTTTTTTTGAAAAGTTCAAACTGCCGCAGACTTCGTATTTTCCTAGCAATTCCAACAAAATTCCCAGAGAATGAAGCGCTTGTTTAGATTACCATCTGTGCAAAACGCGAGCCCTGTAGCTCAAACCGTTCTTGTGTTATGAAGGTTTCAATTTTACAGTGCCATAACATATACACACACACACATCCGGACATTTTTTCTAGATATGATTTTTCGATGTTTTGGGACATTTCAAGCACATTGACATTGAAAATTGGAAAAAAGGAAATTTCACCGTCACATAGCTCTTCCTCTATGAGGAAGCAAAATGAATATTTAATTATAATTGGTTAATTAGAGGCGGAGAAAAGCGTTCGAAAAGCCACGGTGAAAATAGGTGTGTAGCGGGATTGTTAAGTGCTCTACAAGTGGGTCGGCGTTTACGAAGAAATCTTGCGAACTTGAGGTACGAATCGTGCATGGAATACGTGCCACAATGTGGAGCAAAATTCCTATATATTCGCGTGCAGTCGTACCAGCTGTTGCCAACTCGCTTGCCACATATTCAAGTTTTCGTGAGGATATCGGAGCATACGATGCGTCGTAAACGGCCGGCCGTTGGCGTACGCCGTTATCAGGAGAACATTGCTGGTGCGCAGGTTTTTATGCGAAAAGTATCACGGCGGAGGCCACCAGACCTTGCGAATGTTCGAAACCGCTCGGTGGGAGTTGGAGCGAACCAACCCAGCAGCAGGGCGATGACGCTCGCGAAACTTGTTGCCAAATGCTACCAGCTTCTTTCTCATGTAATCCTCGCACAAAGATTTACCAGTCTCCGGTTATGTTTGATGCACCATTATGCCTTTGATTACGGTAGGTTAGTTGCATCGCAAGCGTCACGAGATACGTCGTCGATGAACGTATACGTAACAAAGATCGAGCATACGTCATAGTTTCAAGAGTGAGAAAACCTCGCTCGACATCGCTTTCGTTCTCTGTCTCGCCGCTGCCAGCCGATCTCTCGAGATCTCTTTTTGCCTCTGACGTTTCCCCACTCTCTCCTTTTCCCCCACTCCCAGAGCATTTTTGCCTCGAGCCATTGAAAAGGAGCAGCACCGAAGATAAAATTCATCGCGTATTTTTGACGTTCGAACTCTCAACACGAAATACTTTTTTCTGCAAGCTAAAAAATAAAAATAAAAGGACAACAAAACGGTAGCCAGTCATCTGTGGCTTTTGAATGGTCTTTCCTCGCTCTTTCGTCCAACGATTCGTGCAATGCACGAACAAAACGCACTAGATAAACCGGCTGGAACGAAAGATAGTGGGTAAAGTCGAGAACGAGGATACTTTTGTATCAGAGCAACAGGAACCCACCGAAAGCTACTCGAGGCGTTTCATTTGCTCGCTGCGTTCGTCACAGGTTTGTGGAATATTAACTAGCCTTTTCAAACATAGCATTCACGTAGAGAATTGATTTTAAAAAGTTTCTGTTACCGGACAGAAACACCAGAAGCGAGCTTGAGCTTGGACCAAGTTTTACTAATAAGAATTTTGATTAACAAATAAAATCCAAGCTTTCTCACATTTTCATTCCATAATTGTAATTTTCTGGTTCCCATTTCCTACGTGTGGTAAAGAATATCCATGGGGTCTCGTTTTTTATACATTTTTATTTACAAGATTATGAATTAACATTGTTTTACAATTATCTAGGTCACAAGCTATCGGACAGGCTGTAGTGGAAGATTCGATTTATGCACAGTTGCTGATTCTTCGTCGCTCTTTCATAATTCTGCTACATTGAAAAACTGACCACACATTTGCTTTTCTATGTGTTGTTTCATCAACTATGTGTAGACGAAGCGTCCACGAATACTTCTTCGCTACAGCCTGCCTCCAAATAAACTTGGAAAAGAATTCGACATCGATGCGATGTTCGCGTTCTTTCCGGCAGTGATTAACATTTAATTATCATTCGTACTCGTCTTTATAGTCAATTGGATATTTAAATTTTCTGGACAACAACACTCGCTGCTCGTTACATTCATTACGTTTTGGCATATAACAAAGTTTAGACTTGATCGATGTACAAGACATTGAGCTAGAGAGACAATGAGATGATTCTGTTTGTTTTCATGTTAAGAAAAAAGGAACAAGAAGTTTATGAATTTTTTTGTTTGTTGATTTCTAAGACGGAGGTGTCGTACTGTCGGATCGAAGCTGCGAAGGTGCAGCTTCACTGTAGGCAATATCGAAAACACTCTTTTTCTCCAATAGTTCGCCATGTCGTAGTTTGTTGCCACTCTGCAGAGGTTGGAGCGCGACACCGGAATCGTACATCTCGGTGGGACATCGAGAGGCTGTGGGAAGACTCGAGTATTTATCCTCCGGACATAAATCGTCGAAGCTTTGTGGCAATATTTGGGACGCCATGTCCGGAGGAGGTTGAGGATGCAGATAAAATGGCGGTAAAGGCATTTTCTCGTATTTGTATTCCGAGTGCTGGATCAAATGGTGATGATGATGGGCTCGTGAGTCGATAGACATCGAGGACATTGGCGGTGGTTTATCCGGTGCAAAAATTTGTATCTGTGGCTCTTCGGCACCCTCACCACGAGCTTTACGCATCATTCTACCTTGACGAACGATTGCTTTCAATTGTTCAGACTCCACGTTTATCAAAGGCTTTATTTTCTTTCTTCGTGATGGCGTCATTTCCGACAATTGGGGATCGAAGATTCTCTTATCTTCCGGACCAACTTTGATCCATCTTTGTCGGGTTCTCTTTCGCAACCACTTTGGTCGCACCTCTTCCTCCTCACCGTCTTTGTGTCTTTTACGCTCCATTTCTTCCCGCGTCGATTTGTACCACTCCATGTACCGGGATTGACTCTCGATCACTGTCGTTTCTGTCTCTCTACGCGGTTTGCTGGATTTTCGAGGACTCGGAGTTTTCTCCGACGCAACCGTTGCTCCCTTCGCCGTTAACGAGTCCTCTGTCTTGTCACGGCTAGCCTCCTGAGACTGCGCTTCCTTCGCTTTTGGCCGCGCTTCGGTGTCTGGTTCTCTTTCAAATTTTCCAGATTCCCGGGGACCAGAAATCTTCTTCGGCGAGGTTTCAGTCTTTGCAAGTTTTTCCTCGAAGGAAACTTCTTCCACATTGTCATCCGCACCTCCGATCGGTGGTTTTTTCATTTCAGGATCCGTCGCTAAGTGTTTCTTGGATTTTGGAGTTTTCTGGGGACTTGGAATTCCAGCGCTCGGGATTGCGGGTTTTTGGAGTTTTCTTTCAGTCGAGTCTCCTGTCTTGCTATCAATGGCGAGCTTACTCTTCGCTTTTTGCGTTTCAGGATCGATTTCTCTTCTTTCTGGCGTTTTTCCCATCTCCTGGAGAGTTTTCTCTGTTGGCTCATGCGTCTGTAAGACTTTCTGCTGAATCGAATCACCTGGCTTGCCGTCATTCGTCTCGTCAAGCAACGAATCCTTGATTTCAGCATCGGTTCCCATTTCTTTTTGGAATTTCGTAGTTCCCAGCGAATCCGGAGTTTTGCTTTCCTCAACCGATTGGCTTGTCTCACTTTTTTCTGTTCCTTGCGTTTCCGTTTTTTCAGCCTGACGTTGCGAAATTTCAGCTTCTTTTTCTTGATCTGCCTCAGTCAGATTTTCCGCAATCGATTCGATCGTTTCAATTGCAACTGACGTTTGAATTGTTTCGTCTGGTCCCCGAACTACCGTGGAGTCTTGTTCATCCGACATCCCTGAATTTTTCTTTTCAGAATCTCTCGAAATTTCTTCTAAAGTTTTGGCTTCCGTTAGTTGCTCTTTGGAATCCGCAGTTTCTAGTTTCGAGTCTTCCGGACGTTCTGGACTCTGATCAGATCGCGTCGAAATTTCCAACTGTTTTGCTTCTTCCTTTTTGATGTCGTCTTCCGTCAACTTTTGGATTTCCAAAATGGCAGTCAGTGCTCTCGATCGTTCGGGCTGAATTGTTTTATGCGTTTCGATCGGTTTTTCACCTGTTGAAATACTTTTTTCAACCTCCGTTCCTTCTTTGAGTATTGCCGGTTGATTATTTTTTTCTATTGCAATGTTTTCCTCTACTTTATGTTCCAGCAAGATTTTTGTACGTTTTAATTTTTTGTCTTTTTCCTTAATTTTCATCGTGCCTTTAACCTTTTGTTGCGTAGCTCCAATTTCCGGTCTCTCACTTTTCGTCTTCGTTGCCAATTTTTGAACCGCACCTTTATCCGGATGTTCAGTTTTTTTCCACGTACGTTTCATTCGATCAGGCTTAGCCAACCAATTCGATTGATCTGCTGCGATTTCTTGCACAGGCTTGGCTTGGGGCTTCGCATGTCGGGAACGCCCCAGTTGCCCGACAACTGTCGTCCGCTTGACCAGTTTATCGGATTCGTCCTTTAATGTTTTTACGGGCCGCTCCTTTTTCAACGAACCAGTTCTGATTGGTGGAGTTGTTCCTTTTTTCGATTCTTTCGATAAATCCTCGCTGGACGTAGCTGCTTTTTTCGTATTTTTTTTCCCTCTTTGTGCGGAACCATCGGTTTTTGCTTTTTTATCTGTCAGGCTTAGAGTTTGCTTGTCAATTGGCATTTTTCCGGCAATCTCTCTTGGCTTTCGAAAGTTTTGAGATTTTTCAGACGACAACGATTTTTCTGATCTATCCGCGTCTTCAGTGATCGGTTTTGATTCTGGCATCGGCGTACTCGTTATAAACGTTTTCGATGAACTCAACCCAGCCTCAGATTTTTCTTCGTCTTCTGTTTGAGAACTTTGTTTCGTGAACTCTTTTGGAAACTCCTTCATCTTTTCCGATAATGTTGTTTCATCGAGCAATGTGGTATCCGCTAAACTCTTCACGGGAATACCCGTTTCTGGAAGAGAAGCGAAGCCATCAGGATCAGACGATAAATTTGTTTGTTCTATTTGAGAAAGTTGTACCTTTTCCGTTGTTTCGATCTTCGTTTCCTCCTGTTGGGCAGTCGTCTCGGTTCTTAGTCCACGGATTGGTTCATCAGATTCTGGTGTCTTTGCGCTGGCTCCGCTCGTTACTTCAGAGTGCGAAATTTCGGAATTTGATTCTATTTCAACCGAAATTGCTTCTTTAGTAATTGTCTCGGTTGGATCTGATTCGGAGGGTTTTGGAGACTGGCCTCTTATTGCGATTTGGTCAGTTTGCTCCTCTGGCGATTTTTCTTTGTCTACGAACTCTGGGCCTGGTTTAGATTCCATCATTTTTGCGGCACCCTGACCTGCAGCCACATCGACGGCTTCCATGGGCTCGGCTCCTGAAACCGGCCGATGTCGCGGTGTTCCGTAAGGCCTTGCGGTCACCATCGTCTTACTAGAAGCCTCGCTAGTGTCACTGTCGTCCGCATCCTCTAACATCGCACGCGACAACTCTTCAAGGTTTATCGGTGGAACTGGAATTTCAACTTCCCGTTTCATTTCTTCAGTACTCACCTCTGATCTCGACTCATTTTCATTTGCTTGTGGGCTCGAAGGGACTGTCACAATTTTAGCATCCACGAACAAAGCATCCGCGATACCGAATTCCTTTTGGGAAGGTATTTCGAGCGGTAGTTCTTCAGAACTTTTCAGTGAAAACGTCGGTGATTTATTTTTATCGATTCCTTCGTCCGGCTCTCTGGCAGATCGAATTGCTTCGTCCAGCAGTTCAATTTCTAATGGTGGCACGATTGGGACTTGGTGCTTGTGTTCTTTTACCGATTGAGTATCAATTTCTTCTGTTTCCTCAATCTTTGTCAATTTCGCCTCAGATTCGTCAGTCGAATCAGCTGTGGCATCGGTCTTCGTCTGTTTCTCCAGTTCTGGAGAAACGGGCGTCGAAGAACGACTGACGATTATTGTTGGCGAGCCATGAGCGCTCTGGTCATCAACAGGTTTCAACGTATTTGTATCTGGAGGTTCGTGCGTTTCGGTTATCGTTGCTTCGGTGGCTTTGTTTTCCTCGTGCCCTCCCACACTTTTTTCTTGCTCGCTACTGTTTATTCCGTCTTTTGCAGTCATCGCGCCAACCGTCGGAACTTCTTCCTCCGAGGGGCCGGAGTGTAAAAGTTCGTAAGGTATCTCGTCGTCAGATCCTCGTGCGGGTAACGAATCTTTCGATAAGTCGTCGGTACCGCAGAAACTCTCGAAATTGTCGGAAAATGCTCCTCCGTCTTCGGATTGCTGTTTATCCAGTTCACCCCCAGCTCCTCCTGTTTCTGTCGAATCCTCGTGTGTTGTTTGGATATTATCGACAATTTGCTCTTCGACTCGTTCAAGTTTTAGTTCTTTGTCTGCAGCATCAGACTTTTTTTCGTCCATGTTCGTCAGCATTACTGACCCGAGTACGATATCCACGATCTTTTCTGCTTCCTCAGTGATCGACTGATACTGACTTTGCAAAGATTCTGTACTGTCTCGGGCTTCGTGACTTATGAAATCGACTATTTCTTGTTCTGGGATTATTATGCCTTGAACCTGCGATTCTTCGCGAGTCTCTTGGTCCGGTTCACCTGATTTTCTTTCCATCATCATTGCTCCAGTCGCTTCTTCACGCTGATCTGTCAAACTGTCACTAGTTCGCACTTCTGCCATTGCAGGGTCAACTGTTTGCCCAAGTTTTCTCTCTTCAGGACTTTCCCTTTCAACTTCCTTCTCAGTCTCTTCCTGCCTGATTTCTTCAATGGATTTGTGAGAAAATTCCATGGGGATTTTCTCCTGCAACTCTTTGTCGGATGATCCGCTATTCGCAGCAGAAATATTATCCAGTGTCTCGCTTTTTTGAAGAACTTCGTTCTGTGAAACCGCTGAGGGCGATTCGTCATAAAAAACTTGGACTTCCGTTTTCTGGTCAGAAGTCTTCACAGTGTTTTGATCGTGGAACTCATTCCTAGCTCCGCAAGTTTCCACGTCCCTTTGCATGCTAACCGTTTCGTCTTTTCTCTCGTCGAGTATTCCCGTTTTTGGTTCAACGTCAGTTTGTCCTGTAGCGTTCGATTCAGATTTTGATTCAACTGCGCTGCGATCTGCAACGGTTTTCCTATCAAGTGTCACTGTTTCTTTTTTTTGTCCTGGAATATCTTTGGAGGTTTCCGGATGCGAGTCGTAAACTCTCCCGGGAGACGAGGTTTTTCCTTCGATTGCCTCGACATCCTTACTATCGGGACGAAGATTCTCTTCCGCCTGAAATTCTCCATCATCAACCGTCTTTAGAATCAAACTGTCTCGAGTTTCTTCGATTTCAACCTTTTCTTCATCAGTTTCTACTGCATTTTTTCGATCTAACATCGGCTTTTGCTTTATTACAGAAATTGTCCGTTTTACGTTATCGGAATATGGACTTTTCACCGATTGCTCGGATTCGGTTTTTTTACGATCGACTATGTTTCCAGCGTCTTTTTTATGCAACGTGCATTTTTCTTTGGCTCGAAGTTTTTTATCTTTCGTATTATCAGAACTTAGACTACCAGTTGAAAGTTCCATCTCTGATTTTGTGTCTCGAAGCTCTACAACGCTCTTCTTATCCAACACTGATTTTTCTTTTTTATAACCTCTCTTGTCCTTCGTACTGTCGGAACTTGCGCTGCTAGTCGCTAGTCCGGATTGGCCTTCCTTGACTGAACTTTTAATTCGCACAGAGTTTCTCTCGTTTTTATATGATTTGCTCGAACCCTTGGATCCAGTGTCCGAGGTGTCTCGGCCTTCTCCAGTCTCTTGGGAAAGAGTGCTAAGGATTGGTTTTGCGAGATCCTTGGGTTCCACCCTGGTGTGTCTTTTCAATTTGGAATAAGACGATTTAGCAAGCATTGGTCTTTGTCTCTCAATTTTTGCAGCTGGTGGCACCGATTTTTTATGCTTTTCCATAGTTTCTTCGAAATCTGAGCTTCCGGTGCTGATGTTTTGGCTTTTTTGACTTTTGGGCACGTGCTGTGTTTTACCCTCAATCGTTTCTTCGTAAACTTGGATTCTTTCTACCGTTGATGGAGTTTCTGAGATTATTGTTCGCTGTTTCGATTTCGATCGCTTTTTTTTCAGAGCGTCGGCTCCCTGCGTGGCTTTTTTGGTTTCGTCGATTTCTACCTTTTTGTCAACTTTCTTCCCACTCGTCGAGGCTCTTAGCTTGACCTGATCGTGCGAATCTGTCTCGCTTCCGTTGCTGTACAGAAGCATTTTTTTTCCCGTCAGTTTCGAGAGCTTCTTGCTCAGTGAATTCATTTCTTTCTCCAATATTCGAAAACTCGGTTCGACAATGTTTTCACGCAAGCCTCGGTGGCTTTTTCTTGCGGAGTCGTCAGTCGGGACTTTGGTTTCTTTCTTTTCTAAAATTGCTTCTCCACTGGTCTGTGCTTCAATCTCCATCGAAGATGACTCCTGCAATTTTTCTCTTTTGTCCTCCAAACGTGTTTTTTCGGAGGAGGAGAAATCTCGTTTTTCCCTCCGACGGGCGGTTATCGGTGATTCAACGTTTTCGTCGAGTGAGTCCGATATTTCTCGTAGCACGTCAGTCTCCAAGCATGTCCGACGACTGTCTTTCACTTCTCTGCTTTTTTTTCGCAAAAAAATTGTCTTTTTTTCCGATCCGTATTGCATTTCTTCCTCCTCTATCGGCGATTTAATCCAAAGCGTTCGTACTCGTCTTGGCTCGGGTTCCGCGTACCGTTTCTTAGACTTTAACTTTTTTCTGATTCTCGCTTCTTCCTCGGACTCGTCATTGTCACTTCGACTTCGATTTGGCATTTCCGTTTGGGTCGCCGCTGTTCGGTCTGTTTGCGTGGCAATCGCCACCTGACCGGGTAAACTTTGAGTCTCTAGATAACTCGCCGAGTCCACCAAAGCTCCTCCACCCACGTCTCTGTTGTCTCTGTCCAGCAGGAGCTTCGTCAACAGAGCATTTTGTCGTGCGAGCTCGAGGTCACGAAGCAAATAATGTTGATGATCGATGCTCGGCTTTGGAGTTTGTTCCTCGCGTTTTTCACTCGGAACTTCGGAAACTGGGGCGTTTACCGTCGATGATGGACCTTGAGCGAGCTCTTGGTTGTTGTTTGGTTCAAAAGTGTTCTTTTCAAAACTGGCGTGATCGATTATCAGCCTCTGGACTTCTGGACCCAGTTCTTCAAAGTGTTGCCGATGATCCTCTTCCAATCTTTCCGGCAAGAGAACGATTTTCGATTGTTGTTGATGCTGTTGCGGTGCTTGAGCGAAAATCGCTTCTTTCTGACGCTGATGAGATTCCATGCTGCGACGTTCAATATCCTGAAAACTATCGTGCAAATCTTGTCCATCAGTCGCGTGTCGATTTGTCTGATCCTCGATGAACCTTTGCAGCAATATTTCTTTTCCATCGTTCCGATAAGCTCCCAACTGCCTTTGTTCTATCACCAGAGTCTGTGGCCTTTTGCCCAGCATGCCTTCCTCGATTTGGCCTCTCGTAACCAGACGCAAAACCTCGGCATTACCGTCCCTATAAAAATGTTGCTCCCTCGTGAATTTAGGCTGAACTTGGATGTGCTCCGGCTCTTGATTGATGTAAACCTGTTGGGGAATCTCCAAACCTCTCTCTGGATCGTGGTGCCGAAAGGAATCCATTCCCATGTAGCCACGAGCCCTTATTCCTTCAACATCTTCGATGTAAATTCTCTCGTCCTCCGGTCTTCTCCTTTGATTCATGCTCGAGTACATCATTGGACCATCTCGCAAGTGCAGAGATGCTGCTTTTTCCAATATTTCTTGCTCCCTCTCAATCGCGTTAACGTCACCAGGCAACGAAGCCAAACCACCTGCTTTTTGATTTCTTCTGTTAAACTGCCAATTACGGCGCATTGGATCCGCACTCCATGCTTGTTTCCGCTCTGGCCAGGAACCTGTCATCATTATTACATGCAAATTCATTTAATCGCAAATTCCAACCCAATGTTACTCATCAAAATCGATTCTTTCAAAACAACTGTTTAATAATTGTTGATAAATATTACCTCCGAATAATCTTGTCTGTTTACGATGCAAATGTCTCTTTGGTCTTGCGTCAGATCGCGGTATCAAAGTTTCCGAAGAATGCACTCTTCGTTTACGTGGCGCCATATAAAATGGACAACCCGGACATATACAGCAAATAATCAATGCAATCAGCGCTCCCAACATCAGGAGACCGAGGATTATCAGCAGCCAGAACAATAATCTGTTCTCTGCTCTGTACACCGTCTGCAAAATTTTCATTTCCAAGTTTTCACATTTAACCACTAAATTTTTCGATTAAAAAATATTTCAACATCAATGTGTTTCGTAATTTTTTAAGAATAAGAAACAAACTATTTTACAAACTCACTACTTCTTCGTTTTGCACAGTCGTTATGTTCGTTATTGTGTTTGTATTGTGATTCGTTGTCGTTCCATCGTTTGATTTCGTTTCGTCTTTTGTACCCATGCCCGTCATATCTCCGCCGATAACTCCGACTCCGTTCGCTGCCAAAGCAGCTCTTATTCTGTCAATATCAACCAGTGCTGCTCCACCCTTGTTCGGCTCGACTCTCGCTACTACGATGCTCCTGCAAAGTTCAACAATAACGTTTTTATTCCCATTTGGATTTATTTCCTTTATTATTACAGAAGAATATTAATTTCTTAACCATTTCAACGATCGTAATGATAATCGAAGTTTCGCTCGATTGGATAGAGAGTAAAATGAAAAACTCACTTCTTTCCACCCTCCAAACTGGGCACGTCGGTTTCTGCACCGGTTGGTACGTCCTTGATAGTATAAGGACGGATTTCCTGGACGCTGACACGACCTCCAGTTATCGCTGCTAAAGTTTTGGCCGTTTTTACGGGATCAGGATTCTCGCCCGGCACCACAAAGCTCACGACCCGAGCACCGGCCATAGGCCCTCTCATCACGTTTACTCGAGTCACTCCGGACATGTGTGGCACCCCTAGCAATAATGCGAAATTTCATTATTTTAGTTTTGTGTACCCTTGTTAATTATCTTCGTAGTGGTTGATTAAAAATGTTGGGGAACTTGAAAAATTCGTCGAAATGATGAAAATGCTCCGATAAATGAAATTCTTGAATTTTAAAAAATGCTCCCTCCCCCCTCATAGTTTTTATCACGCTATGCTTTTAATTGAATTTTATTTACCGAGATCATAGGCTCGTGCTGTCAACGTAAAAAGAATATCATCGTTTTCTCGTTTTTTTCTCCTCTTCGGTGTGGCTTCAGTGTTTGAGGTAAAATTGACGATCTTTTTGGTATCGTTTATCGAATCGACGGCCGACGTGTTCACCTCCGGCACAAGTTCTGGAGAAGGTTCAATTTTTTCAAACGCTGTTCTCACACTTGAAAAATCGTTGCGAACTTTGCTCGCAAAATTTTGGTGCGAATTGTGTCTCGTGCGTCTAGCTTTGTTGATGGGTTCTCGTAGAAAAAGTTCTCCCGTTATTTCGTCGAGGTGAAATTTGTTTTCGTAGTTTCCGTGAATTATTTCGTAACGTACTTCGTTGTTCGGCGGTTCGGCGTCACCGTCGAGAGCCTGGAAGTATAATTTTTTGAGTTTTGAAAATGATTTACTCGAATCGCGATTAAATCGTTTGTTTTTCTTGTGATCGCACCTTAATTAGTGCGGGCATCGTAAAGTTGGTCAAATCTTCGTTGAGGGCAAATTCGTACGCTTCTTTCTCAAAGATCGGAGCGTTGTCGTTGACGTCCAGAAGATTGATGATCAGGGGCACCGTTCCGCGCAGCCCTTTGCCATCTTCGTCTCTTCCTTCTACCGACAATTCCAAAGTCGCTGTCTTTTCACGATCGAGCGACATATCTCCCATGGCTACTGTGATTATTCCGGTATTTGGATCGATCAGAAATGCTTCGTTGCCTGGGCCCAGGATTCGAGTGTATTGGATCCTTCCGAACGATCCTGTGTCCTTGTCCGTTGCGTGGACCTGAAAAACGAGTTTGAATCACTCGATGGAGTATGTGGGCCATTGGCTGTAACTCATTCGGAAATTCATTTCGATTAAGCTGTCAAGTTTCGTATCGGAATAGTGACGTTTTCTTTTTTTACTTGAACGACTCGAGTTCCGACTGGCACATCTTCCGACAGTGTGACTCGATAGGCGGGCGAATCGAATTCAGGCGCATTGTCATTGACGTCCCTCAGAAAAATGGTGCAGGGCACGTTTGCCGAAAGATTCGTCGCAGGGCCAACTTCCTGAGCGATTATCTTTGGCGAAAAAAGTTTTAGTACCGAAACTCGCTGAAAATCACGTCGTCGAATTGCTATCAATTAATTTTGAGGCAACTTTTTTTTTATACCTCGAACCGAAGACTCTTGTGCTTCTCGTAATCAATGAGACTGTTATCACGAACGGTTATAATAAAATTTGCCACGCGTTCAGCGACCGCGGGATTTATTTCGAAAGTGCCATTGTTGTTGTTCAACTTCAGGGCGAAAACTCCGGCTTTGCCGATGTCTTCGTCGCGGACTTTGGTTATATAATACTCTGTAAAGTTGACCATTGTTCCAGGCTCAGCGTTTTCGTCCATCCAAGCAACGTAACTGCAACAACAAAAAAACGTCGTTGCATCCTTTCAATTTGTTTATTTTTATATACGCTCGCATCGTTTTCGTATCATCATTCGTGGATATTCGTTTCGTTGCATTCAATACCAACTTGTCATTCTCGAAAAAAGGTGGACTGTTGCCAGGCTCGCCGAGCAAGAGTCCAACTTCGACCACCGTCGCCTGAGCCGGTGGTTCGCTCGTTGATCTTCTGATTTCTTCCGCAACGACGCTCAGAACGACCGGTGCTCCGACGTGAGTTATTAACGTCAATTCTTCCAGTGGACGTGCTAATATTATTTCTCCTGAAATAAAACGGTAGCTCAAGTTATAAATTATTTAAGTAGATTTTATAAACCTTTTTAACGTACGACGAAATCGTATCGAGCCGCTGGATCCAAATTTTTTAATAGCGTCATCGATAATAATAAAACTTCCGAATTAATAATGAAAAAAAAAAGAAAATAAATGACTAGGAATTTTTTTCTGACGTTTGCGAACATGAATAAATCATGAAACTTGAGTAATTGTAAAGCATTTTCATTCGTGTTGTTGTTGGATTAAGGAATGCATAATAGGAATGATGTTTTCGATGGCATAGCGTAACGGCGAGTTTTGTACTGCGTAAGAATAATCGTCGCGTGTTGCAGGCTTCGTTTTACATATCTCGAGAGAAAAAATCAAGTTTCGCTTGGTTATTAGTAGCGGAAAGGGTCTTGGGACTGTCTAGAAGCTCTTTGCCTCGTCAATTCGAAGGCTCGAAAAGCGAAGGTTTTAGAAAACGTGGCGAGTCGTACACCACGGCCTCCTGTATAGGGAAAAGGATCGCATGCGTCTTACACGCTCAAGGGGAGTGATAAGAATCGTGCTCCGAAGGACTGGGAGCCTGAGAAATTGCTGACCGCAGTATATACGACCATGTGTACGTGTACTAATGTTGCTTAAAGCTAAAACAACCTCCTGCACTTATTTTTACCATGTCAAAGGACGTACATACGCCCTGCTGACTGTAAATTATCGAGATGGAGGTATAAACATAGTTGGAAAGCAATGTACTATTTGGATCGATAGTCCTCGTGTCCAACAACATCGTGTCTGACCCCAAAGCCCTCGCTGAACTCTCTCGTTTCCTTCTTTCTTCACTTTCTCGTCTTTTTATTCCGTTTTATTCCTCGCAACATTATTGTTATATTTATTATTATTCTCAGCTCAATAGTGACTCATTTTCTCCTGAGAAACGTTGTCAAAATGTAAAACTCTCCTTTTTTTTTTATATCCCACGTACTCAATGTCGATCTACGACATCCGGTACTTGAACGCTACCGCACGACGATTCTAGTTTCGATAAGAAATAACGCGTTGCCCCAAGAAGCGGACACACTTTTTTGATTTTTTTCAACGATACGACTCTCAACGCGTGGACGATTCGACGCGAGTCATCAAAGACACGCGATCGTACCAACGGCTACTCGAAAGTTTTTTCAGATCGCCTGATTTCTTTGAAATTTATCGCGAAATTTTAGTGGCACTTGCTGGTTTTTTTTTCCTTATTTTTATTTAAAGAAATAATTTGAGGGAAAAATGATTTACCAGTTGTCTCGGAAATATTGAAGAAAGGGGTGAAAGGATTTCCCTCCGAAACGAGTCCGTAGGTCACTTCGCGGGGCACACCTTTGTCTCCATCTTCTGCGTGGACCCTCAAGATGAAGTCACCCTTAAAGAGAAAAAAAAAAACACAAAACAATTCAACGTAAAAAAGAAATTACAAATTTTTTGATGCTTTTAAAAATTCAATTGTAATCCTCAGATCAATTTATGCTTACCGGTTGAATCGTGTTGTTAATTTTCGTTAAGGGAGGCGCCAGTGTGAAAATTGGTGGAACGTCTTGAACGTCTTGGACTATGACAACCAAGTGCAACCCCGCGATGTTACGCGTGTCCTTTTTCGGCTCGGTGTAAGGATCCTTTTTTAAAAAAAAATCATCCAAGATCATTTCGGGTTTACAAATTCTCTAGAAAATCATAAATTTCCTGGAAATAAGTTTTTTTATTTTATAAATAAAATCACTTACCGTAGCGTACATTTTGAGAGTGTACATTGACTGCGTCTCGAAATCCAATTCACCTATCAGAGTTATGACTCCTCGGGTTTCAGCCGGTGTTTGTCGTTGCCTTATCGTAAATAATTCTTTCGGTTGCTGCAAATCGAAACCAGAAAAACAATGACAGAAAATGTGTGAAAAATATCCCCCCAGGCACGTGGTTTCGAAAATTTGCAAAAAAAAATGTCATGGCTCCAAGAAACTATTTTGTTTTTTGTTTTTATATCAACGCACCCACAGCTCAATGTAGACTGGTTTCCCACTCCATTGGTTCGACCTCACTAGTACGTAATCCAATTCTTTGCCAGGCTTGGTATCCTGAACAGTATTGAAAAAAACGAACAAAAAAACATTTGTTGAAACGATTTCACAGTCGAGCGAGTGCGAGAGTAGACGAGCAGAAAGCAAATACAATTTTTTTGGAGCAGATCCTTCGTATACTTCGAGGAAACGGTAAGTTATACTTTGATTTTTGAAGAGAATGAAATGCGACGGTATTTGTACCTCAGGAACCATAATTATTGCAGGTATATGAGGAAATATTTTATCTCTCTGAGTAGTGGCATTCGTGACTGAAATAGTGGCTTGCATCGAGTTTGAATCGCCTTTGGAGTCTTTCACCCGAACTGCAAAGTCGTGGAGACGTCCAGGCACGAGTCTTTTCGTCAGGATCACGTTTGCCTGACATACCTTGTTGTACAGTGTGCACGGTAGATTTTCTATCCTCACGATCGGCGTTACAGTCGCTGGGAATTCATACACGAAAAAAAAAAATCAAAAACGAATCGATCGGAAGTCTCCAGGGCCCAGGAAATTAAAATCAACTATCCGATCGAACGAATACGAAAGAAATCTTCAATTATTACCAGTAATATCGAAAACTAAAGGAAAATCGGCATCTTGGTCGGTGGCACGAAGTCGAAATATTACGGAATCGATCTCGGCGTCTGCAGGTACGAGAACAAGTCCCATATCGGTTGATGTGTCGAAGCGGGGTCGAGCTGTCCCAGCTGGACTTGGTAAAATAAAGAGACAACCCAGTTGCATGTACATCCATAATTTCATCCATTCTTCCAAGGGCATTCTAAGAGAAAAAAAGGACAATGAACTACATAAATCGAGATAATCGTTAACTTTTACTTGTCGATAATTGGCAAAATCGTTTCGAGTTCAATCGACCTCGGGCTCATATATTATTTACGATTCCTGAAGGAGAGAGATTCGCACGAAGCCAGAATTATGGTCAATGGCTTGCGGTTCGCGTGATAGGGCAAACAGTGATGTTTCAAAAGCAGTTCTCCAATGAATTATGTATTTATAGTACATCTCGCGTCGATTTTCATCCTTTTTGGCCATACACAAAAATCCTATTCTCTCGCGTAATCCTAGAGACTTTTGATTCCTCCAAGTTCCTACATTCTCGTCTCGAGCAATTTCCCAGTTTTCTACATATTGGAAAACGCTAGAAATAATCTCAAAGCCGATCCTCCAGTCTCGCGATCAACGAGTAACTTTCCTTCTCTTTGGAATATCAAAAGCGTCCGAGGAAAACTTGGACCTACTTTTCAATTATCTCTCTCGTATCCTTGCAACTGATCGATCGCTTTGAGAGCATCGAAAACTGCATCGTTTTCTTTTGAATCCTGTTTTTTTTCTTAACCCAAACAAACCGAAACAATAATTTGACTGATGATACTTGGAAAACGAAAAAATACATCGAGCTGATCACGATCCAGGCTCTCAGTTTGTTCGAGTTTGAAGATCGAGGACGTTGTCTGGATTTCCAGAATTATGCTACCAAGAGATTGACTCTTTTTTGTGCAGGAGTTCGGGTCAATTCGTACACGAGCTTTCGTGCTTCTCGGAAGATATGTATCTTTCGCTTTTCGTAATAAGTTTTGCTCTATTCCATTATTTAAGGGTTATCTTGATGCCTAATATTAACACACACATACACACACACACTCATTGATGTGTAGATCTATATATTTGTATGAATCGTGATTGGACGCGTGGTAGAAAGGCTATTGAGGTCACTGGACTCGCCACATCGACGAGTTTTTCCCACCTTCGTCCAGTAAAGTTACACACGAGATAAGGACGAAAATATTAATCGATTTTCTAATGTACGAATGTAGGTCCACCACTACAATCCCTTCGTCAGGGGTGCGTGTGGCTCATTAATTATTAAGCATGGTCGTTGACGACAACTGTATATAAATGTGTAAATGTATGGATGTGTGTTTGTATTTTTTGGTAGAGATCGAATTATCAATTCAGGAAAAAAATATTTTTCTTGAAAAATCTGTTTTGTTCGTCGATTATCGTTTTGGAAGTGAAATTTGAAAGAGAAACATGTTTTTTCCGCGTCGCGTTCTTGATTTTTCGAGCGACCACAGAGAATTTCGTTTGATCCTTCGAGCAAATAAGAACGACGTGGAATTTTTTGTTTTTCTTGAAATAACAATTCTGTGGGGATTATTGTTTTGCAAGATCCTTGTCAGCTGCCCGACTGATAGATCGCCTTAAGGAGTCAACTCGATTATTCAAGAGGAATACATGTCATCGTTCCAATGAACCAAATCAATCTTAAGATTCCTGGATAACGAATTACGAAACATTGGAAAAATAATCTTCATTTTGCATTGTCAACTTTCATGCAACATTCGAGCTTGATGAGAGAAAAAAAAGAGAGGCTTTCGTAGATCTCGAACATCGATAAACGTTCTTAATATCGATTTTATAATCACGAAAACGAGGTCGTCACTTTTATACACGGAGTCATAGGGCTTTTTTTTTTGCTTGTGCACTCGTACGTTTGCTTATCATGCTCCATCCTTCTCTGTCATTGCACCGGTCACGGGATATTAGTATGATCGGTACTTTCGATTTTACTTTTCACACGCGAGACCGTGCGACGTATATCTCGTAATCTTGTCACCTCATCGATGCAAAAAATTAAACGATGCTTATTCATCAATTTACGAAAATTCTCTTTACCTGAGAAAATGATTTTTCTTTCCCGTTTCATTAACAAGACAATTGATTGATTGAGAAATTGATTAATTTCGGGGATTCAATGGGGAAAATTGTTGACTCGAGTCGCAGTCGATCAATTCGAAAGACTAAGCAGTTTTTATCAACTGTATTGAATTTTCTCTAAAGTTATAATGTCGATTTCACATGCACGGAAATGCCAATGTAAAAGGACGAGAGTCTGTGGAAAGTGTGATGAATGTTTATATATGTGTGCAAAACTATAGTGTAGAGGTGACTGGTGCGTGACTAACTCGTGAGTAAACCGAGATTCTCGGGAGAATAAGGTCACATTATTCTCTCATGTTGATCATTTCACTTATCGCGATCCCAATTTCTATTTTCTCATCCCCTATTTTTCACTACGGCATCCTTGCTCGTAGCGCAAGACCAACATTCCCATTTCGTCTTTGTCACTTATTTTCTCATCTTTTAAAAATCAGAAAATCAGAAAATGGGTGAATATTGAATTTAGAAAATACGACAAAAAATCGTGATATTGAACTTTTGATTTTTCACACAAATTTGAGAGTTTTTTTTTCCACACATCCCTGGCTGATTTTTCGCATGTGATTCAAATCGACGATCATAAAGTTCTATCGATTTTGTTTGGGAAAATGCTTCTGCAAAAATATTCATTACTTTTCGCTGCTTGACATCGAAACAGATATTTTCTAGACAAACATTCTTCTACGGTCAATGTCCTGTTTCGATTACATTGAAAGCCTAGAATTAATACTCGTCGTGACAAAAAATCGATAGACTCTGGTAAACTCTTCTGGACTCTTGACGAGTATCTATGTCCGTTGTTCATATGAATAATTCAATGTAATCAGTAAATGGACGTTGATAACATTTCTTAGCAATTAAACGTCAGGCTATCTTTGAAATTTCGTAGCTTACTGACGACAAAAGAAAAACTGAAGATTGTCAGTCGATCGAATTACCTGTTTGATTTCCTCTAAAAATGCTGCATCCCACGTGACATGATCAAAGTCCTCGGAAAAGGAAAGAAATTTCTATCGCGAAATGTTCAACACTGATTCATGCTCCAATTGAAATTTCCACGTGTTGAGTAGGGCGACGAAAACAAAGAGTAACATGCTCGTAGCGTCATCCAAGTTGCATTTACCAACACTTTTCGATCGATCGAACGTCACACACGAGTCGTACTTTCTAAAATTGACGTTTAGATGCATACTGCGTATTTCCACGAGGACACACGTTGCGACACAATATTCATCATTGTGTAACTCTTTATCAGTGCTGATTGGTAATCACTTAGAAAAAAAAATATTCACTTTCTTTTACGTGACGGAATAAAAGGGAAAATCAATTTGGATCAATTTTTTTGGAGTATTTCGATTGGAAATTATTGTTGTTTATATTTTTCACATTTTTGTAAGCAGTCGCAAGGTGTTCTGCTGTTGCACGTGGCCGCGAAGGACGCGCCGAGGCATGTGAAGGGGTTGTCGCAGTGTTCGACTCGCTCACCCCTCTCCGCTTGACTCCGACGCCGGGGACTTCGTCACGTGGACGACGTAACGTCACCTCACGTTATAGTCATAGTTTCTACCATCCGAGCCACCCCTTACTCCCCTTCACATCCTTCCACCCAATTTTCTACCCTTATAACGAGGCATAGACACTGCCGTTAGCCTCGGCTTTGTACGTGGTTTACCACCTTTGGATCAACAACCCACCGACTATAATTCACCCTTCCTCGATGTCTTGTTCGTTAATTGATGAAGATATATAAAGACGAATGACGACAACGATCCATTTATTTATTTCTCTTGAATTTTTTTTTCTAGAACCAGTTTACAAAATTTCAAAGTGAATTCTTTTCACTCATTCTTTTTTTTTCTCGCGACGGAAAAAAGTTTCCTCTTGGAATTTTTCAAAATTTAATATTTTCATTTTTTTCTACGTCTCCAGAATAATTGGAACGCAGGCACTAATTTTACAAACGGATATTAAGCGACTCAATGCAACGAGCTGTAGAGAAGTAACGTTTATGAGTTTGAATAAAAAAATTCAGCGAAACATGCATTTCGTTGGCCTCATTTCCCATTGTTCAACCTTCCCCCGTGCTCCTGATGTGGTCAGCAATACACAATGTGTAACAAGCTATGCCGAGAGTCTCCCGTAAGGCTTGACCCCGTGTTCATGGATGTTTTATGGCTGCGGCTATCTAACCCTAAATCAAGCTCTGCCTTTAACACGCATTTTAAATTCTGAATATCAGAAGCTCCATGTACTTAAAGGGAAAATAACTTTGCACACGATATTCAGAAAAATTTTCCTCCAGCAAGTTTCGACGAGCTTGAAAATTTCTCAAACAATCATCGATCGTTTTGGATAAGAAAGAAATCTGAGACGAACAAACTCGATCATCCAGTCTCGATTATTCTTTTTTTTTCACGCTCAATTTTTTCGGCGTTTTAAAATTTATCGATATAATATCTTACGGAAATGCTAAGCGAGAACTGATGACTCAGACCGGATAATTTCATATGGAACTTGCTCGTTGGCAGGCTGGAACCCTCAATACTGCGTTCGTTCCGTTCCAATACTACGTTTAAGGGGTCGCGTGTGATTTTGTTTGTGAAGGAGCGCGTTATTTCGTGTATAAAACCTCGTTACATACAAGTTTTTATAAAGATCGTTATCGCTTTGTTTTTTGACGGGGTTGTTGAGATTTTTTTTTTCAACTGCACGTATGCGACGATATTTTTTTCCCTCAGCCTTTACTGGATTTTATAAAGTCCTGGTAATTGCAACTCGATGCCATCGAATATCGGAAGCAGATGTGCTTCGATCTGACAATCGTTTTTCTTCGTACGAAAAAAGTTGCTCGGGGCACATTTTTCTACATAATTTTGAGGCTGAATTCAAAGCTGTGAAGGAAATCTTATCGCCGCGTATATTTGCTTCGTAAGGCTGTTGGGTCACTAGCCGTTAGTTTTGTGTGTTACCACGTTGGGGATGCCGAGTCAGGGGCTGACCAGTCGCTCGAACAACCACCTGAATTACCATAAGTTAGCACGCGAGGTCGACGTCGTCCAGCCAAGACGATAAGGGAATAAGGCGCTCGAGTTTCTTCGATCTCCCCTTCGCACAACTCTCCAACAGACGCGGTTATTAAAAATATTCCCTTGTACACGAAGACCACGAGAAGCCTTGCGACAGGTCGTAAAAAAAAAAGTGAAAAATTGAATGAAACTGACCCTCATTACCCCGTTGGAGCTTCCCACCGCTTCCAATATTTTCAAGCTCGTGCAAAGGTGTTCGCTGCTGCTTATTCGTCTCTAGTTGGCACGATGGACGAACAAGTTCATCACGAAATTATTCAATTTGTTGGCTATTTTTTTATCTTCCTCATTCTTTGAATCTTGTTGATTCATTTTTTAAGTCTTTTCGATTAATAATTTTCCGAATATGATTGAACCAATTACTTCGAAAGAAAAATATTCATTTTCGAGGCAATTTTCAACACCAATTTTATGAAGATTACACGAAATCTTTTTGCTACATTTCTCTACGAATAAATTATTCTTCGTATATCCTAGAAAACACTTTGAGCAAATTTATCAAGGATGTTATCATGATTATTACTATTATCGCTGAAGGCACGAATTCGGGGTAGTCGACCTCGCACAGATCTCTCCTACATTGAAATAAAATACTTGTTACATGTGAAAATGTAGATTTTCTATGCGGAGGTGAAATTTGCAGAAATAAATCTCGTGGAAATTTACAAAATACTGCGGAAAAAATTATCGCGTTCGAGAGTCGCTGGTTATTTGAAATTTCTTCGAAACTCCATTGACCCAAACCATTTAGAAAATTGAGCACTTGCTCGATTAACGAATTGCATCGGTTGCCCTTAATCGTTCGGTTTAACGTCTCGTTGCTAATTTGTTCCATCGAGTCAAATGACGATTTACGCAGAGCTATAATTTATCTTCTGGGTCGCCAGATCATTTTCCTGACCCGTTCTGAAGGTTTCGCTGGTCGTGAATGTCTGGAATTTCTCGCGGGACTATTTGCTTTTTTTATGGGCAAGATAATAGTCGAAAACCAAGTTCTCACCTGTTTACTGTCCTGTGCACTGTACAGTACACCGAACGACGAGTTTCGTAAATTTTTCGGTGTTGACTACATCAGGGTCCTAGGATTCTGGCTTCGACGACTTTGGATTCTGTCAGAGGAAGGGAAATGCGGGAGTAATATCAAACGAGCAATTGGATCGAAAATAAATAATTATTCTCTCAAATCGTTTAGTGTGGCACCTGCTCAATACTTTCCGGATGTCAATAAATATTCAGTACAAAATATCGACAACTATTTACAAAAGTACACTATTAAATATTACGAAGACAATATTCGATAAGAAAAAAATTTTTGATGAGGACTAAAAGTAAGTTTTTCGGAATCTGGTAATATTGTTGATATTTCTTCGTTCTATAGTTCCGTCGTTTCCACTTTTTTTCCAAGAGGATTGTTTATTATCGGGTTTTGATCACGTGCGACCGGCGAATCTTGGCTCAATCCGTGTTGATCGTCAGTTCCACTGTCCACGCTGAAAACAAACGATTTCATTCAACGTGTCAATAATTTCCTCGACGACTTTATTGGCCAGAAGCATTTGAAGCAAAAATTTGTACCTGGAAAGCGACGCAGGCCTCGGCCTGACGTAATAAGGATTTTCGTCTGTATTTCCATCCTGCGTCTCTGCCTCGTTCAATATTTCTTCGTTGTTCAAGGCGTTTTCGTCCAACGAATCTCTCTCCGAATTGTGGCTTAAAAATGCAGATTTTCATGGTCAATTATTGAATTATTAAAACATGAAAAATAAAAGGAAAATTAAATGTAGTTACCTGTAGGATTCGTCGCTTTTGAACCACTCGTTTTCGTAAGCGTGCATCCATATCGGATTCGATCCTTCCATGCTGTGTTTATTCGTGTTCGGAACCCTTCCTGGCCCTCGAATAAATTCGGAGTCAGTGGTACCGAACGGCGACGCGTTAGCTGCTTTGAGCTGACGCCGAAAAGATGCTCTTTGGGAGAGAGAAAGTGCTATGCAAAGAACTAGGAGTGCTCCTAAAAACAGGGTCAATGCGAGCA
Organism: Hyposoter dolosus; assembly: GCA_963921915.1. Lineage (NCBI taxonomy): Eukaryota > Metazoa > Arthropoda > Insecta > Hymenoptera > Ichneumonidae > Hyposoter > Hyposoter dolosus. The sequence goes on along the minus strand of OY998130.1, from coordinate 11,722,960 downwards.
GCCAAAACGTCGTGCCCGCTTGTTCGTACTGCATTATTTGTGGCGACTGAGCTGGCTGCGTATCCAGTACATTAAAATCCTTAAAAAGATTGTCCAGCTTCTCAATATTTCTATCGACTATCTCGAGCACCTCGGACACTTCGAGGATCGAATTGTCACGGCGATTCACTAGGTGCAGGTACAAATCGGTTCGCGTACGGTCTACCGAACCGTCGTGGTTCTCGTGGACCTTGTACTCGTCCACGTTCACTATAGCGCCTGTCACGTTACCAAGGATTCTAGAGTCGAAAAAAAAACACGAAAAAAACATTGAAAATCGTCATTTGCGTGGAAAATTTAATGCACAAGCCTCTTGTCTAATTGTTATTGTCACTTACTCTCGAAAAGAATCGATTCTGTTTCGTACTTCCGGGGGATGTTGACGCAGAACGAAACGGACTCTTTGATCCTCTCTCAGGAGGTAAATAAAAACTCTGGATTTGTCAAACAGACCATCTGTGTCGTTCGCCAGAACCTCGAAGTCAAAGTATCCTTTCATTCTTCGTTGTGGATCGAAATTTAAACTCACAGCACCCGTGAGTCTGTCGACGAGGAATGGCTGCAATTTAATATCGTCGAGACCTTCCGTCAAGGTCATTTGAATCTTGCCAATTTGGTAGTAACTGACAGCAGCGTTATCGCCTTCATCGACATCTATGGCCTGTTATTAAAAGTTTAATTTCCGTTATGAATTTCGACAAATCTCGATGAAAAGAATTTTTTTAAATTTTGTATTTTTTTTGCCAAGAAAATTGTAAAATCAACTTGAATTCTCACCTTCACGTGCATGAACTGCGTACCAAAGTCCGCCTCGGTCGTGACTCCTCCTGTGAATATTTTGCTGACAAACTTTGGCGGATTGTCATTAATATCGTCGACCGTGACAATCACTTTCAAAAGAGTGTCGTCGGTCTCATCGAAAAAACTTTGATTCCCAGGCACTGTGTTGCAATCTTCAGTGGCTTTTATTAATAACAAATATTCTTCCTGCTCTTCTCTGTCCAGATTTTTGGCAGTCTGTTGGAGAAAATCGTACATACATTTCGATTTTTCTATCAGACAAATAAATGATTCGATAAATTTTGTCCCGACGAATTTTTCGATTTTATTTTGTAAATTTCCAATTTTTCGGCTCCAAATCCTTCACAATATTTTTAAAAGCTCACTCACACTCAGTTCGTGCTTGAATATGTCTAGAGTAAAGAATCCATCGTCGTTGCCACCCACGATGAAATAGCAGACTTGCGTTGGCGGATCGTCGAGATCGTCAACCTCGTCGCGATCAATCGTTTCTGGTAGCAAAATAGTTTCCGAACCCGGCACGTTCTCCTCGGTAAAACGAACTTCGAACACGTCCACGAGAAATTGCGGCTCGTAATCGTTGATGTTTCGCACATAGATCATCAGATCGAGATCCGAACTCAGCGGCGTTGGAGTCCCAAGATCGCGTGCTTCTACTCTGATCTACAAAAAATGCAAATTAACATAATTTTTCTCACCAAACACACTGATAGTTAGTCTCATTTTAGAGCAAAAAATAAATTCTAGAGATTTTCACGGTAAGGTAAATAATGAATCGTAATGAAATGTGAAAAACATACTTCGTATAATCTTTGAGTCTCACGATCTAGAGGAAGTTTCGTTGTGATAATTCCGGTTTTATCATCAATTTGGAAAGTTCTCCAATGTCCAGCGAGATCTTGTTTCAAACGATAATGAACGTCGCCGTTTAAGCCAGTATCCGCGTCTTTAGCCTCGACTTGAATTATCGGAGTGCCAACTGTGACATTCTGGAAAAATGCAAAATTAAGGAAAGATTGAAATTAAGGCAATTAAAAGTTGAAACAAAGACCGGAAGCAGTAGGAAATACCTCAGGAACTCTCAAGGTCGTGTTGTGTTCAGGACTCGTGAATATCGGAGGATTGTCGTTGTAATCGGTCACACAGACTTCCAATCGTTTATTGTCAATATTGGCGGGTGTGCCGAGATCTCGAGCCTCCAGTTCTAGGGAGTAATTCCCAAATTTTCCTCTCAACGATCCAGCAGCTTTTATCTTTGCTGTCCAATAGTCCGTTTGCTCGAGAATAAAATAACCCAATTCGTTGCCGGAAATAATTCGCAACATTACACGACCGTTCGGGGTCATTGGATCGTCGATGTCTTTTGCTTTCGCCACAGCAATCACGTCCCTCGTATCGTGGAACTCCGAAATCGTGACGCACTCCTGAGGCAGCTCGAGGATTGGTGCATTGTCGTTTACGTCCTGGACAATCACTCTGAAATATTCGATAACTCATAAAACCGTGGGAAAGAGAAAGAAAATCAAATTTTGTTGATTTCTATTCGCAAGCAGAATTATTTTTCTTCATTTCATTATTTTTCGCTATTTTTTTATTCGTCATTTTAAATTGACTAGAGTCCATCACTTCAGCGCGCGAACGGTTTTCTGGTAGCGCTCCTTTTATATATGGAACAGCTCTCAAGCTGTTCAAGTGCGCAAATAAAGAATTCGAACTTCCATTCTTTCTTATTGTGAGTGATGCAGAAAGTCTCTCTGCGTGTCCTCGTGAATAGTTCTAGTCAATCGCGTTCCCGGATAAATTTTGATCCATGATTATTGAAGAAAAAAAAATATATAAATTTCAACACCGAAGCTGTGGCTCTATGACGAGTTTTCGTAGATCTGGCAATTCCGAGTGATGGAGAAAGTCTCCCTGCGTGTCCTCGCGAAGAGTTCTAGTCAATTCCACTTTCATGCATACGAAAAAAGGTCGTATTCCGATAGGAACATATAACCGCACGCGTATATACGCAACTGTCAAACCGACAGCCGGAACTGTCACACTGACAGCGAGAGTCAAAACACGGTGTATAACAGAACCGATCAATCACAAAACGAATAAAATGGTAACAATCATAATCGAAATATATCGTGTCGCTAGAACTTTTTATTAGGGGCTCTCCAAACTTACTCGATCTGTTTGAACGCATTTCTGGACTCCCCGGCCGTGTATCCAAATTGGTAATTGTCCCAAGCTTCGATTATGAGAACGTAACTGCTTTTTGTTTCCCAATCAAGATTATCAGCGACTGTTAACGATCCCGTTTCCGGGTGCATCGCAAACTTTCCCTGCGATGACATTCGATCGAGAAGAAATGTGATTTTTCCAAAATCACCGCTGTCCGCATCTTTGGCTTCGATTCTCGTGATTTCGGTTCCGATTTTCGAGTTTTCCAATACCGTCACGTTGCTCATGTCGGTTAGGAAATATGGATTGTTGTCGTTTTCATCCAGCACTTGAACGTAAACTTCTGAAAGGCTTGATCTGTGGAAGAAGAATTTTATTCGTGAGAATAAAGCGTTGAATTGTGGAAATTGTGTTTCTCTTTGTTTCATTCGCACGCCTCACCTCGGTGGAACTCCCGAATCTGTTGCTCGGACCGTTAAATTAAGCCACGAATATATTTCGCGATCAATTTTATTCGCGACGACCATCTCACCGGTTTCCAAATCCACGTGGACCAGTTCGGTGAGCTCCTTTGGGCTTTCCAACGTGTAAGTAATACTTCGATTTTTATCGGCATCGTCGGCTACAATGCTCGCTATGTGCACGCCGTTTTTGCTGTTTTCCGTAACCGAGCGTCTGTAAAAGGCTCGCCGAAACTTTGGGTTGTTGTCATTTTCATCCTCGATTAAAATGCTCAGAGTAGCTACCAAGAGAAGAACGAAAATTATTCATCGAAGCTTCCAATCGTCGACTGGAGGACTTTGAAAAATTAATTCGTACCCGAAGCCGTTTGCGATCCTCTGACCGCCGCCAAATCTTCGACTACGAGACCGAGTCTTATCGTCTCCACTCTCTCCCTGTCCAAGATTTTTATCACCCTGAGCAAACCATCGATCGCGTTCAATTCCAAAGCTGCCAAATAATCGTATTCCTGGATTCGAATTAACGTGCCCTCTTCGTTTCGAGCTTCCGACGAGTTTGGATCTATTCGATAACGCAAGATCGGAGCGATGTCTGGATCGTTGGCCACTATACGATGCACGTAAGCTCCGACCTGCATGGCCCATTGAATAGTCACGAAATGTTTTTTTTTTTTTTTTTTTTTTTATTATTGCGTCCGCATCGATATAAATCGATCGTTAATTCGAGGTAATTCCGAAATACATACCTGAGTATTTTCTCTTATGGCAACGGTTCCAGGATCGATGAAAATCGGTGGCTTATTGTTCACATCGATGATCGTAATATTAACGAGAACTTCAGCAGTTCTTTGGATCTCGGTACCACTGTCGATCGCTATCACGTCCAGACTGTATCTCGTTGTTTTTGGTGAAGTAAGATCGGGGTCTAAATTTGAACCCGAAGCTACACTAATGATTCCAGTTTCCGGAGAAATCACGAATTTGTCTCCGGCTCCACTTTGTATTCTATAAACAACTCTGTTGTTCGGGGATGAGAGATCTTTGTCCCAGGCTTTTACCTGCGATTTTGAAAATGATTAATATGAAAAGAAAAAGTCAAAAAGATTATTTTTGGTCGGTGATCCATCGTTGACACACTTTTATTTGGTTACTTTATTGACACTCTGGGTCAATTTGACCCGGATTGCTCTTTTGAATTATTGGAAATTGCGAATTTCGCAAACTTCGATTTTTCTACGTGCCAATCGTACTCACTTGAAGAACGGTCGTTCCACCTTCCAAATCTTCTGGGATGTTCTTCTTGTACAACGTCCTTTCAAATATGGGGCCGTTATCATTGAGATCTTTGAGATAAACTGTCAATGGTGCGTCAGAACTGAGACTCGGCATTCCCATGTCACGAGCTCTTACCGTCAGTCGCAGTGGACGAACCGAATTCTCTTTTTGTCCTTGGCTTATCGGCAGACCCTCGTAGTCCATCGGCGAGGCTGGTCGCACCACACCGGCTTTTGGATCGATGGTAAAATTGCTCGAAAACTCCGACGAGACCAACGAATATACGATTTCACTGTTTTTCGTTCCTGCAATTTTTGTTCGTAATTTTTTTTTGTTTTTCGTTTTTTTTTGTTTTATGGAAATCGATTTTTTTATTACCGTTCAAATCAATGTCGAAAGCTTCCACTACGAGGGGCGACTCGAACTCGTTCTTGTTTTCCAACAGTACAGCCTCGTATTTGTTCTGGAGAAATACCGGCGGGTTGTCGTTTACGTCTTTTATGTTGACGATCAACTGGGCAGTGTTCCGATTTCCCTTACCAAGATCGTCTCGAGCCTCAACCGTTAAATAATGACGAGATACCAGCTCCCGATCGAAAGCCAAACCCGTCTGCTTCACGGTGATCATTCCCGTTGTAGAATTTAACTTCAAACTAGAAAAGTTGAGCCATTTATTTATGAGGAGAACAAAGACGAGGGAGTTTCGCGAAAACTGATTTTGAATTTGTTGGAAATTCAAAATTTTGTGGCTGGTGATTGGGAACAAAATAAATTGATTAAATGAATTCATATTCGTTTTGTTAATCGAATTTATTGATAAGTTCCAAGTCACACGAAGCGGTTTTAGGATTTTTTTTTGTTTCACTTACGCGTGTGCTATGCTGCCACCCAAGTTGGTGTATCTTATTCCTCGAGTGCCATAATTACCACTGTCTTCGTCCAGAGCCTGAGCCCAAGCGACGGTTGTCCCAATTTGGCAATTTTCATAAAGATCGACCTCGTAAACGTTCATTGTGAATTCCGGATAATTGTCATTTTGATCTTTGACGAAAACGGTCACGGGTACTGCGCTGTATTTCGGCTGAACAGCCACCATTTCTCGAGCGACCAGGGTGAAGTTTATGACTGGAAGAAATTTCGCAAAGTCGGGTGTTCATTATTACGAAAGTTTTGTTTACAAATATCGTCGAAAAGTTTATTCTCGTACCAGCTCGTCTTTCGTAATCTAATTTCGTGGGATCTTTCACACGAATTAAAAATGGCGCCTCGTTTATACCACGTGACGGTGTCACGTCAAATATTCCATTGTCACCGTCGATAAACATTCGAAATGTTCCGTTCGTTCCCTTCAAAATCGAACAACAACGTTATTTTTCGTGATTATTTGTTCGACTCTCGACTCGAAATATTTTCTCATGCAATTTCGCACAAAATTTATTGCCATCAGTTCGGAATATATTTTTTTAATATTGTATATGCTAAAGAAATCTTACCAAATCGTGATCGTAGACTTCCGGTATCGAATCAGCTATAAAATTGACGGGAGTATTTTGTGGCGCATTTTCATTGATTTCGGCCAAATATCTCAGACTACGGAATCTCGGTGTCTCGTCGTTAACGTCCGTCAAGATGATCGTAACCTCCGTTGAGACTGACGGTGGTGGGACGATCTTTGAAACTTCTTTGACAGTTATTTCGAGGATGAAAGAACCGTCACTGTTTTCTTCTGCCTCTCTGTCCAACTGTCCGCGTGTAAAGACGACTCCGGAGGTGGCATCGATGTCAAAAAGATACTTTGGCCCTTCGGTTATGCTGTACGTGACTCTATTGTTTATGCCCTTGTCGCCGTCGATCGCCCTCACTTTTAATTAAAAAACGACCTCAATCAACGACTCAACTTTCCAATAAATTTCAGCAGGTAATAATCTATAAAGCCTGGAGGAAACTTCGACAAGTACGTGAATAGAAATTAAAGGTTCAAAGTGTCAAATCAATTTTCGTAGCCTAGAAAAAAAAACGACATTACTTTGCCATACAATTATCGTTTCTATTTATTCTCTCCGGACCGAATCAAATTATTTTGGAACTCTAGCCGCGACCAGGCCTTCGAGTGCGCACCGCCTATAAGTGCATATTGGGTCAATCTGACCCAATGCGTTTTTCGAGTCGTTCTATTACAGTAAATATCCATTTTTTTCTGTTGAGACGTTTTCTGTAGTGTCTTAAATTTATTTTTTGGTGAAAACGATAATTGAATGGCAAATATTGCGAAAAATCGGTGCCAGAAAATTGTTGGCGTCAAAACGACCCAGCTTGTTCAGAATTTTTTCAATTCTACAGTATCGACGAAGAAAGCAAAATTAAAAGAGCTGTGACGAACCTTGCAGCACCGACGTTCCAATTCGCGCGTTCTCACTGATTCTCGCAACTGGTGTCATGGCAATAAATTCTGGTGGCTGATCCTCGACATCCTGAATCTTTACCAGAATCGCCGTTGTTCCGGTGTTTAGCTGAAAATCATTGGGTTTGATTTACTTCAACTGAGATCGTCTCGAATACTAAAAAGTGTAACGAATTTATTTAATACGCATCGGTAAACACAATATGAATCTGCATCGACATGAATTTAATCGATTTCAACAGACACAGACAGAAAACTACGTTGGCATTCAGGCTTTTTTACATTTTAATCTTCCGATTATACTTCGGAAAGCTGATCGAAAAACAAAGTGAATCAATGACTTTGCAATTTTTTTTTCCAACCACAAAAAAAAAACAAGAATTTATTTTTCGTTGTTCGTGACTCTCATTTTTTCGAAGAGAACATCTTGTGAATCAAATCGTTGGGAAAAGTGGGTTTTCGAAATAATTGCAGCATACCTGTTCGTCAATAGCTCGATCCACTGCCAGGATTCTCAATTGATACAAATATTTTCTCTCGTAATCGAGATCCCCGACCAGTCTGATGACTCCCGTTCCATTGGCAGTCGATATTGAGAAAACTTCGTTGTCACCATCCAATTCTTGAAGATGATAAACCACCTGTCCGTGTGCACCTTCGTCGGCGTCGGTCGCTACGACCGTCGTTAAAATACCCGGACCAGAATCTTCGCGTACAGTCAAAGATGTAGGATGTGGTCGAAATATTGGTACATTGTCGTTGATATCATCAACAAGGATGAGGAGACTCTGCGTTATGAAATTACCTTCGCCTAATTTCTCATCGGTCAGAGTGAGCACCAGCGCGTATTCATCCCGTGTCTGGAAAATTACACTCATTAAAAATCAATTTCATTTCATTTGTCGTATTCCGGATTGTCATTAATCAAATCGGTTGTCGATAATCTACGGCATTTTGAAATTTTCAAAAAAAAGTGTAATTGCTCTAACTTCCGCAAATTTCAAGATTTATTATTAATTTTTTTTTTTTATAAATAGAGTATCATAATAGGAAGGTTGGTATTAAACTTGGGAAATATCGGTTGAACGGTTTTAATTTTATGGGTTTTCGAATTTCACGAAAATCTTAGTTTTTTCGAAAAATTGTTTAACCGGTTGAATTTTTGCAAATGTTGTAAGATAATGTGTATAAGTCTGTACTTCCTCTTTACTTTCTAGAAAATTTGACGAAATTATATAATTTAAATGCAAATACAAAAAATGTTTTTAACGTCGAAGGGACGATTGAAATTTTCTCGTAAAGAGGCACAGTAGATCGGGGAAAAAATGTGAAACTTAAAAAAAGCTGTTCATATTTTTGGATTATAATTTCTTTGTTGTACTCTATTTATTTTGAATATTTGGAAGAGAAAACACTTGGACGTCGTGCGATAAGAAATAAGCAATGAGACTTCCTAGAGTTTGGAATGCGTTCTAGTCGCTAACAAACTAAGGAACAGCGTTGTACGAAGACGAGATATACTTCAAGTTTCACTTTAATGTACTGGACAGTGTTATTATTAAGCGGTACGTCGCGGAACCGATTCGATTCGCAGCGAGTACACCGCCCGAGCGGAACACTCAGCGAAACGGTGCAGAGGAAGCTGAAGAATAAAAATAATAAAGGCCACGAAGAAAAACGCTAAGAAGTGGACGTTGCTGTACGAGGCTTGGATAAAGAGGCAGATGGTCCCTTTTCCGGTAGGCTACACCCGCTAACACGGAACCATATTGTATGGAAGTCTTTTGTCACTATTTCGTGCTAACCACATTTTTTTATTGCGGTGAGACCCAATTGATGCGATTCCTTGAGATATTTCCAATAAAATTTGCAACTCGCTCGTATTTGATACCAAAAGTTGGCAGCGTTGCGAAACGAGACAATGATCATGGAACGATCAATAGCAAACGACACAATAAACGTGGAAAATGGACTTTTGGCCCATCATTTGAATCCTTCGTAATGGTTTTGCTGGGATCGTGAGATTAGAGATGAAAAAAAAAACAAATTATTCAACTTACTTCTCGATCGAGGAGTTTATTCAAATAAATATTCGCCTCGTTGTGATTGAAATTGTCAACTCTTATGACATCGCTTCCAGGTTGATCTCTAACGCCAAAGGTGAGCCTGTCGCCATCCGAATCCACTCCTCTCAGTCGGTAAATGAGGCTGCCTGAAATAGAAACGAGTAGTGTATGATTTAGAAAAGAAAGTTGTTGCTTATAATTGTTTCTCATAAAGTTTGAAAGCCTTGCTAAAGAATAAACTCGTAAATTTTATTTATTTCTGACACAAATAAAATTTCAACTTGCCGATCGGAGTGCCTGGGCCTTCCTTCAGTCTGACCACAATTTCCGTCTGTCCATCGATGAGAAACCTCGGTGGATGGTTTCTCGCGAAACAGGGACGCATAAGGCAGAACAGGACGACGAGGACACTCGCCAATTTGTAACGTACTCGCCTTGAGGACTCGAAAATCCTTCTCGCCTTTTCTGACCTCGTGTTACTGTCTTTATCAACATTTTTCGCCATCTCTTCACTTTTTTTGTCAGACGATTCCGTCTCATAAACTTTGCTCAATCGTTGACGTAATAATTCATATTCGTATCATCAAGGTCACCGTCTGCTCGACTTTTCTTCTCTGATCCATTCATATAGTCGACTTGATCATTGCTCTCTTTTTTTTTATCGCTTTTACTTTACGTCACATTCAATTTCGGAGTGAGAATTTCTCGCGACACTTTTTCCCCGAACACTTTCGCTGCTCGGTCTTTGTTCGTCCTTCCGTTTCTTCTGCCGGTGTCGTTACTACCACGCAGAGAAATCAAGTGAACAAAACCAAGATGAGAGAGACGCCGGGCCGAGCTACGAGGAAAAGTTCCTGATTAATTATCCCAGTCTGTTTTGCTTGATCTCGTAGTCAATTAACCGCGCGGTAGCCTCGTTGCGCACCTCATTTCTTTCTCGTGTCCTAAGAGGTCTCCGCAATTATATTCCTCGGCTGCTGGTGGTACTTTTCTGTAACAGAGGAAACGCTTTTAGAATCTCAAATCGTGTGTATCGTCGATCGAACCCTTTTTCATCTCTTTTTCGTGTCTCCGTTTCAACTTGTTTACGTTTCTCGGATTACGCGATGATTCGCTAAATATATCGTACGGTTCGGGTGATTTTTTTTTTTTAGAGATTAGAAATTCTGCTTGAGCGATTAACGATCAATTAGCCATCGCGGAGGGAAGTCGAACGACAATGTGTCAATTCACGCGTCACAGACTCTACGACAACTCTTCGCGGCTTCCGGTTCGATTTGTCCAAACAGGCGAAACGTCAATCGTCCTAATGGTGGAACTCTCGCTAAAGTCACCGGATGTAATCGATTAGAAATTTCTTTTCGATGCTGCGTCACGAGTCACAGCAACTAGACGTGACACAAGTTACTCTTGGCCAATCACAGAAAAACTTCATTGAGAATTCTCCATAACATTTTTAACATTTATTCAATCGAATTTTCGAAATACATTTTTGAAGTCGTTTTTTGCAAACAAAAACTAAATGAAAAACGTAAAAAAAAACTACGAATCGTCATTTTTGTTCAAATATTTCGAGTCAAGCCTCAAAAGCGATTAACTCAAATCCGCAACTCGTCCCGATTACATCCGCAGTCTGACGAATCTTTTAGTTGATGGAAAAAATCATCAATCCGACCATTAATTCAACCCTTAAACCGTGAAGTGCTCTAACACCATTAAGATGGTAATTGCAGTCTCGTTATCCAGCAATTAACACTGGCGAATTATATCATCCATGCGTCTTTACATTATTTATATATGGTCTGGAGATTATATATAATATTATAGCGTTCAGTCAGATTCACCACCTGAAACGATTGTTTCAAATTTGCATAATATAATCAAGCCATTCAGTTAATATTTTTGTACTGACCAGAGCAACGATCTTTCCTTGTAACTGTACATTACGCGATTAAAACTGTTTCCCAGGAAATGGTTTTTATTCCTCATTTGCATAGAAATATATTGTTGACTAGCCGAGGATAAAAAAAACAAGTTTCTAGTCTTGAGCTTTTTTATATTCAAAAAGGTCACGGCTCGGTACTTTTGAACAAAATTTAAAAAAAGAAATCAGTTTGGCAAGTGCGTGTGGAAATGAATATTTATTTGATGTTGCGTTGAAAAATGTAGTCCTATTTTATTTTTAAAACACAGAAGAAAAACGAGATTCTATTTCAGTTAATCATTTGGACGATTTTGTTATCTTTCTCTTTGCTTGTTAAAATTGATTTCTTCTAAATGACAGTTAACGCGGAATACTTGTCCGCGTGAAACGGTCAAAATGCAGGTGGGACGCTGAGTATCTTTGAACGCAGTAGGTGCTCACGCGATCGCCTAAGACATTTCGTTCTCTTCGGTAGCTTAGGATGATTGCCTGATACTTTGGCGCACGTGAGCGCCTCTAGCCTGCGCAACGTGATCTTCGAGAATTAAAATTTTTACTTCTCATTCCAGCATCTTTTTCGTGTTTATCTTGAACTTGACAGTTATTTTCATTTTTCTCCAAAAGGTCAATCGATGTTTGCTATTGTCGTAGGGAATAAATAAAAGTGAGATGTTTTCAGAAAAAAAAAAAAAAAGTTTCACGAGTCCTCATTGGTCTCGGGAATGTGTGGACGTGGAATAAACGGAAAAGACGTGACCGCTCACTCGTGTGGGCCTCGGCGCCTGCCCAGAAGATAACTATTTGATGGAAAAAATTAATGGCTCTGGAGATTGTTGGAATTAAAAAATCATTCTCACATGAAAATTGGGTTTCGTGAAATTTCTAACTACAGCCGAAAAGTGCTTTAAAGACACAATAGCGTCGAGCACGCTCATCCTTTTACAAGATATAATTTGTCAAATTGGTAGAAGAAGATTCTGAACTCGAAACGCTTTCTCTGTGTGTCCAAGCGCGTCCGCATCGTGCAATGTCAAGAGCCAAGAGCGTCTTTGGACCTCGGAATCGTAGAAGGGCGTAATTACCGTCAGGTGAAAGCCAGTGACGACGGTGAGAATTGGAGAACAAAGTTCGAATAAATACTACGAGAAAAAAATAGTATCATCGTTGTCGAACATTTTCCTGTCGAAAGATCCAGCAGGAGTAAAAGAAATACGATGCGAGTATCCCGTTGAAAATGAGAGTGTTTTTAGAGCGAGAATAAATTCCCACCGAGAACAAAGAGCCCCGAAGAAAGGTGCAGCGAGTTGCATAAGATGAGGAAATCATAAGACTGCATTTGCCCCGAGACTCGGCGATGAAATCGTGTCATCATCGTCATTATTCAATCACAACAGACCAATAACAAAAAAACATGGGAATCCTCGTTTTCGGTTGCTCCCCGACAATCTTTGTTTATTAATTAACGCACGAAAATCAGAAAAATCGTCTCCAGCTTCCGACTTGTTTCCGTCCAGGGCATTTCTTTGCGGTCTAGATTTCCCCGCGATGCCATTATCTGGCGAGAGTTGCATCGATCGTTCGGAGCGCGTTTCCACGCTGTAAAACTTCTTTCCAACTGCATAGCACAGGAGAGAGTATAACTAACGCGAAAAGAGAGCTTGGAATCGATCGACCGATCTATCTTTTGTGTCCACAAGGAATACGTTACTTTGACATTTTTATCTGCTCACCCAATCGACCTAAATATAAGAAAGAAAAAAAACAATATAATTATGTTCGATCCACTGAAAATCGTCGCATCGATCATAACTCTTTGAATCACGAGACTTTTTCATTTTTTCCAAAAATAGAAAATTTTTCGAGCTGCAATAATTGATGGAATTTTGTTTTTCGTTTTTTTCAGATCGTCGATGATTGTCGCTCGCATAGACCCAGTCCGTAAGTAAATGACGAACAGTGAAAATTCCCATAGACCGGTTATCCGTCATAATTTTGGAGTAAAATAGATTTCACGAAATCGAGTTAAGATTTTGATCCTTTGTCTAGAGACTCAAGTGCCATAACGGAATGATGGAGATCTCGAAAGATTTCGTAGAAATAAAAACGAAAAGCAAACAACTCTCTGACGGTGTAAAGAACAAATTTCCGTATAAATATTTCGAAAGAGTTATCCGCCTCACGAATATCATAGTCTGTCCACATTAAGTGGTAGAAATGAGCATATGTGCTGCGTGTATTAGTCGCGCTTGCCTTATTTCTCATTAGCTGTTCCATCGGCCTCCGTTGGTCGGAGGACTTTGACCACTGGGAGGTGAAACATCCGGTCATAGCATGGTCAGCTGCAGGGCCGTTGTCCGAAAATCAGATTGCCGGAGAGATTACAAGGACAAAGAGAGGGGAGAAGCGATACGGAGGACGAAGAGATTCGATCAATTGTCTTTTCGTTCTCGATCGATATGGTCAACCGTCAACTATCGTTTTTTTTTGGTTTCGCTGTTTTTCAATATTCCTTACGCGCCCGATTCAATCGTAATTTTGTCTCGCTATTCGTGAATCAAAGTTTTTCCATTTATTAAAATTCAATCGTATTATCTATTCATCAGAATTTGCATAATTCTTCCAGGCATGATCGTGGGCTCACGATCTTGCACCTTTTTGTTTGCAAACTTTGTTGCGATTTATTTATTCGTTCAAGAACCGAAATGTTAAAAAACTTTGTCAAAACTTTTCCTACCGTCGTTTTTGTTTCGAAAAATAGGGAAAATTTTTCTCGTTTCGCTCGAAGGGATAACTCGAAGGGAGCCCAGGATATCCATCAATTATTTTCTTCACTTTTCATTAATAAGACTACTTCAAATATATGGCTATGAAAAAAAATGATTGGCCATTAAAATCACGAAATGGAAATAACGTACGATTAAAAATCTAAATGTGCGTACTTCGTGATCCATATTTTTCAGAAGTACGACGTTGAGAGATGTACACACACACGCATAATAGTTTGTTCCTCTTACCAACGAAGTGTGTCGGCCACGCCATGGCTTATTTTCCTTATTCGCGTGTCGGCATCTTTACAAATTCTACGGCCACATTATTTTCTTGTCGAGTGTCTTCTTGTTATTACTTATTATGGCTCGGGATATTTTGTGTGTTAACAAAAACCGCAGAAAAATTCACTGAAGTAATGGATTTTGAAAATTTAAACAAATGTAGGCAAATTCACGGTTTTATTCCGTTGGAATGATTCGGCAATCGTTTTCCCGAAAAAGCAGAAAGTAAATCGATTTGGAGTTGTCCAGTTGGCGAAAAGCTTACGTGCACGCGACCTGACTCTATTTTCTGTTGAGAACCACGAGCCCAAAACTTTACCGATGCAACTTTAATAAAGCGGCTGTCGAATTTTCAACGCTGCCTAATAATCTCTCGCACCCATTCAAGAAACCGGAAGCTCGCTGCTCTTGCGGCCAACTCTATGACTCTTTCTCTCTGTCGCTCATTCTCTCGCCGTCTCCCCTCTCATTTTATAATATCCTTTTTCCTTGTATTCGTTGGAGTTTGAAACGACGCCAAACTTCCGGTTTTCGAGAAGATCAATAATACAAAGGGCGATTATTCCTTCGCTCGTGAGTTTCAAAGTTCCACTCTGCGGAGTTTACTGAACGACTCTTTACAATATTTATTGGAACAAACAGTAAATTCCTTCGAATATTTTAAAGAATTTTTCCATCATTTCAACTAGAGAAATCTAAGAATTGTCGCGATCAATAAAGTACAAAAAACAAAAAGTTCGTCCGTGTCTATTCGACGTAATGACCAACCGACCATCTTCATTGGCAATTTTCTGTGGTTGGGCTTCAGGCTATTTTCTTGTAGCTGCTTTTCTTTTTTCGCTCCAGCCATGATGTCAAGTTGTAACCGCAAAATCGCGACACTAATAAACCGCAAAACGTATTAAATTTATATCTGCGTTCATTCGCATCGCGATAACAGTGCAATGACAACCATCCAACCAAACATCGCTTTCCAAAGTTCCAGTAGATCGACTACAAATTCTAATCCCCGTATTCCGAGTATTCAACCTTAATGTATTTATTTCTATATCTATATATATTACATATTATATATTTAATTATTGGCTATGTAGTTCAGTCGGGCGTATCGTGCGAGAGCGCACAAAAATCATGACAAAACGATGTCTCGAGTTACGAGGAAACTCGGAAAAAGACAATGACTACTCGTACCAAATAATGTCGCAAGCCCCGTAATGTATATATGTTGTAATAAGAACGATTATTGTTATTGCGACCGTAACGGTCATCGAATTTCTAGCAAACCGAGATTCAGCATTTAATCGTCATTTTCCCACGCCTCATTGTGTGGAGCATTAAAACAACAGGCTCTAAATTAGCCCACGAATAATAGCGGTCGATTTATGAGAGATGAGCGTGTACGAGTCGTTTGTCAAATAAGGCAACAATCTCGACACAGTCGTGTTTGAAAGTTGGCTCTCTGGTTAATCCTCGAAAACTTGGATGTAGCGTCGGTAATAATTCAAACATTTTAGCTCCAAAGTCCTAATGGAACGTACAAATATATTTCTCACACACTCCAAAAGAAAATTGACTGAGAAATTTGCACGTTTCTCGTGTCTGATACACGGAGCTTGGACTCGGTGTCGCTGGATGTACGATGGAAACTAATTCCTCAAAGTTTTTTCAAGTATTTTGCGACCGAATAAAAAAAATGGTTTTAAAAAATTTTTGGAACACGATGCCATGCGGAACGGGAACTTTCCCACGTTTCCCCATGAGATTGTCTGTTTTCATTTTGTCGATAAAAAGAATTGCATCGGAAAATTGAGTTAAAAAATTTTCGTTCGACATTTGAAAGTGAAGTGTGACTTTTTTTGTAGTAGGAAGAAAATATCAACGTCCAAGGTCGATCGGCATTGGTGCACGAAACGAAAAAAGAAAGAAAGAATTATCTTTTTACGAATCGTCCAACATTTCCTCCGCGGTGCATATACGCCGTGACGTCACTTCCCACACCTGCCATGCGTGTTTCCGAATGATAGCTCGCCAGGGCTACATATGTACGGGGGTATACTATTACCCCGGAGCTGGTACCTTTTCTGTCTAACTGACGCATCAGGCGCGAGTCATGCCGGCTGTCTCAGCACATTAATATACCTATATATGTGTATACAAAAACACACAATCAAGCGCTGCATCAACGCGTTCATTAATATATGCTTGTTCACCCCATGGAAATTCACATTGCGTGACGACCTCCCCAAACTTTTCGTATACACAGCAATGAAACAGACAGGATTTCTGGTTGCTCACGTGCTCGGGTTCTGCTTCTTCGCCAAAATTTTACACTCGGTACATTCAATTTATTCAAATTTTGTTTTTTTTTCCTCGTATTTTCATTATAATTAGCTTTTTTTTTCGTTCTCCTGCTTCAGTCATGGAATTTCAAATTATCGCCGATGATTTCCAAGCCTTCAAGCGTTTTCAAACAAATTTTGATAATTAACGCGACGACGAGAACCACTTGTGTGCAGACAAAATTTGAATTTTTGAACAGAACTCCCTTGCCTATGAATCCACGTTCTATTTCTATTTTTTCGAATCGTTTTTGCTTTTTTTTTTTTGCGAACGGACGATTTCATACTGTATTCGGGAAGGATCAGTGGGGCATCGGTCAGGTATTTGGAGTTGACAGTACATTTGCATAAACTGACAAAAATATCGCTGTACCCGCGATTTTCATTTTTTAGCACACGCATGCAAAAAGTTTGTATAAAAGTTCCGCGGGTATGCCCCGGACGCTGACGAGTTATGTCGCTCTTACTAATTGTACGCCAGATTGCTGGGAATTTGATAAATTATATGGACAGACTCGACGTTGCTTCATTAAATGATTGACGTTCAATTGACTCCTTTGATTTGGCATATTAATGAAAACTTTTCATGCCATGAATAAGAACAACAAGAAACTTTTGTATCAAATCTATTACTTACCAAATTATTGTTTGATCGAAATTTTGTAAATCCATACTCTCTACACATTTCGAATTTCCGTTACAATCGAAATATATTCATTACATTTCAATTTATTCAATTATTCTTCAAAGTCAATTACACTGACGAAATAAAATTGAATTACAAAAAAAATTTGATTTGCACTGTTTTTAATATTCGCTGGCACTCACACTTTGGGAAAAAAAAGTTATCCGAACGTCTCTGCCATAGAGTTTCAAAGGATTCCCGAATTTGTATAGAAATAAAAAAAAAAAAATCACTTTTGGAAAAATCGTAATTTACGTGAAACAAGGTTCGATCGGCGAGGATTCAATCGCGGGCTTATTTACAGCTGATAGAACGGTAATGATGCACCTGTGCGCACTCTTGAGCCGCAAGTAGTAAACTGAAAGTTAGCAAGTCGAGGAAACGAGTATTTTGCCTGGTGGCTTGTGGCCACGCTGTCGCTCTTCTTCTTCTTCTCCTTAACTTCTGCTTTTGCCGCTCCAGGCACAAGAGTTATACATCGCCCGATGGTGAGCACTGACCGTGCCTCGGAAACATCACAAAATATACGGTTGTTCGAGTTGAATTCAGCCCGCCGTGTTTCACGAGGCGTGCAACACGCCTTATACGCTTTTTCGTTCCCCCTGTGTATGCCCTCACTCCCTCACTTTTCTACTCATCTGTGCTCACTAACGCCAATAGAACATGTGTTATTTTCACATTTTTTTCTTCAAATTTCCCGCCGCATTCTCAAAT
Organism: Hyposoter dolosus; assembly: GCA_963921915.1. NCBI lineage: Eukaryota > Metazoa > Arthropoda > Insecta > Hymenoptera > Ichneumonidae > Hyposoter > Hyposoter dolosus. The sequence goes on along the minus strand of OY998130.1, from coordinate 11,705,036 downwards.
ATACTCCAACATCTCTTCAATTTCACTTTCGGTCACTAAAAACAGCCGATCGCGAGCAATGATCATACATCGTCAGCATACAAATTGTCGGATTTAAACGCCTCAACAATCTTTACAAACGCGATAATGAGTTTTAGAATTTTTTCAAAAATAATCATATCGTCTTTTTTTTTTGCTAACCGAATGAACTTGTGTTTTTTGATATATGAAAAAAATCTCGCAGAGAAATAATTTGAACGACGGTGAAAGCCTCTTTCTTTGCTGCACGACTTTTACAAGAAAAATTGATGACTTCGAATACCGAGGAAAATAATTGACGTTTGTTGACGTTTTTTTGTATACACACTCCTTTGTTGAGAATATATTTAAAAAATGAAAACAAACGAAAACTACGTGAAGCACAATCAAAGTTTCATTGTGCGCTCTTCATTTCATTGCAACCACCTCTTTAGCATGTCCATTCATCATCAAATCAGTATTCACAACAACGAGAAAATTCAAAGTCGAATCATGAGTCATGAGAGGTTGTCGTGGTTTGCTTTTAACGAGAGAGTTCGTCGAGCTCGCTTGGTGATTCTCCAAATTGTCATTAAATTCCATGTTGTCCTTGCATTGGGAATGGAAAGGTATCGGTCGATGGTGTATTCTCACTTTACGTGAGGTGTAATCGAGACGAACCCACGTAGCCAAGTGAAAGAATAGAAGCTCTCGGTTTTCACCGATACGCAAATCGATGAGACAGGTGTGCTTTGTCTCGAAATTCTGTGGGTACTCGAGCCTTGTCGCCTTATCTAATTATATTCAACTCACGACTATCAAAACAACACCCACGTATTTTATTCTTGGTTACGATAAGAAATGATCGACTGGGACAATGCACCCACTGAAAAAAGTTATAACTCAAATGATCATTTATCATTGAATTCAAATGTTCTTTGTTCTTTGCAGAAATTTGTTTTCGCACTAAAATCGATCGAATTTTCAACGGCTCAAGCGATTGCAAAATCATTCGAATTCGAAAAAGTTTAACGCAGTGTAAAATTCCCCACATTATCGACAGCCAGCAACGTTCTACAAACCTTTGGAAACTGTCCAGCTGTTGGCAGCTTACCTAAGCGAAGGGTACACCATGGGGTAACCTCAAAAGGTTACAATAGTCCCACACATGGCCAACAGCTGGTTCATTCGATAGTTGTTGGTTCGATAATGTTTCATAAAAATTTCAGCTTTATTAAAAAATAGAAACAAATGGTTTTTTTTTAACTAGAATTTCTTCTGAGTCGTCATATTATTTTCTAAACTCAGTGATTTGTTGGAAAAAAAATCGTATCAGTGCGATTGAATAGATGATCAGGAAGGGTTGGGGGTTTTTTGTCTCTTCGAGGATATTCGAACGGTTTGTAGATTCTTATTCAACATTTTCCTTCCTCGAGATGTTACGACTAAAGCCGATTAGTATTTTGATCGAAGCATCAAGTAGTTTATGAAAGACGACCGAGAGGGAGCATCATCATCATCGCGATAATCACGGCAACACAAGAATGCTGTACTCTGGCTACAACATGTTCGTATGATTATCGATTCTATACCATGACTATGGACACTGATCAATTTTCCACCGGATAATTTCCTTCGTCTTGGCTCTGTCGCCTTGCATACGTATGGAGCATGATTCGCTCGAGCACTTATCAGGCACCATTAACGTTCGAAATACCAGAACCTCGGCCTCATTACAGATTTTAGCATGAACATGATGATTGATACTTTCTTTATGGAGTTTCTGATTAGAATTTCAAAAAAGTGTATTCGCATAACGAGTGGAATTGACTGATTGTTTGAAAGTGGTCAATTTTACGGTAAGATTCCAAAGACCTAGACTTTCAATAGCTCGGAATTTCTTTTTCTTTGGAAATCTCTTGTTTCGCTCATCAACGACTGACTCAAGTTTTTGATGACGACGGTGAACGCGGGGAGCGATTTCTGGCGATTCGAAACGGCAAACCGCCAAGTCCGTATAACGAAGACTATAAACCACGATGGTAAAAAAAGAGGTCCTCTTTTTTTCCATCAGGGGGGCCATGAGGCTAGCCCCGATCACGAATGTGCTGCCGGTTCCTCTCCACTTCTTCTGCTTCTTCTTCTTCTTCTTCTTCTTCTTCTTCTTCTCCATCGTGATCCTCTTCCTACTCTTTCTTTCCATGATCTGGCATCGTTCGAGCATTAACGCGTACTCTCTTCACGAGGTGCTCACTCTCTTTCTCGGTTGTTCGCGCCAGTCTCGGCTTCTCACTCCTTTTCCTTTCGTTTCCACCAGGCCACAGGACGGCCCGTTAAATTCAACGTACATACATACATACATCACTTTTATTTCCCCTTTTGCTCGCCAACTGCTGCTGTGGCTGCTTCTTGCGTATTCTCTCTGCTGTACCGGCTTGGGTACACTCTTTTAGGGACCAACGAAGGTTCGTACGTCGCGAAAGTACATAACCGGTTCGCAGCTGCAGACCAGCCAGACCGGAGACTGTACACTGGGCATCGACTGGCGTGTGGAACGAGAAAAAGAGACAGCTATATACTGTGTACGTAACGTCACGAGATTCTCTATAAACCTCTGGGCACATAACGCCATTTTTTCGATCGAACTGATCGGCCAACTGTACAATTACCAAGTCTCGATGCTAACGAATCCATCAGCTTCGCCATGAAATTCCTCTGCCGCAGAACAAGTTAATAATTCCTCTGTGCTCTCTGGTAAATAATACACGAGACCGTGGCTACTCGTAGCTTTGATAAAACGCGATCGAAACGTGTATATAAGACCTGCACGTGAGTTCGAGCTTCTTCATCGTGGATTCGAATGCTGGCTGAGCAAAGGTCACTCACACTCCGAAACGCAGCGCCGCGATATCGTAGTATTTATCTGAAAAATTCGAATTTGAAACTGAAAGAACGAGCCGTACAATGCATATTCCTGCTTTCATACACAATTGCTGAATCTGCTCGTGGGAACTCGATGCACTTATGTTAATATCCCAGTCTGGCAGTTGCTTCGAAAAACTTTCATTCCGGGACAAGCTCCCTCAACTGCTTCATGCATCATGTGAAAACTCAAGTTATACAGATGATATTTGGCGTCTCTTCTGTTTGAAGTTCAGCATAGCCGGAAATAATGTCCCTTGAAGATTGAATGATCAGTCTTCACAGTTCCGTTTGGCTGCGTTAACGAGGACGAAAGTTCAGGTGTTTGATTGAAAAGATTAGAATTTTGGTACAAGAGTCAATTAGAACTTTGAGCCTTGAAAAGTTTCTACTTGGATGATTTATTCAGAATTTGACGTTCCAAAATATTTTTTATGTTTCTTCGGTAGAGCGTTCCACTTTGCTCTCATGTTTTGCGTTGTCAACTTCGCTCTGACCTCCTCATTTGGAAGAGATATTCACAGTTAGTCTCACTTTCATTTCACGAGGATGGTTCGCGATGGGAGGTAGAGTTTGGCATGCGAAAGGTACCTGAAAAAAATTGGGCCACCCAGCAAGAAAATTTCTCGTTAGGAAAATTCGAAAGGACGCCGGTAACCCCTTAACAAGTACTCAGCAATGTTAGCCGGTGTCGCGAGTACATCGTCCCAAGACTAGAGCAGTGTGTTGAGACGAGTGTTGAATCTCGAGGTTTACATAGTCGCGATGCTCATGGACGAATAGCGGACCAGGGATGCCCAAGTTCTGGCTCGCCAGTTCCGCGCTCGTCAAGCGTATATTTTGGTGTAGTCCCAACTCGTAGGTACATAGACGATAGCCGGAAAGCTAGCTCGAAGTGAGTGCAAAAGCTAGAACGATGTATGCTCTTCGTGTACCTATATTTAGCTTCGGAGTCTATACAACCTACATGTATATGTATGCACGGAAGGCTCTTAGCAAACGCCACTCTACCTGGTGTCACGCGGCTCTTACGAATACCAACTTCATTCTATAGCCCGGTACACCCACACAGACCCAGAAAGAGACATACACGAATGTGGTCCACTGGCAATAACTTGTACACATTCACTTTTCTCTTTCCATGTGTATTAATGATACCCATGTGACTATATGTATGCCTGGCCGTCTACGTATGCCCTCCGCGTACGTACGTGTATCCACCACTAAATCAACGCGACAGAAAGTGCTGGTCGGGGGTCTGATGCTGCTGCCTGGGCATACACATTTGGCGTTGCACACTTCGAAGAGAATGAGCCAGAGACAGCGAGTAAGAGAAAGAGGGAAGGTGAGCAAGAGAGAAAAGACTTTGCGAGGGAGAGAGGAAGAGCGAGAGAGAAAAGGAGATGGGTACTTGTGTGGTGCGGTTGCACACACGACGTCAGCATCAAGCATCACCGACATAAGGGTAGGCCTCGAAACCAACCAGGCTGAATGCTCTACGTATCCTATATACATTACATACATGTGCACCTACGTGTACAGATATACGAAGCCAGAGAGATTGCTGTGGTGGCTCCAAAGCATGGAGAGCAAAGCAACGAACGTGGAGAGGTGAGGATCAGGCCAGTGTCGCCCAGGTGCCCGACCGGCATCCTCTGCCCGCACATCGTCAGAGCTCTTTCAAACCTCTCACTGAAAACGCAAAATAACAAACAAAAAAACACATACAACTAAATAACAGCAATTCGCGATCCTCCTTCGTCCACCATCATGCTCGAAGGAACCGTCAGTTTTAATCGCCAGTAGCGACGACATCTTCCGATCTTCCGCGCAGTCAATTCCTTGGTTATCTGTTGCGTGCTCGTCTATCGAAAACACGTGTGCTATTCACATCGCGTTCGCTGCCTCTCGTTAGCTGCCTTCGCAAATATGTGTGATACATTCTCGCGTCTCGCTCCGCGCGTCGAGCTTGTTGCGCGCCGAAGCACGCATTATCATCCGGTTGATTAAACTTTGTCAAACTTTCATTTCGAGAAAACAAAGAAAAACTTGCTCGAGACGAATCAACACATAAACAAAGATCGCGTCTCGTCGCTTTTTCTGTGCACAGTGCGGACTTTAAAAATAAACAGTGATCGCATCGCAGCCACTATACAGTTCGGGAAGCTAGTGGAAATTTTTTGAAACCAAGCCATGGACTTTGCTCACTGATTTTTGTCGATAGTTTCGAGTGATCGGTTTCCGTTCGGAAATTTCTTGCTGATCATCGTTCCGAAAATCGTTATGAATACGTCAAGATTTCTTATATTCAGAATTGACTTTGTCCATTGTGTGTCTGGAATGTTAGTTTCTAGCTCTAGTGCACACGATTTTTTTCATGATCCGAACAAGGAAAACAATGAATTATGATCAAACCTCTGGAGACTGAGCAGGAAATAATCATTGGGTCGGTGATAGGACAATTATGCTATGGCTGTTATTACCAGGATCGACAAGGGGACACCACGACACTGATGGTGTTCGTCTAGAGGATCGTAATCTCGACAGGGGCTTCCATAATAATCGCTCGTAATATACGACGATAATAAATGGCTTGACCCTTACGTGTCACGTGGATTATTTTCTAACGGTAGAAATCTCGTTGGTATAGTGCTTGCGTGATGCTGCGGGTCTTCCCACCTTGTGCCTCTCGAATCTCGGATTCTCCGACAGGATAGGACCCCCAAGAGCACAGGATTACGCGCACCTCGCTGCGTGTACGTCACGCGAAGGCCGTCTTAACGTTTTCTGTGTTCTTCGTTGAGCATTCTTTTCGAATGACTGGCTGAATACCTTTCCTGCTCTTTGGAGACCTTGTACATTTAAAAAAGAAGTAGAATGCGATGAAGATCAGGTTACTTCGCCAAAAGAATTAAATTCATAGATATATTTATATATATATATATATTGAGTTAACGCAATTATATATATTTTTTTTCAATATATTTATTCATTTCGTGCGTATATTCGTTATCAAGATCGAACGGTCGTCTTTGCTTTGAAAAAGAGTAATGAGTGACGAGCTTGTCGGTGATGAAGCGAGACCAGAAAGTGCTTATATGGTGAAACGAGAAAAGTGATAAGAGAACACGAATATTTGACGTGTACGTATGTCTGTATGAGTGCATACTTCGGTTGGTAGGAAAGAAGGAAGTACGGGAAGTGATGTCTACCTATTATGGCAGCAGAACCCGCTCGGTCAACGAGATACATTACGGCTAAGGTAAGAACCTCTCATTATTATCATTATTTCTCCGGTGATATCGTAACTTTAGACTCGCTCGGAATTACAAATTGTAAACGAGAATTCGTAATAGTGACATTTGAATGCTAATGATGTTATCGGGTGATATTTCTATCTGCCTGTGTACGCATTATTTCTTTTTTTTTTCCCAACTATCTGACAAACTGTCCGGCATCGAGAAAAAAAATGTCTATAATGTTGAGCAAGATGAATAAAACGCATAGGTTTATTACTCGAAGAATCCGAGTGCCACATCGGCGGAGGTAATTTGTTCGTCGAGTTTACGATTTTTCGAAAATTCACCGACCGCACGCGCTCTCTTGGGAGCATCCGAAGAGTCCTCGAGACGAAATTTAGTATCTTGTCTGCTCGAGGAGAACCTCATTGCTACGCGCCGCAGACGTCGCGCGATCTGGCTGCGAAGTCGATTTTTTCTTTATCATCGTTATTATTCTTTTTTTTATTTATGCGCTTATTTTTTGCCACCATTCTTCGGGGTAAATTATAACGATAATTTGCCACCTTTGTACTTCGCATTCGAATACCCAATATTGCCAATCTACGCGGAGATCAAAGCAATTGTTTTTTTTTTTCCGTCACGAATTATTGTCAGAAACAGAAAAAAAAATGTTGAATGAATAAAAGGCGACAATTTTTCATGCGAATTTATACGACCTCGGAGTATCCAGTTCCCTATTGGAATTCGCTCGCCTTAATTATAATAAAATTCGTTATTGGCGACGATGTGGGTATAAGGAACTCGATACTCCTTTTTTTATATTTATTATTATTATTGAAATGTTGAGGATACCGTGGGTTTCAGAAAAGTCTCCACAGATCACACATGTAACGGCATATTTTGTATGTTTGAAACAATTATTTACTCAGCGGTGAATATCCCCGCATTTCCCTTACTAGATTTTTATCGATTAAATTTACGCTCGAACAGTTTGACCAAAGTTCTCGGATATATTCAATCAAATATTATCAGTAATCGCGATTATTTTTATTGGGCAAATAATCAATCAGATATTTCGATGATGACAAATAAAAATATTAATTTTTTGATTTTTATAATTCCTTCAAAACATCGACATGAAAGGAAAGAAATTATAAAAAAAAAATTAATATGAAAAATATTGAAATGTCAAAATCGATAAAAACGGAAAATAATTTTATATGGTTTGGCGAGGGAGTTTGAGTTCTCGGATAATGAAGAAGGCTGATTCCTCAATTTCTCTGGAATATTGACTCGTCATCCGTGTCATAGGCGCATGAGATGCTCGGAGCGTTTGAGGATGGACATCGGTCCGTTAAGTAACGACCTTTTCGATCTGTGTTAGTTGTCTTGTAAACCGAGCAACGAGAGTTACACACTTTCCAACGTAAGAGAGCTTCCTCCACCTTTAGCGATTAATTTCTTGCACCGGAGGCTCCGGCTCCAGCCGCCGAGTATAACTAACCAGCGGCGGCAATCTAACATGCAAACGTGCAACATGAATAACCTAAACGTTCCCTTCGCGCTCTCATGCTGAGTTTGTAACGGGCCCAGCGGCAGATATTCTCAGACTATATTACCCGCATACATATATTTGTATATACAAAAGTGCTTTCCTGTATTATGCACTCTCTGCTCACGCACCTATATACAATCATATGGGCCGTTCTGTACAGATGGAAAATTCTCCGGGTTGCCAAAACGTGAAAATTAGTGAATTACCAATGAATTCCTGATTTGGTTATAATCGACAGTAAAAATCAAACATTTTTCTGTGAATAATCGGAATTTCGACTCAACGCGGTACTCGATCGCGGTACACGATGGAAAGTCGAAACAAAAAAACTGGGGAAACGTTGATGAGATCGAAATGTATCATCGTTTACGTCACTAGTTTTGAATAAATATCGAGGAACCGATGTCGTCAATTCAAGGCGAATTTCTGAGATGCTGGTTCGCGATAGAAAACGTTAAACTTTTGCCTCGAAATGTCCCATATAGATATATGCTTATGTATACAGTATACGACATAAGAAAGTACGTACTAAAGGGGTGAATTAAAGATGTAACGAAGAGCTTGGGCAAAGATCGAAGAAAATAATTTTCTGAGATGGGTCGAGCATAAGCACTACTGGGGATATACTCGGTATATGTGTACAGTAGATATTACAGGCTGGACAATTTATTTAGCATACTTTGGCCAATCGTGTGCGGCACGTCTAATAAACTCCCATTTCGCCTTCACTTTTTGTTTGTTATTTTTCATTAGCTCGCTGTTAAAATATTTCTTTCTCACGTTGCGCTAATTACGATCGTGACACCCACGTCTACTTCTGTGTGTATTTGTGATTGTGAGTGTGTTAGCGTTGGAATGTTAACCGCTGTTCAAACTCATTTTGATGATAAATTGAATCTAATTTGTTTTTTCATTTCATTGAATCAATTCGTTGCTCATCCTTTTTCGCAGATAGATTTCAAATAATTCGTTCATTTTTTATACTTTCCCGATTATTTCTATTCGGAGATTCACGGCCTATTTATTTTTCTTGTTTTATTCGGTGATTGGGCTGGTTTTATAAATAGGAACGATTTATATGCAAAATATTTAGTTCTTCGGTCGAATCGAATAAAATTTTTTGTCTAGACTTAAACACAGACGAATACATGTATAATCACATATAATATCGTGTTCTTTTCGTCTCGTCCGATTAACTTCTCTCGTACCAAAAGGGTGGGAGGAGTGACGTGATAATCCCACACGACATCACATCTCAATTTTTTTCTCTCGCTCTCTAGTCCCGATTTTGTACATATACTCGCTCGTTATACGTCCTCGTTGATTTCACGTCTCTCATTTCTTTTGGCTGTGTATATGTACGTATAGTTGAGATTTTTTGTTCCGTTGCATTCTCTTGGCGCATTTACACTCGATGTATATCAACGCGCTAAATTTCAAGCACAGAAGGAAAATGGTGAAAAAAAGAGGGAGATGGATTGGCTCCGGTTGAAACTCCTTGGCTATCATGCTTAAACGCTTCGACATATTTGCATATGTAAATTTGGGATTTTCAAAGCTCGCGAGCCTCCGGCATCGCACGTGCGTCATCTTTCTTTCTCTTCTTCTCACACCTCTCTTACAAATATACACACATTTATTGTACATATACATAAATTCATCTCTTTTGCCGATTCACGTTGATTTTCATATTTTCGATGTTATTTTTATTTATTGTACTCACGGACACTTCAGTTTCGTTTTTCCGTTATTTTATCGGATTCTCTTTGTTCCTCGCACATTTCTCGTACTCCGTTTGTCCCTCCGCGTCTTTCATTTCGCTCTCTCTCGCTCTCTCTCTCCACCGTTTCGCGTGCGAGCTAATGGACGTCGATCATCACTCCTGTAACATCGAGAAAGCGTAAGAGGCAGTGCGAGAGAGAGAAACGCTAATAGCACGTTGGGTGTCTCGCGATATATGGTCCCTTCTGTTTATATACTCTTTTTAACATATGAATATATAACTGTATGTTGAAAAATAAGTGGTGTACTCAACATTCCACGCGACCTCCATTAACCATCGATATTCCGATTGATTTTCGGCATTATTGGGGTGGGCTCTTAACTTTTATTCTCACTTTTCTCCTTTGCCTTTTTTTTCAGTGGATCCTTTGAGGCTTGTTTACTCTTCAAAACGAGTCTAAGAGCATCGGTCACGCGATACCGATTCGCCAGCACACTTCGAGTTGCACGCTGCGTAATTACCATTTGCGAATCAATTGACGTGATGCTTTAGTTGACTCTGATGATAATCTTGATAACACATCAAAACGTGCCAATCAATTACGTTTGCTCAAAATTTGCATGTTTTGTACAAACTCTACGGGAATTTCGCGGTGACGAAAAACTTAATAAATGAAACTTTGGAGAATTTTGTCGCATCGTTAAAATTATGCTGGTGTTTGCTTTTCGTAAAATTTTAATCCTACGTACGTTTCGGTTGTCCTTGAATAGTAAGAACGTGCTGGAAAACACTTGCAGGAGAATGACCTTGTCATGCAGAAACGAAAGACAGAGAAAGAGAGAGAGAGAGCGAGAGAGAGTGCACTATTTAGTTGATTTTAAGAGTGCAACGAAAATGAGAAGAGTGTAGAGAGCGAGAGACGAAAGGACAGAGAGAGAGAGAGAGAGAGAGAGAGAGAGAGAGAGAGAGAGAGAGAGAGAGAGAGCGTCATATGAGAACAACATGCGGATCGATCCCCACCCCCGCAGTAGAATTGCAACGCCGGGAGCGCTGCTCTCGCGTACTCCCCGAGTCCCAATGAGCCTTCTGACTCCCTCCTTCAATTCTGTAAGGCCCCACACCGGCTTTACCAGGACAGGTAGCGAGCTAGTAAGCAGCAGGAGAGTAGCCAGTAAGCCAAGAGATCCGCAGGATCGCCTCTCAGTGGCTTATGACGTACGCACGTTATTTCTTCGATATCTCTCTCCCACATATCCCCGTGTCCTTGTCTCTGTGAATCGTTTTCTTCGTTGATACGATAGTGCCGAGCTTTCGAACCGCCGAGGCTACTACGAGTTCCAAGAGGGCTCACACGTGAGACTCATGCACGAGTCTCGTTCGATTTTCGTTGAGTGCCCACATATCAAATTCAACCCAATGGCAACAGCCAAAAGTTTTCTTTCCAATCTTCGGAAGTGTCATTCGTGAAAATCTCTGTGAAATCTTTGAAAAATCTCTTAAACTTTGATTTCAGTGGAAATAATCTTTCATCGTTGTTTGTGTTATCAGTGATCCTGCGCGAGCTCCCTAGTTATTCGTAATATACAGAAAATATATTCGAATACACCTGTGTGCCTCCGAATGTTCGTTACGAAATGTTGCAAAGTATCGTGGTAACAGAAATGGTTCACGAGCACGTGAAAGGTAGTTCTGAATTAAAAAAATTGCAAATCCACGACCAAGTGCACGGAATATTTCTCCGATAAGAATTTTCCCCTTCCTTAGACGCCTCGCAGATATATTTTCAAGATATTTGCGTTTACGAAATTGCGACTCTCTTGAATATTATTTATCGCCCCTCATGTCAATAGACATTGCCTTGATATTCGACGACGCACGCTAAAACTTGAAACGTAAAATTTTTATTGCCGGTCGATGATAATAATAAGCTTTAATTTATTATCATTTGTTGAGCCGAAGTATGCACTTTTTTCTTTGCAGTACAATCGGTTTAGCATGCATAATATTAGGAGGTCGATTAAAGTGGAGTTAAAAGTGAAAGGTGTTGAAGAATGGTGTACCGGTGAGTCGCGCGGTTGATTAGACAGTGCAAAATGTGCCAGTACACACATGTTCGAGCGGATGTGTCGGGTACTCATTCAAATATACCGAGTCTTACTAAAAAGTTGGAAACCATCACGATTCTCCATTAAAGAATCTCATTCTCATTAAATCGAATGGAGTTCTCATCAAGTTTTCTCAAAACCATTGTTTCAGTGAAGCATTTGTTTCTTTGGTTATAATTGGTATTGGCATTCACACTTTTTTCTGGACATAGGAATACGAAGAATCACGAAAGCAATACAGAGTTGAGAAACATGATTTTTCATTTTCATTTCGACATCCTAAACGGACGAAAGAATTTTCTCGTGCCAACGTTTGTGTATCAATGACTGTGGCATCTTCATCATCTCTGTATCTGAGATTCCCTCGGGTAGACAGCACGTGTGATTTACAGAGGAGGAAGGCCTCCAGCCTGTTGTGCGTGAACATTTATGGGGCGTTCGATATTGAGTCGAAGACGCTTTTGATCTTTTATTGTTTTTCTCGGTTGTTTCGCATTTTTCATTCCAGAAAACAGGGATTTTTTTTATCCTCAAAATTACGAACATGCAAGTAAATACGATAAAATATTATTCCAATGTCGTTTTTTTTATAGCCCCGAAAGATAGTCAAGTTAAAAATGATTGGAAGAAAAATCCGGAATAACAGAACGTGGAACATTTACCTTAAATGTTTTCGGAATTGTGTTTGTTAGTCTGCGGCTCAGCATTCGATACGGAACGTCCCGTATACTTCATATGCATACCTCGATCTATATGTATATCAATGCAAAGTTGAGAAACTCGAGCAGTGATTCAGATACAAGGCAAAATCCGAGACAAGCTTCTCTCGGTCACCCTTATCTACGATTTCTCGGGACGCAGATATCTCGCTCGTTCTCTGTCGTTGGCTGTCTCGTCGTTATAATGTAGTTAACTAATTAACTCGTTAGCTCGTTCGTCACGCCTCGTCAATTATAACGAGTGGGTAATCCACGAACAAGCTGCTCATAATAACCCATATCCATGACATCTCAATAAAAATATCTCGCCGAATTTTTCGTCGTGAAAAAGTGAAAGGCGTGCCTAAAAAAATAAATAAAAAAACCTGTTGCTATAAACTCACACCTCGGTGAGTTCGGAATATGATTTTTACACAGATCTCATGGTTTTTCGTGTCTCTCGTCGGTTAGATGATTTCGCGAAATATAAAACACGATTTAATCAATGCTGGTATGGGAAAAAATCAACCGAAAGAAATCGTAAATGTCGTCAAGGACTTTGCGGTTGACTGTGTGCACCTTTAACCGCAGTACATGTGCATTTTATTGCGATATTGAAATGCACTTGTTTCTTCGATGACTCTTGGAAACTTTGCGTCTTTCGGAATCAAAGTTGCGGTAAAAAGTTCCCATTTCGCAAGATCGCGCTTCTTTGTTTTAACAATCGCGATTTTTTATCCTTTCGTTTTTTTTTTATTTTATAATATTTTGGTACAGAAATGTGCAGTCGGATCGGGAACATAATAATTTTTCATATGAATCGTTAATGTTGGTGCCAACAATGGAAAAAAATAACGTAATCGAATGAGACAATGTTATGGCTTGACATGCTGGGGTTTTGAAGCTGCTGCCAATTCCGTTCGAACTGATGCTTGTTGTTACGTTTAGAATTTTATTGATTTTTCATTATACGGTAACTTGAATCTTTGCTCAGGTAAATTCCACATTTCTCTCTCCCTCTCTCTCTCTCTCTCTCTGGCGGAATCTGCCGATGCATATTTAAAAAGTACGCTAACGCCATAAAAGTGAAAGGTTGTTGCTGAAAACTCGTTGCCCGTGACTCGATCGTGATCGAGAGGAACGAGGTAGATCGTGCATCAATTTCGTTGTCGATGCATCGATGCGTATGCGTTCTGTGATCATATTATTTATACATGTTTATTATATACGTATAGTCGTTGAAGAAACTTTTGATATCGAGATGGTTGCATCGATAGCATATATGAGTGCAGTGAGAATCGTGAAAAATACGACGGCGATGAGAGAAAAGGGCATTCAAGATATTCGATCGATTACATTACGATTTCCCGTAATATGATATTCTTTATACTTGCTTGAAGAAATTCATTTCCAATTGCAATCTGATGAACCGAACAAAAAAGCGGTTGCACTCAACGGTTTTTCATGCATTCTTTTTGTATCTCAATTGCATTACAATTATAATGATAAATAATTGTGGTCAATTAAAAACCTTGCAGTATCAATTTAAAAAAAAATGATTTCAAACAAACTTTTCAATTAAATTTTCAAATATTTGTCTATTGCAGTTTTATATTTTGATTCAAAGAAATCGCAACCATAAGAAAGAAAACTGAGCAATTTTTTTTTTTAACTAACGTATAGAGACGGAAAAATCAACCTTTTTCTTTTCGACAAAAAGTATTTGCGGTCCAAGAGTCGTATCGATTTCGTGGTGAAGATATAAACCTTCTTTTATCTCGTAAGGTCAAAGTGAAAGGTAATTGATGAGTCTCTCGCAGTGTCCTGGCAAGAGAGCTCGGCTCTCTGGTCGTGCCGTAACGGGGCAATTATTACCAGCAATTATGCACCTGTATGACGTCGCTGTAGAACCTACTCAGAGTTGCGCACGTGTTGAGAGAAAACTAACCACGTTTTCATGCACTTTCGTCCATTACGGTTTCTCTACTCATTGACTTCGTTCCCGGGTACAATTTCTCCTGATTTCTCTAGATTAGCACGACGTTGAATAACACAGAGTTCATTTTCATATTCTCAGTCCCCCAGAGGCGTGAGCAATATTTAATTAAACGTGCTTCTTCACTTATCATCCAAATTTCTAACTGGCGACAAAACAATTCAAACGACCGACTCCTTTCAAATGAATACAATTTTTAAAAACTCTAGCCGCGAAAACAAAGTTAACATTTTCAGCTGGGATGAAAATAGGAAATTAAAGTTTTCTTGTTTGTTTGATTCTCGTTTCATAACGAAGAATTTTTTTTATAATAACATGGGATGCGATTGCTTGTTTCCACTTTATGCTTACGGCGTGAAATTCCGATTAAATATTAATCAAGTACGGGAGGTTTTATTTTAACGATATCCAACAGGTTAAATTTTGATTGCAATCTCTACAAACCATTCACTCGGCAAGTTCGATCAATAGTACTACCCTCGTGAGCCCCAGGTGTCGATGATTACTGCCTATATATCCTCGTATCGGCATAATTCAATGAGTGTCAGAAACGGAACGCTTGTTCGACGCGAACGTTACTACAAACACGTACATTACAATTCTGTTACCGTGCCGTCCGATTTACTCGACATTGGGGTGCTGCAGCACGAGCTCGCTAGTTTCGCTTATTACGTCGTCGAGCGATGAAATAAACTAAAACTAATAAAGCCATTAGCCCTTCAGCCTATATCCTTCGGGTGTTACCGATTTATTTCGACCGTAAAAATCATCATCACATCGCGATATTCATACAGCAGTGCAAATATACAACAATTTCGTTTCCAATTAAATAAAAATTCGTCGACGCAGCTCCGATGGAAGCCAATTGTCATTTTATTTTGTTCTTCATTGAGATTAAATCAACACTGTCCCGATATAAGTGAATAATGATTGTTCAATAAACTACGAGAGTCGCGGTAGCCGCTCGTCGTCAAGGGACAAAATCTCGAAAACAAGTTCTTCACATTTGCGACTTATCGAAACTCCAATTATTCGTTTAGCGTCGATTAATTTTGTTTTTTTTTTTTTTTTTTTTTCGGGTGTCTGATCTCGTTCGCATTATAACTACTTGTTTCCATCAGTGTTCGGCGGGCCTAGCACGCTCCCCGATCACTTCGTTTTCGCCCCAATACGCCGTTGAGGTTATACGACAACTATAGGGTCTCACCGGCGTGACTAAGCTATCCCATCGTTTCTCCTCACGTTGGTGTATTATATATACCTGAGACCTTTATATATACATATAGACTGCCTTAATACAGGGCTGTTGTGAGCACACACCATGAGTTCTCGAAGAGCGCGTGGCACTCGTACGTACGACGAGGTGTAGAGAGGTCGCACAAGCGCGAGTTATTACGAGAGGAGCCTTCGACGTGAGTACCTCTTGCACTCACGATGCATACGTGCTGTCTACAAGGTGCATCGCTACCTATATCCATAGATGTGTCTACATATATGCATATATGCGTCCGGGCGCATCATATATAGTCTCTCTACATATGTGGGGGCACTTTACATAAATATATAGGCAAATCCGTTCAGGGAATAAATATTGGCGCACCATTTTTTTCTTTCTCGTTGAACGAATTAAATTTTCTTCTACTTTTTTCAAATTAAAACAAATATCAGTAGTCGATGTTCCATTTATTAAGATTATTATGAATGCAGTCAGTTTTGTTAATGAATTATTTCATAATTTCGATTCAATGGTTACGTGACAAGAAATTATATTCATTTTCTAATTCCGATTTCGAGTTGCAATTGAAATGATGAAAGTGAGAGCTGTCGAGGAATTGCACATTCTGTAGACACGTATACGTGTGCGTCTTTGAAGGAGGAGAACACACGGTGACGATGTGAAAGTGTAATTATTCATTAGCGTACCTGTCATTTTTTTTCTTAATGAATGGAATTTCAAACAGGTTAATAGAAACGAGTCGTCCAGCTGATGCTATTATTAGATCGATGGAATTCACGACGATGAAAATATCGATCAATCAAAAAATGGTGGTCAATCATTTTTAATCATTAATTTTTTTTGTAATAATGTGAATTTCAGAATCTGGTGAATTGTGTTGAACGATGGTGTCGCGCGCAGTGATTTTTCAAGTTATTGTCGGAGTGACGCAAGTGAACGAAAATAATGTCGTTCCGGTTGGCTTAAGATCCCGTGAAACTGTGTTTAGTTACGTAGAAAATGTGAAATCTTGATTTTTCGAGGTTAGATCGCGATCGATACAGGCCAAGAGTTATCTCATCGAGAAAAAACAGCAACAACACAACCCACGACGAGAACAGTACGGATTAAACTTCAAGTGCTTCGACACGATGCCAGAGGCTAATAGCCTGAAGATTTTTAACGGCGTTCAGGTCGGTGCTTCTGTATATTTTTAACCACATTTTTGTCAGTCGGGTCTTTATTACTTTTTCCAATTAATTCCATCATCCACGTTGGGCTCCCTATGGAGTCGATTAATCGTTCCTGTATGATTTTATTATTCCATATTTATTTCGCCACATTGAGGAGAAGAAATTCGATCGAAGTAAAAGATGAATCATGAAGATTTTTTTTAAATATTCATCCGTTTGCTTGAAATAAATGATGAATTTACATTTAAGCTCATTTCACAATAGTTCTATTTGATGAAATTTCCATGCGATTCAATCTCGCATACTTGACGTTAAATAAATTTATCTCTCTCGGAACTTTTTATTTCATAAAATCGTATGCACGAAACACTCCCATCTCTTTCGTTTCGCGTGTTCCTCGGACGTCCATGTTCCGGAAAACTGCAATTTCCAAGCATGTAAACCAGAGTTTAAAGTTTACGACACTCGTTTGGTACATAAGGGACGTAACACTGGGCAAACATATATATATATATATTTAGACACTTATATATATCCACGCAGAAGTAAATTTCGCTCACACGAGACACGAGCAACATGGAAATGCGCTTGGACCTTTGCGTCGTTTCAAACAAGTTTTATCTGAAACGAAATACGATTACCAGGGACCTCGAGCAAAGTACTAAAAAAAAAACGGCTCCTTTTCTGAGTCCATCCTCAAGACTCTTCCGTCGAAAAATATAATGGATTGCATTGAAAAAAATTTCGAGAGCCGCAGTGAAATATTCAAACATGTAACTTATTATCAAAGATCCAGGGCAATTCGATTAACAATATGAAAATGAAAGATCCATTTTTTGGATTCCAATTTCATGCAGAGACGCGAAAAAAATCACATCAACATTTGTTTTGCGCGCTATAATTTTTTGTACCTTGCCGGTCTACTGGACCGACATCATTCGGAGCTGCATAACACGGTAACAAACGCGTCTATTGACGTTTATTCGTAGTGCAATCGATCCGCCAGACTCCAGCTAATCTGGCAAAGACATCGATGAAGATTAAAAGTTATTTGATACAAAATTACAAAACTTATGAAAAAACCTGTTGTGAAAAAATTGTGAGGACGGTCGCGGTTCACTGGGCCCCGTAGTACGTACCTAGCAGGGTTAATCCTTAAAGAAAAAATCACTCATCTCATCATTTATTCACATCTGCATAAAGCACGTTTTTACGATGCCCGTTTGCAAAATTTTTACAACGAAAAGATAAAATGAATAATGATTGCGCTTGTTTCTGAGCTCAAAAGGTCTCCTCAAAATGAGTATTTTTGTTTCTTCGTATATAAGCCGATTATATCGATACCGAGGATCTTACTTCGAGAATTCTCGGCACCCTTTTCAAGTGTGTAGAGAGTGGACACACTCGCAATGAGACATGCGTTAAAGATTCGTCGTATGGCGACGCGGAGACCGAGAAACGAGCCATACTCCTGCGGTGTCGTCGATCTCATGGTAAAGTAATACTCCCATATGAACGTTCGTGTATACCTTCATGAGGCGAAGGTGCATTAAATCCACTCAATGGTATCCATTGGAGAAAAAGAATTGCGGATAAGCGTTCTCGTCGTTATACTTCACCTCGATTATGCACGACATTTCTGTCGAAACGTAGAAAAAGGCGGAAACTAACGTCGTACATCTTTAACGAATGATGCTCAATCCGCCGTTCTGATTCTAAACTGTCGGTATAAGGACAAGTCGCAAAGAGCGCGCGGATTGAGAAATATGACGATCGATTAAATCTCCAGTTCAGAGACCCTTGTCGCTTTTTTTAAAGTTGCTTTTCATAATAACCATAAGCTTTTCTCCCTCTTTGTTGCTCTCTTCCTCCATTTGGTTCTATATTCCCCCTTTGCATTTAATGCAAATTGCACATACCTCGATGGTCATTAGGCCGATGCTCACCAATGGACTGAAACAAATGAGGCAAAAACTTGTTTTTCTTTACCATCGCACTTGGCCTCGTCATGGCAGTCAGTGCGTAGAAGCTCCAACGTTTTGTGTGCACTCGCTCGAGCTCCTCTGTCATTCGCGACTTTCCGACATGACGTTTCATAACAATTATTACATACAGTAATTGTCCAATTGTAAATATTACTTTGAACTATTCATTCAATTCGTTTTCATCAAAATGCGATCAGAATTTGAAGTTTCATTCGATTTTATTGACTTTTGGTTTCTCTTCTCTTTTTAATTGTTTCTGGGCTTTTTACCTCCGGCCGTTTACTAAATATCCGACAATCACGCTTCGCTTCTGTAGATCTAAAGGATCGAGGTTGTCATACGGAATGAGCTGTGACGAGTGTCCAAGAGCGAAAGCTACGAATTTCTAAAGCCAAATTCTCTCACATTGTCCGTCTAATCATGATGGAAGCAAATTTGACGCACGCAAAATGAATAATTTAAAAAAATCAATTAAGACGCTTCGACAAATGTTTTTCGTAAATTGCAATTCGACTATATTTTCAGTTGGACCGTACATTGCTATGACGCCACGTATCTCTCTGCAGGGCGAAGGGGGTTTTTTGGCCAGACTTGGTTAATATTTTCGTCAATGGAAAAGGTATCGCATAACTCGAGAGATTTTACCCCTCGAGGCTAACCAACGAATCCTTCATCCTCCGGAGGATTAGGATTTGCGTCTTATTCTGCTATTGACGCGCGCAAGGTTTACCAATTTTTATCTGGAATTTGCCGATTATCATGCTATTGAGAAAGAATAATCTACGGAACCCCGTACGTGTTCGCTCCATCAGGTATACACGCGGGTACCTGAAAAATATGCATCAAAAGATGTGAGAAGAATATTCTTTTTCAAATGGCTCACCAACCCTGCGTCATAATATTTCGCATTTTCTTCAAAAAGAAAATTTCTCCACTTCTTTCTTCCGCATTTTATACTCCAGTTGCTGTTTAGGCTGGGCATCTTTAGAAATGAGACAAAAATGGTTTAAACTCACGTGTAAAAAATTTAGCTATTTGGACTGACATTGAATTTTTTTTCCTTCGCTTCGAATCCAAGGAAATAGGACACTCGTTCATTAATTTTCATGATTATTTTGGTTTACATCTATTCTTTTTAACGTTGATTGTATTTTTCCGAATAGAATTGTCTTTCGAATGATTTGTGCTCGCAATGTGAACGGGAAAAAGAAGGAGATCACCGTGATGATTGTCCCAAGAATCCGCCGTTCACAGATGAGGGTAAATTATTTATCTTCCATGCTGTACAGGCCTCGTGTATAAATCGTCGAATGTTTGATTTAATAAGGCGAGTGTGTACGTGTATGTTATATTCTTTATTGATTCCTTATTCTTCGAGAAATTTGCAGAATAGTTGAATTATCGTTTGTCGTCCAAGAAAACTTGATTGCGTTAGGATTATTTATAGCTCAGTTTTCCCTCGTTATCACGTCCCTCTTCGTCTTTTTCACGACGATATTTATCTCCAGTTTAGTCTCCAGCCAAGTAGATGTCATTTTTATCGCCCATATAATCACTCGGCGTTTTGCCAAGTGTACACGCACGTTTTGATAGTACGCAGATACTTTAAAATCTCTTGAAAAAAGTCGGTGTTCCTGTGACGTAAATGGGTATTGAAAATTGTTGAATAAAACGTCGTTGAAGTTGACTAGACACGAAAAATTCTAAAAATATGAATCAGAAATAAGAATAATTATTTTTAGGAACGTCCGAGTCAAAAATTGAATGCAGTTTCGTGGATAATCTAATGAATTTCGAATTCTGAATCGTTTGAGCATGGGGACAATGCAAATATCTTGATCGTCTTTGAAACGGTGCATGTGTCTCTACTTGTCTCGAATCGAATGCAAGAAGAAATCTATCCCACCAAATTGACTATCGGAGTAGGAAAATAGGTTCGTTGGGTTGGCTCGCGAGTACGAAACTCAACGTCTCAAAATCAGTGGGAAACGAGAGTGCCGTGTGTGTGAGTAGAAAGAGAGAGAGAGAGAGAGAGAGAGAGAGAGAGAGAGAGAGGGAGAGGAAACGGGAAAGAAGTGAAGGAAGTGAGGGAGAAAGAGCGAGAGCACGGGAGCTGGAGGGAAAAGCATTGGAGCATCGAGAACAGCTACGAGAGGACAACCCAGGGAGCCGAAGCGAGAAAGGGAAATGAAATTCTTGTCATAGGGCTAGACTGCCTTTATTGTCCGCCTCGGTAGACGAGATGGATGCTTTCCGCTTATATAGGCTCTATGGGGCGTTCCACTTGATGTAAATTCAAACTACAATATTGGAATATTTCGTAAGCGAAACAGTCGTTAATTTATTTAAGTCAAACGAGTGATAAATTCATACAATGATTAAACTAATTCACAGGTGAATGGTGGGTCACAGTGGGTCTTTTAATCTCAAGAAATGCAACAATAGCGATTATACTTAATTTTTAATTTTTGAAAAACATCAATTCATTCATTCACTATTTTTATTTATTTATCTAATAACCCGTTGCATTGCTCAAAGAAAATCGATCCAGTGAATTCGTCGAGGGTATTTCGAGGGAAAAATGTAATAGCTGAAAAATTGGGGTTTTAACTTCGAAAAAATTGATAGGAATCCGACATCATAAAACTTTGCACTGATCAATTGATGTTTTAGCAAATCTATCGCTATTACGATTTTTTTAGGTTATAAAGAGACATGCTGTACTACGAATTGTGCGTCCATTAATTTAATTATTGTATTGAATTCTTGTATGCAACTGTAACAAAAATTAAAAAAATACTTGCTTGATTGGTGGGTCGATTCTTGACAATTATTGAAAAGTTTCGACATTTTTCCCAAATTCAAACTCGAATGGTTTTCTCGAGGTGATTACCCTTCAGAGATATATTAAATGTCATGATGCATGACATTGAATCCACGTGGAACAGTCCATAGATATTCGTAGGATCGTAGGTACACGGAACTGTAACTTCTTCCTCATGAAATGAAAACCTTGAGACTCTTCACTGTCCTTATCACGAATAGAGACGCGCACCATTGTATCTTCGAGCCAAAGATCGATGTATAGCGAGTACAACAGGCTCTCATCATTTTTTCCCCTTGTTTTTTTTTTGTATTCATTAGTAATAAACAATTTTTCAAATGTCGTTGAGAGTTGAACATTTTTTTGTTTGGCAGCAAACTCGACAGCAAAGGAAAGCTTTGTTTTGATTGGCAACTTCTCCAATAAAATTGAATTATTCCGTAACTTTGAATTTTTTAAATATTATTTTCTTACCACGCGCGCAAGATGGAAAATAATGACGTTGAAATGTAATACGTTGTATTAATAAGCTGATTGAGTGGAAATGCTTTACGTCGTCTCGTCTTTTTGCTATAGTTGCCATTAAAATGGCCATGAGCGTGGTTGTGCAGAAGTTGTGCTACACCCAGACCCTCGAGTTTAATATACATCGTGATGGGTTCAGAGCCTTGGATATAGATATATACTGTTGTACAGAAGGTCTTCAATCCCCTACTAAGAGTGTAATATATATATCAGGAGCTCACACCACGAAGATGCATATTTCTATATCTACGTGTATACTCTGCTACCGTAGGGGCGAAGAGAGAGAGGGGGTGTATCGTTGAAATTTATTATAATTAAATAACCCCGGTGTACTCACGTAACCCGCGTAACCAGTTTTGTTATGCGATACACGTATCTCCACGAATACAACGCTCCCCTGAATTATTTATAGAATTTCGATATAACGTAGGTGTTTATAGATATAGACAAGCCTCATCACACGCGGAATTTCGTTCTGTTACATTTTCAAATCGTCTAAAAAATCAATTTTACAAAATTCTTTTTATATATTTTGTATAAAAAATATTCTCGTGTTCCTGCTCCATTCATTCGATCCTTCCAAATCGTTTTACCTCATGAACGGAATCATGGTACAATATCAAATTTCCTGTACTGCATGGGAATCCCCATACAGTATAATGCGTAGAGGATTATTTGCCATCCGTGAATGTTTCGGGAATCTAAAATTCTTAATGGTATTACAGCCACGCAAAATTATTAATACAGATCATTATTACGGGCATAAAATCGGGCGATGCATATAAATTTCTCGGTCTGGTAACATTCTAGTCGATAATTGACGATCGCGAAAACGATCATTATTAGAGCTCTCTTCGTTATTATACATAGATATATACTTTGAAGATCGAAACCCCTTGAGAAAGAGGAAGACAAGAATTAATTGCTCACTCGGCACTGAACCCAATCGAGCATTTATTCAATCACCAATCTATATAGATATACGAATATTATATATAGAACGAAATCTCAAGAAAAGGTATCGGTGCACGAATATTCCAGGACAATCTTCCCCTAAAAGAAGCTCCTGGTTATTTGTGATTTTCTGCTACACTGAGATCGCAGAAAAATACTATAGAATTTGTTTTTTCATAACAAGTTCAGGTTATTGAATTGTATTACAACATAAATGCAACAAATGCGAGTATTAGTTTCGGAAAAGTTGAATAATTCCTTGCAGCTGAGAATTTCACGACCACCCAGTAAAATCTTTGATAAATCGAGGAGAGTACCTCGGGTTGATCATATTCTTCATTTCTTGTATCTCGCCAACCCCTTGCCGAATTTGGTCGAGCTTTGAAAAAGATCGATCGACGAATTATCCCTCGAGCTCATAAATCCTCGTTTCAATGAGTCCATAAAGACTCTCGAGGTTTCTCTCGTTTTTTTTTCCATCCGATTGAAAAGCTCGTGGATCATTGGAGAACATAAACGACTCCATAAAAAATGCTGTTTAAAAAAAGTAAACAAATAAAAAGAGCAAATTAATTTTCGACGGTAAAATTAATTAGGATACCGATGTTTTTTTTTTTCTTTACTGTTACAGTACATGGGTTCGTTTCCAGTTGCGAGTCCAGACATTGCCAGCCGTGCCGAGTCGGTGCGTTCGCAGCTTGAAAATCTTAGGGTGAGTTATTTCTTTTCAATGTATACGGTTATTCTTTTTTATTATTATCATTCCAATCACTGATGATAATTCGTTTTCTAAGGAAATTAGTCTCACCCTTTTACACTCTTTCGCAATCAGGATTGTCCGGAATATGTAAAAATAATTTGTATGAAACAGTCCAACCGAAGCGACGAGATCGTAGACCGAGTTGTTGGAACACGTTCTTTCATACTTTGTGTCTAATTCGTCGAAATCGTGTCATTTTATTGAAAAAAAAAATTACAACAATTTTTAGAATCTTTTAAATAAAATTGCTTGAAGATTATTCGGTTTGTGGGAAAATTTTCATTGAGATCTTCAGAGTGCCATGGTTGCGTAGTTTCTTTTTCAAGGCAAACTACGAAATTCGACTGCGTATTTATTTTTTCGTGGTATTTGTTCAATTAACGAATAATGACGTTGATTGTTCGACCAATTTTTCCGTTTAATCGAAGCAGCGGTAGGGAAATTCGGATTGAGACGCGTGAGGGGATTGAAACTTGTTTCTCAGACGACCCTTTTCCCTTTGCACTTGATACATGTCGATGCATAGGTCTCCTTATATTTATATAAATATATGTATAGATTTCTCTAAATTGGTATCTATAACGAGACCAGGGTAGGAACATGGCAAGGGAAAGATTATTCTGGCACGCCTCGACGCATAATAAGAATCAATAAGATCCCATCATGGATAATGGTCCGACATCCTCCTCACACCGTTATCTCGACGCGTCCTCACTTTTCGCTCTGTTTGTTTTCCGCTTCCGCTTGCATGATGAATTCTCTTCAAATCCATCCCTTTGCCCTTCTCGTTGCCATCTCGAATTTTCATGAATTTGAATCCACGCTCGAGACTCGCAATTGATAAAAAAAAAAATGCTCATTTTTTAAGTTATTTTACAATTTTTCTCGTTACCGAACAAGCTTCGCTTTCACCGGAAATGAGAATCCCATTTAAATACGATGAATAATTAAGGAAAATGATAAAAATTACGAAAGATTAAAAACTTTTGTAAATAAAATATTATCATCAGGAAAGAAATTTATTTGAACAACGTTTTCATCTCTTCCTCTTCAGGTTGCATTTTTATTTTTAATATCTCGGAACAGATGTAAGTTCAGCTTCATTTCACTTTTGATTTGTTCCTTATATATACGCGAATTCGAAAGATAATTTTTTAGTTTCTACGTTCTATTCTGACGGTTTTTCCTCGTGTGTCGGCATATCCCCCGAAGCTCTGGTTCTACAGCTCGTGAATACGAAACCCCCCCCCCCCCCCCCCCACCCTCTCATACCTATTAATTTTAATTCGAAGCGCACACGTTGCGTCGGCCCAAGCTCGATAATGAGCCAGGGAAGGAGAAAGACCGAGAGAGGAAGAAATGAAGCCCGAAGGGATCAGCAGAATTCCGAACTGAAGTTTCAGCAGAGTGAATATTTGCCCGTCAGGCAGGAGGTACAAAAACGGAGAAAGAGGGAGAGAGAGAGAGAGAGAGAGAGGGGGAGAGACAAAGAAAGAAATAAGTGCAATGGTGGTATGAAAAGCGACCACAATAAATGTTCAAAGTCCATGGGCCAAGTTATTCAAACATGAAATTTTTCAATGAGCAAAATTCAAGACTTCCTAAACGTTTTAAAAAAGTTTCGAGCCCTTTCTTATAGAAAAAATCGCAGGGAAAATTTCAACAAAAATAGGACTTGAGATCGTTGAATTTTGTCCAAGTTGACATCAAATATCCTGTACGAACAGTGCATTGCTTACGCCTTATTACTTTCTCGAAAGGCAGGACGTCGAGAGATTTTTATAGGAGGAGGATTTTTATAAAGGTATTGAAGACTATCCTCTAGCACTAAAGTTTATGGCAGAGGGAAACGCACTTGTGTATACACTCTCTGACGGTGGCACTTCATTCAGAGAAGAGGCCTTCTGCCGGATTTACACTTTGACCCTCAAAACCCATCTTAACGGCGAAAAAACTTGGTGGGTAGATTTTTAAGCGCAGCACCTTCGAACGGAGCCTTTGGACGACGCCCCTTTGTGTGCACCCTCCAAATGACTAGTTGGCATGATGCATTTTAATCGAGTCTTTATTTCATCATCATACTTTAAGGCTTGTTATTCATTAACATCTTGTTTCCGGTGTAATAAGCGGAGGGTCTGCTCCCGCGAGATTAATTCGGTTGGTAATTTTTTATTCCGTAAAAGGCGTTACAAGGGAACGCTATTAATTTCCATTCTATTGTCTCGATCGTTGGAAACCAGAATTTTTCTGTTTACGTTATTATCGATTTTTTTATTATTTGCTTTGGCATTGTTATCCTGAAGGAAAGCTCTCGTTGGAAAATACATGTAAACGATAATAAGTCCTCTCCAAAAGGGTGTTTTCTCTCTCTCGTCTGTATTTTTCCTTCCTTCCTGGTGTTTCCGGTTATTCGGGTCTTCTAAAAAGCCATGTTTACATAATAGACATGGAAGAGAGATTTTCGTGAAAATATTATAGTCAGGGTGAACGTAATGAGGCGAGAATTACGCTTGGATAGCTCCACGCGCGCCGTGAAGGCGGCACAGCGACGTTACTTTTCACCATGTTTCTATATTTCTATATATTTTGGAATATGGGGAAGGGCGTTGTGATCGGCTCGTGTATTCCGTCGTCGCGGATGCTTTCGAGGTACTTTTTCCTTTTTTACCGCAGATTCTCTCGGGTGTACTAGTTAGCACAACAATGTGAATATATAATAAGCAAAAAATTTCACTCCGAGCAATTGAACAAACAAAATTTCATGCGATATAATAAAAATCATAATAAAGTTTGTGTATCTTCACGTTTTTTAGCTTTTGAGAAAACGATTCATTTATTTCCTATTTTTACTCTTGAGTAAAAGTTGATGGCCATTCATAAAGTTAGAGCGTTCCAAAAATAAAAATTTTTAAAGACCGAAAAAAAAAACGAACGAAACCAATAAAATCATCAGACTAATTTGGAAAAGCAGATTAAATTTCTATTGGGCAGAATAATTCGTTGAATGGTTGAAAAAAAAATCACGAAGGTCGTATCTGCCGTGGAAGATTTTCAATCTGCGACCAGAAGTCAGTGGGAAAATAACCATGACGAGAATTGCTGTAAGAAAGAGAAAAGGCGAATAAAAAAAGCGGGAAGAAAAATCGTATAAGGAATCTTGGATCCTTGTGCTCTCGAGCATGATATATAGAACTCTCTTCTCCGGTCCTTCTGGTATTTTAAATAAAATCGAAGACGCTGGTCCACATCGCGTAGGAATTCAATTTCGATCGAAGGAAGAAAAAAAAATAAAATAAACGAATATCCAATAACTACATTCTTCGGGTCGTTCTCTCGTGGCGACTCTCGCACCGAATATATCTGCATAATTCTGGAATGTAAACCAAGAGTTTTCGGCTTACGGTCCCCTTAACGTCTATGAAAGACATTCCGTAGACGAGATTTTTACATTTTGCAGCGGGTTTCAATGTCGTCTGTCTTTACCTCGTAAAAATCAAAGTACACACTCGTCAATTACTGTTAAGCAAATTCTTCTTCCCGTGCTCGAAACAAGTCAAAAGGTGCAGCATATTGTGTTGAAAACCCGCATATTCGAAAACGTTTAGGATTCACGGTTCGATCATTGTACCAACTCCTTACGAAATATCCTTTTGAAGTTCGGCCTTCGCCGTTTCGTATAATATTATTTTTAGCCGGGCAAATAAATCCCTGCTCGCCAGCTTCTTGGCTGACATTATCTTTATAACAAAATTCTCAATCTGTTTTTTTTTTTCAATGATTTTCGAATAATTTTCAGGCATTCCGGCACACAAAAGTTTCAATTTTTTCTTGTTTTCCGGCTTGAGCCGCGCACATGTTTTTTTATTGCGATCCATCAAACGATGTCGGGAAATTTCAATTTCGATATTGTTCGAAGTTGTTAAGAGTAACGGATCCATGGCCGCTGCCCCTTAATCGTGTGTATCCTCATCGTTTGATATTTTGTCGAAGGGCCATTCGGATGCAGATCTGCGTTTATAATTATTGACTTTATTATCGAAATATTTCTTTTTCCCCATGCGTACGCTCCATATGGATTTTTCCTGAGAAATACACATGTTCTTAATGACGATCTGCCCCATAAATAACGAGTGTGTCTTAGTTAGAAAGCTCACGAACTAGGAACGCGTTTTATTACAGTGATGTTAGACTTGGTCTGATAAAACGTGACGGTATCCGCACGTTCGAGGTTTATCGATTTCCTTTTTTCCTCTTTATTTTGGCAAAAAATTTCCTCCCACACCCGCGTCTTCACGATTCTTCGGCGCACTGACTATTCGTTATTTCTTATCGTTCGGAATAAGGGAGTTGTTATACATATACAGACGATCACGTTCTCTCGTCGAACCTATCGTCCTCTTCGAAGATGCCAGCTCACGATTCTCCCTGTGGTAGAAATTCTCCCGTATCCACTTCCCGTAAAACATCCGATACATCTATACACCCCTATATAGAGTTTTCGTCCCTTTTTGTTCATCCGCGAGATTAGAAAACCATTTATGATATAGCGGATCGAACAAACAATATAACTTTTCCTGGCGGAATTAAACCGTGAACGATTCTTTATTGTTTTCTTTCGTTCGATTCGGCTCAACATTTATACCTATTTTTTATTCATATCGATTACCTCAACGATTTATTTGAAATCAATACAGTAACGACGCAAAGTTAATATCTCGGATTTATCCCTTTGTAAAGAAGCTCAAGAGAATTGTGACGACAAAGTTTTTGTTTTCAGTTTTTCTTACATACAAAATGGTTTGCGAGCCTAAGTTCATTAAAAAAGTTGTTACCAATTGACTAAAGAACTCTAAATCCAAGATTGTCCGAGGAAATCTGTATTTGTTATATAATAAACAAAATTTCGTATAAATTTTACGATCGATTTTTTTGAAAAACTAATTAAAGCTTCTTCGATGTAACATAAAAGTGTATGGAAAGTTTTAAGAGGCTTCACCATTTAGAAATCGAAATATTCAATGTTGAAAATTGCAATTTTTAACACACGCTCTTATGAGAAACTACTGAAAATTGTGATTTTTATAAATAAATATCTCGACTTCTATTTGGTGAAACCGCTTAAAATTACGCGAGCTATTAGGTAACACTTTTTTCGTTGTGTGGTGAAAATTTAGAGGAATTCTATCGACAGAAAATTTAGCATACAACGTCCTTAAAAATTTCAACTCCGGATATGAAAATCAAATTATTAACTTGAAATTCTTAGCATCGATTTAGGGTCTATGTTTAACGTTTTGTACACGTGAATGGAGTGAATGTGAAGGGTGCAATCTCCATGTACCAGTTGCACGAAAATTGAATTTTCATTCGCCAACTAGCGTCTATGGAGTACAAAGTGAGCCAAAGTAAAGGGTAACATTGAATATATAACGGAGTACATAGTACTAGAGCAGTATACCCTTTGGTGCAAGACTTGATTGACGAGAATGAGTTACTATTTCTACCACAGTGCGGAGTAGGAAATCACGGAGTGAACCGCGATGAGAGTCGGCGGATTAAACCTTTCGTTCCTGATGCACGATATGTCTTTTTTTTTTTTCTTTTGAATTCCTATATGTGTGGCAGTGCTCCCCTGCTCGCGCCCTCTCGAGCCTTCCATTTCCATAGTCGGCCAGACCTCTCTCTTTGTCGACGATTTCATCGCCGGCAGGGAAAGCTCCGAAAAGGAGAAAAATGACAGTGTGGACAAAAAAAAGGTTTTTTGACATTTTTTTATCACTCTTTTTCCCCGATCTGTCGGCCTCACTTCTTCGGACGTTCAGTCCGTCCGTTTGGAAATTTCACAAATTATCCCCCTCAACAGACTCCCGTATATCATTGCTCTCACGATATTTCGAAGACGAGCTCACCTCGAGCACTTTTCCCCTTGCTCGTTTTATCATACTTTTTCATCCTTCACTTGCTGTCTCTCTGCTTTCCTCTTCCCTTTCCCTCTTCTTTTCACTCAACACTCCGCTCTTTCTTTCTCTCTCTTTTTAATAGCATTACACGTTTCGAACCGCGAACTCAGCGTTTCCTCGTCAAAACGATTCGGGGCTATCCGCGGTTTTACTCTTAATGCAATAGTGGAGAAAACGAGACGTCGCGGTATAACGAAACTTCATACACTCCGAAGTAGAAATGCGAGATGTGCCATTTACGATGAGATGAGGAAAAAAAAGGTAAATTCTCGAATTAATGAAACGTTAGTTTCCCGAGGTAAAATGCTTTTAACAAACCTTTGAAATAAATATCGTTATACCGCGTCGGAAACCGCGGCTATCTGATATGCTGTAAATTTCTGCTTACCAAATTGAAAATTGACGAGAAAAAACCATCATTTATCCAAAATTAACGAAGTCTAGACTCGAATCTCCACGGACTGCAATATTCTTGACTCTATTTTTTTGGATCGATTCTTTCCTTGAGTGTATGCTTTTCGCTCGAAAAGTTATCAACACTTATGGTTGTATCGTGAAATGACGAAAAACGTTAATTGGGATCACATATTCTAATTCCTTTTTGGCAGACGTTATTTTTTTTGTTTTCTCGGGCTTTACGTTTTGTCCACAGTCTTTATTCCTTGCTCGATCACAACTCAAGGAACATACGTTACACGGTCGATGTAACTGCTGCGATGTTTTTCACAATTTCCGGCCTCCCTCGTCGTTGAATTTTCCTTCGCCTCTAAAACTACTATCGACTTCACACTCGACCTCGCGTCGTCACTCGACACTATGCAGTTTCCTGTCCTCCATTCAGTTGCCCTTTCTATACAAACTCCTCGTTCACGACTTGGTGGCACTCGTGGTGTGTGTTCATATTCGACAATCTAAATTTATCTCTTGTGCCACGCCAACCGCGAGCTTTTCACAAAACTCAACAAGTTCACCGATGCTTACTTCCTACCCATCCTCATTGCGTAAACTCTTCAATCTAAGTGCCAAAGTTGTGCACAAACATTGTTTCAAATATTTTTCAGTGAACGAACGTTGGATGAATAACAATTCGATGAGCAACAAATTCTCCAACGAATACGTTTCGCTAAATGACCAAGAAGAGCAACAAGAAATTTCTCAGTGTTTAGGATTCCTCAGCTAAATAATTTTAATATTTAATAATTCGAGACTTTATTTTCAACTTAAAAAAAGCAATAATCGACAAATGTTCTGAAAAAAAGTCAAACAATCAAAATTTCTCGTGCTATTTGGATTTAACGGCAATCTTTTCGCACTTTTCATCTTGATGCTCAAAAAACGTAACAAAACGAATGTCTCCGTTCCCGGGATGTTTAAAGGGTAAATAAAAAAGCGATTTATCGTTGAGGATTTCTGAAAAAATGTTATTCTGTAATTCAAGAAGTAGTCGGGACCGCCCACACACACACACACACACGTGCGATTTAACGATCACCCTAAATAACTATTCTTTCCTTTCGTTTTTGTGTATCCCTTTTCCCCAATCGCCAAGCAGTAAAGCCCGAATCTACAAAATTCTCATTTCACATTTACGGTCCTCTTTGCCGGCTCGGCTAGAACGGCTCACGCCCACCCAAAATATACGCGGCACGTATATATATATATGGAGATACACAAACTCATAGCTGATTCGCGAATTCGATACTTTACTCCAGCGAGGTTGTCGGTAGATAGCTTGGCTATATGGTCAATGGCACATGCAGAGATCAGGAAGAAGAAAAGAAGAAGAAGAAGAAGACGAACGGAATGGACTAGTCTCCGATTTCCCCCTCAGCATCTCAGGGCTACGCGGTCGCATCGAATTTCCATTGTTTGCCATTATTTCGAGAGTGATCGCGCGCGTCTCTACGAATTTATTTCGAATCTGTCAATGCGTCGAAGGGATTTCCATTCGGCGAATATTCAATATATATTAATTTTTTATTCTGAGGATAATCGCGTTTAGTTTGCGAAGTATTGAAAAAGGTGATGACTGAAAAAAATTAATAGACATTTGAATAATCTGTAATAATAAGAAGCAAAAAATTGCAAAATAATATTAAAAAGTATACGGAAAGTTTCAACAAATGTTTGGGTTCTTTTCGCTCGCTCAACTTCTCGCGCGCAGGCATAGATTTGCGTTCATCGTTCTACTATGGACGATTTTTTCAGACCGTTGTTTTCATTCCTTCCTTTTCTTTCCCAGAATCTCGTCACGGATTGAAATTAAATTCTTTAAAGTTTTACCAGTCTTTTAATTGCGTTTTTCGTTGAAATGAGAGTCAAAAGCGCCCCGGGCTGAATTGTTCGAGAGAGTTCATGCCTGAATATAGGCCATGTAGGTGCGGAGTGAATAAAGCTCGAATTCGTGAATTCACGCGAACACGGATGCAGGACATTTCGGAGAGAATCGACGGGATCAACGGAATTTCCGAATCTGATTTTTTACTATTTGTTGAGCACTCAACAAATTTCGCAGCTCAAATCTTTTCAAAATGCGTTCTGGACAAATCAATCGTTGTTTTTTCTTTCATTCAACATCGCGGTGGGAAAAATCTGGTAAAGCGGAGTTTACGTGATTTTTATACTTTCCCCGGAAACATTTTAACAATTTATTTGATCAACCTTCCAAGTTTTTTATTTATTGAGTCTTAATAAAAAGTGAATTTAAAGCAATTTTGCGACAGTATACAGTTGCCGTATTCTTACTTAAGTTTCCTTGAATATTCATCTGACGGAAAAATATTTTGTCGTGTCGTTCTCGAACGCCCCTTATAAGCATACACGTGCGTTTCGGTGGTAAATAGAAAAGCTCGCGAGGCTTCGTTAAACGCCTCTCGTTTCCTGGTTCAATGGGTGACGAGAGGCTTGCGCGTCTCTCCGATGAGTTTTACACACTTTCTGGTTGAATTGCGAATTCAGTGAGGGACGCATACACATGTAGTATATAAAATTTGTAGAGTAGGAATACTTCACACATGGGTGTTTGTCACATTTTTAACATCTGTACGTACATACGAATGAGGAGAGCCGTGAACGAAATTGGATGCACTTTTCTTTTTTGTTTTTCAACAAAATTATAATTCCCTCACACCGTGCAGCTTTGTTAACTGAGCGAATGACATCGTCATTTTTGCATGAACGTTTGTTTATGCTCTTAGAGCCCAGAGATCAGTCTCCATAATAAAAAAAAAAACTTAAGAGAATCAATGAATTCTTGATATCGAAGAAAGTGACATTGTTTCCGATACATAAATCAAAATAACCCATTACATTCTGGTCCTGCGATGATTTTCATTGTTGCAATCCTTTTCCATTCGTTCAGAGTGAGTTTTTTTTTAAGTTACGAGGGCTCCCTTATACCTTAAAGCTTAAAGAAATGATCGAGTGTGTCCTATAACCACTGGGAAGAGGGAGGGAGACAGTGCACATACCCAAAGGGTCGCTGAACTCTTACTGCCGCATCAAACTGCCAAAGTATACCTGTGTACACCGGCGAATTCTTTCTCTCTTTCTCGATTCTGAACCAACTCTACAGAACGATGAGATGAGTACACATGTGGGCATGTATATAGAAGTGAAGTATTTCAACGCTCTTGTCCGTTTTAGTCTGTTGAGAATGATTATATACTTCGGAGGGCAGGCGTATCAGTGTCCATTATTGTACATAGAGAAGGTCGACTTTTCGATTACTTCGTATAGGATCTCCAACGTCAAATTTCGAGTCATCTCAACGACAAAACGCTGTACCGAGAGCCTTAAAGTTCGCTCGGAATTCAGAGATTCTCGTAGCAAAAATCGTAATACAACAAACTGGAATAAATCCAAGAAAGATTATCGAGTGAGTACGGAAAAACGATCCCTTGGTTTTCACCCGTTTCTTTTGTAACAACCTGTACATCGATTCCGCATTCTCGCGAATGTGTATGTGCTTCTAGAGCTTCGGATAACTATATATAATTCCTAAGGTACAAGTTTCATGCATAGATGTGAATTAGAATAGAGAAGATCTTCATGTAATGCACATTTTGACTGGTGTTGAGCTGCCCGAAGCTTCTCTTAGGCTTAGACCGATACAATGGGTCGTGAATCACGTGGAAAGAGTTTAAAGCAGGTTCTCGCGCCTGTAGGGTCCCCCCCCCCCCCTCCTCTCTCTTCCCCTTCTCTCTCGGGCCACTATTATACCGTGTAACCACTGACGAGAAACGTAAAAGGGAAGCTCTACCATTATGTACGTAGATTTTCTATTCTCTACTAGTTCTCGACTGGGTACACATATTTCTAGAAATATTTGAGCTATTGGACAAATTCATTTTTTGTCTGCACTAAACTTTTCGTCATTCTTTTTCTAATATCAATTTACTTCCTCTGAGGTGAATTGACATTTTGCTTGACACTTCATAAATAAATTTCGTTTGCATGTGACACACTGGTCGCGTATTTTATGAAAAAATAACGCTTTTAAATACTGATCGTTGCATAATATTGATTGTTTTCTTGTTACTGTTACATGGCTGTTTGAAATGGTTTTAATTGAAACTCGTGTAATTAAAACTGCATTAAGCCAGCGACGAAATAAATGCTCTTAATTGAACTAGGAAAACCTGATGAAATCCAACTTGCAATGATTTTATTAATACTGAACAATGTGTCATACAGTAATTGCAAAATCAACTTAATTTCATATGAATTTGAATTAACTTCATGAATATTGCAAAAATTTTCGAACATATAAGTCTCGTTCGACTTTTATCGCGGAAGGGTTTTACCGTTTTCGACGGTTAAATATATGGGTTCGTGTTATTAAACGCGTAGCGAATGATCTATGAATCACGTGATATCGAATTTTTAAGGGTGCAGTATGTTCTTGGAAGTTTGAAAAAGCGATCGAAACGCTGTTCGCGAAAGTCTCTTGGGCTACGCGCATCCTCGGCTTGTCTACCACACTTTTTTTTTTTATTATCCTTGTGGGCTCAATTTTACGGGCACCCAGGATCTCGATTCTCTTTTCCTTTTCCCATCTTATTTACCCCTCACTCTTACTCTTCTTGGTACGCAATTGCCAATAAACTTTCCTCTGCAATACTATGACGTTCGGCTTTCGCTCTATTTCAGTTCTTTTTCTTTCATCATTTTTCATTTTTTCTTAATATCAAGAGACGCGAAAGACCATCCATCGAGAGGAAGATCGCTGCCGGAAGATTTTCTTCTTTGCGTGACACGAGAGTAGGATCAATGGAACGCCAAGAAATTCTCTTTTTCTTTCGTACCAGCGACGCCAAAGTCTGTATCAAAGGCAAAAGACTCTCATCTCTCTTCCTTTTCCTCTCCCGCACGTATGAAGAACGAATCGATCTAGCTATACATATATTTTCATAGCTCAAAGCTTCAAACGCGTTTTTCACAAGGCCCACGGGAAGATACTCGGTAAAAGCACACCAGGGTTTCCTTTACGATTACACCAACTTGCCGTTGCTGAAGTGCATCATTAAACCAAATGAAAAAGTAATTTGTAGTGTCTATGAATTACCGTCACTTGGTTTATCAAAAAATATCACGAGGCCAATCGAAAAATTTTCAAATTATGAAAATCCAATGTTTTTCCTTTCCACGACTGAGCGTTCGCAATCTTTCTATTTTTCTCCCCTATGTATCTCGTTTACGAAACTTTTGGGCTGTCATTGAAATAATCCTTCCCTTCATTTCCCTCCTCCGTCATATTTCTCGATTCAGTAATTTCTTGGAAATAGGTAAAAGAAATCACGTAGTTTGAGCTCTTTACCTGCGCATTCGTTCGATTTTAAGAAACGTCCTTGCATTAAAGACGCTCCACGAAATTTTTTACACACCACATGCGCATGCACATGCAACTGTTGAGGCAGCGAGTAAATTTTTGAAACGTGACTCGAAACGTTTTCACTAGATAGCAGCATTAAAAGTATCCAACGTGGAAAAATAT
The DNA here is from genome assembly GCA_963921915.1 of Hyposoter dolosus. Lineage (NCBI taxonomy): Eukaryota > Metazoa > Arthropoda > Insecta > Hymenoptera > Ichneumonidae > Hyposoter > Hyposoter dolosus. The sequence goes on along the minus strand of OY998130.1, from coordinate 11,669,386 downwards.
TTACTTCTCGACGAATGTGCGACGTCTTGTATTTTTGTTGATGAGAAAGAGAATAATTACATGTACGGCAGAATATCTAGCTAGTGTGCGAATTTGTCGGTTGAATAAATTTTTGTATCTTATCCTTTGAAATGGCCGGGATCAAGATTGTTTCCATACGGAAAATAGTACAAGGGAGATAGGTGGAGATGCGTAGGGATGATTTTAAAGGTCCAGTGATTTCTGGCCATTCGCATGTAAACTCTTCAGGGTGAGCTCCGACCAAGTGCGAGAGCGCGTGCACAAGGAGTATACCACAGTAGACAGACACATTAAACACCCACAATTATATAGGTATGTAATACAAACATAATATCGAAACTCCGATGAGCAAAGCAAGCACAAGCAGACTAGCAAGTAGTACGCTTTCGAAGCCACCGCAGCGGGATAGAACGAGAGGAAAGTCCGCGAAGCGTGACCTGAGGTAATCAAATTACCCCACGAGAGTTGTAGGAAGGCTGACGTGGAATAAAATTGATGAGCGTGTTTAACGAGATGTGGAATTATGCGAAGAGGATTAAGAAAAATCGTCCGAATATTCCCCACTTTCCGTCACTCCGGAAGGAAAAAAATCAGATGGAGATGAGGCCGAAGTTTAACGATAATGACGAGAATCACGGACAGGTTATTTTTTTTCCATTTTTATTATGCAGAGGTGCTGTCGAAAATTGAACCTGCAGAAGTGAGGTTTCGGTACAATACTTTGTGGAGCAACGTGAGCTTTTTTTTTTGAAAATCGTATATTTTTGTAAATAATTCGGAAACGTATGTATTAGCACACCGCGGTATACTGACACGGGTATTGTCATTCGTTGACATTTATAGTGTCATGCACGAACATTCATTATGTCTCTCATTGAGTTTCGGTGATGCATGCATCACCCCCACGAACGGATTGATTATGTCACGAATTTTCCCGAACTCTATATTTACGGTCCGATGAACGGAACGGGGCTGAGAGTTCATCAATTTTTGTTAAAGCGTTAATTCAATGATCCGGATAACAGACTAATTTCATTACGTCGTAGTGCTGCGTCCAAGTTTTACCTAAAATTAAGCCAAAATACATTCACGTGTGTGGCTGGTTCGTATTAAATTTGATATTGCCGAATATCCCACAAAATAACCTGATACAAATTACAAATTATTTTGTACTCGAGGCTTCATGATTTTTGATCGAGTAGTGCTTATGAAACGATGAATGACTATTGATCACCAAAGTATGTCAACCGGAAACTTGAATGAGCGAACACTGGTTTGTTGCATATCGCACGAAATGAATTTTTTTAAATAGTTTGGCTATGAAAAGATTTTCTGTAAAAATTCTCCAATATCGTGCAATTTCTCATTCATTTTTTTTTTGTTACTTTTATATATACTAAAAGCATTTCTATGGGATCTGCTAGTACGAAGAATATGAATTCAGAAATACTGCTCGTCATTGCATTCATAAAGTCTCGTACGTAGCGAGGTGGAAAATTTTATGAGATTCTTAAATTCACGTCCTGACTTCGAGGAAAGTGTTTATGACATTTCTTTACACTGTTAGACACGCCTCTGCAGATGAACGATTCTAGGATTCACGTGCATATCGTGAATATCGAGCGAAACTGTATCTAATTGCACTATTCTTGCATGGGTAACGTGGTCAGGCTTTTTCTGGAGACTCCTTCGGTCCTTCCACGAAGTAGTAAACTTATCTTCGGTCAGACAAACAATCAACCGAAGTTGTGTTGCGATCGTGGCCTCAATGAATAAATAATAATCAATTGATTCATTAAATCTAGCCAATCGTGTCGTAAAATGAGTCGTAAAAGTTGTCTGGAACAGACCCTTTTCAGGAAACTCGATCGTAATTACAAAATTCAAGTAATAAAAAGTTTTCGAGTTTTTTTTTCGCTCATGGAGTTTCGATCCTCGAGATCTTACTTTGTATTTGATGTTCCCTAGTTTCGTGGAATATATATCTGCAGGTGATTTTATCGGAAACTCTATACTTTCCAGAAATTTGTCAGTAGTAAAAGTTTGTTGGAGTTCACACCAACTTTTAAACTCTTTTCAAATAAACTCAAACATCAATTAAAACATTCTCGTAACATTTCTCTGAGCCAGCAGGTCAAAAAATCGAAATTTTCTTCAGTTTCGAATAGTTGAAAATGTCGTATCCATTGGCAGGCAAATTCGTATGAAATATTTATCCGAGTGTTATATTCAAAGTTTGAATAAACGATAGTTTTTGTCATACATTGCATGCCTCGGTCAAGTTGCTTGAATTACGCCCTTTTATTAAACATTTATAAAGAGTGCTTGACCGGTTGATTGCTGGCCCTGTCGAGTTCGCTAGTTCCCGCACGTTCATCTCATTTTCTTTTCTCCTTTTTGCTTGTTGTTCTTGTCTTTTTTACACATTTATCCCTCTCTTATGTACTTGCCTCATTCGCTCGATGTGAACGAAAAGCACCAGTAGCAACCATTCCAATGGGTAGCGAACCGGGCGAGGAAAGTCTCAGTCCTATCATGCGGAAAGAGCGAAACAGAGAGTGCGTCGGAGAAAGAGGCAGCAAGAGAGAGAGAGACGGGAGGCTGTGATGTGGTCGAGGAAGGTAGTAGCGCTCTTCGAAGCACATGCACCGGATATTTACAGACTGAGCGGACTTCCACTAGTCTCTGTACCTACTTTAATATCCTGTCATTGGCTAGCCACTGAACAAACGCTAAAGCCAGCGTTCTCTCTTCCTTTCTTTCTTCTCTTCCGTCCTTCTAAAGGTAAAGGTTGCATATAGAGACAGAGAAAGAGAGAGAGAGACGGTTGAGAGAACCAGAGAACAATAAGAGTGAGATGAAGGAAGAATAGAAGAGAGAGAGAGAGAGAGAGAGAGAGAGAGAGAGAGAGAGAGAGAGAGAGAGAGAGAGAGAGAGAGAGAGAGAGAGAGAGAGAGAGAGAGAGAGAGAGAGAGAGAGAGAGAGAGAGAGAGAGAGAGAGAGAGAGAGAGAGAGAGAGAGCAGAGAGTGGGAGCGAATGATGGGGCGTTTCACAACGAAGCGAAGTTCTAGGACCCCTTTTTATTACTTCTTAAGATGATTCCTTTGAGACCAACCCAGCAGCACGAGAAGTCCAATCACTCAACACGATCGCTACGTCCTAGGAGGGGAAAAAAAAAGTACTAGCAATGAGACGGGGGAGCTTGTGATCCTGAGATCGCATCATTACATTAAATTGCAGATGCTTCGATAAGTAGTAATTTTTCCCTGCGCTATTTATTTTGCAACAATCAGCAACCATTCATCACAGTTTTTATCATCAGCGTTTTGATCATTATTGCCTTGAAATTTAAATCATAGAATTACGCCGCAGATGCTCATCTGCTCTCATAAATGAGAGGCAATTTTTCAGTTGGGCGTCTCCATTCCGGAACAATTACTATTTTCATTAACGTTAACCTTGATTAACAACTTTGTTTTTTTTACCAATATCATTGAAATAAACGATACTTCGTTGTCAATGATCATTCACATCGTTCTTTTGAACTGTCATGTTTTCACCATTTCTCTCATTATTATTTCACTCTTCACAGTGAAAAGGTCGGTCGGGAGTTGTATGCAAATACTACCAAACTGCAAAGGCATTGTCGTCTTTTAGTTTGCATCTCTAGGAGTCTTTTTCAATGTGATTCTCTCACCCACGCTGTATCTTCTCCTATCAGTTTGTGCCTTTCGTTTGCTTCCTTATCATTTCCCGTTATCCGTGAACAGTACTTGCATATATACGTGACCGGAAGCCTTTCTATTCCCCGTTGAAACTCGTAAGTGTAAGCTCCTCGCGTACAAATAAATACAAATATACGCGGTAGACGAACAGATATCGGCGAGGATCTCGCTTGCGAATCTTTCTCACTCACTTTTTTCTCTTCTTCGCTTTTCGCCTCTCTCTTGTCTCTCTCCTTCCTCTCTCTCACACACACATTCTCAGCCTGTGTGATACTCTGGCCTGCACTAGCGCAATAGAAAACGTGTGCAGTTATAGTCTACGCGCAAAGGCAAAGCGCACACCCTCATCTCTCCCTCACATGTCCAACGGTCCAACGGTCTACGTAAGCTCTACTATATATCTATGGGTATGAGAATACTATCGTTCGGACACTGTGCAAACTATACAGGACGTCTACAAAGTTGTCGACGTCGATGTCTTATTATTTATTCTCGGTGATTTACAATTTGTATCGCGATCAATATTTAGTGTTGGTATTTCGAATATTGCTCCATATCAATGGAGCTCACACTGCAGGCATTCAAAATTTTTTATTTTTATTAAACGATTGTCTGAAAAGCATGATCAAGTCAGATTCCGAGGTTTTACTCATTGTGTCCGTCCCTTCAGCGTTATGACGTCAACGATGAAATAATTGCCATTCAAATAGCTTGTAAAGTAACTTTTCAATTTGGCGTAAAATGAAAAATTTGATGCTCGATTTCTATAAGCGAATTTTGAATGATTCTGTAACACCATAGACACACGTATTTTGTAGCGTATGTGGGTGCACATGAATGTATAATATACGTGATACGTGAGCAGGGCTCTTCTCTTTTTGTCTTTGTTGGAAAATGCGAGAGAGTGAGAAAGAGAAATGGGAGAGAGAGGGAAAGATAGTTGGATCGGTCCAGCAATGCCCTGGTCACACAGAATAGAGATCGGAGCGCGATGTCTCTGTTACTTTCATGCTGGACACGAGCCCATCGTTTCAAACTATTTCAAAGTGGATACATATATGCATGTAAATATATACACGCGAATAAATATACATATATAGCTCCCGCAAACATATCCTAAATATTTCTTCCGTTGTGCTTCTCAGTCTTTTCTTCTGTTGCTGGAGGAGAAATACTTGGGAATTTTCTCTCTCCTCTCTGTTCCGAAGATACACTTTTTTTTTCTCGTGCTACTCTGTGGAAATAATAAACATATATCGCACACTTACCCCTTGCAGTATTCTCCATTTCTCGCTGCGCACGTCCCATTGATATTGTCCGAGTTTCTCGAATATTACAGCTCCCTTAGACATTTTCCCCAACGAGGAATATTTTATTTTATACTGGCCCAGCAGACAGCACAAACATCAGAAAAATGTCGAGAAGACATCTTGCTGATGACTCTGCCTCTCTGCATAAGCGTTCCTGCAGGCATTTCTCTGGTATCTGTACTAGTTGGAATGTCTCAATCTCTTGAAGAAACGATAAAGGAAAATTGAGACAATTCCAGTTGCAAACGTCCGGAATCGATAGTCTTTTGTAAACTTGATGTAAAAAAATTCTCATTTTCCTTGCTCCACTCTGGGTTTAAACGCCCTTGCAATTAAGGATCTCTGTCAGTAGTTTTAGCTCTAATGAGGGCAGAACTATCCCATGAAATCAAGTAAATTCACAAACCAGGTTTATCTGGGATTTCGGTTTCTATTGTACGCTTTATTACGTCCTAACATCCTTCGCTGAATAGAAGACTAATTGTTCGAGGTTTCGGTCGATGAAAAGCTACGTATTTGGAATTTAAATTCATTCAAATAGATGTAATCGTTCAATTTGCTTTCGAAAGTGTATGGAACTTTGAGACTTCGTCAACATGATCAGAACTTGAGAATATAATGAGCACAATTTCCACAGCTGACATTGGACGCTTTATGTCTACATTCTCGAGTTTCATATCGCTTCCATGTTTCGTTTACCGGGCCATCGGGTATTACGTAAACCAATAATATATCCATCCCCTAATCCTACCATCGTGGTTTCGAAAAGCCTCGTGTATTCATTAGTAAATAGACTCTCCCCTAGTGAGCAACCCACGGATATAGGATGCGATGTAGCGATGGCTCTATTGAACGTTGGTTTAGAAAGGAATCCCAAACTCCAACCAACGCATCTTCTTGAGTGGGAATCCTCGAAAATCGTCGATACACTACATGCGAACTGGAGATGACGTATACGCTTCGAAGAAAGTTTAGCATGGCTCGGTGTCCGTTCGATTCTCACCGTTACTTCGTATCTATATGGTGTACGTCCTCGCAATGGACAAATAAACTTTGAATGGACTGAGTGCGAGAGACAGATAACGCAGTTCGCTGGATCGAAATCTGTGTAGATTTTCGTGCAGTGAATAGTGAGTTATATCGAAGATTCTCCCTATTTCTCGCGCTCTCTGTTCTCTTCCCTTCCCTCTTTGTCTGTCTATGCTCCTATCGAGTATTTGCCCGTAGAATTGCAGTCGAGGGTGACTCCGTTCGCCAACGCAGGAAATTGTACGGTCATCGCGGTTGTCGAGCAAAGCGGTCTGTTCTCAAGTGATGTATGTCTCGATATAGGACACTCTATCTAGGAAGATACAAATACTTATTGGGCAATATGCAAAATTATTGAGAATACATATCCCAGTATCCGAAAATCTGACAGTTGGAATTAATGTAGTGAAAATTAACGAAACCATGCAAAAACCATGAATATCTTGAAGAATTTCGTAATTCTCATGCCTTTTTGTTTCTGTGTCACGGTACTGTAGTAATTTTTCAGCATAAAGTTACACATGAAATTGATTTCAGTATTCTTTCCGCGTATATCGTCCCCTCAAAAGCGACCAGTCGTTTCTCTGGATAATTCCTGTTTTCTTTCTAGATTTTTCTTCACCCCAAAGATATAAGGGATGACGGAAGAACGAGTTTGTTTTCCTTTTTGTTTTTTGAACTTTTTATCTTCATGTTACTTCAACGCATGGAATCGTATCGGCGGTTGAGATATGAGATAAAAATAGTGGATCATTGAATCTTTCGCGAATCGTAGTCTTTTCTCGTTTTTTTATTTTTTTATTTTTTTTTTTTGAATTTATTCTTCCTCGTAAGCTTACGAGTTTCGGCTGGTTCGTCCAACGATCTGGTGCTCCCTCGTAATTCGTGCGAGAAATGAATACAAAGTGACATCATATACTTTTGCACCCACCCGAACATTTTTCCAAGCGCGTCGTTTCGCTTGTACCGCGTATCAGTCTTTCTCCATTCGCGATGACCTTCTTCCTCGGACTTGTCGTTTTTTTTTTCTCGTTGCGTGTTTCGTCGGTCTCCTGCACGATTTACGATGCAGATGGTGCAACTCGCGCGTATCGTGGATTTATGTCTCCGATGTCTTTATACCAAAACACAAAAAGTATCGAGTCCTTCATCTTTTTATTCGCTATCGTAAAAATGTATATATTCGTGTTCAAGTGTTTTGGGGTTTTTTTTTACCAGCAACACAATTCCCATTTCACAATCGACCGCTGGTTCGAAATTTTTCATTGATGCAGATTTTTCTTTCATTATTTTGCAACGCACAAACGAACCGAATTCTAGGGAGTCAATTTTTTAGTAATCTGTTCAAAAACAATATTCTAGGAAAATAGCAATTTTCATTGATTGCGGGGGATTAGGAGAGAGAGAAATTCGATTTCGTGTCACTTATTTTTTATTGCTCTCTTAAGAGATTTCCAATGGGAATTTGTGCAAAAGTTTTCGTCAAACCTTGGGAAACATTTCGATGTCATTTCGGCGTGGGCTGAAATAGCTGGGCAACACATTGAAAAGTATGTGCGAGTGAATACTGAGCAAACGTGATGGTAGCATATAGTCTGCCTGGCTCTGGTAGATTTTCTTGCTTTTTTCCTTCTGCCATTTTTGGCTGTATCTAACTACGTATAAATAGGCTTCTTTTCATGCTGTGAATGCGCGCAGTGGAAGCCAATTTAATTTATTCCGGATGCAAATATGCGCGTACAGCTTGGCGCATACTCTTTTATAACTATTTAGGCGCTCGCGCATCTCTCGTTCTCCACGGACTGTGCCCAGAGATGCGAAATTCCGGAGAAGAGTAGGGACGAAGAAGGGACGTTGTAAAAAAATAAAAATAAAAAGAAATATTAAAGTAACTGAGCCCTGCATCGTATTTGGCGCATGTTCAACGTTCCTAATGCGGCGTTACACTCAGAAAACCGAGGGGTTTTCGTCGACGACGAGTGAAAGTATTATACCGAACGTATGCACGAGAGGATGCACGTACCGGCTTCATATAAACGCCCGGAAAGAGTTTTCTCCCTTGCGTTCAACCCTCCGTTCAATTTTCAGCTCCTCTGTTCGTATACTCTTCTCCTCATCAGTACTCGACTTCCTTTTTATACATACGGGACCTTCTTTTATCACTTCAAACATATTTACGACCTTGACATTTTATTTTTAGCTTTCTCTTTCCATTTCGTCCTGCCAACAATCGAATGAACGATTTGATTAATTATTTTCGTGCCGATGTAAATTTGTTCGATAAGAATTTTACAGTGCCTCACTTTTTGCTTAATCCAATGACGCATTGCCACATTACGAATTATTCCTTCATTCGAATCCCCTTCGGTCGTATGGCATTCCCATTGGTCCGCATTCGGTGAGTCTAGAGTTTCGAAAAAATGTCAACGCCAGAGCCATTTTTATCGTCTGCTTTTGGCATCGCAGAGCATTATTGTGGTTTTCGACTATTTTGTCAGGAAGAATTCATGACTCATGGTCGTGTTTTTTTAGAAAAATTGATTGTAATAAGGAAAGAATGTTCATTAGTCAATCAATTTCGACTGGAAAAGCCCATGTTGACATGCGGCTCGAATCCTCGCTCTATGCCTATATATTCTATGGGCTACGGTCGGTTGGAGGTACGCCCGTGTGCGTCAGGATCTCATAAATTTCCGTGGATTCATGTAGGGGTTACATGGTCATCGGTATATGTATTTCCTCGGTTCTTTCGTCGCATTTCGTTTTTCCGTAAGAAATAGGAAGCCCTATTTCCGTGAAACCGTCTCCGACACGGTTTTGCTCGCTCAACGCAATGCGTAGCACACACACACACGCACCCAGACACATAATCTCGATCACCCACGTAAACACACTATGACGAGAATTATATTTTTATTGCTATTGACCGAAGAGTGAAGAGATAGGAAATGGCCTTTGACCACTAATAAAGTAATTCTCTTGTGTATTTCTTGGTACTACAAGAGATATTCCCAAGTACAACGATAAAATCAATGAGTTTTATCAATCGGCAACGAAAGCACAATCACAAATGTATTCTCGAGATTTCCATCTTATCCAAAGCGAATTGTTATTCTTGGTACTTTTATCAAGAACAATTGATTTACGAGGCTGGCAGATGAAGGAATCGTTGCGATAAAAAGATGAGATATGAATTAATGAAGGAATCTCTATTCGTTCGTCGTTCATTATTCGTATCATTTATTGTTGATTCAAGAGTAAAATATATCGAGACACATGCACATAATCTTTGCAGATACTTTCGATAAATAATCCATCACTTAACTAATGTCGATGACACTAAAATCTTTGTCCAAACATAATTCGAGCTCGTGAAACGTGAGGGCAAAATTGCAAGAGACTTTCGACAAAATGTGGTGGCGAAAGATGAAAAAAGGTGGAATAAAAAAGGGTGAACGTTCTCAGATTGTTCGAGGATTTCTTTACAGCAGTAGAAAAGTCAGGGGGGCTGTCTCGTCTGGACTCATATCGTAGATAAAAGTCTGAAACGAGAGGAAAACAACGTGATGCCCGAGGAAAGAGGACGAGATTACTATCGCTACGCGAGTCACTCGTATATAATACATAGCGTGGATTGTAATATTCTTCCTCTTTTTCGTTGTCCAGAAGGAATAACGAGGATCTACACGACATGAGATATCTCCATACCACACAACTTCATGTTTATTTCTTTAAACGATACTTTTTTTTTTACTGAGTCATATTCTTGTGTACATACATGAGAAAGGTCGTAGGCCAAATACATAAAAAGTGGAAAAAGTGGTGCTCGTTTAAATTTTTCCACAACTCGTAGCTTTTCTTCCCTTCACCAGATAAGCGGACATTATCTTTATGAGAAAGTTACGTGCTCATATAGCGGACTATCAATTTTACAATATATTATCGAACGATTGTGTCACAAGCATTTTATTTAGAAGCCGTTCGTTGAAGTCTCGACAACGTTCAGAAAAAAAACCACATTCCGAGAATATGCACTTCAATTGCCCACAAAGAGAAGTTCGTTTGAAAGGGAATCGAAAAGCTCGGCGAAAGTCTCTATCCTGCAGATAATTCCTGAAATTCTATGGAAAATATAACTTTGGAAGAAATTTGCAATATTTTTTCCATTGTAAATTTCAATAGAAATAAATTTTTAAATGTAACTCTTCTTAAGTCCCGATAGCGTTCTGGATAAATAAAAATTGAAGGTATTCGCAAAACTTTATTGTTCCCATCAGCAAAGACGTTCGTTGCACGAACTTTTATTGGCATCTCCATTTCTGTATCAATACACACACACACACACACACACACACACACACACACATATTTCTCTTGGCTCCCTCTTGTTGTTCCATAATCTATACTGGAAAGGAATTAGTTCTCGAGAATCTTTCCCCTCGAGCGTGTAGACAGAGTCTCTTGGCAAAATGCGTAGTTATATGCCGCTGACCGTTCGGTAAACTACTTGAGACTCGAGTGATGAAGGGATGTGGATGGGGAGGAAGACGAATAAAATTTATATGCACATGATACTTATTTTCAGTCGGTGAAGTGGGAAAATTTGGGAAAAGGGTCAGAGTGGAAACTGCTGCTGCGGAGAGAATCTGAACTCTGATAATTTTAGAGCGTCCGGGCATTTTCGTTCCTTTTCTATATAGCTGTTTCAATACTGTGGGATAGCGATGGTGTTGGTGACTGAATCTTGGTGAAGAAGTACCTCTACCACCCAGCTAGCCCCTTTATTCTCTAACTTCTCGAATATCAGATCACTTTAGAAGCGAGATAAAAAAGGGCAAAAGAGAAAAACGACATATCTAAAGGGAATTCCACCTGAGAACAGCCCTCGTTCGAAATCTTCCTGCAGAACTTCTTATTTCATTTTGTAAGGTTCAGTGATCGTGTGATCGATCAAGAGAAAAGTAGAATCGAGTGACTAATCGACCAACAATTAATTTATTCTCTTGTAATCGTGTGTCTGTTTGAATTTACGAACCAGCCAGTCTATAGTCGATTTTCGAGTAGAGTTTTACTATCGTTAAGCTAGTTCGTAATATTTTTTTTCGATTGCCATGGCGAGCCGAATCAATGATCTGGAGAATGTCGCAAATGGCTCACTTGGTGTTGAACGACCTGTGTAAGTTTGATATACGCTGAAGAAGTTATCCGGGGGGTTGGCAAACTGGAGAAAGGTCCGTGAAATCGTAGCCATTCACCAAGAGAGGTGACGCGTGGTACGGGAGTAACTGCACTTGCCGAAGTCTTGCTCGAGGTCAGAGATAAGAGAGATGGCACACGGGAGGACGTTGCCAGTGGTAGCTCACCCAGTCAACGGAATCGCGTTTGTAGTAATATATAGTCGTCGGTGAGCGATCTCACTCACTAACGCAAAATGAAAACGAAATAAAAACACAAAGAAAAAGAATAAGGAAAGAGACTATGAAAATCGAGAATATCACAGACTCCCAATACATCGAACTGCTCTACAGTTTCCTTGCTCTATGAATTCCCCCATTTTTCCGGATCCTTAGTGTTCGATCTTTCTCAATCCGGAAGTTTGGCCAATAAAATAGTAAACGTTGAAATCTGGCGAGTTTTTTTTTCTCCGGTGTACGATCGATACATATCTCTCGATTTTTTCTCTCGTCTCGCTTTTTTATTATCAGTCCTTTCCGATGTTGAGAATCTCGTCGACTGCAGCATTGCTCTTCCAGCTGAGCAGTGAGCGAGTTTTTTTTCGTATGAAAGATTCTCTTCGTTATTTCGTGAGCGTGCAGGATTTTCAGTAGGTCACTCATATTCATGGTTTTGGACACAGGAGCCTGAATGACCATTTTTACGGAAATTAAATTCATTACGTCTTACATCGACACCTTATTACTGTGGAAGTATAATTTGTGACCTTGAAATTGTTAATTATGTTATTATTTATCAGCTAAGACGGCTAGATCGTTTATCTCTGTGCTCACCGCATGCCTCTCAGGCTTTCAGACGCTCTGGCACTACAAAAACACAATTGGCAACTTTAGCATTTATATATAGATGTAGACGCGATGGTGCTGCGCTATTTCCGGTGGTATATCGTAAGAGTTCCAAAGGTTAGGCTCTCAGCAGGTGCTTGGCAAGAGCAGGGGCGTACTCAGCTGTAAGCGCCGTACAAGGGATGTATAACATCCACCCTCATCTACTTACAAGGTTTGCGAGAAGCCAGAGAAAATATATAGTGCCTTTTAACCGTTTGGAAATGGTGAAAAAGCTCCGGCGGTTTGAGATAGGTTTGAAGATGTAGGAGGGCCGAAGCTTTGCGGCGTTGCAAGGGTAGCTGCGTCGTTCTTTAAGGTCTTCCACATACCGCACATCTCGACAAAGCGATCATCTGACTCCTTTCGTTTCACCTTTATTTCTTCATTTTCGTTTCTCTGCTTTTCCTAGTTTTTTTTTTTTTCGTTTTCAGTCTCTTTCCAAGGTTCTCTTTCGAGCGTATCCCTGTACATATACTTCTTTCGTCTTTGTGCACAGTTGGCCGAGTTCCCAAACATTAGAACCCCAAAGATTCTGATTTGTATTCAATAAACGTGGCTATTTTTATCGTCGAGTTAACTCTTTTCTATCATTCGATATTCACATTGTCTCGAGTTCTTATCATTCCCATTTTTCAATACGTCATTTGTGTCAAACGCATTTGTGCTCATTTTAAGAATGCTCGCTCGAATCATGATTGGTTTGATTGGTTATTTCAATTTCATTTTCGATAAACAAAGGAAGAAAAGAAGAAAATTAGAATTTTTCAAATATTTGACAACGTGCACGAAACTGAATTGAGAGAAGCGAAATTTTATTATTGTGAAGTAAAAATCAATCAAATGAGCCTTATGAATATTCCTCGGGATTCATGGCATCGTTATTACTCATTTTTATTTGTTCGTTAAGTACTTGGCACGTATGTATACTCTCGAGGAATGTAGAAACTTTTAGCAGCTGTAAGTCGCTGATGGCGAGCTCTCGCGCTTTTGATATCGACACGTGTGTGCTCGACGAATCGTAGGAGTACCTTTTAAGCTCGGCTGAAACACCGACCGTTAGTGTGAAAGCTTCGCCGGGTTTTATTCGAAGCTCCTCGTCTCCATGGACGAGGGGAACACGAGGGTGGGTGAGAAAATCGAGCAAAGCGAAGAAGGAATATGAGAACGAGAAGTAGTAACGACCTGTAAAGCGTTGGACTCTTCTGGGGAGAACTCTTCTTCTCATTTTTGGCACAATTCCCAAAAACTATAAGCCTGGATTGAGATTCTCTTTCGTATATACACTCCCCTATATCCATAACAGAAGAAACTAATTTGTCATTGCTTCTACTACCATATGAGATTTCTCGTTCTGTCATTCCATTTGACTTTTCAAATTTTGCACAAAATTCATTTCGACAAGCCCATATCATATTGAATATTCTATTTTTTTTTTGCCTTTTTGTACCATTTTACGAAGCTCGAAGCTATATTTAAAACGTACTATGATTGAGAATCATAGAAATGTTTTTCTTTGCTTCATATTTTCACATTTCTATTGCAATGAAAAAAATGAATTTCCCATCTGCTTGAAACCTGCATATATCGTGTAAAATTTAGGCACCGTCTCATTTACGGTTTACTCGAATTATCCAGGCAATCTTTACGAGAAAAAAAAAATGAAGAAAATTCGTGTTCATACGTATGATTAGTCAAGTACACGTAGGCCTGATGAGCTTTTATGCAGAAGAAAAAGTTCATTCCCCATACACAGCAGATATTCTCCCATATGCACTCAATTTTTTTCCTGCGTAGTGCACGCAGTTTGCATCGAGTTGAATTGAGATGTTCGTCTGGAAGGTGTATTTTGCTGTGGACTGACTTTGATCTCTCACTTCCTCTCGAACATTCCCTACAGTGGTCGCTACTGGCAACCGAGAGAATAACGAGAGATCGCGTTGCATGCTGAATGAGGTAGATGTCTACGTCTACACTCTTCACGTATCGCGGTGCATTATAAAAATGTAAAATATGAATGAAAAACTTTTTAAACTAGCGTGCAGCCAAAATATGATGTGTGGAAACGCCGCAGCTTTCCTATACCAACCTTCATATGAATAAAGATCCAATGCGTGTAATATAATAGGATCCGATCCGAAGGTGCACACCAGCATCCTAAACAAATCTCATTAAGGAGGTACGATTATCTCGGTGAAGCCAAATTTTGCATTTGAATTTTTTGGGTTATGTAAATGAGCTCTTTATCCGCCCATTACCAAGTTTTAACAAATATCTACCGTTTCATTTTTGTGTAATAAAATTAAATAATTGAACGTTTTTCATCGTCAAAACTTCTCCTGCTATAAATACAGATGACCAGAGGGCTCAACTATCACTTTTGCTACTCAAGTTTCCAAGCGATGATATTGAAGACACGTATATTTTTTAAGCACCAGGCATGTTCATAATAATCGCAACAAAAAATGTCGATCAACGACGCAAATCAAAATAGCTGAAGGGTTCTTTTTCATTTAAACTCTTTTATCATCATGAGCAATTAACCGTACCTCCATGAAAGTATTGAAAGAGCTACTGAAATGTATCTCTGAACGATAAGTTGGAAGTGACGCTGTAAGGGTTTACTGCTGTACGCATGCGAGGACGATGGAAAAGTTTTATCGATAACTTTACTCGTCGGTATTATTTCTAATCTGTAATGGGAAGCCGGTGATAATATATCTAGTCTCGAATGATGTATCGCACGAACACCGTGTACTTTATATACGCAGTTGGCACACACACATATACGAGCATTACGGATATAGCTAACTATCCGTTTCTTTGGTCGCTAAATTATGCAAATACTAATAATGGCACGGGCGAAGCGTCAGATAATTGGAATGTAAACATCGAATAGAGGGTTGAGTTTCTCTCGTTTCTTTCTTTTTCTCTCTGCTCCACTCATCTTCTCGCTCTCTTTTCCTCTCGCTCATCAGTCACGGTGGGGTTTCTCCAGATGCTTGGAGCTTTCTCTTCTCACGTTTATCCTCAGCCCTCCTTCACTCCCTTGCACGGAGTCAGAAATGGTTCTTCGTTCTTCGACGTTGAAGGAAGAGCACGAGGTACAGTAGATGTGTGTATATAGGCACCGGGGACTAAGGGTTGCTCCTGGGGTCGGCTTTACCGAGCGAAACTCCGCTATATCTGGCGGTCTGTTAATTTCGGTTTGGCTGAAGCGTCAGTCGAATTCGCAGCTAACAAGAGAGCGAGGGAAACGTAGAGAGAGGGAGAGAGACCAAGGCTGGAAACGACTATGTGTGTGGCACCAGTTTCGTGCGCACTCCATCTCATATTATTAAGGGCTTTTCTCTCTCAGTCTTCCTCTCGACATTCCCCGCAAGCTGGCTTCCATATTGTCCCCTCCGTATCTATATGTCTGGCAGGACGAGTGTACTTCCCGCATCGTTTCCCTGTTGAACGTACATTCATGGAGAGTAATGAGACTTCTTGAAAGATTCGACTCCATCACTCATCCTCAAGCCCTGTTCTCTGCATTTCATTTCGTAATCTTATTGCTTGTACCTACTCTTCACGATTAATTCTTTGCTGGACTGTCGCGAATAAACATTTACGAAGTGAGCAGGAGAATAACGTGTTGCTAATGACACTCCTGGGCGCCTAATTAGATATTTTAAGCCAAGTTATCAACGTTGTTGAATAATGTCAAAAGATGGTCATTTTGATCACATTTATATTGCAAACGAATAGTTTTCAGGTATAGATCGAAGCATAGCACAAAAAATCTTTCGTTTTTCTGAACGTGACAGTTGGGTATTCGCTGATAACGTCAATATGATTCAATTTTTATTGAAGGAACATGAGTTTCTATTGGAATTTTTAATCGGTATTTCCGTCAAGTGGGAATAAATTATGTACGTGAATATCTTCGGATAGCTTTGCCAAATTATTCATCGTAGATTTTATTATTCATGTGACGAAACCTTTAGCTGAGGTAATCCAAGGTTTCCTCCCTGTTCGACCGGACAAATACGTTCAATCAGGTTTTCCGAAGGACCACCGTGAGTCTCCTGTTCGCTGGAACGAATCTGTTTATCCCCCCCTCTATGATCGCTGGAATGATTCGTGCCTCGGGCACAGCCACCCTCGCGGATCCCAGATAAGCTCCTTCGTGTATTTCTCTCTCTCTCTCTCGTTCCTCAACCGCTCTCTCCCTCTCTCTCACTCTCATTCGATTTTGCTATCTACCTCCCTACCTTCTGCACTATGGTTAGGTGGTGCTACTATGCTCGATGTTGGTAGGGTCGCGACGACGTCGTAGCAACCCCTCGAGGCTATCTCCACGAGAAAATCCTCGATAGGTACCGACCAGGCCGTATAACCAACTGCTACTACCACTATTATAGTCTCCGGGATAACTTCCAGTCTAGACCACGTCTTTTGTACGGGTCACTACGCTCTCGTTCTACCCTTAAATGTCCAGAAAATAGATGCACACATACAGCAATGAAACAAAAATGAAAACAAAACATGAAAACCGTTGCCAAATTGGAAAATCTGACGTTTTTCATTCCTTTTTGTTGACTTTGTACACAAAGCTTTATGTGTGAGCACCCCATATCTTTGCATCAAAATACGGTTTCGGTTTTCACGCGGGAAGCTTCGCGAATATCGCAATTGCAAAAGTAACCAGCGTGGAAACGCCGTAACTCTTCTTTTTCCATATTAGATAGAATTGTAAAAATGTATCTTAATCGTAAAATAATGCTCGATGATTCATGAGACGAACCAATTAATCTCACAATATAATCTTCACCGTTTTTTTTTCTTTTTTATAAATTGTTTAACTCGTTATTTTACTCATTTGAGCAGGTCTCCTCGGGTTTTTGAAGGATTGCCTTTGAAGGCAGTGCCAAACAGTCCGTAAAAGAATTTTCTGCAGAAATAGGTTTGAAGAACTCTCGAGTTTGCATCGATAATTGAAGGAGGTACAAGTTTGCAAGGCGGGCGACGATGATCCATTATTCGGCTTTTGCATTTGTTCATGCAGTCCTCAAACTTCACTTTTGATGGGAAGACAGGCTATAATCTCAAGCTAAACCTCAATGTAGAGAAAGAAAAAAAGCATATGCTCTGTCCCTCGTGGGTGCAGGTAGGAGGTTGGTTAGACCACGAGGGTGAAACTGGATGCGTTTTGTAACACGATAAAAGGACGCTTGAATCTGTGAGGAAGAATGAAAGAGAGAAATAAACACTGGAAAATAGAGAGCGAGTATGGACCAACACAGTGAGCGAAATTTCACTGCTCCTGCGAGGATCGTTCATATTTGCTTCATTCTCGAAACTTCTTTACCCATCTCCGAAACAAAAGCAGCCCTAATTAACACGCTTGAGACAGTTATGCTGCGGTTGCTTCTTCTTTTCTTTCTCTCCTCCCCCACTCACCTCTTTTCCACCCTTTTAGTCTACCCTGTCTTTTCTCCTCGTTTTCGCGTAAGTTTTGACTGAATTCCGACCGTGGGCCGAGCTGCCTTCACACTGCGCCAGTTATGGCATGTACATTGGAAATTTTGTGCCAAATGAACCACCGAATGTCAAGTTATTCAAATAATAATTGCAAAGCTCGTACAGAACTGTAAAGAGAAAATTTACGAATAACCACAATTGGGTAAAATCGGTTTTGCTTTACGAAAAATTCCCAGCACTATTTTTGTTCAAAGTAAAATTTCTTTCTTGAGATATTATGGCAAAGTCATGATTTTTCCATACGGCGCACTTGGTGAATTGACAACATTGTATTTTTACTTGAAAAATAGTGATTTCTGAGGATTCTTTCCTCTAAATGTTTGTGGCGTAGAAAAGCAGGTAACAGGTCGCTCATTTGACTAGAAACGTCTTCTGTATGTTTATCCTTGCGAAATTAACCGCAGAGGTATGTATCCAGTGATAAAATAACTGGGCGCAGGACATAACGAGGATGTGAAAGAAAAAACTGTAGGAAACGCGAGGGGCTTGCGAAAAAAATGGCTAACCCCATCCTCCTAATGAAGATTCAAACAAGGCTTGGTAATTAGCGGTTTTCCGAACGGAAACCCATCCAGGACCTTGCCTCATTCTCCTATTTCCCTGTCCAAGAACAGGAGGTTCTGTTTCCCGTGGTCGTTGCAAAATGGCAGCAACATCATCCTAAGAATACCCACGAGGACACTCATCCTCTTTCCGAGCTTCTCTTTGCGAATATTTGCGAAAAGAGTTATTATAACTAAACGAGTCGTGTACTTTTGTGACGATTTCTTAGCGTGTTCTTTTTTCTTCGTATACAGTAGAGACAACGAGATTGTATTTTAATCGCGGAAAAAACGTCGAAATTCAGGCGAATGTCAAATTTCGTATTCAGCTTAAGCGCCGACGAAGGTCCATTGATCTCGCAATTCCCAGCCCTTCCCTGCACATCCGATACGTTCTCGCGTGCTTAATCTTACGAATTAATAATCGAGGATTATGGTTTCTCCGACCACGGGGAATTGCATAAATGAGTAATGAAGCGAAACACGATGTTTAACGTGCTCGCCTGTAGGGACTCATTGATACACACCAAGCGCTGCAATCTCGATTAACCTCTCCCGGTTGCAGAATGCTAATATATTGAATGAGGAGCTCGTCGTAAGAAATTCATGAACAGTGTTGGGCAAATGTATCTTAAGTCTTGGCCAGTTCAGCACCGTCTGTGTATCCGATGAAGTCTATAGACACGTGCATGATGTGTATATGCACAAAAGTGAAACAAATCTGCCATTGCACTCACTGTACATTTCCCCATCCCCATTGGTCGGGACGAAAGTCAAGTGAATCTTTTGTTTTTCAACGGTTACAATATCGTCTGACAGTTTCGTTTTATTTGACGTTTTCTCTCGGCTCCCCCCGGTGCGGGTGCTTTTTGCAAGTAATATACCGCCGGAGACTGTTATACTCGTCTCCGGATGGGGAAATGAAACAAATTCGTCGAGTCTCGTCTCTGCCTTTACTCGAGCTCTCATCCCTCACTTTTGCTACCTTTCGCTATATTCGGTTCCCTTGCCGTCAACCTCCCGCACACTCCCTTACACACGGGAGATCCTCGTTCTCTCTCCTACTCTCTGGAACATCTCACAAATTCAAGAATATATTGCGTGAACAATATTCCGCGCACTATGCTTTGCCGTACCCAATAGCAATTAGCCAATTACAATTGTTAATCTCTTTCGTTAGTTTCCCCACTCGGCTTATTACAGTTATTAGCAGAGTTTCCCAGAAAATGCCCATTGATATAAGTAAACCAAAAACAAATACAGAAAATTGAACGAGCTCTGAATACACACTGAGGATTTGAATGTACAGTAACAACGAGTGTTTCTCATTACCCGCACCCTTTTAACAAAATTAATCTTTTTTTTATTCCTCTGTATTGCCTTCGTGTATTTTTGTTATTATCATTTTTTCCATCCTTCATCATCCCGAGTACTTCGGACTCTATTTGTTCTGTGTTCATAAACTATATATCGCCCCGGGGCGTGACAGATATTCGAAATAAAAATTGTTTAACAAAAACAAGCAAAAAAACTCCGGACTGTGAAATAGCATAAATGAAAAATAGAAAAAAAATGTATCGAAAATATAAACAAGTCAAATAACAAAAAAAAAAAAAAAACAGAAAAATAATTTTTCTTAAAACATCTTCCTCAGAGGAAGTTGTTTTATTTTGAAGTATTTTTTGTTGATTTAATTATTTAATTCGTACAATTTAATATGTAAAAGGTTAAAAAAAAATTTCACTTTCGCGTGCTAACGAACAGTTGGGAATTTTGGTAACCGTGAGAATGAAAGATGTAACAACAGCCGCGAGCAGAGCAACGACCGAACGAACTAAACAATTGATTTCTCGATTCGAACCTGAATTTATCGCGTTTTGCGTTGACCAACCGTTTTCGGTACACATGCCGGAGCATTTATTGCTCCGTTATGAGAAATCAATTAATCGACGCAACGAGAGAAGGTGCTACTTAGTATTTTTCTCATGTAGCACTTTGTACTTTTTACACTATGCTGCATGGGAGAAACAGTGAGAAAGAGGCTATGGGAAGCCCATCGTTGCAAACGGCAGAGGAACGCGTTAGTCGAGAATTCTAGCGGACCGAATGGAGCCAGCAAAGTAGTTGCCCTCGTGGGCGTTTAGCTGGAAATAGCGGCGAGATTAACGCCCTGATTGCGGCGAAAATGCTGGTTAACCCCTGACACGTTCCTACTGCTTTCCTTACTCACAAGTTGTACAATCCTATTACACATAAATATATTGCACTCTGCTCTGGTTTATTCTTATCTGTGCATACTTACTCAATTCTAAATCTTGTCCTTATCGTGCGAAGCATCCGTAATAAACTTTCGTACATTCCGAAGTATTTGTGGAAAATTCTATTCGATAATTGGGCCAAACTGTTTATCTCCCCTGCAAAGTAGTACAAATTCCACCGAAACGCATGACTTTACAGGTCGATAAAAAATTTTCTCATTTCCGTCAGTTCCTAATTAACGGGCTTACGAATCTGTCCGTATGAAATTGAATTACTAGGAAAGGCATTGACGGAAATCACTTGGACGTGTTTTAACAAAATCGAAACGCAATCGATGCTGGACAATCTCTGCATTTTTTCAATGGTTGGATGCATCCAAATAGCGTTGGACTCGACAACAGCGGTTCTTGTAGCTCTAACGTATGATTACGGGGGTGTTATATAACTGTATACGATCACAGTGGTTCACCGCACTAATTAAGCGTGGCCACGCTCGTTCCGGCTTACCGGAAGAATAAAAGTTCACGCAAAGTCCAACAAGCTGTTCCTCCCAGACACGTTTATTCAGAGACTTACATGAACAAAACTTTCTTCGCTCATTAGCTTTGAATTTTATTTCCTTCGCTTAAGAGTCATTTATGTAGACACACTGTAACTTTTGTTTAACTCAATTGCATTCGTTCATATAAATTTAATGTAATCTTATAAATTGCATCAAATTATCAATGTCGCGATCTAAATTTTAAGGAACCTCAATAATTAAAAACACCGGTAGTGTAACTTTTCGAGATGCTTGCAAAGATTCAGTTCCTATTCCCGTGGAATTTGCTACAGTGAATTGTCACGGATTTAATTTGAAAGTCAAAAAACAGTTTCGGCGGTGATTTTTTTTGCATTTTTGCCAACAAATGAATTTCCGTCATGAATCAATCTGCCTGAAAACAGTAGAAAAAACCATTATTATTTTGAATAATAATATTTTACAGCAGTCGCGAGTCTGTTGATGGAAAAAAAATGGTCGACAATTATTTTGATTAACTCTTGTATGTATGCTGCTCGTATTTATATTGGGCATCGAGGGGAACAGCGTTCATCTCGAGGCAAACGTCCACCGCGCACTTGGAGCGCGCATGTCCCAATCTCGTTTCTGTCTATGTGCTCATTCGCATCTATAGATATATATCGATGTGTATTCTCCCACGCGCAGCTGTATTTTTCGACGACTGGGGGTAGTTTGGACCCACGTGGTGCAACACCGTGCTGTCAGTCGCGTTCGGCGAGCCATTCGCTTTACGCGCACCCTGCGAATTTCTCGCTCGTACGACTAAATTCTATTTCCGCCGGACGAAACACGTCGCGAGAGATTCAATTCGCGCTGTATATTTAATTATCTTCATGCAATTCCTCAGTGATTTATTTGTTGGGTTTCGAATCAATTCAACGGTTTAGTTTATTGTTATTTTTATTTTTATTTTGGGAATGCAGTTTTAGTGAGTTCGCCAATTTCTACGACACTTTCGAACGTTGCTGGTGCATCGGTGAGTCCAATCAGTTGTTTCCTGTTAACATTTCAATTGCGTTACAATTTGTTCTAACGGAAAACGTGGTTTTTTTTGACTTCCGACATTTTTTCTTAGCGACCCCGTTTCCTTTTTGTGTTCCAATCGATTATATCCCATGGGAAGTGAATCATTTACAAAGTTCATAAAAATTTTCCACTTCCCTTCGACTGCCATTAGATTTTTCATATTGAAAAAACAATCGTTGATAGTTTTCTATGATATCGTGTCCATCATTCGAGCGTAAAGTGAATATATTTATGCTTCTTCATGCTATATTGAAAGTCTGTTAAAAAACGTTGGACAGCAATCTCTTAAGTATTCTTGTGTTGCCTCTCGAGTTTGATACGACCGACCGGTTATTACTTCCGGTCGTTAATTTAAATCGATTTGTTTCTTAGCTCATCGCATCGTGACGAGAGTGCATTTATAAATGAGGGCAATTCCTTCATCGTGAAATGAGAATGTTTTTTTTAATTCTCCTCAATGAGCATCTTCTACAGCAGGAACAGTTTTTTATTCCCAACTTTGTGAAGATTTCTGCATTTCGTATCAAATGTTTATACTCGTAGTTAAATTTATATTTGCAATTGATTCAGGATACGAGTGACAAAGTAATTGTGCACCGGACGCTCTCTTAATAATTAATTTATCCATTTTCAAATTCAAACGAGCCTCGTTTCGAAAGGTCTTGAAAATCTCAAATGCATTAGCTGATTGCTCGCATCCTGGAGCTACAAGTGGCCCAGTGTCGATTTCACGGGCAATGCCACCTTTTATAGGATTCCGGGTGATTTTATTTTCCACCGTAAATTTTCATTAGAATCAACCCGGAAATCTACTGCTTCGGGCACGCGTTCTCAGTTCCGTTTTCCCCACGTCAGAAAAATTAGTTCTCGGTAAAACTTTCCACCGAGTGCATGCGAAGTCGAACCTCCTCGAGTGGCCCAAAAGTTGATTCAATCGAAATTTTACGTACAGTGAATAATAATTCAATTTTGACTAGAAAATCCTGCGCGAATGGAAATTCGTTCGTGGAGCCGAGCATATTTTTTATTTTGCGAGTCCTGCGGTAATGAATACCATGTCCATCTATACAGACATCTCATTAGTTCGGCATGACAACAATAAAGCACGAATAACACGTCCGATCTGTTTTGTGATTGCCAATTTATTTGTCAACGGAATTTATCGGAGATATCTATCAATTAGGGCAGCGTACGATCAAACGCAATTACGTTTTATTATATTCTGTTAAGGTGATCTGTTGCATTAGGGGTGAGGGGTATATGTTCGTTGGGATTTAAAGAATTCCGAATCAATTCTCTTCCTATTTTCTTGGTATCTCTAGGAACACTGTACGCAGCAACTTTTCTAAAATTAATAAAACTTAATAAATAGAAAATTGTCCTTCATATGAATAATGAAATAAACTTCACAGCTTGGCTTCGAATACACTTCGATTGATTATTTTTATGCGCAATGAAACGGAACACATTTGACATGATTTTTTCGATGATAATTTTCCGAGTAATTGGATGTTTTTTTTTTTGCTTCTACTGTATGGCTCGTAATGTTCTCGAAGCTCCGGGACATCAAGAACCCCGAGCCTCTCTTATTGGATGTACCAAGTATGCTGGCAATTACATGTTTATTTTTATACTTGTACAAATATAGGTATATATACAAGTTTAAGGAATCGGGACGAATACGCACGGTATTTCTACGAGAAACAGCTACATAAGGAACTGTAAAGTATTAAGACTTGAACCCTGCTCTGCGACACCAGCCAGAGGCTCGAGGAATTTACTTTATTAAGCTCATCCATCTTCTCGCTTAGCTGAGATGTCTTTTGCTCTCTCGTGAAATTCTGTGTATTCAACCCCCTGTCTAATATCCGTGGTAGCGTCGTACAAATAAGAGAGAATAATTTAAATAGCTCGACGGGAATTTATCTGGCTGCTCTGATTTGCCATGAATTGAATTTTAACAGCGTCACCCCATACACTTTACTTATTGTAGGAAAAATCAGTTGGAAACAGTCTCGTATTCACTCGCTGAATATATTCTTCTTAAACGACAGGATACGCGAAAAAATTGCATTTTCGTACATTTCACGGTTCATTCTCGAACAATAGTCAGACTTGAAATTGGCCTATTTCGGTTTGGATGCCCTGTATGTGTGTGGGTGCATAAATATACACGAACATTTGTGTTTATCGCATAGTGAAATCGAACAGCGTACGTGATCAAGACCGAGAGGTATGGTATATATAGGCCTAAGTCTATCATTTCTCCCTTGAGCGGAGCTTTTACCATAAACAAACGCTTCCTGGTATGCGAAATCAAGCGTTATGCGAAGACCAAAAGGGGAATTTCGCCTCCCGTCGGCTTCTGTTGTTGATACCTCGTCGTCTGCTCTTGACGTTTCGATAAACACCAACTGTACAGTAGCAACGTTGTTCCCCCTATTTCCGTGTGATGCTTTCTCCGCCGTTCGACTATCGGCATATTTTTTGTTTTCACTTTTTTCTTTTCTTTCTTCTCATTTTCATTTTCCTTCGTCACAATTCCGCCCTGACTCTCAAAACATTCCATTGACAATGCGGAACAGTAGTTCATACTTCGCCCATCACGGACTCGTTAATTGGCCTCCCTACTATTCTTTGTTACGTTCTTTAATCGAAATGTTTGCTACTGGCGTTGTTTTACATGGATTTAGTGTATGAGAATATTCTAGATTAGTTCGTATACATTTCACACCCGGAATATTCAAAATTTATATAGGGAAAAAAGCTTGGTTTTCGTGTTTTTTCTGACATGCGAAATTCAGAATGTGTTTTGAGAGTTTAACTATAGACACGATTACAAATAACGATTCTATCATGCAACGCTTCGTATACGAAATTTTGTCGATGCTGCACAAAACATAGCTTCAAAAGTTTTAGTTCATGCAAGAAACAAAGTTTTTATGATTTTTTTTTCTATTGTGTTTATTTTGGTCTCTGTAAATTTGATATTTTTGTTCACGATGTGATTCGTGAAAACTGATACGAGGAATTACGCAACGCTGCCGGACGTGAACTGCGCCAATGAATGTTCCAGCCTCACTGCAATTTTATTTGTTGAGCGAATATAAAATAAAAGAATTTTAAGTGATTGGGCAACTTTGCCCAGAGGGCAATGCCGGATCCCGAGTTCTGGTGCGTCGAATAGAGAGACGTCCGTTTGTCGCGTTCCAATTTTTTTTACAAAATAAAAACACTATGAAATTGTTTTTTTTTTCCTGCCGTTGCGGAATAAAAGAGGGACTTGGTGATTTATTTATTGGTTTCGGGACACAAGTTAACTGAAATCCATTCGTTTTTCGTCGAGTATGAACAAAAAATGGAGCGACATTTTTTCGATCGAAATGGAAATGCAAAAATTCTCGGTTCGCTAGTGCTTCAAAATAGATGGTCAAACTGTGAGTCATAGAATGAAAATATTGAAAAGCTATGCCGATGGTTAAATGGTTCGTAACAAACACGAACATTTTGGTATAAAATCCAAATGTTTAATAAATCGAAATTTATCTTGAAAATCGAATCATTTCAATAATTCAATTTCGACGGAGAATTTGCGGAAACGTCTGTCAGTATGCCTTCCCGCTGACGAACAATCATCCGGGATTTTGGTTCGATTTGTTATTATGCGCTGGCTGTAAACGATAGAAAACGATCCGGTGCGTATACACATGGCATCGCTAAAACGAATGAATATCACGATTGTTCGTTCTCTTCGATCTCCTGCCGGTCGCGATTTGGACAAACTTTTGTTTGCTCGTTGTATTAACCAACAAGTTAATTTACGCCCCAATCCAAATATCATTATAAATGAGAGCTGAACGGAGTTCCGGTACTCTATTGAGCTTTTATCGACTTTGTATCATGTTCTCCGTTATTTCACTTCCCCATGCCCTTTTCCAACGTTGCTATAGCAGTTCATTCTCGTGCAAACATTATATTCCCTTTCCAGATCCAATTATTGGCGAGGTAGAGAGTGAGCCGGCTAGGAATCGCTAGGCAAGCTTCGATGTCATCGGCATTTGTTATTTATTAGTCCGAACGTTTTTTTTTTTTTCAAACCGCTATCCGCCAGACCTAACGACGTTTCAGTGGTACTGATTCTTTTTTTTTTTTGAAATCACTGTTAATGTTTCGATGGACCAATTATTTTAGACTAAATTGGATCCACCCTCTCGGTCTGCTCTCCGCTATACACGCTGTTCCTCGAGTAGTTTTCAAAACCTCGGAGCACTTTTTTCGGCTGTAAAAAAACTCCTCTCGTTTTATTTCGAGGCCATAGAAATTCTGCCATGACGATCAACGATATATATATTTTAACGAGAGTGGCAACCGATTCGAGAGGCCACAAACATTTTCCGGAAAAATGAAAAAATCCGAAGGGTAAGAGAACGAGATCGGAAGACAGAAAACAGTTTGAAAATTCGTTTTGGAGATATGTACGACAATTGTTATCGCAATTGTGCATCCATAGACAGTTCAGGCAGGCAAAACGCTAATTAACTCGATCTCTCGTAGCATTTCATATTATATATTCGAAATTCACCCGCGAAAAGCAAATTGTATCCAATTATTGCATCGAGATTATTATCAAATTTTGTTACCTGTGGTTTGACAATTAATCAAAAGTAATTATTTCCAACTTCGAACACGTATTCATCGACAAACTCACGTTTCTGATTTATTTATCCATCCAACCCGTCATATTTCCCTATAGCATTTTTTTTTTTTTTTATAAGCCCCCGATCTCTGTTAAACCTCATAAAACATCAGGACAAAAAACAAAATATTTTCCTATTCATCGACGATCAACTCCACCGAAAATGCCGATGAAAGTCGTACTCAAAATCATTGCGTGTCGAAGTTCCTTATTCAATCGAGATAATGCAATATTTGTTGTTAAGAACTGAACACACGCTGAGCGTTGTGCATGTCAATTTGTTAACTCTCTAATGGAAGTAATCGAGAGCGCGATATAACAGAATTTTTCGTTGGAAAAAATATCTCAATCGTTTAACTTTATCACTTCATCACAGGAAGTCAGAACGTCACGAATTCTTACTGACGTTCATGCCTCCATTGCTCGGGCGGATTTCACGATAAATCCAAAAATCGAATGTCTCCGATCGGAACGTGTTACAATCTAGTTTTTCGTGACTCCAAGCAGGGGATCGTCGAGGGCGTACCGAACATTAACGGGCACCCGAAGTTATCCACGTGCTGCGCCCAGCACTCATTTTCGGACTGCTTGGCTAATCACCTCTCTGGCGTTTGAACATTCTCGGATGATCACGATATTCTCTTCGGGTTATACGCTACTCTCGAGAACTTTACAAATCCGAGAGAGGAAGATGACGACGAAAAGAGCAAGAGATGCAAAATACTTATACAGTGAAAATTGAACATTTTCAGTCGTTAATAACTTACGCCCAGACGGCTAACTACGATTTGGCGTTTGCACTAATTTTCGTTAGGCGGCCAGAACTATCTAAATCGGAAACTCGCTGCAGTTTCGGGCTCGTAGTTTTTGATCTTCCTCTCTCACTCTCACGCGCTCCCTCCTCCGACTATTCATACAGCAAAATCAAAACTTTTCACTAAAATCAGCATCCGCACAAATTCAAAATCGAATTCGTCATCATAATTAAGAATTCTTCTTTTCCGTTTTTGCAATTTTCCAATGCAAATTATAAATCCATTCCTTAAATTAGGAAACTATTAATTATCTCCGATTTACCGAGTGCATCGCGGTGCATCGGAAATTATAATATAATACATTCGTTATCGCTCTTTCCTAATTTTTATTAATTACAAGAAAGAAAAAAAAATCATATCGTTTTTAGGTTTAATGATTGGAAAATATTTTTCGAAGAATGCAAAGTTAAAATGACCCACTCTAGAGGAACATTCAGCAGTATGAATTAATAATTGTGAAAAAAATAAATGCTGCAATGATAATACGAGAAAAAAATTCGAGAACGAGTTGTTGAATTTTTATGATTTTGACGTCCTTTACGTTCAAATGAAATATCGAATGGCAGTGTATAACTTGGTGTGTTACGTGTCTGATATTGCAAAGGGATTTCTGATGCGCTCGCAGGCTCAGAGGCGACCTCGCGATACTTTATATCTTCCAATCAACGGGAGCTCGCGACCTCTCGCGACCTGGATACAATCCACTCTCTCTTCCGGTAATTTTTCGCATTTTTCCTCGGTTCTTGGCTTTTCCAATATTTTTCATCGTCAACAAGACGTGGTTGCTCTATCTCGAGTACATTTTATTGAGAGAGGATGAAATTAAGAAGGCTTGGGACGATCGATGCAAGAAGCTAACGGTTCCCCCTTACAAGGATGGTTTTTGTATTTTATGTTCTCGTCCTCTCTCTCTCTCTCTCTCTCTCTCTCTCTCTCTCTCTCTCTCTCTCTCTCTCTCTCTGTTACTCTCCCTTGTACTTTCTCGTCTTTAATCGAAAGTCGGATATTCATTTCCTGATTCCTCTCAAATTTCCCGATAACATCACGACGTAGCTTCAAGTATATTTTCAAACAGCAACAAAAAAGTTTCGTCTTCATTATTATTTCACAATCGCCCACCCGATTTTTTCTTTCCTTTCAAAGAAAACGCACCCTCGTCGTAGAGTAAATCTTGAGGGAATAACGATTCGACATGTCTTATTGATCCACAGATTTTAGACAGGCACAACTTTTACGAAAGAAATTGGAAATCTCTCGAGATTTCACCGCGTTAGCCTTTTTTCTTTTTTCAAAGAACGATATTTGGTATAGTTTCGACTAATCAAATCGAGACTTTGAAAAGTATGTGATGGAAATTGTTTCAGCCAGTGAAAGCCGGTGTGTGAAATCTCAAAAAAATCTTTTTTCGAGATTTCACACACCGGATTTCCTGTTTTCGTCTTGTGTCATGACTTTTTCCCGAATCATGTGTCGTTATCAACTCCAATATTGTGATACTTCGAGAATATCTGGATTAGAATCTGGCGAAACTTTTCTTCCCGATAATACCGCTGGAATGTTTTTGGAGCAATTTTTTGTTATCTATCCAGACGTTCCGTATCCCTCTCGAATTTTCTCCCAATGAAATTACGATGAGGGTCGCAAAGTGGGCAGTGAGACGGTATTTATTTGTGGTGATTTTCGTGCGGGTGTCCGCCAGAGGGTAGCAATCAAATCTGGCCGTTGGCTACGGAAACGGCGGAAAAAGTACTGTATCCAAGAGCAGGGAGAGAAATCTTTGATTCTCGTGCTCTCCGGTTCTCATACCTCTCGACGTATATGGGAAATTCTCAGTCTCTTAGTCATGGATCTGGCAACGAGAGAAACTTGGAACCTGAATTACGACCAACTTTTTGAAATTTTTTTTGTTATTCAGATTTTTTTTCTTTCAATTTCAAGATTCAATTTAACACTGAAAAAAAAATTACACTCCACTCTTAATGTTCGTGGTCGAAATTGGATCGCGTCACAGAGAACAACAAACAAGGTCTTTGTCTTTCATGAAATTTATTTCTTTGCGAACTGCATTTTTGAAACGAGTTTTTTTTTCGTAGAGTAACGGAGAACATTTTACCTTAGTTTTTTTTTTTTTTTTAGGGACATGCTTCTATTTGCACTTCTCGGCAACCTTTTGGTTAGGATTCTCTCATAAAAAGGTTCTGCTCTTGATTAACATCGCCCCCCACCAACGTTTCATTTAACGTTCTGCCTTTCGTAATGTGTCAGGACGAGAAGACGTAAGAGGGAAGATTCCAAACGTATGAGGGTTTCAGGGAGGAGGAAAATAGGAGGAAAAGATTCGTAAGGTCTCCGATAGTGTCACGAGATGGTCCGCGCACACATCTGCAGAGATTGCGTTTGCCAAGATTGGCAAGCATGGCTGATGACACAGAAAGGTGTGGGACGTGTCACCCTCCTCGTTTTTTCGTATTTTTTTCCTTCCTTCACAAGTGTCCCACGATAACCTGCTAGCTAGCTCATTTCTTGGTTTTCTATACATGTTCAGATGGGCACATACACATTTGTATGTGTGTCGTGTGACATGATTTTTAGTGAGGCTGGCCAAAAGGGATCTTCCCTCTCTATTGATCGATCCTCGATCCGGGCTCGATGTCAAGAGGGTAGTTTCCATTATGCTCTTGATATTTACGGCTTCGTTCCTCCCTCTTGACGTGAACGCTAATTAAAATCTATGATTAACTGATGGTTCTCCTGATTGGATACGATAATTAACACTCTTTTCCACTCGCTACTTCTTTCTCTCTCATTGCTTCCTCGCCTCTAGGATATGCAGTTTTCTGATTATTTTGGTTTATATCTCCGTTACGATTCGTTGTCGCAGGAATCCTTCGCTACCAGATAAACAATGTATCTCCGATAGTGAACTTTTCGCTACTGTACAGAGAATCATTGGTATCTTGTCATCAAATTTCTATATTTTTAATGTCAGACTTATTTGGTTTGAGTTCATTCAATGTCGATCGTGTTTCCGTCAAAATTTTCCAGCAAAACAATTGCTGAGAAATGGCCCAATTTTTTCCGTGTCTTCGAACTCGAGCTCAACACTTGGCATTGCATTTTACTTTCAATCACGCAGAATATAGTCGTACGGCTTGAGTTGTGAAATTATGGGAAAGCGTATTTCAAGCTGATCGTGATCGATGTAACGTGTGGTAAGAGAGAGAGAGAGAGAGTTACAAGATGAACTCGCTGGTTTCTACTTGATGGTTTTGGCGACGAGGTGTCCGTTGAGGTTACACGAACGAGGAAGAGGAATTGAGTTACCCTTGGGAGCACTCTCGTGTCGGCTGAATTGAGAACAGGGCCAGAGATTATCCGAGATATAGAACAGGAGATAGTAAGTTAGATAATAGAGCTCTTGTTCTATCTGGATGAAAGACATAGCTTCTGCTTTTTATCTCGCGGCCTCGCATCTTCTTGTAAATTCACGAAGTAATCGAGCCGAAAAAGTCATAATTCGTGAGCCTCTACCTCAAGTCTAAAAAATTTCTCCAAATGATTTTCATAGAAACACTTGTGAAAAGGAAAAAGAACGCAGAAACGTATTTTTTTGACTGTAAAAGTTTTGTTTGCAAACGTTAAGAGACTTTTTTTCCAATCTTGTCCCTAATTTCAAATACAGCCATTTTTTTTTGTTTATCGTATTGAATTTCGCTTTCCGTTTTTCGCAAGCACAAAGTTTCTTGTTTGTGGATCTCAAAAGGAAAAGCACGTACCTACTATCATTCGATGCGTATAATCGATTGATCGAAAAGCAAACGTAGCCATAGCTGCGGAACTTCTCTCACGTCGTTTTCTTCGTCGTTCATTCTTCTCGCGAGACACACAACTTTTTTTCACACCAGTCTTGGTGTTGTGTCACAGGGTGATGGATTGTTGGGTCAGTGACAGGATCGTCAATCAAGATTCTCTCCTTGCCGAAACGCATATAGCGCGGAAATGAAAAGATAAAAGTATAAAAACAAACAGCAGCGAAGAGCAATCTCGGCGCGAACTCTCCAATGTACGACCACATATAAATATGTATCCCTCTACATATATACGAGTTATCGTGTTAAAAAAAACCTTGATACGCATTTTCTTTATTCGAGACGACGAAGTGGCGAAAAATGTAGCGTCCCCTCATCCCATAGCGTGGATAAACGTCTTCGCGTTACAAAGAATGCGGGCAAAGTCTCCATGCAGTGAAGAAAAAAAAAATCTTTTTTTCTTGGCCCTGCGAGACCTCCGAACAAGCTCTGGTTGTCGTCCTCGTTCAATGCTCTCTCGTTCATTCCTCCCTTAATCGTATTTCGGTAAGGATCATAAATCTGAACGCCTGAATCGAGTGCACGAGGTCCTTCGTACTCCGTTCATCGCCTCGACTTTTCTTCTCCTTTTTTCTCTACTTCTCATTCTCTTTTTCCATCACACATGCTTAAGGGATACAATATAGAATAGAAAAAGTGTGACAAGGATGGAGATCGCGTGCTCAGCTGCTTAATGTACCAGAGGGATTTAGTGCCTCTGCTATTTAATGCCATGTTTTTTTCCTCTTCTCTCGCACTGCTCTAGCCAGTTTGAGGGTGTGTTAATAATAATATTTGTTGGAATATACGCTGGATCAACGAAAAGCAAGTGAGTTATAACTAACAGAAGAAAGATGAACGATGATTCACGTTGCCATAGTCTTTCGAAGGAGATGATTCGTAAATAATTGATATTATTTCGTTATCAGAGTTTAGCTGCCAGTCTAGCCAGTTAAATAATTAGACGTAAAAATCGTATTTTCGCATGTCATTATGATTGTATATCAATGATGAAACATTTAGCCTTCGTACTGTGTAATTAATTATTCAACGAACGGAATATTCATACAAATTATTCAATCATTTGCATAGATATTTTTTCCACAATGCTCATATCGATACTCAATTATTTCTCGTGTATACGTGAATATAATTTTCTTTTCGCAGAGAAAAAATAATGCACTTTTTTGTGGCTCTGTGTGCATGTGATCACTTTTTCATTTAGAACTGTCGAATTGATCGAAACAATCCTTTCCCAAGCAGAAACCTCACGAAGTTTTGATTTGAGCTTTTTTTTCAAAATCGAAACATCAATCGTGTTACTCAGTGACTCGATTTTTCGTGAGGAAACGTGAGATAGAGGGAAAGAGCGATCTCGCCGGTAGAATTAATAGGACTGCTTCGAATATCGGAAATAGCCATGAGGCGATGCAATGCTTCCCATGAGATTCATGGGAAATCTAATGATTTCCCTCTGTGTAGTCCATTTTCCATAACTTCATGATAGATCATCAACAGAAACGTTAGTGAAAAATGTTTTGCAAACATTGCCAATGCAACAGAATAAACTGAACACTGATATGGGAGGGAAAAAAAACAAATATGGCCTATAATGTACGTCGTTGATGAAACGCGAAACGCCTGAAGCCATCTACAGCATCCGCAATCCGTGGCATGTACCAGTATACGGTTGAATTGTACAGCGATGTTTTCCTCCAATTTCGCCCAAACAAACATTCTGTTATAGATTTGTTCGTGCAACCCCTTCTCCTCTTCCCTCGCCCTTCTCTTTTTGTAGTTTCCTTGCTTTTCCCCATTCTGTCTACTTGCATTACCTCGTCATTATATAATGGTGGGACTTTCGTTGAGCAGAAAATGTGAGTTACCTTCATGATTGACGAGGCACGTACAAAAACGACAAATTTTTCCATGGAATAACATGGAAAATATTTTAATGTAAACGTTGATCTGTCTACGGGAAATGTCGTTTTTCGTCGGAGTAAAAATCATGCATATCCCTCAAAAAGAACGATCCCCTTGGTAGTAAAATTACAACCATTAAAAATCAAGAGACCATTATCGTCAGAGATCCCAATTCTTCGATGTTCCTTCTTTTCCTACGCTTTGTACGTGTTTATTACCGCTTTTATTGCAATTGCTCGATGGTTGTCTTGACAATGGCTAGTTTCCTGGCTCGATGTCCATTCACTCTTTGTTTTTTTTATCTCGCTTGGATTTATCCTCTTTTTCTGTCTCCTTCTCGCTGTCTCCCCTCCCATTCCAATTTCTCTCGGCTCATGATAAAAATTGACAGAGCAAAGCGAAATGCGGGACTGTTTCTCGATGTTTCAACAGGACATCGTGAAGTAGTCTCTCCCCATCGTCATTCCCTACAGTCGCGTCAGGTCTATTCACACTTTGCTCTGGATCACTTCATTTTACTCTGAATGGGGATACGGACGATTTTTTGTTCGTGGAAACAATCATGACGATCGGATCGTTTTTTGTTTGATTGTTACATTGATTTTATTTTTAAGGAATTTGCATAACATTCCGCTACAGTATCATTTATAAAAAAAAGACTGTGATTGTTGATTTTGTTTACTTTCAAAAAACGATTCAACACTAAATTTTGTCGGAAGCCAATAGCACATGTGAGATTATCGATTATTCGATTCTTAGTAAAACATGAAATGACTTTCGGGAAATGTTTGTCGCCGTCGTCGTCGTCGACAGACAAAAGCACGTCAATGTGAACGAGGTTTGCGTTCCGCCCCCTGTCCATACCGAAAACCTCCCTCTTCGAAGTAATTGATAGGGGCGGTGTGTGCTCGCCGCCCGCAACTATACAGACGTACTTGAGTGAATGACATTGTGTGCAGTCGTTCGTTCTTCCTTCCACCCTATAATCTCTATTCTTTGTCTTTATGGCCACATATATATCACTTGTAAGTGAAGCCTTTTACTGCCAGCACGTTTATTTCACCCTCCATGATCGTGCAGTCATCGAAAGATTTCGTCCATTCCAAAGATTCTCTCTTCAAAGCTCATGCATCAAAACAACTGCAACATTTTTTCGATTATTATACCAAACTCTAATTTTGTTCTATAAACAAAAGTAAATTAGTTTGTGCTTTTTTGCACACTTCCTTTGAGCATTAAAAACATATGCGTCAAAGCTCTATTTAGCCGGAATTTTGGATAATGGACTTGATTCCTCTGCAGAAGATCCGTTCAAATCGGCTCGGTGGTTTTCGCGTAAGAGACCTAAGGATCCTTTTTCTTTGAAATGAATGTCTGTAATTCACATCCTTCAATCGATGTGAAAAACGGAATAAATCGTTCTGCCATTAAATTAGGAGAGCATTGAAATCATTTCAATCAGCACACGCTGTATATTTGATTTCCTCTTTAAGCTCCTCACGAGAAGATTGGCCATGAACCTTCGCGCTCTTACGATTCTTCTTCTCCTTAACGTTGTCTTTCTCTCTGCTTGGTTTTTCAGATTGATAATATGTGTATATACATTACTCTCTCTTGCTCTGAATGGTCCTATAGCAAAACGTTTCGCGGCAAAGCGCATTACCTCTTCAGCCCCTTAATTGACTATAAGCGTTAGTTTTATTTCATCGCAAAGCAGTGCAAAATGAGAAGCTCAAAACGAGGTTGCTGAGGACGTAAGTATGAGAAGGCTCACTTCTTGCGCGCGCCAGAGAGAAAGAGAACGCAAGAAAGAAAGACTAAGAGCTGTGAGAAGCGGTAAAAGGAGAAGAGGGCGTGGAATATAAGTACATGGATAGAAAAAAAAGGAACGAGAAAAAAATGAGAGTAATAAAAAAAACCATGAAAAACGGAAGCTTCGTCGTGTAGGTTTTTCCGGGGATAACGAGTGCAGCTTTTTTTTCCGAGTCCCTTTTCTCCCTCCACCTCGTTCTTCTTCTTCGTACGCATCGTTGAAGAGATTTATAAGCCGCTGGGTCAGCTCATTTCCTATCGTTTTATGAATATATTCACTGTTCTCCTTCATCATCCACGCGAGTCTCTTTCCAGAGTGTCGTCAATCTTTCGTAACCCTCGATATACATTTATAGAGGATTTTTGTTGATCCAAGCCGGAGTTTGCATGGAAATATATCTCACGAGTAATAACGGATGAACGGTAACTTTGCAGTAAATTATTTTGAATATGTAGATTATAACACATCGATAACTGTCAATAACATATAATCAATCAATTGGCCTACTTGGAAGAATATTCATAGATTGAATGAATGTGTACCATGATATATGTCATTATCAGGTTATTGAACGAACAAAAATTTGTCATTGAAGCTCTCGATGAAATACAGTAATGATGTCAACACGGTCTATGGTAAAATGTTTTCAGTGTATTTTTATTCGCACTGGGACGGAATTGTTTTCCCCGGTTTATTCGATGAAAGCAGCATTGGAAGCGTAATCGATTTACCGGAAAGGTGGAGCGAATTCTATGCAATTTACGAATTAAACTATTTTAATCACGTCACTGTCGAGAAAGCAGAGAATCGCAGAGCAAAAAAATCCAAAATGTGTGTTCATAATTGGAGACTCCAGTGGCAGAGAAAAATAAATAAACGATAGAAACGAGATATTCGTTGGTTCGTAAAGGGAGGATATTTTTTCCTTCGCAAAAGAGCCGACAACCCCGTTATTCCCCGACTCGGTCGAGATAGAGAAGTTTTTTTTCGACGTCCTCTTTTCAAGAGACTTCGTGTCCTGCTCAATTATGTACACTTCGCAATTCCTCGAGCTGGCGGGAGGTGCTTTATTTTATATTACGTGTGTCTGTGTCTGTATATAAAACACAGTAGCAAAAGTTGAGGCGCCAATATAAACACGGGAAAAAGATGGAGAGAGAGAGAGAGAGAGAGAGAGAGAGAGAGAGAGAGAGAGAGAGAGAGCCACGATGCCGCGAGAACTAGACAGATTGGAATTTTCCGCGAGACGTCCAAAGCTAAGGATAATCCGTCAAAGTAAAAATCTTCCATCTGGCGTTGTCTCATTATAAATAAATAAAAAAAAACCGCATCCTATCTTGGGGAAAATTCTGTCGACATTTTTTATTCGAACCATCGCAATTTTTCATAGTTCTTAAATTTTTAACGCAATCTTGATCCAATTTTGATAAATAATAATTACGTTTTTATATTTAGACGAATAATCGAAATTTTTGGACCCGGTCCGATCGCAGCTCTCAAGAAATCCTTTTGATTGTTTTCTCATATGGACAGCTCGCCGCGAGATAATCGAGCGAAACAAACTAAGTTATATGTAGACACAGAAGTGTTGGAAGTTCTTTTGAGTTTGTGAATGCTTCTCATCCATGAAATGGCACAACTGACAATCTGTATCGCAATTAGTGATGCGAATAGCCCCGTTTTGATCGTCGTGTGACACAAAGTTTGACAATAAAATGGCAAACTCCAAGTGGGCATCTGCTGTAATACGAAAAGCCCCAACGAGATGGAACCTTCTGGAGCAGGAAGAGAGAGAGTGAGGAAAGTCTGCAGTAATGGCTCTAGTAGAGAAAGGACATGGTCGAATACACGCGGAGAGAGTCGAAGAGGGCGTTAACAGAGACGTCTAGCTTGGATTTTATTCAGTTATATACGGCGAGAGAAATAAAAGAGAAAGAGTCAGATAGCCAAAGAGAAAGAGAGAGAGAGAGAGAGAGAGAGAAAGAGAAAGAGAGAGAGAGAGGAACAGAAACATCGACGAAGGTGGAAGGCGAAAACTCGCCTGGGAATATTGCTAACGGACAGGCGAAGGAAGCAAGAAGTCATCCAAGCCGGAAGGCAGGAACACACATAGACAGAGGCCATTCTGAGCTTTTACCATTTCACAAACGGTCCTAAACGTACACAGCCGTTGTAGTGTACCAAGTGGATGACACGGAGACACAATATACCAATGGACAGTCAACTGACAGAGAAAGGAATGACAGAGCGAGAGCAGCAATCCGACAGAGATAGAAATTCAACGACTATGTCGACGAAGAACGTCGAGAGGGCGAACGGTTGAGCGCGTCGTCGAGCGCATTATTAAAGGAATCCGTCTGTCTGAGTATTTCCGCGACACAATTAAGCGCTTCACGGTGACCGTGAGTGAGAAAGAGGAATGAAAGAGGCTGACGAGCATAGCATCGGTAGAGCGAAGCACCAAGTTGAAGACACGAGAAGCTGAAAAAAGAGAGAAACGCTTCAAATGATACCGCTAAGGCCGTCGTCGTTCGCTCTCCTTTTTACTCTCTCTTTCCGAACTAGTATCTTGATCCTTTAACCACTAGCAACGGTCCATGTCAAAGAGTACAAACTTCCAATCTTTCCATGTATCTGTTGCAACCCATCAACTGAATGTAACCCTTGACAAAGGGAAAAGCTACTTTTCTCTACGGGCGAAACGTCCGGTATCGGAAAATCCTGACAAACGTCAATTTGGATAAAACATTACATCAACCAGAACGCAATTTTTATTTCTCAATTCTTATGATTAAAACATAGCCAATTTAACAAATTCCAAATCACAAATACGACGTTCGCTGATGTATTCTATAAAAAAAAAAAAAACGCTTTCTAATCTCCTTAAAGTCTTTCACCACATTTCGAAGGTTAGATTACAGCGAAAGATATCGAGTCCTCCGTATCCTCGAGCAGCTGTCCTTGAAAATTGAAAAAGATTGAGGAACAGTGTCTCGCTATTGAGTCGCTTTTGTACGATATCCGGAAACGTATTCTGCAGACATCCGTTACGTCGAGAATTTTCGAGTATTCGAGTCCTTCCAAAAGATCGTCGAAGCTCGGGCAGTCAGCACCGCTGGAGTCTACTTAAGATATGCTGCTATAGCACGCAGCTGCAAGCACAATCGTTTGGTTATTCGATTATACGATTTAGTTTCTCGCTCTATACTTCGTCTCAGGGTCCCTTTCTTTCTATTCATTTGCTCACTCCTTGTCTTATTCTTCGTTCCTATATCTGTGTTTGGAGCCATGCTAATATCCGCAGACGCGATTGCAGGCAGCAACAGGAGCCTTCAGGCCGAGACGATGAGACTATATAAGAGAATGAAGTACGAGAAGACGAGAATTAGTCGAAGGGGAGAATTTTGTTCTCGACATCAAGAGCATTTGAGAATCCTTCCTGAAACGTTCATTATTCTTACTTGCCGTGTAGACACTACTGCTTTTCATCTTTTTCGGCTCATCCCGAGTACCTTAATACTATGTACATAAGCATAAGACCGCAGTTACTTTTTCTGTCGAATTGGAGACAGGAAACAAAAAAAAATCCATCAAGACAAATCTCTCTGATTCCAACGCACCCGGCAATGCCCGAAGGTTCGCGTCTTTTTTTCAGTCAGCAGTCTCCATTCAAAATATAGGAACGTAGCTCGTGACATGATTGTTGATCATTAGCCGCGTTATTATCTCGTTTCCATTTTTTATTCATGCACTGCGCAATCATTGATAAGAACGTTGAAGGTGGAGAGGTACTTAAGCTCAAACGGATTAAACCATTCGTGTTTAATCCTTGATAAAAGTCCAATTACTTTGACCCTCGCTCACCGACATGGAAATTAAAAAATCTTCTTTCCACCAACATCGAATAAATTCTTTTCAAAGATCCCTGAAAGAATTCTGTTCAGCAAAGTTTATGAATCTTTCATTTCTCTCGAATGTTTTCTCATATCTTGATGGCCAGATGTTGGAAATTATGAATTATATGACACAAGATGAAACTGTTCTTGTCGAGCAAACTTTGTGACACGTACATTTTCATAAATAAAGACGTAACTGAACGGTTTGAGTGACCAGCAGTTTATTCCGGTCTTATTTCTCTTCAATAGCTGAAATTCGGTTGGACATGTCATGCACGTGTTGTTCTTTCGAGGACAGGGTTCCATAGACACAATGCAAACATACAAGGCTTTTGTCTTTTGCTTCGGTGTTTACACTGAAGGATATGCTGTTCGTACTCTGTCTCCTCATTCTCTCTGTGACCATCTTCTCCGGAAGATTACACAGTATCCTTGGATAGGAAAATTCAATGTTTGTTTCGTGGTATTACGTTGTAAACGTTCTGTGTCCGGCAGACACTGAAAAATAGAAAAAAAATGGTTGTAAAAAGTGGAATTGTCCTTTAAGTTCTCGCTACTCGATAGATTGGAGTCACGTCGGTCACGATTTCTGTATTCCTTCGTGAGTCTCCACTAAATTAGTTTGATCGACAGCTGCATCAATTCTGGTGAGGTCGAAACTTGACAATGTTCTTATGAGGGAAAAATTATAAAGTTTATAAACTTTATAAACAGAAGTTCTATATTTTATGACGTGAACGAGATGTTTGACAGTTTTGCATGAAACGTTTTATATATATACGTAGATTTGTGAGTACGCACATTTATAGGGTTGCGAGTGGGCTCTAAGAGAGTCCGTGGCATCATCGTGTAGCGGTAGCATCAACGTAATTGGACGCCGACAGATCCAACGTCGTGCGTTTCGCTTCGTGTTCGTTGTTGAACATCAGCAGCTCTTCTCATCGCTACTTTCGTCTACATATATGTTTGTATTCATATATACACACATGTTTATCTTGAATGCTCTTCCATTTACTAATTACTATAATGACGTTCGTAGTTGAGAATTATTCATGGGAACGATGACCCTGAGCCATGGACTATCTCTCTGATGCTCCTCTGAGGTTCCACACATTTACTTTGAGCAATGTTCGTTTATATATACCCACGTAAAAAATGCGTTCTCGTTCGTAAATATACTTTTCTCAATACTTGCTGCTCCATTAACCATCATGAGGTAGGACCTTGAAAGTATTGATCCCAAGATCGCCGCGTTGCATTAACCATTAACCAGACATTTATTTATTTTCTTCATTGGCAAAGAAACGTTTCGTGAAATACTCGACAACGATGCTTGTTGATTGATCCAACAGCAAGCTAGTTTATTCGGATCTCCCATCACGTTTCAATAGTTTCTTTATGTTTCATTTTACTCAATCAGGATTTTCATAAAAATCAATCGATGGATAGCGCAGGCCGGATGTTCCCGATCGATCATTAGTCTTTCTGAGGAAAACATGATTATCTCTATTTTTTAGCTTGACAATCCATGCTTCACATGCATTTTGATACGACCCTGAAATTTTCGAAATTATTTTATGGCTCCGTGAAGATGAGCGGTTATTAGGATGCTTCGAATTGAAAATGTCTGAATATCGATATTTTTCTATGAGAAGAGAATATCGGGGAATTTTTTTGTCCGAACTAATGAGGACCGAAGGTCCCGAGGACAGGTAGCGAGAAAAAGGGGATGAATGGGGTGTACGCTGTATCAGAGGGAGAAAAAAGAGAGCGAGAGAGAGAGAGAGAGAGAGAGAGAGAGAGAGAGAGAGATGAGAAAAATAGGGAGGGAAATAAGAGGGGCAGGGAGAGGAGAGAAGGCGAACGAGATTCGAGTACCAGGAGGCACATCAGAGTACCAGCAAAATAAGAGGGAGACTCGAGTGGCTTCGTAATAACATGATGGTAATTGGACGAGAGCGGCCCACATCCTAATTAGCCGGAATGATGACGTTAAAAGACCACTGTTATTTTCAATTAGCCGCGATGATCGATACGCGAACGCCTTCTCTCTCTCTCTCTCTCACACTTTCGTAATCCCAGCTGCGGTCACTCGAGATAACTCTTTTTCTCTTCTCCCTCCATTTCCAACTTAATCTCACCAAACTTTTGACACCTCCATGATATCGAGTTGAATCAGAATTCTTTTTCCTCCGAGGATCACTATTTCCGAATGTAATTTCAAAATGTAAAAAAAGTAAGCAGAAGTATCCGTTGAACAGGAATATTTTTTCTCAATGCGCAAACTGAGATTTTGTCTAATTCCGGAAATAATATGCCTAATAATAATAACATTTTTTTATCTCCCGATATTGGTGAACCGAATTCGAAAATACTCGAATTTTTGCATAGTAGGTGTTTCGGCTCGTCCCATAGATTATCGATATCTACCCGCCAGCGATATTTCACCTTTATTCAAAATTTGATGTACGATTATCGTCCCAGATGTGGATCCCCGGGGTGCTGCGTATATATTTATCTGCGTCGAAAAAAAAAAAAAAACAAAAAACATTAAAAAGGAAAGAGACAAAATACCACAGACGTATTCGAGTTGGACCGATACACTGGATGTATGTACGTTATTGGAAATACATGCATGTATCGTACATAATTGCACATATATGCATGCAATGTCTACAGTTATGTGCTGTGCATGCATGGGTTACGTGCTGCCGGTATATCCATCGGATAGACATGTACCTTGAATCCAATGGCCACGATTGATTTTCGCGAGGTGAAAACAGAACCAAAAAATCTGTTCTATGTACGCGTTTGACCCATGTAACGATATAAATATTCGTACAGGACTTTTTGTCCTATTTTCATGAGCAAAGTTTATATTCGAAATAGAAATTTTGTGTATACGTTCAAAATTCAACAAGGCATCAAGGTTGGTGTGAAAATGAATTAACGAATCGTTTGAAATTCGTGCTTGAATTTGAGGGTTTTGGTTTTCGTGAATCGATTTAGCATGGAATGGACGATATAAAGAGAGCCCTGTTTCGGAAAGTGTATGCGCTTCAGGTATATACGGTCTTCGGACATCTGGGAATAAAAGCTCGCGCCGGAGTTTTCCCTACCAAACACAAATCCAAGGTCCATTGAACGGGGGCCAACACTAGCTCTCGGTATATCCCATGAGCTACGTTTTCATAGTGAGAGCGCGCGAGAGGGCAAGAGAGAGAATGATAGGAGAGGAGGAAT
The DNA here is from genome assembly GCA_963921915.1 of Hyposoter dolosus. NCBI lineage: Eukaryota > Metazoa > Arthropoda > Insecta > Hymenoptera > Ichneumonidae > Hyposoter > Hyposoter dolosus. The sequence continues at coordinate 11,627,092 of OY998130.1, read as the reverse complement.
CGAAGCTTCGGTGTTAGCAGAGAGTGCTGCAAGCTGCAAGCCGTGCTCGGCCATTAAACGAGATCCTATGCCGCTATAGGTGCATGCTCTCTCGTGCCCGTTGGCTCAGTATAAAGGGGCGCAGAGAGGGGCGAATTTTTTGAGGATCGTTTGGAAGAATTGGGAACGGATAATCGAGCCGTCCTCGACGTTTCGATCTCTTGCATTCTTCCGCTATCTCCTCCCCTCAGCATCCGCGTCAACATAGCTATGATATACAACAGAAAAGTGCGATCGACCATTTGTTTTGTTCGCGACCTCTTCTCTCACTCCTTTTTTTCCATGACACGGACGGCAGTGTCGTTCGTCACAATCTCACTGAAAAGTGCTCGACCATTTTCGTACTAAAACGTTAATATGTCGCGGCAATGATGCGATAAGCGCGGGAACACTTGCATTTCAATTACGCTCGTATGCAATTACGTAAAATATTGAAAATTTTCTCTGGATCGTTTGTTCTGAAATAGAGATTACTTTTCTTTTTATTCGATTTTATCCAGAATGTTACGCCACCATAATGTCTGGAGGACGTTCCATAGTTGAACTTAAATGCTCGGGAAAGGACGTTTCGAGGGGCAGTATCTCGCAGTATCGTAAAATCCGAGTAATAATTTGCAGCTGGTGGACACACGAGGAAGAGGTGCGAGAGAGGGTTCGCTCGCTGTAAACCTCAAAATTAATATTCGCGGTTGGCCCCGCTCTGGTCAACCACTAAATACTCGTGCTACGCAAAACCCGAGATAAATAGACGCAATTAAATTTAGCCGGAAATGCTAAACGAATGAGAGATACAGCGACGGAAAAGCAGCGAGGGAGAGAGAAAGGGAGAGAGAGGAAGAGAGAGAGCAAAAGAGAAAAAAGTAAAAAACCTTGTCACCAGATAAGCGGGAGGGTTGTGGCAATGGAACGCTCTTCGTCCTGGTCAGAAGCTTGCGCACACTCTCGTAACATTTCTAGCTCGAGCCCTCGTACAACACCGACAAATATTTATGGCTTACGTTGAGATAACCCCCTTGCGAATCCTCTACCTCTCGTGTGAAATTAGCTCTTCGTGGCACTCTCCAAGCCACATATATCCTACGAATATTCCATCTCCTCCACCATTCCCAAATCCGGTTGAATCGAGGACCCGAAATTGTTCAATTTGCGTGCACTCTCCTAGCTTATCTTTAAATAAATCGTTAATAATGTCCCACAAATGTTGTCCCTTCAAAACGCCAACAAATTCTCACCACAGTTGCCCCCAAAATGATTTTAAATAACAAATAATTGTGTAGTGTCGTTTATTTTGCTCATTTAAGCGAATCTACTGCGCTGATAAGTTTTGTAGATAAGCGAATAACTCAAAATACCTCCAGGTGGTTAGATCCATTTTTATCAAAATTTTCAACAAACATTTTGTTTAGACATGCAACATTATAAGTGGTCCGCAGATTTTTTTCGTGGTTTCTTATACGTCGATTTATACAAACTTACAGAATTGTTGATTCTGCGTCGTCTCGTCGATTGTCATAACGATGAATTTGGTTTCAGAATCGTTCTAAAAAACTTTCCTATCATAAATCCTTTTGCAAACAATCCATGAATGGCTTGATAATTGTTTTGCCGTCATGCGGGAGTTCTGCAGAGACGAAACTTTTGTTACAAGTATAATTGTGATTCTCCATTTTCAAAGGTTACTAGTATAACTGAAATACATTTATCGTAATCTAGCTCTCATATGTGAGCGAACATACGAATTATATGCGGTTCATATACATGGTTGGAAAACCTGGCAAGCCGGAGTAAATGGAAACGAGTGTTTAACGAGTTTCTTGGGCAGTTTTGGCTTCATTTCCTTCCTTCGTAAAGCTCTGAAACCCAGAAATCTGTATGGGAGCTTCCACCCTCGTTTCCCCATGCCATACACGCGCTCACACGCCATTAAAGCGTGTTGCGAATTTCTCGGGAGTATGCGCCGAGCTCAATACTCAACCTACACCGAAAAGGTTCTTTTTCCCCTGCTTGAAAGGCCGATATAGGATGCCAGTACGGTGGATGCGAAAAGAAATGCTTTTTCTACGTCAGCGATGAAAGTTTTAAATAGCTCGAAAAAAACACCAACTATGGAATCGTTCACAACGTCAACATCAGACGGATGAATCAACTCTCAATTTTCACACCTGTTCAATTTTTTCCAAATTATTAAAATTTCTTCCGATCATTTTCAAACCATTTTCTCGTAATTATTTGCTACATCAAAATCTGAAGAATCCTTTTTCGAATTCTAAGAATTTATAGGGATTGAATATTCTCCTTTTAAAAATTTGTATCGTCCGTTACTCGGTGCACTATCATTCAAAAAATCTCGTGTTCGGATTCGAGAATCTTAAACTCTGAAATTGGATGAATTTTTCATGGGCTCTTCAATAATGTTGTTATGGGAATATGAAAGAATCCCAAACTGACAGGCAATCGATACCAAACTCTAGACACAAACATAAATCCATGTTCATAGTGTCAAGACCCTCTCGTACTTACCGCACACCTACACAAGCAAGAGCAAGATGTCGTATACACAGTGCATACTTATGCCACGACGTCTAAGGAAGGTTTGAGGCCACTTCGTGGTAGGGAAATAGCCCGAAGGGTTTCGGTGTGCTCTACTCGTGAAAACTTGGCCTAAACCATCGGGGCCACTACATACTTACATGCATACCTGCCAACTTACAGAAACAGCTACACGTACACACACACACACACACGTATATATGTTTATACGTCACAACCTTACATTAATGTTTACTATCACGAATAGGTGAAAAGTCAAGGAGGAGGATCTAGCATGCACGCGATCGGTTTGGCTCGTGGTTTGGGTAACTTTCTACATACATATTGGGGATAGAGAGATGCTGGAGCAGTAAATATTTACCTGGAGCTCGGCTGAATGGCCGATGAATAAATTTCTTACCTGAATTGCTCGACATGTTCACCCTCTGCCCCTCTAAACCATGAAACGTCTCGTATATGCATATATGTATATCATCTATACACAAGAGGGTAGTTTGGGTTATAAGGCAACGAGAGTTTACGCCCGAGAAGTTAGCCGAGGGTTGGGGCAACGATTGCGTTAGGGAAAAGGAGAGAGAGAAAGAGGCAAACCCGCGTGCGCTTTTCAGAGCATACCCAAAGCGGTTTAGACTTTACCACGCCTCTTTCGCGTCTTCTCTCGTGTATGTTCTTATCCAACCCCTACTCTCTCTCTCTCTCATTCTCATCCACTATACCCCCTTCTTCCCTTTTCGCTCATCTCACCGATGTGGTTTCGCGAAAGGGGTGGTTTTCCGTAAACAGACCCACAGTCACTTCGGTGGGCTTCTCGCACATCCTCTCCTTTCTCTCCTCATTCGTTCCCGATTTCTAAGGGACGCTATTTATGCACATGCATGGGTATTCAGCTTACATCCTATACCAAAGCATACCGTAAATTTACTGTATCGCGTATCGAAACCATGCTTTCTAAATTTTGCGTAAACATGTAATGATCTCGCATGTAGAATTTTCCGAATATTTAAAATTTGGTCGAGAGATTAGAACTAATGGAACAAGTTACGGAAAATCACACTTTTCACTTCGTGGATATTTTAATCATTCGTCACCGACACTCAAATCTTCGATGTGTAGGTAGTGAAGATTTTTTTATTCACGCCGTTCATATTTGAAACATAATTCCAAAACTGATGAAAACTTGAAACAGTCCACTCAGGATAATTTTACTTTCTTGCTATAAAAAAATATTAAATTTGATTTTTGGTACAAGTTCGATGTTTGCTGGATCAGACACGTAGTTTTTATCGGTTCGGCACATGTGTCTATTGATCAAGAACATAAGCTTAGGTCGTAGAGAAATGAGGAGAAAGTCTTGGCATCTTTTCCCCTTTCATTTTCAACCCTCTCGCTCCTTTGCTTCGTCGTTGCTCGAGGGAGTGAGCAGATGGCTGCAAAGGCCTCAATAGAGGGACGAGTGCGGGGAGAAGAGAGAGGGTACTCTCAGCATTATCATCGTTGTTCCCACACGCATACACAGCGAGTCCTCCTAACAGCAGCTCTAACAGGGCGACGTGTTAATGCTTCGGTGAGTACGGAGAGCAAGTCGTACGACAGAAAGAGAGAGAGAGAGAGAGAGAGTGAGACAGGGAAGAAGAAGAAAGAGTAGAAAGGAGGGAGATAGGAAAGCCGAAAAGGCATTGGGACAGAGGGCGTCTTTTAGGCGATGCCGACATGACGGCAGAAATGCCCCACCCCCCTCTCTCTCTCCTCGAAAGGGATGCTTTCCATTGTGTTTTCACCGCAAGAAATCTACACCAGTACCAAACGTACATCCTCCGCTTTTTTGTAATATCTCTTCACCTTCTCACTGCTTTGCGTTGCTCTCTCATTTTTATTCCTTATTTTTTTCTCTCTTCTGATCATTTTCCCTTCTTCCGTTTGGCAAGATTTCTCTCTTCGTCATCGAACCCATGGTGAGAGGGCTTAACCTGGACTACATACCCGATGCTCAAATTTTCCCTCACAAATTTCAGCAATCTTGAAGCCTTTCTTCTGATTCTCTCGTTCGCTTCAAGCATCAATCACATTTCCTTTGCACTCACGCTTGAATACCCCCCTTAATCCCTGCACCCCAGTTTCAACTTTGTTTCATGGCCCACCAACTCGTTTTGTCTGGTCTCTTCGCACATCGACATCAAATTCTCAGGTGATTTAACGACGCAGTCTTAATACAGAGCTTTTTGATGCTGTGACTGAAATTATTCCAATTTTATAGGGTCTTGAAAAACTGCTCATGACAGATGATTGCAAGATGTTTTTTTTTTCCAACGTTGCATAACAGTTTTCAATTAAAAATCTGACGTTGAGACGAGAGTGAAGATTCTACATGTCATGACGTAGAATAGGGTTTGAACAACTGGAAAATGAAACTTCTTTTCATCATCCTTTCTTCACCAATTCCGACAAGTTTTTAATTTAAAATTAATTTCATTCTGGATTACGTTTGTCAGATAATAGAAGAAAATTAATATTTTCCTAAACGTTTGTTATTCCTTCCTGGTTTATCCAAAGCTTTTTATTAAATCCTTTGAATAAACGCTCACGTTTAACCGCCGCTGTGTTGGACTCTCGCGCACTTTCCCCATCCATCGCTTATTATCATTCCTATTAAGAATGACTGTTTCACTTAATTAAACTGTCCGACGGGATTTGCAAAGAGATTATTATTACCGCTACCGTATGGCACGAAAGAGAGCGAGAGATGGAGAGATTGAGTTAGAAAAGCGAAGAGAGAGAGAGAGAGAGAGAGAGAGAGAGAGAGAGAGAGAGAGAGAGAGAGAGAGAGAGAGAGAGAGAGACAGAGAGAGAGAGCGCAGGCGAGGAACCCTCTCACCCTGTTCAGAGAGAAATGAGCTTCTGGTCGCTAATTAGTAAACGTCCTGGATTATATTGTTCGGTATTGGTATTACTATGATCTCACTGATGTAATGTGTATGGTTCCTGGTTTTGCAGCGAATATTCCTGGTTATAACGACCTCAATGTTCCGATACAACCCATGGCTTAATGTATGTATTAGTATTAATTATATCAACGTGTATGCCTATGTAAATATACATGTCTATGTATATTTATTCGAGAGAATATTGCAGGTGGGTAACTCTCAATATAATGGCAGCTCCAGGAATTGTCTAGCGTTCTATGCTAATCATCAAATTCGACAATTCCAATTAAAACGGAAGTTCTCTAATTCCAGGACTTCCACTATCAGATAAATCTCGATTTTTATTTGCAATTTGTTCGCTGCGAACGAATATTCTCATCTTATTACCTTGGGAGTGTGAAGATGCAGATGACGATTTCATATTTTCTAGTCCAGGCAAAATAAAATGACATCGCGGCGTTAAAAAATGTTTGTTCGCCACAATTTCATATTCTTTGCTTTTTTCATAATTTTGCATAATTTGTACAATAATAGACATCCGTTCTTGTTTTATCAATTTCATAATATATTCATCCGGGCTTCTTCAATCTCCGGAAAACGTTTTTTTTTCCTCGTAGAATCTCGACCCTTGGAGCTAAACAGTATTTGTCATGTCGTAACTTCACTGATGTCTGATCATAATCGTATACTGTCTGCTGCTACTAGCTTATAACCACTAACGACACGAGTTCTCCTCCGGAAACGCTTTCCCAGCGTCGCAACGTCCCAATTGGCAATTACCATATTGAACACACTGTGCACCATCGTGTCTATATATTCATGTATTAAAATTTTCTTTTAAACATCAAAAGTCTACGTACGTATACAGACGTTGAGTTTTCGGTGCAAAAAATCAGGTCCATTTGACTTTCTCAATGTATAATTTTTTTCTGTTTGAGTCGAAGATTTGGGTTGAAACTTTCGAGGCTCCGACTGACATAATTCCAATCAAATAATGTTGTTACAGTTTTATCCATTCGGATCGAACGAGTTTATACGTTTTCAAATTCGGTCATTTTCTTTTGAAGCAAACGAGAATCGTTTATTGTAAATGCAGTTCGAATGTTTCTCGATGTATCGGTTTCTCGCCATGTGTCCATTCATTTCTAAATGTGTTCGGTTGAGCTTATGACGAAAATTCCCTTGGGAATATGAAGAGACATTATCTCGTGGGTAGGAATATCACGCTTCCTCTTTCCGCTCGAGGTTTACGTTGGAAAAAACAGAGAATCACATCGACACGAGTAAACATTATAATTAAAATACCAGCTGTACAAGGAGAAATGTCTGTCGCATGAAATTTAGTCCGATCATAAACGTGTACGCTTTAACCACTAATGATAGTAGTCGCATCAGGTCTCGACTACCCATAACCTGATCAATGTCTGACCACAGCTATGCAATAACCACTAAATGCTTCTCTCTATGAAACGTCAATAGTTTCATACGTTCGCGAGTCTCTCACTGTAGCATTTTCGATCATATTGGCAATTATCTCGTCAAGCACCAAGACCATTAGGAGTCTTGGCTGGGGATACTAAATTACAGGAGTGGGATTTTCTATAATCGAATTTGTAATCGAGGGAAATGACTTGGAGAAAAAAAAGGGAACTCGAATCGTTAGAAAATTGTGAAAAATATTGTGTCCGAGTCAAAGCTTCAGCAACATTGCATGATTTCGCGAGTTCTATAGCGCACGATACCGAAAATATTTGAAATTAAAAAAAAAAATAAAAAAAAACCAAAAATCATTCGTTTTATTTTAAAAACGATTTTTTGTGATTTCACGGAATTTAATTAACATTTTCACTGAAAAAAAAGGAAATTTGTAATACGGCTAATTCAAACGTGGCACTTCCGTAAAAAGACTGTGCCGCGGATCCAATATAAACGTCTGTTCATACGAGGCTAAGCTACAAACAAAAGTTTCAAGCTTCCGTTTTATCTTGAACGTTTTTTTTTTTTCAATCCCAATTGTCGATCGCTCTTGAATTCAATATCGTGTAAAGGAGACACCTAAAGCTCGCACATACAAACTGTGAAGTGCTCACGCGATGGGCTCATACGATTTAAAAGCTTTTTTTATATTTTTTTCGTCAAGCGTTTGACGGATTGTGTTCCACTCGAATTCGTCGAAATATTCTCGTGATTATCGAGCGAGCCTCCCGTTAATTAAAAAGCCCGGTGGACCAGCATTCACAGACCATATCACGTGTGTCGCACGAGAGTATCCACGAGGGTATTGATAATGGATGAGGAGCTTGCTTCAAACAGCACCAGAGCTTTTTGCATCGAGGACCCAGGAATTTATGACGAAACGGCTCTACGCCATAAAAACAATTAATGCGATTAACGATCATTTTCAAAAAATGTCTGCACTATAAATACTTCGATCTTAACTCGATGTATCGATAAGTTGACTCTTTTGAAAGAGACCAACCTGAATGATATTCAGACGACCTTAAGGGAAAGTTGAAAAAATGATGATCGAATTTTCTTGCATACGAGGAACGCATTTTCAAAGTAAAATGTAGAATTTCCATTTTTACTACGCAAAGAAAATTTGATCCTCTTTGTTGGATAAACAATTCGGATGTACAAAAGGAACTGAATTTTTTTGCAAACTCACTGGTCCCAGAGAGACAATTCTCGATTGTCGTGGAGAAAATTGGCTGAAGGGGACACGCAGCCATGAGAGGACAGCTAAAAGTTCAAAGTATAGAGCGGCTCATGTGCATATGGGATGACAAAAGGAAGCTGGAAAATCTGAGAACAAAGTATGAGCGAGAGGGTTCCGAAAAAGAGAAGTGTGCTAGCAGTATGAAGGGGGAAAGAAAGAGGAGGATGAAGGTCCGTCGAGTCCGGCAAAGTAACATTTTCGACGAACTCAATGCATACGTTAAAGCGCCGAGGCGTCTCATCCTCGATTGCGAATTCAATTTCAGCGAGACGAGTCTCTGGCGAGCGAGCTTCTCGCCACCGTTATCCACCCCCTTATACGTGTCACCCCGTCGTGAGGGTGTATAGGACAAGCCGACGTCCGAAGATTGCGACTCCGCACGGATCGTTGAATATGAAATATGCACCGCTGATTGTTCGTGGTTTTTTTCTATCCAGCTATACAGAATTTTCTTCCATCCCATTTTTTTCTTGCCATTGTTTGCTTGCTGAAAAGTTTCAACGATATTTCTCGATTCTGTCAAATAATTTCTGAATTTTTTCAATCCAAGACTCGATGCCATCATCGAATCAATCAACTGGAATTCGTGTGTTACAATATTGTCTAGTTACTTGTCAGCATCTGTGCATTGCTACGGATAGGGCAGAAGCTGCAAGAGTTGGGGAAATGCATTAGCACCAAGTGCAAGGCCATCGGTTTGCATACGCGAATGTTCTCTGGATTTTTATTTTTTGATTTTCCAGTAAAAATATGTCATTAGTGCTTGCGTTTCAAAAGCAAGTATAAAACAGGAAATTTCGAAAGTTCGATATTCTGCACACAAACTCGTGTTCGTGGTTTGGAAGGTTTTGGAGTTTTGGTGGAGTGAGGAGGGAGTAGAAAAATGGTTCAAAGACCCCAATGGGGTGTATTATCCTGCATACCCTACTAAAGTGCTGCTCTCGAACTTTCTTGTGCACACATACATGCACGAGCATGCCAACAGACAGAAACTTCGGTAATGAATCGTTAATTTCGCGGGAGTTCCTAGAGATTTAAAAAACTCTCGAACTCTCGAAGGAAGCAGCTTTCGTCGTCACACGATGAAGAAAAGCGTGGAATAAGGCAGTGCATATGAAAAGGATAGAAAATGGATCACTGAAGGCCTTTCTCCAAACTTCCTTGCTGACGTTCGGAAATTCTTTTATTCGCGTTCTCCAAAGAACGCTGGAAGAAATCATTTTTCCGGGTTATGAAATAATTATTACATTTTCCATGAAGTCTGGATTCTGGGAATCCAAGCGTTAGCTGGAGAAAAATATGTTGCAAAATAGGCGAATTTACCGGTGGAACGATTTAATAAAAATTGTCACGGACGTTAACGCCGCTCGCGTAAACTCGAACGGTAAAAAGGAGGCAATGTTCAAGTAGTTTTTCGACGATTTCTTCATTTCTCCATTATTTTTCGACTCCTGAATATCTTACGGTTGTTGAAGTGATTAAAAAAAGCTTGGCTGTACTGGCCGAAGGGAGAATATATCTTGAAAGAGCACAATAATTAATTCACCCGCAGCCTATATATTTCTTTTCTTCGGTGGGGTTTCCACCGTAGACTTGTTACGGCTTAATTAATCGCAATAATTAAAAGGAAGGTGTGTATACGTTATGCGAACGTGGCCGGGAGGCAAAATTCGTCTCTTCTCTCTTTATCTCTCGCGTCATCGTCGTAGTCTTTCCGTCTTTTTTTTTTTATATATAACTATACGTCATTCGTTCGCTTTTACGCACAGTGTACGTTTGAATATGCAAACTGGTTAGTTTGCGAGGGTGGAGGAGGATTTCAGCTTTTGGTCCGTTATTGCCAGAAGGAAATGCCAAAAGGATTGAAATATAGATTCAACGAAAGGCAGGAAGGAAAACGTCGTGTGCCAGAAGGGGTTAAGACTATCTCTTATTTTCTGTTGTCGCTTTCGCAGATGCTACAAGCTTCAGAATTAGTGTATGCGGTCCGTCCTTGCTGCCCACTTAATTTTCAATACAGCGGCGGAATACACTCAGATTATCAGTGCTTACAAGCAGCGCGGGTTAACGAAGGATTGTTATTTTCCAGCAAAATCTCCGAATATCCAAATTCATGCAGAATTAATCATTCATTTTTGTCTTCAATTAAAAAATTCCAACGTGAGCCTCTGAACGATATTTTTAGTTGAATATTTTGGGGATCACGCGAACTATCACTGAGCTCAGTTTTCTACATATATTGCAATTTTTGTTGTTGTTCGTGCTCGAACGGTCATGATGAATCTTCTTGAAACGAAAGGTCTACTTGTTAGCGGTAATTGGCTTCGGAGTACAAGCTAAGACGAGCGTTATCTGGAAATTCGAGTTCGTGCAAAGCAGAAAAAGAGCATGAATCTCGTGTAAATATATGTTCTGCTGTAACTGAATACTTATGAGTGTTTACGTATTCTTGGTGCGTCAACTCGTTTGCTATTTACCTGGCGGATATAAGTTACAAGTCGAGTCTCCCTCGTGGAATATATCGGAGAGCAAAAGTCTCGGCGACGAGAGGGGTACTTTTGGAAGATTGTATAGAGAGAGCTGCTAGTAGGTTAGTTGGCTATGAAGTACGAGAGCTCCGGGACAACACGTGCCACGACGAAGAGAAGGCGAACCTTGAGGAAACTCGAGAAAGCATGATGGAACAGAACAGGCGGTTGTGGGGCTACGAGAGAGAAAGGCTGGAAGGAAGAGACCGAAGTGAGAGAGAAGGTGACGAAGGGTTGGGGCCGATCTTGGCGAAGAAACGTGCAGACTTGCAAAGGGTAGGTTACTGTACTGCGTCGCAAACATGGAATAACAAAAGCCCACGAACTCAACACTGTGTGCAAGTTCCGCATCAACCTCGCTTTTCATCCTCGTTTTCCCTCCCTCACTATTACCTACCCTCTGCAGTATCCTTTTTACTCCAAACCAGGAGAAACCGAATAAGAGGCAGGGAGCAAAAGCGAAAAAGAGACGAAAGACGAGAGAGGGAGAGAGAGCCCGAGCTCACCACCAAAACGCCGCAGTCTACCTCCAGTCTGCAGTCCTCGGTATCCCTTGGGGTGGCCCAGCTTTCGGGCACTTTTTTACCTTCTTTCCAACCCTTTCGGAGCTCTTACTTCTCCAATCTGCTTCCTCTTCCTCATTGTTCTGGTCTCGCATACCAATCGCCATTAAATCGTTTTGCGTATGGCACATGTAAAAAATTTTGTTAACGCAGACCATTCCGAGTGAGACAAAGAATAACAACAGATTTTTGTTCTCGCATCCGATAATATTAAAAATTATTTTACAAAGTCATAGAAAAAGACCAACAATATGGCAACAACCTATGGATAATTTGTAAACTTTTTAAAATTGTTTCCTCATACTGCATACCATTGAACTTGCATTCTTATTGAGTTAAAAACAAATTTGACTTTAATAAAATTACGCTGACCTTAATAATACTTTTTAGAGGGGATACTCGATTGAAGTTCAATTTTGTAATCGTTAAAAATATTCGATTGCTCGGGAGAGAAAGATCCAAAGAATTCGAATGAGAAAGAACGAGAGAAACGTTTTCGAATACTCACAATGGCTTTGTAAATTCATGATTATATGCTCTCTGCCATTATTGTAATTCTCTTGTACTACTTGAGATGAGAGCTCGTTTCTCCAGTACTCGCCCTTTCCACTTCATGCCAATCTTTCAATAACGACGACGGCGACGGCGACTCCTCAAAGTCCCTTAAAGAATTAATTTTAATGCGTTCCATTCTCTTCAAGATCACTCGCTTTCTCTTTCGCTGGCTGTTACCATTGAATGGTACTTGAGGAAATAATTATCCCGTGGATGACATAATAATTTTTTAGCGTCTTCTATGTTGACGCTCTGGAAATTTTGTTTTATTACTGCAATTTATCCAAGAGCGAAGAAAGTGTTTCTTTTTCTCAACAATTATGGAAATTCCAACTTTTCTTAATCAACAAAAATGCTTCAAAAGCCTCTGGACATAGAAACCATGCAGAATCTTTTTTCTTTTTATCATTGCTTTGCTTTTTATTGGAAAGTCTTTGCGTTGTCGGACGAAAAATTGCACCCGTGGAAAGTTAACGGATACTGCGAACTTTTTTGTATTCCCTCGGTGCCGGGATAACTGTTGCGAGAAGCGTCGTACAATGGTCAGGAGAAGAGAAACAACTGAAGATATCCTTATGGCGTGTGCAACTTGGACTTGCATTTCTCTCCATCTGCGTCCAGGGACGCACAAGATGTATAGACTATACTTTACTTTTCCAATCTCCTCTCTCCTCAATCCTCGAAGCTTTACGTTGTCTTCCACCCCCTCATCTCGAGAGAGGCACCATTAGCCACTAATGATTCACGCAAATCGTTCCTCGCCCCCGCGTCCTTCGTGAATTTACAACTCTCCTTGGATATATACAACAACCTCGTTCTTCTCTCGCGCTCTCACCACTCGAGACCAAGAACTTCAACGATTACGAAACAACGAAGCAATTATTCTGCGTTACACCAAGACACGATGAGACTTGGACGAGTTTTCTTCAAAAGTCTCGAAAAGAAATAATATTAAGTATTTCTTGACAGGTGATTAGTATGTTGAACGAAAAAATAAAATTTTCCAGTGCACACAGCAAATTTTCATTATGCACCCTGTTGCGTGAATTTTGGTGACACTTTACATTTTGCACAGTCGAAATCTCTTGAAGTTCAAGGTTCTTCCTGGTTATCGATCTTTGGAACAGTTTTATTTTTTTCCAGTGCCAAAAAATTACAGCGAAGGTTGGATGGTGATGAAGATTCCTCGAAGATTTAAGATTCTTATTTCATTTTCATACGATATGTGCATAGATGAAGGCAATGAATTTCCTCGGTCGCTTGAAGAAGCTCACTTTAAGGTTAAAACTTTTTTTAGCATGCCAGGAGAGTCATTTACCACTAGCAGTGCGAGAATCTCGTAAAAGAACAAGTTCCGAATCTTGAACGAGACTTTTCCCTTTCAGGGATCTCATTGTCATCCCAAGGCTCTCACTCGTCGCTATTAGCATTCGAGCGGCATAAATATCCCGGTGACCCCGTTCTCAAGCCTCAATATTCCCATAGCTTAGCAGACTTTCTGTGCTTCTCTGCTTTTTACCCTCTCGACCATTTTTCGAATGAGGAGCTAGACCTGGCACTCCAACTCGTCTTCTTGGCTCCGTCTCGTTTAATATCGGTTATGACGGCCCTCCCTGAGAGGTTTAAATATCTCCGAAAGTTTGGGCTTCCCTTTCGCAATTGTAATAACGAGCGATGAAAAGATGAGATAAAAAAAAAAAAACCATACAGAAAGGAAAGCAGCCACGAAAAAATCGAGAGGCGGTTTTGTCTTATCGCATCGAAAGAATCGATTTTTTTTTAACGAATCGTTGTCAGCAAAAATTTCAAAAATATTTTATAAAAGTAAGGAGTAAAATCCAGCTGAATATACGATTTTTGTATCTGTAAAAACAGGGGCACAAGGACGATGCGAAAATTTTTAATATTCGCCCCCACGATTCAGAAACTTTTTCCTCTCATTCTTTTGTTTTTTCATTTTTACATACACGTAATTTTAGATACGTCGATGATGCTCAATTACACGAAGAAGCTAATAACACATCGACCTCGTTGATTGTTTTGTGAAGTAATTGATATATTTACTGAAATAATTCAAAATTTCTTTCAAGTCATTTGTATATTTGACTCTTGCCCGCACGTCACGTCTTTGCTTATACAAATGTAATGTATAAAGCTCTCTCGTTTAGCTGTGTTGTTTTATTTTGCGAACCTCACGTTCGGTGGATATAATTGCCACGTGATATCATTCCCGTTGATGTTCAAGACTGTTGTGCTCATAAATATATATACGGAAGCTTTCCCGTTATCGCGAAAGTGCTGAGAGCGTAACAGAGGTCGCCCGAGGAAAGGATAATTAATTTTAATTATAACTACCATTACGCTGACCTTCCGCCCACAGTTAATATATGTGTATGAATATCTCTTTGTATATGTATATAGAAATATAATGGCAAAAGGAATACGATGAATGTACAGCAAGCTGAGTATCCATATCCAGTTACGCCCACGGCATATCCGCGAGCGTTTTTCGCCGCCGTCTACGAGAACCAGCAGCCCCAGTGGCTTCTTCAGCTCTCTCTCTCTCTCTCTCTCTCTCTCTCTCTCTCTCTTTCCATTTCTGCACCTTACGCTGATTTATTATACGGTTGAACCTGGTCGTGGATATATAGAAACTTACATGGGCCATTTTAGCGTCAATTGATTTATAGTATTCATAGACATTTTTCCATTTAAGTCGCTTGCAAAACCATCCAACATTTTGAATGAATATATTCATTTTAGAATGATTGAATAAAAAAAAACGTATTTTATTTTCATTATTTATTTCTTGTCGTCTTCGTGCTACGCGACCATAAAAATATCTTCCTAATTATTTCTGGCTATATTCTGTTTTAAAAAATGTTGAAGTAACTTGAACGTGTTCATGAAATTCCGTCCGAGCCATAAAAAATAATGTGATAATGCGATAGCCGAAGTGGATCCTGCATATATATACATATGTAGGACTAGTTTGTCGTCGCGTTAACTCGAATCTTCACAGCTTCTGGTGTCATTCCTCGCTTCTGAGGGAAAACATATTGGCACGTTATTAAATTCTTGCTTAATACGCCGGAATAATGGTGACGAAGGACCGAGACCTTCGCATGAGAAAACGCCACGCCCTCTGTATATTCGACCAAGTGAGTAACTACCCAAAGAGATAACCCTCGTATGCATATTGCTGGTCGCTACAGATATGCTGGGAGTCGTAGGAAAGGGCGTAAGCCATGCCATTCGACAGTTTCGTCGCGATCGCCAATACGCCCTTTTATATTTTTGTCAGTTGCTATCCACGGAGAGTAACGTGTAGCCTCTCCTTGTGTAAGTGTGATCCATACGTGTCCAGAATGTTGGAACACCTGATGCATACACTTGGTCCTGTACTAAATCGATCAAACACGATATTAAATTTCACTACGGTGACACGATTCGATTTTTTTTCCCGGGTGATCAAAGTTGATACCTCGGTAATCAGGTTAGGACGAAACCATTTGCTTCGATCCAAAGGTTTTTCCGATAAAAAAAAGTTCAATAACATTATTTTTAATTAACGATATTTTTCCATTGGTAGAACATTTCAAAAGTTTCATAAACTTATTATGAATCTCTGACGAACAATAACGATTCAAAGCAATTGGCACCCTACTCTAAAATTTCATTATCACTCGCCACAGGATGACGACGCGGAAGACTGCAACGCCCCCTGTCCTTGATATTGACATTTTGTTTCTCTTTTCGCCATTATTAACCACCTCGACTTCAATCTGCGATAGATTGATTGATGAATCATGGGCGTGGTAAAGCATTCACCACGAAAAAAGGTCGTAGTCCGAATTCGAAGCAGATACAGGGGTTTGTGTAGGATGACAGCTAGGCTTGCACACGTTCAGCGCACAATCGTTAAACTATCCAAGAGGTTTAACGACTGACTAATGGTTACGAGTAACGAGAACGTGTCGACGTTCGCCGTCGATCGTTCCAACCTATCGACGGGGTTCCTCGTGCGTTATATACTCCCTTAATATATCTATATGCTAACAATACAGTCAGTTCCAAACTAAACCAACGCGATTCCCTAGTTTCTTCATTTTTTCATTTACGATTAACTGGACTCCAAAATCTGACATACTCGAGGCTTTTCACTTTATTCTTATCTGTCGTACAATCAAAACAAACGTAATTTTTTTTTTTTGTAATGGATGAAAAAATTCTCTTTTTTTTTTAAAGAGTTGAGTTTTATGGTAATGAGTGATACAAAATCTATGGGCTTTTACATCGATAGGTTCTTCCTTCTCTAAGAATTTGTAAACGCACATCATCAGAGAGCCTCTGTCGGAATTACACTGAATCTTCCTTATTAGGCAATTCCTTTTTGAATTCCTTTTTGACCTTCATTTTGTTGTGTCGGATCGTTGTTAAAAAGTATTTCCATTGGCGTCAACTGCCCTGTAGATCTACGCGTATACATTTTTTTTTTTGGTCATGGAAATTGTGGCACGCGCATATTCGGACTACCGGAAAGGGGCAGTGACTGCTGCCTCGGACACCAGAGCTCTTCCATCAATTGCCTCTCGCAATATTTCTTTTTTTTTATCGTGGTTCGTTTTTTCGATACTTTTTGTTTCCCTAACGACCACATTACGCGTGCACGCTTCACGAATGGTCTTGTTTTTCCATAATAGCTCACGCGATTCTGATTTACAACTTTATAGCCGCAGACAGACTTCCCGGTTCTATCGACGTTCTGACGTTTCGTATTCTCTTATTGCGTCGATCCGTTTTCGGTGATTCCGGGCACTACAACAAATTTCCGAACTACCTTTGGCAAGAGTTTTCTGTTTTTTTGCCCGGGGTTTCCGTTTTCAACAAACCGATCAATTGAAAAATCCAAACGATCGCCGAATTCATTTGTCGCGTTCATTAACTCGCTGATATCACAGGATCGAACAATGAGGAATCAAAAAATTGACATACAATGTAAGTTTTCTCTCAGTTTCGCGAATAGCTGTCTCCGTGTTTTTATGTCATAGCGTTCACTTGAAAAATACGATTCTCAATGATTGACCGTTTCGACTAAACCTGCCCATATTTATTCACACGAACGAAAGTGCAACGCATAGCGAATGACTCATTCCTGTATAATATGCCGGATTCGAACTCTCGTTCTCATGTTATTTCCTCGCACTGAACAGTTACGCTACGTAAAGATGGGAATAATAAAATTTATTGCTATCCTGTCGAACGATCGTGGGGGGCCACCGAATTTCGTTTGTTTCGCGAAAAGTTCCGGTTACAAGTTCGCTCTGTACTCCGTGTGTCACGAAGCATAGAAATAAATTCTGATATACATTTTTTCAACGTGATTCATTCGACATTTGGTCATTCATGAAAGGATCAAGTCTGGATGAAAAATGAATTCGTTAGAGACCCAAAAAAAATTGGTCTTGTGAAAAATCCCAAAGTCTTAGGCGCCAGAATGACTCATACTTAATTTTCAAAACTACTCGACCATGGGAAAATATCACCATTGGAAAATGCGAATGAAATCTTTTTTTTTGTCCGATGGATCGAAAAAATCAAATATTTCGTTCCACTAGAATATTACATTAGGATGAAATAAACTTTTACTTTTACTTTCGTAATCAACAATACTCATTGCAAATTAGATTTCGGGAGTTTGGTTGACGTATATCAATTTCATGGAGAGAATGCCCTGAACTATATGATCGTTTTGCATAAACGAATATGTATGCGTAACGAATTTCACGTACCCAACAATTCCATTTTCTGCGCTCAATTTCGCGTTCCACAAGCACATGAGTGTATGAAATATATATAGATAGATATATATTTGTGACGGTGTGTATACATGGAGGCTATCGATCGAATCGGGCTCATATTCTGAATTAACAAAGCATATAGCTTTTGTTGTTTTTATAAACGAAAACATTTCGATGCGATAACACATGAGTGAGTCTAGGCGAATGACAAGTTAAACATTGCGGTTAAAACAAAACAAACACGTAAAATACAGAAAAAAGGGTAAAAAATAAGAGAACAAGTCTATACTGATGGAAAAATGGTTTGTTCGCGACGTTTGCACAATTCTGACGTATTTATCTATTCCTTCAAATTAAACGTCATTGAGAACCGAAAAAGCTGCAGCGTATTAACCTTGATCGATCCTTTTTTTTTTGTCTCCGGGATGGCATGAAAACGTTCGTAATTGAGTTGGAACGAATGGGAATTCGGTTCCGTATGAAATGAAACGAAGCTTTTGTGCTCGGCGTTTGTGTCGAATTTTTTTTTTTTATATTTGTTTCTCTCACTTGCTCCCACGTCTAGCGTGTCAATCAGCTGATGACTGTTCCGTTGCGCGCCCTATTACGTTTGTAAATAGCCACCCCCTTAGCCCGTCGTCACGAGGGGGGTCTGCAATGCAGGGAGGAGAAAATGCCTGGTGTGACTGGTGATGGCGATGCGGTGGCTTTCAGCTAATGCTTTTTGATGCCACTGTGGAAATGATTGTTCGTGCAGGGCGCTGATAGTGGGGCATGTGGTGGTCAGCTCTGTCGATTCGACAGACCATCCTCTACTGTCTATCTTCTGTATGTCGATGAAAGAGAAGCCTAGAGAGGGAGAGAGAGAAAGAGTCACAGAGAGACGAGGGTGTTACCGATCGATTTGTATAACCATTTGATTTGGCTTTCCTACAATTCCGATGTTATGTGCGATATATATATCCGTACACGCACGATATATCTGGCTCATCCCTATCACAAACACCGCATCCTAATTCATTTCTATATATCTCTCAGCTTCGTGTTACGACCGTTCCCAAAAAACATGAAACCACATCTAAAAGTTTTTGGCACTTAACTCTAACCACCGGTTGGAACGAGCGTAAAAAAAGTGAGACTCATGCACTCTCGTCGAGGCGTGGAGTTATGACAGTTCGGCTCATCTGTCAGTTCGAACGATTGTGCTTGCACTCACCCAAGAACCCCTTGCGTTTCATCGAGAATACAGCAGTTCGTCAGTCGATATGCGATGTAAGTGGTGCAGCTGGAGACGCATTCATCTCTGCTCGCACTACATCTGTGTATATAATGGACATCCAGGCATTTCACGTCGAACGTGACGTCCACGAAGAAACTGGACTTTCTAGCATCTTTTTAGGAACCTTTCAACGACGTTGCTTTCTCGGTGATAAAAAAATTGTCAAGAATATATTTTTTTTTCGGCAGACTTAGCAACAGCTATCAAAAATGTATTGTCAGATTTTTTTCATTCTCTTTACGTTTTGGTGCTGGAAAAATCATAATTTTCAGCTACGAGAAGCCGCATTTTCATTAATTGCTGTTCGATTGCGTTTTTTTTTTTTTCAAATAAATTTTCGCATAGAACGACCTGTACGTGTGCATCGAGTCGCAAGATATATTTTACGTGCGCTAAGTTACAGATGAAAACCGGCTCGCTGAATATATCCAAGGAATTCATATCCATTGCCTGTCAACAGGTTTTCGCCTGGCTCGTTCCATTCTTTGATATGACATTCATTCGTAGAATACCTGGCTAAAAAATTCGCTTCTCCAGGAGAGAATTTTTAGAAATTCTTCCATGTGACACGTGGGCGCTATGAAACGAGTGTAACAAGCTCGTGTAGCTTTTGCTTTGCCTATAGAGTGCATAACTCATCGCGGCTGAAGAGATTCGTCTCCATTAGAGACTGCTCTCGTCTGGCTTATATCCATGGCAACCCGCAGCGTTTGGATCAGTAGTACCGAGACTGATGCTGCTTTTCTCCCGGGCACACGTGCGTCGGTGCTGTATTATATATTCCTTTATTACATGCACCGCACACTCAAGCGATCTATAGTAATTGCACCTGAAACCTACTTGGCCACTTTATTAACTTAGAAATGATGAATTTTAATTACTTGCAATTTTAATTTTGTACCCTGTCAATCATTCGTCAGGCTTTTCATGGTATCCCTGTACTATTTAGCCCTTAATGTTACAAATCTATTAAAACTTGTGGTCGAGGACGGCCAGCTGCATCGACACGTTTTTTGCAGCATCGTTACCGGGAACGAATTAATTCCCCGGGGAGAATAATTTGAGAATAATTGGTTGGAATTGAATATGATGTTTTTAAAATGTATGAGAGAATTTCTATAAAGATCGCTGGAAATAAAATAAGCGTAAAAATACGCGGAAATGATTCCGGGAAACAAAATTATTTGTACAGTTCAGCGAAACAACGTGAACGAGGTCTGAAATTTTCGTGTATATAAAAAGCTTCGAAATTATTGGCTCTGCACAGGGACGAAACGTCTGTATAAAGGTGGCACAAACCTGTATATTTCTGTTTCTGCCGCTCTCGAATCGGTTTAATTTCCGTCCGTTATTTCCGATACCTGTCCGTTGCCGTCAGACGCCAGTACATTTCATAATGGCGGATTAAAACGAGAAATGGCGAATGCTTGTATATATAACATTTGGAGGGGGTTGAAACGGTGAGAAAGCTCGACTGCTCTGGGAGAGGGAACAGACTATAAAGCATTGGTGCATCGAGTTCGCGAAGCTTTCGTTGTACATCAGAATTTCCAGGGGGAGGGCAAGGGAAGTGAAATCCTCTGACCCTCTCGTTACAACGTTTTGCTTTTATTTTGAAAACGCGAACCGTCCGGGAAATGGCTCTTTTTTTACCAAGTTTTATTTTATCGAAATATTCTTCATCGTATTTGTGAACATGTCCGTGCATTAAATGCGTCATGGATCATGCATCTGTGCAAGTCGATGTATCGCTAGAACTCCCGATCGTTTCGTGCATGCGATCATGCACATACCAACACGGACGTACAGACACAGAGGGTATCGTATCTTTTCCGTGTAAGCCCCAATCGCCCTTCCGTTTCCCCCATTTTCTATGTATTCCTGTATTTTCTTTTCGTCAACCATACAAACTTTCCCTATCATTTCCACGATTCCTTTTGTTATCCCATCAGCACCATCCCACGAGCTAATTCCCTCCCTCTCTATTTTCGACGTTTTTACGAAAAATATATTTCAACTCGAATCTATTTCCATCGATCCAGGTCACTTCAACGCCAGAAATATTCGCCGTTGGTTCAATGAACGATTCGAGTGCGACAATGTCATGTGACTGAATTATTTTATTATCTATTCTCGGTAATCCCTGCTGGTGGAAATATCTCCACCGGATGTGCAGTTCTGGTTACATTATCAAAATGTACGATTATTTTCGCGACATATATCCTGGCGACACAAATAATCCATGGATAAATGTGGATTCATTCAAGTGCTCAGAAATACATATGACGAAGAATCTGCCAGTGATTCTACGTTATTCCGCATTTGGAACAATTTATTTCTGTATCTAACGAATTTCGATGAATTTTTCAGGGGAAGAAAACTCAAGATCACTAATGAGTTGTGTCTCAATGGAAATTGATTAGAAAATTCTCGTTTAAAAGTTACGTTTCGATCGTCGCATATAAACTGTATATTTTGGTGATATGAGGTTACCACGTAACGAAATTGTGGTTTTCATATGGTGCGTGTAAGTGCATGAGCCTTAGGATGAATTTAGATTGAGACGGTGTATAATTACGGAAGCTTCAGCCGTAGAATGTGTTGGAGGACCTCAGACGGATGTGCGCATACGAGATGAAAGAGGGAAGAGAGTAAGGGCTTTGGATCCAACAATTAGAAGCTGAAATCATGAATAGGTGACGTAGTGCCGAGATACGAAAGGGTTCCCAACTGTCTACATTAAGGAATTGTATGGGTGTGAAAATGAAAATAGGTAGTGTCATAGTAAATGAAGGGAGAGTGCGACTGCGACTGTATGACGGGGATTCGAATGAATCGGAGCGTATATTCAATACCAGAGAACAAAGGGCATCGACATAAATAGGGGGTGTCACGTTGAATCGTAGTCCAATCAGTCGATGGAAACCCTCGACGATTTACGTACCTTGTAATATTCCGCCTAATATTCCACGTGTTTCAAATTGTTTAAAAGCATATTTTTTCTTCGTGTTTCGCGTTCGCTCTGTGTCTGTAATTTTGGTTACCTGTGCAGTCACTAATTAAAGAATCGAAATACGAGAAACTGTACAATGGCTATGAAAATACGAAAAAATTCGTTCAGAACTTGCAAGCGATTGCTTTTTGAAAACGTCTCGTCAATAATCAATGTATTGGAGATTTTTGTATCTTCATTTTTCCTCGAAAAATGCAGGATTGTTTGTTCAACAAATTTGTCTCGTTGCTTCAATGTATTGAGTTGGAATCCAGCTTGTCTGCGCTGCGATTCCGTCACATGTGTCAAAAGGTGGTGGCCTTCTTTATGACCAAAGCTCTCTCCAAACTTTCGCCCGACAAAAAGCTTACCAGAGTTTGTGTTTAGTTTTGAAACACCCCTGAGAAGCCTGCATGGTTGCATTTGCTGGCACCGCTGCGCCAGAGTTACGATTTTCTTGAGCTTCGACGGTGCTCGGAGCCAAAGAATGACTTTAGACATGTAGTTAAAAAAAAATCGCTGCAATTTTTAGAAAACCCTCTCAGGCTCTAATAATTCAAATAATATAGGAAACGCTAAAACGTCGAATAAAGTATCAAGTAATGCAAAAGTCTGTACAGGAACGAAAAACTATTGTGAAGTTGTTGGCGTGCGTGCAATTTTAAAATCTCAGTTGTGTCAAATACGTAAAAGTTAAACGAAGAGTGGCGTTGTTCACTATCCGAGTTAATTGAATTAGCGGTGCGTCCCAATGCGCTTCGCTTTGACATCGAGCTCTTGGACTGCGTCATTATAGTTTAATTCAGTCGATGGACGCAATCACTCACAATAGTGACGGATGATAAGAGCACGAACATGTTCGCATTGTTTGGGTACACGTGCATCGTGTATTTTATTCAAGAGTCAAATCCTGCAAAGAGAGTAGACATTGGGTAGTTGTTAATAATTCATGCAGAAATGAGCAAAGTGCTGCTGTTTTTTTTCCCAAATTTCTAATGTCTTTCGACTAAAAGTCACCGGAATCAATGTCACTAGCTGATTTGACGTAGGCCTATCAGCACTTGAACTCTGCGAACTATCCCTCATTATCATGCACCCTTGACACGCACGAGCGAGGCGAGCAGTCGTTTGCAGAAACGAAACCTCGAATAAATTCATAAATTCGTCGCTCGTTTCACCAGTAGATCGTTCGTGTCATCTAATACATAGTGAGAGGAGGTTCCAACGCTGTAGCGAACCAGAACACACCCTCCTTTTCCTTGTAATGGACGATATCTGATGCACCCCAAAACCCCCCTGCACTGTTCCGCAAACCAGTCCGACAAAGTGAAGGCACCATAACGAAGTAGCTCGACGCTCCGCCCGACGACAGGGATGAGTCATTGAATCTGATGGATCTTCACAATCAATTTGGAATCTCGTTAATTAAAATGAAAAATGAAGCTCCATCGATTCGATCGATTTTTTAATAGAATGGAATGAGAAAGAAACGAGGAAATTGAAAAGCAATTCGTTCATTTATAGAGCAAAATACAATAATGATTATTGAGGACGTGTCCAATTGCAGAGTGTTGGCTTGAGCGTATTTTTCTATATGTAGAATCTATTCATGACTGATATTCTTAATTCTACTCCTTTGGAATTGGAGCGTGAACAGATCCCAGTTTGATAAAGGTACGAACAAACGACCTCGAAATCAATGGCTTTGGACTTTTGAATCGGTTCTTTTCTTTAGGCTTGTTCAGCTGCAGCAGAAACTGGAGTGGGTTGATCTCTTTTTTGCTGGTGGAGATGCACGATGCATCCGTATCCGTTCGGCTCGTAGTTTAGTACCAACCCTCGTTTCCAAGCCTAGCTTTCTCTTCCGACAGCCGTTTTTTCTCTGTAACCGACAAACCAATTATCCTCGCTGGCATCTCGCGTCGACAGCAGCATGCAGCAGCACCGAAAGCAGTGGGATTTTCGATAAGAGAAATAAAAAACGATTTCGGTTTTCCAGGTCATTTCTACGATCGCTGTTTATTGAGATTGAGCAAGCGAAAAAACGGACAAGCTTTCGTAGCATTTGTAACAGTAGAGAATGCTACCAGGCATATTATAACCTAAAAACGCAAAATAACTGGCTTTCGCTCAAAGCAAAATTGCCAGGGATGGAGTGACGCATGGAAAAAAATGGATAGAAACGAATAAATAAAAATGACCATACAGCAGTATTCTGACTGCATCATACGTGTGATTCTGTTGGATTCGCGAGAAATTATTCTCTGACATGCGGTGCTGACATTGATGCTAATTGGCGGCTCCAGTGGAGCAAAAAAACCATCGGACGTGGAGGATTTTTCTAGTAGAGTGTGGGATAGATTGACGAGATGAAAGTGATACGTTAAATTCTCAATCAATAACAAAAAAAACTTTTTCACGCTGTGGGTGTGTCCAGTGTCAACGCATTTGCTTTACAGTCGTTAATGGGATTTCTGCTAACTTCTCAGGTGATTCAATTGATTCCATCAAAAGTTGAAGTTTCTGATTCCCGGAGAATGAATCATATTTTTGAGGAAAAATGACGGTGAGCTCCATCGACCGCGTGACTTTGATTACAACAGCAGGAAGCTGAAGGCTTTGAACGTATGTAAGAAGAAACAAAATACCAGGCTTGTACTTGTAAAGTCAAACGAAATCACATTTCACGAGAGCAACGTACCGTGGAATATATGTCGCAAATGAGAAGGAACAGTCAAAGTAAGCTGGAAAAATATGAAAGAACGTGTTGAAACACATAGAGTAAACGTGAACCGAGAGTTTAAAAGAGCTTCGTACGTCGGTACGAAGAGACCAGTTTCATTTTGCGCTTGGTACACACTTGGATACACTTAATGGTTGTACACACTTTGTTGCGGAACGCCACTAGCCACAGCGAGTTATCTCACGCTCGTTTACTCTCTTCTTTCTGTTTCTCCGACGTTCTTTCTGCGAGTTGTGTGAGCTGATACTGCTGCGGGGTGCCTGCGTGGATTTCACTCGGCAACTTTTTAATCACCCCTGGTTTGAACAAAGGTACCGAGCCAATGTGTACATTTTAAAAGGACACAAAACCCGCTGAAGCACAACGGCTTCTTTTTACCGGAACCAACCTCCGCCTCTCTTTGGCTTAACCCTTCATTTCTTTTTAACTACGCCATCTGGTGTCATCCGCGAACGCACTCGTTTCATTCCTTCAGCCGACTCTCATCTTTTTCTCGGTTATTAGAACGTTCCAATCGTTTACGCAAAAGGCTTTGACACACTTTGTCTCCTCCAGTCAATATAGTGAATATCATGATAGCAACAGACAATTATGCACATAGTGTGTCATCGTAATGATGGGAAATATCTGCAGAGCTCATATTCTTCGAGTGTGGTAGAAATATTTTCATCTTTTCAGAGCTCTGAGCACAGTGACGGAAAAGTCTGGACGCCGAGTTCACATTCCGTCGATTCACCTCGATGACTAAGATTTCGTACTCGCGGTATTCTTAATGAATTCTTCGTTTCGTCAGTTTTTTTTTTCATGCGCCAAGTCGCTCAGAACCCGCTCGACGATGATTCCGCCTCGAGCCAGACATCTTTGAATCTCCACCCTTATTCTGTCATACCCCAGAGCGCGTATATTCATCTTCGGAATGAAAACTTTTAGTGGAGCAGAACCGCCAGATGAAGACAGAAAGTAGGGGAACTGGTGTGAAAGGAAAAACCATAGCAGAGTTAGCATGGTTTCAGTAATGAACCAAACGGCCCACGTTTCTCCAAACAACATCCGCGTAGATCCAATAGTTCTTGCTATGTTCCGAGTTCCAGATCCAATGCCCATATATTTACCAGAACTTCGACCAAAGAAGTTGCATGCTCAGAGGGTGTTCTTCGAGGCAAAACGACGCTCCAACGTTGTCATAATTGCAACTGGCATCACACACTAAACCTGAATATATGACAAAGATGACGAAGGGGAGTGTGTCCATTATACGTCAGCAGTGTTGATCTGCCTCAGTGGATTTCAAGACAATAAGAGACTCCCCTTGCGTCCTCCGAGAAAACGTTTCATCCACTGTCTGTTAGAATTTGTACAACCTCTGTCTTCTCACCAATACCAATGCTTTTTGATGCGCCTTCACTCTTTTTAGTTTGTTTTTTTTTCATCTTATCGTTGCCTCACTCTCTACACTACCCCCTTTTTTCGTTGTACTTTTAGTTCCTGGTGCTCGCTTTGCCAACTTTTCAATCCTGAGATTAGGCTGTACGGTTTGTGCCGCTGTCATATAACATCGAGCTAGGCCTTGCGCCCTCCTTCGAGTTCCAACCGTTGGAGTGTTTCCTTCTTTCGCACGGAAGAGAGTTTCATAGTCTATCAGAGAAAAAAATGGCAAGAGACCGAAAGCATCTGCGCTTTCCTGAACGAAGCCACCAGAAGCTCCTCACGTTAAAAGTTTTTTTTTTCTATGCCAAAGTTCTCGATGTCTCCAGCTTGAATAATTTTGATTGCGAAAGAAATTCTGGTGACGATTGACCACATCGTGCATTGCGTTTTTCTGTTTCAGTACAGCGATCGATCTACAGCAGTTCTCCTGATCGTCTCTCTGGCCGGAATCAAAGTATGCAGCCCCGATGGAAAAGTAAGTGTTCTCAGTAAAGTTATCGCTGTACTTTATTCAGGTATGCGGTAGACCGCAGATTTCGGTTTAGCTTTAACCGCCAAGTCTTCTCTTCTTGGATAGTCTCTAGCCCCAAAAAAACAGATCCAGATGAAGAGGTAACCGAAAAAGAGACGCAGGTAGAAAAAAGAAATCGCTGGGTATTCGGGCTTGCTTTTTTTTCGAAACCTCGAAGAAGTACCCTAGCGAGCTGGGGTACAAAGAAACTCGGTCAAGCTGTACACGAGCGTCGAAATTGTGCGGTGGTCTGAGAGCTCCAGAAGCAAAAGCTCTTTACACCGAAGCACTGTGTTCTCACATACCCCCAACTCGTTTTTCATTTATATGCTTTACAATTTTTTCAGCTAGCCTTTCCTAGATTTCACCTTCCTTTTCCCTCCATCTATTTTTGAACACAGAATCTCGTGTTGCCTTGAAATAATGGCCATTCTAGTTTCAGTCATTGTTTTATGACACAAAGTGTGCTACAGCTCAGGGCGGAGGTCCTAATGGGTCCTAATGGGTCCTAAAGATGCTTCCACATTTTCCTCAGTGTAGCAGTTCAAAAAAAATGCATAAAAGACATTCGTATAATATTTTTTACAGTTACGCAAAGTGTATCTTCAAGGGTGAATTTTCATTTTGCTCACTTGGTCTCGCAGGGCGTGTGTCATCGAGTTTGGCGATGATTGGTAGTGCGCTCAAGAGACTAATACGACCCGTGTCGCTGCTGGAACATAAAATATATCGGTACAGGGGTCCTGATTGATAACGTTAGATACTTTCTATAGCCCTTTGTCCTTTTCCGCAATCCACAGGATTTCTATACAAGATTTACAACCAGGAAGAAAATATATTTCCTTTTTTTTTCGTCATCCGATGTAAACGGAGTTCTCGTGATGATTATTCCTTTAAGTACTTTTGCAGTGGAATCGTTCTTTGCTCAACGGAACATCGTTCCGTTGAACTACTCATTGAATATATTCAATCAAAATAAAATCAACTGCCGACTGATGTCCTATCACTAGCGGAACATTCATCTCGTGCAAGAGCAAAGTCAATAGCCACCCTTTCCCTTGAAACTCATAATGTCACGACTAAATTCAGTACATAATTCCTCGAACTGGAGTTGAACTACAACTAGAATGATTAGTTATTACGAGGCATGTCTAGTTCTCTCAATGTCGTTTCTGGATGATGTACATGCTGTTGCTCCGTGCGAGATTTATGATCTCCCCTTCACCCAGTCAGAGTAGGGATTGCGACGACGACGACAACGAATCCCTCGCATCCATGTTTCTAACCACTTGAAGCTCGGATCCATGCGAAAGACAGTGAGAGAAATCCACTATAAGTGATTACGGTGTTTCGTAAGTCAGGGGCTCGAAACACCCGTCACTCACCCCAGCTTCTAAATCATTTGTCTACGGTGCGCACCCTTTGTAATGTTTTCTTCTTCTTCTCACATGCAATCTCTTTCTATCTCATTGGAGAGCTCGTACGACATTCTGTCAAATGCGTTGCCAGAGTATTCCAACAAAAAAAATCAACCGTTTACGGACATACATTTCGTCCATTAATTCCGTCGTTGCAATGTGCAATAAATAGTCAAATGGAGACGAAGAGGGCATAAATTTTGTCGCGAAAGTTGAGGAAAAAATGGTGTACGCGAAAGTAAGACAAAATCGAGGAGCACCACCTCCGGAGGCTGCTCCCTTCCTCTGTTTCCACTTTTGTTGACTCTGCCATCAACTTTTTTACTGCAGTTCCGAGATTTATTAAGTTTCCGGTTTGTGTACCCCTGTAACGCAAGTTTTATTGCCACTGCTGACGAGAGGAAAACGCGTATTAAAACTTAAGCAAACTCGCAGAAAACTAAAGTATCACAAGAGCAACAGTGTGCGCGACTTTAGTTGCATTTTCTCTCGTCAAATTATCGGTTCATAAATTTCTTCGCCTTTTTTCCTCCTCTTTATGCTCTTCAGCCTCGTCGTCTCTTTCTACAAAGACGGATATCCGCGAGCGAACTTTCCCAATTTATCTAAACGTCAGAGCTATTTTTATTTTTTTATATTTTCTATTTTTACTCAACCAATCATTCAGAATCTATGGAGCAGCTCCATTTTCCTAACTCACAAGTTTCTTTACTTTTCCATCCAAGGGACGACATCCGGTTACAGAGTTTGCATGGACAGTTGAATCTTCTGGGTTGCAAGCTCCGAGCTGTCCTTTTGTATCGAATCAATTTAGCGGAAAACTGCGCGCAACATTTATTGTAACTCGTTGCGAAAAACAAGTTTTACAGGCTTTCCGCAAAACACACCCATGGTTCGCTTCGAACCTTTCATTTTAAGACCCGCCGAGTAATTTTGACTTTTAACGTTGCACGCGTCGTAAGCATATGCAAACGATGGAGAACAAAAATAAAAAAGAAGGGTGTTTGGACTACTTTGGACGTCATGGTCTCCTAGAAGCTCACGACCTGCTGCCCAATTTGTCTCTGACAAGAGAGCAACGATGTAACGACTGCTTGCATTCCGGTTTCCGGTTCTTGTCTTTTTCACTGTTGTTTTGTTTTCGGTCATTCGCATACCCTAATTAAACAACCGTGAAATGGTTTTTAGCCCCGAGAACCGTTGTTACGAGAGCTAGCCAGAACTCTAGTAGTTATTTCTTCGCGTAACTTGTTATTAATTCTCTCACTCTTACTTGGTATCCTTGCAGCTTCATTGATAGATCCAAAATCAGGTAAAAATGGAATTTCGAGCAATTATCCTCCTCGAACGATTGTACGGGACGTGGGAAAGCAGGAAATTGCCTCATAGTGTCTTGATGTTGAAATCAAGTCGCGGAGAGCATCGAGAGGCAGAAAGGCCGAGAGAAAGAAGATTCTGCAGGGACAACAGAATGCGTTACGATTGCGAAAGTTACTCGTAGCTGTGTTTTCAGTTTTACGAAACAGCAACTCTTGCCGAATCTCCTAGAGAGACTCCCTCACGCTCCGACTACAGAACCCTTATAGACTGCTTTTTATTCTATTTTTTGTTTCTTTCTTTGGTCCTTTCTTCTGTCGCCGATTTTCCCGTGGGCCAAAACTTTTAGAATTGTTTCGAGGATTATAGCACAGAGCTCTCCCACTTTAGACTTCAGGTTCAGCCGCAGGCTACATGGGCCAAAGAACTGTCGGCCTATAGATGGACATCTGGGTTGGGATGCGTCCTCCTACTCCTCAGGCTTCTTTTTTACTTTGCTCAACATTTTGCGCTACCGACGACGACGTAGACGACCAAGAAGACGACGGAAAGCGAGATCCACCACTCACGTAATGGCTGCAAGTTTTGAGCAGTGTCCAACTCACGACGATCTCCCGAGCCACCGGATATTTCAACCGTCCCGATCCCATCCGACGACTAGACTTTCCCTCTTTCACTGTCGAGCTTTGTAGATGTCCAGCGGCGACATAGCTACATGTATGTCTACGCTATTCCGGGGTTACGACTACTTTCTTGAAAATAGCGAACTTTTTAAAAGATTGTCAATTTTAATATTAAAAATCAGCGGAGACTGGATCGAGCGAATCCAGACGAGATAGCGCTTTCGTCTTTCTCTTTAACTCTGATAAAATGGTGCATACACGACCGAGCAACAATTCTGATGAGTAGATACAACTTTAGAAGATATTTCGAGGCACAGCCGTAATTTTTTATTGCATTCTGTAAATTGGAACATTTTCGAGACAAAGCCACAGATTCATTGCAACTTTTTAGGCAACCATTTGGGCAACGAGAGATACGTTTACGCCTTTCGCTCTGAACTAAAATTGCGATGGACGTCTGACTCGAAAATGGTCCTCGAACTAAACGAGTAGAACAATTCGACTTCGAGAATCGGTGTCCATTTTATAGAAACGTTCTCCTCGCGAGTATCATAACCAGAATGACTTTTTACTATTCCAAGTCAGAGGGTGTTGGTCTCGAAGATCTACTAAAAGCTCAAGCCAGGTGGTTAAGTTCCCAAGAGGTCAGTCATGGAAGGAAGCCAACTGAATGCTGAAAACGAAGCAGCTGCGCTCGGTGGCTCGGGGCTATGTCGCATCGTTACAAATAGGATTATTATTATAATAGTAGTCACGGAATAGAAGCGCATGGAAGAGAGAGACAGAGAAAGAGATCAAGATGGAGAGACAGACAGAGCAGAAAGAGACAACGGCCTCGTTTCGTCAGTATTCTTCGTGGAAGCTCGTCGATGGTACACGCTGATCGATGTGCAGCATAAATCTTTGTTACCATTTTTCCATATCACCATCGGAGCAGATTTCGATGCAAAAAAAATAGTTGCTAGGGTAGAGCGAATTCAACGAACCATAAAATATGAATATGGTTTTTAAAAACCAACAAATCACGTTCTTGTGACGTGGACGAGAAACACGTGCGGTTTAGCACAACAAAAATTTTATTACCGATGTGTAGGGGGCGTAGATATCTTTCCAACATCGATTCAGAGTTCCGTATCAGTGTGGACGAGACTTTCTCGGGGCTATATAGGTTGCAGCATTTATTTAAAAAAAAAAAAAATGTTCAAAGTATCCGTGAATGAAGTGCAAGTGTGAAACGAAAGGTAAAATGCTGACTCGTAGAGCGACTCGTGAAAGCAACACGAATAAGCCGTTTCTGAAGAGAGCTAGAGTCTGGAAGAGGAAAAGAGGCAGATACAAAAAATTGCATAGCGTAAAAGAGAGGAGAACGCGATTGCAGATTTCCTACTCTGTAGCACGAGCCAGTGCACCGACGAGTGCTTACTTTTTACGCAGGGTGCAATTTTTTTCCCACAATCTCCTCTCGCCTCTCTCTCTCTCTCTTCAGCTCCACTTCACGTGACTCCATGGATGCATCAAGGTTACGAGGTCGTGAATGTTTTGAAACTCGCCCTTAATGAGTGGTTCTTTCTTTTCCTCTCGAGAGAGGAAGCGACCGGAAGTAACTTCGCCTCTAGATCCAGTAGATCACCTCGTGGCGAGGAAAGAGGAGTTCAAAGTTCACACCAGTGCACAATTACTCGAACAGGCTAACGGTGGTTCACACTCATTCACGAAACTGCAATTAATTGTGATTGCATTGACTGCACAAAACTTCCTCTCTGTGCAGTTAAAATATTTTAATAATGCATCACGCTGCAGTGTTTCATGCACATTCATTTGCAGCCACGTACAATGTGTCCGTAAACTTCAAAGTGAGTTAACGATTGTTCGCGAAGTGTCAATTATAAGAAGTACCACGGAGATTTTTTTTTTTTTTTTTCAAGTGCGCAGCAAGAGAGGAACATTTTTTATCACGTTTCGCACTACTCATTCAGAGCTCTGCAAAACTCCAGCCGCAGGTTTAACTCGTCGGTATTTTTGTCGCCATGTCCCCATTAATTCCTGTCAATTGAAAGTTTTCATAAGATAAACAGCTTATGGATAAAATAACGAGGTGGTTCATGGATAAATATTTGCGTTAATGATAATAGGTCTGATGACTTCATCCTCGTCTGCGATCCCTGCGCATTTCGTATGGGATTTACTCCACTGAAACTAAATTCGAGGGCATAATCAGGAGACTGTAACTTAATGGGGTGGCCGTACATAGGTGTCGTGCTCGCGTGTGAACGACCGAGCTTGAGGGTTGAAGGTGAAGGCCGGCATTAACGTATTCGCTGTGTGCAAACCGAGTCTGGCTGTGTGTATATCCGGAAGAGATAGAGAGACATATACGAGAACCGGACGCACTTTAATCCTCGCTCCGGATTAGCAAGAGGGGTTTAAAGTGTCCGGAATTCTACCGAAATATGTTTACTCAATGGTCTGGTATATGTACCAACGTCAACGAATGCAGGCGCTCATTTCGTTTGTCCGACGGATTACAAGATTAACCAGTTGTAGATTCGCGGGCACGTAAAGCTCAGCCGATGAATACACACATGAGTGTAATTCCGCCAACTTTTCGGATACGTAGAAATCTATTTCAGGCCCTTAATCTTCTTGTGCTAAGATATTTACCAGCGGTGAATACTTTTCGTATTAAATCTGTTAGTGAACCGAACATCGACCTCGAATTCTCCACGAATTCAATGTCTTTCATCGCGTTTGGCTCCCTGGAGAAAATTTTTCTATGAACGTGCGTTTGCGTGTGAGGTGCAAAGAATTTTTTATTCTCATTTACATCCTCCATGCCATACTCAGCTGTACACGATGCTTACGTCGGTATACTGTAGATTAGGTAACGGCTAGACAATGCCGGACATTGGGCTATGGTCTCGCCGCGGTGTTACGCAAGACCGGTTACTCAAGACCGGAAGCTCGACGGGGAACCATTACAATGCTGCAGCATTTTCTCGCCCCTTGTGCCAAGCCCGCACCAACACACCGCCCGGAATTCGAAACTTCTCTCTTGCTGCTTTTCTCGCACCACCTCCCATTCAACCCCTTGTGTATACTCGCCATTGCCTGCTCAGCGAGAGGGCGCGACGTATACAAATGTGAGGGAGAAACTCATTTGTCATTCGGGATTCAGTGGGCCCGTCTGCAAACGTGTGTTTAAGATTTGCTATTATGCTGATACGAGTCGAGAACGTTACATTTGTCTCTTTGTAACTACGGAACCGAGACGAAAGGAAATGGCCGACATGCCTGACCGTCGCTCTGTGAGTTATTCGAATATTCTGATTCGTATCGTGCTGTCAAGATACGCTGGATCGGTCAATCCGAATTCGGACTTTTAGAAAGGGGATTTTTAGCTATTAAGGAAAAAACATGAAACCCACCCAGTGATTCATTGGACTACATATGTCACTCAACCGAGTCTCTTGATCTCCAATTATTCTTTTAAACGTTTTTATAGCATGTCGATTTTACATTGACTTCGATAAATTTGTAACACGATGATTAAAGATTATTAAAAATAAGAGAATTCCGCCTTTGGTGGTAGCGCATTCCATCCGACAGAGGGAAGTAAAATTTATTGGTTGAAAATTTGATGAAACCGATAAGCATCTTGATGAGAAATACTCCTCTCGGATATTCTTTGGAAAAAGTGATACGGTTGGGAAGTTTGTTACAAGAGACAGGAGTTGGAGCTTCTTCGAGAACAGATGAGATAGAATCCCTCGTTAAACTCTATTCTCATATATATTCGCGTTCGTGTATAAGTTCTTCCGCTTCAAGCGCGGGTGACACCTTTTGAGGCAATATCCGGCCAAGCGAGGATATCATGCGAGGCACAGCATCGTGCCCGGAAACGAGGACAAGACGGTGGAGTGAGGTAAAAGTGCTTATTCACGACGCGCAAGGACTCTAGGGGGTAAAAGGCAATATGCGCCAAGTACCCAGTCTCTCATCTTGCTGGGCCAGATGACGAGGAAAACCTCGTTTACCTCGCGCAGCGTTATTTTTTTTATTTCTCTCTGCTCTCCTATTTCACAGAAACGAATTTTCCTTCCGATCAAAGCAAAACTTCATCTACTCAGTCCGTCCTTGTCTCTATTATGTTTCCGGAAAAATGTCAATCGCGATAGATAACTGCGAGCAAGTCTGAGCAATCAAGTTGTCGGCAAGACTTTTCATCGATATTTAGTTTCATGTGCAGACCTCGAAGTTGCTGCTTCTTTTGCCGAAACTACGGAACGATTAAACATCTCAAGATCACTCAGAAGCTCTCCCCATTCAAGTGGTCTAAGTTCAATTGGGAATAGTAGACTATCGTGTAGGAAAGCTGCTACGCTGTGCGTACATTCATCTTCAAGTGCTTCAGGTACAAATATACTTTTGAAGACGGCTTCGCCCTCTCGTGGAAATGGGTGGTGTACACGGCCGGTCGTCGAAAAGTGAAGTATATAGTACATAGTGAATGCCAACTGGTAGATGGGACTTTAGAACCCCTGGCATCATCCTTCACTTGGCGATACCACTCTCGGTACAACCCCTTTTCTATTCGCTCCTTCCCTCATCTCCATCACCCTCTAATGCACGCTGGAGTCGTTTCTCCTTCCGATCTAATGCGTGTTCTTACCGCGTGGCTTGTTTCTCCACTGCGAATGCAAAAAGCAGGAGAAAAAATGTCTTCGCGATGCATTTGGGCGTAAAGAAAAGAAAAATAAATGTTCTTCATTGCTTTTACTCCAAATGTCCTCGTTTCATTTTACCGAACCATTCGTGATACCACGCTTCATAAATCAAATGCTTATCCGCGACGTCAACTGTTGTGTATGGGAGTTTACGACTCAAAAGAACAGTCATCCAACAGCGTACCAACTTTTCTTCCATTGCAGAAATTTACGTTCTTTTTCCATTGGAACGAATGCTGCGATCTGATAACGAGCCGTTGACGTGGCAGCGATCGAGCAATGAAAAGTTGTGAGACCGACACAATTGTCTACCTACGATCGGTTGAAAACTTTCGTTCTCTAGTGTTCCATTCTTGCAACAGAAAAATATCCTGAAAAACAGGAGCATTAGGTGGAGAAGGTTGTGAATCGACTGACTCTGAAGATCCTTATCACCGTCGTTACTACCGCTGAATCGAATCAATGCTATATCGATATGCAACCGTCAGAAACGTTTCTATACAATTTCATTTGAACGCTCGGTTGCTCCAGATCGTTTTGGTTGCTGTGGCACATGTTCTTCGGAAGTTCGAATAGACGAGACGCACTGTAGAAAATAGGTATGATCATCTTCGTTCTACTGGCTCGATCCGCCTCGTTTCCGAAGCGTGTAGAATGTATGGGCACTCTATGAGAACATTCTCGTTTCAATCTTTTCCTCTCTTTCCCTCTCTCTCTCTCTGTCCATTGGTTTCGATGCCACAGCTCTGTAAAGCCATGTCACGTGGTGAATTTGAAGGGATAAGAAGTCATCTGCTATAGGTCGCTTTTCTAGGATTCCTCAATGAAAAAGTAGAAAAAGTGCAAGAAAGATAGAACGATGAAGAGGGAAAGGAGGAAAATAATAGTCCATGTAGAATTTGCGCTACTACTCCAGGAATAAGAGAACAACGCGGGTATGTTAGAAATGAGCGTAGGCGGAGATCTAGAAATTGCGAGACGTGGAAATGGGCAAGAGGGTTAAAGCTTGCAGAGGCAATAGGGCCAGGGAGAAAGGAAGAGTGGGGAGGATGAGGAGTACTCAAATGGGCGGCAAACCGTGTCGAGGAATCGGAAAGCCCGAGGCAGAGAACTCACTTATGGCCTTTCCGCGTTCCCCATTGGGACTCGTATCTTTGTCAATAGTCGTCCCCAGCGATATTTCATCGGGTTTTATGGTGTCTAAAGTCTGTTGAAAAGAGTTTTGCCGGCTTAGCGCCGAAAGATCCGTTCTCGTTTCTACTTAAATCATTCTCAGTGCCGGATATTTTCATGGGCATTGATAAAAGTGCATGCTTTCATACAACTTGGAGATAGACACGAAATTTTAATCCATACGATCCCCGTCTAACACCATGTGCTTATCAGAACAAAGGGTTATTGAAAAATATCAAATGTAGAACCTTTAACTGAACCTTGGCTTGAATATAAACTCGATGTAAAATAATGAAACTCAGAAGTAATGTTCGACTGTGAAACGGTGCTCCTTCCTTCATTTTGATGAGGGTTTTAATCGGAACTCCATAATCCTGGGAACATGATGCCTTTCCTAATACATCGAAGGTTCCTACGTTCGCTATGATCCACCCCAATGTAGCATCAACTTGCATCTAATGTGCCGAGGGTCCAGAGTATTCCGCTGAGCTTATGAAACCCAGAAATCTTACTCGTACAAAACGATGTTTTATTTCTTGAAGCTGCCCGATTATTCAGCAAGAGCACTTGACTGCTTGAGTTTTTTCCTCGTCAGATATTGATTAAGATTCATTCTCTCGCACATCGGCAACCTGTCGCCTTCAGCCTTCAAGTTTTTCTACATTATTGAGTCGAAGATTCTGAAAGTTGTATCTGTTTCCGAGGTCCAGGGTTTCAAAAGTAACTTTCGAAAACTTATAGGGATATTTGTGGAAACTGATTCCCATGTTCATAGAAAAATTCAAAATTGGAAAACGGGAGCAAAAAAATAAAAATTCATTAGATTTAATTGAATTATAAGACGCAGCAGCGTATCCTGGAAATCACCCATGCGGATCCAGTGCTACTCATTTCAATTTTCCAGTACCGCGAGCCCATACGCACACATTCTCGAGAACGCATTGGTTCGCTGAATTAGGCTACGATTTATATTTCAAGAGGTTCTTATGCTGGTGGAGCGTCTCTTTTCATCTTTCTTGCATCTTTTCCCTTTTTAATTTTCTACCTGACAAAATTCTTGTTTTTGTGAGCCGTTCTCCCACGTGCTGGTACACTCTGATGCTCTTGTAACTTTGGATATTCAGTGATCTTCACGAGTTGTATAGAAATATTTGATGCGTGTGACTACAAAGTATGCCTCTGTGTGACAAATTACATTCACATAAAAACTTATATGCGGGACGTTCCATGGGAAATCAGCAATCCCATGACCTTGACTTATTATTGATATCACCAAAAATTGTTTACTTCTTCCTGCCTGCTAAAAAAATCCCTCGCGTAAATTCAAGTCTCTTCGTTTGAGGATCTTTTTTCTTCAATCCTGATTTCGAGAAGGTTAAAAATATTAAAATATCCATAGCTCTTTCGATAACTAACATTTTTCCACAAGAGTTACTAATTACTGACAAACGCATTAAGGTACTAAACGCTAAAAGATTTTCGTCAAAATAAAAAAAAAGAACTGTCGGATCAGAGACTCAGTGACTTGTGATGGAATTCCCCACATACAAAAGCACACGTGGTATATTTCAACTAACACAGGTTTTCTGTACCCTTAAGCAGAGAAGTACGAGCTCTTGATTCTCATAAAACTTCAAAAGATATTTGAACCTCACCCTCTGTAAACTAACTCGGTATATTTGAAGATGGACTACTACGAACCAAATACACAGAATCCCCAGCGAGAACGTCCAAATATGTATTTTTTTCTTTTTTAAGGAATCCACGAAAAAAAAATGTCAGATTACTTCTTGTTTATAAATTCAGTTTTGTTTCGTATTTCTTTTTTATAAACCTTCCAGCAAACTCGTTAATAATACGACTCGAGCAGACTACTCAGCGACACAAGAGTGCGCGCATCACATCCGCACAAACTTCCAACTAAAAAGGCGTAACTCATATTATTTAACATGTAAAGTGATGTTCGAGACAAAGGGTTTGTGAGGAAAGAGTGTGATGGAGACGCAAAGTACGTTGATAGCATGTTGTGTTTCCGCTGAAAAAGCTCGCGTCCTACAACAAGCATGAATCGATTTGTTCAAAGGTCGCTGCTGGGAAACAATCCCGTCGACAACAGCCCGTGGCAACTGCACTAAATTTAGTATGGGGCTTTTCTTGTGAGAAAATCCACTCACGAAATTCTCTACTAATTTAGGAATAGATATGCGAACTGCAATAAGAAGAGAGGAACAAATTGCTGTTTCTGCTCTCTCGGCAAACTTTTCATTCGCTATATATTTGCTGAAGACAACAACGCGTTTCGGACTAAATCAGTGCACGATGGCATATAATTTCATTTACAGCCTTTTCCCCGGCTTCTCCGTTGGAGAATCGAAAACTCGTTTGGTATTATAGAATCCGGTTTTGATATTAACGTTGATTTTCTTTGTCATGAGATATCTTTGCAATTGAATGGCATGCCGAGATCCACGACGAACATCGTTGACGCTCACATGGAACGGAGTATGTATACGACTGCCTCGTATAGTCGCGATACGGATTGATGCCGTGATGTGCTCGACGTTCAGGGATGTTATCACGACACCTCCCTTGCGTTTCGATCACATGCTCCTGCGTATCTCGTCTCTGGTGACGAACTGCGTATCTAATAGCGACTGTGTTCTCATATGAGAGATACAAGGATAGCCCTGCACGTTTCCTGTGGGTAGTTGTGACTCGGACTGTATCCTGGTATATACTGAGGAGTGGGTGAGTCGCGTCGCATGCAATATAAATTCAAATGCCTCATCGAAGGGCTCCCTGCTGGACCCTATGCAGCAGATCAGCATCTAATTCGTGAGACCAATTTCCCTGCCAACCCCATATTCGATCACCTCGCTGCATTGAAAATTCAACTCTTAATTCACCTGCAATCTTTTTTGCTTTGCAAATTATTCTGTGAGTGGATTATCATTACAGTTAAGTACTATGATGGTTGTGATTCATTGGGAAAGTCTGGACAATTACCGCATGCAGAAAAAAAAATCACGTGGATTCGCATTTATTTTTACAATTTTCTCCGGTTCATGCTTGAGCTACAGTTATGCAAAATGTGCGGTTTATTCGTGCATAAAGTTGTTTAAACACCACCAAAAATTGTTTCGATGCCAATGGATTAATTTACCGTCGATTACTTGATTAATTAAGGGTGTCTATACACACGAGTACGTAACGAGAAGCGACGCGATTTTATTAATGCTTTTTCGCTCGCAAACGAACTCGTGGAAAATTGCATCGTCGGGGAGGAAGCGAGCCCCTCGGAATTAATTTGTATTTTACGGTGGCCGTCTGAACAATGGTGCCCACGGGATTCCCATAGCGTCAGGGGCGAGCAGGTAACGAATCGGAGAGAAGGGTAACGATACCATGGTTTTTACGTATATACGGAGCGTAGGAGGGACTTTGGTCGAGTACTCGGACTCGGAACATCGATGGATCCGTCGTACCGGATCAGTACTTCTGTCCATACCCAAAGAGACGCACGTGAGGTGAAGCTTTTGGGAGGTTCGAATGTCTCTCCTCTATGTAGTCCTGGAAATGCTGTATTCAAACGTTCACGTTACGTAATATCGATACGTGACAGTCGTATTTCGTGCTCTAACGTACGAGCCCATATCTGGACTCCCTCGCCGGCCGCTGGTTCCTCCGAAATTCTTATCCTCGAAATTCTTTACAA
Organism: Hyposoter dolosus; assembly: GCA_963921915.1. Taxonomy (NCBI): domain Eukaryota; kingdom Metazoa; phylum Arthropoda; class Insecta; order Hymenoptera; family Ichneumonidae; genus Hyposoter; species Hyposoter dolosus. Next base: position 11,587,493 of record OY998130.1, on the reverse strand, counting down.
ATTCGAATCTTTCGGCAAAAATAAAGGTCTTTAGTAATTCAAAACAAATAGACATTTGCAAATTGCTTCCTCAAGATGCTCAAGACGGTGAAAAGAATTTTCACCGTCACATAGCTTCCTCTATATGAGGAAGCAAAACTACTGATCCGAGACTCACGAGACCATTAGCATTTTCGAAATATAAATGTTTTCTTTTTTCGAAATAGAAAGCGAACTTTTATGCAGCAGACAGATTTTTTATTTGTAAAATGAAATGGGCAGCTCCGAAGATAGTTTGCATTTCCACTCGACTCGATTAGATCACTATGAAGATAAAATACATAAAATATGTATCCTTGAATTAAAATACAAAAGTTCAGCTTTTGCTAGTTATGAAAACATTATTATCGGAGACGGTGTTATCGAGACATTATTCCAACCAATCGCGGTGTCTTCGCAACATGAAATACATTTTGTCGGAGGAAATTTTTATGTCGTCGTAATACTGCGACTACTAGGGAGCTACACGTCTATGTTATGCACGCCATGCTAATGCGACGACGTAAAGACAATTCAGGCGGAGGGAAAACTGGGTGTACAAAAGGTACGGGTGGACCCTCGTTCTCCATTTTTCTCTTTCCCTCTCGCTCTGCCGCGGAAAAATCGAGTGCCGGATACGCACGTACGTGCTGGGGGAATGTTGTGTTATTTACGATTCGTACGGGCGAAACAGTGATCGTAAAAACGAACGGGAGAGTGAGCTTGACGCACTGCTGCTGTTATTGCCAGGGCGAGAAGTCGCGCTTTCTGCCGCTATGCCGCCGGATTATCGTAACCGTGACCTGCTTTATGTTCATTCGAATATAACTATGTTTTCACACTATATTTGCAAATATTGCAGCGTCGAGAATCAAGAATACCAAACTTGGAATATTCGATGAAGAAATTCTCACGACTTGTGAACGTGAATCTCGTTCCCAGAAATAATGAAGAGCTGTGTAAACAAATGTCATCCTATCGTCACAATCGATGCGATCCGATAAAATTAATTAATTTAATTTTAATTTACCGGTGCCATGAGAATTTTTCTTCATTTCCTCATAATTCTGACTGTTACATTCGCCAGAAAGTGCGAAATGAAATTTTACACGTGTCTCAATAACGAGACTGGAATCGTGAATTTTCATCAAACTCTAACGTGGACTCCTCGACTTTTTATTTCTGGTCTCTGCTACACGAGGAACGTGAGTTTAAATATGGTGAAATACTTGGTTGAACAAAAGGAAATAATATATACAGAATATTCATAATGATTAGTTGGTCGAGTTGGCGCGAACAAACCCATGCATGCGCGGTGGCTTTCGATGCGAGAGAGGAGCAATTAATAGTAATTGCGGAAAATTATTGTGATTGTGATTTATACACCGAACGACCAAATTACCCTTCAATTACCTCCAGCGCAATTTTGCACTCTCCCCACATATCCCCGTTCTCTGTTCTCGTCTTTCTTTCCCTCTCTTGCACCGTTCGTGGTCCGCCTCTCCGCACGACGATTTAATGCCCGATCGTGATTCGACCGCAATATACGAGGGCAAGAGACCGATTTACGGTGACAATGAACAATGTTCGTGCAAACGGATCATGAGAGCCAGACGAAAGAAGAGAACCCTCGATTGTGAAGCACAAAGTACACCTACCTTTTGCTTGTACTCATACATGTGTAAATATACACATATGAGTACATTATATGGGTACGATCTATACGGACATATTGAAAAATTATAGGGGAATTTTCGTTGAGCATATAATGATTTCCATGCACCACGATTGGCTGGGTAAAGCTAACGAGAAAATTATCGCCCATTGGTACACATTGAGACAAGCATTAGGTTAAATACCGTTAAAATGGTATCGAACTGGGAAAAATGTTGAATGAAAATTATCGCATACGTTTGTTTGATCAATTGGAGCGCAAAAACGCGCAGGAAATATTACAATCATCTTTAGGCGTGAATTGCCGATAAACATGAAATCATTGAACAAATATCGAGTGGCAAAGAATTGGACCGAGGCAAATGAATGATTCCATGGGCGCGATGAAAAAGGAGCGTCGAGAGCGGCACAATGTACAAAGGCTTGCATGAACACGTACACACGCTTCCCAGCCTATGAATCATTTTTTTTATTCAATCGCTGCAAAAGTGTGCGTTAAATCCGTTCCGACTGCCACCGCATTCCATCCGTAATTAGCCAGGGCGAGCTTGACGCGAAATCCCTATGAGAGAAGTCGATGTGGCAACGCTCCATCTGAACATAGACCAAACAATGTCAGTACCAAGGGGATTATTAATGTTGAGGTTTTATAAAAATAGATTAATTAAAATGAAAGGAGAGCGTAAAAAAACCTCCGAGAGGAAAAAGGAAAGAAGATAAAGTAGAATGTTATGTTGAAACCTGAGATTGTGTGTGAGAAACTATAAACATTTCGTTTACTTATGCAGTACGGAATAATGATTAAGGAAATGACCTCGAGCTCGAAGTTCTTGTATCATATGGACCTTTGGTGACTTGAAAATAAAATTGCAGCGTGGGTGCATTCATCTTTTCGTTAACGAGAACACACACATGAGAAAGATCAAATAGTTTTCCTCATTCGCGCGAATACCGCCGACCGATGGAAATCGAGATCTTCGTATTCGTGAAAGTACCAGTGGCTGGAGTGGTCTGGAGACACATCTACTTGCTCTCTCGCTTTCTCTTCCTCTCTCTCTCTCCCTCTCTCTCTCTCTCTCTCTCTCTTTTCTTCTCGCATTCTGTAGAGTCTGGAACTCGAGCAAAGCTTTTGAGTTGGTGCCGCGCGTTCGAGTTAGAGCGGGAGGAAAAACCCGAAAGGCAAACATCGCGCTCCAGCATGAGAAACCTTTTGAGTCCATGTAGCCAACTTTGCGGGCATCACTGTGCATGTAGATGTGCATTATAGAGGCTTACGAACGAATGTTTAAAGTTTGGGTAGAGGATATCGTGATCGAGAAGGGTCGCCCTCGACCTTTCCACATGCTGCAGCAGCCTCACTTGTATTTTTCCCCGTGTCTCGGCTACCCATTCAGACTTCGAACTGAGAGCAAAACCTCCGGCTTCAGTTTCGGCTATCTATACGCAAGAAAGAAAAAACGTATGCGTATGTAGTCTACCATGCTCGAGCTGCTCATGCATCGCTCTTTGAAGCTCATGGTGCTGGATTTGTTTGTTTCGTTTCACCTGCAAATTTACTCAAACGTACACGAAACAGCACTCTGACTTGCTGACCCATCCGCTTTCTCTCTGGCATTCTTTCTTCGCCCTTTTTTGTCTCATCATGTTGAAGTTTGCATCGTTGGAATGTAACGAAATTTCCTTTTTTTTTCCAGTAGAGCTCGTAATTATTATTCAATATTTGGTCCGGACAATAAAACGATCCTTTCATGCAACCGATAAACTCAGTCGACACGAAAAATTGCCATGATATTAAAAATTCAATAAATAATTAATGGAGCAATTATTTCTCGTTGAATCTCAACGTTGCAAACTTCAGAGTCATTTTGTCTCTATTCCACTTGCCTTCTCCCTCTCTCTTTCCATCATTATTAGGACTGAAAAAAATAGTCTCGTTTCAGTTGAGACACCATCGTGTGCATCATGGCAGGTCCAGGGTCATATCCCCTAGTTTTCGTTTCCAGAAATTTGTGGTTTCGACAGATGCGGAATAGTTCGAATCCACGAGAACAAACTTCATCTCTCTAAGCAACTCGGCGAAAAAAAGCCTCGTAGCTTTTATATTGTTGAGCTTTGCAAAATGAAGAACGAAGGAAAGAGACTGCTGCGCTTAGGGGATGCGAAGATCTGAGCGGTCTCTTGATTATTATCTGAAAGAATCACCCCCAATAACTTTATTCGCTACATGTATACGAATTTCGTGGTCGCTACCGTGAAAGATAAGAGGGATGCTTTTCCCAGTAGCCTTTCTTTCGCCGCTGAACACAAAGAGAGCGCGTAGCAAGAGCAACGTGAACAGATCAACCCTACAGTGTCCGTTAAGCCTCCTTTGCCCGGTAATAGGTTCTCTCCGCACTGTAAAATGACCTTGGTAGAAAAAGGGCGGATGGTCTATCTCGAGGCATGAGTCTTCCCCGCTCTTTTGACTACGGAATACCGATCCATACGTGTACGTGCGTTATGGAGACCAGCGATGAAAGACTGTGAACCACATGAATTTTCACGCAACATCGTGTAAGTTACGCCCTTTCAAAAGCAAACACTCGATGTACCGTGAACCGCGTGTGTTCTTTTCATGTTTTTACCCTCTTAACCGAACGTAACATTATCGTTGAACGCAGTGCACACATGGAAAACACATGCATGGGGGCGGGAGGGTGCTAGCCTTACAAAAATTAATTAGACCCTTCCATCAAAGTAGCCTTTCCCTCTCTTCTACTCTTTGAGCGCCGATTCAAAACTCTACTTCCGGAGCCAAAGAGATCCTGGCCCTGCAACGATGACGAGAGCAACCTTTCTCCGAATCCGTAGGTAGAATTCCATGGCATTCTTCCTTCTCGGATAACATGAATCATTAGTCCAAATAGAACTGAGACAAAAAAAACTTGAACGAATATTTTGACAATCAGAAGTGAAAAATTCTCTCACTCAATGAAGTCTGAGGGAAATGTCTGTAAAAAGTAGATATATTTTACGAAAAATCTTCACTCTATCGCTTTTCTTTGCTCTGCATATATTATTTTTCTAGTTTTTACTTAAAAAAAAAAAAAAATCAAAATTCTCGCACGCAAAGCGGTTATATCATGGCCTTCTTGAACTTGGTCGTTCACGCAAATGTTGTACCGTTGAAAGTTGTGACTCGGCGACAGAGTTTGGAGAAATCCCAGAAGACGGACTATAATACCGTGGAGAGAACTCCTTGAGTACGGGGTTGAGAGAAGAGTGGTCGGTATGCGATATCGCGTGGTGAAGCAGAAGAAAGCCCTTTTCTCTACCCTTCGGGACGATATAACCTGCCGCTGCATGCGCTCCGTTTTTCACCGTGAACTTTTCCGGTAATCTCTTCGTCTCTTGCACTTTTCTTCCCCGCCCCTCCTCCTTATTTTACTACCGAAAGCATACGCGAACGTAGGCAAGAAAAAGCTTCTGAAAAAAAAGTCTACTATATTAAGCACTACGAAGCAAGGCGAGACGAACATTTAAATATTTCCCCAAAATATCGCTCAGGCATCGTCTTTGAATTCACCAAATTTTCGCGTATAAATAATCATTATTTTTACGTCATGTATTATCACATCTTTCGGAAGACTCAGTATTTTTGTTAATTCTGTCGTCCAGCGAGTAGTCAAGTTTCAAGCACAGACAAAAAACGTAAAAAACAAAATTTGGTGTATCCAGCAGAGACCGAGAGTCGACCGATGCTGATATATTTGATGAAAGAATTCCTGCCTGGTTATTTTTCGAGAGATACAAGTGGAATCCTCTTGAGACACACTCTCTCGTTTCTAGAGACCTTTGACCAGGACCGTCGCATTTTCACCGTGCTGACAATAAGTCGAGTTTTCACGTATACTTTGCTCATGCTGGCCCCCGGTCAGCTTCACCTTTACGACCAAACGTATAGTCGCAAGAGACGGCCATTAAAGCAAGAGGAAAAGCTCTCGTCGCTTCCCTGCTACTTCACAACAAATCGTCTAACGACATTGACTCTGGGACGCATGACTGAGATAAATTGCAGTGTTTGCACGTATATGCTCAATTGGAAAACTGGAGGTTTCAGTTTTTAAGGAATGCATAAATGTGTTTGAGTGTGTAGTGCTCGATCATGAGCTTGCGTTTCCTCTGCGTTCAAAGGCACAAGGGCCTCTTCGTTGGTCCTTTGAACAACTTTATACGTGACTTTTCCATCATATCTGACACTCCAACAACAAGAGAAATCTAACGCGACAAGCGGGTTGAGAAGAAAAAATTGGAATTCCCTCAAATCAAGATGTATATCCAGGACGCTGAGGAATCACGATATGACGATATCGCCTCTTCCGGATCTTCCTGAGCAGCAATTACTTTTAATCATACCCTTGAGAAGCGAGAGAGAAAGAGCGACATCTTACATGATAACGAATGAGATGAAGAGAGATAACAAAATTTGCCAGAACGACACAATGAGAAGCATAAAATACCGATAGGTTGTCGTACAAGGAGTCACGCGCTTTTCCTACCCCGCATAAGAAAAGAAATCGGGCCGCGAACGTGTCGCACGATGACGTAGAATACCAGAGTGGAGAGACAGATTTTCTTGCGAGTTCTCTTACCTTCTGGTGAGCACGTGCTGAAAGAGAGAAAAGGGTGGAAGAACAGATGCATCGAGAGAAAAAAGTGAGAGAAAGAGAGAGAGATAACTACTGTAGAAAAAGAGAAATCAGGAAGAGAGAAAAATGGAAGAAAGCAGGACAAAAAAACTTCTGGCACGTTATTGATGGTCTTCGTGTCGCAGAAACGTTTATATCTTTCTCACGTACTGCCGCCATCTCGACTGAATACACAGATCATGAGGCATTTTTTTCTCCTTTTCATTTCTCTGCTTCTTCGCATAAAAAATAAACTCGGCCAGCAGATATCGAGATGATACGAGAAGAAACAAATCCTCACTGGTCTCTTCGCCTCATGCGGAATTGATCGCGATGTCCGCGCATACGTTATTTCCGGCACGTTTATACTCAATCCTTTTTTCTTGTTTCTTCTAATTCCCATGCAGAGAAAAATCTCTTCCAAAGTAAAGTCTTTCCATGCATGGACTTGGACTTTAATCTTTTCCACTTCAACGGGACTCCAGTTCTTGATACACAGCATTTCGAAAAAATTAGATAAAGGTATCGTTTCGAATTATGATCTGAAGCGTGTACGTGAACCAATGACATTTCTCTAAATTTCCGAATTCGGAACAGGTACCAGAGTACGTAATGCAATATGCATAAGCTCGAATACGGATGGAGTTTGGGATGACCACGTACGGAAGCAGGTACGAAATTCACACGGTGTTTACTCTTCTTTTTTCATTCGTGCAATGTATTTTTGCTATTCATATAAATCGAAAAAACGTGCCAAATAAGAAGAAAAAAAAAATTGACTCGAGATTAAGCAAACGAGCAGTCTCTTCATTTTCGTTGGTTTTTTATTTTATTTTTTTTCATTATATACAGACATTCATCTTTTTAGAGTATTCAGCCATATGTCAGGTTTCTTAGTGCTCATGGAAGGCCAATTTGGCAGGATCTCCCACATCCATAATGGCCAAAGGCTCTTACTCACGTGAACGAAAATTTCATTATCCCGGAATGTTTTGCAGGCTGAAAAGAGTTTGCAGCCATGCAAAGAATATGATAGAGGAAGATGGTACGAACCATTTACCGGTTTCGCCGGTAGCAAGAAATTTAAACGGGTTCTCGATTACCGCACACTTCTGCCTTCATTCTCTCTCTCTCTCTCTCTCTTTCTCTTCAACTGTTGCTCTTGTCGCTTAGCCTGAATAAAAGAGAGTAAGATATTCATCCCAATCCATCCTCAAGGCTATCATTTACGAAATTATACATTTCTTGAACAGTTTTATCCTAAGAAAACAGAGAATTGAAAAAAATGTCACATTTGTATTACGATAGAAAATATTAACATAAAAATCGCAAGATTTTTTGAATCATTAGTCTTAATTAATTAATTCACGTACGAGCACATCAGAAAGCTTCCAATTTTCCATTACATTCATTTTATGGCAAAACGTCATCCGGATAGTTGCAAGAGTTTCATTCACACAACTCGATTTTACTAGGAAAATCATCGCTGGGTTCTTAAGCTAATTATGTACATGTAAACTCTGTCCGTGTGAACTCGATTAGTTCAATTCGGAGTGAGATAATTAATGCACGATTGAAACAGTACCAGATGAAATAAATAATGGAACTTCGGTAGTTATATCATGGACTCCGTTTCAATTGTTCCAAATATTTATTCCTCGGATATGGCGTCACATCTCTCAGTAATATTTGCATGAAATAGCCCGAGCATTTTCGATATAGACTCAAATTTATTCTTCGACAAAGCAAGCATTAATATTTCATATCTTCGTTAGCAAAGTTTTTTTTTAATTTAACGAACCTTACGTAGAAATATTGATCTTGCTCCAGATCCACAGAGTGTATCGGTCTCGGTGTATCTTTCGATATATTTATAGTGGGTAATGTATATATATGGAGATATGTTTAGTAATACCGAGTGAGCCTCTGATCTTTCAATGTAAAGCTCGTCTGCTCGTTGAAGAAGTTGCATCTGCCGCCCTGTTTCAGAGTTACTCTCGCTCCGATCCACTATCTCTGTTTCTCTGCATTTTATTCACAGCTTAAGGGTCTCATCCCACACTCGTCAGATCGGACTTACGGAAGATTTACGGTGCTTACTAACGAGCTGCACGGTATACTCGCTCGGCGTCCATGCTTACGCAATCTTCACTCATACATGTATACACCAATGTATACGTACATTGCTCTCAACTTACTCCTGATACACATAAGTGATATTTATGAGACGCAGCCTCTAATGAGGATGGCCACTCTCCCGAGAAAGATTACTTTCTCGTATTTGTTCCATCCTCGTTTTTCGATACATCGTTCAATTTACAGCAATAAAAAGTGTAAAGAGCCAGAAGAGCACCGGAAGTTTTGCTTCGACACGAAAAACAAACTTTGTTGTTCGCAAATATACGATAACCGTTTAAAAAAATAAGATTTTTTTTTAACGACATCAATATTCACGAGTTCCAGTTTTTCGTGTGGATCGCTGCCTGTAGATATCGACAAATTTACTTTCCGGCATAGTTGAGAAAAAGCAAAACTTTTTTCGTACATGGTCCATCGTGATTAAGGAGTGAAATAAAAAAAATTGAGAAACTGCTCATGAAAGCGTAGAATCATGGCGACAGTCCCTTTTCCTGGGTCATTACATATTTATCTGACAAGATATAATTCATAGATAATACATCCGTAGATATGTAAGTATTTGGCCCATAATGATTTGCATAATGTCTGTCTGCCAGGACGAATACGAAAGTGGAAAGAAGAGCAAAGCGTACATCGAAAATTACTTGGACGTGCAGTATTCTTCGGTGTTCTTATAGTACGGTTTCCATAACAAAGCTTGCAACTTCTACGCAATTTTCGTCAACATTTTCTCTTTTCTACTCTCCTCCTTAATTGCAGCAAGCCCTTTACAAAAAGGATTAATTTGTTGCCTGTAGAAACATGCGACAGCCAAGCGTAAAGTGTATGAAATTGGCGAGCATGGGTAAATCCTAATGCGCGTCAACTCTTGAAGATATAACTCCGGATTACACCTCCAGGTTTTCTACTTTAGCGAAACGGACACCTGCTGGACACGCGCTCAACGAGAATAGTTGATGTCGTCTTTTCTCTCGTGCTATTTTTCTCCTGACTCTTTATATGTCGGGGAATAAATCCTGCACCCTCTCTCTAAATTAACGTTTATGTTTACACTCTTCGTCGTATTTGTTTTTTTCTTGTTTCCACGGATACCGAGGCGGCATTAATCCTCGGACGTCTTCCCAGCTTCAGCGACGTCGTGACATGACATTTTTTCTTTGCACATTAATTGGATTTACAGAAAAGCACGTAATTGACGAACGGATAACTTTCGTCTTGTGAATTTAATTGATTGATCCATTTTATGGGCGTGGAGAGACGATCTCCCATAAAATATCAACGAAATAATTCGATCGGCTCGAATTACGAGATCGTGAACTTTTAAACAGTCCCAAAAATAATAATAATAATCAAACCAAGGGAACAGGATTGGCCGGAGCGATTCACCGTGCGACTTGCCTGCTTTTTGGTGTTAACACTTTAATTTCTTTCGAGTACCTGCGGCGCAAAATGCTGCTTTTTCACGTGTGCTGGTGTTGTTTTAAGTCTCTGGTCTCGTGGTTACCTGACAAGATTTTTTTTCAAGCAACTCATAAATCAACCGACGCGGTGCTTATTCTAGGAAATTCGACTAAAAAACGTGTATTTTTTTTTTTTGTTCTTTTGCAGTGCGTGCAAATGGCACACGCGTTGAGGCGCATCTCGTACGCAACCTGTGAGCCCCAACACGCCCAATTCAGTTTCCTCGCGCGAGAACCAAGGGCCCACTTCACCATCCAATATTGCCACTCCTTCATCACCGAATCACCCGAACAGGTCAGTTTTACATGTTTCTGTATGCATGCGAGCTCTGTCTCAATGTGTAGGTCGTCATAAATGCATAGTACGCCGCTTGAATATCCGTCCCCTCGTCATTTTACGAGATGCCTTCTGAAAGATGGTGCCTCGACATTTTGTGGCATTTATGCGCGATGTAGTCGACGACCACCGTTACGCAACAACGCCACAGCTTATGCTTTAATATATCTGAACGTCGGACCGAAGTGGCAAGACGAGGACAGTGTCTGTCGTGCTTTTACAACTCTGCTATGTTATTTAGTGCGAAATTCCACAGGAGCACCGTGGTTTAGGAATTCCCGACACGGAACCAGCTTGACGAAAAAAAAAAAATGAATAATAAAAGCAAAAAAACATCGTGCAAAATCGCTGAGAACAGAGAGGGAGAGTGGGGTGGGCGCACAAGGGCTATGGAGAAGTCGATGGGCGCTCGAACGCTTCGCGACGTTCGCTGAAACCACGAAGAGGGGACGTAGAGAAAGTGCGCGATTTTTCACCATAAAACATTTACGATGGTCTTGTATCTTCCCCAGGGATACATGTGACTCGAAGTCGGAGGTTTTTTCCTCCGACATAACTGCACTCTAATGTTCACGTGAAATTGTCTGGATTTTCCTCGATATCTACGCCGTCTCGAATAAAGCGTAAAACTGTTCAGATCCCCCATACAATATTCTCTCTTTTTTTTTTCGTTCCTCGGAAACTTCTATGGTTCGAGACGCTTCCGTTTCAGCTTCAAACTGACTCAATATTCCCATCGTAGAATAACCATTCGATCCTAAGTATCTCGTTAACAGGTTTATCGAAGGAAGCGAACTTCGACAATGATAGCGCGCAAAGCGATTAATCCGCAAACCGTATTCACCGAGTCGTAAGATAAGACATAAAGATCGGAAGTCTGAATGACGATTCCGAAAATAGCTCGAGTTACGCCGGGATCTCGTGTGATAGGAAATCCGCGCGGATAAAGGGTTCATACAGCAGTCGACAAGGGTTCCTCGTAGATGGAACACCATATTGTCTTGGAGGAGCTCTCCCTCCAGAGCACCACGTTGTCTGCGTTAACGCTAGCGGGGCCTCATTCTCATAGCCGAGAAAGCAGGGCCCCAGCGGCCGGTAAAGGAGCGTCTAGGTTTTAGTACAACATCGGTACGGAGGCGCCGCTGCTGATGCAGGTTTTAGAAGCCCGATCAAGTCCCGATTACCGGCACTCGGCGTCTGAGCAAACGACCGTAAGGGGAACGCATACCAATTTCCTTTCTACTGCTCCCACTGTTGGTCGCTACTCACCATATAGGTACATGCTCAATTGCCACTGCACTACTTTAAGGGCCACAAAACTCTCTAACTACGTGAAACTTACTTCAACTCAACTCAAGCTGCGTTCATAATCGCTAAACGTTACACATCTACACGATAAATTTTACGACCGGATGTGTATATGAACCCGAGGAGTAAAATGTCCATGAAAATCTCGCTTTACGAACACGTGGTTACATCACGAATCCCTCGCCATAAGATATATACAAAAGCACCGCCATTCACCACAGCAGAACATTGGATCACGATCCGATTTATAGTTTCTGATAACTAGAATTAAAGTCCTTGTCGGTTATTCAGATTACTAATTTATCCAATGAGAATCGCGCACGAAATTTCTACTCGCAGAAATAACATTTTCCTCTTTTCAATTACACAAGATTTTCACATGAATCTCTGAAATTTGTGAAAATGCGAATTTCACTTGATTCTCTGATCGACCAAGTGAGATTGATGTTGCGTCATTCGAATGCAGACACGATTCAACTGGACATTTAGACTACGCCTGCAAGAGAGATTTCACGATGGAATCTGTCATGAACGTGTTAAAAATTGCACTTCTTGTAATGGCCAGTTGGAAGAAATTTCTGTGGCCGATGTTGCCATTGTTTCGTAAGAATGTTGGTCGCAAATTTCAATTCATCTTAGTGCCCAATGTTGAAATATATCACACTGTCAAAGCTGTCATGTTAAAAGAGGAGACAAGGAGAGAGGAAACAGGGAAAATGAGAGAAGAGATGTGTCACTGTGATATATTCGGAAGGCACCCTTCGCAGTATTACTGATTGTCATTAGACTGCACGAGGAGGATAGCAAGACTTGAATGCACAAGACAAGAGAATTATGGAGGAACGTCACTTTCAAGCTGCTGGAGTAACGCTGACGACGTCGTCGTCGTCGTCGTCGTCGTCGTCGTCGTCTTCTTCTTCGTCCCCGTGCAATATGGTCTCGTTCCCTCAGTGGCTGTGAATCCCACACGAATTCAACACCCACAGATTGTCGTCCAAACCACCGTCATCCACACGGACCACCCTCCTCTCCCATCAGGCGGTACATGCATAAACGGCATTTATGCAAAACAACAGAAAGGAAGAGAGACGGAGAGCCAGAGGGAAAGAGAAAACGGCAGGATATAGCCATAAATGTAACGCTCGGTTTAACTGGGTGACTATTATACCATGGAAATTACCATTCGGGAAACGGCCGAACGCCTATTATACACAGAGCTCTCTTCGCGTATTTGTGCGTATATGCAACTCAGGATTTGTCCCTTGGGACTTTGAGATTTCCTGTGGGGACTTTCCGAGGGCGAGAGGTCGCCCGAGAGGGAGACTCGGAGAATACAAATGCTGTATGAGGGGAGACGAACGAATAACCAGCTCTTTCTTCCTTAATGTCTCAGGCTTAAATCTTTAATTACAATTATAACCTCGCAGGCGGTTTGGTAATGTAGAAAAATGAGAACAACGATTAATTATGCATTCTTTGTCGTCAAATTGCAGGCTGCAAGGGCATTATCACGTCATACAATTTACATATCTTTTGAAAATGATGCAATAAATTCAGTGATAGTTTCAATGATAATTTAATGAATTTATTCCAACAAAATCTGGTAAGAAAACATGCAAAAAGCTTCTACATCGTTGAAATTAATTTTTCCCCTAACCAATGATTTTCTACAGACAGGGATTCTTCTTTTCCATACAATTTTTCTTTTACAAAGCATTTTTTTTTATCACAAAATTAATTAAAAGGTTCACAGTGTGTACAATTAGTATGAATGTTTTTAATTAATGTAAATTTTAGGTGTTTTGCTCTACGTGTGTAGACGAATGTAATTGAGAGTCATGACCACAGACGACTGGGATATTATTGTTCCCAATTAGCATCCTTATTGCTGCCGCACCTGCATTAATAGAAACGTTCGAGTCCTCCCTGTTCTGTATATATTCTCATCGCCAACGATTTGCCTTCTCTCCCCGCGTTTCCGAATGCTTTCATTTCCCGCTGCTATTCTCGTGTACGTACATACGTAGCAACAGTATACTGCACATTCGCTATATAGCCATCGAATTCACAATTGGGTAAGCACGCACTCGATTCTCACGATATAATTCTCTCCGTGTAACCTCGTTCATCGATTGCCTTCGATTAAACATTTTGCAATAAATATTCTCCGGAAACAATAATAACTCCGTTTATTTTCATTGATTACGTTGATGCTTCTTTCCAAATTGGCCTCTTTTTATCATCGTACACAATTTTTCGATTCTTTCTCGCGATTTTGCTCCGTTCGCACGACGTCAAGTTTTTGTATGCGCGACCAGTTGCAGCCGCGAGTACCGAGTAAAACGAGAAGAGGCGGCAGGGACCTGTTACACGCTGAAATTTTCGGTTGGACAGTGAAAGGCCACACGGTCATTGACATTGTATACATTTACCGAACGTTCCTTAATTTATGTACGAGTCTGAAAAAATCTGACGACTCTTCAAAAAATTTCTCTCGTCCTTGCACAACCTCAATTTTCATTTGTATCGAGTAAAGAATTTAATTATCATGAAATAACGTTTTCTATCATTATTCTACAAAGGTCGTAATTCCTCAACTCGCAATTTTATCTCGAATGACTGAACTTTATTCACAACGTGGAAAGATTACTCAAAGCGAAAAACGAATGAGAAAAAGACGTTTCCGGTCTCGATATTCATTTTCTTTTTCTTTTTTTTTTCTTTTTTTGAGTCTCGTGTCTCTCAGCTTCACTTGTTATGCACATTTCGACGCAATGCAGTAGACTTTTAGAGGCTACAGTGTACAAAGTATACGTATCGATTGTCGCATCAAAAGTATACACGTATACATCAAGGAAAAATGTATAGTAGCTGAATTCTGACGAAAGTCGTCTCGATGCCAACGACTTTTTTTCTCCCTCACTCTCTCCTTTCCTTCCTTTTTTTTATCACAAAGTCACTCTGGAACTGAAAGAACTGTTGCGTATAGATGGAAGGGTGAAGACCTTTGGAGAAAAATCTCTCTCGAAACGCGGGTTCTCTTCCCGGAAAAAGCTCAGTGTCGATACCGCGTCAAACGTCACAGGCATCACACGTCATTCTCTCGCCTCGCTGTGTATATTCCACTCCATATATACCCAGTCAAAGAGTTCCTTTGTCAGACCAAAGAAAGGGGAGGAGGAGGTCTTGTAACGTACTCGCGAGGAATTTCTTCTGAGAAGTGGAAATCAGAAATGGCAGAACGAAATTCGAAGCGTTTTTTTTTCTCTTTTGAATACTCAGCGCGTGTGTTACCAATATGCAGTAGCGACTCAATGCCAAAATTTGCATGGGGACTAATTAATTGTGCTAACGAGAATTTTCGAAAATTGTAATTATTTCAAATAAATTGCATCATCTCGATCTTACACCTCCGATGATTTATTTTAGAATATCAAAAATCATGATTTTAACCATGAATTTGTTGATGTAGAGTTGAGTTTTTTTTTTCATACATCTGGGTGCAATTTGAGCTGCCGAAAATGGCGTGTCCACGAAATTAATCAATTTAGTGAAGATTCCGTAATGAGACAAATTCAATTGAGATGCGACGTTAATTTGGATCCTTGAGGGATCGATTACATCGTCACTAGAATAGAGGCGGGTTCTCTCAATGGAAACTGAACGCTCTTCGAGGTGATAGATCTCTCGTCGTTGCGAGGTCAAAGGGCTTTGTCGCTCGATTGTGTATCTGTGGAATTTTGGGTAAATGACCGGATCTAATGGGTGTCTCACGACGTATAGGCGCATATAATTGTCGTGGTGATGTGATCTACTATACAGTCTGTGTTATCGTGGACTTTGATCATCGGAGCATGCTCTATCTTGACGTGGGTCATTATCTGGCTGAGACAATGTCCACGCTTTTCAAAGCGTGTGAAATGCTCCATGAGCCATTATAACATCGAGGCATTTTAAATTGTGCTCATCGCTCTCGATATGAAAATTATCAACAATAATTATGTTACCATGGATCCAAACAAAAGATCAGACCAATATTAGTTCTCATCAACTACTTAACTCTTCGAATGCACATTTGCTATATAAGTGCATAGTGGGTCAATCTGACCCAAGACATTTTCAAATCGTTATATTCCATTAAATATGTATTTTTTTTTCTTTTTGTAGAGACGTTTTTTCTAATAAATTATCCACATTTTATGGCCCTAAATGTATTTTTTGACGAAACGGAAAATCAAATGCCGAAAAATTCGTTGCCATTAGATGCCAAAGAATCGGTGACAGAAAATTGTGGGGGTCAGAACGACCCAGTATGCACTGGAAGGGTTAAAATCAAGTGTCGCTGGCCTTAATTGCTACCAGACGACGAAATAACTTATTTTGGTTCGTGAATAAATCAATTGACCAGACAGCGCATGCACGATGTATTTATATTCGCACGTATGCGTCGCCAGCGTTTTTTCTCAGTGATTTGCTCCTTTTCCACGGCATTTTTTGTCTCGACGCATGTGCGAGTCCTACGTAACGCTCGATTTACGATTCTTCCGTGTCTGATACGTTCGGAAGTGAGGAAAGAGCAACGGGGCGGGAGGCAGGGGCAGGAGGGAATGAAAAAGAAGAACTACAGCGAGTAAAAGAGGTGCACGAGCGACTAATGCTTCTTGGCGAGGGACAAAGTCTCGTGAACCCTTCCCAGATGGTGGAGCAGGGGGTGCGAGGAGGAGTGCTCTTTCGACGACGTTGAGATATTTGCGAGGTTCTGCCGAAGACGCTAATGTGCAAAAAGGTCGAGGGAATACGCCCGCTTTACCGCAGTAAGAAAAGGACGATAGAGAGCAAGAGAGGGGAGAGCACAGCACGACCGCACTCGTAATTTTCCTGAGGAGACTTTGCAAACGTTGCAGGGATGTTACTAGCAATATGCGATATATACATGACTCATGTTCCATCTCGGAGCACTTACGATTTTTCCTCTTGATACTTGCCATCGCAATTTCAAACCAAATGTAAATTTGCAAAAAGTTCAAACGAAAAGAAACAGAGGAATTGATTTTAAGCGAACCAACCAGCGGGGAAACTTGAATTCCCAGCTAAATTTTTAGTTTCGATCCCATGGCTTCATAACTGACAAAATTAAATATTCATAATCTTGACACTCTTCGAAATTCTGTCGACAATGGGGATGCGGAGGCATAACTTGGATATATAGCGAAAACGTGTCGCAGAGGGATTGCAATTGAGTGGCCGTTGAACGTGCGGGTGCCCGGGTCATCCAATACCATCGTAAACTTGGACACTTCGTCTGCGGATTCATACATATAGATATGCAGGCGTTAGTTGAACATTTTAAAAGGGCGTATCTATGCGGATATTAATATCATAAAACAATGCCGGATCCGCCTTTTGAACTATCACGAAGCGATATATAGATATTTATGGTGAATTCAATACGCGAACTCGCCACGCACGTCTTGCTGCGACTGGCATGAAACATTTCGGGGTGCATTACCGACGATCCAGAAAATACGGTCGAGCTGTCGCCCATTGAGTTCGGGGACTCTCGTGTATCAATTATTCGGGCAAGCATGCCCGTGAATTATTCATTCCGGGTGGAAAGGGGGGTTCGGGATCTCTGAACGGACCGTCGTACTCGAGACGGGGCGGTGAATATAACCCGGTCTTATACCCAGTATTCGTCCATCTCTATGTATATAATTGAAGTATATGGTGGTTGATATACCACTTCATGATTCGCACGTGACGGTAACCCTTCGTCCCGTTTATCTTCAATTTCTTCTCCTCCTCCTTCTCCCCCTCCTCCTCCACGAGGGTTAAGGTGACTTTCCGGATTCGATCGAGATTAAAATTTAATCGAATCTGTCCTTCGTCCTGCCATTATCAACGTAATTGCCGTACAATCTTGTTCGTTCAAACAAAAGAAATACCGAATACAATCAACGTATCGTCCAAATCAATTTATTTCCCCAAAATCTTTTCTCTCTTTGTTCTCGTTTTTTTTCTCGATGATTTCGTGCCAGAGCCTAAAAGCCTCTTTATGTTTGCTGGCTGACTGTTCATTTTGTGAATCCTACACACATATGCACGTATATATATTATTGGAAGTTGTATCGTGCGCGATCCCAAAGATTGGAAAAAGAAGCCGCAAGCATAGCGAAGAAATCGAAGTTGTATAACGACAATGAGAGGAAGAAAGAGATAAAGAGAGTGAGAGAGAGAGAGAGAGAACGTGAGAAAGAAAGACACCCCTGCGGCGAAACGCCTTCCCAGGAGAAGTAGACTTTGCACTTGGAACTTTACGCCCTCTCGAGTTCTCGATCCCCTTACTTTTTTCTTCTTTCTTCGATATCACGTTTCTTTTGCCAATTCGCAATGTGCGCGTTTAGTCAATCCTAATGGCACTTCTGCTGATTAAACTTTAGACGCTTTTGTGCGAAAAGAGATCGAACCTGTGGAGTTTTGTTTCTTTATTAAAAACACTTCGCCATGAAAAGGTTTGACCTATCCTCAAAGTTTTACCAAAGAAAAAGAACTCTGATAATATTTTTCTTCCAAACAATCAAAACGTCTTTGCGGTATTACGATTCATCTGGATCATTAACCTTTGTATTCTCTAAAAAAAAAGACGACACTATTGAATAGATTAAGCGAACGTACAAGAATGAAAATGGTTGAATATTTTCAGCTAATCAACTTTTCACGATAGTTTTTTCTAATTAATTGACCATTATTCATTTATAAAAACGTACAACGAAAAATTGCCTGTCAAAAGAAGTTAGCTTTGCCTGTCAGTGCTGAATTATAATTAGCAATTTGTAAAGCGCAACTCAATTTGATCCAGAACTTTTCACATTTCCATTGTAAAACCAAAAACGAGTAAAAATCAACGAACAGTAAAAATCTAATCAATGTTTCCAATTCCGTCACTACAATTTCTAGAGGATTGCTCCACCAAAATAAAAAACGTGCGTTTTTTCCACAACCCATAGTTGTGTACACAAGATTTTCCCTGGGTAGGAACATCTGCTTGAGAGCAATCCTTACGAGTCGAACGACGACTCGAGAAGATTGTGGTTACGATGCATACATATATTTTTTTTGTCTCAGGACGAGAGGAAATGAAAGTTTTGTACTCGGTGTGTACCGAAGGAATCCAAAGCATTTTCCTTTCGCCCCATCGACACTGTCGCCCGCTCGAACCATTAAAGCTCTTTATTTACTCACGATCGAGGGAAAGAGTTGGCTTGCGACGCGGAGACGCAAGAAAACGAAGAATGCGGTACAGGGTGGGAAAAGAAAAGTTTTCAAATCCTAGGTCAATGAGGACGAAGAAACATTTGATAGTAATTTAATTCGATTTGCTGTTTATATTGAGAGTGTTTTGCAAAAAAAAAAATCGACGTTTATTTTTTTAAGAATTTTCATCGCAATTTATCGAAAAATTCTCCAACCACTGCAAAGAAGAAAAAATCAGAGCAAGAGACAACATCCTCGTTCGAGTGCGATAGTTTACTCGTGAAATTTTTTTTTTGAGCACGTAAATACGTTTAGAATTTTTCCTGCTCTGGAGCGTAGCATTTGGCTGCCAGATGACTCGACCTACGCTTGAATTCTACCGTCAGAAGTCGGATCTTGTTACATTTACACTCTGCTGGTGGGCTACACAAGTAAACGGTCGTTACGCTTGTTATCGTCCGGTTGAAAGTCATGTTTCCCAAAATACACATAAATCCTTGTTTGACACGGACTCCACAAGCACCGATGACTTCGAAACACATTTGAAAAAATGTTTCGACTCTTAATATCAAAGAAGATGTTAAAGAGGTGTGAAGATGCATGAAGTGACGTTTAAATTCTGAGAAGATTTACTTGTCAATTCGATCGGAACCATTCGAATATATTTTTGATTGCTCTGCGAAAAGTAAATAAGAAAGGAATGTCAAAAAAAAAAAAGGATTAATTTTTATTGTAACGCCGAGAAATAAATTGATTTCGCACACAATATTCTTTGATGGCATAGTAAAGCTTAAGGAAATTGACTAAGCCGCCTGCGCCAAATGTCGTCTCGTGCGCTAATGGAGCGTGTATACAGAATGGTTGCAAACGATGATGGGTTAGGAGCAAAGCGAGGATATAAAAAAAAAGGTGAAGAACGTAGGGGAAGAAATAGGATAAAATGCATGGAGCGTGTATAGGCAAAATGTAGTCAGGTGGTTAGATATCCTGATGCACGGGGAAGCGCCACTCTCATCCGTTAGAATCACGGCATTAACATTCTACAGGAGCGGCAAACCGTAACCTGGACTTTTCTCCATCTCCTTTTCTCTCTCTCTCTCCAGCTTTCTTTCTCTTTCTCTCGGAGTGTATCTTTTCCTGGAACGATACCACACCGTAACTCTCCGGTCTCTTTCTCGATCGCTCCTTCCAATTTATTCTTGCAGTTTCCTTCTACATCTACATTCTTCCGCATCCGGTTCACTCCATTCAACGAGAAAAAGAGAGAGAAGGAGAGATGGAAATGTTGGAAGAGTAAAAGGAAGAGAGAATTCCGTTGTTGCCTTTCGCCGCTGTCTTATTCCTCGCGTGCATCCATAGATATACATTCCGAGTAAACGTGGATTACGAGGAACATTGTGAATTTACTTTCAACCGCGCGGATGATCTTGATTCCCGGGAGAACGAGAGTTCAGAGCACATACAAATGTATTTACTAATACTGACAAACAAAAGAACGCAACCCACTTCAGTTTACTTGTGAGAACTCAACAGTTTACGTTTTTCTTTGCCAACGAACGATGTTGCTATTGATCCCCGGACATATTTACTCAGCATTCTCATAATAAAGATAATTCGACGATATATCAAAGACTCAGGGGCAAAAGCAAAAATACATAAAAGAAAATCTTGTTATCCATTTATTTCGGATAACTTAAGACTTTTTACTCGAAAATGAAAAATGTTCCTATACTTGTTAGAGTTTTTTGTTAACAACATTTTCTCATCCGTTGTCATTATACGAGGTAAACGTTTCCCAGACGGAAACATACTTTTGTAAGCTGCAAACCGCGATTCCATGATTTATGGTCCGCAATCAAATGAAATGATGTTTAAAAAACAAAATAGGATAAAAATTCCCCACTCGAATTTTTATAGGTACTTTGTCCCGGCTTCTCGCTAGTACATAAATCGATTCATTTATTTTTATTCATACATATATAAGCTTTTATATCCATAGGCAAGCATAGATGTACTCGTTTTGTATAGATATTCAGCGGTATCCTCGGCTCAACAACGTTACTTGACAAACGAGCCGTCTATTCAATAACGGGGTCACGATCGCCAAGTATCGAGCAGTTTATCCAATGTACGATAGCAAATAACCACGAGGCGGGTTATTGCCGACATAGTACGATTAATTCACGTCCTTACCCTCGAGGAAGGATCGGAGCAATTGCATAAAGCGAGCAATTCATATCGACCCCAACGATTTTTCATAGCACGATTTTTCCAATCGTTTATTCTCCACTTTTTTATCAGACCAGCCGGAAAGTACACTTTTATTTTTTAATAATCGACGCGATTATTAAAAAGCGAATGGATAAACTGCAGTTTTCTCACGGAGAAATACGAGCGCGCTAACAAAAAGCTAATCGAAAAAGCATCGTCCTTGTTCAGCATACAGACGCTTCCGCCAAAGCAATAATCGTTGAGCTATTACCCCCACGAGCCTGAACAACGTTTCAATGGAAAGAACCGGCGCCTATGCGCGTGTGCCTCCCACTTGTTGATTTCTTCCTCCTATTTCTACAGGTAATCAGTCAAGGTCAATGTATCGCAAAGAAAAAATATCGGCATTCAATGAAGTTTCACAACGATAAAAAAAATCCATTACACTTCTTGAATTCAAAAACGGGAGCTGCAGTTACAAAACGTTGGTATCCGACTGCAGTGGAACTTAAAAAAAGCCCCAATGATTATTTTAAACCATTTTTCACGGTTTAAACAGTCGTTGAAAGTTTTCCTAATGGCCATAAGGAAATTATCGTTTATGAATGCACGATGTTAACCATTTCCCGTTTTCCTTTTATTGCGTTTAACGGTGTGGCAATTTCCAAGAGTTTTGCGATATTCCGTAATGTCTGGAGAATCGGTAGGTATGTATGCAGATCAGGAGACGCGGTTGCATGTACGTACTTAAGCTCCTTCTTCGGTGTGTCCGGCGGGAGACCAAAAGATAATTACGAGATAACGCTTCTGTGCAGACCGGACCGAGTCTTTTTTATTTTTCGCTGTTGCTCGAGATGTGCATCTCTAGGTTCGCATTACGCAGACCTACGAAAGGAATCGGATTCTGTGGAAATAGAGATCTGGGATGGCGACGTCACTCGACTGGCGGAACGTGCTTTTCCACATTGAACGAAATTTATCCACAAAGTGTACTTCGCAGGCACAAATAATAATAACTGTAAATCTCCTCGTTTAAATTCCATCGTTTCTCTTTGACAATATCGGAGATTGGCTTATCGAATAATTTCAAACATTCCAGTGTATTAAGGTAGTAAAAATCTCAATAGTGCATCGAACCAACGATTGAACAGTGTTATAAAAAAATGAGAATACGATAGACAGTCCGTCGGAAAATATAGTGTCATTAAGTGGAATTCGTTACCGTTGGCATGCTGGACCAAGTTGACCGGGAATGCGCGTGTACCATTGCTCAGACTATATATATATGCACGGGAGAAGGCCCTCAAGTCTTCGGAATGAGGCTGACCTTGGCATTCTCGTATATAGATAATAGCGAGTTTGCTGCGGAAAGAGAATAAGGGAGAGAGAAAGAAGAGAGGAGCAGATTGCGAACGAGCTTTGCCTCCCTCCCCTTGTACATCTTTTCCTCCCGGTCTCGATCGTTTACCTTCCTTTCTCTCTTCTCCCTCTCTTTCTCTCTTTCAATCTCGATGTCATATTCTCGTTCCAACTTTTTTCCGTCCTGTATATACGTCCACAGTATGTTAGACCGATCGAGAGCATCTTAACACAAGTTTCCATTCTCGAGTTGTTCAGGCAATTTACTCTGGTTGCCATATATTATACCATACACGCACAAATTTTTAATGTCCACCCGGGATACGGGCTGTTGCTTGGAATTAAAATGAAAAATTACCATTAAATAAAATTTCATTCCAGTCAATTGAAATCTTCAATTAAATTTTATGTTCGTACGGAGATCAAAAAAATGTCGACGCTTGCATCAACTATTTATGTGTGCGGGCTCACGAGGAAAAATTTCATAAACACTACCAGTGAATCTGCGTTTTTCTATAAGAAATCATCAAGCCGGTTGATCGAACAACGAGTTAACGCTCGATAAATACAAGTGCAAAAGGTGCGAAGAGATTGTAAAAGGACGAGAGAAAACGGGACGAACCCAAGAGGATGATGAGAGTCGCGTGTGGAGGCGTGCGCTACTATTTTAGGTATGCAGCCGCAGGCTTTTTTGTAACCACATATTAGTCGCTCTGGCCCTTTCCTTTCTTTCTGTACCTTCTTCCTTTCTCCTTTTGTAAAAGAAAGAATAAATATAAAAAAATACATGAAAAAACTCCGTCGCACAACAGCATTCTCAACCAAATATGAGTCACGATACAAACAGTTTTAGCCTAAACGTTTGCTTTGCCATATGATAAATGAAAAATCAGACTGCAAATTAATTTGAAAAGAATCCAACCCACACATTACGCAGTCAAACTAATTGAAAAAGCAACGAACCTTCTTTCTTTTTCTCATTCTCCCACGTGCGAGAAACTCGTGCAGAGAGTTCTCTCGTTAAGCCACAAACTATAATTGTGCGCGTCTCCTTTCTATCCTAACCCTCTCTCGAGCTGTTAACGCCCACCAACTATTTCGCGAGACTTCATTCAGTATCGAAAACCGGAAAAGGAATATCATTCTTACAGACACACCCAACTATTCCGTGAGCTCAACATTGATTTATTTTATATACATATCATATTCAGTTTATATCTTTCGAAAAATCAATCGCAAATCGAAACATTCACCAAATTCAATTCAGAAAATGGAGGAAATCTATTTACGACCATGCCATTTTCATTTTTTTCCTTTCGTAGGATCATGACATTGAATTCTCTTGAATCGATGAACCCTTGGAAACTTTATCTTCTAACACGTCATTGGTAATTCGAGCAGGTCGCCAACGAGCCTGTAAAATACAGACCCACACGTATTTCGCAGCATTTTTTCTCGATCTATTTATACCCGAATACCATTTTTTCTGCCACGTGAAGCAGCCACAGCCGGTGCGACAAAAGTTATTATTTTTTCACCTAAGTCACGTGCTCGTGATGAAAATTAACTGGAAATTGGTTCCCCAAAAATAATGACAGTTTGATTAGAGCGTGAAAACAAATTCGGTGGTTAGGATGCAGCCACGTAGTTTTGAATTTGCCCACAACTGCACGAAGTGGTCGTGGTAATTGCTGGAGAATTTTATGATCATTAATAATTTGCAGATTCATCGCTGTATCGATCCTTCAAAAGCTTTAGCTCGTAACTTATCTTATTATTTGGATTATGCATCAACTGTGAATATTTGGAATATCTGAAAAAAACCAAAACAAACGGGATTTCGTCGGCGAACTCCGTCAGCATTTATTCACTGACATATGTGAACGAACCCAGCCCATTAAGGTTGATAGATGAGCAAAGTTCTTCTTCCTCATTCAATCTTCTTCTTTCTTTTCGTAATTTCTCTGGTACTTAACCGAATGACCATGGCTTTGTACTGTCACGATACGGATTCATCCTCGAACCTCTAAGACGCTCTTTTCATCTTTCTTGAGCAACGAATCTGCGCATAAGTCTTGAAAATGGTCCTCCAATAATGTTTCACGCCTTGACAAAGTGCTTTAGCTCGAGGGTAAACCTCGTGTGCTTTCCTCCGGTTTTATTTGTTCTCAATGAGTTTTCGAACATAAAATAAAAAACTTCAATTATCTTTGGAATGGAAAATTGCCTATTAAACTTCCAGACATTTGCTAATACTGCACGTTACTGTGAAACGTGTTAAAATTACATGAAAATTAGAGTCACTCGACAGCACAATTTTATCCGAACGATGCTGTAACGTGTGCTCATAGAAATACGAGATCGTAAACTGTGTACGTAAATATTCAAGTACACGTAACTGTTTAGCCATTCAAAGTAAAAGGGAATGATTGAGGAATAATCTCACGCGGTGAGAATGGTTTGCCCGCAGTTCTCGGTACTCGAGAGGCAAGATATGCGACGAGGGGATGTTGGTGTATTCGTGAGTGTCCCCTCCGCGTGATGGCAAACGCGGTTTTACAACGATCGCCAGACGAGGTTTTCAACAAGAACTTGGTGGTCCGACCAATAATAATTTCTTTGGTCTTTCATGGTCGTGCCGTCGTCGCCAAGCCGAAAGGGACAAAGACCTTGCCGAAATGAGTTGAATGATTCGTTGCTTGTGCTTTACCACTGCTTGCGTCATCATTACGTATACCCGACACTGGAGCCCAACGTCTTTTAACCGCCGAACAACAATTATTAACAGTTCTCTTCCGTTTATAAATTTTTACCAAAAAGCCAAAAGTCCAAATGGGCTTGTTGCGCTAAAAACTGAATAACTCAGAAAAAATTTTCCGTATGAACGATTACGTACCAGCTATTTGTTAAGGTACACACAAAAGATTTATCGGACCGACATGCATCATCGGCGAGAGTCGCCTCATGAAAGTAAATATGCACTCACTGCATTCTTATTATTCGATTTCTCCAATAAGAATTTTCTCCTTTTTTGGAATGACTTTCAACATGACAAATAGGTCTATACCTTACAGACGATTAATTTCCGCTTTACCGACGATTAATTCTTGACTACACGTTATGAAAGCTGCTGGTTCGAAGGATCATTACTACTCTGATGTGCATTGTATTACCATCGATCGTGTATCCACAAAGATATTCCCCGTCAAACGGATTCGATGGGAAAAAACTCTTCTGTCATTAATTATTCCGATCCAAATAATGAATAATAACTGTTTTCTCGTGATCTCGCTGTATCGACCGATCGAAAATCCATCGAGATTTCATCGAGGGCAGTTTTGGAAAGATTTTTCATAAGAACTCTCATGAATGTGCGCAACGAAAAAAAAAAGTGTATCAGATTACGCAACAGCAGCTGATCGTGACTTCCGACCGAACGTCGAAACTGATGCGATCGGGGGATCGAAATACGTATCGATCGGTTGAACCTCGACCACGCACACGGAAGCACAAGTTTTTTCTCTTCGTGCGCTTCATACCTCGTTGAACCACGTGGGATCTTTCGAATCGAAAATCACACAAAACGAAAAAGACTAAACTCTCGTAAATATTATGTAAAATAAAAAAAAAAAAGCTAAAAAAATTCGAGTCAAAACAAGTGTTTCGTCATCGAATTATAAAAGACGCACGTCATAAAATCCCATTCGGAGTTTATCATAAAAATTCGTTCCCGTTAGATGCTCATTCGAATTACAAGGATTTCCAGGATAAAGGAAAGATTACAGAAAAAAATGGAAAATTAAACTGTACGGAATCGAAACGAGGGACGAAAATAAATTTCGAACAATTTTATTGTAGGCGTACTCTGAAAATTTATATTTCGTAATGCGAAAGTGATCAAGAATACAAATTTGTCTCTCGATTCCAATTTTTAACGGTAATTATGGCAATTTTTTCCGTGCGTCAATCCGGTCGGCTAATAAATAAATAAAAATGAGAATGTTGAGGAAAATTGAAATTGTCCACACGAAAACAAAGCTTGCTCTGTACACACGAGGAAGCAATAAAAGAGGGTCAAAGAACGAGCAAGCTCGTGAATTCGAGAGAGTTCATACAAGATCACGATATCGAGACTCACACCTACAAACGTCGTATGTATACATTTTCTACAAATGTAATAGTGTCTTGATATATATTTATATATATGCAATATATAAATATATTATGTACGTACTACATACACGTGAACGATGAGGAACGTAGCGAAGCATTACAGCAGGAGAGTGCAAGCAGGAGCAGATCTCTTGGCTCTCGCGGGATCGTTGCGATTGCCGAGCTTGGTATTCGCCAGCTGCCGCTGAACGTGTTCAATGCCGGCCTGTGAGCCGCAAGAAAACGGCCAACAGGAGAGAAAAAGATGTAACAAGAGTGAGGAAGAAAGCGTGAGCTAAGGGCAAAAGCATCGTGAGGAAGAGAGACTGCTGTCCAAGTTCGCGTCTTTCTGGCCATAGTAACGGAAAAAAAAATCAGTTCGGGACACCCAGTAAAATTATTAGCAAAACTTATTCGTCAATAAACTTCGAATCATCCAGAAAAGCTTTTGATTCGATCGTTAAAACTTCTTTATTTTTCAAGTACAAAAATGAGCCGTTGCACCGAACGGGTCACAAAATAGATGCAAAAAGTAAAAGGCAATCGGCGTGAATTTGTAATTAGTTTAAATAATAGGTCCAGTGACAGTTCCATAAATTTCATTTCCGAGCCGTTTACCGGCCAATCACTATTACTTCATTAACTCCAAATATAAACTCAGCTACCTACACACAGTATCGCCTCCTTCATATTGGAGGGGATGAGCCCGCGTAGGTCGTTCTTGCGAGCTCTCTCGCCTCCATGCGTTCACTCTCCTCGCTCTTTGCGACTTCAGTCGTTCACAGTCTCGTCTCTTGAAACGTGCGCAACGAACGCGTGTGGTAGACGAAAAAAAAACACGCTACGGAAGAAATTTAAAAAAAAAACGTCGCTAATCTTCACACAATTGAATGTAATACGGACATCATATTTTATGAGGTTTCATTTTTCGTGACGGCAATGCAAGACAAATATCAAGTTTTTGATCAAAATATTAAAATCGTTAACAATGGCGATAAATCGTTGATAAGTACGTCGATGTTCACTGCCAGAGTAAACTTTCATTTCTTGCTTCGTGTGAAAGATAGAACGCCAATATATTGATAATTAATAAACAAATAAGACTGGCTGTGAAACGTAAAACGGAAAGAAACATTTAGTGGATTTTGTGTCTCTGTGTCTCAATATTTTTATTATTTGTTCAGGATCAGGCTCAAATTGGAAAAACATTCCTTAATGTTATCGTTTTCAATTTCAAGCACTCTCGCGATCCGAGGGACTGTTTTTTTTTTTCGAAATTTTCTTCACGAGTGAGCACGACGCGTTGCAGTTGCTTATACATTTGTGTTGTATAGTGTAACACCTCGATAGATCGTACAGTACGTTTTTCCCTATGCTTCGCAGTTTCTCCCTCCCTTCGGTTGCGAGACCCGCGGTGAGGGTAAATGAGTGAGAAAGGAAATGTTTAACCGGTTCTCGTGAGGGAACGGGGCCAGAGAGAGAGAGAGAGAGAGAGAGAGAGAGAGAGAGAGAGAGAGAGAAAGCGATCGAGAAGGTCTTCTCCCGTCGTAGCCGGCATGCAGAGCGTTTGCGATCGTTCAACGGAGTGAAGTCTCGTGTTGGACTCCGACTCGCGAGCTTTGTGATCGTGAGACACAGAAAGCCACGAGGAGGATCTGTAGATCCTCGCGCTTTCAATTCGTGCGAAAAGATCTGTCGCTCCTACTTCGAAAGTAACATTCTTTCGAAAGGATCCGTTACGTTTATCGATCAGAAGAAACCGTAGGAAAACTTTACCGAGCAGTGGTGTAATCGCGAGTCAACGAGTGTTGTGGATTAAAAGTTATGATAATTAGTGTCGATATAAAAATCAACGAATAAAATGAATGCATTGCGAGTTTGGCCAATTATTTCAAACAAAAGTATCGTTTCCCAAAGGATTGTTACGAAACGAAAAGTCCTCGAATGACGAAACGTGAGATCTTTAAAAAATCGTAAAAAAGGCGTATTTCCCTCGAGGTCATCGAGAGGTGCCCATGCTTTCGAGAAATCACACGATGGCTCCGTGAGAAGTAGGATCAAGAGTCTTTCAAAAAATACATATATATGCTCCTTGGAACTTCTGGAGAAGCAAAAAAACGAATAATACCTGAGAATACTGCTCTCGTAGTCGAGCCCATGGTTGTTTCAGCGAGGCAGTAACGGTGTGAAGTGATCGTTAATCGCTCCCAGTTCAAGAGAAGAAATAATATTACGGTTAAACACGAAAGCGCTCGCGGAATTCCCTCGTTTCTCTTTTTTTTTCCAAATTCCAAACTCTTCATATATGACGCATTTAAAAAAGATTATAAATAAAATAAACATTTGTTTTTTTTGCCTGTGTCATTCGCGTGCTGCTAAATTCTTGTCGCGTACTGTGTGTCGGAATCTGCGATAGTGGATATGAGGAAGTGTGTTTACTCCACAAGTGCCATCACGTGTTTCAAGTGATTCAGGAAAACTGTGTCGTGATTTCGTGAAAGTTTGCTTGTGATTCGCTTCAACGACCATTGAAATCGATCGTGTGAAAATTCAATAAATAGAACCCCGCTTAATTACAAAAAGTGCTCGTTCAGAACTATTTGAAAATAACTCGACAGCATTCTTAAAATAATCCAATATCCTGGAGAATAATCTATCAGCCCACGAGAATCTCGTTTTTCAATTCTACTTTTTCCGATCGTCTGTGTACACTGCATTTAGTTGGTGCTACCGGTTAAAAGCCGGTGCATAAGACGATCAAAAAGTCGTTTAAATATATCCCCCCACCGCGAATTGGGCTCTCGCGACTCGTGGCATGAGGAGGTTAGCACGCAGGCGAAAAAGCCTGGCAGCGTTCACCGGGATTATGGGCAGGCTCGGTAAGGCGTCCCAGGGACATCATCAACATTCGACTACGAACGGATGTACCAAACCAATATTCCGCGTACAATATCGTAAGCTCGTCGACGACAGCCCATCGCAAGAACCACAGTTGAAATTTGTACCTGCCCTTCCGGATTACATGTCTTATTGTTGCTGTCGTTGTGGGCACACGCAGAAATTTGAAGTAAGTTTTTTTTGTTTTTTTTTTCAATTGACCGAAAGATAATGATTTTTTTGACTTTGAAAAAAACGTCATACGTGTGAGAGGCAAAAGTTTCTCCAGTTTCTTCTGAATTTTCTCGTCGTTGCTAAATAAACTATCAGGATAAAATAAAGTTCTCGAAATATCGTGCTCTCTCTCTCTCTCTCTCTCTCTCTCTCTCTCTCTCTCTCTCTCTCTCTCTCTCTCGATTCTCGTCACGTAGCGTATGGATTGCACTCTTGCTCCTTTGGTATGTCGAAAATAACTAGTTTGACTTTTAACCCGAAGCACTTATCGATATTGCACGCAACCGAACAAAATCATATATTTATGCAGATCCTACGAATTCTTCAGTTTTTACAAAATCCCAGTCATCTCATAGGATATTTTTCTGTAAGTTTTTAAAATCGATTGTCCCAAAATATTTCTCTAGGCAGAATAAAAAAAATTGTGGAAGCGTCTGCAACTTAATTGAAACGGAGGATTTGATTGAAGAAGTTTACCTGACGAAAATGCTGACAATCGATCGCATTGCCATCGATTAATTATTGAGTTCGCGGATTTAAATAGTGACATTTTTTCCAATTAGTTGGAAATTTAATGAGGCATTAAAAAAATTGAAATGGCGTTCTGGTCGTTTTGATGGAATAGCACGCGTTCATATGCACTTGGCGCAAAAGATCGCATGGATCGAAGATCGAACGAGCACGGCGCGCATTCGCGATCGGCTCGCGGCCGCTCTAGCCTTAGAATCTTTCCCTCTCCGTACCTTTTTCATTCCTTGGCACATCTACGCTGCTATTAACTACACCATAGGAGTGTAGTACCTCTGTACATGCATATACATTCATATAGATATATGTCGAACGTACAGAGTAGAATAACCCGGCAAGGTTTCTCGCTTTACTACGTCGAGCCAAGAGACGAGAGCCACGGGAGAATGGAGGACGCGAAGGGGGGGTAAGCCGTGGGATCGGACGAGCGCATTCCTCAGGTCCTTACCGCGCGCTCTCTCGTGGCACACGGGATGCCTCCACTCCTCGTGTAGCCACCTCTGTTCCTCGATCTTTTTCTCTCTACCTTTCGCTCGCCCTCTCGCTCTCTCTCCATCTAGCTCGTGCTTTCTCCATCGCCGCTCTCCCTGCTCCTCTCTCTCTCTCTCTCTCTCGCTCTTCAGGTTTGTTCGATCTTCTGGACCTGGCAAACTCCTTGAGGATTGCGGGAGGCGCGAGAAGAGGCACGGAAGACACCATCATCTGAGCCAAGAAACATCTCGGGGGCAATGAGGAGAGCTCTCGCTGTATCCTGTATCATCTTTCTTATTCGCTCCTTCCTTTTTCTTCTCGTGTCCTATATCGTCCTTATATCGGAATACCCCGGGTCATGAATTCCTCAAGACCGAACGAATTTCAGGGCCGCACAAGACATTTTTGCTAGAAACGTCGAATCGTCGAAATATAACGATAAGCATTCAAAGAAATGTTGATTAATTTCATTCAGCAGTGATTTTTTATTATTTCAATAAATTGCAGGCCTGAAATAGAATTTCATGGAAAATTGAAGAGAATGCCGGCTTATCACTTCCAACTTCGTATCGTGACTAATTCCAGAGACTGTCTGTTGCCTCCTGGGGAATTTTTAAAGCCTTTTTCCTCATCGTCAGAAATATCTCAGTCAAATCCTTTGAAACACCCGATGTTTATGGTAATTTGTTGAAAAAGGAAATTCCTTTGGCTCACGACATGCACGAGGACAGAGACAGAAATAGAAAAAGGGAGGGAAACAGACGCAGGGGCAATTATTAAAAAGAGCAAATCTTTGCGACACCCTGCGGCCAAAGTTGCGGGTGAAATTTTCGTCTGAAAAATAGTGTGGAATTTGGAGATTTATATCTGTGGAGCTGCAAAAGGTACTGATCGAAAATGATGATTTTGAGCTCGGCCGAACAGTGAGTGGTGACTCACGCTGAGGGAAGCCCCTGGGTCACGAGACACGAAGATCTTTGCAGGCGCCACTTAACGAAAAAAACAACATCCATGCTGTATCGTATAATCGAGTAATAATAATAATCGAATAAAAATAATAAAAATGCTGATATCAGTGACAAAAAAATTGAATATCTAAATTGCGAATTTACATTTTTTTTATTCAAACGAAAGAATGGGCGGAACAAATCTCGAACGGGTCTGATAATGATAGCGGATCAAATTAAATTCTTATTCCTCGTCGAGCTCGATGAGCACTGATCCTCGGACTTGAAAAAAAAAATAAAAGGAAAACCTTAGGAAATTTTCTTCGTCTACGGAAGTCTCTATATATATGTGCACGTACTTGGTCGTCTGAACAAGAAGGAGAATCAAGAAAAGCTTATTCTCTTTTTTTAAAATCTCATTCCTCTCGTTGCCTCTCGCTTGGTTCTTGCTTCCTGTTCACTCTGTTACCGGGAATAAAATGGCAGTACAACGTATTTATATGCTGCTACATACAATATCGTTCGAGTTAACAACGCCTCGGGAATCCCGTGAACGCGGGGATTGTAAAATCGACGAGGGAACTAACGCGTGAGAGAATCCATTCTGTATAGTCTATTCGTTTGTCGAACCCAATTATTCCCTTCTTTTTAATCGATATTAATACGGCTGTATGCACACAGTTTAATCGATTCCTTGACTTCGTAACGATTCTTCATCAACGTATTTTTCCTTCTTATATACTTTTCTCACTATTTTTATTAATAAAATTAGCACGAGATTCTCACAAGCGTGAGTTTATATAATAGAACGAAATGTAACAATCTACCGGAATAAATTTCATGCAGCAACTAATCCAGTTGCCATTTTTTTCATCAAGAGTTGTGATACAGTGCATTTTTTAACCTCGATATTTATATCGAATTCTGTATTTACATACACGCACGGATAGATTCATGGGAACAAGTTCGAATATAAAACATGTGCATACAGGAATTTTCTCCCTGCAGGAGAAACTTTTTCCATGGGGAATTTATCACCAGATTTTTTATTAGCAACCAAACAGAATTATTGTAAAAAAAAAAACAATCTGACCAAACGAGAGCAGCCTGTGGTTACCGAGTGACTTTTAATGCGATATAAACACTTTATACATTTATGTGCGAGCGATAAAAGAATAAGAGACAAGGAACCCTCGGCGCGATCGGCGTGCTCCTCTTAGTAGCACTTCCGGTCGTGGGTTCTCCGCATATTCGAGAAAATTCCCACACCCGAAGAGCCATTGCATCCCCAGATAAGCCCATCCCGAGTAAACACGATTTAGATAATACGCTGTGAAATGAGCACGCCTGTTGTGGGATTAGCCATGATCCTCGTTTTCTCATGTATTTTTTATCGCACGAGTCCATCAAAGAAGGAATGCGTTCACCCAGTTGTGGATATTCAGATCATTCACTCTCGTCTTCTTTACCGCAATAATTATAAAAAAAGCAATTATCAAGTTATTTACCCGGCTATCAAACCCCATTTTGTGCGGCTGACAAATCAACGTGTCGCCGAGAAATGGAGAGGAAAATCGGGGCATAAATTTCGGATCAGCCCACTCAAAGTTTTTTCTTTAAAAATTAAACATCACGAGGAGCTTGAGTGCTCGAACGAAGTTTGCCACGTGTTCATTTTCCCACGGGATACTTGGTGCAATTACGGTTACTCCGTCACACTGAGACTCAAACTTTTATTGCATTAAACACAGAAGATCGCGACGTACGATTCGACGGTGACAATTTTGTTATTTGTCGCTTTTCAAAGGCTACATTATACAAGAATCACTGAGAATAATAACGATAACGAGATAATCGTTGGCAACCAGAGCTGCTTGTCGAATATAAACGATTACGAGCAACCCACATCGTACTGAAAGTGAAAGGAACGTATTCTCGAGAATCGAACGTGATTCGAGGCGCCAGGGCTATTCACGCCTCTGCACATTCGGCTCAATCAATATGTATGCACTTGTAAAACGTAATTCTATGGAAATACAGCGAGTACGAGTCAAATGACACTGGTATTTATTTTCGCCAGACATGGAATTCGATATCTCAATTTAACGAGATCGTAAAGCAATTTGCATTGAAAAGCACAATGTTTCGTTTTTGCTAATTACCAAAGATTCCATAAAAAAAAAACAAGAGACCAAAGTTGAGTTCAAATTGAAAAATTGATCTACAAGTTCAGTAAGAAAATCTCGTTCCAAAAGAATTCTATTTGTTTGCAAAGTATCCAGACGTGGAAGAATTCATTTTAACGTCACTGGTGCATCAAAACACAAGGAAATAATATGGTGGAATAAGATACTCGATATTATACACTATTGTTGAGCAAAGCCGAATAAACTTCAGGGTTGAGAGCTGAACTGAGAAGCGACACTGTAGTATGCAGTAATCTCGTATAATCACGATACGTAAAAGCATCAACTCTCGAAGCACAAATAAAGCTCGAGTTAAACAGTTTCTCGGCTCTTCTATAGACGAAAGTTACGCCTACAGCGAATATCCTCAATATCGTACTATAGTTTCTCGCAAGAATGCAATAATGAATTGTGTGTTCGACTTTACGAAAAGGATCATCACGCGACGCTCCAGTGTGTAATTCCGATTACCCTGCGTGTCTTTGAAATGATGTGATATTTCTTACGAATAATAAACGAGAGTAAAATGGAGCCTGGTCAAGAAATCTGGACGAAGGGAAAATGGTGTAGCTTTTAATGTCTGTACGAATAATGTTCCAAGAACTTTTGAGTTACTCGCCAGCAGATATGTCCTTGTATCGACAAGAACCATTTTTCTGATGTGCTTCACTTTGAAACCGTCTCAACAGCATATGAGAATAGAGCGAGGGCGGTGGAGCACGAAAGATATATCGAGAGGATGAACGATGGATGAACAAACGAGATGAGGAGATGGAGAGAGAGCGAAAGCAGAAGAGAGAAATATATGGCGAAAAATATATTTTTCTCTCACTCTCGTAGGAGGGTGTATGAGAATATAATTGGCACTACCCGTGGAACGCGTGTATGAATGCCCATGGGCTTACAGAGCGAGAAAGAGAGAGACTGTATCCCTTGGTTCTTCATTGTACGAGCTAGCTCATTCGAAAGCTCTTCGAGAGACTCTTCGCTCGAGTAAATAAAGAATATAATGGGGCTCTATAGATATACAGAGCATCTATATCGCTTTATGCAGTGCTATAGAGTCCATCAACTACCTATAAGATTCATGGTCCATAGCCAAGGGCGTATTATGTGACTTTTGTGATGCCTCGCGGGCCCCAAGAATCTTTGGGACCCTCGAGAGCACCCTGGTCTTTTTTTCTGGCGCAAATTCGTTCATTGTCCTCTTTCACTCTTGCCCTCTCTCTCTGTCTCCCTCTCGCTACTTTTTACCCCACCGCACATGTGTGCGTGTGTCGTTCTGTTGAATTCTTCCTGCTCGAGAAGTTCAACGGCGTGTCTACAAAGGGTCGCATACTCGTTGTGCTCTAGCCGATTCCTGTATCAGGTATACATGACAATTTCGGTCCTTTCCCATTTTTTTCTACGAAAGATCTCGTTTCTTACGCGATTCATAGCTCATTCGTTGCACCTTTGCTCTCTACGCCCATTGTCCCTCTCCTCTTGCCAACCTTTACAAAAGTCCAATATTTATTCACGCGTGTGGTTCGTACGCACGCAAAGAAATTTCCGACCCTCAAGTGCCCGTAACGAAAAATGCGGTAGCCACCAACAGAGATCATTCGAAAGCTCTTTAAAATCTCTTAACACCTGCCTACGCTCTTCTCAACTTACATGTACGGACTCTATGTGTCCGCAGTGTCCGCATTATACTCTCGAGAATGCCTCGTCAGAGTCAATTGTCACATTCTTATTTCGAGAGGTCCTCCATATAGATATATAAGAAATATCATCTGGTATGATCGACAATGCTTTCTATTTTGTTTCTCAAACCATGTCCCGGTGTACGAACGTGATATTTTTTTGACATTTTTTGAAATAAACGCTTTTTGCGTTCACGAGATTCAAACAATATCTTGAAACTTTCATAAAGTTTAATACCAAATGGGAAGTCTGTACAGTTGACGATGCATAATCAGAAATTATTGTCGAGTTTCGTTGAATCAGTCAAATTTGTTGAATTCATTAGCCTTATATTATAGTCGAGAATTTTGCTTTGCGAAATATTATTACCGTCATTACTAAAGACATTGTTGGAATTCCCACTGAATAAATAAGCTTTCGCGAATAAGCAGTAATTCGTTGAAAGCCAGTGGCATTGTTCGACTTAATCGTGCACATATCGTTGCACGCTAGCCATAAACAAGAGAAAATGATCGAGTTACGTAAACACGATGGTTTGAGTGCTAGTCAGCCTTAGTGCCAGATTCGTGTATATTCTCTGCTCCCATATTTTGCTCTCGTCATCTCTTGTCCTTCCCCGCACGCATACACACACGTGCCGGTTCTTGGGCACAAAAGGGAACCAATAACTCGCAGGTATTAGCAATTCAAACTAATAATACGGGCGCCACGTGAGTATTCCGGGGAGAAAGACAGAGAGAGAGAGAGAGACGGAGCGAGAGAGCGCGTGTGCATTGATTCGCTAACGGTAATACCGCACGTACATGGAGTTCTCAATAACGAGTATGTGGATTTTGCATCTATACATAGCTCTCATCGTCAAAGCGACCATACGAGTTATGCACGGTCCTCTCTTTCGGTCTGTCTGTCTCTCTCTTCTTCATGCAATGGACGCGATATTCCGATTTAGAAACCCTGATATTCTCGGTGCAGCGTATGACTCCGCATCATTGTGGATTGATTTCGTGTCGTGCGATGGACTCACCATCTTCGATACTGTGACAGTTTTGTCATTTCTGTTCTTGTTAATGGATGGCTCGATATTAAACTGAATTGGAACACACACTGAAAACAAAATTTTGTTGGAAAAGATCGATATTTTGTTCGATACGTTCGACTAAACGTTTTTGTGAATACTCCAAAAAATGGTGTCATTCTGCTACTCCAATCGTGAATTCCGCTGATAATTCCGTTAGAAACGAAATATACTGCCAAAACATAACGAAACTTTTGAAAGTATCCAAAAATATTTAGTTTACTGTGTTCAACAAAATATCGACGATTTTTAACAAAAATTCATTTCCAGTGCAGGAGGTATGTAAACAAATATTCATCAAAATGAATTTGGTTGAAAAATTCAAGATAAAAGGCTGCTGGGCACAAAGAGTCGACATTCAGTAAAACTAAATTGTTTAAATTTCGCCAGATTTGAAAATTTTGCATACAGAGGAGGTGAGAGGAATGCACATAATGTTCCGTACTAATCGGCGGGAATTGACGAATCTCGAACACGAGAGTTCGTCAAAGCTCGCTGGCTGGATATATATAGAAATTTTGAGTATTCTCACTCGTGAGTGATTGGAGCTTAAAGCCTGTGGTTCTCGATACCCACGTATGGAAATCGAGGTATAATTCAGGCTCGAAATGTATGCCGTCGTGATATGCGACATGTACGGACGTATGTGTATATTACATGTGAAAGTATCGCACTGTATTTGAGTTTGTGCGTATAATGTACACGTGGAGGCCATTGGAATGACTGTGAATGATTAATCAAAGCATTAATTACGGCGAATTTGATACGCCGATGGTTTCACGAATGCGCATACTTGTAAACAATCGACCAATTGTTTTTTCTCATTCGTATATCGCACGGCCACGGTATGTATTTTATAATCGACTTCCGGCATCGTCTCGTTACATTGCGGTGAAAGGGATTGAAAAAAAAAATCATCAAAATGAAGGGAAACAGCGAGACTCGCCGTCGCTACGTGGCTGCCTCGAAAAATGCGTAAAACCGGGCCAGACGACGTTGTGTTTCTTCTCTATGAAATGGCAAATTATTGTATAAATTTCTTAATACGTACATTCAAACTCCGCGCAACCCTTGGATCGATAAATCGATATAGTCATTAAGTACCATGTATACTCGCGCTCTCGCGTTATCTCTGACTCTCCCTCTCTCCCTGTCGTGGTCTCACGCTCTCATTGGCTGTGCATATGAATAGCACATATATATATTGCTATTAATACTCGAACCACTAATAGCGAGAGGCTATAATCTCTGCAGGACAGATGCCCGGCTTGTAAGCCGCCTTGGAGCTATATCGGGTCCATTACGATCGATATCACGTGGGTCTCATCCCCTCTCTCTCGCCCGCGCCCTCTCTCACTCTTTCTCCTATATAAATTTTATAACTCTCGGGTTAAAATATGGTAGCCGCCCTGCGTGGATGCGACCGGTTTCCGCATATTCATATATATCATATAAATGCGAAATTTGAATGTATATATATTTTTTTTTATTGCACATTTTTTCGTTAATGGAACGTGTTTATTAATGAGTTATTAATTCGCCCGATATGGATTGCTGGTTTTTTCTACGCGATGGTATTATACCGTGGGATGCATGTTGTCGAGTATATCGAACGAATTTGGAATATGTATAGCTCCTTATATGTACAAAAAGTTGCCAGCAAGATTCACGAAGCTGAGATTGATCTTTGACGGCAAAATTAACATTCGCCGTTCATCTCACTCCCTCGATCTTGTTCGTGACGCTTTTCATTACATAATTAACTTCGAGGACTTTGGTTCACGGCATTTTACTTCGGCTACTTTGCTTCGCCAGGACAACCCTCTGAATGTTGTATGGTGACCTGCGTGTAAAATAAATTTTTCGTTCAGCAGGCCGCAAATTTGTTTTATATGCATTCCCAATTGACGACTGTACTTTTCCTGGCGGGCTTTCAAACCAAACGAGAATGTGTCATTTTTTGCGGACAATTTGAGTTAAAAATTTTATTCGGTTCGACGGAATTGCCAATTTTGTTGCAACATTTTTCCCAGCTGGCAAGTCATCCAGTCGTTCTTCCATTTTAAATTAAATGGCCCATAAACTCTGGATATGCCACGAAAAATGTGATTTCGTGAACAGACCACCCTCGGTGGTATATTTTATACATAAACCTACCCAGCTCCCCCCCCCCCCCCAACTCTCTCTCTCTCCCTCCCTCTGATTTCTCGCGAAACGTTATTCGCTTGTGGTAGATTCGCTCAACCTCCTCTGGTCCGTTACTGGTTTATACAGAACCCTGGTGCACGTGCTTTAATTTCATCAGTTATGAGCACTAATGAAACTGCAGTTTGTCTTTCGGTGAGAGAGCGCGGTGGCATTGTTCGTTGGCGAGAGTTCGTTGGTCGGGTCTCCACGTTACTGTGGCAGGGTTGATGGCGATGTGGCTGTAGCCTACAGCCTCATGGGTCATAAGCGAGAGAACCCACAAGAGCCAGTCTTCTATATATAAGCTGCATGTTGAATATTAGGGAGAAGAGAACGAGTCAGTGAGAGAAAGCGAGAGAAGGAAGAGAAAAGGATTTTAAGCACAAGGAAACCTCACTACGCTCATTGTCCCTATGTCGGTGGTTTTGAATACAGGCAACCTTATCTATTTTAAGTATACATACATAAATTCTGTAATATTTGAGCCTGTTTACGCCCGATGCATTATAATAATGTTGCAAGCCCAAGACCTTTTAAAGAGACATTTAACTTGACAAAGGCAAACTTCCGTAACGCAATAAAAATCCATGCTCTCTTCTGTTTTCCGATTCTATAAATTCAAAGATTGCATACTGCGTATTAACGTTTGTAGGTCTCCTGCACAATAGTATCGACGATCCAGTTTATTTCAATAAATACGAATTATTCAATTAATTATTGAATTATTTTTGCAACTGAATCATATCAATGCGAATCGATCGTGGTAGTTGAACGTTTGACACTTGGATATTATGGAAATTATGTATTTTGCGATCTAATGGGCTCACTCAATCTTTAATCGGAACATGTGTGCTTAAAAACTCTAAAAATATAAAATAAAATATACGTGAGAAAATATAGAGTGCTGGATAATTTTACATGTATCACGTTGCCTAACGTGCTGTATGATGACGTTTCTGCACGTCCCAGAGAACAAGCGCATACACTGCAGAGAAAGAAAGAGAGCGAGAATCGAAGAGTGTCTAAAAACGAGTAAGAGAGAGTTAAGAGTAAGTGAGAGGGAGGCCAGACGACTCACCGAAACGCGAAGGTTGGACCGGTGTCCAATATCCAGATGTGGTCCCTCTGGTCACACGTCCGTTCTTCTCGCTCATCTCAACTGACTCTCAGCAGCAAGGAATTTGAGTAGGAACATGCACACTTCATGAAAATGTCGTGACAGTTCTCACAGTGACAGAATCTGTCATGAGCTTGTCAAAGATTTATCAAATTATATAAATGGAGGCAAGAGGGTAAAGTGCAGACGAGCATTCATTCGTAATCAGTCGGACGAATAAGTCGATCCTCGGTAAGCTTAATCCGTCAGAACTGTGATGTTAGCTAAAAAATCAGCACCGAAAATTCTTGATGGATATTTTTCAATATTGGATAAATCTGTTATAACTTTCAACATTTTCGACATTATAAATTCATTTAATTCTGAAATCCGACAAATCCTTCCGTAGATATTTCAAACCGCCGACAACTTAATCAGCGTCTCGTAAACGAGACTCTGCGTACAACAGTCCTGAGAAGAGAAATGCAGGATGCACAAAAAGGAATGTTAAAAATGTCAAATCATTTCGCTCGGCAAGTTCAGATGGGTCATAAATTTAGTTGCATGAAAATTCCGAATCCTTACAGTCTGGCCGTAATTACTGTTCAGTTAGGACATAACTGTGTATTAAGACAACGTACGCAAGGTGTATGATAATATATCATGGTGACTTTTTTTCCTAATCACTACGAAACAACGTCAGAGAATGAGGAAGTCGTGAATTCCTTCTTCAATCATTCAACATCTGTTTTTTTTTTCCTTAATTAAATGTAAGACGTACGAAATATTACAGTTCATTTGCTACACGGAGAATCTTTGAATGTGGCCACATGTGTGCTCACGGAATCACGAGATTTCTAGTCAACTTGAAAGTCCCTCTTACCATTCGGCGCTCACTTATGCTTTGTGTAGTAATAACCGGAAGTGTCACATAAAACCGAACGCCTGTAGCCGCTTAATATTTCGTCGTGTCGTGAAATAAGTGTGCCACCCGCTACGATTTATAATGAGATATTTCCACGAGGCTCTTATAACATTATGGGCATTCTCGACGAAACTACCGCTATTAGCGGAAAACTCTTCAACCTTTTCCTCTTCAGCTCCTCGTGCTTTTCCTTTTTTTAAGCATGCTAAACTTTTTCTTTCTTCCAATCAATCCTGCATAACTGAATAAGAAAATAACCAGGTCATAGTGCAATTCGTATTTTAAAGTTTCAAATGATGCTCGTTAGAAAAAGTTCTTTCAAGTACCGCGTGCTCGAGCCTAATTTAAAAAAATTTTAAAGCAAAAAAGTTTGCATCATTTTTCGTCCGAATCGAAACGATCGTAAAAAAATGAACATGATCTTGTTAGGAAATAAAATTTCTCACTCAAACTTTAATCATTTCGTGTGTGCAATAATAATTTATAAATTATAAACTGAAGTCTCGGGCACAGTGTATCAAAACTTGTTTCCTCTGTACAATGGGCATTGATCATCACACGTGTCGTTAGCCAGCTACCGTATAATCGTATTATTCATGATTAAAAAAAAGGAAATGAAAAAAATTCTGCACCTGCCAGCGTCAGAGCTCCGAAATCTTCTCATGCGTGCTCTTCCTCTTTCGCACCCTACGCCACTTCGATTATCGCCCTAATGTATAATGTATATCGACGTTCGCCACACATGCGTCTGCCTCTAACCGCCGAGATGAATATCGAACAAGTTAACTTGCTCTTTTTTGGTCCGTCGTCGCGTCACACGCTTCGTATAGTGTGAGCAACAAAGTAATATTTGAAAAAAAAAACTGTAGTATCGCAGTATAAATTACAGAGTTATTGGAAAAAAAAAAATTTTTCTCATGAATATTGAACATTTTATAATTACGAATGAACCAGGCGAGGAAATAAACCGTCAGGATATTTCACAAACTTGTGTATATATACACAGTTTGTCGTCTTATGTTTTTGTGAATTATCAATGATCAAATAAGTGAATTAAACATTAAGTTTTGTTTGTTCGAAATGAATCGAACATCATGGCACAACGAGCATCAAACCGAAAGAGAAAATTCAACATCCTTCAATCTTTTTTACAACTCCTGTAGAGCACTTTTTCCGTTTGCTTTTCCTGCTTTCCTCGCCTCCCACCGGGCCCGCTCCAACCCTCCGGAAGCCTGGAGGATTTCAATCGTGGCAAGCAACGGCGACAGCAAAGAAAAAGAGAAATAGTCAGTGAGCCAGAGAAAGAGAGGGTCCGAGCGAAAGAGAGTTTGAAATCAAGCGAGAGTGTATCGTGTGCTAGGCAATATTACGTTTTACCCTCGGCGGCTTCATTTCCCGTGTCGGGGCATCCGGAGAGTTTACCGCTCGTGATATACTCTCAGGTTTGTCTGGACCAAGTGTACGAGGTGGGCAACAAAATCGCTCGTGGCCACTGTCTCTCATACTTTGCCAATAATTTCATCACTGCAAACAAAAATTCTACATCTTCAAGGACGAAAAATTATTGAAACTTTAATCGTTCGATCCCGCGTAAAAATCCCAATATAAATTACGTCTCTGCTATTCCTTTTGCTTTTCTATTGCTCTCGGTTGATGAGGATTCGAAACATGCAGGACATAGAAGCCGCGTTGCAGCGTAACTGCGAAGCTGCCTAGCGACCAGTGTTAATTGATGATCAAAGAATCTCCCGATCTCTCGGTCTCGTTCTCAATTTCTCGACCTCGTATATATCTATATATCCCGTTCTTAAACTTCAAGACCAGCCTTCCTCGTGGCAGTGCTCCCGAGCTCGTCTCTGGTCTTGCCACATTCTGATAAAACACATCGACGTATTCGTGGATCAAGAGATTTCAAGGCTTCCAAATATTTCCTCTGCATATCAAGTCTCCGAGGAACGTGGCAAGCTCAGTCGTCAGGATAGTCAAACAATTTTCTAATCTTGCAAACATCGCACCTGGATATTCACGTTCTACAATACTTCGACCGGAAAATTCTGCAAACTTGTCCGCACGGTATAATCCGAATTCGCTGGACCGCATGCGCAAAATACTTGATCGCAGTTCAGCTCAGACATCTCTGATCAAAGGAAATTACTCGACAGGTTGAATATCCACCTTAATTACCCAGAACCAATGCAGCAAAGGGATTCAACATGAAGGAAACATAACCGTTAGTTAGTTGCACTTTGCGGACGATGCCAAAACAAATGGGATCCGATGATTGATCTTCTATTTCGCATGCTCGAGTCTTCAGAA
This sequence comes from Hyposoter dolosus, assembly GCA_963921915.1. Lineage (NCBI taxonomy): Eukaryota > Metazoa > Arthropoda > Insecta > Hymenoptera > Ichneumonidae > Hyposoter > Hyposoter dolosus. Next base: position 11,544,386 of record OY998130.1, on the reverse strand, counting down.
TCATTAATGTTTAATGAATAAGACGCTTTTTCGACTATTGTATTTCGCTAAGATTACTCCCGAAGACCGAACTTTTATTCGTTTCGTGCTTCGTTACAAAAGAATGATATATATAAACCACAATGTGAAAATCTATGTGTATGTGTACTCGATGGATTAGAAGCTCTCGAAACTTGGCATATGGGAGTAAACAACACGCGCCGAATCGTCGACCATAATAAACCAGTCGAGAAGCAAAACGTGCCTTCTCCTTCGTTGTACGAAAGGATAACGGAAGTCGCGACACTCCCTCGGGTGTATCGGACGTGACGTTGTCGCTTTCGATGGAGCTTTTCCATTTCTCGGCGATCCTCTTGCTCTTCTGCAGCAAGGAGGGATTGTCTCTCGGTCATATATCCGGTAGATATAATGTCAAGAATGAACCCCTCGTGGGAGTGAAAGGACTGGACTTAATTGAAAACGAATAAAAAAAAAGAAGAATCGACTCAACCGAGTCCTTTTCTTCTCGAAAAGAAACTAAACATGATTTTTTTCTATTCCACGTAAAAAAGCTTCCGAGTCCGAAATTCAATTGGAAAAATGTGGCTATTGAAATTTTCTATTCGCCCTGGAACGTTCGAAACTCTTGAGCACTGTTATTTTCGTGATGAAAAAAAAATAAATAAACCAATTGAAAAACAGAAGTTGAACCCTGGAGAGCAAAAAATACACGAACAAGAAAAAAAAGAAACTGGACGACGACTTGAACCGGAGAAGAAGAGGCTTGAAACAAAATGAGCCCGAGGTATAAAGAGAGGGGAATTCTTCACTGACAAGAAAGACGAGAGATCAGGGAAGAAGGAAGGGGAAATATCTAGAGGAATGAGAGATATGGCCGTGACCGCGTGGTATGCCCGGAATGTGGCCCGTCACGGAGCTCGCGAGAGAAGCAAAAGCTTACATCCACACTTTATATCTATACACATTATAGAAAAAAAGAGAAAAAGAGATCTGAACCGCACTCTTCCACTCTGTGACTCGTCCTGTTACAACCGGACCGCCAGAGTCCTATGTCCTTTCGGTCCAAGTCGATCTCGAGCTCACTTGGAGCAAAAGAGACAAAACATCTTGACTTCTGGACCAAAGGTACATTGTACGCTGTAAATTTGCTCTTATGCACGTCCATCATGATGTATAGATATCCAGCCATCACGAAACCCACAAGTACTTTGAAAATGGTAACTCAACTTTTTTTCTGAAATACTTTCAACAAGGCATGTCATTAGAAAATTTAATTAGTACCAAATTGTGTAAAATTCAACTTTTTTATTTCTGGCTATCATTCCTTCTTTCTGAAGTCGTTTACCTACAATTTCAACGCTCGTTGAACTGATTTTGCAGCCTCCAGCAGATGTAGAAATGAGGAATAAAACGGGAGAAGATTTAAAAACAGGCCAAGACCTGAAAGATCGATAAAAAATTGCCGAAGAGTGATGCGAGGGATACTGAGCCAAAAAACATTCTCTGGTATCTGGCTTTGGTGTACAAGGGTGCGATTAGACAGGTGCAATGTTGGGCGGCTCCGGAGAGACTGAAAACACTCCCGAGGCTCTCCTGCAGTCACACCTGCCCTCCTGGAGCCAGAAATCCCGACATAAAAGAGGCGGAGTACTCCAGAATCAGTGCGTTCTTTCTCTTTTGCCTCTTTTCCTTTTTGCTTTATCTCTTCGGGATCCGAGCAGTGCAGTGGAACGAGAAATCGATCCCAGGTGCGACCTGCAGATTCGGCAACGATGAATCCAGATAAATTTTGGATTGAGACAGAGGAAGCATAAGGTGAAATCATTTTTTACCGATAAAGAAGAATTATTGACGCGTTGAATGGACTTTTAGATTTTGTAAACATTTTTGTCGATCTTTGGTGAATTCCTCCTTCATTTTGGACGTCGTGACTTCAGCTTTTTCTTGTCAATTCGAGCTGATAATAAAAACATGTAGATGCCAATTTTTACAGTCGTTTTTCCGTCAATTACTCGCAATCACAATAAATTGTTCCGTGAATTGAATGCCCGTTTGAATTTTCGATTGACATGACACTAGATCGAAAATTCCAAGTCGGTGTCGTATTTATTGAAAAAGTATCGGAATGATATTTGATATTGGAATTTCAGCCGCTACCTCCGGTCTCTGGAAATTCTAACAAAAAAGGTCATTCTTGATGAAAGGAAAAAAGGCCATTTGTGCAGGCAGGTGTCCCGTGTCATCCTTCGAACTTTTTCGATAACTTCGCTGTCTATTGACTAGTAGACGGTGTTTAATTTCGTGTTCTTCTCACTCGTGATGTGGAGTGATGGCTAAACGACCATCATTCATAGGTCCGACTGCTTTTTTCTTCCTTAAAGTAAAAAGGGCTCGGGTTGGCTCGGAGAATGATGATCGAGAAGAAGACTAAACTATTTTCCAATTAAATTGACAACACCTGCCTATACCTGGCCATATTTCTAGAAGCAATAATGTCAATGAAGAAACCCCAAACTTGAAACTTCCATCGGTTCTCAATTTTACCTTTTAATTTAGGAAAATTTCATAATTCATATGCAATTTTCCTGAAATACACGAAACGCGATATTTTCGTTGGAAATTATCGTCTGATTAATAATTTTCAACGCCGTAATATCCTGATAATAACAATAATTCCCTTTGACTTCTCCCAAAAAATTATTATTAATAGGCTGATCCTTTTGATTATTAAGTTATTACACCTGCTTTCTACCTGCAACCTTAAATGGATCTCTGAGGATCTGGGACGTGACTAGAGTTATGAGCATGTTTTTGTAGCCCACAAAAACTGGGCCAGGCTCAATGCAAGACCGATGATGACAGAGAGAAAAAGAGTAACAGAAAAATGAGCCCTCAGTATTTGTGGGACTGTAATTTTAGGCTCGTAATTGTTGAGACGTAATTAAGGAATGAAAATCCTTGAATATTGTTTCCAAGCTAGTCCCATTTTTTGTACTCATTTTCTTACAGCATTTTCCACGTGGAACTGTATCGAAGAACTCGTAGGTAATTCGTTTCGTTTGGAACGAAATTTCCATCATAAGATATACGAGTATAAGGACATTTTTCCACGCCCAATGATAAATGACCTCGTTGACGTTCGAACTATCCTACTTTTACTTATTCTCTCGAATATCCCCGCACAGTAGTTCGACAATGGGAACATACAACCCACTTTGAAAAAAAAAATGTCTCTTGTTTTTTTTTCTTCATGTGTGATGCCGCACTTATATGGGAATCCCCTCGCTTTTCGCTCGATTTCAACTGTGACGACTCCAGAGCCCGGTTCATTCGGCTCAAGAGGGTGGACACATGGTAAGAGAAAACTCTTCGGGATTCTCCACTCCTCCTCTTTTGCCTTTTTTCTCTTCAATCCATGAAGCGCCATATATCTCCTTCGCCACGACAATAAGTATCGGCTCGTTGGATTCCTTCCAAGTCGACGAGAAAATTCGACGAGAATCGACCACATCGAGAGTCGGAAAAAATAATCCTCTCGCTATAAATTCCCACGTTCATCGGTTTTCTTTGCTGCTTCATTTTTTCCCTACCACTCCATGTTGAGAATGTTCGAAGTAATTATCGTTGAGTATTTTTCTTAAAATGATGCGCAATTTCTTCGTTTCTTTCGTTGAAAAAAATTGTCCTCGAACTTTACTCATTTCCGAATAATGCCAAGTGATTTTGGGAACAAATGCCCTTTTTGAACTTTGGAGTAACAAAAAGTACCGGACAAATGACCACGTGCAGCCTCTCGAATGTACAGCATAACGAATTGAAACCTGACCTTTCTTTCACAATGATTTTTACGGTCACTGAACTTACGCTCTGCACAATAATAAAATCGACGTAAAGACGTCCTGTGACTACGTCAGTTCACGTTTCATATTTCTTGAGAGCTATTCTCGTTTGAGACCTTTTCTCCTGTGCAAGTACCGTGATTTTTGGGTTGTCCTCGAGAACGAAAACTCAAAATTAAAAAAATTAATGTTGCATTGTTTGCTCGTAAAATGATTTGTCATCATTATTCTTTAGGAGAATAGTGAATGATGTTGTGCATGGTATAAAAGACGTTGCAGAATTTCACTGTCACGAGATACGTCCGTCGCTGCTATCCCACGCCATATCCGAGGGTACGTGACCATGCGAGTGCCACAGAAACTGCAACAAACTATAGGAGAGATGTAGCTTTCCCATGATGATTCCAGCATCGCTAAAGAGACGACTGAACGTAGCTAAGTGCTCCTGGATAATACTCTCCGGTTCTCGCGATACAGGAAATCGTATATATAGAAGATACAGAGAGAGGACAAGACGTAATGTGTTCCACGATAAGCCTGTCGCATGGAACGAGTCTTCTTGTGTTGTGTTTCTGCAATACACATAACAATAATATAGTTCGCTCAGGATAGGTAAACTCCGGCTTTTCCTAAATCTACCCCATCAACTACTGCCATCAAGTGCAAACGATGGATATTTGAAATCTCAACTATCTCCTAGTTTCGTGTCTAGTCGATCGAATAAATAGCAACGAGATAAAAAGCAATTTGGCTTTGCTATTTTTTCGTCATTGAACGAAATTAAGTAATATGCGGATTTTGATGCGTCGTTTCTTCCGCGGATTCTGAATCCTATACAATAATTTAAACGTCGCAATCAACTCTGAGCTATTCTCTCGAACGATGACAATTTTTTGAAAATGGACTCTTGCAATTGCTTATAAAACGTAACGACGTCTTCAAGGCAATCGAGGATTAAGTTCTCGTACGCTACAAGTTCATAAATCGAGTCCAGTGTCAATACACTCCCTGATGTACCGATCGGACGACAAAAAATGGATGACGAAGAACGTTAAAACGAATGGTACAAGAAGAAAACGTTTTCCAGTCTCGTGGGAGCTCGGCGAGGAGAGTTCTCGATAGCAAAAAACTATCGTGACTTTTCTTTGAGTATCTGCACGCAACGCAACAAAACGCGGTCCGCGGTACTTATAAGCCAAGAAAAATAGAAGGGTAACGTCGATTTCCACCAGACCGAGATAGAAACAGGGAGAAACGAGCAAAACCTACACATCGAAATCAATTTTTAACCAAGCAATTTATCGTCAGCCTTTACAGACTCGACGAAACCGGAGAAAAGAACTCATATTCGTTAAAAGTACAATCATGTGAATTCGATTTCAACTCCAAAGAAAGAGAAAAAGAAACGCAACTACAGGTAGAATAAAAAATTTAAGACTCCATGAGATATTCGACGAACCAGCGTTTCATGAGGCCAACGAGTCATTGACTTTCATGCTACAATCGCTCGGCAATTGATCGTACGATTTATATACGCTAGCTCGATATAACAACGAATTGCATTTCGTTCACAGAATTTGTTAAATCAAATCGAATTCAATGTCCATAAATACGTCTATGGAAATTTTATTGCAACTTGTTTAAACAGATGATTTTCAATCGAAATTTACTGAAGTGATTGCATAAATGGCTGGGACAGCTTTATCGCAGACGCTCTCTTTCGATGTACTTCTCGGTTTCTCTTGCTATAAACATTCGAACACTTACGAATAACAACACTTCACAGATTCCAGTGGCAACGAGAGAGACGGCCTTAATCCATTTCTCAAATAAAAGCCCGAAAAAGCGAAATCCATCAGCGAATCCGAAAGCGAGAAAAGCCCACGACGTATATATTCGTTGCTGTCGATACATATATATGTATACATATTTTTATCTACAGAAATACGTTCATAGCATGAACGTGCTCATCCCCCTGTTATTTCTGCCGTTGGTGCCACTTTTCTTCATTCTTCGAGCTGACACACGGGTCCACACTTGAAAATGAAAAAGTAGGAGAGCGAAAGAGAGAGGTGAAAATAAATATTTGGTGAAGCGATCCGTTGTAATAATAAAATTTCAACGAAACCGAATTCGTGCAATTTTCGAGATCCCGAGGACCCTGAAGACTCTCATTGAGTTGCTCCTTTCTTGTTGTCTTTCGCTTAAAGTGTCATTTCAGAATTCTTTCGAGAGTGCTTGACGAGGTTTTCCGTGTATATAAGGGTGAAACGCGTTTTTCCAATAGATCCTCATTTTTAAGTAAAAACTTAATAATTTATAATAGCAATTTGTCGTTATTCAGCTTCAAAAGATTTGCTGCTTAATTGGAACATTGAGAGCGTTATAACGCAAAGTTGAACGCGGTACAACCCCTTCGCTAATTTTGTAGAGAAAAAAAAAAGCATTTAATCGTGAGTTAAAAAGTGACGCGACAAAGCAACGAAAAAATGAAAACAGTTGGTAGATAAACAGGCGCAGCAAGTAGAGCCTGATGGAATTACTCCGTAATAAGAATCTCTTCCGTTTTTCTCTGAAATATGACATAATAATATGGAGGTCGTGTATACGATGATAAAACGTTTTCGACGTAAGGTTAATGCAATTTTCTCGAGGATACGTTTTTTTTCCCTGACCTTTTTTTATTCTTCCCCGACGCGAAACTTGATTATCCCGAAGCGGGTCCTTGACTCCCGAGGGACGGTGGATAGACTTGACGGTGGTTGTTCCGAGTGGAGGACCATGCAAGACGTTTCGTGCTGCTGCGTTATATATTTATATTTACTTCCCGCTGTCTCCACTACATACGTACAGATATATTTCTCCCTGTCCCATTCACTTTTCCGGGCATTCGCGTTCTCCCCACTTTCGCCTTTTTTTACTCCTTTTATCAGGCAGTAATCGAATCCGCTCGATTTACCGACTAATCGACATTTACCGGAAGAAGAAAAATCACAAACGATACGCCGGACGTTCTTTTGATTTAAAAATTACCAACAGCGATAGGTACGCGGGATGATTTTTATTCTGCTTTCTCGCTGCATGCCATTTGCAGTTTTCAATGAAAATGCCTGGAGGTTTCTCGAGGGATAATCCAAACCTGCGATTTTAAGAGGTCAGAATGCAACGATCGATTCACTGTCGTTATTCTAGGCATGTTGATATGTGAGTTCGATGGTATGTGCACACCCGAATGTTATGACTCGGAGAGTTATGAGAAACGCGAATATCTCGCGACCATTTGGCCATGAGTTCTCCTACGCGCTCTATAGGACATTCAGTACACAATCAAACTGGTGCCCGAATCGTTCTCTTTCCATCCTCGACTAACAGGAGCAGGGAAAGCGGGAGAGGAGAGTTGAATGCTTCTTGACGTAATTGAAATATCTGAATCCCCGTGGACCCGTCTGACTTGACCTCAAGACCGCAAACCATGAAATTATACGAGCGAGTGATTCCTGCCGCGAGTCACAGACGGAGAGAGACGCAGGGAGAGTATCGGGAATGTAACTTCTTGGTACATCGACTACGCGTTGTTGCTTCTCCAGATGACGTTGACGGAGACGAATTTTTCACTTTTGCAACAAGTCATTAAATCTATTTTCTTCATAATTAAAAGAAATTTCACGTTCGTTTGCATTCGCAATCCTAAGAACAAAACTATGCTGCGTAATCATCATTCCAGGTAAATAGCCTCTTCAACTGCTCCGAACTCTTCGTTGAAAAAAAAAAACTCGTCTCAAAGCCTTTCAGTTCTTTCAGAATAGGAAACCATGTACCGTTCGCAGTCTTGCGATGTAGTATCGTAACCACCTGGTTGAACTCTACCCGGTGTTTTCGTGGTCAATGCGAGAAACCACAGCCAACACATATACGCACAAACTTACTCTTGCGGTGAGTTGCATCCTCGTACCGCATGTCAGTAAGAGTCGAGCAAAGGAAACAAGCACAAAAGAGTCAAAAACAATATTATAGTTAAAAAGGACGAGATACGAAAGTATCGAGTGTCAACGCGGAGTTTCTCGAGACTACGAACGTTGGATATCATTTTATATCTCATTGCATTTCGATTTATTATTATTTTCGTTCAGACAATCATCTCCTGTCTATAACAACCAATTTCATTTCATCCGGAAAGGAGATACGGAATAAAATAATAACAGTAAAAAGATTCCGAACCTGTATCAATTTCATATGTGCTCAACACGAGTAATCGATATATCGAACGTTTTTTTTTTTTAATCAATTCGATCTTTCTTGGCATTATTGAAACGGTATTCACAAGTTAAACTCGAGTAAACAACGACAACTTGGTACCGGAAAATCCGTCGACAAAGAGTCCGTGATGCATAAAACGCGAAAGAACGAAAGAGCGGTTTCCTCTCGGGTTATATGTTCGTAACGTCCGAACGATGCACTTGGGCCCCGGGGCGCTCAAATGCCAGAACCCTGAATGTGTAATAAGCACTCATGTCGTGGCCCTTGCGGGCTCGTCCCCGCGCACCACATACTCGCCCGCGTCTCTGCATTTTAGAAAGGTCCTACTATATACTCACACATCGCGAAACTCTTCACATATTTACCTGTAGATATACGCGGCGAATCTACGAGCTATTAAGCAGAAGGACCAAACGCCCATCGTTTAGCCACAAAATGACGTACATTTAGGCCCTTCCGGTTCTCAACAGTTAATGCACTTGTAAACATTCGTGAAAATCGAGATAAACGTGTAAGAGACTTTCCAGACGGACCCGACACGTCTTTCAACTATTTTTTAACGCTGGAAATCGATTGCACGGCACCGGATTTTAATTAAGGTATTACTATCACGAAACGACTTTATTTAGGGTTATTTCAAAATTTTATATAAAACCTTCTTGGCAACAAAACTAATAGTTTTCTCCTACGAAGAATAATTTTCTGACGTTTAGAATTCGAGATATTTCATTTCCAATTTTTTATTTTTCCCATCTAAACACATGTAAATTGAAGTCACGTCTCGTTAAAAAGTTGCACGAAAAAAAAAAAAACAAAAGAAACATGACTTCAATATACACGCGTTTAGATGGGAAAAATAAAAAATGCGAAATCTCAAATTCTAAACGGCAGAAAATTTTTCTTCATCGGAGAAAACTGCTAGTTTTGATGCCAAGAACATTTATACAAAATTTTGAAAGATCCCTAAATACAGTCGTTTTGTGATGATGAAATTGATAGTCATCAGTAATAAATGAGTGGCTACTCGTAAGCAAGGATACTCGATGGCAAGAAATGTAGTGATGAATTTTTTCCTGCCTATGAAAAAATTCGTTTCAATGCAGGAAATTGAATAATGAACCGAGTCAAAAAAAATGTTTGCAAAAGATTCTTGAAGTTCGATTCTGTTCGGAATGGCCTGTATGTGTCTATATACGAAAGTGTATGTGAAATGTAGAGGAGAACGCACAAGGACTGGCGAATGAAACGACGACGCACATTTGATTGCAAACGAGAGACGCGCCCGACCAGCGAGCAAACACGCACCCGTTCATCTCTATCTTCTTCGCATCTGTTTCTCGCCGTCTATCTAGTCATTTCTTCTCTCGCTCTTCTCGATGAGGTTTTTCTTTCTCTTTTTGCTTTTCGTTGAACACGCGTATGCTTTTTTTTCATTTTGCAGGGGAAATAAAAACGAGAAACCAAGAAGCGAGTGCGTAATAATGCAAAGCGACGACGACGAAGACGTTTTTACTCGTTCTCGGTTTGTTCACCCTCTCGACTTGCATTTCTTCTCTTTTTATTTCTTCACTTTCCTCTCATTCTCGATGCAATCTATCTACTCTTGTAGATAGAGACTTGAGGTGTGAGCTCACCTCCCGAGAACTTTGAGCTAAAGCAGCTCTTTGTAATTACAAAATACATTCTTGTGTTTATGCGTTCGAGAAAGAGTTCAGAGAAAAACAAAATAGAGTAATTGCTTCTTAAATAATTACGACGACTCTCGAGGAACACGAAAATTGCATGGAGTCACGAAACGTTGCGGTTGTCAACGCACGTACAAGGAGATTATACGTTCGAATGAACTAAAAAGTCTTTTTAGTTAATTGCTGCTTCGCTCTATTAAAAAAAAATTGACAGCCAAAAACACTTTTTTCTTGATTCTTCGGTTTCCAATTAATCTCATGAAACCTGATAATTAAGCCGTTGGATAGAATGGTGAGACAAAATCAAACGAAACTAACGAACGGAGAAAACTCTCGAGCGACATGCACCGGAGGGTCATGCACGGGTCATTTAGGCTCGAACGCTTCTCTCGCGAATTAGAGAGCCAAGTCGAAGTAGGACGAGGAATAAAATATAATTTCTTTCTCATAAGAGAAAGCACGTACTTAGAATGAATACGAGAAACAACTGGTGTGGTAGGAAATAACGTGGCAACGTCATTCGCCTCGCCCACCACTAACAATCGAACAACCAATCTTCGTTATTACCAAAGCCAAAGAAAGGGCTCGTCAACTTTTTATCGTCGCTTCATCGACTCGAATAATGTATTGTTGTTCCTTGAAACGTGAGAAAAATACACTGCATGCCCTTCCGCTCTAAACTTCGACACGATAATAACCGAACGCGAATACATAATTAATAATTTATTCGGCGCGGAATATATATGTTTAATTAATTCCCCGAGCTCTCATCGGTTCGATGAGGATCCTAACAAAATGGAATTTCTTATAACGAATAGCACGAGCTATAAAAAGCTCGAATCCACGGTTTTCTGCGCTGTCTATGGATTAATTTACATACTGGCAAAAAAATTATCAACACCGTTTTTCATTCGCGAAATGATCTTTATGTCCAGAAAAAAAAAATCGTTTTTGTGCGAATCCACATAAACGCGATGAAAGTTTTGAAACGCAAAGATTGACGTAAATTATAAGGTTGGAATCTATTTTGCATAAAACGGTAATGTCTTGTAATTCGTGAGGTTTTTTTTCACGAATAATTGAATATTGATTAAACATCGACATTCCCGATATACACGAAATGAGAGAATTTGTTTTTTCCTCGTTCTTATAATGTCCTGAGTTTTCTCGTATATCACTGACGAAATTAAACAACCTGATTAACGTTGTTATTATTATCGTTTGGTTAATTATTATCACTTGTAAAATATGCTAATTGCGGGCAGCAAATAGTCCGATTACGATGTGGACAAAGTGATATATCGCGGCAGAGTAATAAATTAGTGACATCTAAGCTTGGCTGGAGCGCGACACACACGTTCACTCTGGCACTTGGTCTTATACCCTTCTCTCCCGGTATTATGGTGTCCTATCCAGCTTTTCGTTTATTAATGCTATGCATTCATTATTATTGTTATTACCAAAGGATTAAACGTGTGGGGGGTTTATAGCCATAAATACACCGGTTATTATTAAAAGATTCATTTTTTTTCCAAGTCCCAAAGTCATCATAAATTTTAGATTTTCAAAAAGTAGATTTAAACATAAAGAATTCAGCTTTTCCAGCATCAACGATTTCGTTATCAAATGAATTTTTCGTGCGTGTGCTTTTTTGAGGATTTCATTCGGAAGGACTTTATTTTACAGTCACATTTACGATTGGTATTTCGTACGAATTCTACGCGAGATATAGTGACAAAATAATTTTTATTCCCTCGGGATATCTTTTTTGATGGACATGCAAAATATTTTATACATCGTGTTAGTAATGAACTCGAGTCTCTCAAAAATTGTCAATCAAGTACGCTTGTGTTGCATCAATGAAATTTGTGAAAAAAGTTTTATTATTTGACCTCTCACGTTGAGTGCACGGATGACGAGCATGGAATGCGCAATCTGGCAGGTAGTTCGTGCTCGGAATGAACGAAAGACTCGTACTTTTATATTCGATTAAAAACGCCGCGCATACCCTCGACGTTATTAACATTCACGTGGTCGCCTAGGGCCACGAATAGAGTCTATTAGCATCGAGTAATTAGGATGACATATATTTGTGCAGAAATATATAGGAAATGGAAAAAAAACGTACTCACTCTATTAGCCACTTCGCGTTATACGTATCACCGCTCATGCTGATACGACTTCCGAGTGAAGAGATTCGTAGCAAATCTTTATTTGATTCGATGAAGCTGTGGAAAATCACTTTAACCGCGGTACTGTAGTAACGCCCAAAGTGTAAGAGAACGAGAGAGCGAGAGAGAGAGAGAGAGAGAGAGAGAGAGCGGCAAAGGGGGAAGAGGAAGAGAGGTTGCTCTTAAATTCTCATCCTCAGTCGGACTACCGTTAAATACTTTCGAGAGTTGAGATTACCCGGCATTTTCGTTCAACTCTGCCTTTTTAATTCTTCTTTTTTCCTCCCCTCCTCTCATTTTCATCTATCTCTATTCCCGTTTCCCATTCCTACACACTTTCTTCAATCGATATACCATTCTGTGCCTATGTTATCTCAAGTTTTCCGAGGAAGAAGAATACCACTCCAACTATTAACATTTTCTTCGTGAAAATTAAATGTGCTAATTAATTCACCGTGCCTCCTAATTCCGAATTCAATATCAAGACTAATTATGAAAATGTAGTCTACGCTATAACCGTTTTTCTACGATTTATTTTGTCTTAATTTATACACATAATAAATCAAATTATACGCAACTGCGTTGTTCGATTCGACGTACGTTTTAATATTTCGAGAAAATCGTGAAAATTCAAAGATTTACTGCATCGTTATTAATTTTTTTTCTTCGAAAAATTTGATTCGTATTATTCAAATAAAAAATTGAGACACCATCACAAGGGATTGAGAAAAATTTGGAATTCTGGATGCAATAAATAAAAAACAATTTATTTTCGAACTCGAAAAATCTCAAGATGGTCATTTTTTTGTTTGTTTTTTTTACCGTCGTTTTGCTGGCAATGTTTTAAAACAGATAGAAAAAATAGTCCGACGTTCGATAGACGTGAATAATCATAAAGGACCATACAATTGGAAATGTGGGAAGAAAACGAGTTGAAAAACTTAGTAATAAATGAAAGAAGGCATATTCCTTTATGCCGAAATGTAAATACCGTCGTCCGAGTGATGACATACTTCGAGACCTTTTCAAAATGTGCATACGGTCATGAATTTCATTTTAAAAATTCAAGACGTGAAGTAAGCAAGAGCCCATTTCACGTATTAAACGAAAGAATAGGATCTCCGGAGAATTTCTCACCGCGTACTCGCAGAAGTCGAGCAAGACTGAAGGACTAAGAAATCAAAGAGTAGTAAAGAAAAAAGAGATTCGTGTCCGTGTGTGTGTGTCAATGTGAAAGAGAGAGAGAGAGAGAGAGAGAGAGAGAGAGAGCGTGAGGGCGACAGAAGGGATTATAAGAGAAAAAAAAAGCGCGAGTGTACGGGGGAAGAGTGACAAGTGAAGAGCGTGTTGAAAAAGTCGACACAAATAGTGCATCACCCGGGTGTAAAAAAAAGTGATACGTGACTGTAAAGCCGCACGTATACGTTGGAAGAGAATCGTCACCGCGAGGCAGAAACATGTCCACCCACGAGCCTCATGCGCGTGCATGTATCAGCTTGAAACACATCGAGAAAGTCACCGATCGGATTTCAACAGTTTATTCTGCATACGGACGTGTTCGTGCGTTTGCGTGCGAGCGTGTATGTGTGTGTATTGGGCGTTCTATAAAGTACATATCGTTGTAGGGCACAATATATATACGATCGAAGAGACAAAAGACAACGCGCGGACAGTCTGTGTCTCTGTGCATGACGCGTTGTTTCCCTTTCGCACAGACCGCCCTTTCATTCATCGTATTCTTGTTTGAAAAGTCAAATGACATCACCCCCTTTTCAACGCATCCGTTTGCCCTATGGGACTGCGCCTCTGTTGTTCTCAAATACTTGGAAAGCTTTTTTTCTTCGTCATATATATGCAGGGAAACGAGGATATACGTGCGGGAGCCTTTTAACGGAAATTCGTCGTTGATACCCTGATTTTTTTTCTTCCCATTTGTCCCACTAACTCTTGCTCGTCAACAGTGTCATTATACGTGACGCCGCAGTTGGGAAAACAGCAGCAAATACCGGGGAACAAAAAAAATCCTTCCACCGAAATAAACTGCTCTGGAAAAACGAAAACTCTGTTCCAAAGATTTCTCTTAAGTGTTCGATTCTGTCACGATCACTTTACAGCCTTCCAGACCACATTCCTCCGTGCGATATAATCGGTTTTATTAATTTTTTAATAAAACGAAACCTCATGTGAAATTCTTTCGTGATGAAAAGTAAACCATCAAGTTCTAAACATTTCGCTGAATGGTCGTGGGCTCGTAGTCGTATTTCTGTGTAGATATGATTTATGCGATTTACTAAGAGTTATGTGAGTATATAATCGAGAGAATATGAGAACGTAGCGACAGCGGCAGCAGAAAACCACCAGTGGTATAGTTAGAGGCTCTGGATTTCTGTGAGTTCGCTCGAGCTTCACATCTCGCAAATATTCGGTGAGAGATCCGCCGAGAGTCGTTTACTAGGCTGCCTTGGCGAGTGTCGGACACGCTCACGTGGACAGCAAAACGTCTACTACGAAACTACACACTCTATATACAAATCCAACACATATTCCTACAGATATATGAAGGAGCGAGCTTCCCATTTCGGATATCCGGCTTAGCCAACAGCAGACCGCAGAGGAATACGTATCGGATGCACCAGACTCCTCGTTTTCCATCCTTGCCTCCTTCTCCAACATTTCATGTACACAAACATGGGATATTCTATTCAAACCGAAGAACTTTTCCAAAATTCCATCATTCACCGTTTTTGCAGATTCCAATTGAAAAACTTCAATAATTGCCAGACTTACAAAATTCACAAAATTCTAATTACTTTGTTTCCGTTTCATTTTCCTCCTCTGTTCTTGTCGATTATGAAAAAATATTTGTGGCGCGTCTCTAGCGCGTTCAAAGGAGAACGACGTTTATAACATTCAAGTTTTTCCAACGCCGTTTTCTCAGCATTATTTCTAGGAACGTAATCGGGTTTGTTTCAATTTTCTCAAGTTATCATACACGAGACGCCCTTTACATGCACCACGTATGTAGCTACTCTCGCCTTTTACAATTTTTTTCCTCGACTTCTTTTCTTCGTTTTGTTTCCCATAACATGGCTCATAGATAGTCTTCTCTCGATGTTATCCTGCACAAATATCGAGTTTTTTTAATATAAACACGCAACTATGTATGCAACAGAATGATGCATACACGTGTGTGCACACGAAAGTTTCACGACTGGTTTATTTTCGTTAGATCGATCCAATATATAACGAGACTGCTTCGGTTTTATATCGAAATTTTGTGTAGAGATGCTGGGATTACTATTCGACGCAATCTTCATATTTTTCGAATCTGGAAAATCAGGCATAAATCCGTTCGGGAAGGTAAAGATTTGCGCTTACGCCCTGATTGTGAAAAGATCGCTCACACAATGGAATTTCGCAAGATGGAATGAGGAGTTTCTTAATATTCATGGAGTGCACGTAATTTTTTATTTTGCTGTTCAGCTTGTTCTCGCAATGCGAATTGATGCTTTCGAACGAATTCCCATTCGAATTATTTGAGTTACAAGCATCACTTCCATTTTGTTACTGAATGAAGATTTATCAAAACGTGCAGCACATGAAAGTGATTTTTTGTATTATTCTTCAATGCGTTCCCTCTGTTTCGCGTGTACTTGATCGAAGTGAAATATTTGCTAATAATGAGAATAAATAGGAACAAGCTACAAAGGAGAAAATAAAATGAAAGCACGAGAGAAAATGATGGAGCCGAACACATCACAGGAGAGAGGAGAATGATGAGACCTTTTGAAATCTCTGACTCTGTGTGCCATTCAGTGATTCGATATTGAAACACTGGCTCTGTGGGAAATGCGATAATTCGAGTTGGCGAGCGAATGTGACGACATGATTGATGTCTCCACTGTGCAACTGGAGAATGCTTTGATGTACTAAACTCTCTTCGTTAATAGGAAATTATCTATGGCTTCTGAATCAAGCCAAAACAGTATTTCTCGCAGAATCAAAATTCCACAACTTTATTCAATTTCCAATGAATCCATTTTGCCGCATACATTGAAATAACATTTTCATTCGATCAAATTCAATTCCTTTTGACTGACCACTGTTTCTTCCATTTGCAACTGTTAACAGGCAGAAGAATTGAACACCATCGTCGGTAATGCTTTTCGTATGGCGTACGTGGCGCAGCTGCAACGCCAGCCAATTCTTCAAGATGTGATAACGCCACAGTCGTCGCCAGTTTATCGCAACAAGGACAAACAGGAGGAGCAAAGAAACGCTTGGGTAAGAGAGCAATTGAAATAACTTGTAAAAATAGCTAATGCCAAAATTCAAATTTCTGAACTTACTCAAAGGGACCCACGTTCAATATCAATCGACTCGTTGCCATGCGATGGATTAAAAATTTTATTCAATGCCTCGTTGTTCCTTTGGAGCATGCAGAGACATTAATAATGGTCATGAAAAATATAAATAAATCATTCAGTTCCCGAGGACGAGTTTTATCGCCGTTATATATTTAGCCGCATTGAAAAACGGCTGAAATGAGATTTCCGGATTAAAACACACTTCAAAAGCTGGTGCACGAGTGGTAAAACAATAAAAGCACGAATTATTCAATCCTGCCCAATTCTCTCGATTAATTTTTTATTATTCATGAATTATTTCAAGCAATTATGCAGTCGAAATATCCAAGTAAAATATAAACATTTATTGCTCGGAAACCGAGTGTATAAATCGTAATCATCCGCTGCACTATTTTAAGCTTGCACGAATGAGCAATTGAAATAAATAAGCGAAGGTATATTTTCGGTATTGGTAATTATTTCGCCTTGGGAATGTTAACGTGAGATAATTTGTAGTTGATTTATATGAAGACCCTATTGAATATTACGCTTGAGTTGCATCGATTCAAACTTCGTTGCTTGTGTTTCTTTCAATTCGAATCGTTCAACTCGAACGATATATATCGTAGGATTAGCTCGGTGTGCTAGTTTCTACGAGGGTTTGTCAGTTCGCAACGAGGCTGGTTAGTAGATACCAATTTCGTAAACTTGGCTCTTTCGATCGCGCTCTTTTTCGTCCTCGCACTCTCTCGCTCTTTTACCCATTAAATCGATCACTTTAGAAATTCCCTACAAACGTATATACACTCTACCAACTTTTGATCATCCGATCGTTCATACATCAGATACTGAAAGTTCTCCAATCCCGAAGAGAAAGAGCGAAAGCGAAAAAGAGCGAGAGGGGACCATGCGGAACGATTCTCCGTCTGCTTATACACAGGAGTGCATGCAAATGAGTGTATACGTGTACAAAGCTTTACTCCACTCGTCCTAATATCGTGAATACTTGATCATTGAACTTTCTCGTTCTATTTGATCGCCGTTGTATTTGATGCTTCGCGATTCTGTGTTTACTCCATGTTCGAGCATTCTGTAAGGAAATTAAACTTTCCTTCAACAGTTGAAACGCCAACGAAAATATCTACTGCAAATAAATACACACGATGATAATAATCATCATTATTTATATTTCGTAAACAATTGTTCTAATACTAATTAGTTTAAAGTGTTGATTCGTGGTTATTATTGTTCGTTATCATTCATGGACATGAGACATTAATATTTAACACAATCTGATTAATTACCCGTTACAATGGACTAAGTAATCGAATAGATTCGCCAAAATAACGTAATCACTGAATATAGTCAATTTATTAAGAGATCAGCAAAATGTTAACAATTCATTCCAACCTCGCATCACATATACTAACGAAAAGTTTCAAATCCAGCTGACGAGAAATGTCCATGTATGAGATCGTGAAAACTAACTCTCCTCCGCGACTATATAAACACTGACGACATAGCGAACTGTTCGTACATACGAACACTGAGTGAGTAAACCAGTAGGTGTCCCATTTACTGCTCCGACTCTTCCCATGTTAATTATAAATTTGACCCGAGAACCTCGACCGTTCTTCTGCTTTTCGTTTCACCGTGCACGCACATATTCTGCAGCGATGACATCCACCAAATCCAGTAATTTTGGTAGCTCGTAACAAAAATCGACAATAATTTTTGTACAGAATGATTCTTTGGTTAAAATTACGGTCTGAATAGACAGACAAAAAATACGTCTTTGATGAAGATTTATTATTTTTGATAATGCAATAGCCAGTTCAAGCCAAAAGCTTCGTCGAAGAATTTCTTGTTTGATAATCTCCAGTGAAAATTAAGATACAAAATTTCTTTTGATTGACGTTAAGGTCAACTAATTATTCTTTCAACTCCTGTAACACATCGTAATTGAAGATTATACTGAAATTTAACCTCGAGACTACTTCGTCGTACAGAGATTACTCTTCGTCTAAGATTGAGCATATCTGTGCACAAATGGAATTTCGTTCATCCACACGAGTCGAGGCTTCAGGCTTGAATACCCAGCAAGCGAGATTTTACACTCCCTCTCGTTTCTCGAAGCTTTTCACGGGATATTGCATTACTCCGGATTTACGTGGAAATACGTGAGTCATGCACTCGTCCATAAAAACATATAGAGTGAACTTTTCTCGCATTCGTGAGAAAGATGGAAAAGGAGCAACTTGCAGCAAAGACATGAATCAGTTTAAATATACGGCTGTATAGGAGAGATAAAAGCAGCTCTATAAATTATTTAGACCGGTAAAGATATCTATAAATATCGATCTATATCGAGGCCGTTAAGTTATGAGGGTGGTGAATTTATGTTCGTACGATGTCGACGTGTCTTTTCAACCCTCGCATATTGATACAGCTAAATGTGCACGCCTGTCGACAGGGACTTAATTAAATCCGAGTTATAAGAGACGAGAGAATTTTGAAGATGAAACTGATTTCGTCCGCATTGACTGGCCCATTTGCCTCATTATTGACGTCGATCTTTTCGAAGTATGGAAAAAAAGGGAAACTAAGAAAAAAATGTATTCTTTAATGATTCTCCAAGGGCCACAAGGAAGGTTACGAATCGAGAAGTATACTCACAAAGGTTCTACGACACCGTATCACAGACAAAAATATCCAACACAAAAATATCACAAATAAATATTAAAAAAAAAAAAGAAATCACGACTCTAAATATCGTACGCTAAAATTTTACAAATAAAAATGACAAAGAAAAAAAAGAATAAAACAAAAAACACAAATAAATAAAATAATATAAAATTGTTCTGGTTTATATTTTTTTACATTTATGTGGGGTGGGGCCATCCGCACAAAAATGTTGTACATAATTATTAAATTAAATAAAATTCTTGTTTGTGGTATTATTTAAAGTGTTGAAGTCTTGTGATATTTTTAGCAATATCACATGGATGTGATATTATGTCGCGTTACCCTCACAAACATTACAGCAGAAAATTTGAAAAATATGCATAAATCGGATGGGCTCTTTCATTTTTTCGCAATTATCAATCGTTGAAAATGAGTAGAAGAGAAATCAGAAAGATGCTTTAATGATGGGCGATGTTTCGGGCGTTTTTCACGTTACGCATAACAAATAAAGAGAATCTTTAAATCGCGTTGCAGAATAAACCGTTGGGAGGCGAGAGCGCTAACAGCGGAATCGGCACTGGAGGAGGCGGGGTTGTCGGTGGCGGTGGAGTGGTGGGTGGCGGCGGTGGTAGAAGTCCCTCCACGAATTCGTGGTTGAAAAGTCGAACGGCGCCCACGTCCCGTTCTGGTAGCGGTACGTCCGCAGCGGACATGAACGTTCAGCTCGGCAGCGCCGGCTCGCCTACGCTGCGACTCGCCAGCGTCAAGGTATGTAAATGCATATACGGATGAATATATTTATCCGCGGTCGTGCTCTCGACTGCGCCAGAGTATAATCGAACATTTTGAAAAAACCAAAATAAACAAACGTCGCTCTCCAGATCACAAGTTAAAATTACAAATTTCAATCTTTGTTCCTATGCCACTCGATCGAATTCGCGGTTACCGGATTTTCCGGAACACTTCCGGTTGGAACGCTTCGAAGCGCTGATATTTTGTCACAAGTAGAGCGACCCGGAGGAATGAACGATCATAAAGATCTTTTTGTCAGTTTGCCAGAGGATCCGTCAAAAAATATGATTGATTGACCATTCGTCAAAAAAAAAAATTACCGAAAATCTATAATTTTGAGTATTTCACAATTAAAAAAAAAAAAAAAACTACAGGCCCAGTCCAAATACTTCGAAACCTCATCCTTATGCTTGAAAATTACAGACACCAAATTCGATACCGGGGCTGAGACCATCGCACAACTTTACGAACGTTCTTGGTCCAATAAGCAATGAAAATGAATCAAAAAGTATATCACAGCAGAGCACCCCTAGCAGCGACGAGAGCAACTCGCCGACGGAGCTCAATTCTTACAAGAGACTGACCGATAAGCCACCGCTGATTAAACGGCTTACCATGGGACTCACCGGAGGACGTGACGTTCTAGGCTTGAATAGCGAGGACGACAGTTGCCCCTTAGTCAGCGGTAGCAGTACACCAACTAGTCCTACGAATCGGCCTCATTCAGGTGGTTACATCAACGAGGCGATTATCGATTCGGAAGGGACGAGAGCACCTTATAACAAAATCCCACCATCTGAGACACTCGACAACACTATTAATGCCTCCATTACAGCTAAGAATTTCAACATCGAAAATAATAGGTAATTTCTTCATTTTTTCTTCGCCACTATTATCATTAAAAGTACATGGTCCTGGACGATTGGATTGAGACAGTTAACTACGAAAATTTCCAAGTTTTTGTGATGATTACTATGTCAATTAATTACTGGCACTTCCGGTAGCATCATCTGGGGTAAAAAAGAAAACTCCGGGCATTTCCATCCTAATTATTCAAATTAATTACTATCACAAGAATTAGAACAATCGCTAAAAGTGATTTTTTTAATTTCAGGATAGGACACAATTCACCAAACTCCGGTACGGAGACAAACGAGTTCAAAACTAAAAGACGATCACAAATAAGCACATCGAGCAGTTCGGTACCCGCTGACGGCAGTACACACGGCTCGACACCTACGCCACCCCCGTTACCCGAGAGAACCGACAGTCTGAACAATCGCAGCGAGGAGGGCGAATTACGAAAGGCTCCTTGGTTTCAAGCTGGAATACCAAGGTCAGTGGGCCCTTCGAGATTCATATGATTTTAATTATCCTGGTCCTGGGGTTTTGGGGATTAGCCCAAAATTCTGTATACAAAAGAGAATTATTTACGATTATCAAAACTGCATTTGCAACGTAAATTCGTTTCGTACGTTCGTATCAATAAATACTGAATTCCAACGATACAAATGAAATGTCAACGACTTGCCAAGTTATTTTCAACGATAATCGTTTTGTCGTGACGTCATTTTCCCGTAAACACAACATTAGTTGCTTCTTTTTTATCACTCAATCACTTTTTTCGACCCCCCGCCCTCTCCCAGAGGCCGAATTACAATGCAACAATAGAGCTAGGCGTCTACGTTGATTTGCATTTTCACCATCTCCTCCGTCTGACTTTGGTTATTTATTGTCTAGGGAAATAACGCTTGAGGTGCTGAGCCAGGAGCCGGAAGGAGCCTTCATGGTACGAGAGAGCACGAGCAAACCCGGATGTTACGCTCTGTCATTGCGAGTACCGAGAGAATTTCAACCAAGTGGCATTGCCCATTATCTCATCATGAGAACGAATAAAGGATACAAGATCAAGGTAAAGATAAATTGATTTTTTTACCTGATATTAACCAACAAAGTACCAATCCATCTTTTCCTCCATACTCGCAATAATAATTAACACGATAATAACAGCCATTAAGTACTACGAGTCACGTAATTATTATTCGAAAGATTATTACCACGGTAAGAAATTTTTATTATCGAAATATGGCGATTATCGTATCGGTGGCGCTTTGAAAAAAAAAACACTCTTCATCTGATACTTTGTTACGTAATCAGTGGAAAAAATTAATATTTCTGTGGCGACGCAATATTATTCAATCTTTTATTACAACACTGACGATATTGCCATTAAGGGGAGCCAATAATTAACCAAAGTCATCAATATGGAATTGAGAAAGTATATAAAAATTTCTGGCGCTAAAAACCGACTGGCATTGATAAATATTAATTAAGAAAGAAAAAACGTCTGTTGGGTTAAAATGAATTTTCTGGCGTCAAACTTGGACAAATTTTCAAAAAATCAATTTTCAAAAAAACAATCGAACTGAATGACCTCGAAAAAAAATAGATATAAGGGTAACTGCAAATTACTATCCTGCAACTTTCTGCTTCATTAATGTTTAGTGAGAAAAAAATCGTTCCAAGTGTAATCGACGAAATATTATGATTATTCTTAATTAGAGAAGATGCTTTTGACGTGCCCACTGTGATAACCCTTTCTCAAAGTTTCAAGCTATTTATCCTACCGGCAATTTAATGCGAACTCAAGCATAAAAATCTCGTTTCATCTTCAGTGACTAAATTCCCTTATGGCGCGGGATCCCCGTGTCAGGAGAGTTTTGCCTCGCCTGCGGCTAAACTTCAACCAGGCCAGAACACTGGCTCACAACTGTGATCCGCGAGACTAATCCAACTAACTTTGCGATTGGAATTTCTCGCATAATCCCATAGCCCTTCCAGTTTACTTGTGTTTTCTGAATTAAATGCATAACTCTATATATATTTAAATAAACCTCTTCCCCTCCTGTGTATATATTAACGATGTTGGACAAGCCTCCGTACATACAATCCATACGCAAGATTCCACGCATTTTCCCCAACAGACGAATCAACAAACCTTGATACGAATTTTACTGCTGCTGTACCATTGGGAAATTAAAGTAACTCTTTCTTTCTCTCTCTCTCTCTCTCTCTCTCTCTCTCTCTCTCCTTCTCTCCCTCTCTCTGCCTCCCCTCCCTATCGTCCAGACAGTCGCTCCTGTTCCTGCTTTGATCGTTCGAAATGTAATTTTATGCACCAGTACGTAACTCACTCGTTCCTCAATTTCTGGACTCCAAATTATCCAAACTCATTACCATGGAGTGTTCAAAAAAAAAAAAAAAAACAAATTTCATTAACGAATTTCCGTCAATTTTGTTTATTTCAGGATTGAGCTAAACAACATTTGATAGCGAAATAGCTTTGCAACTGAGAAGCGTATGAAATTTCCGCAAACCGTTAATTACTCAATCATATTTTTAATCAAATTCTGCAATGGGCCGAGAGCAAGAATCGAACGATTTTCGAACAACATAAAATCAGCTTTTTCGGGTACTTTTCGATAAATGTTGAACATAATGATGATTACTTTTTTGTTTTAGGGGTTCACGAAAGAATTTACAACACTGACAGCTCTGATCGTTCACCATTCGGTTATGCCTGAATTACTGCCTTGTCCGTTATCGCTGAGTCGCTACAATCCAAGTTTCGTTAAAAGTGATTCGAACAAAGACTTTGCTGACATCGACTCGGATCCGGACTACAACACACTGGCAGATTTTCGCAAAATGATGGCGGATTTGAACGTCTAAAGTGTCATTCTAGCAGTGCCAATGACTGTCGTTATTTTCTCGATTTCGAGAGATGAACTTTGAACCGTCAAATAATAGGAAGAAAAAGTGATGAAACGATGTTTGAAAAAGATAAATGACGCGAGATCCAAAAAGTGATAAAGACTCGCAAAAGGCAGTGATAGGTCATAAGACAATTTAGAAATAAGTTATTTATCAATTTTCGTGAAATGGCAACATGAAAAACAAAACAAAACGTCGGTGTATCTGCATGAAACAGAGTGAAAGTGAAAATAAAAGATAATTTGAGTTCGATGTTCGCGAAAGTCCGAAAATTCTGTGGCAGAATTTTTCGATGTTCATGATTTTTCGCATACGGACATGATCTTTTTTAGAATTTGAAAAAAAATGCTTCGTTCATTTCCCACCGTTTAGTTCCTTATAAATCTCCGATCGTTTCTTCAAAAAAAAAAAAAAAAAAATCCTAATCTTTCTCTCTCACCCGTTCGATTGATTTGCGATTCGGAGCCAAAAAAGTGATTTCTGATTAGAGATCAAAACTTAACAAGAAAGAAGTAATTGCTGTTTTTTCCATGTTGAAAAAAAAGTCACAACTACTTGGATAGAAGCAGGAAGATCGTAGGCCGATTGCAGTGAATGTGAAGAATTTGATTACGAAAAATATATTCAAAGAATAATGAAAAAAGAAAAATGTCTCCATCATAATAAAAAAATGATATCAACTAAATTATTAGACAAAGTAACGGAAAATTATTTTTTTTCAATGTATGAAAAAGTATTCGTGTCTGATGCGATTGTATGTTTAATAGCCAGTTTGACGAGTCACTGCCAAATGATAAACGTTTTGTGAGGAAAAAATACATGTACATGTTCGACCGACTGCCAGAGCGGGATCGTCGGCGAGAGACAAACTATAACTAAAAAAAGAAAAAACAAGAAACTACTGAAGAAGAATGACGAGTAATTATTGAGTATGAAAGGACCAGACGTTGCAGAAAAAGTGAGAGTGATTCACAAGTGTATTCGTTCATTTCGATAAATTTGACGTAAAGTTGATGTAAATGTGTCTATATGTATATAAATTATAATTATTGTTGAAGCAAACACGTTCGTTCTTTTTCCTTATGTAATAAGAGAAGATTCGCGATGAAGCGAAATGTATGGCAGTGAGAAGAAAATTAACAAAATCTGACAAAATTCGTCGATCCAAGTATTTGGTCGCACTCGATAGTTTTTTTTTTTCCATTGAAAAAAAAAAAAAAACGGAACAAAAATGTGTTTATGTGGTAAATCGATTGCTCGACTAACCTAGTCTTGTACAGAAGTTGCGTGCATAGTCTATATTATATATAAAAATATATATATACACACACGAGTATAAATGTATGAAGAAAAAGATTCGTAATGAATTGAGCAATGGGGAAAAAATGAGCCGCTTTTGCACGTGAAAGAATCGAAAAGCGCTGGCGATCTTGAACGAGAGGTCAACGACATTTGCTCGCGAACGTAACAAAAAATTGCAGTTTCCTGGGAGAGACAATTAGCGGAGTAAAAACTTAACCAAAAAAAAACATGGCTCGAAGGAACGGTTCACAGATCAATGTCTAAGAATTCGTTGGTCGTATTGTGTCTGGAAATATGAAAAACTGGACGAAACGCTCGAAACGGTTCGACTCGCCAATTCCTTTCAGGTCTACACAAAAGGTCGAGCGCCCTTCAATCAAATTACCCCCTTCCAATTTAACTTGAAAGTTGGAAGCATAGAAAAAAAAAAACACCATTAAATCGATTATACAAAAAATAAATATCGTCGAAGAGATGATTGACCGTTGCAAAAGCTAAGCTTAGACAATTAATCACCGCTTGAGGTTTGTAACTGTCCTAAGGATCATTTATAGCAATGCGTTGTATAATTTCCAACAATAAAATTATTTATTATATGCGAACTGTAATTACCGTGATTTATATTTTTTTCCTTACTCTATTCCCACAAGTCTTCGTATCGTGAGATTCTGTTTTTCAATGTAGAAACGACTCTGGGCCTTGAAATTTCTGTCAAACAGTCATTTCGATGCTAGAAGATTATTCAATGGAATGACCGTCTGAATTATTTGTAATAAGATTTCAATAATTTTACACTCACGAAAGAAACGACGAATTACGAAAAACTTTTGAAAAATATTTATTAAACGATGGGAGGATAGTAAATGAGAAAATGTTGTGTAGTAGTTTACGATTCTTCGCCAACGACGTGACGTTCCCTTTCCGATACGAAGGGTACGGAACCTTTCTTCGAGTGAGCACGTCTGTTTGCTTCCCTGGAAAGAGAAATTGAAATGAATGTAGAATTTGAATTGATGAGCCGAAGAGATGAATTTTCTAGTGAAAAAATCGACGCAAAGTTCGTACTTTCGTTTTATTTTTTCTCGAACCATTCGCATTTCTCCTTGAGCGTTGAAAATGTGCTTCGGCACTTGTCTGTGACGAGCGATTCGGCGAACTTGTGGATGACCAGCGAATTTTTCTTTCAGAGCTTCGCTGTAATTCAAAGCCGCTCGTTCCCGAGGTTTGAGCTGTGAATTAAAGAAATCAAGGAAATTTAAAGCTGCTCCAAAAGTTTCTTGTCACTCTGATGGACAAGTTGTACTGACCACTCCCAATTTTTCGGACGCTCTCGATTTCCAAACTCGAATATTCATCTCGTCACTTCCACTGAGAATGTATTTGTTGTCCAGCGACCAAGCAACGGACGTCAATCTCTGCATTCTCTTGGTATGATAAATTTCTCGAGAATGTCCTTTGTTCACTTCGTAGATACGAACTGATTTGTCGTAACTTCCGGAGACGAATTCCTTGCCCGTTGGTGAGTAGTCGACGTCGGTAACAGCGTCGACGTGATCCATGTGAACATTCACGGGTGTTGATAATTTTCGAGTGTCAAAAGTGTAAAGTCTGCCAAAGAAAATCGATATCATTCATTTTTTTGCCTTGATTCCATTTATATCGCAAATCACGATCGGAAAAATGTGTTTTTGGTTTTTAAAGCTTTTAATTATTCGTAGTTTATTTCTTACTTGTAATCCTCGTTGGCACAAGTGAATGAGAAAGCTTCCATAGGATTCCACGCGATTCTGTTAGTACGTAATTTCAATGTTACTTTTCTCAAAGGTCCCGTGTCTCTCGTGTCGTAAAGAATGATGCTGCGATTACTAGCACAGGCAGCCAGCAGGTTCGTCTGTACGGGATTGTATTTAACATCGTGAAGACTATCGACGCCCCATTTGAAAGTTCGGACAGGCTCGTTTCTGCTCTCCTCCCAAATTTGGCACAATTCGCCGCAGGTAGCGAATAAATCTTCGCTGCGATGATGGGAGATGGCAGTTATAACAGTTTTGCTTATGATGGTATTTTCTGGTTCGTCCTCTTCGCCGAATTGAGGTTTCAGAGATTTCCATGTTTTTATGGTTTTGTCGTCGCCGATGGTTATGAATTTTTCTGACGTCGGAGTAAACGCTATTCCTCGTACTATTCCGTCGTGAGCGAGAATCGTTCGCTCACAATTTCTCTGTGCAAGATCCCAGACTCTGACTTCACCGTCGAATGCTCCGCTCAAAAGGACGGACAAACGTCCTGGATGCTTGGCCATACAAGAAACTCCATCTTTGTGACCCTCCAAATTGCCGATGAAAGGCTTTGCGAACACTCTATCGAGCTTCACCGCGTTCAAAGCTCTTGTGTATTCTCTGGCAGCTTCGAACGGATGCAAGGCCGGATCATAATTTCTGGGCACTGTGAATCATCCGTAAACAAAAGTCCTCGTAAACACGTTCAAAATTTAATTCACCCGATGCAAACATAACCTCCAAAAACCATGATTTATCAAAGGAAAACACGACTTACCTTTGTGAATGTCACGTTTCGTTTCACGTAAGTAATTGTCCGGATTACGGGTTAACACTTTCACCTTCATTTTCACGTGCGAATTGTTGCAAATAACCAAACTATGTCACTTTTTTTGTCAACTAACGCTCCGCATGTTTCTTGTATTGTTTTCCACACGAAACGCACACATGGGCAGAGCCGCAGAGCAACGGTAGCGACAATAACGAGTGAACGTAGCACTACGCAGTAGATCGCACTCGATCAAACAGAGTACCAGATCCATTGCTGATTGCCGGTATAAAATCTACAAGTAGTCTCGCAAAAGAGACTGTTTCGAATATAGGAGGCTCTTCCAAAATCGATGAAAGAAAAACGAAACTGAATACAGATCCTTTTATCGGAGGAATTCAATCACGAAATGGAACATGATGGAAAATTCATGCTTTGAAAAATAAAATTCCTCTTGATAAATTGCTTTTACAATTTTTATGTCCATGCAGCTCGATCGAATCACTCTTTCGACATATCGAAAATTAAATTGACAGTGATTCAATCAAATTGTATATTCCCGGACAAGGAGATGATTATTTTGAAAAATACCCTATATTCTCTCAACAGGACAACGAAGAATGAGTTTTTTTTTTCTGGGAAAATATATAAGAACAACATATATTCATGAAAGTTTGAAAATATATAACGTGTGTCAACCCAGAATTATTAGGAACACAGTCATGAGTCAGATTTTGTTATACGAAGGCACATAAATCGCATAAATACGGTGTACCGAGCGGTGTACGTTAAACACGCGATTTAAAAACGCGGATACTGATAAGGCTTCATTATCGATAACAGATCAATAGTCCAATCTCTTCCTCGTCGTCAACCATATTTGTTTTGTTCCAGCATAGAGAACTAAAAAAATAATTAAAAAATTGTAAACTAGCATAAAAAATGTTACAATAATCAATTGAGTCCTCTCCTAAGTTCGAAATGAAAAAAACGTGTTGACAAATCATGAAAAACAGGTAATGACCGCTTTCAGTATTTTTTCGAAAAATTTTGTCCTCCTCGTATGACATCATTGTGTCAAGAGAGTTCTGGGAACGCGACATTCACATCATCGACTTAATCAAACAGTGAAACAACATCGTGATAAGATAAAAATAGGTTTTTAACCAGGTATAGGAATCTGATAAGCGTCAGTACGTTTTTGACTCTCTTCAACATAGGTAATTGCTGCACATCATTAGACATGCCTGGTGAGTCCCATAAAATATTATCACTCAATTTTCGTGAAAAATCAAAGTTAATAATTGCAAATTCATTTTAATTTCATTCGATATGAAAAATTAGTTGTTTCATTTCGCAAATTGTCGTCAAAGGCCACACTTTTCCGATCGTTTTGATTTTCTATCCAGAAAATTTATTTTTTATTTAATTATACACACAAATTGTAAAAGAAGATACATGAGCCTTGCTGGGACATCGGGCATTCGTTACAAAAATTATACAAATAAAAACTTTGTTCCGAATCTCAAAAATCTTCCTCTTATCATTTCAGACGATCAATGACATCATTTCGCGTCTATTTACGCCTTAACAACAAACCGTCTGCTTAAAAATAAGTGGCAATTGCGTATTTTTTTCGAAATTCATGTTTTGCGTAACGTGTGTTAGTGAGTCTATATTTTTCTTCAGATTGAGACGATAAAAAATGTTCTCAAGCCTGTTGTAATTGTCTCGCGAATAGAGAAAAATGAAAAATGGTCATAAACTTCAATTGTAAGTGTTGCCGAGAAATTTTTGCATAAATTCAAATCCCCGGAGTTAAAAAAACGCACACACACACGGGCACAATATCTCGTCGTATTTTCAATCTTTGAGCCGAAGCAAGACAAACGTCGTTGGCAAGTCCCTTTTGAAAAAAATGTCCGTGTCCGGGTTTCAATGTGAAAAATAAAAATGTGAACGAAACTTCCGGTCTGGTTTTCTCTTTGCGGATTCCGAGAACTTTGTCATTATTTCTCCATTTGTTTAATTCGAATGATTAATACAGCGTACAGATGGATATCGCGTACCGTGGGCCAGCAACTTCCGCCCGGCGCTGTCGTCGGAGGTCGTGACTGCGATGGCTCACCTATTTACGTTGGGCGTGCCTTTCACCATGGTGACATGATACCTGCTAAAGTAATCCCCGACAAAGATGCTGTTTACGTATGTCACAACGGTGAGGAACACAGCAAACACGAATACGAGGTGAAAAATAGCAAATTATTTAATAATCTCTCGTGCGTGTTCAGTTGTTTTTTCGAAAAACAAAAGCGAAAACGCCGAGTAACTCTTGAATTAATAAATCAAAGAATTTTAAAAAGCGTGTGTTAGAAATTAAATTTATCATGCAATTTTCCATTGATCAGAAAGAAAATGTAAAATTTCAAAAGTTTTGTCGCTTTCAACAAAATATTTCGATTAATTTTCAAATAATCGTGTCAATTCAATTTAAACGAAAAACTTTTTTTTTCTATTTTTACTCCAAGAAGCTGTCATTGACGTAATCGATTGAATAATGTCGATGGAAAAAACCGTACAAGCCAAAATCGGAATTGTTAGGTTGAAAATTGTCTCGCACTATTTAATTCACGCGATACACCGTTCAAATATGATCAGTTCTTTGGTAATGAAGTTGACGTCGAACGTCATCTGTTTATACAGGTTTTTCTATTATTGCAATCGTCGTTATTTCTCGAACGCAGACGCTTTTTCCAATAAATTTTTTCGATTCATTGGATTTCTGTAAATTAAAGTTGAACCAATTTTTGGTCTTGGATCGTGGAGCGGGTTGTTTCCAGTAAAACCTCGTCAATATCTTATCATTGTCATTAGATCGAGTATCAGATTGTTAAGGATCGAATCAATAAGATTAAAAAAGTGCATTGTGTAAGCTGGACTCCCGGAAAGAATATTTTCTTAGTTGGCTACAAAGTGGTTATAAAAATTTGATAACGATTCCTAAAAATTAGATAATCCAATTCATTATCTGACAGATATATCGGTGGCCTGATAGAATGATTACAATTGACCTTAATCGCAATTCACATGACTGTGACAAGAATAGAATGATGGAAACGAAATAATCCTCGAAATGATCCCCTCGAGCTAAAGCATGGAAAAAATATTTCCTGCAATATTTTTGTTGAATATGATCAAATTTTATTGAATTTGAAAAAAAAATTAGGTAAATATTTGCAATCACGACTTTTGCGAAAAATTACTCCAAATTTTTTTCCCATTTTCTTTTTTTTTCATTGGAAAAACTGCCCGTTCCATAAAACCCCATAAAACCCCAAACACTACAAATATGAAAATCACCTAAATTGGAAAAAATTAACGAAAATTGATGCGATAACTACGATGCAAAAAATTGTCTGAAAATGATAAATTGAAGGAAAATTATTTATGAAAACTTGGAGAAAGACAGTTAAATGTTATAGAAATGAAATAAAATTTGGGTCATTCATGGTTCACTTGAATACTGCATGTAAAAAATCTAGAAAAAACTTAAACGTCGACAAATGAGGTCGAATCCTTGACTCTGGAGTAATCTCAGAGTTTTCGTCTCGCGAATCGGTTCGAAGCTCGATCCTTCGGTTTCTGAGACATATAACCTTTTTTCGAACAGGTTCTGTGCCAAGGTGAATTCGCGTGGGAATTTGCAACCAACGGTTCCATTCCTGGTGACGCTGTAGTTGCAGGACAAACGTCGGAGGGCGAGCCTCTGTACGTTGGCCGCGTTCTTCACAATGGCGCTCAAACCATTGGAAAGGTTCGATAATTACAAACTCCACATTAAAATACACTCGAAATTCTGTTCACAAAATCGTATTTTTCAATATTAATCAAATTTTATATTTCCCGCAGGTCCAGCCCAGCCACGGATGTTTGTATATTCCATTCGCTGGTGAAGAACTATCCTTCCGAGAGTATGAAGTTCTCGTCAATCATTAGCATTCATCGTTTCCAAATATTATGAGTAATAAATAAAAAAAATCATTTTTTTTCAACTTCTGCTTATTGAAGCTTCCTGAAATTCCAGATTCTTCCCGCTCTTGTTATTTGCTTGTGTCACTCGAAAAGGAAAACCATTGTCCCTCCTCGATTGACCAAACACTGAGTGCTCTTTAACTTTGTGGTCAAAAGTTTTGTGTGTGTAGTTTTTTAAATGCAATCGATACTGATTGCAAACTGCGATTCAAGAGCCACGAGGTCCGGATCAACAGATTATTCGTCCACACGTAATAACAGTCCTTGGTTCCCTAAACGACGAATCGTCTAAGTTTGCAGGCAAAGTTTTTTTCCGGTGATATTCGCCTTCTTAGCGTACAGTGAAAATCATACTCGTAGAGACAAATATTTAAAATATTGATGCGTCAAAACATCAGGCAACATTATCGATCACTTTTGATCGACGTGATAACGAATATTTTTCATTCAATTCTGCCAGGGCTTCTTGATACATGTGTCAGGTACAGTCTGCTAGCCTTGGCTACATCCTGACATTGATAAATTAAGTTTCAAAACAAACTCCGCTCGAATGAGTTTGGTGGATGGATCTATAATTAAAACGTGCGATAGAAAAATATTCTTGTTCGAGATCTGATTGTTGCACCTTTCGGCCCTAAAAGCTTGCGAAACTGGACTCATGCTTGCCAGGTTTTTATTCTGGAATCAACGCCTCCGAATTTTCAAGGAAAACTAAACATCTCGTGATTTTTTTTTGACTCTGTATACACGTGACACGCAATACAATTCGTTGAGCCATGCAGTGAATTCTTGAGCATCGCATAGAATAATTATTATCGTGCGAATGAAATTTTATTTAAATCCGTTTGACTTTTTGCAGATTCATATTTTGTTGTTTATTTGAATTTGGAAGCACGTGCGGTAAATTTATAAAACCGATACTGTTGAGAAGTTGAAAAAAATACCAGGAACAAGTCGCGAAAAAACTCCGTACGAATTTTTGCTCAAGGAACGAGACAGTTTATCATTCGAATAATCAGTGTTTTCGAACGAATGCAAAACTTGTCATTTCCTCAGGCAGCACCGACTGTTTTCGTTGGCAAAAAAATTACGGACAGGTTTTCAAAAGCATTCGTAGCTCAATATTCGCCGGTAATCGCAAGTTAATGTCTTAAGCACTGTCGTTCACAAATACATCACGAGGAGCCCAACATTATAATATCAATGCCAGGGACAACACCGGTGCTACGTATGACGTGACAGCCACAAGAAAAACTGTGTTCGGAGCATGAAAATGTATTTTAGTACAAAACGCAATCCAATATTTTCAATTATTTTGTATTATTGACGAATTTATCAAATTTGCATCAAAATAAAGAAAATGAAATGCTGTCTGGTGAAAAAAAAAAATGTTTGCAAAAATTGACATCGGTCTATTGCCATCAGTGAAAGGAAATTTTATACACGCAACACTGATACTGACTTTTACTAGGAAAAACAGTGGAAAGTGTGCGAAATTAATGACCCAGAAAGGAAACTGAAATAATTTTAAAGAACCAATGGTGTGGCGGTTTCATTATTTTTGTTTCATAATTACAAAAAAGTTCATTGCAGCAAACATTCAGCTCGATCGATTCCTATTCCCCCAATCGCTTTAATTTTATTCTCCTGGTGTTTGTTACAATTACAGCTCGTGGAGCTCGCAGTAATGAGTTTTCTAGAGGTAATTTGAGTACCCAATGATTGCATCACGTAAAAAAAAAAAAAAAAGCTTCAACTCTCACTTCTGCTTCGTACCACTCGCCGTAAACATTTTGTGCATGTATCATATTGTTTATTACATTTATTGATACAGTAAGACGATATTTGCAGGTGAAAGACGATGGAAACGAGGGCACACGATATATCGAATATTTGTTAAGATGTCATCGTAAAAAGTCAACAAACATCCTTGGAGGAACGCCTAAAAACTAGACGTTTCCTATTTAATCAAATTTTCGACCCTCTTCGACATGGAAACTCTAAAAAATCGAATATCTTCATTAAAGGCTTACATATTTTTTCGTTTACACGAAACCGTCTAGAGATGCAAACAGAAGAGTCACCAAATATTGTTACGTATGAATGAAAATTCATTGATTTCCACGTTGGTAAACAATTTTGTTGAAATGGTTAATAACTCGAGGAGATGTTGCACGTTTAATAATATTTCAAACCATTTGGCGCTTATGTACGTAAGGGGAGCGATCAAATGTGAGAGTGCCTAGAACCGCTCACACACAAGACAATACATACGTCAGTTACACGATATCGGAGTAGATTTTAATATAAGCATCGCTCGCATTACTCACTTAACCTTTGCGTTAGCCCTCCCCTGGGTATTGCCGAGGGTCGGGGCTATAGGCCTCTGCTACATACACATATATACCTAAACCATATCTATCATGGATGGACCACCACCGGTAGAAAGAGACCGAGGCCTATCATTATTGTATCAGCATGTTGCTTTACCAAGTATGGGCTTCTGTTCTCGCGTCATCAACATCGTCATCGTTGTCGTTGAAAAACACGACTTTAAATTTTTATTAAACTTTTATAGCTGAATATTAAAAAAAAAAAAAAAACGTTTCAACGCTTGGCGAACTAACTCGTAATGCTAGAAAAATTGACAATCATTTCTTAGAAATTAACGAGATCGACGTCCACTAATCAACGGATTAATCCATCGAAATAATTCAAAAATCAGTGTAATAATTTGTTATTCTGGTGAATTCAGTGGCATTATGGAATGTATTTTGTTGGAAAGTTCTCAGCGTCCTCAACGTCGACGATATTCAAACGCCACATTTTGTGATGAGAATAAAAATTTTTCTTAATTCGTAATAATTTGTGTGGAATATGAAATCGTGATAAAATTCATGGTTCGTCGAATAATTCAATATTTCGAGAAAAAAGGTGAGAATTTGTTTTTGTCGAAAGGAATCGAGTGCTCGATTTCCAACGATGCTGTATTCTTGATTTTTTGCTGTTTCCACATAATCGCAGCGAAATCTCGACGAGGTCGTGATATAGTGTGTTCATTAACCCAAGTTTTCCTCCATGCCGGAAGTAATTGTCTCGGATTAGCCATTGAGAAAGAACTATCGGGATATTCGGACGACCCTGGCGTTAAATCACAGCTTGTTTGTTCCACCCGACTGTGGAACTATGCGATGGCTAGTGATCGGGCTCTCTTCGAAAAAGCGTGTCATGGATATTTAATATTAACGGAACAGCGAGTTACGAATTACGTTCTTCTTTTTTTCGGTTATTCGTTTGATTATCTTTTTACGATTTTCGCATTAAATCAAAGTCGTCACTTCCCATTTCATTAAACTGCCTATAGGGCTGTCAAGAATCAATCAAAATCGAGTGAAAATTGCGAAAGCTTGAAATGAATATTTATTTAGTCGAGGAAAAAAATTAATTGTTAAATTTTCGCAGCTTCATATGCCAACGTGAATTTACATTGCACCGTTGGGGAAGAATATCTATCAGGCGTTACCCGACTTCCTGCAACGATCTTTGCTCCGAAACTGGTTTGAATCGCGATGCTTTACTGAAACACGTTGAAATACGGCCAAGGATCGGGGGATCTGCAGGTTTTGATTGGATCAAGGTGTAAAATATGAAAATAGTGTCACGGTCATACGGTTACAAACATACAGACTCGAACTGAGAAATCGAAAGGTCACTTTTCGATCGTTTCATTTTCGAATCCTGTCCAATTGTCAAGTCCACGAGAAACGGTAATAAATAATTTCTTGACAAGTTTCAAAGTCAGCGACGAACTAATATCAAGCTGCGGTAGCAAAGTTCAATGGCTTGGAGGAAACGTCTGACGCGCTATGACTGTTATTATTACTGCGTATTGTCCAATGTCTAAACAATTCGAAGAACGTGCGTAAATAAAAACAAATATCTTCTGCAGTGAATAACTGCCAACGAGATAAGGAAACACATCGAACGTATGAACAATTATGAAAATCTGTAAAAAGTAAAAAAACGTTGAATCAATAATTTCATCGATTCCTTCAGAACGTTGATCTTTTAAGATCGATCGAAAAATTGGTGAAAAAGGTACGAAAAAACAAGGAATTATAAAAATTCGTCAACTGGAAGTACGAGTCGTTGGACAAGTCGTGAATGATCGAGAGGACAATCGGTGGAGTGGGAAAAAGATGGTTAAGTGAGATCCCGTCGAACACGGCGTTGGTAAGTGTTACATGTATGAAGTGCATATACAGAGAATCCAGGGAGACAAAAGAGAAGCGGAGAGTTGTGGAGGTAGCGAGTAGTAGAGAGGCAGACACGGGCAGACGGGAACCGGGCAATCCCGCCAGAGTTAACCAGTAGTGACCAAGTAGCCGATAAGTCGTCAGCTTACCACCAAACGTGGCCTCGGACGGCGAGAGGGCCTCAACGTGGTAAAGCTCGTGCTGCTCAAAGGTGAACGAACATTCGCCAAGTTAGTGCCGTCGTCGAACGTCCATGGTGGACATTTAGTGCTGTATACAAAAGGAACCAGGACGCATGGAAAACAAGGGACAACCGGTTGTCGCTTAACGATCGATCAACGAGAAACAATCGTCTCGTCAATTCAGTGTTAGAGGGAGAAAGGGACAGAGATATATATACATAATACAATAAGGTATAATACTTGGCATCCGCCGTGTTACATATCAACGGATGGCGCAAGTAGCTTCAACTATCTGCACACTACCAACCACAATCACAGTGTCTCATCAATTTAAAATCATCCGACGTACCCTATAACCTCGTCGTGCACTTGTGTTTTGCTACGGATACTCGGCTATATAGTTTTTTAGAATCCCAGATGAATTCTGGATACCGAGTCTTGTTCCAAACTAAATTTCACGGCCAGACGAAAGAGCTATTGACCAGGAAGCCTGAGAATCGTCAACAAGCTTTCGCAGTCATGAACAAAAAGTTAAATTCGCGTTTGCCGTGTCAATGAAGTGAAAATTACGGTGTCGTTCTCAAGTTTTGATCAAAGTTTGACAATCTTACTCGGTCGCCAGCAAAGGCAGTGACAAATTTTGAAATATTTACAAAGAAGAGGTGAACAGAGGGCACGATGGAGCCTACGAAACCGGAATCCACAGAGAAAAAGTCTCTGCAGAGCAACATGACAGGCTGCAATGCGGAAGGGCCAGGAACCTGGAAATCCATGAGCACGAGACAAAAGTGGAACTTCCTTACGAGCAATATAACCGTGGAACCGATGGTCGCATGCTACATAATGCCGAGCGTCCTCGCTTCACTGGCAACCCAGAATCTCAATCTTGAGAAGGCTTGTCGGGTCAACCTGGCCTATTCCAACGAAATTTGCGATGCTCTAACGGCGCGAAACACGACCGGTTTCGAGGCGGAAGAATCAGCCGTGCAACAACTTGTCGCCGGAATGCAAACGTGGAAGACAGCGCTGCAAAGCGGCTTGCCGACCCTTTTGATACTTTTCATGGGAGCTTGGAGCGACCGTACAGGTTTGCGAAAACCGTGTATGCTTTTGCCGATAGTAGGTGAATTTTTAACGAGCATAAGTCTCATCGCTTGCGTCTATTGGTTTTATGAATTACCGATGGAAGCTGCCGGTGTTTCGGAAGCTCTTTGGCCCGCGCTTACGGGCGGTTGGTTCACAATGTTTATGGCGATATTTAGTTATATCGGTGACATTACGACCGTCGAGTCGAGAACTTTGAGAATCGGAGCTGTCAATGTGTTTCTATCTCTCGGGGTACCCATCGGCATGGCACTCTCCGGTATTCTCTACATTAAAATCGGTTTTTATGGTGTTTTCGCCATATCAACGGTTTGTTACGTTCTCGCTTTTGTCTACGGGTTGGTGGTCATCAAAGAAGCACCCAGACCACCCCAAGCTCTTGTCACCAAAGGCAAAGAGATGTCAGCTTGTGCTACGGTCATAGACTTCTTCTCAATCAGACATATCAACGAGACCTTCCGGGTTGCCTTCAAAAAGGGGGCCAACAATCGACAACAGAGGGTTATCGTTCTTATGATCATTGTGATGGTCGTTATCGGACCGATGTATGGTAAGTTGAGAATATTTATTTCAAACCAACGTTCAAATGCTCTCACCACAGCTTTTCATAACTTTTCCATAAATTCATCATCTCCTTAAGAAATACAATAACTTTATCTTCATTTCAACTGTTGGCCCAAGAAAAATCTCGATGAATATAGAACTTTCAGCTTTTTGCGCTGTCGATTGTCATTCGTGGGAAACGATGAATTTGCATTTTACCAAAAGAAATAATTGTTAGACATCCTAGAAAATAGAACAAAAGTTTTGTTGCATTGTATGCGTGAATATCCTCCGCTACATACGCGAGAAAACTCATCATAACGATGTGTACCTGTGTGCAATAGTGCCCGGCACATACTTTTTCATAATCCCGGAGAATTGACGACGACGGGTATCCGTAATGGTCCTCTTCCGCGTGTTTGAGAACCATGCGGAAGAGAGGAGACACAAACCGTAGAGAGTAATTTGTGTATATTTATTCGCGTGCCTGCGGTGATTCTCGCTGGTGGCGCATATAATGGAGAGCGAGTTTCGTCTTCAGAAAATACGAAAAATCGTTGGAATGTTCCTTTTTCTTCTTCTTCTCTTCTTCTCCGTCTCCTTCGTCACCGGCCTCTCTCTTAGACCGGTCGTTACGATAATTGGGAACTGTGGGAGCTTCTCGCGTGCAACCGAGCGTCGATCTCGCTGTTGCTTAAATTTTTTTTTTTTTTGCACGATGTCATGAGAGGCCAACAATTATTTATTGCTTGATGATTATTAACGTCGAACAACGCACTGTCGTCTATCATCTCGCCGACTCGAGCGAAAAATTGAGAGATTCTCAAGATTCAATAGCAACGCAATCGATGGATAAACTATAATCGATGAGAAGTAAGTAATTAGCTTAATCACAACTGAAACTATATTCCACACCATGATTACGTTGAAAAATTAATAAGAATAATTGACTGCTTCCAACGAAAGAAATAAAATCATTTTGTCATTCCGAAAATTTAGTTTTAATCACTACAATAAATACTAAACATGCCTGCGCCAAATTGCCCCTAAATTTTTACATTTTTTCCCAAACTTGTTAAACGTGTGTCAACATCGATTAAGTTTAGTGATGAAATCGGCATAAAGTGCCCCGTAGACTTCGTAGTCAAACGAGTTTAGCAAACTCTCACGTTAAATTATCGATTTGCGCAAGTCCCTTTCTCCATTCTCAATTGCAATAGTGAAAGTCCGTACTTATTAGGTCACCCAACTAGCACTGAAGAGACGCGTGTATATGCTCGGATCAGTTGCGACGCAGATGAAAGTTTTGCCATCCAGATAGGCCTTTTCACGAGCCATTTTACTTGTGATTATTTTTTCTGTTTGTTTGTTTTTTTGTTTTGTTTTGTTGTAAAACAAAAATAATCTGGGTTGCGTCACAAAAAAGTTGGCAGTAGGTCGCGAAGCCGGTGAGAAGACTTTTGTGTGAAACGATCATCGATGCTGCCGGAAATTACGAGCACATCCGCTTTTCGGAAATGTCAAACGTTTTTGTAATTGGTTAGCATGTCTTTGAAGCTCGATGAAAAACATAAAGTGACGCTCACGAGTTGCAATTATTTCCTATCGGATCAAAATAAACTTGACTGACTCTTTTGAATTCGGACGCAACTAGAAATATTATAAAAGTATTTCGTCACGCAGATATCAGATTGAAATTCGCAGTGAATTCCAGGCGGCGATTGAAGAATAATAATGTGAAGAAAATTACGCGAAAATGTTAGAGACAATGTCGACATACGAGGACGTACTTTATCAATCATAAAAAAAAAACTGCAAAATTCAATTGAATTTAAAGTGCATACTCGCAAGAAAATATTAGATATTATCCAGAATTCCGCGGTAATTGTCAGAGTGTGTCCCGCAATAATCGAGTTCTGGTGGGTGTTAATACGATAATTAAGGCACAACCTGTATATACAGCAATTGTTAGAAAGAAGAGTGGATCTCATTTTCATCACAAGGTCAATTCAGGAGAGAGAGGCAAGGATTAACGTTAATAGGAGAGGCTGCGCGCTGTTGATTGCAGAGGAAAGATAAGACGGAACGGAAGTGCTCAAGTATCCACAACAGAGCAGTCTGCAAAGGACAATTTATGATAACCTAATAGTTCTCACATCCTCGCCAAGTATTTATAGTAGTCGTATCCTCGTCGAGGATTAAAACGAAAGAAAAACAAAAAAATGAAGACTCGGAGGTCGTTAAAGTAAGTACGACGAATTTGATTGATGGACCGATTGGTTTTTCCCTGTTGAAAATCATAATTGGAAACGTGATGAACGTGCTGATGAACGTACAGTTTGAATCGGGATAACCATTCCCATGATTTTTAAGCAAATATAATGGAAACTTGAGCTCCTTAAGAGAACGATTGTTTCAATTAAGTCACGTGGATTAAGCTCTTGATGAAGACGAGACGAACACCGGTAGACACAATCGACGATAAGAGCGGTTAAAATCGTCTTATTCGTTTTTTTTTTTCCTTCAAGGACAATAAAGACGCACAAGCTAACATTGTAAGTTAAAGTCATTAGTTAACTCAACTACAACGATACGCACGGATCACGAGCGATCGTAGAAATGAGAGGCGAATAACGCACACGTTGAATCATCGTCGCTACGCTTAATCGGTTTCAAACCTTTCGGAGGCTCTCTGCTCATACATCAACCGAAATAAGCAACAAAAGGATGACAAAGATTCAGAGAACAAGAGAGCACAGAGAAGGAGAGAGGAATGAGAGAGCCGGAGAGAGAGAAAGAGACAAGAGTCTGGCATAATTTGATAAAGACCGCGAAGAACTCGGCGGAAACGGCTAAATGGACGTACTGATAAACGAACTTGTTGTGCAACCTGGGCATTCTTACATAATGTGCAGGATATGTAATGACGCTCGTGTGCTCGACAGAATCCTTATGTCTCTTCTATGGTAACAAATTTTCAACGCTCGTTCCGTTCGGGAATGTGCCTTTCATTTGTTATTTTAAGCTCAAATGACGCTGCGAAATATACAAAGAACTAAATTATGGGCTTATTTTGCTTCAGTCACTACGATCATCGTAAAAATTCGTGTGTAAGAAGTCACAGTTTGCTTTATGTAATGACCCAAATAAAAAAAAAAAAAACAATAATTGCATTCCCTCGAACGACATATGAGTTTTTAATGATAAATAAATGAGCTCTCGAATTATGCGAATAAATAAAACAACATGAAATCATGGCACCCGAATCAACTCATCAATTTTCGTGAAACGAAAACGTTTCAGAAATAAAAAATCGAACAATTGTGTCACGAGATGTTTTTGTGCTCCGAAAAAATACATTAGCACAAAATTATACGAAATTAACATGATTGCGTTTTTTTTTTTGCTTCGCAGGAGAAATGGCAGTTATGTACCTTTTCACAAGGTATCGATTCAACTGGAACGAGGTCAAGTTCAGCATGTTCTCGACCTACAGCATGGTGACTAATCTCATCGGTAAGCATAATTATCATTTTAACCAACCAAACTAAAAAGAAATATTTCAATTGCATGGTAATGAAGAAAAACGATCAACTGTAATGAGTGAAGTCTGGACGATAATAAAATTTAACCTTTTCGAGCCGAGCCCGAACATTGTTCTCTAAACTTCCAAGTGCACGCTTCCGGTACGTTTAACGCGAATCCGAACGTTATTTCCTACCATCCATCCCACAAACGAACCTAGACAAACAAACGTCCTTCCCTGCCTTGAATCCCGAGCGATTGTCATTCATCTTTGCGACCATGAATAAAAACTCTCGCAGAGTTTAAAATAAGATTCGATTTCTGACGCGGACATGCTCCGAATACGTATTACGCTAGTTTCGTCCTTGAACGACAATTTTTCATCGCGCACAATCTTTCATTCCGGAGTAAAGAAAATAGAATCGAATCAACTAATCAGTGTCGATTTTATTACTTTCAATGATTTTCATAATAATTCGCGTTTCCCGTACGACAGCCATCCAAACAGGCAAAAAAAATCAGTCCACAGTGGAATGAAATTTTGTTAAAAATCGACGATATTTTGTTGAACACGGTAAACTAAATAGTTTTGGATAATTTCAAAATTTTCGTTATTTTGGCAGTATATTTAGTTTCTAACGGAATTATCAGCGAAATTTACGATCGGAACAACAAAAATTAGCTTCCGAAGAGACTTTATAAAATATTTTTTACTCCAATGACACAATTTTTTGGATTATTCAAAAAAACTTTCAGTCAAACGTATCGAACAAAAAATCGAGCTTTTCCAACAAAATTTGACTGTCAGTGCAATTAGAACGATCGAAAAATACTAGTGTCGTCTGGCAGGCAGTATAATTTTTTTAGAAATTACATACGAATCAATTAATGAAGAATTATCCACTTCACACTACCGATAAGCAATTGAAACGCAATGTGGAAAAGAATTCATGAAACGTCGAGTCATGTACAGTTTTTTTTCCTGCAGGCTCTATCATTTTGAAAAAAAAAAAAAACTGATATTCGCATCGTCACACCTTCATTTTTCATACAGTTATTGTTGCTCGAGAATTTTTTTTTTTATCAGGCTTTTTTAATGAAACGATTAAACTAAGGATTCTCGGATTCTGATTTAATCGCCTCTCGCCTGCGACGAGCCTCTACAACAAGATTGATGAATGCTCGCGGTTACATGATTTTCTGTATATCGATAAATCGATGTTCTGGCGCGTGGAAGAAAATCGATCAGGAGATCGAGCAGCTAAAAAAAGTTGCTCGCACACTGGATGCTGTAAATTTATTTATCATACTCGTGACTTGGATTTATCTCCGTTAGCTTGGGGGCTCGGCACATTCTCATCAGTCTCTTGCGTTTACGCCTTCCAATTCGCCTCTCGAACATACACTCTGCTACCTCAACGAACTATTACCATAATCTCATTACGCACGCGAATGTCGTATCTCGAATTGAATATGAATCGTATCTCGACCTTAATTCCAATATTCACGGCACGTGTTTCCCCATAAATGATCGTCATTAAGAAGATTGACATTGTTTCAAACATTTCCGGCATTTAAGTTCATTGACTCATCGTTTAAAAATTCGCAATAATTCTTCCGGACTTGTCACACACCAAAAAGAAATTTAGGGCCCAGGGCGCTTTCTGGAATATTGCAAAAGATTATTAATTGCGAATGCAATTAATCTCCCGCTCGTTTCAGCGATACTGTGGGGTTCGCCATATTCTGTTTAGTTGTTGAACCCGAGAACGCTATAGCGAACATGAAACTAATTGTCATTAAGTATGAAACAGTTTCTACAATCGAACAAAGATTCGAATTGCCACGATGCACTTTTGCAACGACAACTGCACTTTTTTTCTCTGCACACTGACGAAAATTTTAAAGGCAAAAAGAAAGAAAATCTTTGACGATGCAAACTCATGATTGTGTAAAAAAATATCGTCCCTGTGGGTCACGAGTTACTACCAAATTACGTCCGATCCACGATTTTTAAAATGTAATAATTTACATTATTCCAAGTGGCATAAAAATAGCTATTCCAAAGTTCCTGCTTTCGTAACGGAGATCGTAAAAAAAAAACCAAAATAAAATGTTATCGCAATGAATAAAAATGCTCGTGTAAACTGAAGACTCGAAGCTCATGACACACATGAGGGTCATAAAAGACCTAAGAATCTATTTCTTAACTGTTGCAAAATCATCAATTAACTTTTCAATTAGATCGAACGTTGCAACCAGCTGAATTTACTGCTTTCAAACTGTTGTGAGAATTTATAGAATCAAGGATTCAGGTACACTGCGATTATGAAGATTTCTGGATTCATATCCGTTGATTTACCTCAGTACGTCGGATAATGGGGCTCTCAAATTAATTGATAAGGTCTGCACCGTTATTCAGCTATAAATGTTGATAAAAACATAATGATCATTATACTCAGTAAAGCCGATAGAATAAGCTGTAGAAATCGAAGGTCAAGTTCGTCACGACGAGATTTTCTCTCAACGCGCGAAACTCATACTACCATAAGAACGAGAACGAGAGTTATTACCTCGCGTTAGCGTTCCTTCACTTTTACACCTAGTTACCACGTTAATAGCCTCGTACGTACTTTTGCTTACATAACAGTTATCGGCGTTGCTAAGCGGATTTATTGTACATCGATCTATCCCTATCATATACAAAAGAACATGAACCCATACTCGATATATCTCCAATTACGCCCTTCTGCTTCGGTGGTAAGCTCGAGATGTTAATTTATTTACGTACAGTTGAAAGCTGCGCAAGTTGTGCCACGAGGTACATTTCGTTGTGCAATGTTATCTCCACTTTTTCAAGCGTAATGAAAATTTCATTGGCCGTGTGACGAGAAAACTTTGATTCGTTATTCAGATTCCGGTAAAATTAGTTTTTTTTAATTTTTTTTTTTTTTTTATTATTCTGTAACGAGAGTTTGGACGATGCAGAACCGCGAACTTGTCTCTGGCGTTTTGTATTGTGTGCACGAACCTGGAGCAAGAGGGGAATGTTTGAAAAACAAGAGACTGCGTGGTATTCGATACAAAAGCTCGGTCATTTAGTCACGTGCAACAACACTCGTCGGAGAAAAGAATTTCGCGATTGTTTCGAGGGGAAATAATGACGATAAGCATTATTCATTGTTGAGAAAATAGTTGGGGTGATCGAATAGAAAAATTCAAGTTGCAGGCGTGATAACCTGTGGAATTTCATTTCCTCAACTTTTTCCACAGGTACTATGGTGTCCGTGGGTTTATTCAGTCACGTCCTGAAGATCGACGATGCGCTGGTCGGGGTCATGAGTTGCATGAGCAAAATACTCGCTTGCTTCGTATACGCTTTCGCCACTGAAGATTGGATGATCTATCTTGGTAAGATTTACCGTTTTTATTGCACATCAATATGTTATTCAATCGCTAGCACAGAGCAATGAAGAAATCAGTTGAATGCGGCGAGATCAAAACGCTGGGAAACGGTTGATTAACTGAGTCGTTTTTACTCTACACGTTGATTGTCGATAGCGAATTAAAAAAAATTGCATTAATTATCGAATCAAGTGCCCGGAGATATTTCGTGACAATGAGAAATTTATTGTAATGAATTTATTTCATTGGCAATGCACGGAGACTTTTTCATTAAGCGTTTGCAAAATGCACAATAGTCTTGCTCATCTGTGTAACGACGAGATGCTAATTGTGACGCTTGATCCTTGAATTGTCTGTTTTCCACGTGAATTAGCACCCTTGGTCGAGATCGTGAACGGAACGTCCTTCATCGC
Organism: Hyposoter dolosus; assembly: GCA_963921915.1. Lineage (NCBI taxonomy): Eukaryota > Metazoa > Arthropoda > Insecta > Hymenoptera > Ichneumonidae > Hyposoter > Hyposoter dolosus. The sequence continues at coordinate 11,499,528 of OY998130.1, read as the reverse complement.
TATGCGTTCGATAGCCTCGAAGCTGGTCCCAACGGACGAATTAGGCAAGTGGTTAATTATTCAAGATTCGAGAGATTGAGGACTCAAGCCTCGGTGGATTTTTATCGATCTGATGCAAACGAGAGAGCAGCTTTATCCAAATGAATAACTTTCATTTTTTTTCTTTAATTACAGGCAAAGTTAATTCGCTTTTTGGCGTTTGCGAGTCTCTCATGCCTTTGGTTTATGGGCCAATGTACAGTTCCGTGTACGCTGCAACCATGAACACGTTTCCGGGGACCTTCTTCTTGCTCGGCGGGGGTCTTACGGTCCCCGCTGTGTTCTCCTTCTTGTAAGTATCATCACGTATTCCCATTGACCATGCAATACCAGTTAATATGGGCACGATCCCAGTCCTTAACCTCTGACGAGTACAAATTGTTTTACGATCACCATCGCCATAAAGTAATTTACGTGCATTAAATTCTTTACAAGTTTCATTATCGTCGGGCATTTCCATAAACGTTCAGGCGGTTTTCACATTTTTCAACGTCCAATTGCCACAATTTCTCATAAAAAATAAATTACGATTCATTTTTTGCGAAAGAGTGTTCCATTTTTTTTTTCGGAAATACGAGAAAAAAATTAATATTAATTACGAACAAAGTTTTGATGATTTTTTCGTAATTTATTATTTTTAATAATTGTCTTTACAATGGAATTTCAACCAAGCATATTTTTTCATGTTTATCCAGATGGTTGTACAGAGAACACAGACGAGATCGCATAGCGTTGGAGATTGAATTGAACAAGGAAAAGTACCGCAAGTCCGAGGACAGGATCGAAAACGTTTTGTCAAAACTGAGCACTGACAATGAAAAATCAAACATTGAGAGGTCAATGGATCCGAGTGCGGGCATTGCAAATCCCGCTTTTGTCACTGAACGCCTGTGACTCGATGAAACTATTTCATGAGACGGTACAAACTTACCCGCCTATTGGGAAACAATCGCGATATCGATAGCACAAATTGTGTCGAAAGGTAATTGAGAGACGACAATTTGGTGTTGCATAACAGAAAACGTGAATTTCTTGGAGTAGAGACCTCGATGATCAAAATCAAATCATTAATCATTTTTCCCCAATTAATTGTATTCTTTTATTTTCTATGATTAGACCGGCTGGTAATGAATTTCCATGGGAAAATTTTCGACAACGAGTGATTCGCGATATATATATCATTTCACCTGAGCAAAAGTCTCGAAATCTTGGTAATTGAGTCGCCAAAGCCAAAAAGTTTCGATATCCATAAAAAGAAGAAAAAAATGGTCTACCAACACCGATCTATCCGAGCATCTGTATAAACACTTGTAAATATGAATTGTCTACTTATATCAAATACAGCCAAACTTACGTTGAAAAAAATTCATCTACATACCAATTTTCGACAGTTTAATTAAGCACAATTTTATTAATAAGAAATGAGAAAAAGAGCGGAGAGCAGAGAATTGATTTGATGAAGGAAATTATTTATATTATAGAATTATAAAAATAAAAAACAAACAGCAACAACAACAAAAAAAACAAATTTCGACCCAATCTTGCATCGTAGACATTTTTCGTACTTAAATAAGTTATAGCCACGTTTTGTTATTCATCTTATTAATACAATCGGTTGCAACCGGTTAAAGATAGCAGTATTATTATTATTATTATTATTATTATTATTATTGCAAATATATTTAAATTTTTACGAGCTTTTCGAGGGCTCGCTCTAATATAACCTTGGAACGAAGAATTATCATCGTGGAAGATAATCGCAATTGGTGCGAGAGTGGAAAATCTTTGTACAGATGGAATATACATTTATAGTCTCCAATCTGTGTACTGGATATTTTATATTTTAATGATTATGACAATAATTATGAGGACAATTCTTTTCATTAGAGATATTTAGTTTTTTTTTTTTTAATGCTGTGAATGTTAGTTATATTTTTATGGGATGTGTACAGTGGTTTTGAGTCAATTATTATCATTATAATGGAAAATAATAATATTAAGCATACACTCTGTTGTGATATAGCTATATATTACTTTTGTATGTAGTTTCAATAAATTATATTCACGAGTGATGCATTTTAGTTTTTTTTTCTAATTTAAGGTCGTGAACTCGAAGCGAGATTCAGTGACTGATCATCTTAAAATTCCAAGGAAATTATTTCGTCGGTATAATCGTTCGTTGGTCGTGGAAGCTTTGAAAAGGTTTTGAGAAATCAATTCTCTTCATCATTTACAGCCGATGACAACGTAGCAACGTTTCTAAGCTGCATGCGTTTTCAACCTCCCCTGAGTTAGCCCTGACAAATTGACAATATTAATTTTTTTCTCTTACAAATCTCTTTTGAGTCGTTCAGTGGTTTATGGTGGCGCGATGAGTTCGCGGTCAACTATTTATTTTTAAAAAATATTTTTATCATTTAGCCCCCGAGTTAGCCCCTTCGAATTGACAATATTAATTTTTGGTAATTATGCAGTTTGAGGCCTTTTCCGAAAAATGATGGGAACATTTTTTTTGGTAATTAATTTTATAATTTTATAATTTGTGGCCCGCGAAAATTGGCTAACAGATGCTCGTAGAGAATTATAGTGGAAGAATTTCCGTTTGTAGTGGAACAGAAAATGAATTAGAAGACATCAAGTGGAGTAAAATTCGTTTTGGAGTGATTTCGACTGAATTACTCCGGTTGTAAAGACTTGACGATCACTACAAACGCTAAAATTCGCTGATAGATGCTCGAGGGGGCTGACTCAGGGGCTAAATTATAAAAATAATTTGTTTGAAAAAATTGTTGACCGCTGAACAATCGATCATTGCGCTACCATAAACCACCGAACCACCCACAAGAGATTTGTGAAAAAAAAATTAATATTGTCAACTTGACGGGGGTAACTCAGGGGACGTCGGTGCTTGGGCAGGTCGCAGATCTGTGCTGCTGCCATACCTTCAGTCCAGTTTCTATTAGCTCTCTATAACTTCGGAAAATGCCGGCACGGCTCTGCCGGTTAGCTTAAAAAAGTTGTTCGCGAGTCGTTGGTCTTTCGACTCATTCCAAAGCCGCTGCATTACTTTAGCGGCGGTGCATGACAGTTGATTTACGTTAACTGAAAATATTAAATTCCGATTTATTCGTGTGAATAAATCCACCAATATCAACTCGTGCAATTTGTCACATAGTGCCAAAAAATGGTAGGAATCATAATATTTCTCATTTTCTTTCATAATAAGCCTCCAAATATAATAGCTCTCGATTACTGCTTCGTCATTATAGCATTTTGTACGTAAACGTGCATATAGGAAACTTTTAAAATCATTTCGAATGATCTAAGCATTTCATCCCTCGCAAACAGCAATTTTCCGGCCTGCGGTCGTTCCAAGTTTTCTCCTTCTAACACTTCTCACTTCCTTTTCAAACATTTCTTATTTTGAGGTTAGGTGTACGGTTTTCAGCTTCACCAAATTCTCACAATTTGTTTCGTAGTTTCGAAACCAGTACGACAGCGACGTGACAGTATGGAGTCCTCAAGGACGTCTGCACCAAGTGGAATATGCTATGGAAGCAGTGAAACTTGGTTCAGCTACCGTAGGACTCAAGAATAAGACACACGCCGTTTTGATCGCGCTTAAACGAGCGTCTTCGGAACTTTCCGCGCATCAAAAGAAAATCATTCCCATTGATAAACACATGGGAATCACCATTGCCGGTTTGACTGCCGATGCACGAATGTTGAGGTGAAAACTCGATTTACTGCCGTATCTGAAAATCATTGCTCTTTTCTTTACATTTGCCTGAGTTTTCTATGAATTTTCATGTTTCTTTCCATAGTCGTTACATGCGTACCGAATGCTTGAATTACAAGTATTCGCACGACGATGTACTGCCCGTCAGTCGTTTGATTGCAACCCTCGGCAACAAGATGCAAACTTGCACTCAGAGATACGACAGACGTCCGTACGGCGTAGGTCTGCTGGTTGGAGGATACGATGTAAGATCATTGCTTCATAAACATTTTTTCAAACATAATTATAACTCGGAAATATTCAGATGGAAGCTCCCAACTTTCTCTTCGTTATATAAAAGTCAACGGCATTGACGATTCGCTGTAAAAACGATTAGGGATAATTTTTTTCTCTACCAAACGAAACATTTGCATCCCTGTGCGAATTTGAATCTTTTGCTAAAATGGGTTACGGCGTAGGTCCCATGACATTCTAATAATTTTATTTTTCACTAGAATCCCAATAAAATATTTGAAAGTTGCAAATGAAATTTAAAAACGCGAAGTACTAATTCAAGATAATTGATAAACAGAGAAAATGAATCGTGCCTGAGCTTCCAGTTTCGAAAAAGATAAAAAGTTGGAGTCACTTCAGATTGTGGAATAATTTAAGATTTTTTATTTTTGCAGTAAATCTTTAAAAAATATTTTTATTCTAATAATATTAAAATGCTGTTCGTTTAAAAACTCTTCATTTTCAAGATTTTATGAACGAGAATTAATGAAATAGGAGATTAAAGTCTTAATACGAAAAAAAAAACGTTTTTTGCCAAAGGATCAAGGACCCCACATCTATCAAACGTGTCCTTCGGCAAATTACTACGATTGCAAAGCCATGGCCATCGGAGCTCGTTCTCAAAGTGCTCGAACCTACTTGGAGAAACATCTGACCGAATTTTTGGGTTGTTCTCTGGAGGACCTAGTGAAACATGGTTTAAGAGCATTGCGCGATACACTGCCAAACGAGATGGACTTGTCGACGAAGGTATGAATCTTATTGGATGTCTGGGATTTCTAGAAAAAAAAAACTAATCGACTGGGTCATTGAAAACACAACTGTTTGTATCGCAGAACGTTTCGATCGGTATCGTTGGCAAGGGCACGGATTTTACGGTTCTGGATGAGGCGACAACCGCGGTTTATTTGTCAGAAATCGGTGACGACAAACGTGGTCGACCAGCGGGTCCGGACGTTCAGCCGGATGACAAACCTCCCCAAGGCCCTGACGCCCCCGAAGGACCGGCTGACCCTCGCGTGTCTGTTGCCATGGACACTGAGTGAATAAAAATGTATTTCCAATGCTTCGCCCATATCCGTTGTAATAAAAATGAAAGAAACTCTCGCTTCTTATATACAAAAAACGTGAATTTTCGTTATCTTATCGAATTAATCGCATCAAGATTCGAATGTTAAATTTTTGTACAAGCAGCAATGCTCATCGTGTTTAATATTTCGATTATTCAAAATACATTCAAAATAACAACAACATTAATCTATCAGATCGAGAAGAATTACGCCGCGACGGTATCGTCCTCTGTTCTATTCAGTTTTCCACGTTCCTTCAGTATATTCGTCAGGAAAAATTCGCCAGCTTTGTACGACGATCTCACGAGAGGACCGCTTGCGGTATACAAGAATCCCAAACGATTACCGCTCGTTTCCAACGATTTAAATTTCTCCGGAGTCACATACTCGATTACTTTCAAGTGCCTCTTCGTCGGTTGCATGTACTGTCCTAAAGTAAGAGCATCTACTCCTGCACTACGTAAATCTTTCATCGTTTGCTCGACTTCTTCATCCGTCTCGCCGAGGCCAAGCATTATCGAGGATTTCGTTATGAGATTAGGGTCGGCTTTTTTCGCACCTTCCAAAACATGCAACGACTGTCTGCAATTTCCAAAGTAATGAGCCCTTTTTTCTCTAACAAATGAGCTTTCTTCATCGTTCATCCATTTTTCTCACCTATAGCGCGCTCGTCTGTCACGTACGAAAGGCGTCAGTCGCTCGACCGTCTCTATGTTGTGAGCAAACACGTCCAGCTTCGAATCTACGATCGCATTGACGCAATCGAGATTACCACGAAAATCAGGGACCAAACATTCCACTAGAATATTACTCCTACGGAATACGCACGTTTCATTTTCGATTCATCGAAATCATTATCGTGGAAAACGCATTACGCGTTTCGTCTATTCAAAAGTTTACCTTTTCTTTAGTTCTCTTACTGTCGCTGCTATGTGATGAGCTCCACCGTCTGGCAAGTCTGTAAATACCCACAGTTTCCTTGATATCTCTATATATATAAACCTCTACTTGAAACTGCGTTTGTGCCCTTTTCGCGCAAAAACTACTGAACGAATTTTGATGAATCTTTCACAGGACCGGAGCTCATAAATCAAAATAGGTTTTAGGTTTTGAGAACCCGAACCAAAAAATCACATTTTTCGTCATATTTTCCACTTTCAAAGTTCACAAGCAACTAAAAAATGATAATAAATAAAAAATCGCTCATTACCTATTCAAAGATAATTCGAAAACGAAGATAATGAGCGGTAGCTGGAGTGCCATTTTTTTTTAATAAAAAAAAGTTATAGCGATTTTCGTAAAATCAAAGTTTGAAGATTATGAAATTTTTTTTTTAACTTTTCATATTGAGATAGCTGTACCCTTTAGCGCCGACTAGCTATCGCTAGTTTACAATGAAATCAGAAAATCAACGTTTTTCTCTACTTATAGAACGTGCAGAGACACTTGAGTTTCGCTTCATTGCCATTTTCGCCGTTTTTTGATACTTTCTCCACCAACAAGCTGGACAAACTTTGAGATTTTTCAAAAATCAGTTTTTTTTGTCGCTGTGAGCAAGGAAGTGACTTTGTACTCACCATCTCGATCCACAGATGTGAGGACGATGTAATCTAATCCCCAATCGGTTACTGCTGTTGCCGTATTTAATGGTTCTTCCGGATCCAACGGCGGAGGAGCTTTGGCTGTTTTCACCGAGCAGAAACGGCATCCTCTCGTACACGTGTCACCCATTAACTGAAATGTTGTAGTTTGAGTTCAACTGTTTGATCGATATTGTAAAGGTCGCATTATATAAGTACCATGATGGTTGCTGTGGCCGTGCCATGAGTTCCACCTCCCCAGCATTCCCCGATATTTGGACATCTCGCTTCTTCGCAGACGGTACTGAGCTTAAGATCCCTCAGTTGCGCTTTTATCCTGCTGTAATTTTGTCCCATTGGTATTTCGGTTTTGAGCCATGGCGGCAGACGCAATCTGCCCTTGTCACCTTTCTCCAGCTTTAATTTTTCTTTGTACTCTGGTATCGAACCATCTATGAAATCCTCCAACCGAGGACCACTTTTCAACTTTGCAGAGAACGTTTGATTGCTCGATTTCGAGGAGTGTCTACACTGTTTCGCAAAACGATTTTTTTCATGAATTTTCGTCGGGTCAATGTTGAGAACGATTTTGGCACAATGCTTACTTCTGGTCTTTTGAATTTTTGAGTTTTTATTATTTATTTGTAAATACAATCGAATTACTTACCGTTACGTTGAAATTGACACTCGTTGCTCCCAAAGTCAAGTTCCTCGCGTTAACTGAGCGCAACATGATGGTTTTATTTAAATGGAAAAAAAAAGCTCGTGAAACCGAGGTGTCAAATCAGCTGATTCGTGTTATCTAGCCAACTCACTACTGTTTTCGGGTCTTCGATATCACGCTATTTAATTGCATTCTCACAGTTTGACCGTCAAAATTTATTGTATTCTTCGATATTTTTAATCCGTTGTGCATAAAAGTTTTGTTACGAGGGATGACGAAAGCTCTCGATCGAGCAACATGGTACAAAATAAAGTTATGAAATCATTCTCGATTTGTTACATCTACTCCGCATGATTATACTTGATTAGTATATAGCAGAAGAAAACTGATCTTTTTAGCAGCAGGGGAAGAAAGTGAGCTTATCGATAAAGAGAAATTCTGTGTTATCTATGCATGATCGTCGATCTCTCGAAAACGGAATAAGGCGGGAAAATTAAAGTCATTGTGCGAATTATTTAATTGATTTAATTATTGATGAAAATCATGCACTTGATAATATTTTTTTAAATTACAATTCTGCTAAGGATAATATCCAAGAAATTTTCTAGTTGAATAAAAATGGAGCCATCAGATGGCGACGCGTGCCAAAGACTAATATTTTATTATTGTGATGAAACGTTATCACCGTTATCGAAACATCTTTCTATGCGCCTTGAACTCACCGGGTCGAACTCAGATTCAGTCAGCCACAGGCGTATGACCGATCATCATTGAAATTCACCACCTTTCAATAATTTTTTTTATACAGGATGGAGGAAGTTGACAATATAATAATTCATTCACTACGTGAAATTGGCTGGTGAGTATGCTATCATTGCAAAACTCAAAAGTTCCTTTTTTTTCGATCAAAGTGTCAATTGAGTGAATCGAAAACGGTTTCGGCCGAGACACGCGAATGACAGTTAGTGGGTGGTGCTCGAATACTTTTTGTTTTTTTTTCGTCAATCTAACAATCATAAAAACACTGTTAAAATTTATTTTGAAAAAACAGAAACATTGATATTCTATGTTTTTAACGATTCAGTGATATAGAGGAACGTGTTACGAATTTAAAAGGCTTCGATACTGATCTCGTGATCGACGCGACCGTGAGATGTTTAGAAATTATTCGACCGGGTCTTGGAATATCGAAGGTGCTTCCTGCGAATATGGCAGCTCGCTTTCGAGTCGGAGCCGCATTAGCTCAGGCTTGTTCGGTAATTATCAACAAAAAAATAAAAAATTATTTCCATGGAATTTCCTTTTTTTATTAATTTGGATACTACATCTTGATGGACCTCTAGGAATTAGGGTACAGAGGGGACATTGGTTATCAAACATTCCTGTACAGCTCAGAGACGGATCTACGAAGAGTTTTCATGTTTCTCGTTGAGAAACTTCCCAAGGAGAGTGACAAGACGTCAAACGAACCAACTAGTAAAATTGATCAGTTAGAAAAATCTATTGCGTCCGTTGTCACTCACGATCTCTCCTCTCCCTGGTTACCTCATTATTGCCACAAAACTTCCAGAAGAGGAGGGTACGTTCATGTGCCTTACACATCCATCGATATTGACGTCCCATCAGCCAAAGATGGAGAAGGTAATTCAAGAAAACTAGACCATTGCCGCTGTTTCATTGGATCAATGCAAAATTAGTTTTTTAAAGTTTTTTAAAGTTACATTCATCAAGGGCTGATGAAAATGAGAATTATTTTAGAAATTATTGTCAAATTCTATTTGGCAAAATACATTAAATTATCAAATCAATTGAAAACATCAGAAATTTCGAATTTCATTTAAATCGCAAGCAACTTATCTCATATTTGAAGAACAATAACTCACCATACTAGGAACAAAATAATTTCAAAGTTGGAGAAAAATTAATAAACAAAAAATAAAACCAGCAATTTCCAAACTTCTCCGAAAATGTTAAAAAATCTTTTCCAAAGCCTTTGGATTATAAATGTGAAAAGTTCAATAAGTTGCATTTGAAATAATTGAATCATGCAAATTCGAGAAAAATTGATAAACGAAAATAAAAATAGAAATTTGCAAACGTCTTTGAAAACGTTGAGAAACCTTTGTATAAATCCCTGTGGATAGTGAATATGAAAAGTCCGATAGATTGCATCTAGAATATTTGAATCATGCAAATACGCTCATTTTTGTTGTGATTTCTACTTTTTGTTTTGTGTTTTTTTTTGTCTCAAATGTATTCGATGTTTCGATAATTTCCTTTTGACACTTGCAGACTTCCAAAGTTATTACGTACGATACCAACAATCAGTGCCTGAGCAAACGGGGGACCGCCAAAGTCTCTTGCCTTCCGTGTTATCGCACAACGCAAAACGGCTGCATTCGCGATCAACGAATATAATAGAGCGATTGGATTGGCTAAGTTCACAGAAGTTCGATAGATCTTCTGATCCGATGGTCCCTAGTAAATCGCCAGAGATTTCTGTCGCAAGCAGATTCACCTTAAACGATAGACTACATAGTAAAAAAGCAGAGTCTGACGCTGCACGAATCACTGCCGAAAAATCGCTTCCTCAATCCGATGAAGCCGGCGCTGTTACGAGGGAAGAAGGACGCGCTTTGGAGATCGATATATTAAAATCCGACTGCGAACAGTTGAGGATTGATATAGACAATGCACAGACGGAAATGAAGAAAGTTAGTGCACAGCTAGCCTGCGTCACAAACAAACACGAGACCGACGAGAAAGAGCTCGAAGTTCTCGAAGCCGAGAAAATCATAAAATCGCGTACTTACGATTTGTTGGAAGACTCGGACAACAATATTGCGAAACTCAAAACTGTTATTGACGCTGGACGAAATAAAATGATCAACTTAGCCAATCAATGGGAAAAACACAGAGCACCCTTAATCAAACAATATCGTGATGGCAGAGAAAAATATTCCGCGAAAACCGTTAGTATGAATTTCAGTTTGTTATCTCGATCGATATTTTTTTCCAATTCGAAAAATCTTGCAAATTTTCAATGTAGATCCTCGTGAGGATTCAATTTCGCAGAATCTACGAAATATATTTTCTTTTGTGCTCCACAGAACAGCAGTCAGAAAAAGCTCGAGGAATTACGTTTATTGCGTGACAAAGAGAAAGAATTGTTAGAAGAGTGTCACCTAAAGGATCAGCAGTACTCGCAACTGTTGGGGGAAGTTGAAAAGTTACCAAAAGACGTTAACCGTTCGGCCTATACTCAGAGAATACTGGAAATAATAAACAACGTTCGAAAACAAAAAGATGATATAAACAAAGTTTTGGCAGACACTCGCGAGATACAAAAAGAAATAAACACTCTTACGGGTAGACTCGAGAGGTCGTTTACCGTCGTTGACGAACTGATATTCCGCGATGCTAAAACGAACGAAGCATCGAGACGTGCCTACAAACTACTCGCTACTCTACACTCGGACTGCAGCGAGCTCGTTACGATGGTCGAAGAAACGGGTTCCACGTTGCGTGAGATTCGAGATTTGGAAGAACAGGTAAATGCATTTTGTTCCTTCGAGTGCTCACCAATAAGTGCATATTGGGTCAATCTGACCCAAGACGTTTTTCAAATCGTTGTATTCCGGTAAATATGTATTTGTTGTTTATTTTTTTGTGGAGACGTTTTTTGTAGTTGATTTTTTATGGCCCTAAATGTATTTTTTGACGAAAACGAAAATTGAATGCTAAAACATTCGTTGCCCTTGAATGCCAAACAATCGGCGATGAAAGATTGTTGGGTTCAAAACGACCCAGTGTGCCCTCGAAAGGTTAAACAAAAAACATGTTCGACATTGATCTTGTATTTTTTCGAATTTCCATCTAGATCGATTCGGAATCAACGAAAAACGGTGGTGCAAATTTGGAGAGAATAACTGCAGATTTGACACAGATGCGTCAGGAAACTGCATCGTTGATGGCACAAATCGAGAATAAGAAATCATGATTTTCATGCATTGAACGATAGCAGACTGTCGAAATGTTTAAAAAACAAAAACAAAACTTCTTGCAACAGTACGTTCTTGTCATCGTGGTATTCATTTATTTCAGGCTTTCTTATCAACGACAGTTTTAACAATAATCATGATTGCGTTTCTTCAAGGTGATAATTATGGCAATGGAAAACAAGCTGCGAAACGAATAAGAAATCGAGCCGACAGCTCGAACATGTTGCGGTACAATTGACAATACCACGTTGCAATAAATCGTCATTGGTGTTCCTATTTACACGAGCGCATTTGACTCTTCGGTTGAACGAACCTTGAGAGCCTTTCAATACCAGAACGGATGAACGTCCGAGTAAGCGACGCTCAAAATACGTTTTTTCGTACGAAGCCTAATCATTATTTCTTATAGATTCCACAGGGAACAGATTCAAATGAAAAAAAAAAAATAAACGTTACAGAAGAGAATGTAAATTTTCATGAAAATAAAATGAAATTTCGAATACGTACGCAAACATTTATTTCTTTTCTGTGATCATTGCTTTTCTCTGTTCTGTAACGATGATTTTTTCATTTTAATCTTTACCACAAGCAACAATGCGCGATTGTATATTTTATTCAGTTAGCTCGATGTACCAAAATCCAACGAGCTAATCAAGTATAATTGTCATTAGAATGTAAGAAAAAAATGACATAAAACGCGACTATTCGATATTGTACAGAAATGTAACGCTTGTATAAAATTTGCGATACGTATATCGATACTCGTACGCCGAAATCTTCCTTTTTTCGTTGAGTTCCATGGATTATGAGTGTCTGCTCTGTTTTACTATCTCAGGAGGTATGTATTTGTCGTCGATGTCTTCAGCCAATTGGATTTTTTTACCATACAGCTTTTTTTCTCTTGCGGCTTTCTGAGCGATTTGCAAATCTATTACTTGGCTATTATCGAAATAGGTCAGAAGTCGTTCACGTTTATGCAGATATTCCTTCATTTCATCCACCTTCTCCAGCCTCGATTTTTTGTCCGCTTCTTCCAACTGAGCCTCCAACAACGAAACTCTGGTTTGTTCCCATTGATCGTAAATCTGGAATTTTTTTTCGACATTTTTAAAATAAAAAATTGTGTACTGTGGATTTCCCAGAAGTTGAAATCTGGTAAAATGAATCACATTGTTGATTTTTTTGATTTACGATGATGTGATGATTTTATATGAAAATTCAATAGATTTCTCGTTATTGAGATCATTCGAAAGGCAAAGTAGTGTTCCAGGAATTATTTCAGAAAGAAATTATACTACAAATTTTTCTAACAATGCATTTATCAATCCCCCAGACCTGGGAGTCAAGTATTTCCTTCTACTCAGCTCTTAGAACAAACGTTCCGTGTGAATTTTGAGATTTACTGCAGAAAAATTAAGGAATTTTGTTGCATTCTAAAAACGCAAAATTTTCACATCTAATTTGAAAATTCTCACCTTGTGAGCCTCGGCTATGTCAGCCTCTTCACGATCTTTAACAGCCTGTCTTACCCTAGACTCAATTTCTTCGAGTATGGAGCCTTTTTTGAGGCTGTTTTTATCGAGTTTTTGGAACAGCTCACTCAGTTCTTTTATTTCATCAGTTATTTTATCTTCTGGGAGCTGAGATATGTGCTCTTGCACTTGAGTCAAAACTTCTTCGTAGATACATTCTTTTTGGCCGTCGTCGATCCATTGTTTGATTAAATTTGAAGCATCTTTGTACTTTTTCCATAGTACGAGTCCGCGTAAGTGGCAGCTCCTGCCGACGACGTCTTTGGTCGATTTGCCATAAAAAACGAGAGTTTTTCCTACCAGATCGTACGGATCTTGGAGATCAAAATGATCGTCGAAGAAAGGATTTCTAATGAACCGGACTCGGACTTTGATTTCTTCTCCCTTTGGATCTTCTTCCGGCTCTGGTTCGGGAGCTTTCCACGTTTCTGGGTTCTCGAGGTATTTGTGACACGAATACAACGCGAGAGCGTTGGATATTTCATTGGAAGAATCTTCCTGGAGCATCAATAAAGATGCGACTTTTGCAGCCGAGGCAAAATCTTGCTTTTTTATAAATGCATCCATAAGAATGTTGTAACAAATATAATCAGGAAATATTCCATAATTAATACGATCGTTCAATACGGTCAGGAGAGTGTCGATTTCGTTGGTATCCAATAAATATCGAATCACCGCATGATGAGTGGAGTCCAGAATGTTGGAAGCTTCACAAGTTAGCCTGAGTCTGGAAAGCACGTCTACGAGAGCGTCGACATGATCGGGATCTTGGATGACGTTTGCGTAGATGTCGATATCGACCGCACTTGCTTTACCGGAACTTTGGAATTTTTTATCAAGTTCAATGAAAAATTCGTCTGGATTTATTTTACTGAGAAGAGGCGATTCGAGTCTCTTGTTCCATGAATCGGTACATCTATAAGCTTCCGATAAAAACGTTCTGTTCAACTTTTGCACATGGTTTAAACGTGTCAACGCACGAGCATTGCTTCTTATGACTTTCCACATTTTTCTTAATTTTTTTATTCACTGTGACATGCTAATTTTCATTCGATCTTCTTTCCTCTTTCTCGTTTTACAATATCGTATTATGAAATAACTCGCACCGGATAGCCCGGCCAGCACGTTTACGAACCTTCGAAATTGTGTTTCGAAGATAGCCGACTATAGTTGTTCCCGGTGGGGCACAATCACACGTGCTACGTGCTTCTCATTTCGTCCTCTAGAGCGCTTTGAAACCCGACACTGCGGTCCACGACGACGTTCGCAAAGTTATTCTTCCTTTTATTTAGAAAATCATCCAACATTGTTGCATAAATAGCGGTAGGACCACTTTATTCGAATGTAATAAAAAATCGTTCGATTCTACTAATTCTAATATAATACAAATTTTGTATTATATTAAAAAAATATTCAAATAGTCCCGCCAAGTTTGCAGAGGGCACTGCTATTGGTTAGCATGATAAGACGTTTTTTTTTTGTTATTTCTATCGCCGCGGAGTTCTGGTTCTCGCGCTGCTCGCCAAAATCGCGATTACTCCGAATAGGTACTCATCGCCGACAAAAGTGAATACTTTGCAAATACGAGTTTTTTCACTGAAAACATCGTTTTACAGAAATTTTTTAATCCTCAAAGTAAGTACGTGTAATATGACAACTAAGTTTCATTCAGTCATTACGTAGTTTTCTTTATTCAGCGTTTTATGAAAAATTGTGCATCATTGATTTTCACTTGGCGCGTTTGGCGTTTCTAGAAAGGTCGATTCGTCTACACGGCCCATTGTAATCCAGCCTCGTGGCTTTTGGCTGTTAGTATTCAGCAATGAATTTCAAAAAATTTAACGACACCTTTCAATATTCCCGTTTAACGAAGATAATTTCGCGCACAATCTTTTTATCCGTTGTCGCAGAAACGCTGTCTCATTTCGAATATACACACTCGCCCACACATGTATATATATATATGTATTGTCTAAGAGAGTCCAGTTTATATTTTTCTTGAAAAATCAGACCTTCACAATGAAACGTGCAGCATAATTTTTATCAATCAAACAACCGATAGATTTTACTCCCTGGACCAATAATAATTTATTTTGAAATTTTTTGACCTAAAATCTCTGAAAACTGGAAAACCATAAACATTGACCAGTGTGTTAATTTTTCAATAATGCTATAGTGACACAACTACCTTCATGTAGTTATCAATATTTATGAATATTCATGCACAGGCGGCTACTGCAATGAATTGCAGTAAAAATGATTCGCGTTCTCCTTTATACAAGATTCTGTGTAGCTGATAAAAAAAAATGACCTATATTTGCAAATAAGAAAAAATGGGATCCCATTGACCTCGAAAAATATGGAGTATATTTAGCCATGGCTTTCAAGACACTGTTGTGATAAACAATGGAGATCCATTGTACAACGACTCGATTCCAATTTGACGCACAATTGGAAATAACTTTTTTTTTTCTAGGAAAATGCAGAATGTAGTAGGAAATTTAAGAACCATTGACATTTTACTGTAGCTTCTGAAAATTATGTAGATTTTTGGAGGACCCTTGAATGAGAGGGAAATTATTTCTATGTAAGACAAGTTTTACTAGAAGAATTCTCCTGAATAAACTTTTGAACATCGTTCATGCCTCACCCGACGTTCCTTTTGTTTATTGGAAAGCCATTTTTTCAATGTCTCTTGAATCTTTAGGCTTTCTTCAGTCGATTATCAGTCTTTGAATATTCATGTGCATGCTTCAAACTGCAATCGTTGGTAGTGAGGATATTGAGTATTCTGAGAATCTTGAGTATCTTCAGTTGAGTCTTGATTTTTATATATGACGGCTGAAGCAACATATTGGAGTAAATAAGAGCGCAGCGTGGTTGCGCTGGTTTTTCAAATTTTTATAATTAGCATCCGCAGATCATATGGGTCTTTTTGACCCAAGCAACAATTTTTCAAAAACCTCGTTTTTTAAAAAACGTTTCATGTAAAAATAAAACGAATGCAACGACCGTAACAATTGGAACGTTCACGTTAAATCTATGGAGAATATTCCAGAATTCTTTTCGATTTTTTTTCTCCAAATTCGTGAGATATACGTGGCAGGACAAAAAAGATCCGTATGATCCAGGGCACTATAAAAAGTCTTATGATGAGTTTGACTACTTTTTGAGAACTGATCATGGAGGGATAAAGAAAATTCGAATTTGGTTGTATATATTAATTTTCAAATGTTTTTTTCACAGCATGGCTGCCGAAGATATTTCTCCGCTGAAGGACGGCGGTGTATTGAAGGAAATCATAAAGGAAGGCTATGGGGACGAAGTTCCAAGTGCCGGGAGCAAAGTAACGGTTCATTACACGGGAACATTGTTGGATGGAACGAAATTCGATTCCAGCAAGGACCGCGATAACCCGTTCCAATTCAGTTTGGGGCAGGGGCAGGTCATCAAGGCTTGGGACATCGGAGTAGCGACTATGAAAAAAGGGGAAGTAGCCATGCTCACGTGCGACTCAAAATATGCTTACGGCAAAACGGGCTCCCCGCCAAAGATTCCGGCTGATGCGACACTCAAGTTCGAAGTAATTACGCAAATCTCGTATCTTCGAGTAAAATCAATTTTTTTACAATCTCTTTTTAAACTCATAAAAACTAATGAATCTCAGGTGGAAATGATCGACTTTACCGGAGAAGATTTGAGTCCCGATGACGATGGGAGCATTCAGAGATTCCAAGAAGAAGCAGGGAAACCCGGTGGTTATCCTACCGATGGATCGATAGTAGATAGTAAGCAAAAAACTTCACGACATTTTGAGAAAGAAAAATTCACATTTATCTCTCGTGGTTGTTGGTTATTAATTTATTTTTTTTTCAGTACATTTGATTGGCAAGTACAATGACAAAGTCTTTGAAGAGAGAGATGTTCAATTTGCCCTTGGAGAGGGTCAGGAGTTTGACATTGTCGAGGGTATAGAAAGAGCATTAGAAAAATTCAGTAGCGGTGAAAAATCGAGGCTTAAGATTGCGAGCAAATTTGCATTCAAGGATGTAGGAAAGCCAGAATTCGGCATACCCCCGAATGCGGATGTAGAATACACGATACGGTTGAACAACTTTGAGAAGGTATGCACCGAGAAACTTGGATGGTCTTCGAAAAATTTTGCTGTCACCGAGTCTAGGAGACTGTTACTGATGATTGTTGATTTTTATTGTGTAGGTAGCACAGCCTTGGTCATTGGAGGGTCCTGAGAAAGTCGCTCAAGCTAAGTTGTACAAAGAGAAAGCAACGAATTATTTCAAAGCATCGAAGTACCCTTTGGCTATTAAAATGTGTCAAAAAGCAGTTAAATATATAGACGACGCGGAAAGTTTCGGGGGCGATCTCAAAGTTGAACGCGACGAGTTGATTTTATCGGTTTACCTAAATCTCGCCCTGTTTTATCTCAAAACTGAGCAAAACTCTGAGGCAAAGGCCGAGTGCGATAAAGTACTGGCAATCAACCCGGAAAACGAAAAAGCCCTGTTCCGACGAGGGCAGGCTCAACTCGCTCTGGCATCGCCGGAAACAGCGGTCAAAGATTTCGAGGCTGTACTGAAGGTGGAGCCTAAAAATGTGGCCGCAGCTAAACAAATCACAATCTGCAATGCTCTCATTAAGCAAAACATTGCAAGAGAGAAGAAACTTTATGCAAATATGTTTGACAAGTTCGCGCAAGCTGATAAACAGGTAAGATCCAATTAATTTTCTTTGTCGTTCAACCGTTTGTAGTCACACTAGGGGAGATTCTAGAGTTTCGATTTTTAAATCAATTTTGTGGCCGAACTGTTTGTCTGGGAAACTCAGCAAATTAAACATTCCAGTGGCAACAAATGTTTTAAAAATTATCCCTTTTTTAAATTATTTTTATTGTTTATTGTGTATTTACACCGAAAGTTGATCAACGGGTTGATTCTATCGCGACTGACCACGAAAGTTTAATGAATGAGAAATTTTTTATATAAATAGATTAAGATTTGATGAAAGAAAGATAAAAATTTCATGTTCGCCCGTAAACTGTTAGTAATATCGCAGAAGGAAGAAGAGGAACTGCGACAGCAGCCTGACGTAATGCGCGGAACCTTGGGTGAATGGGGACAAGAGGAGCGACCCGGAGGCAGAGATGCGACAGCGTTTGAAAAAGAAAACCCGAACATTCTCATGCTCAACGCCAACGGAAGTGACGAATTCAAGAACATGTGATTTGTTTAATCATCTCTCTCTAGACACCCGCATCTAAATAATACATTCGTTTACATACAATTCATTGTTTTTTTTTAATTTCTCGCCCTTGTTGTTCAATCAAAGATTACCATCATCAGCATTGACGTGTATCGATGTATCGTGTACTGCCTCCAATTGCCTAAAAAAGATAAAGAAAACACAAAACATTTCCAAACACTGTATTTGCATTTACGCGTTACAATAAATGTTTATTTTCGGTGTATCGTGTATCAATAAACTTTTGTAATCTCAATGAAACTTGATTCGTCGTGAAAGGTTTTTATTACAACCTTCGAAACAAAAGTCCAAAACCACGATAAAAACTCATCATCATTCCTTTCAATAACCGAAGAAATAGACAAAAAATATAGCAGCATCACGATTTTCAGGCAAGACATTTTTTAAATGCAAAAGATGAATAACTAAAGAAATGTTGAAATTTGACGCACGAACGAACTGCGGTTTAAATTTCCCGCCAACAGTTGCATGCAATGTGGTTGCCTATAGCGACAACGAAGATAACTCATCGCTCGATCGAAATTTATACTTTTTCCAAGTTGGTACGACATTCAAAATTGTTTACATCACAGATGCAAGTGAGTTTCTAACCTAACTCACGAGTATTCCATTTATTGTGACTGTTGATTGTAAACCATAATTTCCAATATTTGTAATTTTGTCTAATGCATTTCGTTTTAGTAGCAAAGAATATTCAACGCTGCGCGGAAAATTGTTTAAAAATCTAGAGATGCTTGTAAATCTTTATCTTCTCGAGTATTTTATCGTAGAAACAACGTTTCCGTTACAATGCAAAAGTCGCTAATAAAAACTCAGCAAAGTAGTAGTCTGCATCGAGTCTTAGTGTTCTAAGTTAAAAACATTTCAACTGAACTACGCAAAAGATCAATAAACAGATCGATTTGAATTTTATTACTAAAACATAGTAAAAACGTTCCAAGTTGAATTTCATCGTAAACGACGACACCAATGAAGCATCCCATCCTTTCGGTCAACAACACCAGTAAAAACCTGTAAAATGATGTGTCGTGGATAAAATCGAAAAAGTGAGCTGTACATAGATTTTCCGTTCCAACGATTCGACGAACGAGAATTTATCAACAATGGATGCCAGTGGAGATTACAACGTCGCGGCGAGGTACCGAATGATTCGGAAACACTTGGACAGTCTCGGTTACCGACAATCACTGTCTCTAGACGCACTCCCGCTTATTGAAAAATTGTTGGCTGATTTGATACAAACGACTGATAGTCTTAAACACTTCAAAACAATAGCGCAAGACAACGTAGAGGTAAAATGTTTATAGTATCGCATGATGTCGAAGTTTTCATCGTTGGAAGGCGACGAAATTCTGTTTTTTCTTCATAACTCATTATTATTATTCAGTGTTTGGTCCGGATGATAAAGCGATCCTGTCTCGCGACTCAAAAACTTAATCGACAAGAAAAATTGCAGTGATTTTCAAATTTCAATAAATAATGAATCGAAAAAATGATTTTGGTTGAATCTCAACGTTGCAAACTTCATACTCAATAATTTTAATCCACAGGCTTTTCGAGAGCTTTTCTCATAAAGAACTTGGAACGATTCATGGACGCATATTTTTTTATTGCACGAAGCTATTCCGATCAAGACACAGTGTATATTGAAATCTGTAAATGCAGGTCACAGTTTTGTATGTCGATTGTTTTTGTTTTTTTTTTGTACGAGCTGCTTGGTTAGCCTGACAAACGCGTGTCCCAGTTGCCAAAAATATCCATAAAGCATCGACGCAATTATTTTTTTAATCTCAATTACTCAATCTATTAAAATCCTAACAGGCGTGTAGCGAATTACAACTTTCCATTGATCCATATAAATGCGACAATGCGAGGTTGGTCCAAGAGTGTAATCAGCTCCATTTGGATCTCATAGAGGCAAAGGAAGCTCATCAGAAACAGACAAAAGATCTGAAGAAAAAGATTTACACTTTAGAGAGCGAATGTAACAATTTACAATTGGCTTCGTCCAGGAATCTCAAACGCATCAAGCAACTCGAAACAGAGTCTGCGCAGAAAAGCAAAAAGATTCAGGAATTGCTGGGGAAATGTTGCAAGCCTCTGATAAGCAATGCAGCACTTGGTAATTGTTATTTCAGTTTCCATGGTTCTAGTACTAATTGTGTGATTTCTAGAAAATTGAAAAATCGAATTTCGCACAAAGCAATGCATCGAAGATACGACTGATTTTTTTCCAGGGTCTAAAAAAAAGCCTTGCTATCCGTTGCGAAGACCTTCTCTAGAATCTGATCCTCTGCCCAGGATAAAAGCAAATTCTTCTCTACCGAGTCTCAGAAAAGTTGAACCCGGTGTCGTGGACTTATTGGCAATGGCTGATCGCAAAATGAATTCTCTTAATCACGAGGTAACGGCACTAAGGGCAGAGTTATCAATACAAACAGACAACGTTTACACGCTGAAATCACAGGTACACAGAGAATTATTATTTTCCAACTTCCTGATCCTCGATTCCTTGCATCTGCATCCTCTGCCCTGGGCTCGGTGATAGATGCTCCAGGGTTCTTGAGCTCCACATTGAGTTCCGAGTCGTAATGTCCTCAATTATTTTTCTCTCAAGAGAGGCTCTCAAGAGTTTTTCCACAGCTCAAAGTTTTTTTAAATCATTAAAGAAAAAAGTGGAGTGGTCTCCAGAGCGGTTTAACGAAAAACTTAGTTCCCAAGAATTGAATGCAGACCGTGCTGCTTTCATTATTTTCATACTTGACAAAAGTCAAGAGAAATATAAAAATACACGATAAAATCCTTTCTGAATCGTTACGAAAGAAAAAATGTTCGATTCGTGCCACTGAGCCCCGTTCTCAAGGTCAAACTGCTAGAGATAAACGAGTGTTGTCAAGGAGACCCTGTAGAGTCAGGTGCTTGTTCGCATTCTTCCAAATCCTTGTCCTTCGTGAAATTTTGCATCAAATGATTAGCCGTGAATGTTTAATTGGAAACTCTCATGCGCAGTTGACTATAAAGGAGAAGGAGAACTCGAGATTGAAAAAAATGTTGGAGGGTGGACGTCCTCAAAGCGCCGTTTCCAAAGATTGTTCTTGTAAAAAAACTGATCAATTCAGCGAACAAAACGGATACGAAAAAAGCTTGGCTTCGCATACGGTTTGCTACAGAGGCTCCGAGGCCAGTGAACTGAAAATTTTGCAACAGGTCAAACTTGACCTTGAGCAACAGTTGAAAGGTATACGAATAATTCCAGTGGCAATTGGAACGTTTGAAAGAAAATCGATGACCTTTTTTTTTACCATTACAGAAGCGCTCGACAAGCAACACGACGCCATGTCTCAGGCAATGAAACTAGCGGAAAGAAATGAAGAATTGGAAAAAGAACTGCGTGACATTGATCACATCGCATTGGCCGTTGAGGCCGATTGCAATTCCGCCGTAAAAGAGAATAACAAACGTGTCAGCTATCTTCAGGTAAAGGGAAGCGATTAATTTCTCGCACTTTCTCACATTTCAAGTGAATTTTGTGCAGAAACTGTGGCCTCATAAGAAATACATGAATTATTTTACTTTTTGGCAAACATAATTGTTTTCTTTTGTTAATTAGGCAGTTTGTTAACTCAGACGCGGTGACGAGACTGTATATTCAGTATATTTCGTTTGCTCGTTTCAGGAAAAATTGGAAAACGTTATGACTCAAGTTCACGTTCTAGAAGGTGAATTGATGGTCGAACGGAGATCGGCACAAGAGTTACGAGCTGATTTAGAAGCCGGACGTCTAGAAAACCGCAATCTTCAGCGAAAGCTTGAATCTACTTTGGACGAGAAGAAGCAAATGACCGATCGCATCAACGAATTAACCGTGATTGGTAATTTGATGAATTTCATTTAAGCAATAACCGTCAATTGAGCACAATCGTCGGTTCCCCTCCATATCCTTGATCCTCTTTAGGACATAATCTCAACGATGAGATCCGGAAATTGAGCAAAGACAATGAAAATCTGACGCTTGAAGTTTCTCGAATGGATTGTACAAACGATTTGTTAAAAAAGCAAATGCATGACAATGATAAATCGCAGAATGACAATGAACCGCCGAGGAACGTTAAAGAGAAAACTGAAAAAAACGATAAAAATAAAGGAAAAGCACTGAGGAGAAAAAAAAATCCGGGTACACGAGCCTACACTGTGAATTATGATTTCACTACGTCTGAGGAATTCAAAGTTTTTATTTTCAACACACTTCGATGTACAATCACGAAAATATAACTTCCTCTTTCCACAGCGTCTCGTGGCCAGCGCCGTTCCTTTTCTCCGCCCGTTCATGAAAAACAAATCGACACGATGAAACGTCAAGGGGATTCCAGAGACGACGAAGTCACTAGAGACTCGAACATTGAAGGGACCCAGAGAAATGTTCAAAAAACAAATAGCGAAAAAGATTCGAAGATCAATCAACTCCAGTCGACGATCGACCAGATCCAGACTGATCGCGATTATTACAAAAACGAGTACAACAGATTGCGGGAACAGTGCTCGAAAAACGCCGATTTGAATAACGTAAGAAATCAACAGAAAAACAGAACGTTATTTGTAATTTGGATTAATGCAGCGATGAATTTTGGCAGGCGGAATTATGGGGTCAAGTGTGTGAACTGAGACATCAACTTATCGAGAAAGAGCATGCGGTTTTGGAGCTGCAAAGAGAGAAGAAGGATCTTTGCCGGGAGAAATTCGAATTGGAATTGCGATTGCAATCAGCGAGATCGGATCGCAAGAACGCGGGTAATTCTTGTGGCCAATGTCGGCCTGTCGGCAATTGCGCTTGTTCGGCTTCCAGATCGTCATCCACTGGCGATTCCAAGGTTCGGAAGATTCTTCCCAATCTCATTATACCCAATTCGTTCCGAGCCTTTGTTTCTTGTTTATTACGATAACCAAGCCTTGGTTTTCATCACCAGGATCATAGAAAAGTTGTTTGTCCCTCTGCTATCGGTCCCAAACTTTTGTAATTCTTGTTAACGCTATTTTTCCGTCAATCAGGCAGTGTTGGAGCGAATGGAACGGGAGCGAGATACAGCAAGAGCTGATGTTGATCGATTGGTCGAAGAACGAGACGCTTTACGAGAGAGACTCAAGGTATCGAAACCCTACGAATTGGCCTTGACGATTGCATGACATTGTACCGTCCTTGGAGAATCTTTGTTGACGCGTCTTTATCGCTCATTTCAATAAGTTCAAACATAGAAGAAATATTTTCCAACCGCTTTATTGAGAAGCGAACAGAATCGTTCCGAAGTACGAAAGAGCTTGGTAATCGCCATCGAATAACGTAGATAGCGACGTGCAAACATCTTTTTCTTGATTGATTACATCTGTGCATGCAAACACGATTGCACTGTGGTTGTTGATTTGGGCGTTTGGGCTTTGAAAACAAATTCCTGGAGGTCAACTCGAGGTAGAGGCGCACAAATTCGAGCAGCAAGGGTTGAAGGAAAACTTTCGTCATGTACAAACGCGCTTGAGTCAATTAGATCGAGAAAAGGAAAAATTTGTTGCTTGCACAGGGAACGCAACGAGCTGCGATCGGTGGTTTCGAGGATCAGATTGAGGATCTTAAAGAAGAGTTGCGCCGAACGAAGCAGGAGCTCACCACGCAGCGCACTCAATATTTCCAACTGAGGTGAAAATAATAAATTACGCTTACAGCATTCGCATTAAGGGTTTTCATCCATCGAGAATTTTCAAGAAACAATTTTTTAAAATGCCTTATGCCTTTAAAGCTCCCGGAACTCATACACACACAAAAAAAAAAGGGAATTTTGTTTATAAATTCCACGACTTGACGGTATCAGCCAAATAAAAATAAATGTTCCCGTCGCTTACCTTTTTTCGAAAACTTATTCTCACTATTGCATGCACGATCGTTCAAAAAGTTTCCAGCATTTTTTAACATTTTTCTTTCAAATTGCAAAGTGACATAGAAGGTAGTTCTGTCGGTTTTAGAATTACCTTTTAGAAGTTAATAAAATTTGGTACATTGGTAGATTATGATTAGAAAAAGATCCAGTCAAATTTTCAAGAGACTACAGAGTACCAGAAAAAAGATATTCGCATTGGTTGTTTCATACATTTAACATTGAGTTTTATGATAAATCTCAGATTTCATTGTATTTTACAATAAATTCTTATCAATGCTTAGGAGAAATCATAGTTTTCATTGTAAAATACAATGAAATGTATGAAATCGATGTTAAATTCATGAAATTACTCATATGAATATCTTTTTTCTGGTTTTCTGTAGCCTCTTGAAAATTTGACTGGATCTTTTTCTTATCATACTCTTCTAGTGTACCAAATTTTATTAAATTCTAAACGGTAATTTTAAAACGGACTGTGCTACCTTAAGCAAGAGATCGCCATGGAATTAATTTTCTAGCCGGAGAAAATTTGTAAAACTCAGTTTTTCCGTTTTCAGGACGTTGCAAGATCAAGCGGATCAAGCGTTGGGTGATGTTCAAGGTCAACTGAGCCAGACAGAAGCAGAATTGTACAAAACGATAGATCGCAACAGGACTCTCGAGCAGCAGAGGCTGCAGCTGGACAACGACGTGAAAGGGTTGAAACAAGAAATAAATACATTGCGAGCGAACGTGTCCCGGGCCGAGCAGGAGAAAGAGCAAATATTGGTGAATACTGTGAAGAGTTATATCCCAGGATTTTCGTACCTGTCCCTGCTTGGCGTGCGGGAAGAGAAAATTATTGTTACTCGCAACTTTTTTGTATCGCAGATGCAACTGAACGAGAGAAACGAGAGAATCGCGTTGTTGGATCGTGAGCTTAAAGCCAAGGAGCAAGAAGTGGCCTCGGTGGAGAAAGCGTATCAAGAACTTCAGCAAAAGAATCAGTGAGTCTTGAAAATGTTTTTTCTATAATCGTAAGTGGCATGCTTAACGGAGACGGTGGATTTGAAAAAAAAAAAAAAAAAACAGAAAATTCCTTAAATACAATATTTTACTTGTATAATTACAAAATGAAATATTTACAACGTGTAACAGCGCGAGGCACTTGGAGGATAAATAAATAAGCGTTTGTGTCACACGTAACGTAACGATCGCTCGAGACACGTGTCGATCGTTGGGTCAGTCGAGTTTTTCGATTTTTCTTAGCGAAATGATACACGAGATGAACGCACACATAAAAACGTTCAGAAATCACAAAAACACTCAAAAGTTAATGGACTTGATTCTTGCGTTCAAGAATCTGGCTAATCCGACAGCGGGTGGTTGGCAATTGCCTCCGGAGCTCAAAACATTGTTCTCGATCTCGTTGGGTTCGGAATTGTCACCGATTCTCTTGTAGCCTGGACGACACTCGCATCGAGCTTTCGATTGAGTCGATTGGTTATCCTGCCAGAGACCATTTCTCGATGTTCTTCTCGCAACGAGCCATTCTCCGGTCGTGCAAGGTCCTTGGGTGTAGAGTTTGTAACAAGTTCTGTTTATGACAACCATGCCCGGCGTCGTTTCACAACTGTCGTTAGTCTCGTCCGAGCATTTGCCCGAGTTCTTCAGGTCGTTCGTACAGCCACAAACTCCGTTGTAACTGATGCCATCGAGGGATGGTCTGACGTTGTGATCGTACAGAACAATCTGTCCGTTAGGGCAGGGCCCTTTCGAGCCTATTTTGTAGCAAGTTTTCTCACTGGGAAAATAAAGTCTTCCACGTTTGCAAGGAACAGTCAAACACGTCGTTGAGTTGATAAGCATTTCCCCATAATCGCAGGGACCGCGTGTATGGACGCGATAACAAATGCCATTTTTGTACAAAACGTGACCGGGTTTGCAAGTACATTTGGCACGGACGATTTCCTCGCTCGACGCAGCGTCTGTCGTCGTCACGACAAAATTATGTCCAGGTAAACACGGTCCGATTCCACCCAGTGGATAACACATTTTCGTTTCTTCGTGATAATGCGGCAAACCGCTGTTGCAACCGCAATACCCACCGGGCAAGAAAAGCTCTCCGGGTTCGGTGCAAGGACCTCGGGTGTAGTGCTCGTGGCAACCACCTTCGAGGCCCGGCCAATGGTATCTTCCTAGCTCACCCTCCACGGAACAGGAACATGTCGCCAAACCGTCATCTCCCAAGATTAACAACTCACCGCGCGAGCATGGTCCTCGCGTTAGTTTCGCATAACATTTTCCATCACGTGGCCAGTAAACGTCTCCTTTCTCCGCACACACCTCGACGTTGCGACATACGCCCCATCTGCGTCTGGAACTGTAGGAAATCCAAATCGTACGAGTTAGGCAGTTCCCTGGAAAATCTCAACAGCTTTTTCTCATCCGGCTCGAATTTACGACATTTTTTTACAAGCCGCGGTCACACTTCATGAACCTTCCGGACGGAATTTTTATGGAGCGTTACCAGACAGTATTTTTTTTATTGTGTCAACGTTTCGAGTGAGGTGATAAAATTTTCGTCATTTTTTTCCCCCACTAATATCGTTGTTGAAAATTTTTCAACCGAATGGCTGCAGAGCTCCAAGTTGCTTCAGACGTTCATGAATTTAGTGGAAAATTAAAAAATTACCCAATGCTGCCAGGTGTCTCCGGTACCGGTGCGAAATACTGTCCTCGATCGCACGAAGCTTTCGAGAAAATAGGATGACACAAAGCGTCTCTGGGCGATTGTACAGTGCCCGGTGGGCATTTGCATTCTGCGACAGTCCCACCACCTTTAGCAGCCGGTCCTAGCTCCATAGTTTCCGGACACGGTGCTCCGATCTGTAGTTCATGACAAAAAATGCAAAACAATGAAGTATATGAAAAATTTCTTGAATTGTAATTCGTATGCCGTTGGGAACGAGCCATGAGAAAGGCAGAGAACACTTTCGCTTGATAACACACACTGGTCTATGCACGAATTCTTTGCGAAGCTCCGACCTCGTTAAAAAAAACATTTTTTTACTGTCGTTTTATGCATCAATCGATTACCTGGAATATTTTGTAACATTTTCCATCCGCTGGCCAATAAAGAAGTTGCCAACCGCGAGGCTGCGAGGCACAAGGGTTGCTCGATGGGTTCGCCCAAGGTGGTGGCACGATCGCTGTTTTAGCATCCGCAACGAGAAGAAGACAAAGAATGGTTCCCAAAGAAGTCTGCATCGTACTGAAACACATTTTTTTCATCATATTGATGTGAAGCTTCGCTCAAAAGACAAATATCTCGGATTCAGGTCGAAACATTTTTGGTCCGACACAGACAAACAATTAGTGACAACGTCATACCCTTTACGATGAATTATTGCACTGAATAGTTACGAGAAACGAACGAATTCTCAACGCGACGAGTGAAAAGATGTCGCGAGAAGTTGGAGCGTAGCGAATCACTCATCACTTACTTTCGTACAAAATCTAAGTGCTCGCCTCTATGTGACAGAACACTGCGCGAGAAGAGACGGACACGCCGCTATTGTAAAACGCCGGTTCAACTCGCGAGCTGGCGACTTAAAATAAAATGACCATATATACTTTCACTGCTTCGCTATGGCAATGGCATTGTCCCTGACGGCGGGGGCTGAAATGACAGCACGCATACAAAGTAACAAGAATGTGCATCGTACAATGAATCGCACACATGCGTTCTCTACGCCCACACATTCGTGATCCACATTTTTTGCATTATTTTTATATTTTATGAAAAACTGAACTCGTCTCTTAAAGTTCTCCAAGAAAATATGCTTAACGAAAAGTTAAAAATGTCGAAGGGTTCAAAGTTTTTATCAATTGTCGAAAATAGCTGTAATGTTTTTTTTTTCTCGGAAATTGGAACCTCAGACACCGTTTCTCCTTTTCGTTTTTGAAGTATCACCAAATTTGGAACTCACGCTTTTTATTCAGCTGAATTCAGTAAAAAAATAACTCAGTGAAAAATAATTCATCGGAATGGCATCCTTTTTATGATTAATTAGCAGGTCTATTTCTATGGAAACGAGGTCGAAATCACGTCAGTGGTTTTTGCGGTAGGTTTTATATTTTCAGACAAATTTTGATAGAAAAATTAGTCAACAGTTTGTTGATCGACTACGAAGAACTTGTCCTAATAGCGAAATCACGGAGACGTTCGATTTTCTGTTTTATATTTTACGAGGAATTTTAAATGTCTATCGTTTTTTCTCTCTCAGGGAACCGGCGTGATCTTTTCAGACTTTCATCGGCTTCCGTTGACGAAGAACAACGAAAGCGCTCATCGAAATTCCGTGCTGGATTTCTTGTTTTAACGATCATCGGCTACGATTTTCATGCAGTTATGAATCCACCGCTGTGGTCACTGCCATAACGGAATGTCAACTAAAAGACGAAGAAAAAATATCACGTCGTGAGAATTACGGATCTAGTGAGGACGCAGACTCTGGCCTTCGTCAGCGAAGGTCACTGCAAGTGAAAGTATACTGGTGTGAGCTCCGGTTAGATCGAGTTTGACTCGTCCCGTCTCGGATTATTTGGTCATCCAAAGTCTCGAACTACTTCGTGACAAAAACAAAAACTTGCCGATTGGTTTTCAAACTTCCTGTTTCAATGCGAGATTGCGTGCAACGTAATCGCCCCCGCTAAAGCAAAACAGATAAATGTTGAGAATAATTATTGTCTCATTACTTGAAATGGAGTTGCCGAATTGCAGAAACGGAAAAACTGTGCGAATCGGGTCACGAAGTTGTCGACGGTGATGCCCGGTTTTCGTGCCTCATGTTCGTTCGCAAAAATGTCTTACTCAATCGGTTAATTGCGAGCGTGCTAGTTGGATTTTTACGTGTGGAGGGAGGACGCGTTGCGTCAGGACTTTCACGTTGCGTCTTATTTTTGATCGTTTACAACGATTACTCCATGACGAGATTTGTGCTCTATAATTTCGAGGAACATCGCGATGTGTGCTTTTTTCTTCATTGCTATTCCATATTCTCCGAACTTCTGGATCGCGAGTACTTTCTCACTTCCTGATTAGGATTTCGTTTTCATGTTTTCACCGTTAAAATAACACTCCCGTCCAATTGTCTTTAAACTTTGAAAATTCACTCGACTCTTCCTCCGATTTGACAAAAATTTCGTCACTATTTTTCGAGAGCCCTCACGAAATTTACTCAATTTTTAATCATTCCAATTCTAAGGAGCAGCGCTCAGAGAATATTCGTATTTGTCTCATATGGATCGACGACGTCAGACTTTATGAAACTTTTTCTTACATTTCCTCATAGACTCGCATTTAGCAAACTTTCTCGATGTTAGAAAAAATTCTTGCGTTGAATAAGAACTGTCAGATTTCAAACTTGAGAGATTCCTTCAGGATAATTTTTTCAAAATTGTCAAAAGACGATTCTCCATGCTGCCCTTTTTTATTTTTATCTTTATTTTATTTTTATTGTAGAGATGGTAGAAATATAAAATCTACTTTTATACACAGAGCAGTAAACATTCAGAAATAATTACGAGAAAGTAAGGAACGGGTTTTTTTAACTTTCAAATTTAGTAACGGTCAGGGTTTAAGGTAGTACTGTCCCTTTTAGAATTGGTGTTCAGAATCCAATAAAATTTGGTACAGCAGTAGATTATGATTAGAAAAGGATCCAGTCAAAATTTCAAGAGGCTACAGAGAACCAGAAAAAAGATATTCGCATTGGTTGTTTCATACATTTAACATTGAGGCTTATGAGAAATCTCAGTTTTCATCGTATTTTACAATGAATTCTTATCAATTCTTAGGAAAAATCACAGTTTTCATTGTAAAATACAATGAAATGTATAAAATCGATGTTAAATTCATGAAATCACCAATGCGAATATCTTTTTTCTAGTTCTCTGTAGCCTCTTGAAAATTTGACTGAATCTTTTTCCTATCATAATTTACTACTGTACCAAATTTTATGAAATTCTGAACGTTAATTCTAAAACCGACAGTACTACCCTGAAGGCTCGTCGGAGACTTTACGAAAATGTAATTATTTTGGTTGAAAACAAAATGGTTGGGGATTTGAGAGTTTCGTTTGTTTTTCTACAAGTTTTTGCTCGATGAATAGTGAAAATTTAAATGTCAAACGGAGACTGACAGTTTCGCGTTTTTGCCAACAAATGGACACCAGCCGTGATCATGAGGCTATTCCGTTGTCAACAATCATGACACCATTTGGCAATAAATTGTTAGTGCACGGGCACGAAGCACCGAGCATCGTTTACGAGGACAAACGGTGGCTTTTTTTACACTTTTTCGGGATAACTATCGTGTAAAATATTTCAGTCTGTGTTTTGTCTACTTTTTCGTTTTGTTCTTTCTGAAAAATTCACGAGTTAGCGGCTCTCGCTCGTCATCGAAGCCACATTTCCCATCAAAATTATGGATACCTGTTATCATGTTTGTCCGGGCTGCTGCCCTCCTTGCGGCGAAGACGCTAGGTTCAGGTACGAAAGAAGAAAAAAAACCATTCGCCTAACCACCTTAGAAATACCATCTTATCCAGAAAAAAAATATATTTCGAAAACGTTTCTCAGAGATTCCTGCCAAGGCAATCGAGAATATTTCATCGCGGAGGGTCTGTGAGGCTATAAAAAAATG
This sequence comes from Hyposoter dolosus, assembly GCA_963921915.1. Classification (NCBI taxonomy): domain Eukaryota; kingdom Metazoa; phylum Arthropoda; class Insecta; order Hymenoptera; family Ichneumonidae; genus Hyposoter; species Hyposoter dolosus. Next base: position 11,468,738 of record OY998130.1, on the reverse strand, counting down.
TTTCGAGTTTATCACGATATTTGACCTCTTGGCTGAGGCGAGCGATTTATGCAAATACAGTTTTTTTTTCATGCTTTTCGAGAAATTATTGCGCATTCGTAGGTCCTCCTCGTACAAAAATCTCATTGGCGTTGATTTATCTCGCCCAAATCGAAATACAACTTTTCCAAAATACAATTTTACTCCAATTTCGATCCAACTCCATTCATAAATAATGTTTGTTCGGTTTTCCATCATTCCGTAATATCTCATCGTCCTCTCTCGCTCGTGATATAACTGAAGAGCACTTAAAAACTGATACAAAAAAAAAGAGATCATCGCCTTGATCCTCGTTTCGCTACCACAGCATCGTAAGCGGTTACAGAGGTTTACGCAATGTCGTAAGAGCCCGGACCACTCGGTAAACGGGAACAGTGCGATTTGCACATTTTTTTAAAAACTTTGGGTCGAACAATTATTCAGGAAACAGTGGTGATAATTATTAGCGATTGAATTATGAACCAGTGGAGATTAGAAACATTTCCATGATCTAGAATAATTTAAGAAACAATTGGAAAATTTTCACTGTACTTTAAAAATCGAACTATTACTTACAATCGAGACATTATCGGGTCGATTAATAATCCAATGTTGATAAAACTGGATCGAAGAAACTTTCACATCACGCCTTAAGTATTTGATAATAATTAATGAAAAAAATAAATAAAACAATTGAATCGAAAAATTGGATGGAAAATCGTGTTTCTTTATCAAATAGAAATTTTGTTGATTTTGAGAAAGGTAGGCTAGTCGAACCGAGCCGGAGGGATCTTGCCGGTCCGAAATTCCCGTGTAGACTGAGTCTCGACGACTGAAACACTTGAACGTGACTGAGTTATACCGGTTACCTAACTACGAACCTCGACAACGAGTTCTGAAACTGAAAACTGTCGAACCCAATAGACTCGACTGGTAGAACGTACTTGGGGGATCATGGATATTTAATACAGTGAGACTTTATCGGACGTTGAAATATTTCTGTGACACAAAGAGCGAGAAAACATGTGCAATTGTTTACTGAGATCCGGGATATTTACCAACGCTTCTTGATTCGAAGAAAATTGGAGTATTACGATCGGCTTTACCCAATTCGTCATCTCAATCGTACCCACTGTGTCCTTGGCCCCGTTTCGATTTTGCAATCCTGACAATCAAAAATCTACTCGACGATTCCGTTTCCATTTTTATCCACACATTTCTCGAGCAAAAATAACTATTTAAATGGAATATTGCGGAGAGAGTTTCCCTTTCGCGTGCACGCGAAAAAATACGAATGTCCATTTCCTTTTCTTAAAATTTTTCATACTAATTTTGAGTGCCCAGTAACTTTATCGATAGTTTGTATTTTTGGGGCTTGTTTCAATGACGATCCGAAGCGTTGAAAAGTTCAGTAGAGACGATACTTTTTCCGAGACCAAAGCTTCCTACGCGAGAAAAATAAAGCCAGAGGAATTGGTTATTTCGATTGAAAATTTGAGGTGTGTGTGTGTGAATGTCGCTTTGTTCGGGCCCTGATCCGTTTTATGATAATTATCACAGAGTCGTTGAATAATTCTCCTTATTTTCCAATGCAAATGGGTTTTTTTATGGCTCATATGGAAGAGATTGTTCTTTACCAAATTTGGAACAGGCTTCGAAGGGAGTGAGACCGCGAGAGCGGAGAGGAGGAGGAAACGAAAGATATATATCCGTGACCAAACGTTTACTTTGTATGCGCTGATGCAGGAGCGGTATTGCGTGATGTGTGCTCTCGTGTCGGTACGGGATGCAGTTGAAAAAAAAAAAAAGGAAAAGGTGCCATAGCCGTGAGCCCTTTGAGCTAACGGTATGGAAATGAAAGACTCGGGGGAGGGATCTTCCGATGTCCCGTATAGACATAGGAGTGTGTGCTTTTCCTCTGCGTCCGCCTGTCCAGGACTGCGCGAGTGTCTCGTGAAGCAATCGAGTAGTAGAATAATAAAGAGATTGAGGGATCTTTCGGGGCGATGCACTCTGTCCGTGAGTCATGGGATACTCCTAAATGTTCCTCCTGTTTCTGTTTCTCTAGTCCATTCCTTTCACTCACTCTCTCTTTTTCTCTATCCCTCTCCTTTCCTCTCATTCTCGCTTTTTATCCCCGGAGCCTTGGTCACAAGCTAAAACCTATTGATCTCAACTTCTGAATCCATTTCCATCGTCCAGAGTGACACGAATGTCGATATAAAAATTTCATTACTCTCAGTCTTTCTCTTTCTCCATCCGCTGTAACGCTCGTTGAATTCTATGGAATGGTGAAGCTCGCAAATGCGTAATCCACCGCAATTAGACACTCGCGGAAGTCGAGTGAGGATGAACTTCCGCACTCACCCTGGTCGTTTGTTTCCAACTGTTACATCGATGCCGAAAGTGCCACGTGATTATCAACTGGCGAAATAATCGTCGAAACTATCCTGGAGGATTGTGAGTGTGTGTGTGTGTATGTTTTTTTTAGGCCTGTGGAAAAAAGAATAAGATCGGGGAGTGGAAAAAATTGGCGAGACAGATTTTCCTAAATTCTGTAATAGGACTCAATTTTTTAAATTGCTAAATTACAATTCATTTTCCTGTCGATTTAAGATAGTCCTGTCCGTTTTAGAACTACCGTCCGGAATTTAATAAAATTTCGCACAGTAGTAGATTATGATAAGAAAAGGATCCAGTCAAATTTTCAAGAGGCTACAGAGACCCAGAAAAAAGATAGTCGCATTGGTAATTTCATGAATTTAACATCGATTTCATACATTTTATTGTATAATACAATGAAAACTGTGATTTCACCTAATAATTGATAAGAATTCATTGTGCAATACAACGAAACTGAGATTTCTCATAAGGCTCAATGTTAAATGTATGAAATTACCAATGCGAAGATCTTTTTTCTGGTTCTCTGTAGCTTCTTGAAAATTTGACTGGATCCTTTTATAACCATAATCTACTGCTATACCAAATTTTATTAAATTCTCAACACTAATTCTAAAACCGACAGAAGTTCGTTGTTTTGGCAGGTGAAGAAAAATGAATTGATACGAATTCGTTGCCCTTTCGTTTCGATGTTATGTAATGATAATACGATTTATACCGAATTTATTCTCGTATTTATTTACTGATCGTTGTTTAAGAAACATCAAGCTTGGAGATTACCGCTTATCAAAGCGGTCAGTCGCCTCTCGTAGATTCACTTTCTACGGTGTACTGTACACCCTGTTTCTCCCCTCCGCTGGTACATCCGTGTAGCGGTATTTTTATAATTGCGGCAAGATCTAGTCGACGCAGCATCCATTCCCTTGCCCCTTCCATGGCAAATGTACTATACGGATGCATCGGGTATTTTGAGCGATTCATCTAATCGTAACGAGTGACTAAGGATTCTTCAACTTATATAGGCTCCGGCTAAATAATAGCCGGAGAAACTTACACACGTAATGATTCAATTCGCTGCTCATACCGCGTTGAAAAAACTTCTGGATTCCCACAGCGTGATCCATTGTTTTACGTTTGAACGCGTATGGAGCTGTTGAAAGCAGGAAATACGTAACGTGGATGGTAAATAACTTTCGTTTGATTGCCCGCGATAGATAAACAGTTATCTAAATGCAACGATTCGCGTAACTTCATTTAAATTGCCGATAACGTTATGAAATGTTGATCAACGAGAGATGAACCAGAGATGGAAAGAAAATTCCATAAACCTGGTTTGCCGCTAACGAGTTTACCAACTCGATTAGTGAACTGGTTCTCGCTGCACGTGATGCAGATGAAAATGAAATAAGCAACCGCAAACATTTTAGAATCTTCGTCAAAAGGAATTAAAGCGAGTGTAAACCCAATTTCCGCCAATCCGTGGCCCGTTGCGCTTGCAACGCGCGTCAGTTGCTCTTGGGTTTTCACTTTCGCGCAAAGACTCGTTACCTTGCATCGAGACTCTGTTCCTTCTTTTTCTGACACGCTCGGAGGCTGCAGGCAGTATGAGCCCAGTCAAGATGAGAGAAAGTCACTCGTTTATTCGCGTAGGATGAATGTCCTCGAGGCTTCTACACAGAATTCTCTGGTTTATTTGTTTTATTTATTATTGATTCATCGCACATTACGCAATGAACGAGCATAGCAAACGGTTCGCTTGATTTTCATTGAAAGGAAAGCGGCCAGAGCTATCATCTTGGGAACAAGAGTTTCAGTTTTTTCTTCCCTTATATCGTCGCAAATTTGAAAATGTCGTTCGCCCAGCTGCGTTCTCATTGCCGTTCCATTATTTTAATTTTATTCGTCCTTACACAACTCTCGACGTTTTTTCCGGTTACATCTTACCACGGTCCTGAGAAAAATCGTTTGAAAATCGCTTTCCCCTTCGATGAATCATGGAGGGGATTTTTTTTTCTCATCACCCTTGTCCACACTCAACATTCCGTTCTTCTCGTTCGAAATATCTTGAATATGAAACAATTTTATTCCAAATGATCTCTTCCGCATCCGCAGTTTTCCGAATGGTTACGGAACTCGCTTTACCGGATTCCGTAATTAGATTCAACCACAGTCATTTGATCATGCAAATGATGGGCTTTGTAGAAAGGTGGAGTTGAACAAGATTTACATCGTAAACGGTGGGGACGTTAAATCTTAGAAAGTGACGTGCCCAAACTTTGAATTTTCTTTTTCATTATGATTATAGGCCCCAAAGTTTCTATAATACACGGTGGAATCGAGCGGAGATAATTTTGTAGGTGATTGATGTTAAATACTCTTAATCGTACATAGAGCGAGGGAGAGAGAGAGAGAGAGAGAGAGAGAGATTTATTGTTATAGAAAACTTATATAGAAAACTCGCAACTCTCGTGTATGAGGATTATAGTTGATTGAATTCGAAAACCATAAACGTCATTATGGTGGAAAGTCCCGAAGCAGGAAAGTTCCTGGACGCTTGGATTGCATCACGAAAAATAATAATCCCGTGACAAAGTTCGAGCGACTCACGTTCGATTGAGCAATTTTACGAGCAAGCCTCAATACGTGTTTATAAAATTTATTTTTCATTACACGCACCATGCTACATGCACTGCCCTTGTCCTCTTTTTCTACACACGAGATTGTTGCGTTAGCAAATGAGAATTGAATGAGTATTGATATAACGATTGTCTTCATGCTCGTGGAATTTGAATTGACATTGTGATATCCAACTGGTCCGTTCGACTCGAAATTTACGAAACGATCCAAGCTGAATAATTATTTGCACTATTCTTTACGCAAGAGGAGCTCAAGGATATCGAAACGGAATAATATTGGTTTGTTTTTTGTTTTCGTCATTTAGACTGTGCGTGGATCAAAGCGCCGAGCAAGAACGTCGTCTCCGGAACATGCAGATGGAGATGGAAATAAATCAACGACAATTGGCTGCCGCGTCAAACGATCGTGACAATGCAGCCCAAGAAAATCGAAGACTCCAGGATGATTTGGCTGCAGTTACTTGCGAAATCAGGACTCTCCAGCGCGAGCTTGAAGTCTCGCGAGCCGAGTCTTTCGATCTCAAGAGACAATTGCAAACCTACGTCAGCGAAGTTCGACGAGCCGAAGATCTCATAAACAGAAAAGTGTGTTTTTTTTCTATGTTTAAAATATTTCGAACAAATTCACGAAATTACTTGTTTCCGGCGCGTTCGATTTTTTTAGAATAAATTTTTCCTCAACGGTCTCATGTAGAGAAACTATTGAGATTTTTTAAATCATTTGGAGCCTTAATGAAAAAAGTAATTATCGAAGGGACGGCAAGGGCTTAATTTGCACGGCCCTACTTTTTACATAGTAAACATTATTTTGAATATAATCATTAAATATAATTTTTTATTGGGATGAAAAAATGTGAGGTCTTGATCCGTCAAAGTTATTTTAACCCGCTGTGGAGTTTTAAAAAAATCTGTTAATTCGTAACAAACGTTCCAGGAGAACGAGAGAACGGAGATGTTGAACCATTTCCGTAGTTTGAGCCTCGAGGCAACGGTACTGGAAAACAATAATCACAGCTTGGAATCTGAAGCCGCCGAGGCACGAGGAGCTCTTCAATCAGCTCGAGATCGTGCCTTGGATCTTGAACGACAGCTCGCCGATCGAGATTGTATGATAAGAGGATACGAGACACAAATCACAGAACTAACGCAGACCGTGGCTAGCCTGGAAACTCAGATAAGGCAACAAATTGATCAGCGTCAACGAACGGAAGCTGATTTGAACGCGGTGCGAGATCTTTGCGTCAAATTGGACCAGCAGAAAGAGTGCCTTGTGAAAGAACTCGGCGACAAAGAGGCGATGAAGGCGCAGGTATTGTTCCTCTGTTTCTGCTACTCATCGATTATAATATCAATTAAACTATGAAAAACTTCAATGCTGATAAACGAGAAGAATATGTCGAGAAAAAAAAACGGTTCACTTTCACTTTCAGTATGAGGCACAAATCGCCAGACTCAGAGCTGAACAAAATATGGTTCAAGATCAGATCAATCGAGATCACGTGACTGTCGAAAGATTAGAGACATTGCTGGACCAAGCGAGACAAGAATCTATGGATAGCCAGTCTGCCAATCAGGAATTACAGTGCGAAATGTCGAGGCTCAAACAGAAGATGTGTGACTTGCAGACGAAATTGTAAGATTATTGTTTTTCTTCATTTTTTCGTAACTAATAAATTATTTCACTTTTGTATTCGTTGATCGAGAGATTTAATACATTTTCTTGTTACCGCTCGACAGATCGAACGAATCCACGGAGCTCAGACGCTATCAGAACCAAGCTGCGGAATACAGTAAACAAATAAGCGAACTCCGGAGACAAGTGACGAACGAGAGATTCGATCGAGCGAGAAAAGACGAGGAACACAGGAGGTACATCTCTTTATACTTTCTTTTTCTCCACTAGCCTCCTACATTTTTCTGTCGTCTCACGCTAGCAATCAAGTCCACCTCCGTTAGACATACCCATTTCCAATTTTGTTATCCCTAACAAAGCAGAATGTGTCTCTGTGGAGAGTCCAGTAAATCAACGAGAACCGAAAATTTCGCAAGCGAATCCTTACAAGGAAACGTACAGCAGAGACGTTTGGATTGTAGCTCGATTAACGTACAGAGCGGTCCGTCGCCAAGGTAGACACGATAATCGCTCGTTAATTATCAATGTACGTTGAATTAATTGATCAAAAAATAATTATTAATTCAATAAATGTACCACGTTAAGAAAGTGCCTGAGATTATACAGTACAATGCAATTTTGCGAAACATATTTCTGCTGCCTTTCCGAGCAAACTGGAACATTTCGGGGCAAGAAAACTTTTGTTCAGCTGCTGTGCTCTTTTCGTCTTGACTGAAATCGCTCTTCGAGGATTCGTGGTTACAAGCAAAAGACGATCCCTGTTCTTCCGCCATAAAAGGGCTCGTTGCTTCTTTTCAAAATTTAGTCATTTTGCAAGATCCTCGAGATATTAAACAGCAGAGTCAACGTAGTCTGGCGTTCTCGTGTCTCGTTTGAAAATCACGATGTTGAAGTTTGCATCTTTGGAATGCAACGACATTTTTTTTTTTCGCCAGAGCTAAATTGAACAAACAATCAATAGAAAAAGTAATTTTCGTTGGACTCCAACGTGGCAAACTTCAGTGTCATTCGAAAATCCATCCTTTTAGAACTGTCCTTCCCGACCTCAAATCTTCTCTCTATTTGGATTTCTACGCTTTGTTTTTCATCGAAATACATATTTTTGTTTTTCCAAGTTTGAATGTTTCCAATTTACTAATAAAAAGGTAAATTTAATTGATAATTACGCAGCGACGTCTAATTGAATATTCGTATGATTACAGGTCTTTCAATTCCACGCCGGACAGTTTTAACGTAGACTTAAACGTCGTTATATAAGAGAAAAAAGTAAGATGGAAAAAAAGAGATTGTAAATTGAAAATCGATTCGTGTGCTTGATTGAAAATGTAGATACGGGCAAAGTGGCAAAACCGAGGAGTATCGTTCGCGAATTGATCTGAGAAGCGAAGCCCAAAGAACGAATAGATTTGACACGAGCAACTTGCGCAGACGTTCGGCGAGCGAAAATTGCCAGTGCGCGGATTCCAACGGTAAAATGTACAATGGGACGAAGCCTCAAAGTGAAATTTCTCACATTGCTCATGGAACTCATGTAATATCGAATCCAGATCCGTCGATGGTCCAAGCAGATCGTGACTTCGCAGAGTCTACGCAGAGGAATAATGAAACATCGGGATATGCGGGGCCTCAGGAAGCTAAATGCGGTGGTTTGTGCATTCGCGCTAGGCTCGAAGAGGACGCCGACCACAAGGACATACGAGTACGAATTTCGAATTCTTCGGCGTGCAGTCAGAGCAACAAAACTACTGTTCTCAAATTCTGCACACCACTGGTGGGGGAACATTCAGATACACAATATTCATCCGTTAATGAAGCTGCTGGCAGCAGTGACAAACAAAACGAATCTAAATTAGGATCAACTCAAGATCGTAGTTTAATAGAAGAGAATATGGCGAGACATCGAGTCGATCAATCGAGTAAAATCGATCGAGATTCAGGAACTATCAACGGTGCAATCGACGCTACTACAAAATCACGAACCAATCGTGACAACACATCGCGCCAGAGATTGGAAACTTTAGGTACATCGAGAAAAATGATTTGCTTCACGAACGACGACATTTCGGGGTATAAAACCTCAGTATCCTCAAGATGCTGCTGCTCAACCTTTGGAAAGTCGAACAACTATGAACCTGGATCACCCGAAGATACATTGAGAGAATATTTGGAACACGAAGCCTCGTACCTCGAAGCTAGTACCTCGAGAGAACGAAGCAGGAGTTTACCGAGAGGTCGAATCGACGAGAAACAATTGGAGAGTGCGAAATCGAATATTTCATTCCCCGTACGCGTTGACTACAGCGAGGCAACTTTAACGGCGGCAGATTTGACGCGACCCGAATTTGTCCGAATGCTCACGGAAGTCAAGGAGCACACGCGAAACGTCGAAAAAGAATTATCGCGAATGAACAGCGCAATGAGAAGTACAACTTTGAATCCTTCTGACAACTTGAAATTCGGAAGCGAGAGAAACAAAGCACGGGTATCGTACGATTCAATTGATAGACATTATGTTCCAACGAGCGATGTCGGCGATGTAGAAAATTCAAATGTTTTAGCCAGTCTGTCGTCCATACCCGGAAATTCCGAAAACGAAAAGATGAACTATAGAAAAAAAGACAAAATCACAGCTTCGCAGGACAACGTGCATCTCGCTGAACAAAACTCTTTGTCTGGCACAAAAATTTCGAGGAAATTGGGTCCCGAGTCTACGAGAAAAAGTGAAGAATTACACGAAATTGACAATGAAAATGTAAAATCAAGCCGCCGAGGCTGCCATTGCGAATGGACAGATAATGACAAGCGTTTTTCGAAAAGTCAGATTTCCGGAGTTGAAACGAAAGATCAACCATTGACGAGCACGCAACCCAAGGTCGATCGAAATACCATGTTTCCCGATCCCGTGATGACCGTCGACGAGTCCGTCCTGGTAAAACCGTCGAAAATTCACAAATTAAAGAAACAAGCTCTCACCACTTCCGGCGAATCCACCGGGATCAAGAATAAAACGTGCGTTGATGACCCGCAAAGTTTTCCTTGTGCCAACGAGTGCTTAGGTCTCCCGAGAAGTCCGCGAAGAGATAGCTCGCCAGAGCAACTAACGCTTGCTAGAAGAATCGCCCCCAAGCGTCTTGGAGATTCTGAAAGGGTGACGAGCTCGTCGACCCAATCGGATGATAATCGTGTGATTGCTTCGACTTCGATAGCTGATGTTCTTCCCATTGTTCCACCTACGACTCCCGTCGATGAAGCACACGATTCAGCAATTCAGCCTGGACATCAACCGTCTCGGTTCTCCTGTTTCCCTTTCAAATTCCGCGGCGCATCGAAAAATCAAAAAAATAACCGGGAAAAAAGATCCCGAAGCGTCGACTCAAAAAGCGACACGGCATCCAAGGATACTACACTTTTTCACACGGCAAACGAAACTACTGATCCGACTGTGACATCGAACCAATTGAGTAAAACGGAGCAGAAAACTCATAAAGTTCCCACGACACCAAAACCATCCGCTTCGAAAAGTACAGAAAAATCTAGTAAACTGGAAAATCTCACAAAAGTCCGATCCGCCTCGGATGTCGGTGATAGGCCATCGAGAATATCATCAGGCACCACAGAGCCCACTGATCCATCGAATAAAGACAATTCTCCGCTTCCAAGGAAATTAAAAGGCCAAGGAAGCAAACTGCCCGACCGACGTACTTCAGGAACGGAGCATTCGAGAGGCAGAAGTCCGTCCGAAAGCCGGCGAGGTGGTTCGAGCGCTCATCCACAAAAATCTGCAAGCCGTAAACCTTCGACGGAAGATAAATTAGCGTTGGCTAATTATACGCCCAAAAGTAACAGACTGGAAATTGTTGGTACTGTCAAATTCCCTAACGATGCAAAGAAAAGACCCGACAATAGCTTAACGAAGGAAAATAAAAAAAAAGCAAAGCTCCAACAGAGATCTCGATCGGATCCGCGTGAGACGAGAAACGATACAGAAAAAAATGTGTAAATCTCTAGATAGTGACTCCGATGTTCGTCGATAAAGTGAACGTCTCCCAAATGTGCGAGACGAAAAAGTTTTGTCAGAAATTTAAGAAATTACGTTATTTATATGGATCTTTTTTTTTTAACGAGTGTTTTGTATGACGTTGTATTTTCTATTTAGTAATAAACGCTCTATTTGTGTCTGATAAAAAGTGGCAATGGTGATCGAGTCAAATAAACTTAAAGTTAATCGAAATGTTTTTGTTGCTTTCAGTTGTTTATTCGATTTTTCATCGTTTTTTCAGAGTTTACAGAGTTTGAAATTCTCTTTGATTCGCGAATATAAGATTCATACTTTGATCGATTGGACTTTGATAAAAAAACAAATAAGACGCAATGCACATGAAAAAAGAAACAACATTCGCCATATTTGAGTTACATATTAAAGTTGCACACACGCGTAGATAAATTCACGTTTAGCTTAAGGTTGCGACGTGGCAAATGGAACGATTACCAATGTCTACGAAATTTTATGTACGATCCCCCGACCCACACTCCGTAGAATATTATTAAAAATTCTCGTGACGTCAACCACGAGCAGAGTGAATCGTCCAGAGAAAAAAAAAAACAAAAAACCATTCACTCTTTTTTTTTTTTATATACACTTTGTTCGTATTTCAGTCAATTTATTACATTGCTCGTTCGCACCCATTACACATCAGTATTCATTAAATTTCTTCAATTTTATTTTATTTAACCACTCATCGTTCTCTCTCGCTCTCGCTCTCTCCCCATTTTTCTTCCACGATCGTACGAAACGTCGAACATTTAAACTAATTAATTACAAATAATAAAAATAAAAAGCCTCTTGCAAGATTTTTCGTCCTTCTATACGTTCAGTTATTAATCTCGTTTTATATATATATTTATATATAAAATACATGATCGAGGCTCATAAGGGGAAAGGGGGGTCCATTATTATACTAAACAATTTTAGTTACACATTATCGGCTGCTTCATAATACTGACCCAGCCCGTTTTAGCATTTCCATCTGTCTTCCACTTTAAATAATTCCAAAAGATTTTTTTTCTCGTTTTCCTTGCAACTTCTACGTCTTGTCATATGCCTACTATAATACAGAAATCTCAGTTCAGTTTTCTTAGACGCTTGAACCTACAGCTGTCAGAAAAAAGTAATAATAATAGTGATAATAATAATAATATTAATAAAAAGAACAACAAATGTACACACAAGATTTTTCGTGTAACATTGTAAATGAGATACAGGCGTTTATGTACATGTATGTATATTAGATATTCCGACGTATCAACTTATCATTTATATATGTATAAAGTTACTGTTCTCTCGGAGGGGGATATCGTGGTAAACAATATTCGTGTAAATGCAATCGAATCCCGACCATCGAAGTACAAGACGTCCCTTAGTGTAAAACAAAAACAAACAAAAAAACGAACAAAAAAGTTTGCGCAGTAACGTAAGAAATTTCAAGAGTCAGATAATTTGCGTTTCACATACAATTTTACGATTGAACATTCGCTTAGTTTTCGTTTCTCTTACTGTCTCGCGTCGATCAGCACAAAGTTATTTGTCATTGGTGCTCAAACATTAAATGGAAGGATCTGGCTAGTATGAAAATCGAGACGAGGCTCCCTGTCGATACTTTTTGCTTCCACTGTCGCGCGTGGCCTCTTCGTTCCTTTTACAAAAAGGCACAAAAAATAATTAAGGGCAAGGGGATGGAGGGGGGACAAAAAGAAAGACGAAGAAGCATAATTGTTGTAAAATCGGCGTTATGTAAGTATAAAACTGTGTTTTGGGAACAACCGATTTTTAAATAGTTGTTTCATCGCGTAGATTTCGACTGTGAATCGATCAAAATGAAGATGTTCTTGAATTTTTCCAGTGATATGAAAAGTTCCTCGTTCTTTTTTCCATTTCATTTCTTTTAATGATGAGTTCGTTCGTCGTCAGTTTTATCGTTTTCCCGTGCATGTGCGTTTGTTAGCGTCGTAGCATTTCCCAAACTTTTGTTTTTCTCCATCAACCATAAATCACTATTTTCCATAATTAAAATCGAGAAAGACAATAGCTATGAGCGACAAGGATTGCGACATGCAGTCAAAAGCGAACTGATCCTTTCACAAACGGATACATTGAATACAAAAATTCTGTTCATTTTTTTTAGTGCCTAGATTGTCCGATGACTTATGAATGAAAAGGTAGTCGATACAATAATAATGATGATGATAATAATAATAATAATAATAATAATAATAGTGGTAATAATCATGGTTACAATCAACTATAACGTCCATAAAGTATTTCCTTCGCCACTTTTTTGTACACGTTTTACTAAACACATTTTTTTCCGCATCTTGTTGAGAAAATAAATATTAATATTAAATCTGAAATATTATCTCGTTCGTTATCACTGTTCTGCACTCTTCTACTTCGGTCTTTGTTTCGTATTCTTCATCCATATTTTTTGTTGTTTCTTTTTTAATGACACTAATTATTATAGTTCGTATGAATTATAATCTAAATTGGCAATGGTTTTTTGCCTAGTAAGTTTATAGGCCTCATTTCATATACGGAACATTACTGCTGCGTCCTCTTTTGCCGCATCATCAGAATAATATTTGTATGTTTTGTGTACTGGCGTTGTTTTTTTCTCTGATTTAAACTTTACACAAATCCGCAATATTGAATATTTCTGGGCAATAGTAACTTTTTGTTTTTCGTTCCTCATTGGGTTTTGTGTCTTGTCGGTTTTTCGTCGTTGTCACGCACACACTTCACACTAGAATTCGAAATGTCGATGCGGATCCGTGCTCGTAAAGTTTCCAAGAGATTGCTTAGAGGCCTGTTTCAAGAGGTCACCTGTGAGTACTGCTACTCTGATCGTTCATGTCGTACAGAACCTGGGCGATTGTCCGTGATGATTCCACATTGCTTAGTGCCACTCCTGCCAGATGAGGTTCGTATGCTCGAAGGTGTCTGTAATGTCGAAGGAAGGAAGAATGTTATTCGATAAACTCGAAGCTTGAGTCAAGGATGAGCGCCAGTGGCTACGCGGGCGATCATTTTCATTTGCGGACAAGAAAAAACGCAATTTTATTCTCTTCTCACCTTCTCCCGTGCGCAGAGTATATGACTAGGTTCCTAAGAATGAGAGCTGCCGTCAGACGGATACTTTTGGTCACTGGACCTTCGTTGTCATCCTGCAAATGAAAATGACACGTATTAAGATCCGCTTGATTTCTCATGATAAAACGATTCGTTGTTAACGAGGGAATCATTTGAAAAACCAATGAAAACACTCTCACAACATTCATAGCGTCAAATGATAATCTTTCGTAGCGTCTAATGCAATGAACTTGATAAACACACATTGGTAACGTCAATTTCGTTGACATTAGAAACGTTTTTCTATTTACTGGTAATGGGACCAATGAAAACCTATAAATCGTTTGTTCATGCAAGAAAAATTAAACAAGTGTTTTCATCGTGTTCATGTTCCGTCGGTCTGGAAGGTTTTACTCCGATAATACGTGCAAAACAGCATCTCGAATTTGCTTTTACAAAACCAAAGTACAAGAGTTGTTGATTTCATTCGTCAAATTCGATGAATTGTACTATTTTATTGAATGTAGCATGCCAGGTAAGTAACAGCGTCTATCAGACAATTTGAACGTGAAAGTTTACAAAATTAACCACAACAAAGGATCACGATATTTTGATAACGATCTCAGAGTTGATGGTCGTGCGTCCATATTCGATTCCCATAAAAATTGTCACAATTATAAAAACACACATGTATTCATGAGACAGCGAAATGTGGAAAAACGTGAGTGATAGTTGAATGAAAATTCATGCTAAAAAGCTGATAGTGGATCGAAAAAGAAATAGGAAGAACAGGTGCTTAAAAAAAAACAAAAGGAAAGAATTAATGCGGTGTGAAAATGAGAAATTCAAGCAGAAATAAAAATTAGAAAGACACAGCGTTGGCATGGCTTGCAACAGGTCTGCGTGGTTGTTGGCACCATTCGGAATTTCTGAACTCTTGTTTACCTGTTCTGGCGGAGGGTTTTGCCCAGGTCTTGGGGAAGAAGAGCTTGAGATGGCTGCAGCGGGCTTGGTTGGCCTCTGCTGCTTCGCCAGGAGAACAAGAAATTCGGTTTAATTTTTACAGTAGTAAAGATGTTGAAGTTCAAATAGAAATTGCAGGCACAAATAGCTTTCCCGGGACTTTCAAGAATGTGAAAGATATATTTGTATATATATACATATATATATAAATATTTAATGATTTTATACATAAGCAAATCCTTAACCAGAATCCTCCTGGGAAACTATCGGAATTGGCCACCTCACCCTTTTAATCCGACGTAACTATTCGTATATCTAATTTTTCAGAGACAAAATCTAGGCTGTTTTTTTTTTGCAGATGTTAGTTCATGTTATAGTCTTGTTTCAATGTTACTACGTATCTCGCTGTCACCGGTTGTCAGTCGAGAAAGTTTCAATCCACATACGAAAAATAGAACCGAGAATTGTATCAAATTTGAATCGTAACAATAAATAGAAATGTTGAAAAAACTCACCATTAATTCTTTCGGATTAACGAACTCCAGGGCGTGCCTTTTGATGGCATGAAACGCCGCGTTGGGTGCGTAACCCGGGTGATGAGGGGTTGGTGGTGTTGACGTCGAGATTTCCGTTTTTCCACTCACGGTTAATTGTTTTCGCCTCATTGCCATACTCTAAAGAAATACATAAATCAGTAATAATTCGACAATATTGCGGAATATTGTATTTGGTTTGCGAACGTCATGAAACCGTTGAAATCGCTTGTTCTGTTCAGCGTTCATTACAAACTGTAAATGGTACCTCTGAATTGCAGTGCCTATCGTACAGATGCGTCATAAGTGAAAATTTTCGTCGCTTGAGTCCGTCGCAACTCGCCCATAGACACAAGATTTCTTCTCCGCTCGTAGGACAATGCGCTTCGCACACGTGCAAATAAACCTCGTGTGCCGTTTTGAATTGCCTTGAAATATAAACGAAGAAATTTGA
The DNA here is from genome assembly GCA_963921915.1 of Hyposoter dolosus. Classification (NCBI taxonomy): domain Eukaryota; kingdom Metazoa; phylum Arthropoda; class Insecta; order Hymenoptera; family Ichneumonidae; genus Hyposoter; species Hyposoter dolosus. Next base: position 11,452,978 of record OY998130.1, on the reverse strand, counting down.
TATAAACGACTCAACAAAAATTTAGAGTAAAGGCTAGAGAAGTGGAAAATGTGGTGGATTGATAAATACCTCAAGCATCCCCGCCACTCGCAGAGAAAGGCATTGGGATCGATTTTGATGGTGATGGTTTTGTTTTCCGCTGGTTGCTGACTGGTCGAAGGTTTGGATTCGGGTTCCGTTGACGTTGACGAGCTAACAGTTTTGACAACTTTGACATTTTGTTTGACAGGGAGACCGTGAGTCGAAGCAGCTTGATGAGGTGTCGTAGGTCTGGTTGGTGGTGGTGTGGACGCGGGTGTGGGTGTCACAACGCGAGAGGGTAAGCTCGTGGTAACGGGACACTGTTGAGCGATCGCGGGGATTGTCACGGTCATAGTATTTGGAGTACTTTGCGCTACCGAACTGTTGACTATTATGGAAGCTTGAGGGATAGTCGCGGATGTTGCAACAAGGGGCGGTGGAATATTGGCGAGTGCCGAATTTTGTAACAAAGGCCGAGGAACTTGGGTAACAAGGGCGACTTGTTGTCCTTGGGGCGTCATGGCGACCATTTTTTGGGTGTTTTGTGTGGGTGCCGATTGAGGCTGGAGTATTATTATCGTTTTAGCACCAGTGCCCTGTTGTTGGGTAGTCTGTGCAACGAGTACCGTTTGGGCTTGGCCCTGTACCAGAGCAGTTTGCGACTGTGCCAATACGTAATTCTGTCCCGGCACACCGCCGGAAACAACGTATTGTATTTGTCCACTTGGGCTCTGTTGGAGTAGAACCTGCGGTTGGGAACCATGCGCTCTCCCCTTGAGTTGAGTGGCCGGAATGATGATCTGATTATTCGACTGTATCGCCTGTTGTACGACTATTTGCCTGGAACCTGTGACTATGAGTTGTTGTTGAGGTTGTTGCTGGTGTTGTTGATGCTGAATCATTTGATTGATGAAAGTCCGTGGCTCTTCCTTTATAACTACAGGCTCTTCTTTGATCGGGGGTGGTGGTGGTGGCAGAGGTGGCGGTGGTTCCTCAAGATCCGTCTCGTCCTCTATGCAATCAGCCGCCAAAGCGGCGTACAAATTGGCCGCGGTGGAGGACACAGTTGCCTTATCGTCGTCCGGATCTTCTGATTTTATACTCGATACCGTAGACTCGATGGTCGTTGAGTCTACCACCGCTGGATCTGGGGATGTTGTACCGTTCGAGTACTTGGGTTTTTTCACGTCAATCTCGTCGTTCGGCTCACTCGTTCTTCTCTTCATTCCTCGTGGTGCTTCGATCAACGCGTCTTCCGATACTTCCGGTTGTATGACATTCATACCGTCCACGTCATTTTTAATCTTTGTATCTGTCGGAGATTCCTTAAGCACCTTTTTTATATGATTTTCAACGAGATCCAAACCCTCCTCGTGTATCGAACTTTTTCCTAACACACCGTTCATGATGGGCTCTTTGTCGACTTTCCTCTCCAACAAATCCGCGAGCATCATACTCTGCAGTGGTTTGTCTTTCGAACCGATGCTCAGTGAATCCTTTGACGAACCGTCGTCCTGCGCGTCCATATCCAGACTGTTCGGCGCACCGTTTAAAAGTATACCCTCGAAACTGGTCAAGGAATTTTCTTCTTCTGCACCAACACCCGAACAATCACGACTACCACCTATACCGCTGCTCGATGCTAACGAATTGTTCGTTGAATCCGAATCTTCGGCCAATGGGGTCGAGATTACCCGTTGATTCGTTTTGTTTGATGCCAATATTGCTACTTGAGGTGGACGACACACTTTTGGACTTGTGGATATGTGATTATCAGTCATAGTCGAGACTACCATCGTTGACGTTATCGTTTGGCTGTTGTTCTCATTATCATTTACTTCAGTCTATTGAAAAACGCAAATTATCCATCATTAGAAACAAAAAATCATCACAAAATCTTCCTCCACTCTTTATTATTCAACGTGTTGTTGAGTCATTCAACCTGATTTTCAAAAATTCAGAAATTTCCGTGGTGAAAAGTGATTTTTAATAACAATGGTACGAAAAAGTTTTCAACAGATGATTGCAAAGAAATATTTGATGTATGAATGTGATCTGAATGTAGGTGAGCTTGTCAATTGTCTTCGTACGAACCTTGTCACAGTTGTTAGTCACGATGACCTTGGCTCCGTTGAGCCTTTGTATTTTTCTGGCAGGAATAGTTGCGATAGCGGGCTTTTGTGATTTCGAATTAACCGGAGCTTTGATTAGTATGGTGGCTGGTGTTGCTCCTGGTGCGGCAGGTTGCACAACTCCGGTTAATTGTTGTTGAAGTAACCTCTGTTGTTGTTGACGCTGAGCGACCTATAGTAAAAGAAACAAAGTTAACAATGTCATAGCGTATCTCCTCATACGGGCAACCCTCGTGGATGCTGAATCACTCTTTGCAACAAATATTAGAAAATCAATAACTCCTCATGCTAATTATTAGTATTTATAAGATTCTCATCAGTGCCTGAACTGGAAAAACGTAAGAAATAAACAATATTTTGTTAATATGGTCCTAAAAAATCGGGATGGTTCCACGACTCAATTTGAATTCAGATCGTTGCGTCCTTGAGGAAACGGTTGAGTGAACGGGAACATGTTCGAGGATGCAGGTACACAAAAAACACAAACTTGTCGTGCGACACGACTTTATAGAGCTGACAAATAAAAAAATATACAAAAGCAGAAAGAAAATGTGATTATAGGACGTGAAACAACATGATCTTTTCCAGAGCGAAATGAGAGAAAATTTCTAAAAACGAAAAACTGTTCGGAATGAAAAATAGAATGGAATTACTTCAACGTTGGTCAGTTTTTTCGCGATAATCGAATCGTAAGTCTTATTTCGAAACCCGGCTGATAATCGCGTGGAGAAAAATCCCGATTAATTTTCCATGCCCACACAAAAAAATGTACGATTTTATAATCAACTTCAATACGCACACACACACACTCACACACAAAAAACACAATGTTTTGATTATTGTTTCTCGGAAATTGGCTGGTTCGGCCATACGATAAATCCATGATTTTCAATACAATTAATTCCTGGGGAGTGTCCACAGAGTCGTATGAATAATCGTATAACGAATAGACGAGAAAAATAGTCTTCGTGTTATCGTACGACAACAATACCTGGTTGTTGGTTATTAGCTGGTTGGCACTGATGCTGGATGCGATGCTAGCAGTAGTGTTTGTTACGCAGGCAGTAGGGGCAGACACACAAGTCGCAGCGGCGCTGGGCATGCAGTCGCCGCTGACCGTTACCTTCGTAGCCAGCAGGCTTTTAATAATCGAACTAGACGTCGCTCCTATTCGATTTTCTTCTTTGGCCACTACCTGGACTTGTTGGCTCTGTTGTTGATGATGCTGTTGCTGCGGTTGCTGTTGCTGGTGCATTTGCGAGCCACTGGCAAGCAACGCTTGACTTAGGTGCGGGTGCGTCACGGACACCTGATCCACATCAATCACAAACAATGCTCAACGATTCTAGCGAGATACTATTTACGATAACGATACGATAAATGAAAAAAAAAAAAAAAAAAAAAACAAAAAAAACGATCTATGTCTAAGCTGCGAACCCACTCCAGAGTTTGTCCTACACAATTTATCGTAACATTTGTCCTGCTCGAGTGATATCTACATACACAAGATTTTGCTATTCCGAATGAATACCAATGGCTACTAGCAGTGAAAGAAATTGGGAAACTTTCGATTCGTCTCCTCGTATTCAATGATCCGCTACCACCATCACCACCACCACCATCACCATGGGAAACAGAAATAATAAATGTGGAAGAGAAGACAACACCAAAGTCATCGCGACGAGTGAAGACACACAGATAACGTACAAAAGGCAAAATAGTGTATGGAGAGTTTTGTGTAACGTAAAAACAAGTGTTACACGAGGTAAGAATGAACGAGAAGAGAAAGAGAGTCTGTAAGGAGTCGTAAAAATAGGTAGAGGCCGAGAGACACGAGTCTCTTTTGGATCGAGCGTCAACGTTGATGCGCCATGGTCCGTTAATGGTTCGACTGACAATTACGATATTTTTGACAATATTGATCGTTGCATGCTTTTGAAAAATGTGTTAAATCGTAATATTCATTTTCATTACTTTTCATTAATGACGGAAGGTCGATCTTGTGTTAAAAATAACAAAATTATAATTGAAATGATGTAGAATAATAAGATGCGTTTTTAAAACAAAAAGCAAAGCTTTACGGGCGAGAGAAAAGATATAAAGTATTACGATCATGATGTAAGAACCAAGGGCATGAACGAATGACGTACAGAGAACTAGGACTCGGACCCACCTGACTTTTAGAGTCAACCTTGGTGACTGGATTCTGGGGTTGATTCGGAGCATTTGAGGATGGTTTCGGCGGGGCTGACAACTGGGCCTTCAATATGGGTGACGCGGGTGCTTGGATTCTTGGGGTTACGGACATATTGGAATTATCGGAATGCGTGCTATCGCCAACGGGACTTATTGGTTTGACTGTACGCTGTTGAACGGGTTGCACCTTTACTGGAGTTGTGTTGATCGATGACATCGTTACGGTATTCGTTCCAACCGCGTTTTGGCTCGGATGCGTCGTTGCTGCGGGACTCGCTCGTACCCGAAGTCCCTCGTAGTACCGCACACCTGTTGTTTCTCCTTCCAATAAATTCGGTCCGATGCTGCTACCGAAAACCCTCCTGCAAAGAGGAAGAAAACCATTTCATATTTCTTTACATCGCCATCTTATTTTTTACGAATAATTAAAAAAATGATGTTGGCATTGAATGAAAATTAGGATTCATGTGTACATTCTTGTCGTGGCTCCCTTTTCTCTTACCTGACGACCTTTGGAAAATGCAGGGGAGCGATAACGCCTCGTCTTCCAATTTTTGTGCAACAACTCAGATACTTTTTGTAAAATTCTTCCTGCTCGATGCGGACGTTTGGCCAGTGCTCGAACGTAGCCAGCAGCCAAGTGAGAGCGAATTGTTCGTTTTCCTGAATAACTTGTTGATGGGCGTGTATCTGATGATGTACAGGCGTTGTTGTTTCTGCCGGTTCTAAATTATGAACAAAGTATCGTCAAGTTTTCGAAGCGGAGAACATTGAAGTCAATAAATTGCTTCAGCCATTAATTAATTACTGTCCTAATGAATTACTGTTCATTTGTGAATCTGGTAAGTCATTCGACGACGTACTTTTTATAAATCAACTTTACTCTTGTCGAAGAGGAAGGGAAGTTTGTAAATTGGCATGCGACCGTTAATTCTTGTTTCTGAGGCTTCACTCTCGATTAGTCGTATTTTGCGTAACTTACTGTGCACCACGACTTTCGTAACTGGTGTAGCAGGAGTACTCGGTCGCGAAGGTACTGGACTGACTGCGGTTGGCGTCGGAGGTATGGGGATCGGCGGCGAAGGAACAGAGATCGGCTGAGCAGGCGCCGGCGCCGGGGTTGGCGTTGGTGTTCGCGTTGGAGTGACCGGTGCGGGCGCCGGCGTTACAGCCGCCGGAGCGGGTTGTCCTGTTGTCGACGAGGTTGCGGGACTCAAAGTTGACACCGTCTCGACCACCCTCATGAGAATGCAAGCCTTTGGGCCGTAACTCTGAGCTTCAACAGTCACTAGAGCAACCAAGGTGTCGATCGCGCCGCGTACTCGTGCAACGCTCGTGCATGGCCTCTCGCCCAAAGATGTGAGGGCGTACAAACACTCGAGAGTATAAACGAGTAGCGCGATATCGCTCAGGGCCAAAAACCTGTGGACAAAATCGAGAAAATCCAATCTTTACGCAAAATCCAATTAAAGGATCGTTAATTTCTAGGAACTGAGGAAATCCAGTGTATTCTGGCGAATGATCGGTAACGAATAAAAACGATACGTAAAAAATCATTTTTCATGGAAGTTGTCAATGAGAATCCATGTTTCCAACGATTATCCGCGATCGATTAATGTTTTAGGTGTTTCCGTAAGAACGAAAAAGTTTCTTTTAATCCAACGAGTTTATAGTTTTTCCAGCAAAACCGAACATTGTTACGACGGATATTTATGGTTCATAGATTTTGACAAAAGTGTCGAAAACAGAACAAACACACAACGAAAAAAGTAAAAATTTTATCGTAATTCCTGGTTTACCACAAATGGCGATTCCGGAATTGTTATTTGTGACAATTGTAATGGAATTAAAAAACGAAATGACTTGAAATGCTTACCTGCATATAAGTTCGTAAACTTCGTCTTCAAGACCAAATGTAACGATCTCTTCGTTGCTGTCCTGTTGACTGACTTTGTTGAGGATTTCGAGGCAGGATATAACGATAAACCTATCCTGAGAACTGACGCCTTTTGCAACGCATGATAAAACCGCATCCGTTATTCTCTCGCCGGCTTCCTTGAGAACGATTTCATTGGCGATATTGCCGAGTATGTCAAATCCCAGTTGATGCAAATTGCTCCATCTCGCTCGAGTGCAAAGCAACACGAATCTTAGAAAACATCTATTTCTCCCGAGAACTGCAGCGTTCTCGGGGGTGAAACTGAGATTTCGTAGGATCGAGGCTATCTGCAGTACTCGTTGTCCATATGGATCCTGAGTACCTAATGTTCTACCGACGCAAAATAAATCTTTGTCGTCGTCCTCGAATTTTATCGAGTTTTGATTCTGATCGGTTGGACTATCGTCCTCGATGGACAAGGTTGGTTCAAGCCGCGAACAATCCGTGGGAGGCTGAAAAATAAATCATACGTTGAAACCTCATTCAGTGGGAACATTGACATTTGTTATTTTATATGGACATTCAAAGAAGCTTTAATTTTTTATTTAGTTTTTCGATCCGGCAAAATCTGAAAAGATCGTAACCGAACGAGCATAAAATTTTCGGCTCTCGGGAAGCAAGAAAAAGAATTCTGCAGCATTTCAATGACGCAAACTTCAACGTCGTTACAAAGATGACAAACAGTCGATGTTATTTACCGATTCGCTGTAGTACGAGAAATAAGAAAAAAATTTCGTGTTTTGTTGGGAAGAAAAAGAATTCTTTTTTCTAAATAGTAATCTTCTCAGAGCAAAATAATTTTAGTGATATTCTGGAAAACAAAATCAACGAGTGTTGATAGCTAATCGTGTTATTAGAAAATATCCAAATGTCTTAACCGAATGTGAGTAATTTTGGATGAATAATTAAAAATATAAAAATGTTGTCACCACGTCAATGTCCATAAGCACCGGTTCGACATCCTGACTAACGACGCTGTTCGTTTTGTTGGTTTTCTCCTTTTCCAATATTTTTCTACGAGAAAACGTGTTGAGATTACTCGTTGGTTTCTTCATGAAAATTCTTTCATCAGTGAGATCGATAACGTCCTGTGAGTCGAGAACATCCGACCAAAACGAGTTTATCGAGTAATTTCGTACTCGGGAGTAGACCTCGATAAACAATTGACGGGTACCCGGGGAATCGAACACACCAGCATGTGCGAGGAGTATATTTACGAGCCTCGGATATTTGTCGAGACGCAATGTGTGTTTTCCCTCGTTCGATAATAAAGTGCAAACGTTGATCGCAAAGTCTTGTTCGTTTGGCAACGGCGAGAGTAACGAGAGCGCCAGTTTATCGTAATTCGATGGTTTGTAGAGATCCGCCGATAGACCGTTGTAATCCCGCAAAGATTCTGTAAAAAATATAAAACAGATAAAAGCGTGAGTAAATACCAAACAGAAATTAATCGAAAATGCTTCAACGATCATTCGACAATGTTCTCAAAGATTCAGCATCGATTTCTTTCTCTACTATATTTCGCTGTGACTTTCACGGACTCAGATCTCAAGAATTTCATAGTAATTTACGTGAAAATTTGTAGTGAGCGATCAATTTGTTACGACAGAAAAAAAAAAGTAGGAGCACGTGGTAACAAAGTAGAGAGAAAGAGAGAGAAAGGAGCTGGCACATGTATCTTGTTTGCAATTCTCCGAGACAGGTTCACCTTGACTCTCGTACACGCGTTCATACTCGTATAAGTTGGTTCAAGGTCCCTATTCACGCTTATCCAGCAAAAAGATTGTCGTTTTGCATCGATACAGAACAGCGTTACTAAACAATGATTCATCAATTCAAAGAGTCCCAAATTACACTATTTTCGTCTTATCGATTAACGGGAGGCACCACGAAGAGCAGAAATAAAACTGGAGACGCGATGATTATTAGAGACAAAAAAATCCTTATTGCAACGATCACTGACTGTGGAAGTACATTCGAATACGCGGGTCAGGAAACTCTCGTTGGAATGAGAAACCACGATAATTTCGAATAATAAAAATGTGTCTGCTGCAAAAATGTGTTTAGTTGTTATTTATTCGGGAACCACTGAACCGAATTTTTATGAAACTTCAATAAAAATGGAGTGCGTGCTATATATAAAATTCCGATGAATTTTTTTCTACGGAATAGCCAGCAACATTATTCAATTTTCATTGTCTGTTCGATTTGGAAAATTCATCGGTAATTAAAAATTGCAAATCGATGACAATCTCAATTTATTTTGGAATAGAGAAGAAGTTGAGGCTATTTCGATCGATTGATAAAAAAAATCGATAATCTTGTTTTTTCAAATATTTTCCCGAGCATCGATATTCAGAGTTCTTTAGGTGGAAAATTGGAAATTATATTTGTTTCTGCAGGTAAAGCATCGGGACAGCCAGTGGATTACAATTCGGTGGATTTTTCGGCAATTATAATGATTGAGGAGCGGTAAATGCGGAATGGTGAGTAAGTAAGAGAATCTCTCCCGCGAGCGCTACAAGGCAAGGTCGTTCGCGACATCGTACCGAATGAATGAACTCTCTCCTGCCTCCTCATCCCTTCTCTCTTTCTCTCGGTGTTCGTTCATCTCACTCGTTCGCACGTGGTCTATATACTACTATATAGTCGATCTCTCAGTGAATACTTGTCGCCCGGTAGGGTGTAAGGAGGGGATAGAACGTGTAGATCCGCGCCGGTCCTCGTGGATCGCCAGGTCCTATCGGTCGGACCGCGTGTTCGCCATATAGTACATAGTAAACGTTCTACGCACACATCGGCGTTCCAACGACTTCTTTCAAGGTAACCTCTCGTCGTTTCTTCCTCGACTCTTTGTATATATAGATACGAAACGCTAGAGCACCGCGTTGTGAGTGCATCGAAACGGAGGACGTCGGAGTTGCCTCGAAGCGACGTTCCACGTTTAGTTGAGGCAGGTCGCGATAACAAATGTCGATCGACGCGACATCGTTATTCGACAATCTCGCGTTTTCTATGTAAACAGACCCAGTGGCTCGTTCCTCATGCTCGCCTAATCTAGACTCATGTAACGCTCGACACTGAATTTATATTTCGTTCTCTTATCTTAAGTTCATTTTATCTTTAAATTTCATTATCTCAATAATCGGTAAGAACAATCGTCGGAATACTAGTGACTTGATAAACGCTGCGACTTCATTTGAGCGATCTTTTGGATTTCGGGACTGGATTTTTTCTGATTTTTGTTTAATCTCTCGGAATTATAATTGGAAACTTTTACCATGACAATCGCAAATACTTTTCTCCATTCCGTTCTCGGAAACGTAAACAAAAACACCATGCATGCTGGCGGGGTCGTGAACTATGAAGAATTTACGAGGAAAAGTGTAATTGTCGATCGTAATATTGTTTTTGCAGTGCATTTTTATTATAAATAATCTGTGCACGTGGAAATCCATTTCGCTCGGAAACCACTGAACCAATTTCGATAAATTTTTGATAATAATTATGGGCATGAAACAACTGAACAACACGTGGGCCGGAGAATATTCAAATAAATGATTATTTATGGAATTGCCGGCGAAAAATCTAAATTTTTCATCCTTTGCCCAACATTGCAAAGTCACTAGTGATTAAAAAATGCAGATAAATAAAGAACACGAATAACCAATCCAAGATAATTCGAAAACGAGGAAAATATTTCGTGGCTTGGGTCACAATTCCTAATAGAAAAAAAAAATTCAGTCGTTTTCGTGAATTTAAAAAGAAAATGAAAATTTCATCAATATTACTACGTCATTGGCTAATTTCTTTCGAGAGCTTTCAAAGGAATAATCGAAATTATTTTTCTAAAAATGTCGGAATTTCAACGTGGATATTGAATCAATTGTCGATTCAAAAAATCACATACTCGTGCTTGCAACTCGTGATGATGATTTTTGTATTTAATATATTTCAAAACCTTCGAAAATATAAAACGAACTTCTTAGTGATTCTTTTGACGGAAAGTTGGCAATTTTTCGATTTGAATATCAATCGGAAAAATCGTATGAAAATGATTTTATACGTAGTTTTAGGATATATCGTGGAATAGTCTCTAAACGTACGTGTCTATGCGTGTGAACCGATAGAAAAATAAGTTTTCAATAAAAGAAAAATTAAGTGAGGTAAAAAAAATGTATGTATAAAAATAAAAATGTAAAAATAAGGGACACCAGACGTAATTCGTCACAGCAAGAGCCGTTGAGGCATTTTGCCAAACTGCCAGCTCAGTCTGGCGTGTAAAGATCATCATCTCGTTGAGAGTAGTTCCGGCAAGAAAGATAAAAGGAAAAAGAAGCGGACACAAGAAGCTGTGCGGGACTCTTTGACGGTGTTTTCTTGAGTCCCGATTCAAAAAGCAAATTATTAAGTACACACACGGAACGCGAGAGAGGTGACGAGCTTTCCAAGAATTTTTTATTTGAAGGATTCGTTTGGACGATGAAGAGAATATATTTTTTCGAGTCATCAACACAGTCTCGTTTCTCGTATGAATTTCCGTCCGGTTGAGAATTAAAATGAAGAGAAAAAATGTGCAAAAAGAAGCAATCGAAGCTCGAGAGTTCAGAGGGGCGTAAGTCCCATACGGATGGAGCGTTCATGGGCACACGATGGAGCAAGTAGAATTTGCACGTTCCTGGGCTTCACTGGGGCTCGATCAGATGTCTCGGAAAGTTATACGCAAGCGCTGGACCAGGGATTCTGCAACTCTTCGTCATTCGAGCCTACTATTCTGAGAAGTTATTCCAGTATTCGTAATAGTAACGATATTGAGTGAATGTGGGAGTCAACCTCGGTCAGAAACCATCAGAGAGTATAACTTTGACCTGTCTCTTTCTATATTCCTCGTACAAACGCTTATTGATCATGGGTCTCTCAACGTTGCCGACTGCAAAGCTTTGTTTCGTATCCGTCGTATTCGTTCTGCAGGCGCTCTCGTTTCATCGAATCCACGTTAATCTTTCTTTACACAATCTTTTCGTGGTCCCTTCAGAATATTCGAACCAATGTAGCGAGCAGTTATTTCGAACAGATTACCTACGCATTTTCGTAGAAATCAGAATGGAATTATGAAAATTCTGCAGTATGGCGAAAATAACAAACACCGGACATTCCTACTGTCAATCAAGGAAAATCAAGGTGAGTTTTTTTCGTACATGGCTCATGGGACCTTGACGAATGTCACGAGCCACTGGAGTTCGATGATTGGGATGATTTGGATCGAAATTCATCAGTCTCACGATTGCTGGGAATATCCTCAAAAATTGTGGAAAATTCTGTACTTTTTTTCTCAGCTGATGATCATAGTTTTTGTTCTTCGAGTTCAAGTTACTTGTAATTAAACTTTTAGTTTGGATTTGTCAAGAAAGTAACGCTGGAAAAATGGAGTACGTGAAAGTTACGACGTTGCATTCAATGAGACAAATTTGAGAGGACATTTCCAATTGAGTTTGTAGCGACGAAGTAATGGTTGATTGTTGTTGAGGTTGCGCGTGAGGTTGAAACGTCGTTGACAAATCCTCGTGGGGGGTTGACCCGTGTAACAATGGTGTTTCATTTAGCACCCTCGCTGTAGACTTTTGTTTCCGGTGTGCCTGCACATTCGACCCGGCGCTGTTGCTGGCGAAACGAACCAGGCTAGAGACAAGTTGGTGGCGCGCAAGCGCCACGATTATAGACCGGGAAACGTGTATTTTCACCCGAGACTCGGGCGTCTACAAGCCCGAGGAGAGCTGCTATCATCGCATCTCCTTTTTTTTCTCTCTATATATCTCCTCGACAATTTAACGCCGCGTTCATTGCTCTGACACAAGAAATCCAACGTGGTAAACGTATCGGTTACAAAGACGAAGAATTTATCTTCACGGGGCTCGAGACTTTGCATGTAAAATTGCTGGTAAATTTTTTGAGGGAATTCCAACCGGAAAATTACCGTCAACCTGGAGACGACCTCGAGTACGAGAAATTTTATCCGAACGAAATTTTCTAAGAAAATGAAAGGAAATTTGGAATATGAAGGAAAACACTTGTTTTGTTTTCATGAAAATTTGCATTCTGCACGGTTCAAATTCTCCAAAATTCAACATCGTTTTCTGATTCTATTTTCTTTCCCATTTATTTTGTCATAATCGAGAATTATGATTGCCTATCCATGACCTTTGCTTGAAATCACGTTTTTCAACGTTCACGTAAAAAAAGCTTGACAACCACTCGAAGAATTTGTTTGGAATTCTAGTTACTCGTCCTGTGTACATCTCATGATTTTTCTAAAATTAGGAATCTCGTTTCTATTCGGCGCAGCACGAACGATTTTTCTCTCAAAAGTCAATTTAAAAAAAAATGCTTTTATTTCTAATTTCTTCATGTTCAAATTTATTATAATTACGAAATCCAGATTATAGTGAAGCTAGTCGTTCGGGCCAACGATACTTATTGAATGCTTCATACACGAACCTGCAACATTGTGCTGATGGTAGTTGTAATTGAGAGGAACTGAGTGGAGTGCTCTTGCTGACCATTTCCGGTGTCGAGAGTCCTCGTCCTCGTCGTCGGCCTGCTGACCATCTTCGCCGAGAAAATGGACTTTTTCGTACCTGTCGAGGTACCTGCAAAAGCGAAAAGTAATTGAATTATATTTCCGTGACTTTCTTTATATTTTTCAATCTCTATGGCGAAAGTGTATTTGGCAGTGCTTTGCGCGCACACAACTGCACCGATTGCGATGAATATTCCACAGGAACGAAGCTCATTTTTCACGGAAATGCCATCAAATAATTCCCCAATTTTCCACAATACTGAAGTTTGCATCGTTGTAATGCAACGAAAAATATATTTTTTATCCATTATTTTAATAATTAATGGACTCGGTCCATTTTTTCTAGTAAATTTAGTTTCCGAATGGCAAAGAAAACTTTCCCGTTATTGTCGACAAACACTATATGAAAATTTTGTGCGATGCTATAAAAAATAATGAGTTTTCGTTGCATTTCAACGATGCAAACTTCAACTTGGTGAATAATAATTATGAGCTCTGCTGAAAAAAAAAAACGAAATTTCGTTGCATTTCAACGATGCAAACTTCAACATAATTCAAACTTCGCCCAGAAGGACGATGTCTTGATCAACTTTTAAAATTACTTCACCAACAATTGTTTTCCCAGAACGTATCGTAACCTCGTAACTTCGTTAAACTTCGTAATTTTATTCCCTCTCTAACGTTCAAAAATGCGTCAGTTATTGAAAAACGATGAGAACGAGCCGTGCCCAAAATTCCGAATTCGAATGGAACGAAAGTTCCAGCCGTTTTGATAATTCTACGAAAAATTTGAACGGTTTATCAATTTTTATATTTCAATCCGCTGTTTTTTGTGCCGTTCATTTCTTTCGAGCGGAGCGTTGTTTGTTAGATTGATTGATAAGAAGAAACGTATAAATCCTTATCGGCGAGTATCTCGTTATCGACAGTTCACGAGAACATAGTGTTCCGAACTGAAACTCTAACCACGATCAGTTATAACCCTCAAAGGCTAACGATAGGTCATTTGTGTCCAGGCCAAGTGGTGTCAAAATGCCTGCACGTCTCCATATTGTGCATGCAATTGTTATTGAATTTTTTGTTTGTTTGTATGTGACAAATTATTATCATTTTGTTAAGGGTTCAAAAAAGAGCCATGGTTTTTTAAAGATTTTTTCATGCAAAAGTTTAAAAATTGTGAAATACGCGAAAGAGACGAACGACACATCGTTACCTGACGAGGGTTAACTCTGAGCAGTAATTAATCATTTTTTCAAGAAACTCCAATAAACTTGTGATGGATATAAAATCTTGTTGTGACGAGTCAAGATTGGCAGGATTTAGAATTTGCAAGAATCGATGGATCATTTGAGCTAATTACGCGTCTGTATTGATTCGATTATTACTCAGACTCAATGTTTCCGACGACATTATTGCCAAGAAGGTTGGCGATGATGAACCATGTGGCCCAATGGATGAATATTTAACTAGAACATAGAGAGCATCTCCATCTCAGATGGAGATTGAGAAAATTTATTGTTTCGAGGATAGAGTGCGAAAGAAGAGCAAAAATAAATATTGAAGCGATGGAAGAGCAACGAGTGGGTGGATCGCGGAAGAAGAGTTGGGTTGGTACAGCGAAGATCGTAGGGAGGAGGGGGAGAAATGGTTGTAGGGCAGCCCCATTCATGCAACGAGAGACAGTAGAGCTCGTCGTCGTTTCAGTAGGTGCTCGACATCGTCGAAGCGAAGACTGTAGGTAGGCAGCAGCAGCAGCAGCAGCAGCAGCAGCAGAGCTCGAGGAGAGCAGAGTAGCAGCGATGGACTTGGTCGTTCTCATCCAACGTGGCGACCACGTGTGCGAGACCGGCAAAGTGCGTCGAGTGCCCAGCCCCCGCTGCTGATCGTAGGGTGTAGACGGAGATGGAAGAAAAATGAGCAAGCGAGAGTGAGTGAGTGAGTGAGAGCGGAGGGAGGCAGAGAGGGAGGGAGGAAGAGAGAGAGTGAGAGAGAGAGAGAGAGAGAGCCTCGTGTTGGCCACTGGCTCGATCGTAGCCACGTGACTCTCTCCTAGCGAGCATGAATGAAGTTTCACAGAGTCTCTGGACTCTCGCGATCAGTGAGACTCCGAAAACGTACCATTTTCATACGTTCACTGCGTTACCTTGAAACAGCTTTGCAAGGCCAATGTCTTCAAATTCGTTGAAAAATCAAATTCCATTGGGTCCGAGGTTTTACGATGTAAAATAAACTTGTCGAAAATTATTTTAAAAATTGTGTCCGAGGTCAAGTACAAAATACATTTTGAGTAATACAAAAATTACGAAAACGCCAATTATGTTGAAAGTTAGAAGCTCGACAAACGTGCGATAATTGATCGAAGTTCCATGACGAATTCGAATCGTTATTTTGAAGCCTATATGGAAAAATGTGCCTGCGACAAAAGCTAACGAAAAAATGTTTCGTTTACTTATAATCAGATGAATAAAAAAACGTTTGTGTAACCTGTCAGTAGATACAAGATTAGGTGAAATATACGTCAACGTACCGGAGATAAATTTGCTTGAGTCCGACACCACTGTTTACACAGCCGCCAGGCAGGTGAAATTGTTCGCACAGCGCCGACCATTCGTTCCTCGTGTTTACCTGTAACAATAATAAATATGCAATAATGATAAGAGAGTTAATCCTCCGGGATAATATGTCGGGAGTGAATTTTCTTTTCGATAAGAACCAGCGTTTCTATTCGGTAAAAAGATTTAAAAAGAAGCCACTTTATGGCAAGTTTTTTGATCGATAAATAAACGTAGGAAAACTTGAACCGGCATTCGTCGAAACTTTTGAAATCTTTTGTAGACGAATTGCGATTATTCTGTTTTTCTGGTAATTAGAAAATGTTTACATGAATAAAACTTTTTGGATATTTTCAGGTTAAAAATCTAGGAACGGATTCGATGAAAAGTTGAAGCAGAAGAATTGAATTCGTTCGAGATCTCGCGATTTTTTTTTTTTTAATCGTTTGAAAATGGCGATTTGCTAAAAAAAAATCGTAAGACTTTGTCGAGGAGGATCAGTAGGCCAGTGATCTCTGGATCCAAGCCCGAAGCGTCTATTCTGAGCGTCGCGACGAAAAGTCGTCGACGTCGAGGACTCGGCGCTGTACTGGTGGATGAGCTCGTCCACGATTTTCTAACCTGCTACGCTAACGATTTGCCATATTTTTCAACAATGAAGATCCGAATATTGGGAAAGAATGGAAAAGATAAACGACGTGAAATAAAAATGGACTAAATTTGGTTATTCGCATGTGGCTGCACCGTTGCGAAGGCAACGTAGTTTCGTTTTTTGCTCAATTGGCCAGAAATAAAAAGCAGACAGAGGAAGAAGCGAAATGCATAAAATTCCGAGCACGTGTAACACGTCTCGTTGTATTTTGCACAATTATTTAGTCTTAACAATATAAATTTTGTATTCGGTTCATGATTCGCAAAACTTCGTGACTCCCAATCGAACGAGGCTGAAAAAAGATTTCTACGGACTTAATTAAGTTTCTTACCCTGCTTTCTGCAAAATAAATTAATGAGTCAATTCGTAGTCGAAATAATTAATTACTCTCAAACTGATCACAACAACAAGATCAATTTGCAAAGACAATGAATTTGCACTTTAATCAATCACCGAAATAAACATTTTCCCTGAGCTGGTGTTGCGTGAATTTTTCGATAGCAACAAAACGATCGAATTCCTATAAAGAATCGTGCTTTTTATCAAGATGATTCAACGAGTAATTAGGAATGTATTTTTATCGCAGACAGAGATCGAATTATGTGACACTGAAGCTCGCAACGTTGGGGTCCAAAGGAAAATACTTTTTCTATTTATTGTTTGTTCAATTACCAAAACCATAAAAATTTTCGTACCGACTTTGTTTTTCAATCCTAAAACAGGTCGTTTTATTGTCTTGACCAAATATTGAATAAGAATTTTGAAATCTGCTCTAGAAAAAACAGAATTTCGTTGCATTTCGACGATTTGCTTGAAAAAATCGATGTTATTAACAAAGTTTCGATCTTTGAGTGCTTTGTGATTGATTTTAATCTTGCGACTTTGCTCGACCTTGATAGTACTCGGACGAATACTACGAAGCGGTTTATGTAATGTGAATGCGTTGGTATATGTGTGAATCAACAACGAAGAGCGGAAGGGGAATGATTTGGCGAGCGCAAACGACAAATAGAGAGAGCGCAAGCGCGGCAAACTTCTTAGGGCAAAGAGAGTGAAGCGTGTCGCGAGTCCACGTGGTCTTCGCCGTCGGCGTCATCGTCGTCTCGCGAGTAAAACGCGAGTGAGCGAACGCCCGCGAGCCGGTGTATCTTCATCGATGTTTGTTTTCATGTGAGTGTATGTGTGTGAGTACGATCACCACGCGCTGTCTCGTGGGGTAGGACATGGTCTGTTACGTTCCCACTGCTCGCACCGATTTCTCTCTCTATCCTTGTCACGGCCCTCCGATCTTTTTCTCACTCCCTCTCGTCCCTCTCTTTCTAGCGAGCTTCTGAGTTCCACTTCCTCCGTCCAATTCGCTTCTACCTTCGTTTCGCGCATACATTTTGCCTGCTCAGTCTGCACGTTGCGGACTTGACGAAAAAATGTCGACATTGTTGTGCTGGCTGGGTTCGTGATATTTGCGTGCAATGAAATTGAATTTTCATTCCAAAACTAACGATCGACCTCCATGGGAATTATTCGTTGATTACCAAAAAGTGAGAAGCAATTTTTCGAACGTGTCAATGGAACATAATTCAGCCCACAAAGTCTCATCTTTAGAAATCGCTCAAAGTTGTGATACGACAAAGCGTTTTCTAGAGACGTCGGAATCAAGTTTGAAACAGACGAAAAATACCGATCGTTCGGTATGAGTGCGAGAGAGACAGCTGCGAATTTCGAAAATAAAATCTGTCCACACCGTTTGTCAGGTCGGAATGAAAATGTGAGCTTATTATCGTGCCATTCTCTTGGGGGCGGGATGAAACTTTTCAATTCCGATTGATAGAACGGTGTGGAAAAATATCGAGCTGGAAAATTCGAGGTCGATTCAACTGACATACACTTGACCCTCGACCCGTGAACGTTTTTTATGCAAATTCGGCGAATCAGGGTCTTCACGCTATCACTCCGGCAATTACGAATGAAAAAATCTAAAAAAAATTCATGGTCAATTTTCAGACTTGTACTTCTGAAGCGAAAATAACTAAGTTTTTATAATTTTTTTATATTTGATAAATTGTGCGAAATTAAAAAAAATACGTCACGAAATCTCATTTTTCCTGAAAAACTAGGCACCCATGACTCGGAACGAAAACTCGAACCCTCGACTCTGGAATTTAGTATTTATGGTAGCTCAGAATAATTCGCGATACTGGCTGCTACTGAATGAGCCTAGAAACATTGCTAATCGTATAATTTTCATCAGCGAAGCGCCGTACGATGTATTCTTGGAGCCGCGAATATCAACGACCTCGCAGAGTAGAGTTTCGTTCATTGAAGTACGTTGCGAGCGAGAGAACCGAAGACAGAGAGAGAGAGAGAGAGAGTCAGAGAGAGGGAGAGATAGAGACGAGCGGAGAATTAGGAAAAAGAGAGGGATAGGAGGGCGTACAGGGGAGAGTCAGACGAAGGGGTCTGAGAGGGTGAGAGGCAAGAAGTGGGAGAACAGGGACAAAAGTAGTGATATATATGAAAAGAAGGATCGTACACGAGTGGATAGCCACGTGGTTTAACCAGCGGGCCCAGAGTACAACGCGCGACTGACAGTTCTCTCTCTCCCAAGCCATGCAACAGCTGATCGTTCGAGGTTCTCGGAACGCTGAGGGTGAAGTAGGGAGAGGGGCGAGGGCGCTAAAGAGGACGAGGAGGAGGAGGAGGAGGAGGAGGCGTCGGTGGAGGTTGCGGAGAGTCACAAGCAACTGAGAGAGTGCGAGCAGCAGCAGAGAGAGAGAGAGGGGGTTAGAATTTCACGTGGAGTGGTTCGAAGTGGTGGAGAAGAAAATTTGAGACACGAAAGGGGGGAGGGAAGCGGTTCGAGAAAGAAAGAAGACAGGAGGGAAACACCGGAGAGGGGCGAAGGTGGACCCGCGGGTTACAGGGGGAGGGGGAAGTGAGGTTTCGGCGACGCGCGGTCTACCGACTCGTCGTCGCGAGATCAGCTGATCGCCGGTCGTCGTCTTCCATCGTCACCATCGTTGTCGTCGTTGACGTTGTTGTCAACGTGTCTTCTCATACCGCGTATCATCGCTCGCTGACATACTTTAAACAGTCACATTCACTCGCACTATTTATTTATATAATCGAACGGACGGAATGACTCGCTTGTTCATTTTTACGCGAAACCGCGAATCGTCCATTCGAAGGCACTCCAGGAACTCGTGCCGATTATTTCGATAAGCGCATGGAGTTTCGTTTGGCACGCCAAGAACTCTGCATTCTGTAAGATTTTCTCTCACCAATTCGGGAGCGATTTCGACTACTCTCTTGCAAATGCATTCGCAACTTCACACAATCGTTCTTGATAAATTCCCATTCGTCAACTTTTCATAAACAATCAGAACAAACGGCTGGAAACGACAGTTCCCCGTGCTGAAAGTTTTATATTCTGTATTATTCAAAAATATATGTTTTTTTTTTTTGCATTTGCACTTTACCGCTTCCATATAGTAACCTCGTGAAAAGAAAAGCGACGTGAGCGGAAAGACGGAGAGCGATATTCGCTAGTAGCGATTTAGTTCGCTGTGATACTCATTTCACGATGCATCGGGTTCCTGGGTCCATGTAAACACCCATGAGATTTCCGCGATCGATCAAAAAACGTTAGTTGCCACAGTTAACGTGCAATTGATGATCGAACGAACCCTGTGCATGACTCTGAAGTTTGTAACGTTGAGATTCAACGAAAAATATATTCTGTATTCATTATTTATTGAATTTTGAAAATTATGCCAATTTTTCATGTCGATTGAGTTTCTGGATCGCGAGAGAGGATCGTTTTATTGTCCGGACCAAATATTGAATAATAATTATGAGCTCTGCTAAAGAAATAACAGAATTTCGTTGCGTTTCAACGATGCAAACTTCAACATCATACCCTGTGGTGCATCTGTTTCTGCAGCTTATGTCGAAAACGGTTTTCTCGACCGTCTTACAAAGTTCGACGCTGTGGATTATGTTTCAAACATAAATTCGCTTACGAAGTGCGAGAATTTCCCTGTAGGCCTCGTTATGGCGAAGAGGTTTTCGATTCACACTAAAAAGTGGATAAAATATGTTGGGAAATAATAGTTGACGAAAGATCCTTCATTTATAATTGAAGTTTGAATAAAGCCCCTAGTTGTTGAGCGAATGACATTTTTTTGGTGCAAGAAATTGGAATTGAAAAGGTAAAGAAAAACTTTGTGGATCGTGGAATTTTTCGTGCATGCTGACCACGTGGAGTCATGCGATGAGTTGGGCCGAGGACGAGAAGAAATTAGCGTGGAGCTCGCGGTAAAACTCGGTGATCGGCGCTCGCGTCATTGGCCCGAAAGGCCAACACACGCGAGTCTCGCGAGCGTGCTCGTGTGTATAAAAGTGCAGTGACCCCCTCGCTCGTGCTGGCCCTGGCTGACGAGAGGATCGACGGAGCCAGATGAAGAGAGAGAGAGAGAGAGGACAGAGGGAAGGAGAATTGAGCGGCGTGCGCGCAGCATCGCAAGAGTAATGGTTTAGCGCCGAGGGTCTGTGATCTGCGATACACGTACCTAACTATATGTTCAATGGTCTCCGTGGCGGCCAAGGCCATCATTATGTTGATAAGGTGCGCGAACGATCCCGAGTCGTTTTGCGGTGGAACGAGAGAGAGAGAGAGAGAGAGAAGAAGGACGAGGACAGAAAAAGTGTGAAGTTTGTGAAGTGTAGGTCCAAGAACGTTTACACTTCTCCCATGAGCGAGCTTCGTGTTTGGCTTTACACATGAAAGATTCCATAATACATCTCTCTTAGTGGTCTCCCGAGGCAAACAACACCACCGCCGATGCTGCTCAATTCCAAAAAGTTCTTTTCGGTCACACTTCCCCTAGGGATTGAAAAACTCAACAAACAACTGCCTAAAGTCTCTGTCAACATTTAATTCCCGTAATTCCGTGTATTTTTAGCGCGAACCACGGGGGAGCTGTCTATCGAGAAACCAATTTCCTATCACATCGTAGTCAGAGGATCGTTCGGGCACGATGAAAAATTTACTTTTCATTATTATCTGAATTTTTCGTTCGATCTCAATTTTTCCAACAGATTCACTTGCCAAGTTCCCAATAATTGTCCGAAATAACTTCGGACTTTGACACGTTTATCACATAGTTTATCGCATCAGATCCATCCTGAATTAATTCTTTCAAATACAACGATGATTCGATGACGTTGAAGTTTGCATCGTTGGAATGCAACGAAATTTTTTTTTTCAGCAGAGCTCATAATTGTTATTCAATATTTGGTCTAGACAATAAAACGATTCTCGTTTGCGACCCAAAAACTCAATCGATACGAAAAATTGCCTTGATTTTTAAAATTCACTAAATAATTAATAGAAAAAATACTTTTCGTTGAATCTCAACGTTGAAAACTTCAGAGTCATATGATTCGTTGTAATGATTGCATCAATGTACACTTCGGAATACGTCAAACAATCGCAAGCATCGTTGATCATTACCAATTGCGATATTACAATGTGACAAAGGACGGCGTTCATGATACGGAAATGCTGCCCGGAAAAAAGTAATTTTATTCAAGTCCCTTTTGAAGATATTCCTGCAAAAGGAATTTCTCAATAAAAAATTTAAAAAATTTTTTTTTGAGACAAGTTTTTTCGACGTGTCACGAAAAATTTTATATAAAAAATTTTCTCCATGTCTTAGCGATGTCAAGTTTACCAGCAATCTGCTTTGGTTCACGTTCCATATGTGTGCAGTGAGATCGTGGGAGAGACAAAATACAGTTGGAGTGTGGGGGGTTCGTTTGACGAACGTCTGTACGCGGAACAGTGGGGGAGAGAGGAAGAGAGACTCCCTTGAAGAGACAGCCACGTACATGGTTCGTGGACACGGCTGGTTGGCTTTATTCACCATTTGCATTTCTTCCAGTAATTAAAGAACCAGAAAAAATTATCGTTGTCATTTAAAATATAATCAATTTTTAATAAATCAATTTTTACTGATCAAAATGTAAATTCCCATGGAAATGAAGCAAAATTCCCTTGTACATAAAATAAAGTAATGTGTTCATGAAAATTAACATTCTGCACAGAATAGCCCAACACATTGGAGCTCGTACGTATGCTCGTATTTCTAAGAAAGAGGAAACGATGCAGTGATAAAAAAAAATATCGGGAAACTTCAGGATCTGGTTCGAGGACTTCGAGGGGACGAGCTCCGGACTTCAAGACCGAGCGTTCGAGATTTCGCTGGGTGTTGCCAAAACCTCAACAAACCCCATGAAAAATCAAAGAATTCGTTCAATTTGTTGATCATTCGAAACTGTACAATTTTACGAATTCCTGAACAATTTCGTGACTCCTTTTCTTTTTTATTTGTGGCAAAAATCAATCCTGACTTCCGAAGAGGCGATCCTCGAGCGTCAAAATCGAATGACGTTTCAAAATTTCACGACACCGACAGAATTTTATCTTATTTTGAAAATTAACGAACTCAGCGAAAAAGAGTCGCGGGCATCCCCATAAAAATCTATTATTTCTTTCACACCACGATTTCGTCTCCCGTCTGTGTCCTCGTCGCACTCGTATGTGGTTTCCGATTAATGTCCTGTTGCTGTAACTTTAAGGAGATGCTGAACGGTTCGATGAAAGGTTTTCAAGTGACAACGTATCTGAAACGGTACTGCCAGGGCCAATTCCATCGTGCGAATGTTTACGCATGTATACACACGCGCTGCTGTGTAGCTACATTCATAAATATATATACATGCGTAGATTAGAGGAGAAGAGTAAACGAGGAGAAGATGCCGCGGCAACATCGACGAAAAAGCGACGTTGTCGACTCTCGTGATATGATCGAGGCTTTGAAATAGTCCGTACGTTGCAACGTGGCAACGTTACAAAAACGTCATCCCCTTTTATCGTTTGCCGGGACGAAAGTGTGCGACTGTTTAGCCCGCGAAATCCTAACCTAAATTATGGGATCTACGTGCTCCTGGTACATATTTGATTAACATTTAATTAAATGAAATGAAGATTGAAAAAAAAGTGGTTAATTGTTGGTCACTCGTTCTGAGAATCGTAAGTATGTGTGTGTGTGTGTGTGTCAAGAATGGAAGTTTGTCAGTGAGAAGAGGAGCTTCGACAACGTCAATTTGTCGTGAACTTTATTAGCAGGTGAGCGGTCAAAGAAAAGAGCACAACGAGAAAAAATAATTGGGAAAAACTAAAGAGCTTTCAGAGAGATGGAAAAAATGTGTTTGAGTTTGAAAAAAATGTGGTTGATGGGCTGAGCACGAGTGGAGGGCGATTCCGCCTTTTTCGATGGCCCGGTGGTGCAGCCAGCTCTGTCTCTCTCTTTCTCGTCTGGTGCAGTCTCTCTCGGTGCACGTGTGTGCAACACGAGGTCGCAAACTGCTCTCAAGCTGTGCGCGATGAGCCTCTCTGCTTTCTTGCTCCTTCTCCATTTCCCTCTCTTTCTATGTGTATATTTATATGTATCCGTGTGTATGCATTTATTTCTCTCTCCCTCCCTTATTTGCTCTGTCTCATTTTATGTTACGGTCTCGCTCTTGAGCTGCAGGCTATGCCGAGCCTCGCAGAACTCCGGTTCTCATATTTAAACAGGGTTGCCGGATCGCTAGCTCCGTCTCGCTCGCTCTCTTGGCCTCTTCCGCCTCGCCGTTGGGTTAATACCTTCGCCCGAGAATGTGTGTGTCCTGTGTTTCGCTGTATGTCGTTCGTGTCTTTGTCTCTCTCTCTCGCTCTTTCTCCCGCAATCTTTCGCTCTCCGTTGCTCTTTCTTTCGTTCTGGTGGCCTGGGTGCGCACTGGTGGCTCTGCGGCGATGCCGGTATGCGCGGCAGGCAGGGCGCGGTGTTGCCGTATCGACCGAACCACCGGAGAGAGCCAAGAGTCACCAGGCTCTCCTAGGACGATCGCTCGAACCTCGACGCGTCCCAACTCGCGCCTTCGCTCTGTATGTGTTCTTTGTAGCCTTTCCAAATCTCTGTGTGTGCTCTCGTGCATGTGCGTCCCCGGCACCGCAGCACGGTTTGCATAGTGGCGTACCATCGGTAGCAATAGCACGTATGAATATAGATATAGACGTCGAGCAAACCAAAAAGGAAACGTTGCAAGAGAAACGTGCTCACACGTACCAAACTTTGCGTTTTTATTTTTTTATCAAATTGCCTTTTTCTATGCGTCCAAATACGTTTGCGATTTTTTTCCTTTTTTTTTTAATATATATTTTCGATCTCAACATTTTTCTATCGCTATACGTATTCCCCTTCGTTTCGTCATAAATTCAAGAAAACTAGTTTTTCCAATCTTTGGCATCGAGAAGATCCAACGAAAATTCGCTAACCACGTTTTTAGTCTTTGACGAATTTTTTTTTTTTTTACAATAAAAACTGGATTCCGGACAATGCCAAAATCTGAATCGCACTTTTTGTCGTTTGTATGAATGGTCGATGGAAGTCATCGTAGTTTCTCAATAGTTAGCGTTGAAAAAATGAATCCTGGATCGAACTATTTTCTCGTCCGATGAGCTCAATTATTTGCCACTTATCAGAAAATATTTATGTCTCTAAAATGTTAAGAATCGCGTGAACTTATCCAAGAATTTTTACTCGGTTACCGAATCATATTTTTTGCAATTGATTCATTGACTTTTGTTCGCGAAACGAAGGTTTCATTTTATTATTGATACACGAACAAGGTTAGGGCAGACCTGAACCGGACGCCTCATCGGTGGTGCATGAGAACGAAGGTGATGCCGGTCAGCCTGATTTTAAACGACCCAGATATGAAAAGAAAACAAACGCCATTTCACCTAATTACGCGAGTGAAAAAAATCATTGCGCCCTATTTCTATCCTTCAGCCGAGTCTGGGGAAAAATTCTTCCAATATTCATAATTTCATAATGTTCTTTTCTTTCGATTCATCAGAAATTTAATCGAATGACGTACGAATCGACATTTTGGTACTTGATCAACGTTTTCATGAGGAATAAATTTTCAAGGTCACATTGGCGAAATTCCTGGGATAAATGAACTTGACGAATGTAACGAATCGAAGTGCTTTCTGGGATGATGTTGAAGTTTGCATCGTTGGAATGCAACGGAATTCTGTTTTTCAGCAGCAGAGCTCATAATTATTAATCAATATTTGACTTGAACATAAAAGCGATTCTCTCTTGCGACCCAAAAACTCAATCGACATGAAAAGTTGCCATGATTTTCAAAATTCTCTGAATTATGAATAGAAAAAGTCGTTGAATCTCAACGTTGAAAAATTTAGAGTCATCTTTCTGGATTATTCCTTCAAATCAGCAATTGCAAAAGTTACGTTTAACTCAGGAGATCGAAACTTTTCAATTTTTCGTTTCCAATTTCCTCGAATTCGAGTTTTTTATATAAAGACTTATAAAAATTTATTTTTCGTCCATATTATGGGTAAATTTTCGTTGTAATAAAATCGTAAATGCTGAAAATTGTTGGAACTTGAAAATTCGCGAAATGATTACCGTTTGTAGAGAATTCAACGAAAATAACCAATTGCATGTTCTTTTAATTGCATCGCAGCTCCATGTACGTTTCAACAAGAATTCCTGCATTAAAAAAAATCAACAGAGTCGGAAAATGTAGTTAAAAAAAAAATAAATACAACGAAATTATAGAAACAACGAAGTATTGTGTGTGTTGAGCAGACGCGAGAATCGCATAGTACACTGCGAACAGCACCTGCTGACTCACAGGCCAATCCTCTGCTGCGTTCCCCACTCCATCGGCCTTTGAGCCCCGATCGCCGACGGCGCTTAACAAAATCAGGCCACTGCGAATATGTTTTTATTTTTCCGAATTCTTCGGTGTTTTTGCACAGAGGGTGAAAAGGGAAGGATTACACGAAAGTGAGCGGGGAGGAGATCCATGAATTGATTGAATTAATCACGCCTCAGGAAAACTTTAAGGAGATTACAAAAGTTCCTGAATAATTCCCTTTCGAACATGAGTTTTTTATTTCGAAATTTTTCACGATTTTTCCATTGAAATCTTCCCGCTCATTGCCCACTAAAAAGCAACGCGGTTTCGGCTGTTTCTTTTTTCATCCATCGTGCGAAAAGAATTCAAATCGAAAAATTACCGTTACGAAATAGAATCGAGTGATGACCTTGAATTCCGGCCGATTTCGTGGAGAATGTAAATTTTCATAGAATTTAAATAAAACTTCAAGTGCATATAAAAAATTCCATTTCTTGATGAAATTTCGACTGTGGCCCAATGAAAATAACGCAAAATTGAAGGTCGTCTCTGATCCTGTTGTGCAACGGAAATTTGACGATTTCAATGCGCTCTCTGCACGAGCATCCGCGCTTGGAATTCAGTCTCAATATTTTGAAAACTACATAAGCTGCGAGCCTGCGATAAATCGACGGCGAGACGCATTGCGAAAACTTTGAGAGTTTTTCGCTGCAAATAACAAAGCGGATAAACAATTTCGCTCTCGGGATTGGGATTTTAAATGAACGAAAAATAAATCAGGCCCGAACCAGTGCGCCGAGAATCGAAGGGACGAAGAGCTAGAATACCGAAGCTCCGGTGACTACGTTTCTAGATACGACCATGGCCGTAAAACGTGTCCGCTCGCCCTTGAGCAAAACGAGATCGCGAACGAGATTGCCTTTTTTGCTTTCTCATACAGAAAACTTTCTTTTTGCAGAAACGAAAATTTCCTCCCGTCGGATAACAGAGTGAGAACTATAAAAAAAACTACAAAAACGTGCACACAGTGAAATTTCGATTAATCAAGCATTTTTCAAATACGATTCTTTATTGTGAAAAAAAAAACAAGCTTGCCAATACGTAATTTTGTTAACTCGATCATTGTATCAACGAGATACTCTAAAGTTTGTTGTACACTTGAGAGGCTGACGATAAAATTCGTCCTCTCGTTTCATACGCAAAAATGTCATCAGTCTGTGCAGAATTCTGTGCTTTTTGCCTCATGCGTGGAGGAACTCTCGTTGTATGGTCGTGGCAACGAAGATGTGAGTCCTCCGATGTAGAGGAACACAAGAGCAAAAGAGAAAAGACTGCGAGAACGAGAGAGAGAGGACGAAAAGGTGAGCAAAAGGAAAAAGAAAAAAAGACACTCGCAGGGAAGCAAAGATGGAAGTGCGAGAGGCTTCGATTCTAAGACGATGATAAAGTTTTGTCCCTTATTCTTGAGACTATATTTCCACGAGTAAACCAACACTGCGATATGGCACGGTATGGTAAAATGGGAATTTTGCGGAGTGGCGATAAAGAATATGCGCGGAAGGGGGCGAAGAGGAAAGGAGAGAAATGGAAATAAGACGGGAAGAGAAAGAGAGAGAGAGAGAGAGAGATGGGAACTTTGCAAATCTGAGAAATGGCAGCTCGGAGACGAGCTTTGAATTTCCGCCGAGAATATGAAAAACCCTCACCACCTCTTTCCCGTTTTTCTCTCTCCACCGAGCGACCGCCAATCCATAAAGGATATGGATCTATATCCAACTTCACATTTCATCGTTGGGTAATACAAACTAGTAAACATGCAGATTACGACCTCGTAGTTCGCTCCGATGAAATGTAACGCGCAACTATTTATTTTCTCGCCGTAGATTTTTCGAGCTGCAAAATAATTGATTCCGCCTCGACGCAGGCAAAGATTAAACGTGGATTTTGCGCCATTTCGTCGCCTTTCGACGATCCACACTTCGTCACCATTACGTACGATATTATCATCGTCAAAGTAATGCACTTGATAAAGAGAATGAAGATGTGTCCGAGTTTATTGATCGTGGCATGCGACGCTCGTCAAAATATGTCCCCGAGCTATTTTTTTATTGTTGCGTGTGTCATTACGTGTCATCGATAAATCGGGAAAACACAACCTTCGCCCGAAGAAAATGATTTTAAAATTTCGGCATTATTTCACGATTCGTCGTAACGTTTCTGTGCCGATTGGTCCTGGGCGTTGTATCCGCAACCTGTCCTCTTCGCAGCTGCTCAATATCGTAAACGATTTTATTAATTCACAGACACACTGAGGCACGAACGGTCGTCAAAATAAATTGAAAAAAAAAATTGTAATTTTTGTTTAAGGAACTCGTTGACACGATGTTCTCTGAGGTGATCGGTGGCGATCTGCGACACGCTCCTCACATTTCAGTTTAGCTGTACGCTACACCGGCCCTCGTTACACGCGGTTCATTTTCCGTACTGACGTTGGAAACTATCCCCCCTTCTCTGAAAAACGCCACTGTGCTCGCGCCTTCGGGGTCCATTCTCTCTCTCTCCTCTCTCTCTACCTCCTCGCGCGATTGACCCTGACCTTCACGTTACTTCCGCTTCGTCCCTACATTCGATTGAGTCTTTTCTCCCTCCCTCTCTCTTTCTCTTTTTCTACGCTACTATATAGAACAGTGGCAAGTCTGTGCGCGATTGCTGCGCTTCGGAATCCAAAGTACATGTCGCGAACAAAGAGAGAGAGAGAGAGAGAGAGAGGGAGAGAGAGAGAGAGAGAGAGAGAGAGGGCGCGCGCACGTTCCATTTTCGACTATCGAGATTACGGAGTGGGGGGAAGATGTGCATACGCGCTGTTCACGGCACAGTGTCGATGACTCTTTCCCTCCCTCTAGTTTATTTCTCGTCACTTGCTGTCGCGCTCCCTCTCTCTGTCTTTGGGTTCCTACCGTTACGCAATTCAGCGACGATGAATCTACGGGAAACTCCTTGTTGTTACGCATCTCGAGAGCCAGCGGAAAATCGCGTATGCACGCCCTGCTAATCTCACTTTACGAACGCCCGGAACGTAAGTGTCTCAAATTTTTACACATTTTCTTCTCACCTCCCTTCGCTACAGCTACGACTTTCAAAAGACACTCGAAATTTCTCTCTCAATCGGTTGCACTAGAGACCGGAGAAGAGAAACGCGAAATTGCCAACTCTTCGGCTGCCGAGGACAAGGGAAAACTTTTATCGTCTCCGTGTGTACTCAGCCCGACGGCGACAAGTTTCTAAAGTTGTCGCCAAACTGTTGGTTTTTCCAATTAATCCAGTTGCCAAGTCCATTTTATAATAAACTTTCATTACTTCGGCAACTTTGAAACGACCGGAAATTAGCTAATTTTTCCATCCCATTTTTCACGTACGCTACGAAACCATAACTCGTCATTTTTCTTACCGCACATTTCGGGTCGTAAACTGCTCGCGAGAAATACGACGAGCCACACGTGTTGTTAATCACTTTTCTCTTTTCATTGCATTTGAATCTTCTTCCATTTTACTAAGCTCTCGCACACATCGTACGCGTAAATATTTTAAGCTCGATCGAGCTTTTATGGGTCACGAGTCAAGACTGTGACGTCGTTGGCTTTTGCGCGGTTCATAAAGCGTTTCTATCCTCTGCTAAATAAAATTTAACTGGACAAAATATTACGATTACAAGTTGTAGAAGAAAAACGCACAGAGTTCATTTTGGATCCCTGGTTAGCCCGTGCGATCGCGAGAGCACAGCAATGTGTTCGTGGAAGATTTTTTCTCCAATTAAACAATTGGCACACGACGAAATCGTGGAGAATATTTCGAGGTACAAAGCGCGACGTTGTGCATGTGAATCGGTAGGAAAGTCGCAATGAAAATTACTTAAAAGAAAAATTGCATTCATCAGTTGATGGTTTCGCGATTGCTCGTCGTTAATATTTGCCTTCCTGAGTGTACGACATGCAGTGACATACAAATTGACCGTCACTACGTTCAATTAGTGCCTCAAACTTATGACTCTGAATTTTCCAACGTTGAGATTCAACGAAAAGTATTTTCTATTAATTATTTAGTGAATTTTGAAAATCATAATAATTATGAATAATTATGAATAACAATTATAAGCTCGGCTGAAAAAAAAAAAAAACAGAATTTCGTTGCATTCCAACGATGCAAACTTCAACGTCATATCTCGCAATTGGTAGATTTGAACAGATTTTTTTTCCGGATGTAAAAATCGGGAAAGTCTCATGACTCTCGATGCGTCGCTTTCTCTTTTTTATTCTCGACCTCTCCGTTGGCAATAAATCACAGTTGGTCAGACTATCGTCGCTCTCCTAGGTAATCGGGATGAGTGGCCGGAGTTGTTTGGTGGACACACGTGAGTACCCTATAAACACGCGTATATATACGCGAACGTGCAGAAAACACTATGACCGAAGGATCTTCTATCAAGATCAGCGAAAGTGTGCAAATCGAACACGCCCTCATATCGTTGGAAACACATTCTCTTCTCATTGATCGAAAAAAAGTCGAAAGCTTGCGCACAATGGGAAATAATCCAGGGCATTAATTACTGAATTGTGTATGTTGGAAATGTTGCTTCTCTATTTTGCCCTGTTGTATGAAAAAAAAAAAAGTGATTAACGAGACTACGACGACCATAGAATTTCGTGATTTTCTCATCGAGAAAATACATTTTTTTTCAGTCGAGAAAAAATACTCTGTACGAGCTTTTAAAGTTTCGAGATGCACATTTAGCTTCCGTGCAACTGTCTCCATTTTGAGTTTTTAAAATAATTGTTCAAGTGCTCGTGACAAAGAATTTTTCGTGCGCGAGCAAAAGAAACGAAAGTTAAAGAATCGTCGTTGTGCTCTGCCGCATTTTCGGCTCGTTAATCACACAGAGATTCACAGTTCCGATGCAGAGTCACTGCGGCGAACCCGACACTGCAAAATCCAACTTTTGTCCCTTTTTTTTTCAACCTTTATTGGTCTGTATTAATTTTATCAAATTAATACATTTTCGCGAAATGGCTGAGTTCCAACTTTTATTTCACGATAGAAATAAGTTTTTTTTTTCAAAGATAAATATTGAAAAAAGAAATGCCGAGGGCATTGGAAGTGATAAAACTTACTTTCATCCATCCACCATGGGCTGTGACGAGGACATAGAGCAGGTAGAGATCGATGTCCTTGCCGCTGATTTTTGGCGATTTCTTGAAACCCGTTCTGCAAAGAAAATCAAATATTCAATGAAAAAAAAGTTTTCAAATGGAACAAAAAACAAAATACATCGTGAGAACGTACCAGTTTGATAAAATACGTTGAAAAAAAAATTACAGTCAGAAAGAAATCGAAAAGACTTTTTTTTTAATTCAATGAAGCTAAACTGGGTCAATTTGACCCGTGGCAATTAAAAAAATCAGGAGCACACCCGAAGGAACAGATACAGTGCATAATAAAAATTTCGAGAATGTGAAATTTAATCAATTCGAAAAATTCTGAGTCCTCTTAGAAAAAAAAAGCAATTTTTAGAAAAATCAGAATTTCTTTGATTTTTCGTACCCCGAGGGAATTAATAGCCAGAGAACAACTCAAAATTGATTCGAATACGACAACGTTGCCTATTTTCAAGGAACCCCTAAATTCTGGCGGAAATGTGTAAAACCATACGGGGTCAAACTGACCCAAAATCTTTCCAAATCGTTAAAAATCGCACAAAGATGAAATCATAATTAACCCTCAAACGCTAACGATGGCTCATTTGCTTATTTTGTCAGATTTTGCATGAAATGGTTATTGAAACTTTTTTTTTTTGGGATTGGACAAATTATCATAATTTACTAAGGCCCAGGAAATTTTTCAGATTTTTTCAAACGTTTTAAAATAGTGAAATAAGCAAAAGAAACTAACAACCAATCGTTAACTTTAACGGATGCTCAAAACATCGTTAGCTGACGAGGGTTGAGTATTTCATGTTCGGTACATGGACTAACGAAACTATCGATGAATTCGTACTCGTTCTTTTGCTTTGCTGGTTTCCTACACTGCCAAGTTTTTCCAGAGGGAAATAGAGAATCACCAAGAGAGTTTACACTGCAAAGAGTGACTGAAATATTAACATGTGAACGTGAACGACTCGTTTCGAACAATCGAGCTCTCTATACGTATAACAAAGCCTGAGAAACGATCTGGTTTGAACGACAGTAAAAAAAGATAAAAAGTGGAAAAATACAATTGCTTGAAATACATGAAGAGCTCCGCCGATCATCTTTCGAGTTTTCATGATAGAGAAATCCAATTAAAAAAACATTCGATACTGCGGTCTATATTGACCGACGTTCAAGTTGAACTATAAATAATTCGAGAAAACATGCAGCAAGCTTGACTCAATATCCAGCAGTTCATCTGACAACAAAATTATTTTATAATATCCAGAAGAAATAACGAATTTTATCCATGTGCCCACCATTCAAAAGTTCTCTGATGGATTTTCAAATTTTCATAATTCTTCATTCACCAAGAAAATGTGGGAGAAAAAAATCGTCACGTGTAACGATAATTCTGTCATAATTCTCAATTCGGTATTTTAATTTGTTCGTTGGTATCAATAAATACACAGTGTTAGTCACGAATGTTATGGAGATTGACGATACGAAGAAAAATACTTGGGAGAATTGGCAGAAACTTAAACAGAGGTCACTGAAGGATGCAGCTGTCTCGCGCGAGTCGGAAACTCCATTTCTGGGTCATTCTGGTCATCCGTTTCCTCGTCAAATTCGCGTGCATGAAAAAATTCGATGTTCAAATTTGCGAAATATTTTGCATGTGTATAGAAATCGTGACTGGCAAAAACAAGAACGTAACGATAGAGAATATTTGTGTGCAATTGGAAAAAACTCAACTTTCCATGTCTCTAGTAAATTATTCTCGGTCATTTTGCACTGTTTTGTATTTGAGTGGAAAAAATACGAGGCGGTCGAGATGAAAATGAGGGAAAAATGAATAAGAAAAAAGTCCTGAAAAACTGGATGACCTGACGGCGAAAAAGAGTTTTGAAAAGTTGCGGATAACTTGATGGGAAAAGAGTTTTTTCTTACCCTCTGGTTTCGTGAAAATGATGAAGCTCCCTGAGGAAGCTGTCACGTTCCCTTTCATAGGTGACGGGATCCTTGTTGAGAATATTTGCCATGTTCGTTGCTCCTTGTATCGGCGCGTGTATTTACTCAATGATTAAAATTCTTTTGAAGAAGAGCGAAATTTAAAGAATTAGCGCATGCTGAGGGAGCACGACGTTGACTTGAACATCGAATCGGAGGATGGCACATTTGTCCGTGCCTACGAGATTAGACGGAGGATCGAGTCTGGACGAAGTAACACGTTCAAATTTCGACATCGGCATGCGGAAACTTGACGAAAAACGGAATAAAAAATAAACCGAGAAAAAAAGAAAAAGAAAAGACAATTAGCACGATTAGTGCGTCACTGTAAACCGTACTTTTGCGTTTCTCAATTCCGTCACTTTTCACTCTTTACTTCACTTCGATCTCCGAACGCAGAGCTTGAACAAATCAAAAGAAACACCAATAAAAACATTATTTTCGGTACGTCGATTTCGTCGTTTCGATCAATTTCTGCTACTTTCTCTCTCTCTCTCTCTCTCTCTGCTCCTAACTATCGCCCTCTGTCGCACTATTTTATTTCTGCATCATTATTATCCACAAAAAAACAATGAAAAAATCGAACACTGGTTACTCGATCATTCTTTGGTCTATCACGTTTTTTCTCAATAGGATAAGAACATAGAAAAATGTCCGATGATATATTCGCGAGGAAGCATAAAACATAAGCACGCACGCGCGCGTAGCACATGCAATAATTGAACGAATATCAGCGAAAATCGTTGGAGTTTTGAAGGAGCAAATGTTAGAAATGTCGGAGAGCAGCGTGCGACAATTTATTCCGATACGTAGGACGAGGAGAGCCAAGGGGTGGGGAAAAAAAGGAAAAAGGCGGGTTCCCGAACGCTCGAGAGCGCGCCTAATTTTTACTTCTCCCGTCGTCGATTAATCCTGCTCCCTCTCTCTTTCTCGTCGGTTTTTATGCACGAGAGTCACAGCCCTTGGAGAGTGTACGGAGGGATCGACGGAGAACAGCACATGCAGAATTCGTAACGACACATTCGAATCGGCGCAAGAGAGCGATACGTTTTGGTCGAGTTCAGATTAGTCAGCGAGGGAGGTTAACGTACTTGGAGGGCTGATGGTCCCGTAGTGTGGTCTGAGCGAGTAAGAATAAAAGTTTCAAAAATCAAAGGGAAATAGAAATAAATAAAATGAAGCAAGTTGACGGGGTGAGACTCAAGAATTGGGGACCGGGAGAACGCGATCTTTTGGTGAGTACGTTGCATACACATACACTACACGAGAAATATACACTCACGCACCGACCAGAGAAGATATCCGCGGACGCGACGAGAAAATACTCGGGTTAGTTCTGCGCGCGTTCTACCTTGCGCGCATACACGCGAGATGGCGCTCACACCCTCACACACAGACGGACAGCCCTGTACATGAATATATACGGGCCCGTATACACGAAGAGACACGCTGAACTACAGACAAGCGCATACACCAGCAAGACAACGTATTAAGCTCCGCGGATCGATTCACCTGTCACTTGTCACAGCGTGTGGCACCAAGCAACGTCGACGCACGCTAACCAACTTTTACACTCTCTGACACATAGATACACACATAGGCCTCTATACGCACGGGCGTATACACAGCACGGTCATACTACTAAAGAGTCAGACAAATCCCCAAGCTCCCTCTATACTTGACGCTTCTTTATATTATTTTATATTTGTTCTCCGTCAACGGGCTACTCGGTTACGTTCTTCTTGAAGGAAACAACAAAAAAATCCGTTCGAAAAACTCGGCGTATCGCAACGCCCTCGGAAACTACGAAAATCGCGAACGTCTGACCCCACCCGAGCGTAGAAGTGTTGTAAATGTATAAAAAGTAAATAATTAACATGAAATAGAAGAGAAAAAAACGGTGAGAAGAGATCGTTATTTTTGAGAGAATATTATTTCAAGATTCTCTTTCCCGGTTATTCGTTCCTGTCTGGCAATATGAAACTGGGAGGGAGGGGGCGGTGCGTGTGTTTTTCTCTGTTTACGAGGGGCGGAAGAAAGGGCCCGTGTTCGACTGTATACGTCGAATTATGTTAAAGAGGATCACGCACGAGCGCGCGATTTTGCGTTCGCGTTCCTTGACGTGCGAGCGTATATCAAAATGGCGTCGTATCTCGCCGCTTTCTGGCATCCATTGCTTGTTCCGAACCCCCCTTCCCCCTTCATTCCCTCGTCCCGCGAACGATATTTTCACCGTTTGCAACAAACACACATACGAACTTACACATTAACGTTTCCAACGTATACACAGTGCTTCCGCCAAAGGCGCGGGTTGAGTTGAACGGCGGTGGCGCGCCACACTCTCGCGAAGAATTAACGACAGAGAGAGAAAGAGAGAGAGAGAGAGAGAGAGAACGCGTGAGGAGATTCCCGAATGTAGTGCTAAACGCACGAAACTACCACGGACAGGAGGTGGTGACCACGACAATGACACACAATCACATACCTTCACGACTTATTCTACACACTCGCTCGCGTCACCCTTCTTTCTTGGGGTTTTTTCTGTTCTCTTTCACGTACCCATACACTCACTGACGTTCCACTGTTTCGCTGTATCCTTTTTTTATTTGTTCCTCGTCTCACGTCATTGTCAGTGAACCGGCGTCCCGATCGAGAAAGCCGGCTTCCCGACGGACATCTATTACTAAAAACACTACTCGCGATAGGACACAACCTATTTTTCCTTCTCGATTTCCCTCTGTGTGTATATTATATATGTACACACCCGCGTCAAGCACGAAAAACTCCCGGGTCACCGCGGTAGTAGTATTTTTACTTTCAAAATGGATGTTCCTTGCGACAAGGCGGCGGACGTTTGAATTTCCGCGTTTGCTGCCACCAGAGGCGCTAGTTACATTCGTAGTACTGCACCGCCATCTCGTTGAGTTTTCATTAACTTTGAGCACTGTACTCTTGGGAGGGGAGGGGGGAGAAGGAAGCTTTTTTTCGTTTTACAATGCGCGCGCGTACTGTATTCCGATTCCGATGCACACAAGCGCGAAATGTCGACGCACACAGGCGCTCGAACCTGTACGATGAACGAGCGAGACGGGATACAGAGAGAGAGAGAAAGAAAGAGAAAGAGAGAGAGAGAGAGAGAGAGAGAGAGAGAGAGAGAGAGAGAGAGAGAGAGAGAGAGAGAGAGAGAGAGAGAGAGAGAGAGAGAGAGAGAGAGAGAGAGAGAGAGAGAGAGAGAGAGAGCGAGTGCTCGGTGGACCAGGCACACTACGAACAACGAATGGTTTACTCACTCCCACCCCCGCCCGCGGGAGAGAGTGAGGTCTGCGACGACGAGGAGGCTCCTCTGTGATAATTCTCGTTGAGGGAGCACACGAGTAATTACAACTCTTTCGGCATCTCTCTCTTCTCTTGCTGTCTGCTCACTCGTTTTTACTCCTTTTTTTTAACAATGTCGCATTGTCTTCATTTTACCGCCTTTCCGCTCTTTTCCCGTCAATTCAACGACTGAGATTGACCCTTTCTTTCTCAGGAAAGAAAAACTCAAGTGTTCCGGGGAACACACGAATAAACTCCAAAATTTTAGCCGAAGCTCACTTTACTCGGCCGCGAGCGAACATTTGTCTCTGAACGGTATATACACACACGCTTTCACGAGAACTCGTCGAACGTACACGCGACTCGCGAATCCAAAGGGAGAGAGAGAGAGAGGGAGAGAGAACGAACGAGACAGAGTGGTGGGGGGAGGGTCCAAGCGACGCAGTCAAGTCTCTCGTGCTCCTTCGGATAGATACTCCCAATCTCCCGACGCGACGACGAGCACTACTCTGCTCTACCGCGCGCGATCTCTGTATTGTATTCGCACTCCTTGAAAAATCAAGCGCAGCAGTAGCGGTGTGAAATATGGCGGAGCTAGTCACTACCAAGCGCGCTCCGCTCGCGGTACGATCGTACGATTTACTGACGAACCGGAACGGTACGTCGTGCTTGGACAGTCTGGCCAACTAGCGACACCGCGTCCTATATAGCTCTTTTGTGTTAAAAAAATATATATAGATATACACATCGACATTTTTAATGCTCCTTACGAATGTTCGATCAATTGGATCGAGCCGATTCATTTCTTATTTTTCAGAACGCCCGATTTTTATGACCGGCGGAAGAGCCCGCGATCTATAATCTTCCGGATCACACGCTCGATCTCGAAGTACCGCGCGCGGTACTTCCTGAGCGACGTTTCTACCCCCTTCTCCTGCGCTTTTGCATCTCACAGTTCCCTCCTTTCCCACCAGATGTCGCATACCTATTTGCGCAGCAGTCTACACGTTTTTCAACGCTTTCGCGCAGTCTCCCGCGTGCTCCATATTTTTCATCATCGTATATCGTCCCTGAGTCTTTCCTGCTTTAACCCTATTTCCTCCGAAAATGACATATAAGCGAAGAAAAAACGTCAGAGGCGATGGGCATTTGAAAAAAAGTTGGAGGACCAAGAGAAGGACCAAGGATCTCGATGAGGTGAGTTAGAAATGAACTCAGTGTACCGTTCGGCTCGCAAGCACGTGCGCGCGCTTCCACGTGGTCCGTCTTTTCTCATCACCGTTTCGCTCATTATTTTTAACTTGTTTTGCCTCTGCGATACAGATCGACGAAGATATCAAAGACGAGAATGCGAAAAAACTTTTGAACCAAGAGATCGACCTTGACAAACCTGGCGCGGCACAGCATTACTGCCTTCATTGCGCGTAAGTTCAACTTCTCACACCTTCATTTTCAGCTTTCTCAAAAGTATACATAACCTCACTTTTCTGCTTCTCACCTCCAAGGCGCTACTTCATAAACGAGCGATCGTTGGACGATCACTTCCGCACAAAAGTCCACAAGCGCAGGTTGAAAGCACTCGAGCTCGAGCCTTACACCATTGAGGAGTCGGAACGTGCGGCTGGACACGGAAACTGGAGCGTTGCCAAAAAACGCAAAATCGAAACCCTGAAAGCTTGCGACATCGACGGAATGGATGCCGACGAGGTTCGTGGCTCCGAATCCAAAGTCGCACGCGCCGACTAGACTCACAGTTTTCAAGGTCTCGAGTTGGTTGGTCGAAGCAACAAAACGACATGCAACGATTCTTAGGAAGAGCTGCGAGACTTTGCACTCGTCGCTCCACGAAGAACGAGGTAAGAAAATACACTTCTGCACTCTTCATTCCTGGAAGCAAAGCTAGCGAAACTTTCGCTCTACTTTCGCCTTATCTGGACTTTGACGAGCGTTTCCAAGATCTGGAAAGATTGCGCAAAGAACTGAAGCTCCGAGGGAGCCAGATCGACGCCGACGAACTCGCTAAAATGTGGCAATTTTATAAATATATCGATGCAAACAAATGGGCTCTGGAGCATAAGCGAAACGAAATTTCGCAGAGCATGAAACAGCTGAACAAAAAAAAGACTTTGAGTTGCGAGGAAGAGAAGGAAAAGATACGCTTGATTACGCAGGGCAAAGTTCTCAAGCAAGAGATGAGAATGATTAAAGAAGCTCTTTGGGAAATGGAAGAGGACGTTGTGGTCAAAGGCCTCAAATTGCCCAATGAAATACACGAGAGAACTCCACCGGCCGGTCCGTTAATACTGAGGCAAGTCGGTGAGATTCGACAGCCGGAGACAAAAGAGATTACGAGTCACTTGGTCGTGGGCTCCTCTCTGGGTCTGATCGACTACAAAAATCCATTAAACTGTTATTTGTGCGACGAAGCTGCGCTCTTTGAACTTGCAACTTTGAGTTACGCGGGTAAACATTTGGCAAAGGCTGAAATGATCAGAGTAGCTGGTACGGACTTTGCTAGAAGCCTCGTCGTCGAAGCAGCCGGCATCGATCACGAAGATCCTAAGAAAGCTTTTCTGCTTGAGAACAACGATGAGGTCGATCCTGGCAGTTGCAATCGTCTCCACCTTGTCGGCGGCGCCACGCTCCTCTCTTTTCTCGCTATGCACACCAAACAACTCATCAATCCCAACCATTTGCCTGTTAAATATTTCGCAACTGGACGCCAGTACGTACCTCACGTAGAAGGCACTGCGGCCAACGGACTTTTCACTGTTTGTCAAGCTTCCGTTGTACACGCTTTTGCTTTGGTACAAGATCCTCTGTCTCCTGAGTACATTTCCCAGTTTGAACAAATTCTGGCCACTGTTAATTCCCTGTACGACAGTCTCGACGTACATTATCGTACAGTTATGAAACCTGCCAACCAACTCAACACTTGGGAAAGCCTCAGAGTCTCCTACGAAATGTGGTCTCCGAGTCTTCAAGACTACGTCGAAATCGGTCACGTATCCCTGTCCGGACGATACTTGAGCAAGCGTCTTCTCATCGCCTATCAAACACCAACCGGCAGAGGATTCCCGGCCATTATTAGTGGCACCGTGCTCTCCGTTCCCAGACTTCTCGCCTGTTTGCTCGAACAGGATCCCAAACAATTTCGTATTCCTACGAAAATTGCTCAGCACATGCGATCGTTCGGGTAGCAACTAAAATCTCGATGACAAACTTTCCAATCGCTACCAAGAAACGAAATATTTTTCTATTTCTCAAACTTCCACTCGCGCAATTCATCGAAATTCATCAATTACTGTTTTTGAATAATAGTCGAAAGTAATTCGATCAAAAGATAAACATTTTCGTATATTCCAACGATAAGAAGTTCGGAACTACGGATTCTTGAAACTCTCTAATTTGTTATTCTCTCGAAATGTACACGTGCGCACGTTTCCAATGATTCTAAATTTATATTATTCGTTAATTAAAAATTTCACGTTGGCTACATCGTTTTCACCGATTTCCTTGTACAGATTTCTTTGCATTCAAATTTAAAAACTCCATTTGATATTTATAAGCTTTTACATGAAATGGAAAAAATAATATTCACTCGTGATCGTAATTCAAACACGACGCTTATAAGAATGGATGAAATCCTACGAGAAACCATAAACAGGAATTTTTCGCTTCCTCTGAATTTAATAAAGCTCCGATTTCTGATATTCCAACCGCATTTTCCCGAAGCAACAAAAGTTCGACATCCAATCATAAAAATTATTAGTACGAGGAAGATCGCCAAGATTTGCGAAACCCACAAAAATAAATATCCGGAAAGTAGATGAGAACATTTATTTTCGAACGATAAATTTTGAGCCGAAGTAATGTTCTCCCAAGATCAATATTCCGATACAAAACTGTTCCTATTTTTACCCAAAATTTATTCCTTGAATTACAGTCAAATTTTCACTCCATCTTAAATTAATGTTTAGCAACTTTTGCATTTCTTTTTTCTTCATGTTAATATTTTGCCAATCATCCTGGCATTATTAACTAAAAATAATTTCTGGAGGTTTCCACCAAATGACTAAACGAATGTGTACGAAAAATCAACGTGCAGCAGAAAGGTTGGTATTGAAATGAATTCAGCGCCACGAAAGACATTTCAACATTTCGATGGTCCAACAAAAACAAAAAAAAGTTTGTGTATTCGAAATAAATCGAGTTTGGATGTCAAGTGTCAACGAATATAAAGGCAGCGTTGATTTTATGGTTGGAATTAAAAATGGGTGGTGAATTTGGTGCATTGGGTGTTCGTATTCGTCGTGTGGTTTATTACAGTCTGTCACCTTTCGAGCAAAAAGCGTGGGTTCGTTCAATCTCACATGGGTTGCCAAATTTGGGGAAGCGTTTTTTATCAGCTCTGCCTACGATGGTCCCAGGTAACACATTTAGCTTGTAAAGTCTCCGGAGGCTTTGCCTCGCAAAATTTATTTTCAGAGATAATTTAAAATAGCAAATTCGAAAGTAATTGTTGAAAAAAAAATCTGAGCAGGATTCCTTCTGGGAGGTTGGATTTATCATTGGACCGTCACCGAACGCAAACGCTTGTTACGAAAAAATCCGAAAGACTTTGAGAATGACGAATAAATATAAATCGAAAAAAAAAGATTTCGCTAGAAAACGATTGGAGGACGATTTTACCTGCTACATTCGTCGTAGGCCGAACGAACCCTAGAAACAGTTCCACTAATTTCTCAATTTAATTAACATACCCTCGTGCACGCAATGGAACAACAAAGAATAATAAAAGTTTGAGTAAAAAGAGCTTTCAAACAACCAACCGATACCATCGGAGAGTGAGTTTTGGCGGTAAAAGCTTTTCGTCGATACATATTGACATAATCGACCGAACATTGGATAAGTGATTGCAACCAAGCAGCATTCGACGATAAAATTCCTACCGTTTTCCATTTCCCCCATGACAGAGGGTCATTGTGTGAAATAAAAAACGCCAATTTCATCATCTTCGCATTATTTTCCTCACGAAATATACAGAACTGATCCCAGGCTACTGCAAATTGATGGGCGTAATGAAGATTGTTAAAAATATACTCTAAGACAAAAGTGTTGTCGAATGAAGAACCGTCGACATTATATTTTGGTTGTTGACATTTCTAGGGGAGAGATTTACGTATAAAAATATCAAGTGGGATAAAATGAAAAATCTAGCGAGTTTTATCAAATTTTCATATTATCGACAAGTGATCCGAGTACCTGACTCCCTGGTTCGCAATCAGCTAACAATGAACTCCGAATATTGGCAAATGTTTTCGTGATAAGTCCAACTTTTATATATTATCTTCAAGATTCATCAGTGGCTTTATTCGCGACAGTATTGTCAAACTTTTCGAAGCCAAAAACGTCCAAAGCTCGAGATTTCACATCGAGATTAAATTGAGGGTATTTTTGTTTTCCCTTTATACTTTCGGGAGGTGTTTTTTTTTTTTACGAAACTGATCGATGCCGCATGAAGAATGAAAGCGTCAGAATTAGTGGAGATAAATTCTTATCTGCACACAGCCTTTTTACGCCAATTTTGTCGTCGCTGGTTTTGTCTTACGTCGAATAACGTGTGTCAGTGTATTCCACTTGTTGAAGATGGGGTCAATCGTTTAGCTCCCGGGGGTGCGGTCGATCTATTATAACGAATCATCGTCTTTAGCGTTCGATCAATCTACCCACCAATTCCGTACGTACACTGACCCATTTGCAAAATATAGAAACGATCCTTTTCAGTTTTTATTTTCTACGCAACGAAAAATTTCATTTTCAATTCCAACACGATTTCGGAGTTTCCAATTCGATTAAGAATTTTAAGCAACTGTTTTGTCACTGAATCTCCACTGATTCGATTTGTTCACTTCATCTCGCTTACTTTTTTCTGTTATTTTGGAGAATCAATACTTTAGGATGCTCGTTCGTCCAGAAAAACTACGATCTCTACCAGTAACCAATGACGTACAAACTGCTTTTAATTATAAAAATTATCGAAGAGATAAAATGTTTGAGCGATCATATAGAAATCTGTTCGTATCCCATTCTTCCTGTTGCAATTCATTTCATTACGAATAGTTCTAGCAATTAATTGACAATAAATGACACAGCAGCAAGATTTTTTTGTTTCCATTGATTTTATTAAGTTCAACCATTCCTCAGAATGAATCAACAATACTCGGTAAATATACACCGTGAACTATATTTCCGAGAAATCTCATAGAAATTAGAAAGAGCGCGATATTGATTGTTGCAATTGCAAAATTTTAAAAATTGTCAGACACTGTTCGTCATTATGGGAAAATGTTATAATCGAGTTTTCATTTTTTCTCGAGCGTTCTCTGTATTTTCAAGAAAAAGTTCTGCATAAGATTCTATAGTGAACGTATGCGAGGGCGAAATTAATAATCGAGAGAACAGATCAATGCGGCGCCTCTTTTGATCCAATGGGCTTGAGGTTTATCGCTGGGAATGTCCATGTTTAGAACAAAATTAGTGGAATGTCCGGTTGTACTGAGAGTTCCGGCACGTTTGATTGTTTTGTAAACAGGACAATCGTAAATTCCGCTTTTGGCAGTTTTGTGATTGACTTCCGGTAGCAGAAGTATCGGTGGCATTTCTAACGAACAGCAAAGTAAAGATCGAAAAACGAAAAAAACGGGGTCACGTTGTTATTTAATGAATGAGTCTATCGGAGTTAATTTATTATAGCTGATTATACCGGTGTATAGTTCTTTAGGATACGACTCAGCAAGGACATTTCCACCCCATCGACATCCCTCGAGATAAAGTCCATAAACGGTGCAACCGTCCTTTGCTCTCGATCTTGGTTTCTCACGGAGAACCTTAATTTCATTATCAAATGAATCATCAAAAGTATTTTTTTTTCTACCATGGGAAAAATAAGTTTAACAGAGAGTAATGAAAAATAATTTCATGGCAATTTAGCAATAGAAAGATCGTTTCGGACGTTTTCGTACTGAATAGTCAGACTCACGTGGAAGCTAAAATCTATCGTGTCTATAGACACGACGTGCTGTCTTGCAAAATTCTGCAATGTACCAGTGAGAAACGCTTGCGGAAAATAAAATCCCGATATCCAGAATGCAGACGGAATTCCTTCGTTCTGCCACTGGTTGATGAAACCAATCCTCTCGTTCAAATCCATCACCCAAGCCCCTGCATCAATCGAATTGTTGCAGGAGGAAGTTTTATTTGAATAAAAAATGCAAAAAATATTCTAGTATTTTTATTCGCTTTCGCCTGTTTCTTTTATTCTAGCTTCTCGATATCGTCGATTTTCCTTTTTACATACGTTTCCTATTTCTTTGAAAAAGTGGCACAATTTTTTTTCAACTTTTCCTCTTTAAGGTCCTTATCAATTTCTATCTTGTATCCCATCCCTCCAGAGTCTCTTTTGCCCTCAGCTCAATGTATGTTTTAATGAAAATATCAGAAAAGGAAATATCAGAGGAAATGTCCTCTGATATTAACCCTAGAACTACAAACCCGGGTAGATCTCTACTCCAGGTGAATTTCGAATTACGTTCCTACGTGCATTTTCCAGCATCTTTACGCATTTTAATCGATTTTCCACTAACTAATAAATATTGATGCACTTCACGCCGTGCAATAATAGGCTACTTAGGTCACACGTATCGTAATATACTATTAAAAATCTGCTCACACGTCGATTCGTGACTTTCCTAATTTTTAGCTATTCCCAGGATTCTCGTGTTCACTAAGGTGAGGCAACATATTGCACAGCAGTCAAAGAAACTTAAATAGGTCCGGACACGAATGAGCGACGTTGACGGAACACGCGGCTTAATGATTGATTCAGGAGATAAGAAATTAGTTGATTTTTGAGTTGCGTGAGACAGTAACTAACCGAGAGGTTTCAAGGACGCATAAGCTTTGTCCTGCCAGACTTTTGGGACTCTGTTGTTGAAAAGACTGGTAGCCATAGTTTCCAAATGATCGGACATCACGACCAGGCCCTTGAGGGCTTTCAGTAGATCGTTCAGAGTCTCAACTATTTCGCTCAATAAACCGTTGTATCGTTTTGCTTCTTGGTGCAAAACCGTGTTGAGTGATTCCTCGTAAAGGACCGGATATCTTTCAAATTATTCGTAAAAATAAAAACAATAAATGATATTGTCATAACGAATCGTTACAGCGACCACCCTCGGCGAGTGAGTTTAAAAATCACTCGAAAAATCTGGAGTTACGATATACTCACTGTTTTTGAATGGTCGTCAGATCGAAAGGCTCTGGTATGTTTTTGAGAATATCTCTGGCGAGTTGATTGGTCACCTGATCAACGCTCACCGAAGCACTACCGACC
This sequence comes from Hyposoter dolosus, assembly GCA_963921915.1. Classification (NCBI taxonomy): domain Eukaryota; kingdom Metazoa; phylum Arthropoda; class Insecta; order Hymenoptera; family Ichneumonidae; genus Hyposoter; species Hyposoter dolosus. The sequence continues at coordinate 11,408,235 of OY998130.1, read as the reverse complement.
TCTCTCGGTTGTAGAGCGAGCAAGGTGTCCAAACAAGCATAAGTTTCAGCTTGGGCACAGCTAATATCAGCATTTGCGTGAAGTCCGAACAAATTGGGATGATCGTTCAATGGTAACGATTTCATATAAGTTATGTAATCTTGAAACGTCGAAGTTTCCGGTAACTGGGACAAGGAACGAAGATTGTAAAATGGGTTTTTGACAATTAAAAATGATAATCAGTGGTGTTTTTTTTTTTTTTTTGAGGGATTCCTGAGAGTTACCTGATGATAAAAACCTTCAGAATCGAATGTATACGAGGCGCTGGTTACTTCGGCTTTGTAAAAATCTCGGAGAATCGTCAGAACAGTGCGACGATCCCAGTCGTCGGTTATTCTCCCACCGTAATTTATGTGTCCAGCCGTATAAATGAGTACCTTGATATTTGTTTAAGGTCGGTTTTGGAATTACCGTTCAGAATTTAATAAAATTTGGCACAGTAGCAAATCATGATAAGAGAAAGATCCAGTCAATTTTTCGAGAGGCTACAGAGAACTTGTATTTTGCAATGAAAACTCTGATTTCTCCTAATAATTGACAAGAATTCATTTTTTAATACAATGAAAACTGAGATTTCTCATAAAACTCAATGTTAAATGTATAAAACTACCAATGCGAATATCTTCTTTCTGGTTCTCTGTAGTCTCTTGAAAATTTAAATGGATCCTTTTCCAATCATAATTTACTAATATGCCAAATTTTATTAAATTCTGAACACTAATTCTAAAACTGACAGTACTACTTTAAATTTTACAAAAGAGCAATTTAATTCAATTTGCGAATTCAGCTCAATCGATTTTCCTACTCGGTCAAAATTCCAGTGAGTTCCCTACTTTTTTTCGGGTCCCGACTCTTATTTGTAATTTGTAAAACGAACTGACGGAAGAGTGATGGGTGGCGCTGTGGGCGGCATAAAAGTGAAAAGGTTTGCTGGAGTAATCAGTCATGGAATGTTTTCTTGATCCAGAAAAGCTTAGGGGGTTGAGGGTGTACGAATTAGGGTAAGAAGCGTGCTATACAGTAAAAAGAAAGTTTGAGGCTCATGACATAAGATGAAGCCAACACTTTAGTTTTATTTATCATCATGTTATCACGTAATTGGGATTCGAATGTATATGTGAAGAAATAAAAGGGAATAGGAAACCGAAAGAAATGCGTAAAAGGAGCCAGCGGTTACGAGTGACTCGACGAGATGTTCGAGCCACACGAACGCGTTTGATAAATTGTGTCAATTTTATTGGGTCATAATAATCGTGGACCAAGTAAAAATGTCTCTGAAGTCTATGAGTGCTCCGATGCTGGTATAACTCGATTGATTGATATTTGTTTTGCTGTCGTTGCTTTATCGAGCCGAATAAATTGGACCGAATTGTACGTTTTTCCGAAATACGTTTGTCTGTCAAAATTCTTATGGACCAACGGAAGGAAAATTGGAAAAAATACCTTGAACGGAGTCGTTGCGTATTCCGAAAGGAACATTTGAAGCTGAGAGATGCATATTGTCAAATCGCCCTCGGTAAAATCGTATGGTATATTGAAACCCAACGGTCCAAATTTTCTTCTCTCGAGCAGCGCGGCATGAAACATGCACAGCGAAAATAATAAAAACTTGAATGTTCCTACTTTGGGGTTCTCTGACTGCAGAAACTCTTGCATCTCGACGACTTGAGTCAAATAAGCTCGCAGCATGTTGGCCTAAGTTGCATATCAATTTTTAATTGTTTTTATTCCATTGGCTTAATGATAATATTTCATTTTTCATGGCTTCATGAAAATAAATATTGAAAGAGATCGTAATTATATGTTGAAGTTTGCATCGTGGGAATTGCGACGGAATTCATTATTTCATCATATTTTTTGAAAGCAGAGCCAAAAATAAAACTGCAGTATTTGTCTACGACAATTTTTGCAAATCAAAAACAGAATGGCAACGAAAATTTGAGACAATTTCGAAAATAAAAAAAAAAATAAAAAAAATTCCAAAACACGAGTTTGCTTATGAGATTTATGACGAAACGGATACGAAATTGGTCGTATTAAAAAAATACTACAAGTTAGTCTTACTTTAACGCCACGTGGTGGTTCGACAGTCATTTTGCATCCGTTTTGAAGAATACTAGCCGGAAAATCAGGTGACGGTGTTGACGTAAGCCAAAGACGAAATTCTCGATGTACAGAATCGGGTGGAAGCGTTTCGACGAGAAGTTCAAGTTTTGGCATCCAGCTCGGTGCTAAGTGACAATTCTTAAACAAAAATCAGAAGAAACTTGATATACGTTTGTTATGGTCAAAAAATACCATTAATGGGAACATCCGCGTAAAAAAAAAATACGATGGCTGCGTCTTGTTGTTGTTATTCAATATCCAAACAGTTCTGCATTCACCTTGAACAAACGTCCCCATCGATCGGACTATAACAAGACGTCATTTCTGTTACCCTAATCTACCTCCAACTTTCTATCATATTAATAACATAACGTTAGACGATTCTAATGTGTCGAGAAACCGGAGATCTCTAGTAATCAGACCCTTGTCATTATATCTTGTGAATCAAGCTTGTCGTTCTCAGATAAGGGCTAACGTGTACCGAAAGGGTCCTGAACCGAGTATAATGGACCGAGAAAGTGACAGATGAGAATTTACGGTACGTGCTCTGCGATAAGCCATTGCGATCGAGCTTCGTGTTGTTAAAAATCGAAGGAATAAATGAAAAAAGTGGGTTGCGATAAAAAAACGTAAAATCAAAGAACCAGCTATTTTTTATATTCGATGAAGTCAATTTCTAAATTCCGACTCTTCAGGGAACGAAGTATCACGGAGAATGGAGCGTGTGTCAAAGAGAAGGAGAAGAGTGCCGAATGAGCAAAAGTGCAAATACATATTCCAACTGTCGAAGCGAAGAATGACGAAGTTGATACATGAAAATTGGGCCGAGTTGTCGCGAGGGAACGGGACAGACGGGACAGTCGAGCGAATCTTGAAAAAAGCTTTCTACATAAATCACGAAAATTTACACTATCATTTTCAGCTCAAGCAAAAATGAACGTGCGACACAATGACGATTTCATTCTGGGCGGGCTATACATTTTTTTCCATCAAAGTATTAAAAGACTAATGTGAAGTTCGAGCGACGATAAAAGAGGAGAAAAAGTAAAAGCACAGCGACCTGAAGGGAGTAAAAAAGCACGTGACGATGTAGTCGCGAGGAAAATTTTTCAAACGTTTGTTGAGAAAGTTTTCCTTTCACAGAAGACTCATTTGTCAAGCACCCCGTGAACCACGAATAAGTTGGACAAAAATCTCACTCCGTAAACCCGTCGGTGTCTATTTTTCTTTCTCTCTCTCTCTCTCCCTCGTTCTCTCTGTCATCCACTCTTTTTCTTTATTTATCTGACAGTTTTGTGCTCTCTAGTCAGCAGAAGATTATGAAAATATTTCAATTTATTCGCACCTGGAAAAACACCCAATTGCCAGCTTCCATGGAGCTCTTCATCATGAGCTCTGCCCGCGGGCCTTGGCCCTGTCCAAGTGAGATCGTGTATAATTTTTTCGCCATTTTCAGCTTCTCCGCAAACTTGTAAAGTTCCGCAGCAGGATCTGTGCCAATTGATAATACAAAGACAAGCGGCGTGGTCGGCGATGATTCTTTGTAAATAGCTGCGAGATCGGTCGTTTGTGGTTCCACAAACTGTGGCCCGAGATATCGCGCCAGATACAGTTGCATAGCGTTTGTAACTTTGTCCGGACGGAGGCACTTCAATACAATAATCCGTTGAAAGTCGTTGAATCTCTTGTCAAAGGGCTCTGGATATTGTTCTCTGTTCACGATATTTTCACGCACATTTAATATTAATTAATTATTTTTACTATAATACATCGATGTAATTAAAAATTTCATATTCATAACAAGCAGGAATTTTACGTTTCTGGCTGCAGAGAATCAAATATTCGTTTGAATTCACTGAGCTTCCTCGCAAATGCTTGAACAAATCCAGTGAATTTATCAAGGGTTTCCAGAGCTTGAATCTCTCGCCAACATTTCGGAGAAATCCATGTGTAAGCCGGATTTGATAGATTCTTCATGGAAAATGTTCAATTACATAATTATTTCTCGGAATAACGAGCACAAAGAACAGTGTGCTCCATGGTATTATCGTGCAGCATATTTATGGGATGATCCCGGTCATGGGTGACTGAAGTAAATGTTAAGGATGTTGAGTCCCAAACCACAAATGATAGCTCGTTGTTGAACAATTAATATTAATAAATCAAATGTCGTGAAATTTAGTTTTATGGAAACTGGTACAACTTTGCGATAAATTTTTTTTTTTGACCTCTCAGTTTTTTAATATCGACAATATACTGAAAGGAAACGGAAATAAAACAAAGTATATTTCTCAATATTTTTTGTATTTGTTTAAAAAATTGTTTGTAACAAAATGTTAATTTTTTAACAACGAGCTTCCTAATCATCGTGAAATTTTTACACGACCTCTTAAATACTTCATACAAAAACATACTAAATTTTCAGAATTTTCTTATCATTTTTTATTTCAACCCTTAAGGTGATTAAAGTAATGATGATGGAATTCTTAAAATTTGGTATGTTGTTACATGAAGTATTCAGGAGGTCGTGTACAAATTTCACGACGATTAAGAAGCTATTTATCGAACAATAAACATTAAAAAGTTTCATAGGTACTCAACATCCTTAAGAATTCGTTAAACGAATATTGCAATATTTTGGTTGTTTGGACGAAGCTCTCAGCTTGAATCCCTTTTTCATTGGACTAAAGTATCCCAGGAGCTTTTTGGTTAGTCGTCTTGATCATTGTTGCGATAAATATAGATAGTGCGAGGAACGTCAAGGGAGCCTCCCCGTACACGTTACACCTACACGTTACACGTGTTTCAACGACCCAGCAAGTCCAATCCTCGAAGGGCAATCTCATAAATATGTTACCATGGAATGATGGTTTTATTGGTTTCACCTCGAAATAAGTGATTTACCTGGGTGGGAATGGATCCCGAGAGTAAGAATCGCCATTCGGATGAATCTATAAGACCCGCATCGATTCGTATCCGGGCACAAACGAGAAAAGCAAAGTGTAACTTGTGTCTCTCGAAGAGACTCCGGCATACGTTCGAAAAGAGGGAGAAGGTAAAATGCTCGTTCACTCTTTGCACTCGTTTCGTTATGTCAGCTGTTCATCATATTGAAAAGAAAGGAAATGATTTTTTCTTTCACGCACAGATTGTCAAAGTGTCTGTTGTGAAAACTCACGAGTCTTCTCGGATCCGAGAATGCTCGAAACGAAAATGTTGATGAACCACTCAAGAGAATACTGATACATCGTTTCGATCATTTGCAAGTCGGAGAGGCAAAAAAATAAAATCTGAGCTCTGTTGGCGACGGGAATATACAGGGATCGTGTAACATCGATATCCGCTTGAGTTGTTTCTGCCGATGAAACTTTCACCTTTGAAAATGCAATATTCTTTGTAATTGACAGTGTTCGAAAAATTCAATCTGATCGTTTGAAATCGTGTTTAGCGTCCGACACTTGGAAATACCGATTGGAATATAATCAAACGTGATGAAAAACGAACTTTCATTGTTCTCTCATAAAGTAATCACATGAAGTGATTACTTTATGTTCCGAGAAAGACATTAGGGAAATACTGAGGTGGAACTTTTTATTCTCGCAAACTCAACGATGAAACCGAGAACAATGAAAGTTCGTTTTTCATTAATTAAAAGAAATTAATTAAATTAATTAATAGTATATTACGCCACTAGGGAGGGAAGTAGGCCATTTCAAACCGCGTGCAAAATGCCACCCTCGCCTTCGGCTCGGGTGGCATTTTGCACGCGGTTTGAGATGGCCTTTTTCCCTCCCGTGTTGCGTATACGATTTTTCACCACACCTGTAACGGAAAGTTCGAAACATTGCTAGAAAATGATTTAAAAAATTACCTCGATTGCGAGGTTAAAAGTCATTTTCTGCCGTTTGCATTTGTTTTCATTCTATAGACATTTGCCAGCTACATATATATGTATGATTCTGATGATAATGTTATAGAACACGTGAGATAAACCCGCCCCGACTGCGTGGTGGACGACGGGCCAGCGAAGGGGGGGGGGAATGCCCGCCCGACATTTGCAAAACCGAGGCGAAGCCGAGGTTTTGCTGGTCGGGGCGGGCATTCAGAAAATTACGAAAAAATAAAAAATCGCACATCAGTAATACGATATTATTGATATTAATATCAAGTCTATTTATATTAATACTCAGATTTATGTTCAACGATTCTTTGAGCATACTGAATTATGAAAATCATGGCTATTTTCCGTATCGTGGGACTCAAGAGACGAACGTTTTATTGTCCGGTCCAAATATTGAATAATAATTATGAGCTCTGGTGAAGAAAAAACAGAATTTCGTTGCTTTCCAACGATACAAACTTCAACATCATTAATTTATGACAATGAAGTTCGCAACTTTGGGATCCAACGAAAAATTCTTTTTCAATTCATTATTCGTCCAATTTCAAGAACCATGACAATTTTTGTTCCGATTTTGTGTTTGCATAAAAAAAAATCGTTTTCTCGTCCTGACCAAATATTGAATGAAAATCTTGAGCTCTGCTTAAAAAAAAATAGAACTTCGTTGCATTCTAACCATGCAAACTTCAATATCGCGATTTTATGACATTGAAGTTCGCAACTTTGAGGCCCATGACAAAAAGTACGGTTTTCTATTAATTGTTTGTTCAATTTCCAAAACCATGACAGTTTTCGTACCGATTTAGTCTTTGGATCCTCAAAAATAAAGATCGTTTCATTGTCGGGAGGAAATATTGAATGAGAATCTTGAGACCTGCTGAAAAAAAACAAAAATCTGGAATTTCGTTGCATTCCAACGATGCAAACTTCAACATCGTCAACCGCGTTTCTCTCAATTTCGGTGACAGCAGCTGTCATGAGACAATCAAATGTCATCAAACAGTCGTTGCTAAGGCATTGCAGAAGGTGAGATTGCAGTTGTAGTGCGCATGCGTCAACAAATTCAGAGGGCCGAAAAGTGCCACTTTCCTCCCGGAAAACAGGGCAAAAAAGCGAACTTTCCGTGGAGGTGTGGTGAAAAAGAATTTTCATTAATTTTGTGTAGAACGCTTCAAGTTTCGTAATATACGTTATACGTAATTGAGTAGTTTGGTATTTTATTTTAATGCACGTTTCACCTTTATTTCCTCGCTTTTAACTTTTGAAGCTTCGAGCGTAAGCATCAAATCAATATCATCAACCGCCGACCCTTCGGACGATGATAGTTTCTGTAATATTCGATCCTCGATATCTTTCAGATCTTTTTTCATTTCGGCGTTCGATATTATGAGGGCGCTTCGAGTCTCCTCGAGGTCTGACCGTTCTTGCAAAACAACCAGAGATAACATCTGATCGAGGAGTCCACTGGAAGCAATGAATAAAGTCTCATTTCTATAGTTTTCTTTATTTGTTTCAAATGCAGTTTTTTTAGTTAACAAAAATGATTTTTTTTTTGACGTTTCAATTAAAACGACATTTCAAAAAAAACTATAGCTCACGAATAAGGCTCGAGACGTTGCTTACCTTCCTGTGAGCGTGAAGTTAACGAGCAAAACTTTGACAGTAACCTCAGGGTTGTAGTGAGGATTCGAGAGTTTCGTCGTGATGAATAGTCGGAAATCTTCATTATAAGGAGTTACGTTCTCACCAATTTTGACGCTTAGTTGACCAGCATGCTTGAAAAGAGATCGCAAAAGCACTCCGTCGAGGGACGGCTCGAGATCGAGCCCGATGTTTTCGATCAAACATGGCTTTCCGAATCTCACGCAGTTCTCAACTACGCGCAATATATCTTTATCGCTTATTTTTGCTATCGATAATCCACTTGTTTTGCCCTATAGAAAAAGCGTGTCAAAATTTTTTACGGTAGTGTAAAGAAGTGATTAGTTGGATCTCGCGATTGCGCGAAATTCCGTAATTACGACTGTTGGTCTTAGGACTGGGTATGGAACAGTAGGTAACAGCAAAAGTCAATATTTCTCATCGAACCCGCATCATTCGTTTGATCGGCGGGTTACAGTTTGAGTTCGCTTTGACCATTTGCTCGCCAGGGCAAATTCCAATCCAATTCTAATCGTTCCAATCAGCCGAATGGTGTCGAGAAATTTCGCTTTGAAAAATCGAGGTTTTGGGTAACTCATCGTTGCATGCCCTTGATCGCAAAGTAATTCGCGGATTTCAATGATTCTACTTTTAAGTTCGAACCAGTGAATTTCGTAACGAACTACTGGGGAGATTTCTTTTCATATTCGTTGGCTACACGAACAAGAGGATTTGATTTTAAAAACTTTGAGTTTCGTGTGATATCTCTTTGACTGTAGGGCGTGAAAAATCTTTTTATGGCTCTCTATAAAATGGGGGAGAAAGTTGTTAAGCGAAAACATTTTATGGAAATAAAATGGGAATGATATCCAGGATGTGTTTGTCATGTGAATGAAATGTGCGTGAAAAGTCACGAATTTTTTTTACCGACTTTATTGGTAGAGCTTTGTCTGGATTTGTTTTTTATGCTAACGCCCAAATAAAATGCACGTACCATATTTTTAATCCACTTATTGGCCTGTCCCTGAGGATCGATAAATAAAGGCCACCTGGCAGAATTTTTGACAAGCACGGCATTTTCCACGGAGAGAGAGTCTCGTGGTAACCCATCAATTTGCCACTTGCGGATCTCAACAGGATCACCGAGTACAGAGACAGGATTACAACCTAGTGTATGTGGCACTCCGGTACCGAGAATCACGTGCCACGAAGTCAAAAGGCTCTGGCGATACGTGTCAGTGAAGGGAGTCAGATAGGCTATCGCCCCTTGAAAATAAAGCGAATATATTTCGTATGAATATAAAATCGAATGCGATGAAAAACAAAATCGTCATTTCAACACCAATTTTTAAATAAATGACAACGATATTCCATTTCTACAGAGAAATACGTCGTTTTGCTCTGAAATTCGCGAACGACCTGTCACTTCGTTTGACTCAAATTTCATATTTTTTTACAAATAGTTTTTTATTACTCTGGAAATTTCAATGACTTGTTCTATTTTTGTTGCTTTTTGCAAAGTGAACAAGCTGCACGTGTGTGAGAAATTTCACGTAAATCTAGATATTTAAAAATCCAATTACTCAATAAATATTTGATCAGTTCTCGGCTTCCGTATATGTTTCTTCAAATTTTTCCAGCAAATGGCTATCGCTATTGATTTATACGAAAGTAGCACCCCGGGCATTGCTCCATCCCTTTCGGTTCCAAGTATCAACTCCGAATTTTGAAATTAAAAACAAATAGCGCACAGCTATTGGGCGTATTGAGTTTGTGACAATTTTTTATTCCAATATTCATATAGCAGGTCGGGACAAAAATGATTATTTCCGTAGTACTTCAAAATGAACAGATAACGACTGTTTTGTTTTTTGTTTGCATTAATAGAAATCTCCATCTTTTTGCCCTGTGCGAAGTCTCGAATAAAAAATGCAGAACATCAGGTTCAAAATTTCATCGTGCGGTAGCACCACTCACTCGTTACCAACGAATTGAATCCAAAGTTAGTGACAAACGGTATTCCAAAGAGTTTATGAATTTGAATCGAAAAATATCAGAGACCAAACACAGTCCAAAAGAGTTCGGGAAATGGAAAAATAAATGGGAAAGTAATCGAACGAAACGAAACAGGAAAATCGCCTAATTTGGAGAAACTGAGCCAGTAGAAAATACTCCCTGCGGTATATGACGAAACGATTGGAAACGCCTTGGCAAAAACCCGCCCTTACGAAACCAAAGTGATCGAGGAAGTGATCCAGAAAATGGGAAAGTAATTGTTTTGACATTTTGTGAAATGTTTGCAGGATAAAGAAAAAAGTTTAAACTTATATTTGATCTTACCAGAAGAAATGAGTATATCACCAATGACATTTTTCAGCGAGACTTTCATTTCATTGACCGCAATGGTCCATCTTTTTTGTTCCTCTGCGAGACCCGCTATGAGCCTCACAGCTCTTCCCATTCTTTCCTCGCAAACTTGTTTCTGTTTCTCGAGTTCGACTCTGTTGCTCTCTCCAGCGCGAAGGAGTGATTCTAGTTTTTCTATACCTTCCTCGACTTCTCTCAAACGTTCCATAGCAATGGCCAAAGTTTTTTCTGTTTCCTCGAGAGCTTTTCCTGCTTCTCTGAGTGCAATCATTTTGGGCTCGACTTTCAGATTCACGAAATAATAATTGTACATGGCGTGAACCCACAAACAGAGTGAGTGACAAGCTCTTGAGACTTGTATCACCTTTCAAAGGAAATTAAATAAATTCCATCAATTTTTGAGATTATATGACTTTTGTTATTAATCAATGTTTTGATTTTGTTTTGTACTTTGCGTTCTCACTTTTGTTGGATGAAAAGCCGGATCTTCGACGTAGACTTTTAGTTTATTAATCATTTCTTCAGTAATCGTTTTTTTGTCAAAGTTTTCAAGCTCGTTCAAGAAATGCGAGGGATCAGCGAGCATCTGAGTTCCTGGTGTCCAATAGTCGAGAACTTTCTCACCGGGAGCTTTACCCGCGACCTACGAATAAGAATATATGTAAAAATCATCGATTTTCACTTTGTCGGATTCGAAGGGGAAAAATCCATTTTTGTCAGCCACGAATATGTGGTCGGGGAGAATATGAACAGGAAAAAAGCACTTCCTCAAACGTACAGAACGATTTTGATAAAAACGAAATTTCAATATCGATTTTAAACTTTATTCGAACGAATTAACTGCTTGTCGCTTTGCAGTTAAATGTTTGATTTACTTTCAAGGGCTTGACATCCTTCACGATGCACATTGCTTCGATGACCAAAGTGACACCAACGGGCGGTCTTTTCATGGCTTTCACTTCTGTCAAATCATTTTTGTTCAATGATTTCAAACTCGCTTCTGCAGCATCCAGCATCGGTTTTGCTTCACCTGTGTGCATTTCGAAATCCTCAAATTCTACAAATATTTACATGAATCCGCAGGGTCGCGGTTTTTCTAATTCCCGCCTAAGAATAACTTTCTCAACCACGTATTACAACTTCGTAATATTCTATCGAATGTTCCCATTCAGGAAATCATGAATTTTCCATAATTAAGCTTGCGTCATTTTCTCAGTTATTTTCTTTTTCTAAATATATTTGTACAAAGAATGCTCCATAAGGTCAAAGGAAAATATCTCACGAGACAAACAAAGTCAATTACGTACTTAAATCGGCTTCGGCCTCGTCCTTAATAGCTTGATTTTCACGTTTGAGCTTCGCAGCTTCGTTTTCCTGAAGGACGGCTTGCGCCTTTGTTTTTTCAGCTTCGATCTGCGTGGAAGATACGAATATATATATTTATATTTTCCCGTTTTATCACAGATACGAATAAACAATTGGGATTTTGGTGTAAAGAGAAAATAGAAGATTACGGGATAACTTACAGTGTCTTTTCTGATACGATCTATCATTTGCGCAGTGGCAATAGCCGCTTTTTCCAAATCTGGCTTCATATTTTTTAAAACGATCTGCATATCTTTTACTTCCAATTCTGTTTCAACAAGTTTATTCAATCCTGCGGAACGAATAGTCAGTGGAGTACACAATGAGAAAAAACTTATAACTTTTATAGAGATTTCTGGAAAAAATTACCGTGCTTTCTAATAAAAGTGATGAGAACTGTCAGCACGGTAAAATTTGTGGTGCTGCATCAGAAAAATTCGTTGTCACATTTTTAATTTTGTCCTGCCAAATAATTTTTTTCGTAACCAAGATAGTAATTTTTTTTTTTCATAAAAACCCATCATTTTTGTAAGTTGCATCTATAAATACTTCATTACGTGTCTTTTACATCACGATCAAGCAACAGCACGGTAATTTTTAACAGATTTTTCTCTCTGTGTATGTTAATAATAAGAAAAATCAACGTTTTGGTAAAAATCGTTCGACTGTCTAACATTTAATTGCATTCGCACTAATTTGTCAACAAGTCAACGAGCATATACAGATGGAGAAGTTATCGAGTTCGGTTCTTAATTATTCGGAGTGTATTCCATATAATGAGAGGAATATTTTCATCCTTTGTGATGATGTATTTCGATGTGTGTATCTTCGCTCAGGAATATTCGACGTGTACTGTTTGCTTGATAATTCAATGCTAGTTAAACGAAAGTCGTATGAAATGTATTTAACGAGGCTCATTATACGCTCCGAAAGATGATGAAAATCTTTGTTAATTAATTGGGCCAATGAACGCAACGACCAAACGTTTTGCACGGGCTGGGTCTGACAACCGTAATCACAATGCGTATAAAGTCAACGAGAGGGAGATTCAAAGAGGAAGAGCGAGAAAGAGAGAGAGAGAGAGAGAGAAGGGGAGAAGGAGAAAAAAAGAATCGATATTCGATGGACCAATTAGTAATTAGTGAAAAATAACCCTGGCCTTGAATCCGCCTAAACGCGTCTTTGAGAAAAATCAGTCTCCCGAGCGATCTTAATTGAAAGTCCGTACAAAGTGTAACACCCGGGTCTTCCTTTTGGATCCTGATATCTTTAGAACTGGTATGCTGATGGCATGTAAGCATAAACAACTCGAAGCTAGCGTTGGAAGATGGAAAAATCTGCATTGCAAAAGTAGAGGTTCTGCTCTAAAGGAAAAGTTGTTCATTCGGTTATGAAATAATTCATCGGTCCACAATGAAATATGCCGCTGCATAATATTCTGAAATTATATGCAATATTTAACAATTATTACGCACAGCAATATTTAGGCATTGTTGTGTTCTTAAGATAGTACTGTCGGTTTTTTAATTACCGTTTAGAATTTAATAAAATTTAGTACATAGTAGATTATGATTAAAAAAAGATCTGGTCAAATTTTCAAGAGACTGCAGAGAACCAGAAAAAAGATATTCACATTGGTTGTTTCATACATTTAACATTGAGTTTTATGATAAATCTCAGATTTAATTGCATTTTACCATGAATTCTTATCAATTCTTAGGAGAAATCACAGTTTTCATTGTAAAATACAATGAAATGTATGAAATCGATGTTAAATTCATGAAATTACTAATGCACATATATTTTCTCTGGTTCTCTTTACAGCCTCTTGAAAATTTGTCTGGATCTGTTTCTTGTCGTAATCTACTACTTTACCAAATTTTATTAAATTGTGAAAGATAATTCTAAAACCGACAGTAGTGCCTCAATAAAGAAAAGATGAAATGTGCGTCATGCAACATCGGATTGAAATCTCTATGGATTCGGTATTCGGTCATCCCTGGAACGTTTCCTCGGGCAAAGCCTATGAGAAATAGTTAAAAGTTTGTAAGACCATCCATGCGTCGCTCAAGAGCGTACGTGGAAGCATTATTGCGTCTACGATTCTCCAGAGTCTCCTTGTAACAAATGAAGATCCCCGTAAAGAGGCTGCGAGAAAAAGCGACCCCACTGCGCCTGATTAATGCCGAAGCAAGGACGCCATTGAGCTAGACGTTATTTAATTCGATTATGTGGTTGGGAATCGTCGCGACGAAACGAGTCTCCTTACGAACCGTTTCTTAATACATAAGCTCGTAAAAAAAACCCTCATGTGTGTACGAATAAAATCAGTTAAGAATAAATGCGCTTATAACTATAGGAGCATTCACAATGTCTCGGTATGTTGGCCTCGACTCAATCAAACTTTTTTTATTTAATTTATCTAAATATTACTAAGGTACCACGCTGTAAATTTTCAAAAGATAGAAACTAGACGACGATCCGTAAAACAAAATCAATAAAAAAATTATGCTGTGGCACGTCTCGATGCTCCCCATGAAACTTTTTCATGCTCCCAGTGCGTGTCGATGGATTTTTACTGCTGCTTTGAACGATGTAATTTCGTTAAATAAATATTGAAACATTTTAACCTAAAATCATAACAGAAAAAAATTCTTGCTGAATTTGATGGCATTTAGAAGGATTATTCGAGAGTTATTGTTCGACGGATCACCATTACGATTTTTCATGGAATGATATGGAAGATTACAGCTCCGTCATGGCTTCAATAAATCCATTTCTCCGGAAGCTATAAATCGTTCTGATGAATTTTGAATTCTAGGTACAGACAGAATTGACTGAATATTTGAGAATTATTTGTACAATCATCGGAATCCTCAAAACAATACGAAACCTGTAACGTAGTCCGATGACATCCACGCACGGGCGATCGGAATTATATTACTTTTTATGCAAGGAGAAATATTATTACCTTGCGCTCTTAGAAAAGCAGGTTTTCGAAAAGCTCCTTCAACTAATTTGTAAACCACTACCTTCGTTAGGGCATTGGAAATGTATATTAAAAAATGTAAAAAAATATTTCTCGCTTACCCGTTGATAGACGAGTGATTGCCAACGATAATTCCTCCTTCTGCTTAGCCAGGAGGTTTCCATAACTCGATAACAATTCAAGGTAGGATGTCGGAGTGACGTAGTTGTGTCGGTTCAAAGCCTAAAGAAGGTCGTGCGTATTCTTGATTATTGAGTTCTTTTGAAAGCGAAAAAAATATCTGTCTGATTCACTTGATTGTCACGATTTATTTGATTGGTCAACAGATAATTATACCGATGGGAATTCAAACAGTTTCCAAATACATTACGCAATGGGATATACCGGGCATTAAGGGATCCAGGCAAAATGCCTCGGGAAACATAACAAAAAAATAAAAGGGAAGAATTTTTGTGATTGCGAGGATGTTTCTGTCTCGCGAAACTCAAAATCCCTGGGATTTATTCAACACATCCTCGAGATATTATAATCCAGGCATAAATAACGATGCCGAGGCACAAACACTTATGTTCTTTATAACGACCAAATGTAAAATATATTTTCTTTTTCACATAAAACTCTTTCGCGATGACGTATTTCGTACAAACGTTTTCAAGCTAGGATCACTTTTTCCGATGGGAGGAATCCCATTAATTTTCATGGATATTGTTGCTGTAATCATCGCGTGACATGCTGCGATAAAAACTCAATCATCTCCACGCAATGAATAAAAAATCACATAAAATCGCGTGCTCATACCACAAAATTTTACTTTCAAGAGATTCTCTCACTGTGACTTAATTTTTGATGCCACTGCACTTTCTGTACATCCCTCTTTAAGCTGGTAGTTTTACCAGGTCACGATCGAGAGTCGACTCTTTAGTAAATTTTCGATATCTTCGACTTAACTTGCGGAATAATCTAATAAGTTGGTGTTACAACTTGCAGAAATTTAAAGGGTAATAAATTTGAACTCTGAACGATAACCACTTTCCCCGCAAACATAATACTTTCTATCGCTCTGTCCTCGAAACTAAAGCAACAAACTTTTCGATTTGTATGAACAAACTTCATCGTACGTTTCTCTGTAGTTGGAAAGAAATATAAACAAATATGTGGCAAAGTTTCGGAGTTATCCCTTCAAACGTCAATTTTTGGACTAATTCCCATAGGAATTCCCAGAAGAACTGTGCAATCTTTTATTGTTAATGTCCCGATACTATCCAAAATGCAGTAAATCTCTTCGACATTTTGCAAGAATGGCTCCTAAAAATGTTTCATAACTTGTGGAAAAACGCTCTAACTAAACTACTACCTTAAGAGTAAAAAATTGATTATTACGATTATTCGTAGAGGAAACGTTTCAATGTCGTGAGAATAATTTTCGAAGATTTCATCAACAAAAAAAAGTCTTTCTTTTTTACTCTAGATTTTCGCGCTAATTTTTTTTTCATACCATGGCATCAATCATTTCTCCCATAATGTTGAACCGATGTTTGTTGATGAAACTGTTAAACACACGAGTAAAAGTAATGGAAAATCGTGAAGAACTTACTGCGAGAAATTTTTCGCTCATTTTAACGACGCTCGTGTGCATATATTGACAAGTTATCACAATCGATTTGAAGACGTCTCCAACTATCGTTGGGTCTTCGATTTCTGACAAAAATTGCGTCGCTACGCTCTGCAATGTTTTATGGAAATAATTACATCATTGTTATCTCCCAATTCTCAAAATTGTCCTTAAGAGGATGGATCAGTCACTGAACCTCACCTCGAATTTTCGGAATTAAAATTCTTCGATGTCGTTCGACTAATCAAAACAAGGCTCTGTCAGTGTTCTCAGGACGATATGGCAAAAATCCGCTGACAGGGGCTTTTTTTAATTGGTGAAACCTTGTCGAAAATAT
Organism: Hyposoter dolosus; assembly: GCA_963921915.1. Lineage (NCBI taxonomy): Eukaryota > Metazoa > Arthropoda > Insecta > Hymenoptera > Ichneumonidae > Hyposoter > Hyposoter dolosus. Next base: position 11,391,878 of record OY998130.1, on the reverse strand, counting down.
ATACAATTTTGAAAATTGCAGCTATCTCTCTCGCACTCACAGTGGCGAGATAGCGACTGATCCCTCACCTTAAATCGGCTTATCTCATTTGTAATATAAAGAATGCAATTACTTGGAGCGCATTATCTGGCCATGGACTGAACCAATCGATTGTGCAGCAATTTACCAGAGCGGGGAATTGTCTGATCCGAGCTCGAAACACTTCGCCTATGGGGCTGTGCAACAAAAAGAAATTACAGCAAAAGTTCAATCACGCGAAAGGTGATGGGAATTTTTTTCGATTAAGGTCTCAATAGAAATGAGGTGGAAAAAAGAAAGTCTGAATTTTTTTATAGAACCACAGAGACCCGTGTAGTCACATGGATAAAACGAAAAATTATATAAAAACGTAATGACCTCATGGTTATGACGGTATGCAGGTTATTCCGAACAAATCTTTGATAAGCAGCAAATAAGTTGCTACGATTAATGGCCAGTCCAGCTTCTTGAACCGAAGCTCTCATTAGTTGATATATTTTTTCGAGTTCGTCGATTTGGTAGATATTTGGCACGTCGCCGCTGTTGAGAATATTGTTCAAATCCTCGAGGAATGAATCGTTTTTGATCTGGGATATGAAATCGAAATGAGAAAAAAGTCAATATTGTGAGAAAAAGGAAAAGAACGAAGCAGACAATAAGATTTATGAGATTCAAGCTTTCGAGCATGATGAAAAGAGGGTGAAAATTAAAATGCTCTCGAGAAAGTATTTCTCAAACGATTTGTCATCGAACGAGTGAATACTTGAGAATGACGAGGACCGAAGAATCAAATGCAGCATCAAACACTCAATGTTGTTCGGTACACTGCAGTCAATTGTACTTACAAAAAAAAACACTCCAATAGAATTTTCTTTAAAGAGGTGGGCTACACACAACAATGTTGTCATGTTATAAGCATAGGAAAATTCGAAATGATTAGAATTTAATGAAATTTTGTGAGTATATTCTTAGGTACTAAATCTGAATATATACAAATTTTTAAAGATTTTTCTTGTACATAGTTTTCGAGTAATTGAACACTAGAGTTTACATGCATAAGCATAGGATTCAGATATATATAGGTATATCTTTTGCATATTTTCAACGCGAATTATTCGACAACTAAGTAGACGAAAAATTTTTTAAAAAATTGTGTCATCGTATTTGATGCTAAAGAATATTATCACGAAATTTTTTAAAATTCTTATCGTATTGTCGTATGTAGCCAACCTTCTCAAAGGCATAGGAAAATTCGAAATGATTAGAATTTAATAAAATTTTGTGAGTATATTCTTAGGTATTAAATATGAATATATACAAATTTTTTAAGATTTTTCTTCTACATAGTTTTCGAGTAATTGAACACTAGAGTTTAGCTGCATAAGCACAGGATTCAGATATATATAGGTATATCTTTTGCATATTCTAAACTCCAATTATTCGAAAACTAAGTAGACGAAAAATTTGAAAAAAATTGTGTCATCGTATTTGATCATAAAGAATGATTATCACCAAATTTTTAAAAATTCTTATCATATTGTCGTATGTAGCCAACCTCCTTAAGATTTTTTGTAGTTCAGAGTGACAATAACTAGGTACCTGCGTGTCAGAGAATAGGAATACGATTTGCTGATTTTGTAAGCCTGCTCGAAGCATAATATTCTTGATATCATCGCGCCAGTCGTGATTGGAATAAGCTTTGCTCAGCTCAATTTGAAAGCAAAAGTATTCTTCCATGTGCGATGCAAGTTTCGTTAAGCTGCGACGTCCTGAAAATTTTTTCAACAGAAAATAAAATTTGCGCCGAATAATTTAGAGGCGACTGACTTTCCTGCGACTTGAACGTTCTCGTTGTAAACATTTTTTTTTTTGTACAATTAAATCAAAATTTATTTCATGTTTGAAATTATTGAAAAGAATGAATATTTTTGAATTATCTGTTTGATAGAGCGACGAGTGACACTTGATCTGGTTAGCGTAATGCGTATTTGAATGTGTGAAGTAGTTTCGATTAATTACCAGAGCCTCCCATTCCCAGTAGAAGAGCATTGCCACGGGGTTGACGTAAAATCCTCGCGATTCGACAAATGTGACTTATGGCATCCTCGAATAGGACTAATTTCATAGGTGACGTTGTTGAGTTGTTATAATCTTCGAGATACTCGATTAAAGTTAATTCCATCTGCATTTATTTGTGAAAAAAACAATCGATAACTGTTTTTCTCCGATTCATTTATTCATCGGATTCGAATATGATTTTCGAAGAAATCAAAAATCGAATGCGATTATTCTTTTGGTTGGTTGCTGTTTATCCGAATTTTTATCAGTCACATTCGGGGAGAAGGCAAAACTGTAATTACAGGTATAACATTTTATACCTGACGTACGAAACGGACAAAACATTTTCCCAAAAAATTCACTATTTCCTTACAGGTCTGCTTAATCCGTCTTCCCTTCCTCCGTATATGTGAAAGTGTATTGATTGATCGAATAATGAAATATGAATGCAACGGATAACGAAAAAATGTCAGAAAATTAACGACATAAAAATTGATAGCTGGTCAAACCTTTTGGAGATCAACTATACGTTCGTATTCCTCGTTTGTCCCGCAAAAACTACCATAAAAGAGCGTTGAAGTGTCAAAGTTCGTATGGGAAAAAGAATTTTCGAATTTTTCCCTCAAAATTGTTTTTAAAATTTGTTCGAACCAATTGCGATCGTCGTCGTTAACGAGACGATCGTTAAACACTCTCAAATTTTCATGGTACCACAGATAAAGCAATTTATCTGTTGTCTGTGAAAGAGTAAGTGGAAATTTGTTAAACTTTCTCATTCATTAATTTGTAAATGGAAATTGAAAAATTGTTTTTACACAATTTTCGTGTATAAAAATAATCTAATTTCACAATTAATTGCAAAAATATTATGTAATATTTGAAATTAGAACTAATACGGAAACGTGCGTGGACGTACATCGATTTTTGTAGGATTGGCCATCAAGATACCCTGGAAAACTTTGCTTAGATCACGAAGATTGAATGTGTAATGCGACTTGTCTGGCGTGGGAAGCAAATCACGACAAATCGTCGAAAAGACATCGAGGGTTGCTTCTACCATTTTATTCGACACGAGGTTGTCAAAGATTGAAGTTCGCAATATCCAAGAGACGAGAATAGTTCCGAAGATATTTTTCTGAAGATGCAATGAAAATAAAGTATTCGCTGTGTGCACACTCATACACTCTCACCAAAGTGAGAATGTGTAGTCGTGTACATGTTTAATGGTGGCGACGTCAATAGTATGGAAAGGCATTTTTCCTGGTAAAATTGTATTCTGCACGACTACACATTCTCACTTTGGTGAGAGTGTACTAGGGTAGGGTGCACGGTCCCAATTACCGACAAACAGGAGTTTGTACTCAACAGTTGAAAGAATTGTTCACAATTATGCGATGCGTGTATTTGTGCGAGTCAAAAATACCGGCGAGAAAATTTCGAATGTGAATACATTCCCTTTAGGAGCGAGCATAATGAATTCCATTTTGGATTCAGTGTCGAAGCTGCACGAGCAGGGTACGTAATAATTCTGAAGAAATAAGAAAACTGAACGACGAGTTCCGTGAAATTTAAACGAAAGGGGATGCAGCTCTGCCCGGGCAGCTCGACATAAAAATGAATTATAATTTTCCGGCTTTTTTAAATTCCGTATTTTTTCCGTATTCGTAAATTTTTAACTCGTTGCCCGAGATACAGGGATGGGAGGAGGAGCAGCAAAGTGGAACAGCCTCAGAAAAAACTGAAATTGTTGTTTTCTCAAATCTCAAAAATTTCCCAATTTTGATGAGAAATCAAAAAAAATTCTAATTCCAAAATAACAAATGAAAATTCGACATTTTTCCAGGGAATGTCCCTCTTTGCCAGCCTCTCGCCTATCTTCGAAATGTAATGAAATGGAAGTGGCCGCGCCAATGAAAATTTTTCATATGGATGCCATTTTACGGAGCGAATAAAAGTTTTCTCGTAACGAGATCACATTTCGTTATAATCGATTGATATAAGTAAGACGGTAGGAAAAAGCCACGTTCGCTCCATTCTCATTCACTTTCACATGTACATTAATATTTATATGCATCAAAGACATACAAATAAAACAAATGTACAGCATGACTGGAGTATCACTTCGCTAGGACAAGTCGAAGCAGCTAGACATCAATCTTTATGTTCTCTGGTCAAGGGGTCTCGAGCATAAACTTTCGTCCAGCTATATGCTGGACGAACGTCCAGCGACGAGCATTGGTCGATGCGTCATATATACGAATAAAGGACATAAATCAACGTGTATGTAAAGTAAAAAGGTGTTTGTGCTCGGTTCTCGTCCGAAGGATGTTCAAGACGTACAGAAAGAAAGATATTTACAGCTTGTTCGTATGTACAATCGGTGTTAGAGCGCGATGCGAAAAATCGAGGGGTGAGCACAAACGTCCGGCCATTAAGGGTGAAAAAGGGGAAAAAATACTGTAGATACTCGTATTGCACGAAAGTTATGAGGCATAATTGACCATGGTTAGAATATCGATGCGTTATTAACAAGAGGGATCCCTGCATGTAAACTTTGCCTCCTCTACGAACAGCTGTAACTACTTATATATCGGATGTCACCGTGGCGTGTGTGCCGAATGAATGGAGAATTCGGGGTCGAAACGTAGGCTTCGTAAACTTGCAAGAAGAAAAAAAATAACGCAGTCGTCTCGCTTATTTCAACAATTCTCAACGATTTTCGGAATAAAACCTCTTTTTATAATTTTTTTTGTCCTTTTTTCAACGTGATAAAATTTATTTTTTAAAAACGCTTCTCTGTCAAATATAATGTAAGTCGATTCGCATATTTTGCTGTGAAATTCACTCAAAAAGTGTAGTCACATTTTTGAGCGGTTATGGCAAAAACTTTAATGAATGGAGCAGTTTCTTTTTCGTGTCATCGTTCAGACTATAAAATAGAAAACAGAATAAATATGTGGAGGTCACGGTGTTTCGACGTGGTAGTAATTTCCCATTTATGTTGTCATGTAACTAGCACAGAGCGGTCGTATCTCTAATTAGCTTCGAAAGGTGTGGGCTCCGTTTTATGAAATAAAACCCGAGACGAAGCTCAGACGATTGTATGAAAATAACAGAATTGTAAAAAAAAAAACGGATGAAAAAAAAAAAACCTAAAAATACGTCGTTAAGAATTTCTGGATAACTCGCGAAACTTTTCAGTTTCCCACGAAGCAGTTATACGTCACGCGATATTGTAACTCTTTAAGGTCGACCGCGAGAAATATATTCTGCGGGCAGTAAAACAAAAAGTAACTTCATTCTACCACGAAAACTATGATGTGCGAATTCGATTCATCATTCTACTCACTTTCGCGTCGTTCTCCATATCCGGAAACGAGATGAAATGAAAATGACGCAATAGCCTAGCTGTTACAGGATTTCTCCCCCCACCGGGTGGACCCATAGCACACACGAAATTCACATCCTCGATCTTCCTGAAGGAGCCGATCTCTTTTCGGTCATACCATCCTGTCATGGGGTGAAGAATCATCGAGATTTAAAATTTTCATATGAGTGTAATTATGAGCTAGAATTTATTTCACTGAATTCACAAACCGTATCAAAAAAGTGCTCGATATGTACGAATTGCATTCTGCAATTAGTTCGTACGAGTTCCAATATGAAAAAAAACTATTCAACTAAAAAACTTGTTTTCACAGAAAACAAAAATCATATTCGATATTAATGTCGTTTTTGAATCCGTTTCGAGTATCCGAGGCAACATTTTTGTATCAAAAGTGGAGGCTCCATCCTCATCAAATTTCGGTCGTGCAAGTTCGTCCTAACTGTTCGATCGATTGGGACGAAAACAATGTTGCGCGATCGAGCGAATGGCAACAACAGTAAAAAAAAAAAAAATTCTACCAGTAGATCCAAGTGAAAAAATCTTGTCGAGAAAGATCGGAAATTCAAGGTTCATCCTTGATTTTTTGACGATTTATTGTACTTCGCTTTGAGGCAAAGTGTATTTACTGTTTATTAACGCACCTCCAAAATCCATGTATTGACGAATCAGTTCGATCGGTGGTTGAGCTCCGTACAGCTCGAGGGCGGGCATATTGAAATCATCGACGAAAAATATTTGCTTTTTGAGAACCGGTGGTCCGTAAACCCCTTTGCGTCTCTTGTCCAGTTTCGAGTCGATCAAGTCCTGCGAGTGAGAGGAAAAACGTAACTTTTCAATGAAATACTAATCGATGTTTGTTGAGCTGGGGGTGAAGTATCCTCGCAACTAAATGTTAACCTGCGTTTGGTTGGCAGAAGTTCGAGCAGAGAATGTGATAAAATCGCAGATATACTTCTTCGTCATATTTCGAGAAAGCTTCGCAGCAACCGTGAGAGTTTTTCCGCTTCCGGTTGGACCGACACAAAGAACGTTGCTCTCGTTCAGAAGCAAATTACCGATCAATTCAGAATTTCTAACGTTATCCATGGTTGGTACTTCGATGTCTGGAGATTGGATATTTTTTGAGAAGCCATTGGGAATAGTTACTTCACAAAGTTACGAAGTGGAATGTCAAAAGAAAATTTGATTGAGACGCTTGATCAGTCGAACCTGCAAATTTTGTTTCTGGTGTTATTTTAACGCTCGGAAGATCCACGTGCCACTTGCGCCACGAGGGTTTCACTGGTTCATTGTCTTCGATCGTATCAGTGAATCCACCGTCGTGGAGTCTGAAAGATCTCAGTGTCATTTTTAGCGATCAGCGAATCGTTTACAAAGGAGCAGGGAAAAGTGAAAGAAAACCTGTAATCGTAAACTAATCCTTCTTCAGGAAATGGCATGGGATCCTCGGTGAATTTATTCTTGTTTCGTAACCATTCGTCGAATACTCGACGTCCAGCGTAGTCACAGCTTCCACCGAGACTCCAAACGATCGCGAACGATGTCCATGGTGCCAATAAATCGGCTGTTACATCGATCGAGAACATCCAAACGTAACATCATCAAAATTTATTTGTCAACCTTACAGATAACCCTCGGCAGCTAACGATGTTTTGAGCAACCGTTCAAGCTAACGATGGGTCGTTCGTCTCTTTCGCTTATTTCCCAAGCTTCACACTTATGAAAAAATCTGAAAAAATTCGTGAGCCCTTTTTGAACCTTTAACTAAATAATAAACATTTGTTTCATTAAAAAAAAAAAAAATTAATAACAATTTCATGCAAAATATGGAGACGTGCATTCATTTTTCACGACCAGGCCAGACACAAATGACCCATCAGTAGTGTTTGAGGGTTAACGAACTATGCAGGAAAAAATACTGCTGGCAATAGCAATGTTTCTAGATCCACTTCAATATTTGTTTTACTAAGTTCTTGCAATTTTTTTTTCAATCGACTTGCATCTTTGCTAAGCTCCGTAATTTCGTAATTTCACGTTGATATGGCTTAGCATCCTTACGAATGAGTCTTTGAAAGGCAAAACTCGGTGGAGATTTGCCATCTCTACCAGACATTGGTAGCATTCGAAAGTTCATGAGATTTATATACGCTTCGACGATCGATGCGTTAACCGTTGACACAATCTCGCGCAAATTGTTCCGTAACAAATTCAGTCCATCAGGAATTAACTGATAAGTCAGGTGTCCGATTCTTTCCACGTACTCTCGCATAGTCTGTCATTATTATTATTATTATTATCATTATGATTATTATGATTATTAATGAATTATCAGAATATTATTATTGGACCATTCGCGACGAATGTGAATGTGCATGAATTGTGTAACTACGAATGATGTCGCATTTTTGTGTCGATGAGATGACAGTAAGAGTTTACCTCCGGTATGCTGTTTAGCCAGCAATCTATCACAGGATGAAGGCCAAGTCCTTCAGGCTCAAGATACACCATGCCGCATCTAGATTAGTAATGCGGAAGAAAGACTTATGAATAAAAATATATATCGCGAGAAATCTGTTTTTTTTTTGCTCGTCCATGATAAATATGTTTGGATATTCGACTCCGGGAAGTTCGGTTCGATAGCTATTGCACCTACTCGGTGGCAATATGTTGGAGAGCTCCGACGGTGATTCATTGACGTAAATGTTATTATAGATTGAGGAAACGTGCCGAGCGGGCTTAATGGAAAATCTCCAGCAACAGAGATGCTCATGAAAATTCGCGCAGATACGTTCGTGACGATGATCCATTTTTTGTAATGGATTATGGCGGTACAGATTAATTCACTTCTATATATCGTCATGTGACTGATGATTACCTGGAAACTGTTGCCGGCGATGCAACTTTTAGATCCGCTACTTCGAACATCATTGTTTGGGTTGGCAAAAGTTTCATTATTTCACCAGAAGTTAGACATAGCTTTTTGTTGTCGTCGAGAACCGTGTTCATGTTCTCGATCCATACAGCATCCACCGGGCCATCGAATATGTACCAACGTTTATCGTTATCAGTTGCAGCTGTACCAGCTCTTATGAGAGTTGACAGAATTCCATCAGTCCTACGATCAAAGGTGACCGGTTTTTTTCGATTACCAAGTTCAATCAATCGTTACCGGCAAATTATTAGTTTAGGAGTGTTATTCCAATATTGACGTGGAATGATGGATATTCTTCGAGTTGCATGGAAATCGCTTGGAATACTGCGTCCGGGTATGTAGCGGAATTTATGTTATCAGCGCGGTGTCTGATATTGACGAGAGAATCGAGGGGTGGGAGTTCCTACTCTTATCAATAGGAAAAAATTGATTTTTGATACATAACCTGAAAATGGAAGGTCCTGAAACCTAAGAATAAAACTGTCTGTACCAACTTGTAGAATTTTATAAAGTTGCCAGAGGTCAAACAGTCGCATTCATTTCTCATACCAATTATTGCATCGTTGAAGTTGAAAAGATATCAAAATTATGACATTGTCTGAATAACGAGGATCTAGGGTCGACCTGGGATTGGGCGCAATTTTTTTTTACGACCCAAGACCAAAAACTTAACTTTATAGCCTCTAAAAACTTTTTAGAATATTGCACGGATGGGGAAATAATTTTTTTTTTGTTCTAACGCATTGATAGAATTTCTGTGGTGAATTTTCAATCCAATGTTTTATGTTATTTTTTATCGTTTATATTATTTTGCTTTTTCATGTCACTGTGTGTAACCCTTCACGGGTTCTCCGAGCCATTCCCATCAACCTGGATATTCATTCACTACCTCTCACCTATTCAGGACCTCGTAGAGTGTTGTGTCAAGCACTACCCTCGTCTTATTCCCTATTTCGTTTTATTCTCAGACTTATTCCTTTGTTAAATATTATTTTTAGTGGATTCGTCGACAGAATTAACGAAAAAATAATATTGACGTGACTCACCATTCGTGAGTATCCAAATCGTATTCCCCATAAAGTTGTCCCATTGTTATTGATTTTGGATTAAGCACAAATGTATGTACCTCGGTAAATGGCTTTCCGTTCGGTTGAGCCTGAGCTTTCAGTTTCGTGCACGCAGTTTTCAATACCTCGTAGCACTGGAATATAAAAGTACGAAGAGTTCCTCAGATAACTCAAAAAATGTATTTCTTCGTTCGAAGTCGCTACGATGATAAGTTTAAGGCATTGAGAAAGTTACAAGTTCAATAAAATTCCCTTGGAATTTCTTACATCATACGTCATAAGTTGACAGATCGAGTTTAACATTCGATACTCTTAATTTCATGGACATCGAGGGGAACTTTGCGAGTAAGATCGATTGTTAGCATAATTAAACGTACTTATGAGGCGACACCTTCAAAAATATGCACTGGTGGGTTGACGATCCTTAACCCTTTGAGTGCGGACCTCCTATAAGTGCATATTGCGCCAATCTGACCCAAGGCGTTTTTCAAATCGCTGTATTCCAGTAAATATGCATTTTTTGTTTTTTTTTTCTGTGGAGACGTTTTTTGTAGTAAATTATCCATATTATGGTCCTAAATTTATTTTTTAACGAAAAAGAAAATTTATTGCCGAAAAATCGGTGACAGAAAATAGTTGAGGTCAAAACGACCCAGTGTGTATTCGAAGGGTTAAAATACATGCGAGTTACTTGTACTAAATATGACTAGGGAGGAAAAAAACTCGTGCGTTCAAGCTTTATTCGATTTCAAGAAGTCTGCCATCGGCAGTGGCAAAAAGTCGATCGTTTGCACAGAACAACTCACGTACTTTTTCCTAAGCATGATGGGAGTGATCCATTCAAGAAACTCAAAATCACCATAAGACGTCAAATCACTCAACTTAGTGTAAACGATCACTTGATACAACGATTCCTGACAGGATATTTTATGTTGTGTGTTGGAATGAGAACGTTTCTCGAATGAGCCCAGTAGATAAGATCACTGTTAGGTCAGACATACTCCTTTCAACCGAGGCTCTCGATTCAGGCTCTTTTCCGACCCTTTTTTTCATTTTGGACCGAAGTTTATTATTCTTTTCCTCTTACTCGTTTATGTTCGAAAACAGAATTTACAATTTGAAACAGCATCACGCATCAATTGAACGTTCGTTTCAAGTTGGTCAACGTTGAAGTTTGTTCAATACTTGCAGTTACGTGGTGACAGTTTGAGCTTCGTGCAGATTCATGATTGCATGTAAAATGTAATGACTTTCAATATACGCACCGGTAATACGCGTAATGTTTGCATACGCGTATTGGAAATGAATTTTTCTGGCCTCCGGGCCGAAAGCGGCTACTTTCGGCCCGCTGCGCGGGCCGAAGTTGCCGTTTTCCGCCTGCGTCGGACAGAAAAATCGTATACACACCTCGGGCAGGAAAAAGTAAAGCCTCAGACCACATGTTTGTCAGCCTCGGCTTCGCCTCGGCCGACAATTACATGTGATCTGAGACTTTCCTTACTTTCCTGCCCTAGGTGTGTAATATACTATTCCAGCATAGGAATGGGGCCCATAAACTCATAACGTAGAAAGAATAAACGTGAATTGAATGACGGAATGAAACAAAAATGACCGTCATTTTTGTGTATTAATGTAAAATTTAATAATGAAATTCTCAATTTTACCAAATAGGTACCTAATCAATACATTTTTAATGGCATCGAGCTAAAGTTTAAACCCAGGGGAAAGGGCTAAATCTCGACTACAGATACGTGCCGCGACTAGGGGCGTCAAGCTGCTGCCGCGTCTTTCGATCGGTATTAGATTTCTGGCAATTCATGAGAATAGCCGACTGCATATTTGACTTTATTTTCGTCATTGTAACTGCCTATATACTGATGCCTTTCCATAACTTCGGCCCTCCGCATTTTTCTCCGCAGTTCACGAAAGCTTCTGAGGGTCTTCCGAAAATGTTGCCTACAGACATTCATTCTTTGCATCACTGTATCGACTTTTTGCACCGATCGAAGGGAATTCTCATCAGAATGCTCCCTGATATAAATAAAACTCACAAAAACTGCAAAAGGAATGATAGATGACGATGCGTGATTCTTGCTCGAGGCTGCTTACAACCTTTCAGGTTAAATCCCAACCGCTTGATGAGACAAACGCGATAAATTTTAATTAAGCGGGAAAAATATTGTTTTTTTTTCTTATCTCGAAAAAACTACCAATTCTTGTTTCCGTGAATTTGATTTCTCGATACCGCGAAAGAAAAAATGTTCTACCTTTGTTTTTTTCGTGAACCTAGGATTCTTTAAAAGTGTAAGAGACTCAAATATACACTGAGAATAATATACTCCTTCCTCGTAATTAAAATTCTCGTAAAGTAAATGATATAGACTTTAAAAACCATAAAGATCGTATTTCGTAGATGAAAGTTACTGGTCGATCGTATTAACGCGTGTTCCTCCTGCACATATACGCGAATGTGTGAATGAGATATCGTATATTATCTCGGGAGGCGGAATCTGGTGCGTCGCGCCAGATAAAATGAGATGCCCTAACGTTATCATCAATATTGATTTTTTCCCATGTCAAAAAAATCGTATTTACGATAATTATCAAGAAACCTGTGCATAAAAGTGATCAATGCATTAAAAAATACACAAGTAAAAAATCTTTTGTCATTTATTTTGTCGTCATATACATCGGCGACGCGTACATTGGTTTTCCATTCGCAATGCTGTTCAGACTTTCATACACGGAGAGAATATTATATCAAAAATTACTATGCCACCATAGTTCCGTACCATGTTGTCCCTCTGAGAAATTTGAGCAAATACATAGTAATTTTTCATCTGAAATTGGGCGAAAAATGTCAGAATTTCTGCGATTTTCGATAGAATATGAATGAAAAATTACTATGTCTTTGCTAAAATTTCTCAGAGGGACGATATGGTATCAGGGAACTATGGTGGTATAGTAATTTTTCATATAATATTCTCTCTGTGTAGAAATGGAAAACGTTATGTAGTTAGACCTTCCATTTAGCCGTGTTCTTACCGAAATACGTAAAAGGGGAAAACATTATTTATTGACAATCTAGCTCGTTGAGTCAAAGAGGGAGCAGTCTCCTACTCCTACTTGTAATTTAATGAGTCGTTGTCAATTTTCCTTCCGCAGTGGCGTGGGACTTGTTATTTACTGCAATGAGAGAGATGTGGTCAACAAGTGAATCCCCGAGCAGAAGTAGCGAAAAAACATAAGAAATCGAATTCTTGATTATGATGATCGATGGATCGATCATTTTCAATGTCGTCAATGATTCAATTCTCGAAGGATAATAATAATTATTGTTATCCAGCATGCTGATCGTTATTACAAGGGTTCTAATTATTATTATCATTAAGAGGGTGGAAAAATTTCAATGTTCGCGGATTTGAGACGACAATTTGCAGTAAAATTTTTATAATTTTCACACTTGCAAAAAAAAAAAACAAGTTTTTCATAAAAGCGCTTATTTTATGTGTTCACAACATTGTTGCGAGATTCAAGGAAAGTGGGAATGTTAGACGTTTGCTATGAGGGTGCGTACAGGGCGCATGCGAATAAAACTTTTTGGCTGGTCGAGGTATTAGAAGCGAAGCATCACTTCGGCAGTCCAGCCCGCGCTTCTTCTCACCGCACATCGTAAAGTAGCGTTTCCCCTAAAGAGAGCAGCTAACTTTTCAAACGTTAAACAAAAACTGGAAAAAATTAATCAACCCGCAGTAAACACAATCCATGTTGGTTTTATAAAAAAAAAAGAAAATTCGATCTCAATGAGGTGTTAATAATAAAGCGAAGTGGAAAAATTATTTTGAAAAAAGTGAATGCTCGGAAGTCGTGAATAATAGAAACGAAAAGAAGCTTAGTTCGGTGGAAAAAAATGGAGTATAAAACAATTTCGGTGTCGATATGAATCCGTTAACGCTTTTTCCCGAGCATATATTATTTGTCGAGATGTCGTGAAAATTGAATACAAAATGGAAAATCAGAAAAGTTATGTAAAAAACGTTCTCAAAGATAAACTTCAACCGAATTTTTTGAACATTCAACGAAATGGAGTTTTGTGAATTAATGATAAAACCTACAGGTGCGGCGACAGCGGAATAAAATTCTGTATTGAATTTCATGCATCACGTTCCACTGAAACGTGATACGACGAAAAGTTTGAAACCGATAACCGAGAACTGATTTTCACTGTCCAACATTTTTGGCTACGATTGTCGGTGAAGTCCGATTTAAAACGTTGCTGCAAATTTCCATTAGTTCCCCTCAACGCGGCGAAAGTAACAGGTGTCCGTTAAGTTATTCTTATCGAACGTGTAAAACTTCTGATTCCCTCGGAACCCTCCGCTCTACCAAAATATATATAGAAAAAAAAAAAAAAATAAACAAAATTGAATGAAAAAAAATTTCTCTATTCGTAATGAAAACACAAGTTTTTGGAAACTCTGATTTCGTTCACAGAGCACGTGTCGGACTAAGTGGTGAGTGAATCAAGTGGCGAAATACGAGAAGGTTAACGACGTTTGTCACGTCAAATGCTACGTGAAAAACATGTAATCGTGAGGTTCGATAATAAGTAAATCTCGTCGTCGTTTCACCGCTAGCAACAAGAAAACTTGATGTCGCAAAGACTGTGCTTAATGTGTTTATAGTTAATAAAAAAAATGTATGTTTGGTGTTTTGGAACCAAACTGTTATAATCGTCGATTAATTTAATAGAATAATTAGGAAAACATTTTTTATAAAATGGGTGAAATTTTCCTCACGAATATTGAACGTCCGTTGTTTGAGGCATAGCACGCTTTTCGCGGTTTTCTGCTTTATTAAAGCGTGGCGTCATCGTTCGTGTTTACCCAGAGTCGAAAGAAGAACGGGAGTGCATGGAGAGCGATCGAGATGATATTTACATCTCTGCCTCGCAGAATGGTATGAGTCTGCCGATGGGATAAATAACGAATTCTTCGATGAAATTGAGAAACTGGAGAGCATCGAAGAAGCTTGATAAACCTTCTCGAGATTTGAATTTTCAAGTAAACACATATTCGTCGAACGCGAAGAAAAGAACGTCGATATAAAGGAAATAAGGTGAATCGCTGTAGCGACGGGAAAAATGTTTAAAAAAATAGGGATTGGAATAATTGATCGATCGATGACGTTCGAGTGGAATTGTTTCGATAATTTCGATCATTCAACACCGTTCGGGAGTCTCTTGACGAGAACGAGGCGGTCGACGATGAACTACGCGCTTTCAAATTCGTCGACGAATTATACAAATACGAGCTACGAATACATGGACACCGATGAGGAATCGGGCTGCAATGCTGTGTTTTTTTTGCTCGATTTTTTTCACGCTTATTACATTCCTTTCATTATATTACTGGGTTTCGTTGGTAATTTGTTGTCGTGCGTAGTTTTCCTCAATACGCATTTGAAGATGCGAAGTTCGAGCTATTATCTGGCTGCGTTGGCGACTGCAGATTTTGGATTTTTGGTAGCTCTGCTTTGCGTGTGGCTCAACAACGCGATAGGATGGCGAGTTTTCAACAAGGACGGATGGTGCGAGATACTTGTTTACATAAGCGCTGTTTGCAGCTCACTGAGCGTATGGTTGATCGTGGCGTTTACGGTCGAAAGATTCATAGCCGTACAATATCCACTTCATCGACCACACATGTGTACAATAGCGCGAGCAAAAACGATAGTACTCGCTCTGGTTGTCGTTGCGTTTGCCCTTCACTCATACGCTTTCCTTACCGCCGGGGTCGTGCATAAGGACGGCCAAGATATTTGTGACCTCAAGCCAGAGTGGTGGGAAGTTATGAGAACAATCAGCATAATTGACAGCATCGGCAGCCTCATCGTTCCTCTCGTACTTATCGTCGCTATGAATACCATGATAACGAGAAATCTACTCAACTTCAGCAGAAGATTTCGACACTCTTCCGAAGGCTCCAATCATTGTCAAAGCCACGATAGATCCGACACTAATCTCAATCAAATTCCCGTAAGTATCCAAAGATTCAACCACCTATATTTACATATCCTGAGCGCGGCTCCTATAAACAATTCGTCAGATTTTCTCATCACTTTTCATGAGCTCTTAAATGCATAATTATTCATGGAGAAAATTGATAGTTGCGTCAACAGAAAGATAATGGAGCAATTTAACAATTACTTCCTAAATAAATTATTAATTGATTATTATTTTATCCTTATGAGATATATTTCATATTTTTCAATGTTTCGTCGAAATTTAATTGCTTGTTATTCCCAGCTCGCTTCGGGACATGGAGTCTATACATCCCTCGATCCTCGTTGTACTTGCTGTTATGTGTTCAAATACTCCGTACAGCTGTCACTCCCCGGAACCCCTTTCCATTGTACTACGTTATTGCATTTTCACCGAAGGAAACCATGTAGGAAATCGGCCGAGGCTGATGGCTATATTTTCGTTGGAATTCTTGAAATCTTTTCAGTTAGCCGGGGGAAACGTCTTGGAATTTTTGCTCTGGCTACCGATACTTATTTCGTCCAAATATGGAAAATATGCTTTAGTTGGAAAATTGCTCGTACCGCCGCGGGCAAAGCTCTGATGTATCAGAGCTGAATAAGAATGTACACATCCTTATTCAGCCCCAGGAGCTAATAGTATATAGTAAAGCTCAGACTGAAGTTTACCCGCCACGAGAATCATGAAAGCTCGAGGAGCTGTTATCGTGACGGGGCAATTCAAAGAGATGACCGGAGTATTCGTCCCTGGATTTTCAGTTCAGTTGGCAATTCTCAGTCTCCTGTGATCTGCATCCTGCTGTCTTGAACGCCGTCTCAGACTTTTTTCAGGGGACAGTTTAAACCAGCAGAAAAAGAATTCTACGTGGGCAGAAAGAAAGCTGCATTAGGAAGAGCATCCTGTGCACTGGCAAGACCTATAGCTATACGTATGGCGAACGCAAAAGGAAGAGATAGAGAGAGAGAGTGAGCGAGAGAGAGAGAGAGAGTGAGAGAGCATCAACTCTTTGCTGACGTTAGAAAACGGAACGTGAGAGTCTCAAATCGAAAACTAAATCTTGTTGATCGCATTGAAATTTTGCCAGTATCCAAAGAATGTTATTAACGATATATGAGCAAACTTAAAAAGACATCTATCAAAAAATCAAATTGTGATTGAGCCTCAGAGAAACTTATCTCGATTAACTACGTTAAGGTAGTACTGTCAGTTTTTGTTCAGAATTTAATAAAATTTGGTACAGTTGTAGATCATGATATAAAAAAGATCCAGTCAAATTTGCAAAAGGCTACAGAGAACCAGAAAAAAGATATTCGTATTGGTAGTTTCATACATTTAACATTGTGTTTTATGATAAATCTTAGTTTTCATTGTATTTTACAAAAAATTTTCATCAATTCTTAGGAGAAATCTCAGTTTTCATTGTATAATACAATGAAATTTATGAAATCAATGTTAAATTCATGAAATTACCAATGCAAATATCTTTTGTCTGGTTCTCTGTAGCCTGTTGAAAATTTGACTGGAACTTTTTCTTATAATAATCTACTACTATACCAAATTTTACTAAATTGGGAAAGGTAATTCTAAAACCGACACCTTAAGACCTACGAATGCATAGTGCGATTTTACGCTCATTTCTCGTGCAGAAATATTTCGTCAGTGTTCTAAATCGTTGATCCACTGCTCCCGAAAGTATTTTTGGATTGCTTGTAAACAGAGCATCTTATGCAAGCTCGATTCATTCATCTATGCACGAGTAACGGATTTTGAGGATATAGAGTCAAACAATCTGCAGTTAAATTCGATATTAGACTAAAGTCTTAATAATCCTGATATCTAGAATTCTTCGTAGTTGCACCGCAGTATTAATGTTGCCCGATCATGCAAATGATACGTTCGAGAAATGTTGGCGATAAACTGCAGCTAAGGCTCGAAAAACCGGAAATGCTCCAACGATTATTGGAATATTGATGATACGAATATCGATAAAATTAATATTCCGTCTGGTCGCGATTCTTTCTGGTTTCTGTGCGAGCATCAAAAATTAGAAACGACGGTAACACAACATTAGGACTTGTGTATTAACGCTTTGGAGCAAAATGAACTGGGAAAAGTTTATCGAAAGACTGAGTGAATGAAAAGTCAACGGTTACTAAGACCGCCGTACGGTTGTTTTCTCGTAGCAATTATCTTAGAAATTGTAATACAGTTCTTTCGCCATTATCCTGAGCGTTTGAACTGAATTCATTACGTTTTTCCGTTTTAGAGTACATTTCAACGGGATTATTGTTTCCAATTGGTTTCTGTAGCGTCCCACTGTTTCTTTAGGGATGGAGTTTCTTCAAAGCTTAAAAGAGAAATATAGTGCTCGTTTGCTTGAATCCACTTCAACAACACGCGATTGCCTCATTAACAGGAAAAAAATATTCGTTTGCAATTACAGTTTGTATGATTATAAATGAAGGTAATTGCAATTGGCCCGAAATAGAGTGCTCTTTAGCATTCTCGAGTTAACTCGAATATACGTTACCGTTCGAAACTCCGACAAATGATGATCGTTTTCTAACTTTTTCCCATGGCTTTAATAAGTTTTAATCGATAATATGAAAACTCAGGATAAAAAGCTGTAAAGCATGCGGAAGTATTTATTAGACGAAATTGACTGAAATTTGTAACAGAATGGAGGGAGAAGATACAAGAATAATTTGGAAAAGACGAAAATAGATTTAGCGGCAGATGAGCGTAGGTTGGACCGGCTGCCGGCGGCAATCCAACCATTATAGTTTGAATTAACTTCACCTTCTTCTATGTGGGTTCCATTATATCAATACTCTGTATGCACGGGTACACGACCAATAATCCAATATCACGAGGTCAACGACTGGGAAGATATTTTCCTTGTTTTTTTTTTTTCGAATTCGCGATCGACAACGGGCATTAATGCGTAACTTCGTTATTGGATTACAAAGTACCTCGTCTATGAGCTCACGTTGGGAGAATAATTGTTCACTTTTGTTTTGCCAAGTACGTACTTTGGGAGCGTATTGATTCGGAAGAATTTCCAGTGTTCTCGCACGGGCCAGAACGAAACAAAATGAAGTAAAAAGAGAAAATATGATCGACAAACCGGACAATGGGACTGCACCAACGACTCCTAGCACAGTTCCCTTCACGGGGGTGTACAGTAAAGATACGAATATGTTTCGAGAGTTGATAAGATCTCAATGTACTGGAATAAATTCTTATAGTCCGTACAAAATACAGTTCGCATCATGCTCGACGACGCAACCAATCGAAGTTTTGTGTAGTCTTGCATTTCAATAGATTATATTCAAGCCGCTCCTCTTCGTCGTTCCTATTTATGGCATTGGAAAGCTTTTAGGACAAAAATACAAGAACTTTAGAGTTTATATAATTTCTATGGCACGGATTTCACAGCGCCAATAACAAAAACAACTCTGGTCAGCCCCGAATATTTCACTTGTACCAGTAAAATCGATTTGCATTGAATCAAATGAGTTATTTTCGGGCACACGTATCGAGGTAACAACTATCGACGTGCTAGCTGAAGAAGTTAATGATGTGAAAGTCCGGTACGTGGATGTGCAGGCGCCCGAAAAACCACATCACACGCGCCGGAACGACCCTCTTGTACGAAATCTTGCTTCATACAAAAATATCTGGTTGAAAATGACTAAGAGGATTTGCATACATAAAACGTACTCTGCTGAAAATGTGTCATAAAACTTTGGAAACTTCTGTAATCTGTGCTCTTTAACGCAAACAGCTCATTCGATCAAATCATTCTAAGCCAATGGATTCATTTTTGCAAATTTAATGCTCACGACGACAGTATATTGGCTCTCAACAATTCCAAGCCAATTCCAAATCGAACACTCGACCGATAATTCCGGACTGGACGTTCTTGTAGTCTTTTATTAATTAATAATAAAAAAAATTTGCAAATTGCTTCCTCAAGATGCTCAAGATGCACGATGCTCAAATCTTCCTCTATGAGGAAAATATCTTTTTAATTTTGGCTTTGAATCTTCCTTTATGAGGAAGCTATATTTTTAATGTTGGCTTCCTCATAGAGGAAGCTTTGAGCATCGTGCATCTTGAGCATCTTGAGGAAGCAATATGCAAATTTTAATTTGCAGCGTTTTTTCTATTTGCATTTAAATTATATAATTTTGACAACTTTTCTAGAAAGTAAAGAGGAATTACAGACTTTTACACAATATTTTACAGAATTTGCAGAAATTAGATCGATTGGCCAATTTTTCAAAAATCTCAGATTTTGGTAAAATTCGAAAGATCATAAAATTTAAACCGATCAACCGATATTCTCCAAATTCAATACCAACCTTCCTGTTATGATACTCTATTTATAAAAAAAAAATTAGAAATAAATCTTAAAATTTGCGGAAGTTAGAGCGATTACACCTTTTTTATGAAATTTCAAAATGCCGTAGAATTCGTTGTTTTCTATCAATTCCGACAAAATTCCCAGCGAACGAAGAGCTAGTATAGATAAACATCTGTGCAAAACGGGAGCCCTGTAGCTCAACCCGTTCTCGAGTTATAATCGTTTGAATTTTACAGTGCCGGATCATACACACACACACACACACATCCGGACATTTTTTCTAGATATGATTTATCGACGTTTTGGGACATTTTAAGCACATTGACATTGAAGACTGGAAAAAAAAAATTTATCCATTACATAGCTTCCTCTTTGAGGAAGCAAAAAGGATTATTCTCGAAGTAACCGCAGCTCGATAACTCTCTAGGTCCCGGGAACGTTGTTCGCTCATTTGTCAAGTAGATCAAGCTCCCTCTTGAGGCTGAGTCCTCGCGTCCGTTGCTTCCCCTCAAATGAAGCAACGCGCTCGGTTCTGGTATGACGAATGATAACGTTTTGCCCCGAAGCTATTATCACATCTTTGGATAGATCTGATTGCTTGAATTTCGATTTATAAGTTTAACCCGAGACACATCCACTTTATAAATTATGAAGTTACGTTATCAGTCTCGTTTGAACTTCCTTTCATTATCTCAACAAATATAACATAGTACGAAACTTTGTTTGGTTGAATTATACTCAGAAGAGACCTCGTAAAAAAGCTGTTTCATCTTCACCAATCTGCTTCGCTGTAGTCGAGTGAAACGAAAAATTTTAAACTTAACAGTAACTGCTTTCTAATGTCACTCTATCGCAATAAAACGATACACTTCCCAAGAATAAACCACCTCGCGCCGTTCTTACAAATAACATATCCCATGCTTTGAGATTGATCAAAATCTTGGAACAGTAATGAAATCCTCGAAAGTTATTCCAAGTTTGAGCTCTAATGGCAGTCAAATTAATTAGATAATCGTATACGTTCATTTATCATTAGTAAATGTGAAAAAAATGTTGAGAACAATTAGTTCGTCTGATTAAAGAATGTCGCGTGTTAATTAAACTCTTTTGGAAGCTCAGATTGTACGGGAAACGTAAATTAAACAGCGTTATCGACGTTTGAACGTTTACATACATATATTTACGTTTCCATCGGGCTTGCGAATGTAAAATATCGTTGTGCGTGCCAAACGACGGTTTAATGTTACTTTCCGAATTCAGGAGAGAAATAAGCGACCCTATGACCTCTGAAACATCGAAAATAGGGTGCGTCATGAATCGTACGTTTTTTCAAGCATCATTTTTTATCCATGGATGATTACTGCGAGAGTCCCAAAGGGCGCGGTATTGACACCCCTGATATGTACATATCGTACACGAGGCACCGTCCACTTTAAGTTTCCACCGATCGCGATCGACCAATTGACCATATCGGCACAAAGGTGAACTCGTCTCTGTGTATTACAACTCATAAAGATGGGTTATTGAATTATTATCATCTTTGAATTGTGTAGCCAATGATTACGCCGATTGCTACACGGAGAAAAAATTATATTAAAAATTATTACGTCATCATAGTTCCCTGGTACCATGTCGCCCCTCTAAAGGATTTTAGCAAAAATATAGTAACTTTTCATTCATAATCTATTGAAAATAGCGGAAAGTTTGACATTGTTCGTCAAATTTTTACATTTTTTGCCCAATTTCAGATGAAAAATTACTATGTATTTGCTAAAATCTCTCAGAGGGACGGTATGGCACCAGGGAACTCAGAGTAATTTTTAATATTATTTTCTCTTCGTGTGAGGGAAACAGAGAAAAAAAATTGCGAAAGATTTAGTTCCCATTTTTTTCTTCTTTTTTTTTTACTTCAGTTACAATATGGCTGTGACATTTTTGATCGTTGCTTCGTTTATCATGACGGAAGAGTACTCTGTCGAACGGAATGATGGTTTGGCTCATTAGTGGTAGATGGTATCGGAAATTTTGTGTGGACTAGCCTGGTTCGGAAGTCCGCCTCCGCAATTCTCATTACCCTACTATCTCTCGTTCAAGCTTTCGGATGTGATTAATTAGTTAATTTCCAATGGTTTCTGGGAAAGCCACAACTGTGTTTGTTATATGAAACGAAGATGGATTAATAATCGTCGATCCACGTGCTCGTGATGCCGCGAAATATATGTTTAAAGATACATAGAGGCTCCACGATATCATCCTCAATTAATAATCCTGCTGCGTGGCAAACTCGTTAGCCCACGGCTTACATCAAAATGTAATTACTTTTTTCTGATCGCTAAATTTTTGACATGCCTCATTTGTATTACATCGATCTTAATGAGGCAAATTACAACCGTTTGTTCCAAATTGTTTCCAAAACCAGTATCTACGCTGTTTTTCTGAGGGTCATGAGGAACTATGAAAAAACATTCCTAATGTAGCAGATGAACTGACTAGTTTTTTCAGTTGGAAATGCGAGCACGCTTAAGCACGATCGCAGCAGAGGCCCTGAGCAGGCCCTGAGCTCAGTGGCAACTATCCGCAACGAAGTTCACAGCAAAAACATTCGGACATGAAATTCTAGTCCAAACCACTCGGCTTTTGTATAGAAAAACTTGGAAATTTTTCAAATTTTCACTGCCCCTTGGCTACAGGTTCGACGCCGAGCACCCTGACCTGGGAGCCCGAGCTCTCATCGTCTGAACAAATCTCTTGTCCTGCATAATGTTTACCATGTGGAATATAAACATTCGAGGAAAGACAATAGCGTATGGAGACAAGATTTTCAAGGAAACATTTCCACCGATTCCAGAAATTTCTGTTCAGTCTTTATAACAAGCAGTGGAAATAACGTCGAGATTTGTTGTCATTGCTCTCAAAGAACGCATATTATATTTATAACGTGAACTTATGCGTTCGTATATGTTGGTTCTGTTGCCATATTGTGCTCGCATAGTTAGACCTGAATAACAAAACAGGGTCAGCATCCATATTGTCGATACTATGATTTCAGAGCGGAAGTAGTAGTAACAACGGAGTCGTGAATATGCCGATGGGTATTATCGGAGGTCACCGGCAACTGTCGCAACAATCATTCCAGTCGTCAAAGAATTCTCGGAATCAGCCATCATCCGCAACACCGATTCCTTCGACTCCCAGAAATGCTCAACAAGTACCAGAAACATCAATGAAATGTATACGTGAGTTGTTGCAGACCATGCATTGAAATTTTACTCAAAAAATATTTGCTATCCTTTACCAGTTTCCGCACAATCCTCGATCGACTGTAACTCTTCGCTCAATCGTTTACTAGGACCTCTATTTCCGTAACCTCTATTAGCGTAATTTTTCTCACACTGGGTCTCCAACTCCGTCTTATACGACAGGTGCGCAGGGAGGGAAAAAGGAGCGGGGGCAACGTTCTATAAAATTATAATATAACGCTGAATTCATAAACAAAAAAAAAAGAAAAAACTTCCTTTTCGAAACTGCTGGATAATGTTATGGGGGATTTCGGTCAATATACTGAAAAACAAGCCTGATTTTTTCCTAATGTTAGAAACCCCGGAAAACCTGATAACACCGAAGCTTGAATCTGCTGCATATTTTTCTATACACGAAGAGAAAATACTATAAAAAATTACCATAGCATCGCAGTTACCTGGTACAATATTCTCTCTCTGAGAGATTTTAGCGAATACAAAGTCATTTTTCATCTGAAATTGAGCAAAAAATGTCCATATTTGAATGTCCATTCATATGAATGAAAAATTACCATGTATTTGTTAACCCTTCGTTAGCGCACTACAATCAGTGCACCTCCCTAGACACACATGGGTCTGGGGGTACTACCGTTTTTTACTGTACTTGGGCTCGTTAAAAAAATCTAAAAAAATTCAGGAAAATCGTTTTGGATCTACAGAAAGAGAGCCTGCACTGGGTGATGGATAAAAATTCTTTTTCATTATTGTTATTTAATGGTAATCTATACGAATAACGAGAAGTTCATGCCATACGCTGAATCGGCTGGACACATCAGGCTCATGTGTGTCTATTTAAGGTTACGAGCCCTTAGAGGGGCGACATGCTACCAGGGAACTATCATGCCATAGTAATTTTTTATATAATTTTCTTTCCGTGTACAATTTTGTCGAAAATCTGATATTGTTTATCAAAAAGTCAATGAAGATATTTAACGGAAATAAGATAAAATATAATGACTAGAAGGTAGTAATTGGAGAATATCTCATTATGCAAACGAGTAAAATTTCCGTTTGTTATTTTTAGATGTACGATCTTCGTCGAGGAATCTCGTCTCGACTAGGAATCAGCAGAGCATAACAAAAATGCTACTTCTCATCAGCACGGTTTTTATACTGCTCAACTTACCGAGGTATATCGAGATCCTATATTGAGATAGCAAAGAGTGTAGCACTGTATAGAAGCAGCCATGATTACCGAAAAAATATTCCACTTTAATTTGTATCGTGAGGCGAGCTTGATGTCTCGGCGCCCGGATATTGCGAAAATACACGCGGTGTTGTTTATCCTTGAATATTCGTTTTCCATTGTCTGTCGAGCAGAGTGCAATGAATTCAATCGATCGGTTATAAAAGACGTCCCGTTAACCACTGAATTAAAAAGTATTGATCGGGCAATTTCAAGTTCAAATATAAATCCTTCAAGTTCCAAAATAGACCCAAAATTCATTGAAGCAAAAAAAAATTGGGCATTCATCTTTTTAAACTTATTTTTCTACATGCGTCAAATAATGATAATATGAGCGTATAATAACAAGAGCCATGATTAGTATCTAGTATTTAATATTGTTATTATTAATAATTGACGATTTAATTGGTTATTTGAATTGATCATTTAATATAATAATGATGACATATTTTTTTGTAGTTACGTCATACGACTCTGCGTGTTTTTCTTCACGTTGGCGCGCAAGGAAACTCCGGCATTGCTCTGGTGTTTGCAGCAATTTTTTATGCTCCTGTACTACACAAACTTCAGCATTAATTTTCTACTTTACGCCATGTGCGGGATTACCTTTCGTCGATGTCTGAAACAACTGTTACGTAAAGCACTCAAGAGCATCACCAGGTATCATTGCAAACCTCAGAGATACACATAAATCGTGCACCGTATGAGTTCCGGACAAATCAATATTTCGAATCGTTAAAACTATCAAGGCGTCGATAATCCATCACATCTAATATTTTCCGCGACGTATCACAATCGAATGTCAGTGTAGGCACACAAGAGAAATAGAAGGGCGAGGAAAGGTCACGTTATGTTTTGCATTCATTTTAATAAAATTTCCTCCCTGGCGGTGCACTGACCCTCGGTTATCCCTTAGAAGCATATATTTTTGAAAACCCTTGAAAATTGATTAAAAAAACAATATAAACTTTTCTTTTTTCCAAACGAAAACCACAACAAATTTTTAAGAGTTTCTGTAAAATTCTTTAGAGTGTATTGCGTTGTATTTGTTTTGCAAATGCCAGTTTGAACATTAAATAAACTGCGACAAGCTGCTGATTTTTTTTTTTTCTTATCAACGTTTCTCCGCAAAGTAATGTCGAATCATATTTGGCTCCAATACATGACCATTGGAGCCAACGGCGAATACACATTTCTCGATATCAATCAATAAAAATCTGGCAATTTTGTTGCGAAGAACACAACACAATTTAGCCTCAGTTTCGACACATGTATTGGAATATATTGGAAGAATGTAAAAACGTTTGTGTAATATATTGAGGAAATATCACAGCCCGAAAAAAAGATTTTTGGCAATAGCACAGGTGCGGTCAGTTGTCGTGGTTACGGTCTAAAGATATTACTAAGCGTAACAGTTGTGAGCGTAATGCTGAGCCAAAAACGTTTGTTCGATACGACTTGATATTATGGAAAAAAAAAATCTGTCACCGCGATCTCCATATTATTTCGGTAAAGCATTAAGCGAAGCGTTGAGCTAATGTAAATTAATTTTGCACTCTTGAAAAAAGATAGGGAGTAAAGGGAGAGAATTTTACTCGAAAAATTACTGTTTTTATTGCAGCGTGGAACCATGTTGTCATTGTCAGAAAAAGTGTTTATGAAAATATAAGAATATGACGTTGTCTGCTGAATGGTTGCAGCAGGACATAGTAATTGCATCACTGCACTATCGCAAAAACTATCCATCCACGAAATTTACTTTTGGAGGATACCAAATTAAACCTTTTTTGATGCAAATTTGTAGCACAAAAGGTAGCAAAATTTATTCTGAGTCCGAGAGCTTTTTTTCAACACTGAATGAGTCAAATAAATAACGATGGAACACTGTGAAATTACTAGCGTTCGTCCGCACAGTGTAAAATTGCGAAGATGCCACGGCAACAAAAATATCGAAACATAGTATAAAATTTAGCATTCGTCAGAGATTTGTAGAATTACTACGAGAGCATTGAAAAAATTACGTCGGGACATAGTAAATTTCAAGCGCCAGTAAGAACATTAACAATGTCTCATAACAAAATTGCTATACTCCCTTCCCTCCGCCCCACATTTTCGAGGACACCGCATTTGCACCGCATTCAGTATTAATCGAACATCAAGACGGAACTCGTTCGGAGCGTTTTCAAGTTTCACAGCAGAAATTATTTGGTTCGTGGCCGTCTTAGTGAAAAAATCCGGGAAAATTCCTTCGTGAAAAATGAAATGAAATAAAACGTATTCCCACAATTCTATCTTTATTTGCAGATTTCCTAATTATTCAGAATTATTTAAACTAGGGTGAGGACAGCGAGGATAGAGGTAGGAAGCGTGGGGGCCATTTTGGCCAATTTTGAAAAACTCGGAATTGTAGAAAAATTTGTGCCGGTACACAGTAAAATTTCGTACCGGAACATCGTCCGAAATTTAACTATGTTAGAATAGCGGTTTGTTATTTTGATCATTTTTTATTTTCCCCAAAACTTATGCCCTTCGATAAATTGCTATGTGGCACAACAGAAATTAGCGTAATGGCGACATGGTACCACGTTACCACACAAAACACAGTAAAAATTTCGTAAAATGTAGGCCAAAAATTCGTATAATATTCTCTGCGTGATATAAAGTAAGGAATAAATTTGATCAATGTTTGCATTGTTTCGGGCTCCGGAGTCAATGTACGGATCCGAGTTCACGACATATTTTTTATCAAATAAAGCCTACATTCTAAGTGGACAGAAATATATCTTATATTTTCTTAATTTTTTATCATAAATGAAATAAGTATTTTTTATGCTTTGTAAAAAAAATCATCGGTGCATCTATAGATTACTTTCATCCAATCGTTTGTAATTAACCCTCCGCGGATCATATGGGTCTCTTTCGAGCCAAGCGATAACTTTTTTTCGAAAATCTCGTTTTTCACAACGTTTTACTTTGAAAAACAAATGAAATGGCTATAAAAAATTTGAAACCTTAAAGTAGAATCAATGGAGAATATTCCCGAATTTTTTCAGATTTTTTTCTCTCCAAATACGTGAGATATAAGTGGCAGGACGAAAAGAACCCATAAGGATCCGGGATGCTGTAAAAAATAATTTTATCCGCGGAGGTTTAAGGACCAGTTGATTTTTAAATTGAATAAAATTAATCACGATTTCTGAAACGTGATAATCTCTGCTATTCCTTGCAGATACCTTGAAAGGAATATTAGAAGAGTGTCGGAAAGTTCATAAATTGGCAAAAGGCTGCTGGAGAAGGATAATTGGATCGAGTTGAAACTCGTAAGATGTGTGAACAAGAGGTATTTCTCCGATACGTCCGCATATACGTTGGGTCTATGTATATCCTCGGAACAATATTGTGTAAATATTACCTAAGATAATGGGCACAATAGTTGCCACCTTTTCGTTCAACACTTCATAATTATTATAATTGCTCAGGAAAAAAAAACCATGTAGATTGGTCTCAAAAACTTGGTTTTTTTTTTCTGTCGCATTCATTTCTTTCTATCAGAAAAATCGCTTTCTCTGTTTATTCCCTTACGGTACATATATTTGTAAATAGATTGAAGAAAAACACCCACATACATATATCGATACACACTGAGTCTTCAAAGTTCGAGACTTGTGAAGAAAAACAAAAACAAACCGGAAAATTCAATCATTTTCTGCCTTAGTCGATAATGTGAAAATTGCGAAGACGCTGGCGCAAGAAATTAAATCAAAATAAAGTAACGTTGCATTTGTTGCAAAAATTCGCCAGAGGTGATTAACTTAATCGATAATCTGTAAGGGTAAGGTGAGAGGAACACGAAAGCAGGAAAAATTCTTGCCCTAGTCCAATAACCCGATTAATATTTGCCACAGTCTTGTCGTTCTAGGCGCTATGGGTGATTTTTTTTTTTTAAATTGGAAATGCAGCCTCGATCAAAATCTCAAAAGATTCCAAATCATTTTACTAAATGGCCGACCATTCGACACATTTTGACGATAATTAATTTCAATTAAGTGAACGATCGTGAAATGTCATTTTGATGTTCGCGTCGATACCTATGATCTCAATCGCGAGTGAATGCCATTATTTCGTTTTTATCTGTTATATTTCGGAGTTTTCGGTAATTTAAAGCGTCAAAATTTAACAGATATTGATAATTTTGATATTTAATACAGAGTTCATACATTTTAAAAAATCTACCAAATTATAACACTAATTCGTTAAGACCAGCAACAAATAATGTAAGGAAATAAAAGTTTACATTACAGCATGTTCGTCCGATGTATTTGACTCTATAGACATTCATTTTTCATTATATCCTTCAATTATCAATGTAACTACGATACTGTCTTGAGAAAGAAGTTTGTATCAATGGTGATTTATGTGAAACCAGTTATTTCGAGGCACATGTTCGAAGATGGTTGTAACAATCATGGTAATCGAGCAGTTGTTATACTTAAAAATAATGCCACCAATAAGGCGTCAATAAAAACAACAGCAACGCCCTTAAAAAAATGAAATTGGTAGAATTACTCAAAGAAACGATAATTGTAAAAAGTAACGGGCATATGCGATAAAAATCTGCTTTCCTTTCAAGTCACGGATATCATCTTTTTCATCTCGCATAAGAAGCAGATGTGAGAAGAAATATTGATCACATCAGCCATTTTTTTTTCGCTGCACGTGCGTTTGTGAAGCAGAACATCGTAATCTGAGTGGAACTCTATTGAAATGCCGCAGATGTTCTGCGAGAAGTCTATCGAAGTATAAGGCATTAACATTTAATGAGATTGCCTTGGCTGGGCGACCTTTCAGTTTGTAAAACAGAAGAATTTCAATCGCAATACCGTTTCGTGTTTCCATCGTACCAGGTGTCACCCTCATATCCAAAAAAATCTATAGCTTTTGTAAAAATATTGAGAATCTTTACCATCCCTCGAATCGTTTTCGTCTGCCATAAAAAATACGCGCACACTTGGTATCATTCAAAGATAAACGATTCCAATAAAAATGGAAAATAATAATGACGAGACTTCACCCTCGCGGAAATGTACATTTTTTTCTGATCGTACTGACGGATAATATGTTTGCGCAACGTACTAGGACGATTCACGTTAGTTGGCACGCCTCGCGTGTGTCACTATCAACTGGCATAAGGCGTGCCTCGATCTTCGAGTGGAGTTTTCGGAGCCCCCAAATCCGCGTGGGTTAAGATTGACCCACTAAACGTGGGTCAGCTGACCGTTTTTCATTGAAATCAGGCTGAGGCAGCAAAAAAGTTTTGCCAAAAAAAGTCAGTCCTTAAGGGAGCGTTACTTTACACTATTTGACCTTTAGCCACATCCCGAGATATCTTGCACTAGCTCAAGGACGACTTATGCGCGAATGACACGAGAAAGCATCCACGAGGGAGCGACAAAGTGAGCCGAGGGATTGCGGATACGTTTTCTCTTCCTCCGCTTCGGTTTTCGAGACGAGTCGTAATCCCTTTGGAGAATATTCGTAAATGTACTGATTCCCTCGGTTGCACTATGGGCGAGTATCCCATAGCCCGGATTTGTTCGTACAAATTTCCAACGCTCTCGTAAAAAGACTATAACGGAAGGATATCTCTCCGAGTGCGAACCAGGCTTACGAAAAAGCAGGAGCAAACCAGCAGTTCGTCGTAAATGCTCAACAACTGACGACTGATGAGCATTAGGAAAACGGTTGACAGATTTTTAGAAGCTTACAAACTGTACATGATTTTTCTATCAATCTAATTCGTTGACTAAAAATCATATTTATATATTTATTATTTGTAAAAAATAAACTTTTTTCGTTAACGAGAATCGTAATTGCAAATTGCTTCCTCAAAATGCTCAAGATATGCACGATGCTCAAATCTTCCTCTACGAGGAAGACAAAATTAAAAATATAGTTCCTCTTAGAGGATGATTTGATTGGCAAATTTCAATTTGCAGTGTTTTTTGTATTTGCATTTAAATTACATAATTTCGACAACTTTTCCAGAAAGCTAAGAGGAAGTACGGGCTTATACATAATATCTTAGAAAATTTGCAAAAATTAAATCGGTTAGACGATTTTTCGAAAAACTCAGATTTTCGTAAAATTCGAAAAATCATAAAATTTAAATCGTTCAACCGATATTTCCCAAATTCAATACCGACCTTCCTATCAAGATACTCTATTTGTAAGAAAAAAAATCTTCTAATTTGCGGAAGTTAGAGCGGTGACACCCTTTTTTTAAAAAATTTTAAAATACCGTAGAATTCGTATTTTTTAAGCAATTCCAACAACATCCTCAGAGAATGAAGAGCTTGAATAGATTAATATCTGCGCAAAACGGAAGCCCTGTATCTCAAGCCGTTCTCGAGTTATAAACGTTTGAATTTTGCATTCCCAGAACATACACACACACATACATCCGGGCCTTTTTTCTAGATATGATTTTTCGATGTTTTCGGACATTTTAAGCACATTGACATTCAAAAATCGAAGAAGAGAAAATTTCACCGTCACATAGTTTCCTCTATGAGAAAGCAAAACTACAATTTTTTCTTGGCCGATTGCAACGATTTTATTTTATGGCGGTTGTAAATGTTCATCTGCACTTCGAATTGGGATAGCTGTTTGAAGAAGTTAATATACAGCCACATAATTCAACCACCTGAGAGATCTAGTTGGCCAAACAAACTTGATTGGAATGTTTATCGAGCGTGATTAATCGAAATGAGCAGAATCTCTAGGCTCTAATTAACCTCGCAACAAATCTCTTCCCTTGAAACGTATCAACATCCAAGAAGGACACAGGGCTCTAGACCTTGGCTGTCTCAGCTCTGATTTCGCTTCTGATAAACTCGTTCGAGTCCAATAGACAGAACAACTTTGAAACGTAATTTTTTTTAAATGAAACGTTGTGCACATTCGCGTCAGCAGTGTAATTAGATGTGCGTGATTGGTGTTTTTGGAAGTTTAGGAGCCTAGGAGCCCGCCAACACTGGGCTGGGTGACTGCTCACCCAAGTAAAGGGACTCGCGCATTAATCACTGAGCGGGAGGCAACTTTTCCCGAGATTTTGAGGATCCTGATAAACTGAAATTCAAGAGAAATAGAGTCGCCCGCATCGGCCAGGTTTTTTGAAATTCCCCGTAGCTCTGATGCAAATGCGACGCAGTAGTGTATCAGCAAAGAGTGTGGCTGGAGGCAACACTCTCGGGAGTCTCAGAAAAACTCATAGGACTCCACGACGGTATACGCAGGAGTTAGTCAGATATGGTATACTCGAGCAAGCGCAGCCGATGTATGCAGATAACAGAAAGGCATCGGCCCGCGGGTACACATGATGCGACATTTTTTCGATCTTAACACTCGGCGTCAAGATGCCAGCGCGACTAGATGTCTATGACCACTAAAAAGGTTGTAATAGACTGACTTGTAATTAGTCGTTAGTTTTTAGAACTCGAGAACGTTATTTATATGTCCGTAATTCACGACGACAGGAGCTAAGTGAACCTCTTCGTTGATACTGACAGAGATTGAGCTAACAATTGAAAAAGTTGACACCCACACGTTTAATAAGGATACAAGTCTACAGCGCCACATGTGTGCTTTCAGTGGCGCTCTTGAATTACTAAAAAGACACATAGGAGTATTACTTTTCTTTTTCTGAACGAAAAGTCGCTTCATTTTTATAAAGAAATCTACTTTTTGAACGAACCAACAAATTTTTTTACTACACGTCGTAACAAAAAATATTAACACTTCGTCTGTATTCCGGGTCATTCGTGTCGGGCAAATACGACGGGTTGCTCCATTTTTGGATTAAACAATCCCAAACAAACTTATTTTTCTACAATTTTATAATTGGAATATCAAGTTGAAGATTTCGAACAGTAGCCTGCATTTTTTCAAAAATACTGTTATCAAATAACAGGGTGAAAGAAACGGTGAACCCGGGTTTACAGAAGGAAGTTGCGGAAAAAACTTTTACAGATCAAGTGTTCAGGAGCCTTTATCAATTTCTCCTGAACACAATACAAAAAGTTTAGTGCGAATTATTATCGTGCATGAACGTTCATTATATTTCTTTTAGAATCACAAGTACAAGGAAAAAATTGAATTATAAGTGAAAAGAATTGAATTTTGAAGGTTAAAGAGACTAACGGAAAGAAGAAATTGTATTTTTCTAATGTACATAATTCTATTGGATAATGTGCAGTTTTAAAAACTAGAAATTTATACCAGCTAATGGCAAGTCAGTATATTATCAAATCCTATTCACTTATGAAACCACAGTGAATTGTGTCAATGGTAACTCTTTGGTGCATGTCATTGGAAATAACAAACTCGATGTTTAGACTCAAGAGTTCGAAACTGAATATAACAGAGATTAATATTTTGGTGTCTTAAAAAACAATGTAAAAAAGTGGTCTTCCAGTCACTGGTTAACTTAATCACAATAAAAATGAGTACATGCGTCAATGTTATAAATAAGAATATTTACTGTACTTTACAAAACGTAATGACTTCAAGCCGTCAGCGGTCATGCCGTACACCCTAAACTGTCGTTACACCATGAAAAATTTTCTCCCATAGTTTCCAATGCTTAGATTTATAAAAAGGAACTTGGAAATTATTTCGCCACAGTAATTGTGACTCAGAGATGTTTATTTTTTAGAGCTTACAATTACAATGATCAAAATTTAAAAAAAATGGTAGGGTACGTTTGAAAACAATTTGAAAAAAACGAAAATGCTCATACCATTAAAAATTGTTAGAAGTATGAGCCAAAGTTTCATGACGGGACCGCCGACGGGTTGATCAGAACTCGATCCACAAAAACTTGGATTTACGTGAGCTGATAATATAATTGTTTGAACTAACAATAAGTAATGAGTGTCTATTCCCTATACGAAGTTGAACGAAAATGATATGGCGTCCAGTTAATTTATGCCGTCGTTAAGCTTTGTATTATTTTGAATATCACTCGACAGTGGAAATGGTTCGAGAGATATAACCTCATTAAAAAATAAACAAATGAAGAAAAAAGCTAATCTTTATTGAAGGGTGAAAAAAGTTTGACTTACTCATGGGTAAGGTCAATATTTTATATATGTTCCATTTTTTGATGTATCGTTTATGAAATACAATGAATAAAGTTACGTTTTTCTTCACATGTGAAATAAATAAAAAATTACGCTTTGTTATTTTATTCGCAGTCACTAATATCTTCGAAGTTCCGAAATTGTTGGAAGGAATATCAATGTCACAGAATCATTGGAGCTCAGCCGATATTTTTAGACAAAATATCAGTCGTCAAAGGAGTAAAGAGTATTTGAGTTGTCAAAGTCTTTGTATGATGTCACGCAGTGCAGTGCAATTATGTGAAGCATATCATATTAACAGGGGATGTACAGCTTAAAGTTTGAGCGGAAGTTAAAAAGGCGTTGAAAAAAGAAAGGACAGTAGAGAGAAGAAGCTCACGAGAGACAAGCTTGGGGAGGGTTTTTTTTTTCTGTTAATTAATTTCATAAATACAATATAATCATTTCAATTCCTCTATCCGTCATCTTCTCATTTCAATCCTACATTAATGTTGTCCTGCATTTTCCGAAAATTATGGTTTGATTACAAAGGCTGATTTGAATCCAGAAAAAAGGTGAATATTTATCAGGAATTCCCTTTTTTTTTAATGATTTATGTCCCATGGAAAAATCGGTGTGGCCGCTTTCGTTGCGTAGATTTATGGCCGTTTCATTTTTGTCGAATGAAAGAAACAAATCAATAACGGTCGAGTCGTTTAATACGATTTAAGTTACCAATGAAAAATGAAGCTTTTTGATAAAATATTGTAAGAGAGTTAGAACCATATAGATTGACCGGGAATGCCTCCCATGAAATTAACCACACAAACTTGGTTTGTAGTATTCGCGCACATCTTCCCTTCGATCCTAATGGGATTTATTCATCATTTCACCACGTCTAAAGAACTTTTATCGGTTCATCGCGTATTCCCGTTTTTTCCCAAGAGGATCCGAGCTATCTGTTCCCTCCTTTACTTGAAAAAACTTGGCAAAAGAGCCGAGAAAGAAGGGTGAAAAAGGAGATAACAGCCGTTGACGTAATTTGGCTGAAAAAAACTCTCGGTATGCGATAAGACCGAGGATTCCGAATTTTCTGTGGAATTCGAAAAATTCAAAAACCATGCTTTCGATGATATATTTCCAAGTCTCGACCTTTCATTCTGATGTCATTTTCTCAAAGTTCTAAGAAAAGATACATCTAAACTTTTAACGGAAAAGCTTGAAATATTACTTTTGTACGAAACGTACTGGAAGAATAGACATTTTTATTTATCCGATACGTCCGTTCGTGCAACGAATTTTTTATTTAGTAGTCTGAATGTTTTCAGAACGTGATCGGAGAAGAATTTTACCCATGACGTCCCTTGGGCTTTTCAACATATTTTTTCGCGATCTCTCAGCGATAATTTCGTCGCGAAAAGATAATGTTACTTAGGGTTTCGAGCAAAGAGAGATTTTTTTAAAAATAGCTATGTGCGCATCCGTTACGTGCACAAATGAATGTCAAGAGACTATTTAAAATGAAGAGTCACGGAAAGTCGAGCGCGCCGATTTTTTTTTGAAAATCTGTATTTATTAAATAAATCGAAATAAAGGCTGGAAGTTGAAGAACTGCAAACGATTCGCGGATTTTACGAGGGGAATAACGTCAGCGTGGTAAACAAGGGACGTAAGTAACCCTGGAAACTGTATATAACTCCTGGCCTCGCTCTTGGCATCTTACTAACACACTACGGGTCCACAGGACTGACGACGACGACGACGACGTTTAATCATCGGATAATTAAACGTTTAATAATAAAACGGTTAATTGATTATTCGTCATCAACGATTGTCGAGAAAACTTTCGCTAGAAATTTCCTCTCATATACCGCATTCGAGATATTTCGTTCATACTTTTCATTCCGAATGATCGAAATCGGCGCCCGAAGGTAAAATAAAAGCAGAGCCGATTATATATAAATTTGAATTGAATCGAAAATTGAAATGGAATCTAATTGAGAAATTGTAAACATGAAAGCCGATACTGTCCAATTTATTCCGTGGAAGACTATTGCGTTCAGTGCCAAGCAAATAAAAAATAAAATCCATGCACCATGGACAGCACCATAGACAGCAATTTGAATGGAAACCAACATCTAGTGTCAGCTTCTGGTTCCATAAGGATCTCTCGCGTATGCGAACGAGCATTGAAAGTTAAGAGATGTTTTTTTGCTCCTTATCGGAGAACGGATGGTTTCAAGAGGTGAAACCAGCCTCCGAAGCCAGGAATATCGACGCCTGATTAGCTAATATCCCCAGAAGCACTTTACCACTTATTACGGAACAAATCCAAGAGTTTCCTTGACTATTGCCGCGATGTTTACGGTGCTACGGTGCTGGGGGGAAAAAATATTGGAAATCGAGGACAAGAATTAAAAGTGGTCAAACTTTTTAAATGTCGGGTCAAGATCGATGAACGCGAACGGTATTAGAGGCTTGATTCTATTTTTCCTAACAGTTTCTTTAATGTGGCCTGAGAAACCCATAGTCGCGGTGGTGTGTTGACCCAAATTCGCCTCTTTCTAGAACTCGGTTAAAATCACGATGATAAGTAATTGACGTCAAACCTCATAAAATGACTTCCATTCATTTTCCCCACGGTCAAAAGAACAGCATAAAAATCGGAGCTAAAAGGTATAAGCGGCTTTCACCCGGCACACAAATAAGCAGCGAAACGATTAGAGAAAAAGAACATTGCGATGAATAGGCGAACGCGAAATTCCAACGAATTTTTATCTCCTCGAATACAACATTCTTAGGACAATTTTTTAATTGTTTTTAAATTGCCTTGCCAAAGGATTGTCTTCGAGTTATAAAACGTTTTTCAACTCATTTGCGGTGCACAGAGTTGGCTACGTGAATCCAGAACGATATAATGGAAAGAAAATTCCAAAGCAGCATTACTAAAATATGTGTTGAACGAGCAACAGGATGTAATATTTGCAAAACTTACTTTGGTTTTCCCGGAACCTGTTGGTCCGACGAGCATAAGTCCGTGTCTCACTAGAGTCGTCTCGTACAGCTGGATTACTTTTTCCACGAATGCTGGTTCATAAACGAGACATATGAAGAGTGAGTGTTTTTTCAATTCCAGGAAGAATCCTTATTATCTCAAACGAGCGAAAGTTCAATATGAAATGGTAGGTAGAAATTGCGAGTATTCACCGTCGACGTCTTGCAGGCCCATTTCTAAAATTGCTTCTCGGATCCCTGCACTGAGTATTCCATAGTCTACTGGAATCTCAACAAGCTTTGGGAATAAATCCGATACGATACCTGCAGGATAACGCGAGAGATGAAAGGCCAAGGAATATGGATCACGCGAAAGCATAAACGATAGGAAATTAAGAATAATCAACAAATGACGAATTTTTAAATCGCTCTTGGGCGATCTGGTTCCACAATTAAGCGCTATTCTCGGAACATTGTATTTCAATAATATTCTCACCATTAAAAAGCTTCAGATCGTCTTTGAGAAACTTCGGTACGTTCACGTCGCGCAATGCCCTGAGACATATTTGATCTTCATCCAGATCTTTTTGCTCACGCTTCAAATTGCCAGCAACAGCGATGACAGTTTTCACCGCTCTCATGCCAAAGTCATAGTGATCCTGCGTAAGATGGTAAAGCAGGAACATTTTCACTTGTTCTCACAGAAATGTTAAGCTTCTGATTGCTTTCTATTGAGCCATGCTTCAAAATGGCTTTTGAGCTGATATTATGCCTCGAGGGGTATAACACAAACAATGGAAAGGCTTGCGACAATAGAGCGCGAAAATGTTGAAGAATGTCGAGAAAAATTGACGCGTAATTGGAAAGTTCTTCATGCTCGTTCTATTCTTAAGACGAGAGCGTTTCAAACAAACTTTAATAACCCCACGCAAATCTGGTGAGAATAATGTTTCTTCTGCGAACTAACCTGACTGCTAAGTTGTTCGGAGCTCAATTTGAAGGTCGTTGTTATTTTACCAGCAAGATTTTTGGCCTCCGTAAATCCGTAAGAAAATAACGAGATTTCAGCAATGAGTGAGTAATTCGGGACCATCATAGCAACGGGACGAAAAAGAGCTTTGAGATTGTCTGGTAATTCGGTTCTGCCAGCGTAGCCTGGATTCATCGTGATGAAAACGGCGCATGATGGTTTCAGGGCAATGTCGACACCCTCGAAAAAAAATCTACACACAAAAACCGTGTTTAAGTTTTTTTGTTACTTTTTCCCGCAGATTCTTCCATGAGACGAATGAATAATCAGTTTGTCTGATTTCTCACAATTATGTAATTGCACGTCTAGTCGCAGCGAGTAATTAATTAATTTTATCCATTTTAGAACTATTGATTCCAAATGTAATCGAGATGGGGAGATTCGTATTCGGTTTCCATGATAATCATCAGGCGTAAATAGAGACAGGAACAATATTTGATCTAATATCTCTATTTTGCATGCATGGATTTAGCTCACCTCTCAGCTCGTATTTGTTGAGCCTTCTGTATAGTCATGATTTGTTGAGCTATTACGGAGAGTACCTCTATGTCTATTCGATTAAATTCGTCAAAGCATGCCCACGCACCAGCACTGAACGAGATACATTCATTATATGGGATATAAAATGCCAAATAGGTTGAGTCTGTGAGCCCAACATTTGTTTTTATTTTTTTGAAAATTGTGTATATT
The DNA here is from genome assembly GCA_963921915.1 of Hyposoter dolosus. Classification (NCBI taxonomy): domain Eukaryota; kingdom Metazoa; phylum Arthropoda; class Insecta; order Hymenoptera; family Ichneumonidae; genus Hyposoter; species Hyposoter dolosus. The sequence continues at coordinate 11,353,685 of OY998130.1, read as the reverse complement.
TTTTCTAGTGGCTAAAAAAAGACGATGCATTTTTCAAGTTTTTCGACAACTTTTCCACGTTTTCTATTTTTTTGTAAATGCCAAAACGAAGATGCCTTCAAACTGGCTTCGGTAGGTAGACCAAAAACGTGTACAAAATTTTCAAAAAAATATATAAAATAGTCGAAGCATCATTGAGTGGCACTTACCTCGCCAATCCTTTGAAAAATTTGCCCATCGACAAAAAGTCCAACTGATCGGAACAATTAAAAACAACGCATTGAATAGCAAATGCTTTTGCCAGATCCTTCGTTGTCTCGGTCTTGCCAGTTCCGGCTGGACCAGCCGGTGCACCACCAAATTTTAGATGTAAAGCTCCCGTAAGAGTTAAGTAACATCGATCGGTTAGAGGAGTTATTACCAGTCTTCCATTGTTCCCTAGATATTCGTACCTAATTGGGGATTTTTCGAGCATCGCGAGCACAGTGAACAGCGATAATACCCAAAATTTAACAGAATTACAGATTTAACAGAATTTAACAGATTACAGATTTCCATCTACTTCTCAAAAATTATTATCTACTCTAGATTTTCTTACCCGTACGGAAATTCCGCGTTCACGGCTCGAACTCTAAGATCATTTTCTGCTTCGATCCAATAATAACGAAGCTGGGATATCCAATCAAAATCGTTTATATTCGTTACACCCTCGTCGATCAATTTGGCGAGAACATCTCTTGCGTGAACTTCGATTGTGATTGCTGCCTCGAGCATCATTCGTTGGATTTCGGTCTGATCACCACGTACCAATTCTCGAAGATCATCCAACTGTGTTTTTTTTTTTCTCAATGTTATTTTCATGTTATTCCGATAATTACCATGTAAAATCAACAAGCACTCATTCCCTATGGTTTTAAAGTGCAGAAACGAATGTCAACACTGTCGAGTGTTGACAAAAAACAAAAGAATCTGTCACTTATAGAATATTTTAGCTCGTGAAACGAAAAACATTGGAAAATTCAACTCTCGGCTGGTTCATCCCACGAACGTTGAGTGTCAAGCTGTTCCACCTCATCACTCATTTGTTTCCTACCCCAGACTCCACGGAGTATGCAAAACGACATTCAAACAAAACTCAATGCTTTTATTTCTAGAATATTCCATGGGCTCCAAAAAATAGTATCGAATGTGTGAAATAATAAAAAGTCTGAATTGTACGTACGTGGCTAAGCATGAGGCGATAATAATCCTCGAGTGAATTATTCAAAATTCCATCTTCGACGTGTGCCGTCCAGTAAGTCTGACCAGCACAGATGACGACTTGTCCAGGCCACATGTATACCCAGCTTTTTCGTGGGGTTGTTTCAACGATTTCCAAAGATTGACGAATTATTTCTCTGAGTGTATTTCGCATTGCATCTTCGACTTGGCCCAACCAATTCTCAACATTGCCATCGGGATAAATGGACGGAGTCAACGGGACTTGTTCGTATTCCGCCGAATACATCATCGTGATTTCCAAGTCTTCTTCGAATTTCAATTCCTTCATATTCTCAAAGCATTTTCTCAGGTGAGGCTGTACCGCTCGGACATTTTTTGCTTGAGCGAGAATCTCCAGCAACTCGTCATCGCTGAGGAAGAAGAATCGCGGAAAAATCATTCTCTTCGTTTCCAAATAATCTGCCAGACCTTTCTGCACTAACTCCAGAAGCGATATGCATTCCTTTAGACTCTCGAGTAGACTCTTGTCCGGACAAACTTCAAGTATCTGCTCGTCAAATCAATAAATTACTTGTTGCTCGAATAAACTGTCGCTATCACACAGGAAAAAATTCAATTGATATTGACATCGCAAGGACATGACGTTGAGAAAATATATGTGAAAAAAAAAATTGAATAATCGCCAGTCTGTATCGATGTATGCAATGAAAAAATTACACCGTCCGAGTCTTTACAGCCGCGAATAAAATTTTATATCCGGACCACATCGAGACGAGATCTCGACGCAAACAAACTCTAGAAACGCCTGGATCAAATATACAGTATCAGGACTTGATTAGGACGGTTCTGATCAGGATTTTCCCATCAGGTTGCGATCAGAATTTTTTCGAACTGTCTAGGTAAGAATTCTTAAAGTTGGTGAAAAAATGGTACAAATTAATCTTACGATTGGATATTCATTGGCATTCTTCATTATTCGTCGCCAGTTCCGTTCCATCGTGCTGTATTTTCTTGCCTCAACGGGTAACTGACGACTTATGTCTTCCGAGGTGAAAATCGGCTCGAGATACATCCAATTTCTGAATATTTCAATTAAATAACAACGTGGATAAGAGAAAGTTGATTTACTCGTTTTCTCACCTTTGAACTTCGATCCAATAACCGATCACTTCCTGGGTGAGCTTGAGCTTGTTCTCCCACTCAGTTATTGTGTCATCGAAAGCACCTCTGAAAGGGCTGAAGCTAATTTGCTGAGTACTGAGTATGTGATCGTCCAGTAAAATGAGAATTTCATCAGGAACTTTCATTATGTACGTTCCTGCATTTTTAAAATGCATTTATTACGAGCTTGACTCTAATCTTTCGATACCCCTCGTCGTAGTTATCATGTCTCAAGGGCAGTGAGTAGTTCAAGTGAGTGATTCAAATAAATTCAATCGCAACGAAATATTACGATAAAAAGAAAGCCATTGGTCAATAATTCAAAGATGCTTGACAATTGTAAAAAAAATTCACGATTGTCGCTCCTTTTTGTTGCTCCCGGGTCATTTACAGCGTTTTTTGTATTTGCGTTTAAATTATATAATTTCGACACCTTTTCTAGTAAGTAAATAGCAAGTACGAACTTATCCACATCATCTTAGAAAATTTGCAAAAAATTAAAGCGGTTACACGATTTTTCGAGAAACTATTTATAAAAAAAAAAATAGTAAAAAATCTTAAAAAATTTAAAAAAAATTTGAAAATTTTGTTAACTTTTTTTGAAAATTTCAAAATACCGTAGAATTTGTATTTTTAGCAATTCCGACAAAATTCTCAGAGAATGAAGAGCTTGTATAGATTAACATCTGTGCAAAACGGGAGCCCTATAGCTCAAACCGTTCTCAAGTTATAAACGTTTGAATTTTACAGTGTCTGAACATACACACACAGACACACACACATCCGGATATTTATTCTCGATTTCACCGTCACATAGCTTCCTCTATGAGGAAGCTAAAGGCTTCTCATTTCGAAAGATTAATCAAACAACAACAAAAGGTCGTGCGCTTGAAAATGATTGAGTTCAAAAATTCAAAGCAAGTCAAAGCCACGCGTTTTGACTTGCTTTTAATTAAATTAATTTTTTAATAAATTAATTAAATAATTTAATTAAGAAGCCAGCCTTTTTCCGGTGGTCTGATAGTTTTATGGGTGCAAATTATGCAGGTGACTTGCCGGTGTCCTTGTAGGGTAAAACTTCCATCGCAATGGTTTCCCATTCTTTCGACATTTTATCCAACATTCCCTCGATCGTATATTCCTTGGCAGCACTTTGAGAAACTTCGTCAACGACATCTCTGAAGTTCTCAATGCCCAAAACAAGAAGAGCTTTGAGGGTGAGTGCAGGTGTTAATGCCATTTGAATTCCCGTACGAGCACTAAGTTCTTCAAAGTGCCGGGGCTTCATGCCAGGATTTCTTAAGGATTGAATGAGCCCGATATGGGGTTTCAATGATTCAATTCGATCTCGTATTTCCAGCGCAATCGCTGCTATTTCTGTTTGCGAACGGTCAACTTAAGCCTTATCCCATGGACACGATCACTTAATCAAACATTTTTCAAACGATAAAATCGACTGGAAAGAGACAAACAAACGAACTTGGCTGCTCTTCAAAAACTTTTGCGCATCGAGACATCGACTTGTGCATCTCATTAACAGTCGCCTCGATCTGCTGCCCATCAATACTCATTAAAGGATTTTCCATCCAGATTTCGTACCAACGCAACCAATCTAAGCAAATCGTTACAAATGCCATTATTCCGGAGACAATTACACGTTTGTCTTTATTTAAAAAGAGAGCTTTATTATTTGATGAACACTTGAAGGAACTAGCAAGCGCTTCCGACAAAGAAAACTGGCGACAAAAATGCGACGAACGCGCAAGTAAAGTCTGAACTATATTTGCCAGGATTTGCCTCTAGTGTATGGCCAATCCTATACATTCGAAAAAAAATCTCAACATATGAAAGAAAAACGTGTTTTCGTTTTTCAAACTTTTCTATAAATTTTAGTAAAACGTCAGTTTTTTGGAAAACTCAATTTCCTTCAATACAGCTCGCTGAATGATTTCGAATCGTCACAAAGTTTTTGTCGTCTCAACAGTACATTCGGTTTCTCCAAAATTTTTCTGCAAAATATACGATGAAAGGACGAAAATTTGATTTTCTCCGGAGATCACAAACAAAATATCCAATTGAATGGACGAAAACTTTTGTTTTTAGTCAAAATTGTTTGTTTATGATCGTCAATAATTGATTCGAAAACACTTAGCGATACATTAAGTGAGAAATAATTAACGAAATTTTTTCAACGATCGAATCTGTGGATACGAAAACCAGAAGTATAGGATACACTGAAAGGATTTTCCGCGTTGAAAAACTGCCAACAATTTACAAAGGATTCGTTGAAAAAAACCGGAACATTTTACTGGCATGAATAAAATATTCCGAAAGCAGGATCGAGCGTAAAAGCGAGAGGTTTTTCATGTATACCGTCATAGACATTTAGATTCGGATTAAAAGAAGAAGAAAAATCGATTACCTGAGGCGGTAAGCCAAAGAGTTTTGTAAGGCTCGAAATCTTTCATGAGCTTGGTGAGATGGTCAAAAGGCGTTACTGGGACACCAAAAAGTTTTTGTCGTTCGTTGAGTACAATACCGTGTTCTTGACTGTCTTTCATCGATTTCCAAACCCTCTTAGCGTCTATCGCTGTTTCATGCACCTTACCAATGTCGCTTTGTTGAGCAATGTTCGTAACATTGCCAACGAGAGTATCTATCTTGTCAAGAAGATTCGCCTCGTCTATGACTTGTTGCTTGAAAAATTTCTCCACGTCGTTGGCAAAGCGAGCTATGGTATCTTGGGTCTACTGTGAAGCACGAGAAAGATAGAGAAGAGCGGGGCATGCATCGTAATGAGTTAATTTTGGTTGATTATCTAAAAGTGCGGCTGGACCTGCGACCGGTGTGAATATTTTTTCATGGACTGATTATAATAATAAAAAAAAAAAAAACATCATGGTACGCGATGTGTTGTGTATACGGAAGTATTCCACACTTCGATCCCATGAAAAAATGATAGGCGTGGGTGAATTTTGATGCATTGCGACAGCTGAAGAATCGACGAGGTGGTGGATAAAAATTGCTTGAAATTACGAACGAAAAATGTCGAAGCAAATTTGGTATGGTCGGAGATTGCATTTATAATCGATCTTTGGTATCATTAATTTGGATTCTTCTCAAACATCGTGTTTATAGTGGAAATTAAACAAGACGAAAACACTTTATTCTGAATTCCGATGAGATATTGACCTTCAGTGTCTGATCGCATTTATTGTTGGATTCCTAGCAAATTCTATTTGAAATTCCATTTTCAATGAACATCGAAGATGAGACGAAAAAATAGTACCAGTGAGAATATTGAAACTGACCTGAAGCTCGATTTCAAGAGGATAACCGATTGCTTGCCATTTCGCTTGAAAGTCCTCGTCAGATAGATTCCACTTGAACGAGTCTAGTATATCGAATTCAATTTTAAGCCTTTGCATCACACCATCCAAGCCTTTTACAGTCAACGGAATTGTGTCCATCCACTCGCGAATATCGAATATTTCTTCGATACTCCGTGGGTCCTCATTCAACTTTTGTCGTATATCCGTGTAATTTGTTAACAATTCGTTGACTTGATCGCGCAGAACTTCCGTAAACATCGAGAGCAAGCCATTGCCAAGATTTTTACGTTTCTCGATGAGGAATTTTTTTAATGGCTCAACATTGACGTTGAACGCTCCGATCCATATCGACGTTGGTACAGTCAGTTCGATATTTCGTTTTATGGTGAACTGAAAAGCTATTTCCTCTTTGACCTCTGACGCCAAGTGTTGAGCCATTTTAAAGTTCCTGTTGAATTATGAATCGATCGTAAGCTTCGGCTATAAACGGACGGCATGTTATATTCAGAACCGATGAAACGATGATCGGAGGTATTACTTTTTCTGTGTACCGTGAAAAATTCAATGAATATTGATTGATCGCTCGTACCAAAATACGCCAACGACCCACGAGTTCAATGAACCAATGACAAATAATTGTATTTGCATCATCGCAACGATACAAATTCGATGAAAGAAAACATGGACAGATTTCATTTCTCGGAATTTCATCATCGCGGTTTGTGTGTTTGTAGAAATGTAAACAATTTTTTTTCAAGTATCGATGTTTTCGATATAACCATTTGGTTCACGTGCGAAATGAAGAAAAAAAAACGAAGAAGTGCTCTTTCTTCTCTCTAATTTGGAGAAAATAGCTCTGAACCACGTAGGAGCGGGAGTGACATCCTTCAACTGCGCTATTCGAGGATAAGTACTCAAATAGCATGAGCAACGCGAAGAGGAGTGATTGAATGGGAGGAAATGAATTCCAATGCGATTTACGGCCAATAACAGTAAGAAATTTAGAAAAGACGTTTTTCTTCTATTGGGTTGCAACAAATGGATAAAAAGCTACTGCGGTTGTTTTTTTTTTCGAGATCTGTGTATTTAGCAAGGACAAAAGGAAGAGGGAGAATAAGAGGAAACAATCGTGAAGATATGAAAAATTTGGCACTTTGACTAACCGAATATAATCGACGACGTCGAGCTCGTGGAGATCCAAATATTTATTGTATTCTTGGGCGTAGGCGAGCAGGGGAATGACCGACTGTTTGTAAGCTCTGATTAATCGATCTCGAATGTTGGAAACGGACTCTTCCAAGAGACCCACGGAGCTGAGATAAAGGTCACTGGGAAACTTGAGACCAGTCAGGTAGAAAGGATGTGCTTGTCGTATCTTGTGACACTGGGTCAAGGCGTTGTCAAAAAGGGTGACAACAGTACTCTATTTTAAATAAAAAATGCAATACGAAGTTGCATCACGTAAAAACTCATCGTTATCAACAAAAAATCAACAAACAAAAAAAAACTGATGAAACGGAGTTTTCACAATATTTACCCCGAATATTTCAAGATTTTTCGAATAGTGAGCTCCATCCTTGTTCATTTTCAAATCTATGGAAAATATGGGATTCACAGGAGGTAAGAATTGTGTATTGATTAAATCGTCACCCCAGACATAATCTTTCTCAACATCGAGGGTACACAAGGCTGGTGTTTCCAGCATTTTGACGTACAGTTCCATCGAATTCTCCACCAGATTCCTCAGTGCATTCTACAAAAATTATACCGCAAGGTCAACTATTTGACTAAAATTCTAAAAGAAACTAACAGACAATTTTCGCTTCCTCATGGAGGAAGCTATGTGACGGTGAAATTTGTTTTTTCCAGTTTCCAATGTCAATGTGCTTAAAATGTCCCAAAACACCGAAAAATCGTACTTAGAAAAAATGTCCGGATGTGTGTGTCTGTGTGTGTGTTCTGACACTGTAAAATTCAAACGTTTATAACTTGAGGAAGGTTTGAGCTACGAGGCTACCGTTTTGCACAGCTGTTAATCTATACAAGCTCTTAATTCTCTGAGAATTTTGTCGGAATTGCTAAAAAAATACCAATTCTACGGCATTTTGAAATTTTCAAAAAAGGGTGTCACCGCTCTAACTTGCGTAAATTTTAAGATTTTTTACTAATTTTTTTTTTTTATAAACAACACAAAAGTACAAAGTATCTTCGTTGCGCGACTTCTTTGCAAGGAAAATTATCATTTTTTATCGATTCGACAATGTTCGATCGAAGCGTTGATAGAATAATTTTCTCATCAAATGGAGAATTGCTTACTTGCATGAGGAGAACTTTCAAATCGTTGAATCGTTTGAGCTTGACAATGTCGTAAATTTCTGGCACTTTGAGGTCAATACTGAAGCAACCTTTGCCGATATCTCTAAGCCACATTCTGACTGAGCGAACTATTTTTTCTAGCCATTGCTCTCTGAGATATTTCGTCATGGTGGTGATTGTTTGAATCTGCTGGGACTCAAATTCGTCCAGGGTCTGAGATTTGCCATAACTCGTTGAAAATAAGTTCATGCACGAAACTTCGATGCAAGCTTTAACTATGCACATGCTCGCTTCGTACACTTCTGGACGAACGTACAGTGTGTTCCAATGAAAGAAATCTCTTGTTTTCTGTATCCAGGGTACGTAACGTTAGTTTTCTCTTTACGACTATGAGCAGAACCACAAAACACTACGGTTTACTTGAAAGTTCTCCATTCCAGTTTGAAAGCTTTTTGGCTTGATTGACCAAAGCATTTCATGCTCGGAAGTCAAACCAACGATGTTGAACATATTCGCACACGTTCGTATAAGTTTTTGCCACTGAAGATGGCACATGGACCGCTTGTAATCCAGTTCAATCTCCGCACAAAGCTTTATCGTAAAATTACAATTCGTGTAAAGAGAGACAGACTGCGTTTTGAAAAAGGAGCAGCTTGAGGAATTGTCGAGATTCGAACGTGAATCAATCGCAAGAAAAAGTTACAGTTAATTTATTGAGAAAAAGAGAAGAAGCGACGAATAATATTCAATGGGATGTAACATTTTTCAGCAGTGCTGCCAACTACGAAAAGATTCATATTTTCGTTTCAAAGTGAATAACACTCACGCTGGCAATATTTCTTGAAGAAAATTTCAATTCGCCCTGCCTCAAAGCAGATTGGATGATAATATTCTTCTGTTTTTCATTGAATGATGGTAAGTCGTCAGTGTTCATGCAGTCAAGATACAAATTATATCTATGATGAGAAAACGGAATAAAAATGCATGAGTCGCGAAAGAACAACTTGGCGTATTTGAGACGAAACATCGCTGCGACGAAACATCGGCAAGATTTACCAACAAAACTCGTATAAGAAAACCGGATAAATAGTTAGACGTGGTCTTTTTGCGAAAAACGGATCCATATTTTTTTTTACGCATTATTATGAATAAAAAATCATGTGACAATCAATCTTAGGGAAAGGGGAGCTAAAAAAAATATTAAAAAATTAAATTTTGGGTAATTATGCAGTTTGGGGGACTTGTTAACGTTGTTTGAAAATCGTGTGTTTGAATTATGCCGACTGACCTGATGCACGCTTCGGATTCCTTTCGAGCTTTTATCGCAGCAACGACTCTTTCGGCAAACAAATTTGGATCTTCGGCGAAAAATCGAATATAAATTCGTGGCAAATGAAATTCTCTGGCACGAGTTTCAAGCGTTCGAACGGTCCACAATTTAGTTTCGTTATCGTAATTGGTTACAGCGGCATTTTGCCAGTCATATTGATTTACGAGTTCTTCCAGATTTCGGGGCGATGTATAGATCGATTTTTCTATGGCTTTTTCTGTAAATACAGTCGCTGGTAATGGATATTTTGTACCATCGATAAATCCTAGTTGCATCCAATCGTTGACTGTCCTGTGAATTTTTATTTTCGCAAACTTCAGAGTGAATAATTCATTGAATTTCACTCATTGACGATGTTTTTTATTTTGCAAGGAAAAAAAACAATCTTTTTGTCGTTTTGATCAATGTCAAAGAGCCCAAGCGACTATGGAATTAAGTTTTTAGCTGGAAACGTGAAAAATCTTGGAATGGAATCGATCGAATTACGATTTTTTTTTTTTCGTAATTCGGATAAACGGACGGAGAAGTAACCTGCAGTCTAAATCCTCGTCATCAAAGATCTCGAGGGGTAAAAAATTGATGGTAGGGTAGAGACCGTATTTTTGCTCGTCACTGGCAAGGGGTAGTACAACATCCGGTGGCAAAATGTCGAGCGAAGAAACTCCTGCTTTATTCAGAGCGTCCTGAACTCGCAGATTTCTGTAAAGTCTACGTCGGCGTTCCATCTCAACATTACGTGGTAAGTGTTTCGGTTCAACGTGGATTTCTTTCTGTACTTTTGGTGCGAACGTCTCAGCTGGAAAAGACTGAAACGATCTGATCGTTCACGACGTTTTCCGGCATGGAAAAGAATCCAAGGATAAAAATTTTTCGACATAAACTTTTAATGTCCCTCATATTCGTTGCTTTTGGACCTGAATCTCTATATATATACAGATCGATCGAGATTTCGCATCGATCGAGATGAATCACGTTAATATAGACGTTACGAAAATGGAGGTCCGAACGTATTGTGACTTTTCAGTCAGCCAAACTAGCTAGCAATATTTTTATTGCAATTTTATTAGGAAGACATCTTCGTCCATTTGTTTTTCTAAGCATTACGTAAAAAAAAACTTACGATCGATGGGTCTTCGGGAAAGGTCACCCAACGTTCAGCAGCGCCGAGTAAACCAACAGTGTCATTGCTCGTAAAGTCATCCCTCACGGACGCTGTATGCTGTTCGGTAAATATTTGCCAGACGAGCTTCGTTCGTCTAGGAGCGACCAGTCTCGGTCTAACAGGATATTCCGCACTTCCTTTTCATATCAAAGACAAAGTTTAAACCAGCATTGTGCCATAACGTTAGTGATCGTCCTCAATTTGTTTAAATCCAGCAGCTCTAATGGGTTATGTCACCTGTTACAATCTCCGAATAATAACCCCGTTTCGGGGTCGTCGGTTTATGAATTTCCCGGAAATTCATTATTCGATCTTTTTCAGTTGATTTTTTCGAGCTTTTCCAACCTTTATTCGGACCAGTCGTTTCATCGAATAACAAACAATTCAGACAAAATAAATGACACGAGATCATATTCGTTCAATCGATATATCGTTCGTGTCCGTGTGACACACGATTTCACGATTTCGTCAGTACAAAAGAAATAAAAGTACCCGTGTCCACTTCCCTTACGCTTCAGTTCATACGATGCACAGAGATGGAAATTGTATCACGCAATTTTGTTCTTTGACAATTACAGTTTGAAAACGAGCTATTATAAAGTCATGAGGACAATAGACGTGCAGCCGGCCGAACGATTAATATTGAAGCTCGCAATTTGTTCGTTCAATTCGGATTTATGATTTTCTGCGATCGATTCTGTGGAATTCGTTCCTGAAAATTTGTATTCCAGCGCATTTCTATTATTAATTATTTCTATTATAAAAAACTGGATGTTCGATTGAATTCTAATTTTGAATAATTTATATGGTTAATAATTGTCACACGTGAACGTTGAATATTTCCGTTGAACTGAAAACATAATGAAAGCATCATCGTCCCATCTAGACGGACAGAACCCACAGAGTCGGCACAACTGCCGCGATCTTGCGGCCGTTTTTCGAAATGACGCTTACCATCTCTCGGAATGGCGACGTCCTTCAATACCCACCGAGCAGAGAAAAGGGCAATGACACGCCTCCGACGTTCGGATTTTGCGGCGCGCTAGATTATCCCGCAATATCAACTTTTGCTCTTTATTCCCATTACCGACTCTTAGATCGATGCGGCGAGACACCACTATAGGATGACGTGGAGACGGAGAGGATGAAAAATAAGAACGAGAGCGCGTACAGGAGGGCGGAGTGGGGGCTCGAAGATTTCCAAAAAAAGTAACAGCTCATGCCGCTGGAGTTGCAATTATGGAACTTGAGAAACTAGAGCGTCGATCTTAGTGTATTTGCGATGTCTTATCCCTCGCAGCAGCCGTCACGTGTCAGTGGTCGTCTATACAGTATTATAGATTGTGCGTAGACTTTGTGTTCGGGAGTGAGAAGCTTCGTTGCGCGAAGTGGGGAGAATGTGGTGTAGAGGTGGTCGACAGGTGCCACCCTCTACAGTCGCATTCGGTTAATGAAGGTACGCGGGTTTTCTCATCAGGGAGAAAACGTTGAATCAGCTGTGTGTGGTTGTTAAAAGGTACCTATTTCGCTTGGTAGCGAGACGAGGAGTGTGATCGCTGTGTATGTGCGCGTAGAAGACGAGAAACGTCGGACGTTGATGACGATAGCACGAGAGGCTCAACTCGGTTCATTTAAAAAAGCCTCTTGTGTCTCCCCTGGGTGTTTGTGTGTGTGTGTCGAGTGTTGTGTATATATATTGACATACATATATATATATATATATGTGTGTGTGTATGAGTGTGTATTCTTCGAAAAAATCATAAACGTTTTTATTATCATGTTTCGCGAGTGAAATTCGCCTGGTAGTACTCGTCGGTGCTTCGATACAGAAAAAAAGTCCCTTACTCTCGCTGTCTCTCTTTCGCTCGAACTCATCATTCCATACCAGTGTCGAAGACATACAGACGGCCGGGAGCTGTGCATCGAAACGTCTTCACCGACAGGTGAAAAAGAAATCGCGAGAAAAGCGAGAAAAATATAACAACAAAACGAAATAAAAATCTGTTGAGGGAAACAAATCAAGAGAAAGCGAGAGAGAGAGAGAGAGGGAGAGAGAGAGAGAGAGAGAAGGAAAGAGAGAAAGAGGGAGTGGGAGAGAGTGAGCGAAAAGAGACGCGAGTCCGAGAAAGAAAAATAAAAAAATAAAATCAAATTGAAAAAAGACGGGAAAACCCTTTATATCCCCGAAACGCGCAAGCGAGGCATGACGGGAACAGGTGACAATAGAACCTCGCCATGTTAGATTTCACGAGATCGCCGTACGTGCGTTAGCCGCGGAGTTTTTTTTTCTCCATTATTATTATTGTTATTATTATTGTTGTTGTTATTATTTCTTACTTTCCTTTCGTTTTCTTTTATTTTTCCCCGTTGTTTAATTGCTTTTTGTAATCGGGTAAAGAGAGAAGAAGAGGGCGCGAGACTTTCACGGGGCAGTGATCTACACGAAAATCATCCAAGCTGGATAGGTTACCCGAGTATCTCCGCGATACCGTGGACTGGTTTATGGGGTAAGTCTCCTTGTTTATTTTTGTGGAACCGAACAGCAAACAATCATATCGAATGGAAAAAAAAACTCAGCCACTCTAATCAACTCCGGGACGAAAAATCCCATTTTCTTTCTGATTCGTTTCTTTTTTTTCGTATTTCGTGAAAGAGTGTTTTTGCTTTAAAATGTCGTTGTGTGCGCGCGTGTATGCATTTTCGTATTGCCTCAATCCCGCTCATTCGTTTTAATTCCCGAAATAGTACACGTTTTCTCCTACTGTACTTTTCTCTCAGATTTCTTTCCTTTTACATGTTTTTTGTTTTTTGTTTTTTTCATTTTATTCATTTACTCGTAAACAGATAGAGTTATATATCCCGTTGGAAAGATCTTGGTGTTTGCATCGTTGAAATGCCGTGGAATTCCAGGCACTGTAGAGCCCAGAATTCACTTGCATTGCTAGGCGAATTACGTATACATAGAAATTTCCTTTAAGACCTCGAAACGAAAGGTCGAATAAAAAATTACGATAATTCGAAAAATCGATCGAACGATAGACGAAAAACGTAGTTTTCGTCGTCCCCCAACCATGCGAACTGCAATAGCCTATTTTTTCGAACTAAGTATTTAGGGCCACGTAATTTTGATGGAAATACGATTTTCTGTTTGCATCAATGGAATTCCTACTCAGAGATCGTTTGCGTATTTACAATTAGTAGAGCGAAGGCAGCTCATTCGGGATGATGATTTGCTACTTATTTTTCATCCCAAATCAGCTGTTTTTTCTCGACCCTGTGATTTTTTCGATTTCCTGTTGAAATATTCGGGTGTTTTTTTTTTCGTTGTCGAGTTCAACCGCTCGTCTACGCAGTTTTTGGAATGACCTTAGTGTCTTGAATGTCACGGCAAACTCAGCGATGTATCGATATTTTCGTGACAACAAATCCGTTTTGATTTTTGCAGTGATCGTCGAACTTAACGTTACCAATACACTGCTTGGTCGCAGAGACCCGAAAAACTGTTTTATTCGCGATTGAGCGTCTTGACGGAAAGTCAATACGTTCCATGAGCAATTTGCACAATCACATTTCTACATGTGACATTTATTTTAGACCAAAGTTCAGGACACGAGCAACGTTTACGAAATATATAAGTTTAAAAAAAAAACTGCTCAAAGTTTTCATCGTTGGAATACAACGGGATCTCGTTTTTTTTGTTGCTATAAACAGAAACAATTTATGGGCAACCTTTGGTGTCAAAATATTGAGTATATTTTAGTGGAATTCACAATATTCAGTCATTGAAAAGTTTGTGGAAGATCTCAAGAAAGAATATATTGATCGATAATAAAAAGCTGGTTGCGTTCCAAGGACGCAAAGTCCACAAAACAGCGGTCGGAATACGTTCCATTTGTTTTGCTTCGTTTAGCAAATGCTCGTGAAATAACAAGTCGTGTTAAAAAGTACGAGATAAATGTGTTGTTACTTTTTCGAGTTTTTGTTGTTCCAATTCAAGGGGCAACGCCGCTGTGAATTCACTGCAAGAAATCGGCTAGTTTTCCAAACTTTTCTGACTGCTCCATGAGTTCGGGCGATCGATCGGTTGCGTAAGTGCGAGAGGGACGCCCGAAAAACAGATACACGTTTTTCTCGGACGTCCTTGATATCCCAAGGAAAAGTAAAGTCAATCCTACTTCACTGGCGAAATGAAAACAACGCGTATAACTTATATTTTTCTTGGAATATCAAACCTCTCGGAATAAAACTTGTAATGCGATTTTTATCGACCGCGTTCACCTTATTAATCACCTTAAGGATAGAGCGGCGGCAGATATTTTACCAACGACTCAACAATTTGTATATCAATTTTGATTACAGAGTATGGAAAATTTACAGAGCTTTGAGCTTTCGCGAGAAAGAAGTTGAAAAAAATGTTTCTTCGATGGTCTAAAAATGAAAAAATATCAGTTTTTTCCAAAAATGGATGAATTTTTTATTATTTGCCGGTCTGATGGGGTTTCCCCTTAATCACTGTGTCCAAATATTCTTACGCTCGTACGTACAAAGTGCGTATGCTGTACGTGCAATTAAAACGCAATATCTCGTTCGAATGCCCTCGCCACTGAGAAGTTGAAAAAAAACGAGATAATATTTATTTCGTAAAATTGAACAAAAGACCGAGAGTCGGTTGAGATGCTCCTGAACGTTGTATTTGGTATCAACGTTCGTCGATGCTCTCTCCCGTCTCAGTGGGCCACTGCCTGCCCAGAGGAAAAAAAAGGCAGGAAAAGAACCGAGACTTCCAACGACGTTTTTCTGAGAGAAAGTCTCGCAGAGCGGTCGAGATTGACTCGCTTCGTCTTTCGCACAATGTTTCTCATATATCGGTCTCTGTCGCTGGATAATCGTCATGGCTCGAAACTTAACCATCATTTCTCGGTTCCTTCATTTACCTCGAGGATTCCGTGAAACGGTTTTTCCTCTTTTCCTCGTAGAAATCGAAAATGCTGCTGGAGTGGTAGAAAATAATTAGAGGTCGAATATTCGCCTCGTCATTCGGAACAAATCGCAGATGACCACGTGATCCAGAACTATTATCGTGAATTATGTTATCATTTCCAGTTTTGCTTCCTCATAGAGGAAGCTATGTGACGGTGAAATTTTTTTTTCCACTTTTCAATGTCAATGTGCTTAAAATGTCCCAATACATCGAAAAATCATATCTAGAAAAAATGTCTGGATGTGTGTGTGTATGTTCTATAAAATTCAAACGTTCATAACTCGAGAACGTTTTGAACTACAGGGCTCCCGTTTTGAACAGATGTTAATCTATACCAGCTCTTCGTTCTCTGAGAATTTTGTCAGAACTGGAAGAAAAATTCGAATTCTACTGCATTTTGAAATTTTCAAAAAAAGACTGTAATCGCTGTAACTTGCATAAATTTGAAGATTTGTCATTTATTTTTTTTTTTTATATAAATAGAGTATCGTAATAGGAAGGTTGGGATTGAATTTGCGGTTGAAGGGTTTAAATTTTATGGGTTTTTGAATTTTACGAAAATCTTAGTTTTTCGAAAAATCGTTTAACCGCGTTTTTTTTCTTCATCTTGATAACTATACGAGAATCTTCGAGTGTCCCTTGACGTTGACGGAGTTTACGGCTATTCCGTTATCGGAGCAATGTCAACCAATTGTTATCTCAAGTAATTCTACAGCTCTCTTTTACTTTTGTTCTTAATCTCACAAAAAAGCTTGTCTAATCATTTGCGTAAGTTGGAACAGGCCAACTATTTCGTCCCTCGTGGTTATCCATGATTATTCGATCTTGACAACGTTCAAACGTAGTCGCACTTGCCGGGGTACGTTTTGCAATGCTCTCATCAGCGATTTAATCGACGCTGCGTGTTTACACATACATTTCCTTACGTAAACGCTCTCGACTGTTTCTCGAGTCATAGTTCGTAATCACTCGGATAATAATATTAATGTATGCGTATAAATGTTTCTACGAGTCAATCGTGACTGTTAAGGGCATGCGTGGACTATTATTTCCTAAAAAAAAAAGTCCCTCAGCCTTTTTTACCATGTTGAAGTTTGCATCGTTGAAATGCAACGAAAACTGATTATTTTTTAAAGCAGAGGCCAAAATTTTCATTATTTTTTTTCCGTATTTGTCAAAAATAATGGGGCAGTTATTTTTGCCATTCGAAAACTGAATTTACTAGCAAAATTGGGCCGAGTGCATTAAAAATCGAAGTAGTGAATAAAAAATGTATTTTTCGTTCTAGTGCAACAATGAAAACTGCAGTCTCATCATCCTTTTTTTTGACATACTGTAAAAAAGTATCGATTCAAAGTCCTTCGTGTTTATTTAATGGGAAAAAATTACACGATCGGTAAGGTGAGGAAGTAATGTTGGTTGAAGCTGAAGCTTGTCGTATGCCTTATTTTCTATAAAATGGCAAAGCTCAGAATCGTAGCACACACTCAGTGTGGAAGCATTAATGATTTTCCAGAAGAAAGAATTGTCCTGATTCCTGCGCTCGTATTTCTTCGTCCCTCATTGTTCAACTCGGTTATCGATCGCCGAAGAATAAGTATTACGAGACCTTAAGCTCATAGACGGGAGCAGAGAGTGCTTTCGAGAAATATATGCGCCCCATAAAATTCAAAATGCACGTAAAGTACGTTGCTTTATACGATTTATTTTTATCGAATGGAAATGATGAAAAAAAAACATTATTTTAAGAATTATCGTTGTTCATTTCGAAGTTTTGAAAAAAAAACTTCCCAGCGCTTAATTTCTATTGATTCCTTTGACATTTTCAAATGATATTGATTTTTTTAATCAATTTGAAAAAACTGCGCGAGAAATTTTTGAGAGTGAAATTTTTTCACAATTATACTCAAGAAACGATGGAATTGGAAGATTGCCATTTGTTCGATACAATTTTTGACAAATATTTTTAACGATACTTTATTTGATAGGAAATAATTTTCAAAAAGTTGCGTTATAAAAATTATCTGTATTTTTTTCTCCTGAAAAATTCACATTTTTCACGTTTGGAAAACGAGAACGCGCATTAAAAGTGTTGAAATATATTAGAAGCAGATAATCGGATCGTTGGTGGCTCATTTAGCGGAGTTTGTCGTTAACTCTCAGCGGCTTATTTTCAGACATAATCACGAATAAACTGCTCGGAATGCTGTTATGCATATATATATATAAAGGGATATCGAATGTGGACGTAAACGAACACGGTGTTAGCGAGTCGAAAATCGTTCCTGTCTATTTTTGGGCTGAGAAGAGTCGAGCATATTATATAGTGCACAGGGAAGAGACTCGCATGTGTCCAAAAACGTCCGCACCGATCGCTGCGGTCGTCTCCGTCCTCGACAACGACGTTTTGACAAAGATTGCGGAAGTAACTATACTGATGATGATGATGACGACGATGATGAGGGTGCGAGTAGGTCTGAGCAATAAATTATTCCACGATTCTTGCACGCGTGGGTAAAAGACAACTTTGTGCGCTCGTCTTTGTAAAAAAAGAAAAGCCACTGGCCTGACGTAACGAGAGTATTGGCCTGGTCGGGTACACCCTTAAGAAGTTTTGAGCACAGCAAGACGCTCTATGTTTTTCTTCGGAAATTCTGCTAATTATTTTCTTTGCTGGGAACACTGGATTCTTCAGAGTTCGAATCGTCATCGATAATCGTCTGCAATATGCATTATTTCACAGTTTCGAAATGTACATTTAGATTGCCGTAATTTTTTAAACATCGACCACGTTTTTTAAAATATCGACGAAGTTCGATAATCATCAGTGTCATCGTTCCTCAAGGAGATTGGATCACGACGATACAATGTTGCCATGCCATGCCATGTTAAAAACATTTAAAAATTCAAAAAGATAAGAATTTCATAAAATTTGGTATTTTCTTTAATATGACAATACAAATTTTTTAAGATTTTTCCACTGCGTGTATAAGCATAGAGTTTACATATATACAGATATACGTGCATATGAATTTTGATTTAACTCTCAATTATTCGATAACCATGTGGTCAAAAATGTGGAAAAGATTTGTGTTTCTATACTTGATGCCAAAGAATGTTATCACAAAATTTGATCAAATTCTGATTATTTTGATTTCGTGATCCAACCTCCTTAATATGGAATTTGATTTTCCTTCACGAACCCTTCGTGAAAAGTTTTTTTCTATTTTTTCGTGTCATCACGAATATTCTCTCACACGTATAACTTGATTTTCCATCGGTTCTCGCGTGCGATATGCGGGAGAAAAAAAATGGCATAGATTTCGGAGATTCTCGCCAACTTTTGATCATCTCTGCAGAGCTATAGCGCGGTCTCTCGTGTCGCTCGATGGGCGGGATGACGGAGCACTGGAGTGGCGGCTCTTTGTCTCGTCGGCTCGAGAGGGATACAAAAAAGGGAGTACGGGCATACAAGGGTACAAGGTCTTTGCAGGGCCAATGAAGGAGGCTGGTGAGAAGATTGCATGAAAGAATTCTCAGCTGCCTACCTATACAACGTCGTCGTAACCCTGTAAGCGTGCATAGTCCATGAAAAAAGGTGAAAGAAAGCAGGGGGACGAAAAAATTAAACAAAAACGAGAATAAGAAACATCGAAAGGGTGAAGTCGTGACCCTATGCCCTGAAGTGAGGGCAGCAGTGGAGAGAACCTTTTTGATCGATGATATCTGTGTCGCATCCATAAATTCACGTAGCCCATGAAACGCACTCAAACAGAAATCACCGTTGAGCTATTTACTGTGAAATTTCAGTCAAATGAGCGCTGTATGTCCACCGTGCTTGAATTAATTATTTCTACAGGTTTAATGCACGAATTAAACGCAGTAGAAATCAATTTTCTCTCGCAATAATTCTCATTCGGATGGAGAATATTAATAACGGCAGATTACGTAAGCAGCGACCGATAATCTCAAGTTTTCTATTGCCCAAATATGGCCAGAGTTCTTTAAGATTATTGAAATAGGTTAAAAAACATTTCTGATAAAAAATGAAATAATTCGAAAAAAAACGTTATGTTTTGAAATCTCGAAAATACGAGTTATAATTCGGGGAAACGACAATTCACTGCTACTACGAAGAATTACTATCACGAAACGACTCTATTTAGGGTTCTTCCAAAATCTTGTATAAACGTTCTTGGCACCAAAACTAACAGTTTTCTCCTATGATTAAACATTTTCTGATGTTGAGAATTAGAGATATTTAATTTCCAATTTTTTATTTTTTCCATCTAAACGCATGTAAATTGAAGTCACGTTTCGTTGAAAAGTTGCAAGAAAAAAACAAAGGAAGCGCGACTTCAATTTACACGCGTTTAGATGGGAAAAATAAAAAATTGGAAATTAAATATCTCGAATTCTAAACGTCAGAAAATTTTTCTTCAGAGGAGAAAACTGTTAAGTTTGGTGCCAACGAACGTTTGTACAAAATTTTGAAAGTATCCTAAATAAAGTCGTTTTGTG
Organism: Hyposoter dolosus; assembly: GCA_963921915.1. Lineage (NCBI taxonomy): Eukaryota > Metazoa > Arthropoda > Insecta > Hymenoptera > Ichneumonidae > Hyposoter > Hyposoter dolosus. Next base: position 11,333,682 of record OY998130.1, on the reverse strand, counting down.
AAAATAATACGTTAAACAGAATAAAAACGATAACGATAATTCATTGGTCCTTGAAACATTCCGCTGATTTCTATTGGAAATTCGACAAGTGACAAAAATTTCCGTTGAATTTCATAAATTTTGGAAAGCTTCTAAAAAATTGGTAGGTCGAATACTCAGGAAGCGGGATCACGAGAGTTTTTGTATTTGTCCGAGAGCAAGTGGATACTGTGTGCAACTGGACTCTATAGACGAGACGAGAGAGAATTCATCATCCTTTTTCTTCGCTTTTGAGATGAGTCACAGGCTCCGGGCTTTTGCTGCAGTGATTCTCGTCGTTGCACTTCGCCTCGGTGAATCACGTTCTATCTAATCTTTCGCTCTTTCATCTCCCTCTCTCACCTTTCTCTCTTCCTTTTTTCCGTCTCTCTTTTGTTGTTACGGTCGTGACACGTTCCAATTCTACTCCCGCAGCGTTGATAACTATTTTGCGCTACTGTTTTTGTTTCCTCTTGTATTCTTCGAAGCTTCGTCGATAGTAACGATTTCATAGAATTTGTAATTAGACACTGGACCGAACGAGTTTTTTATTTTGTTGACACGGCACACTGCAGACACTGTACAAACTCCTTAATTGGCTTGGTAATCGATCTCGATTTCACTCCCGCAATACATTGACGAGGATCTCTTTCGACGTGAAAATTACCGGAAACGCCAATGTTGAGCAAGTGTGAGATAAACACAGGTGTTACCGAGTTGTTTCGCCTACGTGTGGCTCATCTATTTTTAATGTCGTTTTTCTTACGAGCGTTAAGGTGCGGTTCATATGCAGAGAAAAATCGCCTTTTTTTCTATAATGCATCGGAACCTTGATTGTTCGGACTTGTTTCAACGTTAAAAAGTGTTCAACTGACATTAATGACTTACGTACATTTGAAAAAGTTGAGAAAATCGATTTTTCAAAAATATTTTCATTCCACAGTGGCCCTTTGTATATAAATTCGAAAAAAAATCTTCAAGCATGGAAAGCGTGAGGCATCTGTGACGGAAAAATCTCATTTTAATTCGCCATATTCCTAAAATATGAATTTCTTTGTTTCAATAACTTTTGAACACGTTTGAAGACTCGTAGGCTCTTGCCTTGCTTGCATATACGAATGGAATCCGTGAGATGCGATCAAGGGCTACACACACCTGGACAGATCGAAAAATTTGATTTTTTCTGCATTTGGAAATATTTTTCATAAATCGAATTCGGTAGTTTGATCTTACGATTGTTACTCTGTACTCGTGCAGTTGCAGAGAAGCATCGAATTTAATCGGTCGAAACTTTTGGTCGATTTGACAGGATTTTCGCAAGCGTCGATGCTTTCTCGCACAGTTATTTTTGAGTTTCCAGGCATCTCGAATTCAGCGGCCGGGAAAATTGAGGTCCCTCGTTAAACGGATCGCGGGAGCCGATATATTCGTATTTCCTTGCATCCCACATTGATTACGGTGCTCAAATTCTACGGACATGAGGTAAAGCCTCTAGCATATCACAGGCACAACGAAATACACTGGCCACACGTTGTCAGACATTTTATTTCTCGACCCTTTTTATCGCCAGGTGCTCTAACCGTATTTTTTATCGTCTGCTTTTTTCCCGATCCGTCTCGTGTCTGTGCGCTTACTCGTCGCGAATGTATTTCACGTTTTACGAGCATCCAACAATGGATCCGTCAACGACGCAGAATTATCTCTTCGTTTATGACAAAATTCCCTTCACAATGATATTTTCTTTTTTTTTTCACGAATGATACACTTTTTTGCGACACACAATTTTTCCAAATCACTCTTTTTCGTCAATCTTTTTTTTAAAATAATTCTCGTACGATGGAATTTCAGTTTTTTCAATAGAGAACAAGTTGGCATCCAATCACCCATACCAAAAATATGAAATTACACGGACGCGATTCAATTAAATGCCCGATTTGCGCTGCCGCCATCCACCGCGTTGACATTCTCGTAATCTCCCCGTGTTTGCTGTTCGTTGGTCGCATAATATGCATCCGGCCATGTTCCCCTAAGTCCATAGAACAACGAATACAACACGTAAAATACATATAATCAAAGCACCTTAACCAACATGGTGCAGGAGAATGCTTCATCGAAACGTTAACGCGTCAACCAAGTGTATATACACATTTGCGTGGTTGGTTGGCGTTGTATATCATCCGACTTTGTTGCATAACCTTATTTCATGAGCGTAGCGAACATTGAGCGAACCCGTTCGAGCCAGTATTTTTTTTTTTTTATATTTTTATTTCCCTTTTCAGAGAAACTAGAAAAAAAAAGTAATAAATGGAAATTTTTGATTCCGTGGCGCGCCAGGATGAGAATCAGAAAATATACTATCTAAAAATACGTCGCTTGGTGATTCTTCACTTTCTCACGTGTTTCGAATTAGAATTAATGAGATTAGAGCTCGACTGAGTAGAATTAACCTCAACGACGTAAGTCCGAAATTTGTGAGACTCGGTTTTCCTTATTAAGCAAAAATGATATTCGTCCAGCCGGAATTCTAATTCAAAATTTCGAAAGGCCAGTTCCACTCCGTTCGGAATAGAAAAGCATTTTAAATATAAATTAATATCCGCGGGAATTTATGCTGCTGAACTTTCGGAATAAACCAAAAGTTGAAAAATGAATGTTGCGGTTGACCTCGTTTCGGAAACAAACATATTTTCTGGGAGGAAGGTAAACAGCGCGCTTCCGTGAAGCCTGAAACGACAACGATGCTACATTCGCCTATTTATAATTTGACGAAAAATAAATATGGAAACAGCAAAGAAAACAAAACGAAAAAGGGCACCACCTGATTTACATTGTTACGCGAGACTACTTAATGCGTTGCGACACGCGAGTCGCTGTTTAGGGCAGCACGCAGACGGCGATTTATTTTATAACACTACGTGAGGGACATTAAAGTTCTCGAGAATCGTGTCGTTCATTTGATGTAGGTCGGAATGAAAAAAGAAAAATCATTTGCTAAAGTACGAAGATGTACTCACACATAAAAATTTTCTTCGTGTGTCCTTTCGAGCCACAAATTCCTTTGCGCGAAGCAGGCAAATCTCGTGGCTAGCGATGTTTTTCGATGTTAACGTGGGAGCGAGGATATAACCATGACATTTGAGGATAGCGCGCTGGGTCGATTTTTCGTCGACGTAATACACGCAGCAGGCTTTATCATCGTTTTCATGGGGATATTCAAAAGTGTTACGATAAAGGGTGAGAAAGCCAACGACAAAAGCTGAATAAACAAGAGACACTAGTAATTTTGCACTTTCTCAACTTCTATGGACTTTAAGGACTCATGCTGTCGACTGATAATAGTTATTGGCACATCATTCTCCCTTCTTTTCACACCTGTGAATATGCCAATGGCTGAGAGAGCCATACGTCTAGGGCGAGCCCGACAAACGTCTCCTCAACCCCTCACGTATCGTTTTTTTTTTTTTGTAAAGCTTTGACGAGCACAAAGCTCTCGTGATTTGACTGACATTTAACCAGCCTCGCAGGCTGATATTCCCATTCCCACGTTTCTCAAAAATAAGTATCGTTCATTGCCAGTTGGCCATTGTTTTTCCCGAACCCTCAAAATTCCTTTTCGGAAAGTTCGACGGTTTTGGTGCAAAGAAAAATATAACAGGGAACATAAATTCCGGCCATTTCGTTGCTCGAAAAATCTCGCAACGCTTCGGGCACGACAGGTGCAAAATTCTTGAATGAATCGTAAGAGATCGTGTACCTCGGAAATATCTTTCGTCTTTTGTGACTCAGGTATAGCCCTGCCACGGTGAATCATACGGTTTTCGCGCATCCCTGAAGATGACTGAAATAGAATCGGTTCTTCGTGTTTGCTCGCTAAGATCAATTCCCTCACAGGAGCGAAAGAGCGTCTTTTTATCGTATTTGTTAACTCTGAGTAGCCACTTTTCGTTCGTTGCTCTAGAGATCGTACGACTTTCCTTGGAACTATATACATGAAACTGTCTGACCAATCGGCTATGGTAAAAATTCTCGACAAGTCTCAGAGTATTGAATTCGTATGTTTTGGAGGCAAAGTTTTAAAAATTATCAACTTTATCCACGAATTTGTGGCTCGTGCGGCGTCGGTGTGACTTGTTGGTATCGATTCCTCGCTGTTTTCCTTCAGTTCGTCGCTTCCGAAATCCCGAAGGAATTCATGAATAAAAATAGACGGAATTGGCAGGTGAACGAATTTTCTCCGAGCCTCCGGGCACTTGTTTTGAAATTTTTATGCGGAATTTAAATATTCCCTTTGGCATTGAGTCTCCCTTAGTTTATTAGCAGTTCCGATTCATCGTACAGGCAATTCATAAATGAAACTGGGCTCGTGGCACGAATTGCCGTTGCAAAGTATATATATGAGGGAATTTCCGAGCTTCGTGTGGTATACGTCGATCTCGTGCGAGTTGCTCGTACGATATATACGCGATGGCTTTCTGGTATGGGATCGGTAATTGGTACTGGCAATTACCAGTGCACCGGTTCTCCGAAACTATAACCAATAATAGTCCCAATCCACAGAGGGCTTACATGAGGGATATTTGCGTTATCGCGCTCGATATTTCGAAGTGTGACTTTGCTCTCGCGCGGCGTTTTCAGTCGACGCTAGGTCTGTGTTCCATCACCGATCTCATATCTCTGTCAATCCCTACATTTCCATGCCTATACGTCAACGTTATCTTCCTCATCTCACCAATCGATTAATCCAACCGTTCGTAATCAGCGCCACTAATTCTATTTCCAAGATTGAACAATTTCCTTTGCAACAATGGAGGCTTGAAAATATCGGAAATCGTGTGATAATCTATTCAGACTATTTTATGAAATCTCATAAATATTATTCCGCGTAATGTTGCGGACAACCTTTAATGAAATTTGACAATATAACAGCATCAGATTTTTTCTCATCTTCCCTCTTGCACTGAACACACGTAATCAATCTAATTTTTACTCGAGTATAACGACTTCCACGCCCAACCATGTGCCGCGGCATATACGTAAGCACTCTTGTATATAAGAAAATCATTTATCGGCATTGTGCGAAAAATAACAGTCACCGTCGAATCGAATTATCGCGATGTTGAACTCGTTATTGTATAAACACGAAAAAATATAACCGACGGTCTTACAGGTGCGTGCTCAAAGTGTGTTTTTGGTGATGACCAAAGTTCAGCAGCTTCGATCGACGTCACTAGTTTGTTTGGGTGATCGCCTAGCCCCGGCTTGCGCATTAATCGCTGATCCAAAGCCATTTTTCTCAGTTCTCGATTTTGCAAAACGTCGAACTCTCGAACATTATGGTTTTTGACTTTGTCGATCGGGGTTTCTCAGCGCTCCTAGGGGCTTCACAGGAAAATGCAGTTTTGAGGAATGGGCTCCGAAAAATCCCCAGATCGATATCCGCAATATTTTTTTCGTACGTCTGTGGATTACTCCGGAAAAAATTTTCGTCGAAAGAGTCTACAATTTCGTTCGATATACAAACAACTAAGTAGTTTCTTAAAAACAAAATTTTGGTACGTTGAACAGTAAGTTCGATTTATTCGCAAGAACCGTCAGTGGTGCTGCGGTTAACTCGGCCCTTTAGTAACAGCAGTCAAAATTTTACAGGAATGCCGACAATATGAAAAAATCATTTTTGTATGATGTTGAAGATTTGCATCGTTGGGATGCAGCAAAATTCGGTTTTTTCTTCAGCAGAGCTCCTGCCATCCAAAAACTCAATCGACGCGAAAAACTGCCATAAATAATGAATAGAAAAATATTTTTCGTTGAATCTGAACGATGCAAACTTCAAAGTAATATTTATTCAATATTTTCAAAGGCTGCCCTTCGCAGCATAGGAAAAATGTCCCTTGCTATTGGTAATCTCAATCGGGGACTAAACAATTTTTCTTGAATTTGAAGCCTCCTTGTCTCAGGAAGTAGTGAGAGATTTTCGGGCCATCCAATGATTTTAGATCCAAGCCATATATTCTCGTAACTCATAGTCCACTCGAGCGTTGTCTTAGAAAATGTTCAAATAGATAGGTGATCGTCTTTGGTACTTAATTTAAACTGCACGAAAATAGCTGCTCCATTTTTAACGCTGTAAATAAGGGGAGAAAAGTCACACACGTGTGGACAATTGGTAACTCAAACACCAGCAAGTCGCCACTTTTATATATTCACTGCTGTGCTACATGGAGAGAGGTCTTCTCTTCTGTAATCTACTTGTTTCCCTCCTTGCCCCTGAGCCTTGGACAGGCATTGTTTAAATTCGCGTCCTAGGCTTACACAGCGATGTACACATTAGTTTATGTACCTTCGGTGTAGAACACTCGGGTACCGTACGCGTGTATGTCTATACGACAGCGGTTATATAGCAAGAGCAACGTAACAGCAGTGAAGTATACATTTACATATATATGTAGGTTTGCTCGTCCGCGTGTGAGTTTATATGGCCGGGAGATAATTTCCGTGACGACGATGCGCGGAGATCCATCGTGCAACCATAACGTCACGTTGACAATTAACCCTCATGTTTGTTGCTGTCCTAAATACAAATGTACCGTAACTTTGGAATGTCGTATCGTATCCTGATTTTTTTTTCCTCTAAATTAGACGGAACCCACCGAGCCAGGTACGGTGTGACTTGGTGTTGCGTCCAGCAACTTGTTTTGCAGTTTGTTGTCGACGAAAGTGACACTTGAACAACAAATGCTGGATTTTTTAATTCTGCATCGTGCCTGAGCCTTATACGCAGAAATATGAATAAAAAAACTTCGCACTTTTCCAGAATCTTTTCCAATTTTTTCCGTGCAGTAGTTCTCGCTTTGAAAAACTTAAACCAACCGGAAAGTTCGAAATTCGAGTTCAGATTTTCGTACGTAAGAAGAAATGTCTGACTCGAATGTAGAATCGACAGGGTGTACGAACTTGAAGGCAAAAACGACAGTTTTTATTCTAAATAGCTTCTTAAGCTATTTGAGAAGCTACATAGCTTCTTAATCGTCGTAAAATTTGTACACGACCTCCTGAATACTTCATATAAAAACATAAGAAATTAAGAATTCTATCATCATTACTTTAACCACCTTAAGGTGATCTAGTAGTCGTGTGAGTGCAAGAGAGATAACCAAAAAGTAGATACACGTTTTTCTCAGAGACCCTTCATATTTTGAGAAAAAGAAAAGTTACATATTCTTCTCTGGTGAAATGTGAACAACGTGTAACTAATATTTTTCTTTAAATATTCAGTCTTTCCAATTTAATCGTGTAGGGGGATTTTTACCGACCGAGCAAGTTATAGATCGCCTTAAGGGTTGAAATAAAAAATGATAAGAAAATTCTGAAAATTTAGTATGTTTGTGTATGAAGTATTTATGAGGTCGTGTAAAAATTCCACGACGATTAGGAAGCTTGTTATTAAAAAATTAACATTTTCTCAAGAAATTTTTTTTAAACAAATACAAAAAACATTAATCAATAAACTTCGTTTTGTTTCTGTTGCTTTCATTATATTGTGTAGATATTAAAAAATGAAGAGATCGAAAAAAAAAACTTATCGCAAAGTTATACCAGTTTCCATAAGACTACATTTGACTATGTGTAATTTATTATTGTTAATTGTTCAATAACGAGCTTCCTAATGGTCGTGAAATTTTTACACGATCTCTTAAACATTTCCTACAAAAAAATACCAAATTTTCAGAATTTTCTTATCACTTGCGATTTGGGACTCAACATCCTTAATAAGACGATATGCCTGTTGTTTCTTTTTTATAAAGATGTCGTTTTTTTTTTTATTCCTTCATATACTGGCAGTTTCACATCACACAGTTCGCAGCATTGGCTGAGGTATGAAACTTGTTCGGTTTCTTGGGAAGATATGCACGTACCGAGCAGCGTTCGCTTTAATTGCATTAACGATAGCTATGTACAAATACTTAAGACATATGGCTGTATATTATATACTAACTGTGGCGTAACGGTGTGTGTGTGTGTTTCGAATACTGTTAGACAGGGAAGCCCCTATGGGTCGAGTGTGAATTCAGTAGTAACGATAGCGTTCTAGTCCCGGGATATCCGTTTTTTTCCGAATGATGACGCGACAATTTCCTATCGTGTTTGTTTTTGTCGCGTCTTTGTCTTTTGGTCTCATTATCACCGATTGTCAGTCGCGACAGATGAAAAATTACAATCTTCGTTATCGTCAGTGAAGCTCTCCTCGATATATATTTGCTCGTTCGTTTTCTAATTCGCTGGGTAAATATCCCGCGGCTGGCTGACTGACATTTCTCTGCTTTTCATCGCCACAGCGATCATACGCTTCGTACACAAATATCGTAAGCTCATCATGCTCACAGACGACGTCTTGAGGTCCCGGTACCTTGTCGTCTAATTATCCAGCAACGAGCTTCGCTGTACGTGTATCATTTCCGTGATATATACACGAGAAAAACAAAACGAGCTACAAGGAAAAAACGAGAATCAGTACGTTATCCGCGCCCGACGAGGTCGCCCGCCGTTCCTTCCAACTCCGTGTGTTTTTCATCTGACGCACAGCATCAACCTCTTCATCGAGAACCATTTTCGATTCCGTACTTTTAAAATAAACGAAATCCCCATACATCGTCTTATCCGGTTGTGACTCATTCACGTGCCACGGTATTTCTTCACCGCGATGTTTGGACTGGGTAGAAAAGTTCCTAAATATTCCGTGATCGATACTTCGTTGGCTCTCGCTACCGAGGACACTGTTACATGTTTTTGCAGGTCAGTTTCATCATCGACCTCCTTTATTTCTTCCTTATTGCTCAATCACTCTCGAATAACCAACCGCATTTTTACTACGAAAACTCCTTTCCTCGATGAGTGTACAATTGGTTTATAAAACTTGTCTGCAGTTTTGAACTTGCTGTGCTTAACAATTATACGCATTCACGAAGACTGGCTCAATGACGCTTTTTTCATGGTGTCCCACTCTCGCAGCCTCCCGCTGTGTGCCGTTTTTGTTGGCCCATTGATGACGTCTCGCCCAGCATCAATTAAACGTGTCGCGCAATCATATATTCTCCGCTTTTTTTGCCACTTCGATTTTATGTCATTCTCATTCCGCTATTTTTTGTTCTTTTTATTGGCTCTTCATATTGCGCATTATCATACTCAAACTACAACATGTCAATGGTAGACATCGGGACGTTCAAAAATGCCGTCGTCACGTGCTACCGACGAGCGCTCTCGCGCATTGGTGGTCGCGTCAGACTGTTACGTAATTCCATCAACGTATACGCTACACTATGGTATTGTGGAGCACACACGTTTCTTCATAACAACACATGCTCACGCCTTTTTTTCGTTTTCTTTTGTGGACTTCAAACGCGTCTTTCGAGTCTCAAAAATAACATACGTCATGTGACTTTGTGAGTATGCGTAAGAGAAGCGAAAAAAAGATTGTCTCGAGACTCGCTTGTTATCCCAGGATCACGTGCGCCTCGTTTCTTTTTCGTAATTGTATTTTTTCCTACAAACACACAAAAGTTACGTTTTTTAAACTTTTATTTATACGAACGTGTAGAATCGACCGTTTCACACGTCATTCCGTTGTTCATTACGCTTTTTTGCTATCAAACGGAAGAAACATATTTAGAAAGATTCTTCGGAAAATTTTGAATTCTCTATGCCCACTCCATTATTTTCTTCGATGCGAAAAGGTATGAGGAAAATCGTAGCAATGAAAAGCATCGGTGAGAGCGAAGTCTAAAACGAAAACTATTAGGGGCAAAATACACGAATCGCCCGGACATCTCGTACTTCCGGTATTCATCGAAGACGCGATTAAGGTCAAACCAATATTTGTCTCAGCGTTCAATCGCCTCTACGCGACCACGACATATTAGACACGCTGGGCACGTTACTCGACGATTACTTGTCCACACGTATACCTCAACGAGTGAGTGCGTGTTGTTATAAATTAATAATATACACGTTCGAGTGTTTAATCTAAAAAAGGATCGAACCGTCGATATTCAACACGCAATATCGATCAATAATCAATGTCGTTCGATTAATCAACGAGTTCCTAAGTTTTCCTCATTTTTCGTTCAGGATTGAACGTCAAACCCCAGCACTTTGCGCCCGCCCGTTACTGAATAATTAAGTTAACCCCCTCCACTGGCTTCTGTGTTTGTACGCCGTTCGAACTACCAGTTCCATTAAGTAGGCCGAATACATCATTTATATTTTTTCTCGTAGGCAGATAAGTGCTCGTGTCATTAGCCAAAAAATCTTAACCTTACAAGTACTTCGAGCGAACTCCCAACATTTTATCAGCTCATTTTTCATCGTCGAGGAGTAATTGTCTGTAATTATAACGCTCCTGCCGTAGCTTTTTGCTGGCTACGATCCAGAAAAATAGTTGAACCCACGAGATTGTCGGATCGATTCTTTTCAACGATCCAGTGCGTTCATAAAATCGATTTTTCGCGGTTCATCAGAAAAATTAAATTGAACCATATTTTTTGTGCAACTATTTCAATTCCTCGGTCAATATAATTTCGCCACAATTGAATCTCTACTCAAGTTTTAGGAGGATGAGCCTGTCTGACGAAATCGAAGCCTCTTTCTTTTTCCGTGGGCTTTCCTGAAACGTTTTCGACTGTTTTATCCTTTAAAGCAAGTCGAAAATAAGTTCGATCGATACTTTATATTAGACCCTCAACTTGAATGTTTAATTCATGTAACAGGTAAAATGGATGTAGCGTCTGCCAGCAGTAAAGCTTGTCGTTTCGTATTTCTCTCCGACGAGACGAGACACCAGGGGGAATCGTACAGTGTGATGAGGAGGTGGGAAATGAGGCTTCGCTATCCAACATCATTTCTTGAGCGGGGGAAATACTTAACGTAATTGAACGAACGGTTCGGGCGTCATATCGAGTTGAATTTTCAGCAAACTCCTTCTACTCCGATTTGTTCGTCGTCTTCGACCCTCGTGTAGACTTTTTACGCGAGATTGCTCACGGAATTTTCATCTCGTAGGACAAACTAAAGTATTCTGGTAATTTTTAACAAAAATTGAAGAAAAAAAATGGATGGTGATGGCGCTCCAGACTCGTTGAATGTTTAATTATTTTAGACAAACGACGAGGGGCTGTGGTCGAAAAATGAAGAATTTTCGATCGTAAAGCGAAACTGGCTGGTTCCAGAGTATTTTCTTTTTTTTTTTTATACAGTCGCATAAAGAAAAACACGATGCTCGAGTGTTCCTCTATGAGGAACTAATATATTTTTAATTTTGGCTTCCTCATAGAAGAAGCTTTAAACATCGTGCATCTTGAACATCTTGACGAAGCAATTTACAAATTTCAATTTGCAGTGTTTTTTGTATTTGCATTTAAATTATATAATTTCGACAACTTTTATAGAAAGTAAGGAGGAAGTACAGATTTATACACAACATCTTACAAAATTTGCAGAAACTAGAGCGGTTGGACGATTTTTCAAAAAACTCAGATTTTCAAATTCGAAAAATCATCAAATTCAAACCGTTCAATCGATATTTCCCAAATTCAATACCAATCTTTCTATTATGATACTCTATTTATGGAAAAAAAAATAGTAATAAATATTGAAATTTGTGAAAGTTAGAGTAATTGAATCCTTTTTTTTGAAAATTTCAAAATGCCGCAAAATTCGTATTTTTCTAGCAATTCCGGAAAAATTCTCAGGAGAATGAAGAGCTGGTATAGATTAACATCTGTGCAAAACGGGAGCCCTGTAGCTCAAACTTTCCTCGAGTTATAAACGTTTGAATTTTACAGTACCAGAACATACACACACACATCCGGACATTTTTTCTAGACATGATTTTTCGATGTTTTGGAAAATTTTAAGCACATTGACGTTGAAAACTGGAAAAAAAAAATTTTCACCGTCCCACGCAGCTTCCTCTATGAGGAAGCAAAAGATTCTCATTTTTTTTAAATTTCAATCGTAATCGATTTCAATCGAGTATACATACTCGAAGTTAAGAACGCAGAACCGATCTTTCGGTTTTCCGTACCGTGAGTAATTAGACACATAAGTATTTAGGTAAAAGTTATTCGGCTTCCTTAATGAGACGAAATTAGCGTACGAATCTCTTTTTCGTCAGTGAGCACGTATAGCTCTTTTTTCTTGTAAGTTATTCGAGTTGTGGATCCTCTTTAATCCAAACAAGGGCATCTCGTGACCTGCAATGCCATGCATCCCCAGAGGCATTTCCACGGCCCTTTTCCTTCCCACACTTATACCGACGTACCCTGACAAGCTACCCACGCAAACACGTCCATATACAGTCTATACAGATGGATATAGAGAATGGGTTAGATATATACGAAATATATCTGTACACATTCTGGCTTCCATGAGAACGTTAATGAGATGAGATTAACGCTTGACTGCTCTGCCAATATAATTTTATCTCGCTTGTCGCAATATTCGCTTGGCCCTGAATCCTTGACTTCCATTATTTTCTGATCGATAATCTCTTGCGTAATCAGGCACATTATTTTTAATGATTTTTCAAACACTTCTACCTCGTATCGTTGTGATTCTGTTGAAACTCCCTTCCTGCTTTGTGTCTAATTCATAAATTATGACATTATTATGTCGTTTTGTTTAATATTCTGGAAAAAGGATCTCTCCCCCCTGCATTAGCTCGTATACCGTAGTCGACAAAGAAAACCATATTACTATGACGAAACTGAAATAGTTCCGACGAAGATTGAACAACGACCCTCTTTCTTTCCCCTTTTCTCGTTCACCCTCCACAAGCCGGATAAATACCCGGGTAGTTGAGGGTGCACGGGTAAACAAACCATCGACCAACTTGATTGCACGGTCCAGAGGGATGGAGGGAAAGTGCGAGAGGAGAGAATGAACGAAAGAGTCGTCTCGACGACGCCTCAGACGCCGAGAACGCGCGTCCCACAGGCGCCATCAGGCATCGATCCAAACCCCGTTGCAATCTCACATGGACTCTGTTTGCAACGTTATCGTGTTTTCGTTCGAGTGTTATTTACCACCCTACCGGCGCCAACCGCGCGCATTCTCTTTCTAGATCCTCGTAGTCAATCTTTTTTTATATTTTTGACAACAAAAATCGAATTTCAAATATTGCTTCTCTCCGCGTGCACAAGTTTATGAATAATCACTCAATTGTCTCTTCATCGATGCTCCTGCAATTTTTCGGCTCATCTCGATATTCTATCGAAAATCAAAATCTCTTTAGGAAACGAAAAACAAACACGACGACGATATGAATCGTGAGGAAAAGGCGCGTGGTGATGAATCAATCCGGAAATTATTTTCTCATCATCCGCTTCACGCAGAATTCACTAATGCCAGGTTTCGCATTTCCTTGCTAATTGGCCAAGGACTTTGTCGTCTTTGTACTTTGGTGTCTTTGTCCTAATAGTAACTTCTGTCATCATTTCATTTCTTCTTAGAAACTTCGTTGACGATAATTCCACAAAAAAAAATCCGCACCTGTCTCCGTTTCATTGTTGGAATTTTTTTTCCTCAACCTTCATTTTTGCAATATTCTCGCGTACGCTCTTGAAGCATTTTACGATATTCCTTCCTCTGTCATTCTTACCTGATGCACTGCACACTTCTGAGCTTGTGGAAGAGTCGAGGGAAACTATCAGAAACTTCAGAAAAAACTGCCGTTCGCTCAGGGATTGATACGCATATCGACGCATGTCTAAACGGTCACCCAACCGAGTACGAGCCTCGCGGAAGGTCTCTGGAACTGTGAAGACCTTTGAAGCCATTCACAGAGCGCGTGACCATCACTGTCGGTTCCTTTCAAATTCCAAATGGTTTGCTATAATTGAAGATATCGATGGATAGGTCGGCGAGCAAGGATCCTAGCACCGCCAAAGCATTTTCAATTTATTTTCATTCAAGATGCATCTGTCTTGGTAATAAACATACAAACAGCCTTTATATAACACGAAACGGATATAGAACCGGAGGGATTTTCTCGTAGTTACGTCACGTTGAAAACTCGCATTGGAAGCATCGATTTAGATGGAGATTCGTCGAAATCATCGCCGGGATATCTACAAAGAAAAAGAACGAAATAATATGTTTATGAAATATTGAACCAGTCGCAGAAGTCATACAAGAAACCATGCAAAATGCGTGAATAGCAAGCAGGAAAAGTATTGGACAAAAATATTCAAATAGGAAAAGAAAACACAATGCAAACGTCTTTTCTTCGGTATCCCAAAGGAGGAATTCCTTGTGAAACGTCGCCACGTTTCAGCCTCGAAATATCGTTACTTCCCAGAGGAGAGAAGCTCCAGTTTATTTCCTTGAATTCGCCTTACACGTCTCGCGGGAAGTGTTCTGCTTAATGAAGTATATTTTTCCATTGTGAGCTCGAGAAACGAATTATAGTCATTGAAATGAATTACGTTCGTAACTATACTGACTTTACCGGGTTCATTAAGGTATGTGCACAGACGTAGTAAATATATATACTCACTCACTGCATCGAGAATATGATACGGAAGATTCTATACACAAACGTCGAATGAGCGCAGCCTCGACTGTACGAGATGGCGCATATGCAAAATAAGGAAAAAAAAAATCCTCTGAGAATGCGAAGACTCGGAAAAATTTCAGACCTAACGTTTGCAGTTTTTTTTTGCACCCCATAAAGATAAACTGGAAGTGTTGAAAATTCTGAAATATGGCCTTAATTTTGTTCTCATTATTTTACCACGTTCGATCGTAAAACTTGAAAATTAACGTCGGGGATGGAACTTTCCGCCAAATATTGCAGTCGACATATAAATAAGTATATACATTTCCGCGCACCTGGGACTGCGAGTTGCGAAATGAAATCAATAAAATCAAAGAGCACAATATTCCTCCCAGTTTCTCTCAAGCTGCATGGCCTGCGATTGTTAACGACTTAATCGTTCTGCATCGTGTATTTTTTGCTATTTAAAACAAAAAACTGGAACTAAAAATTGAACAGGTCAGCGTTACAAGAGCCAGCAACGAGGTGAACTATGCACAAACATAGCGGAGTCACGCATTGTTTCTTTGACTTATTTTCGAAAAAAAAATAATAATCTGAATTTAAGGTAGTACTGTTGGTTTTAGAATTAGTGTTCAGAATTTAATAAAATTTGGTATTGTAGTAGATTATGATTAGGAAAGGATCCAATCAAAATTTCAAGAGGCTACAGAGCACCAGAAAAAATATATTCGAATTCGCATGCTAGGAGAAATCACAGTTTTCCTTGTAAAGTACAATGAAAAGTATGACATCGATGTTAAATTCATGAAATTACCAATGCGAGTATCTTTTTTCTGGTTTTTTGTAGCCTCTTGAAAATTTGACTGGATCTTTTTCTTATCATAATCTACTACTGTACCAAATTTTATTAAATTCCGAACGGTAATTCTAAAACCGACAGTACTATCTTAAAAAACGTGTTGGATGAGAAGAAATAATGGCAAAAATATTCTGTCCATCAAATTTCTTATTCCATTTGCCAGAGTATTTTGTGATGTACGTGAATCTCTCAAGGTAAAGATTTATAGTCCGAGCGAGCTGCGATCTTAATCAGGCATTCGAAAAATTAGCTTGACGGAATGACTCTCGTTTACCTTCGCGTGGTATGTGAGGCGCCAAGAGGGCAGGGACTGCCCCAATGGCTCGTGAAATTGGGTGAAAAAAACATGTAATTGAAAGGTGAAAATCGTACGACACGTAACATTCTTACGAACGTATATAAATTCAGTTATGAATATGTATAAAGCGAATGAAACACAGTGAAAAGCCTAATACTGGCAAAGTTGCCGGCTTTTGACGTGTTCGTGTCACTAGCTTAGTTTCGTTGGATCATGGTATAGGGCAGAAAATATATGAACGTCCGACAAGGAGGAAGGAAGAAGAGCGCGGAGTGTTATCGATTGTCGCAGCGATGCCAGGGGGGCTCGCAGCCAAGTCAGCTGACTAGCGAGTCCACCGTCACAGCTGATTCCTTGAGGAGTGGGGAAGGGCGCAACCACCACCGCATTACAGTCGTCGATCTCTCTCTCGCTCTCTCTCTCTCTCTCTCGCTCCCTATGTTATTCTCCCTTTCTCTCTCACTTTTCCACCACTCCTTCAGTTCTCTTGGTAGCTCCCCACTCCGTATGACTCTCTCGCGTGGCGCCCTACGTCAAAAGCAAACGGCAGTTCACTGCGGGGGTGGCATCAGTTCGTTGCGGTGTTAGCAAGCCCGTCTAGTTTGCGCCAACTCCGTCGATCGCGCTGCTTACGAACGAAAAAATAATTACACGTATAGAGAAAAAATCGAGAGAGACGGAAAGACGCAGAAAAAAAGAGACCAATGGAGTATTTAAAAAAGAGGACATGAAAGGAAAGAGATAGGGCGCCTCGCGCACACGGAGCATACAGGCCGGCTTGCTATACCGACACACCGAACACGGCTAAAGCATCTCCTCGACTACACGCAATAGAAAGAGAGGTCAGTCGCGTTTAGAGCGCCTCGCCGGGCGAGCCGATGACTCCGCTGCGGATTACAAAATATATATTCATATATACTTTTTTTAAATGTATATATGTCAATGCATATTAATATCCAGACCGACATTTAAAGTCCGTTACTTTTCTAACGACATAGTCACCCATTGCGATTAAGTATATTTTCCCCTTTCTTTTTCTCTGTTGACGAGAGTCAATATTGTCGAAAGTGCTGATCGAATCCAATTCTAAAACCGATAAATACACGTCGGTACATTCTTTCAGTTGTTGTAGGATTTTTACCAATTCGTGCTTCGGTGCATTCTCATTATTGTCACTTACACTATCCATTATACATCGTGGTGTTTATCACTTCCCCACGTTCCGTTCGATCGCTCGAAAATTACGTTGTGATTGTCCCATAACCTCGTCTCTGTACGTGGAAATTCGTTCAAATTCGTTCACAGCAATTTCGCTATTTCGAAAAATCGCTCAATGCTGCATTGCTCACTGAGTTTTCGATGATATACTCCTCCCTTGCATAATGCAGTTGCACCTCCGATTCGTTTCGTATATCGTGACATCGAATCCAAATGATGACAAGTGTACGCGATAGTAATCGTGCGAAGCGAGCTGCAATTATCGTCAAAAGTTCGATGCAGTATTTGGCGTCGATTCTCTTGAGCAATTTCCATCTTTCTTTGCCACGATCTAGTCAAGTTTTCCGTTTTTTGATTTAAATGAGTTGAAAATTTGGAAACCTGGATCGTGGGTTTGCGAAAAAAAATATTCCATTCGATGCTGGAACAAAGAGCCTTTGAATATAAGTGGCGAACGAACCGTTTAGCTGGATTCTTACTGGGTGAACTCCAACCCCATTATATTTCACATGATATACCCACGATGCACCCCATGGTAATTGCGAATCCTCGGTAATCTAAACTTTAAATCATTTTTTTGTTCATTTCATTCTATGAATTTGTGAAACAAGCCACATTTTGAAAAAAACTTTGCTAACAAGTTCGTGCATAATGATCGATGCATATAATTTGAAAATGCAAAATAGTAAAAAGCTGAGCAAAGTTTCTGCCAGCCTGCCCAAGGCAGCACCTCGCCTGTTCTTCTTCATCCAAAACGTACATCTATATATGTACCTTCGTCCGTGTAACACGTACGTGTACTACGTTCAGTGTTCTTCATAATTGCCTTCTACAGTCATAAAAAAACAACTAGGAACAAAAAATCCAATGAAGTCTATAAAAGTCGAACGTTCTGTATGTCGATTTTGTTTGAGTTTGATTTTCACATCGATTCCTAAAGAAACTTCGCGTCATTTGACGAAGAAGCTCCGTTGTTTAATTCCACGGATTTAGGTTCTTGACATTGGGTCGAGATTTCATCTAATCATTTTTTTTTATCGATTAATATTTTAAAAAATGCAAAGTATATGGCAATTTTTTTTTCGTTATAGAAAGGCCGAGCCCCTTAGTGGAATACAAAAACGTTCTTGTCCCTTTTCTTTTTGTTTCCTGCTTCTTCTGAGCTATGGAAGAAGAGAATGGAATTTCATGGAAATCGGAGTTTTCCTCTGCGAATCTAGCCTGGCAGAAAAGCGATAAACCTATGAGAATCTCATCGTGTGTATATGTGACTATATGAATGAAAAAAATATATACACCATACCGGAAATCGGTTTATTAACCTAGTGCTACATGGTTCGACATACTTTTTGCTTATAAAATCCTGAAATGTTATTCCGAATGAAGAGAGTGCACTCGACGTGAATATTTTCTCGAATCTCATGAATTCGATCGTCTTTCACATGGAAATACAGAGAGAAAGATAAAAACCATTGAAGGTCCCGATTCACATGAAAATATGCATCGTTTTCCTGCTTCTGCACAGTCTGACTTTTCATCTTTTCTCTGACCATATTTTTATTTCATGAGAAGTTTTTTACGTGCCTCATTTTTGATACAAGACGTTTCTTCATGAATAAGCGAACTTCATACGTACGTCCATCTTTTTCAAATCGAGTCAGCCGATCGATGATTACCAGGGTCTCAAGATTAAAGTTTTAAATAAAATTCCGTAGATTAATTCGCAGAGTATCAATCTACATAACATTGCAATTAATTTATCAACATGGAGAGCTCTCGTGATGATTCGTGCTCTGATTAATCACCGCAATGCGTGTGCATTGTGATATCGAAATGCATCAACTGTTGTATGCGCTTGAAGAAAAAACACGTAGATAAGATGGGCCATTAATCAAGACATATTTCATTTTGTCATCCACACCGACCACTCTACAGGTCTCTGTTGACCAAACAATTGCTTTTTCGTCACCCTTCATTCCGGTCCTCGAGCTATTGAGTCCCGGTGATAGAAGTTTTATAGATTTCTGTTTTTCTGTTGTCAGTACCGAGTGTGTACACGTTTTCTTTAAAATTTCATACACGAAACACTCTTTCCGGTAAATTATCTGCGGGGATCGATAGATCTCTTCATAGTGTTTCTTTGGCAGAATGTCAACAAAAAAACAACGAATTCGTTAGTTTTAGCCAACTTTTTCAAGTAGAAAGTGCATCCAGTTGTATTTTTGGAGAATTTCAAACTCCACGATGGCCTGTAAATATTAATTTTCTTTAAATACTCTTCCCAGCCACTAAATTCTTCCGATCAATTCAGTCCATTAATCTTCTCAATAAATTATTGCATTGATCGCAAAAGTTTCCTTACGATGCTTCTCAAAGAGATTTCAGTTCCATGCACCATATACCCGAGTCTGAATTTATTTAGAATTTGCAGCTATATGTGCAATTCCGACAAAATTAGTACGAAAGGGAACAGACCTTCGTACTTCGAATTGCTTAGTTTATTCGCTTTAGGGATTACGTAGCTCAGCTAATTAGGGTGAATCGAGAGGGCGAGTGCAATCAAACTAGACGAAGCGGATAGAAAGTGTGTTGTGTGGCGATATCCATAAATGCCTAATTGAACGCTTCGAGTCACAAGTTTGGACTTACGTTGTCCACGTTATCTTTTTAAACTTTTTAGGTAATTAAACAAAAACTTGAATAGTTATTTGTACACACATTCAAATCAGTAACGAAATTTCGTTTTTTTTTTTCCAAGAAAAAATCATTTTTTATTGTTGAAGAACATTGGAATCCGAATCATTTCACAAAATCGTCACGTTCCAAAGAATTGGACGGAATTCCATTAGAAAGATTAAAGGAACAGTTAATTTTGAATTGCCTCGATCTTCAGTCAACAGAGGATCTAAGGAAGGATTCGTGGCTCAAGCAATTAGGGTTCCATCGATGTCCTCGGGGAATATTGAAAAATGAGTTATCACTCGAAAAATATATTTTTCATACTTTGGGATCTTTCGACGTAGTGCCTAAAGCAGATTACGAAACACCGAATAAAGTTGGCTCGCTTCATGCAAATATAGCATACTATCTAATCGCATTTATACCGCGGGCCTCTCGGAAGCTTATCGTGCTTCTTATCAGCGATCCATTCGACTTGATTAATTGATTAATTTCTGTGTAATCTGGACTCTTAGATTAAACGGCAGAGTTTCAACGAAGTAATTGAGCAACTTCTCTAAATCGTCTTCCACAAAAATACGAACTGTATATGTCTGTACGGAAAATTTCGTATAAACACACGAATATATAGAACTGTCGCGCTGATACAATCCAATATACAAAATACAGTGATAATTATATATACAGTGCGGGCGAATGCGTCAGCAGCTTATAAAATCTGATGCATAACGTAAGCATTCCGCCGGGTTGAATCTTCGAGCTAATATTGCTCGCAGCATTTAGATCGAGAGTATAATCCGTCAGAAAAAAATCGTCAAGTGTGCAGTGATGAAAATGTTCGCAGTGTCGGTTAGCGAGTGTCTCTAAGAACTAAATTGCACCAGTGCAATCGGGAAATCTGAGCATCGATGCAGAAAAAAAAAAATAAAAAATCGTTGCCGTCTTTCCGGAAGATCGACCAACGTGAGAAAAGCGATCGAACAGTGCCTAAATTAACTACGAAGACGAAGAGTGACCAGAGGCAGATTGATACGGATGATCGAGCAGTAAATTCGAGCCATCGATCACATAGACACTCGGAAAAACGTTTCCTTTGAAAATTTGGATGATCGATTTTTGCTAACGCCAAAGAACAATCGCAATATTCCTGCCTATAAATATCTACGTGTGTATGTGTGCGTAGAGACGTGTGGCTCTCGGTGAAATGATAACAGCCCGTGTCGTATCGAGGATGATGATAACCGACTATCTCCTCGGTCTCGGTGATACATCGATCAATTGTTCACGCGAATAAAATCATAGCGATACATACGTATGTATGTGTGTCCGTGTATACATTTATATAGCAAAAGGAATCGGCTCGCGCGTCAGTGATTCTTGTGCAAGCATTCGCGAACATCGTGACTTACATACGGAGGAATAATGTAACGGAGAGGATGAAGTATATCAATTATATGTCGAGATAAAAGGAAAAGAATGTAGAGGAAAATGTGACGAAGGTCAAAGTATTTGTCGAGTGTTTTCGGCTTCGTTTGCTCGGGGATCTCGTTGTCGTTTTAATTTATTTGTTTAACCGTTCGATGACAAGCCTGCAAGATTTGGTGCATACCGAGTGCCCGTGAAAAAATCGTCGTCGGCCGCGCGGGCGAAGAATCCTCGGACGCTCCGACGACGACAGCAACGACAACCGCAACAACGATTACGCACGGTAGCTCCGCTTCAGCTTCTTGCCAAAATTCAACCAATTCAATCGGCAATGTAACGACGTCTTGCACTAATAATATCTCGAATAAAAATATTGCTTCGTCGAGCGCAATCACTACAGCGACGAGCTTAAGCGCAATGTTGCGTTCACCGGCCAGGGGTGCGGTCGCTTTGTTGCACGATTCATCCTCCTCGACGACAACATCGGCACCCACGACGCCTGTACATCATTCCTCGTCCGGTAATTCAAGCGGCAGCGGTTCCGCCTCATCGCGACTTTCTCTCCTCGATACCTGTCACAGAAAGATTCGCTTCTTCGGAGAATTGGTCGCGTGAGTTTTCAATCATAAGTCAAAAACAAAGAACTCAAACAGTTCAATCAAATGCCAAGAAACGATTATCCCATTGTGCCTTTTCAACGCACTTGCTCTCAGGCTATGCATACAAACTCAGCCACTTTGTTATTGTCTCTAATAAAGATATTAACAATAACCATAACATGGGTAATCATATGTAGAAATAACATCGGAGTTAAAACCAACATAATAATAATTTTATCGTCGCCTTAATATTACTACAATTCATTCCCGATCAAATACACTGGAACCTCGATTTAACGGTCATCCATTGAAGCTACTTTTCCCACCAGGAAGCGTATTAATTGATCTCACGTGAGGTGCTGATGGCGGAGGTCTTGATCGAAAAGTGCCGAGTTAATAGAGACCTTTGAATTAACTTTTCCATCGAAATTTCTCTTTTTTTTTTTGCTTCCTACAGCAAAGAGTAATCGGTTTTCATTCTTGTCATGTGTAAAAAATAATTAACGATCAAAAATGAAGACCGACACATTTCGGTCGTTCGAACGATGTAAACTCGATCTTTGTTGAACTGTGCCAGTGAATTCGACCCACAAGATGCACCAAATTTATCTATGATCCTTAAATCGAGATCTTACTGTACACGAGCTTATGACTGTAAAAAAAAAAACTACATACACACACTCGCGCTACATGCTTTGTAGAATGGAAATGGTAAAAAGGGAGAGAATGAAACGCGAAGCAAACAAAAACTGTACAAAGCTTCGCATTGTATAGCGCATAGTGTCATTTTAATGTGAATCCTTATGTATATTTGTGTGTATGCTTATGTACAGATCAGAATAGTTGTGTGCACGAAGGTATGAATGTGTGGGCTCGGCAGAACGGAATTTTTCTGGGAGATTGTGGTGGAAAATGATAATAAATTATTGCTTCAAATTTGAACGTGAAATCAGGCTATGGAACCGAGTTCTGAGGGAATTTCCATGAATCTTAAGGAGTAAGGTTGCAAGGCGAAAAAAAAACGCAGAACTGCGATTATCGAATGTCTTGTTTACTTATTCAAAAAATCCGCTGAATTGCGACAAAACGATATGGTCCATGTTGTCAGAATTGAGGAAACAGGAGCGCAACGTGTTCGCCCGAATAATACAAAAAATTCGAATGGAAAAGTTGCAATCGTCGTACGCTCGACTCTCCTTAAGTCCATGGAAAAATTCTCAACGTCTCGCAACTTGGACTTAATTTTCAGGAAGAAAATTTCCAGTTATCGTGTTCTTTTTTTTATTTCGCTCGATCTCGCTAATGTTTGTTTTTTCTTCATATGGCAAATGCGACTCATTTATGCAAAAATGCATTTTTTGTTCTGTGCTCGCCAGGGCTCGTTTATATTGTTGTGGCCACAGAAACGAGCTGACGAGAATGCCCAGCAATTCGTCATGATTGGATTACTCTTTACATTGTATGCCGTGTAATTTGTTGTGCGTACAGAAACGAGGTAATTCATTAATGATAATAATCCGTGAAGAATGCCCAACAGTTCGTCATGTGTCGATTACTCTGTACATTTGATTGCGATCGCTGATACGGTTGCAGTGTTTTATTGAAGTTTACAAAGTCTTAACATGGTGTTTTCATGGACGCTGCACAAATTGGGGCAGAAACGGAACGATGGATGTGATTTCAATTCCTGCTACGTCTTGCGTGTGTTTACCGCTAGATTCTAGTGAAAACCAGTCCCGAACAGCTGTCCACTGGTGCGTTCGTATAGCGAACCGGAAATGCTTAGTGACGTCTAGTGAGACGCTCCACCAAGTTCCACAGTTTCGTTCTCCGCGTGAATTACGCACACGATTTTGTTTCTTCCTTTAAGTTTTTTCACGTAAAAAAATGTTCACATCATATTTGTGCTTTTTTTTGTACTCTTTCTCTTTGTCTCGGGGTTATCGTCGATTAACAAACAGGACGTATCACCCCAACTGCGTTCTCGGTCTCTTCTATATATCTCGTTCGAATGCCTCGAAGGCCGCGATGTTTAAATTTCATCTCGAAAGCATTTGACACTTCTATCATGTGAAATAAATGACGTTGCTCGAGCTGCCTCTATTTCGAAGGTAAAACTTGGGGCCAATTAAGAAAGGCCCGAAAAGTCAAGTAGATGAAAATCGTGGGGGGCTGGACGAGAGGCAAACTGAAGTTATCGCACGTGATGTCCTCGGCCCGAGAGATACCACTTGGGTTTTAAAATAATTCTCCTTCCTGCTCTTTCTTGCTAAAATATTTTCCTTGAGTCGTTCTTTCCTTCGTTTTATTCCGGTTAGCCCGGACTCGTCAACATTTTACAGCTCTTGTGTAATCGCACAGTCCTGAGGTCACAATTTTCTATGAATTATTCAGTCCAGCTCGCATATATTTTGGATTTCTCCTGTTTTTTTTTTTCTCCTATTTCTCAACCGTTTGATTTGGGACTTGGAGAACACGCACGAAACTCGTTCAACCACGTTTCTTTCCGTTTCCGTTTTATTTTTTCAGTTTGCTCGTTATTGCGCTTATTGACGCGATTGCAAAGACGATTGCGGTTTTGCAAATCACCGCCACCGGAAGGTGAACGATAACGAGCACGATACACAAACCTCGAAAGCCCACTATTAAATTTTTTGGTTATTTTTCGATATATATGGAAATTCGTATTTGTAGTCGTAAAAGCTTTCTGACACATGTGTACGTATCAGGAACCAAGGACTATCGTGGCATTGATAGAGAAAAAAAAATCGCGATAACAGGACGATACAAAAAGATTCTTTATGGATATTCCATTAAACTTTGAGAAAAACTTGCAGTTTATCGTTTAATTTGTTCTGTTATTATAAACAATTTTAATCGGTGATTTAAATTATTTCAACTTACGGTCATTTCAATTTGTCAAAATGAAAAATTTCTTTGCCCGAAGGACCCGAAGTCGATCACGTTGATCAACTTTCTTGTTCGAGCACAGAAATTTAATTTACGTACAAAAAGTGCTTTTAAACTTTATTCCCAATCAAGTTAATTGTATCTCCAGTTTTCGGAAGTCGAATATCTCACAGAGATTCAAAAAACACTTCGACTGATTCCAAAGTTGCATTGACGTCATTTTTTTTCGCGATACCAAAGCAAGTATTTCGATGCCCCTTCAACGTGGCAAACTTCGGCATCCTGTCGCGTAACTTACGTCACTTTCGATCAATTGTATTGTGTAAAGCAGGTTTTCCATCGATCTAGAAGTCGCAGGCTTCGGCCTCGTTAGTATGCTAGAGCTGCTCAAGGAGCTGCAGCGAACATCCCTTCTCACGAGATTCGCTACGTTCGAGAGATAAATATGTTTCCACATTCTTTTTCTTTATCACAAAATTGCATTCCCCGATAATTCCGGTGGCATATGCGCCAACCTCAAGTTGAATAATAATGCTTTCGGGAGGAGCACTCACTGACGTGCTGTCAACGTTCTTCATAAAAAAAAAAAACATGGCAAACGAAAGGAAAACCGAAAAAAATATTTCGACCCACTCCAGGGATCGTTTATGAATTCGTAAAAATCTTTTTACATCGAGTTATCGACTCTTTGCCATCGTCATCCCAGACAACGATACTCTATTCTATTATTCGGTACTCCCTCCGAAGTACTGGGTGGTAAAAAAAAAAAACAAACGGAAAAACTTCGCATTTGCATCGTCGTTGTATCTGCTCGGACCCCAGTGTGTTGGTGCTTTTTTCTTCTTAATAGTCCGTCATCTCCAGGGCCATTTTGTGGCAGTTCGATGAGGTAGGAGAGGCTCTCGAACCGATGCTTCAACTCATTACGCTTCATTGCGGACAGTTCGTCGACTGGAAATTTTTAATCGCGAACGTGGCACAATGTCTCTCGCAATCGACACTATGTGTCTTGCAAGCTGTACAGTTATAGTTGAAAAGGAATACAGGGGAAAAAAATGGAGATAAAAATTGTCAGCGAGATCGTAATAGCTGACGAGAAAAAAAAATGAGCGAAAGAAAGAGAGCACGAGCGAGGAAGGGAGAATAATCATGCAGCAGACACGAGCCAGCCGCACGTCGATTATTCTACGTGGTGGGCTCTTAACACGCACTCTTTCACGCAGAAAAGTATTTGCGGTTGTGTGTGACGACGATGTCCATTCAAGGGCCTTCGGTCGAGCTTTTACTGCTCCACATATGAGGATGCTGTACACAATTTATTATTTTTCTCTATCCGATGTAAATGCTATGGATGGTTGTCTGCGAGAAATTCAGGGTGAAAACATTTCGTGTTTTTCGGCTCTCTCTCGTATCGAAATTTTCCATTATTTTCTACGTTAAAATTGATCGTTGTCGTCAATTTTGCGTGTTGAATTATCGATTATTTTTGAATATTTATTTATTTTTCAATGAGAGTCGAAAAAAACGTTTTAGTCGATTTTTTGTTTAATTGGTTGATTAGGATCGTCGTTAATTGGCGCCCGATTTCTGCAGAGTTTCATCGCTTATTAACTGTCGGCTTATTATGCTCTAAGTAGAATTATGTGGCCATGGAGTTTGTATCATTGGAGCGCGACGAGAAATCCATTGTCCATTAAATATTTGTTCGTTTTTTAAATCGCCTCGATTTATCCTGCCAATCTATTATTTATAACGCACGAACCAAACATCGTCGAATTAATGGAGCAAACTCCGAGCTTCATAAAAAAAAGGACTCTCGTTGCACTCGAACGATGCAAATTTGAACTTAATTAGAATCACCGTGTAATGCGATATTAATTCGAAAGTTGATTTACTTGGTGCTTGCCCGTAAGGGAAACGTCTGTGTGGTGGTGGATTAGTTGCTAGATTTTAATTAGCGTTACTCGTTTCGGGCGAATGTCTAATATTTTGGAATAAAGACTGTAGAAGATTTTTGCCTTTGCAGAATAGCTGGCAATGAATGAAATATTCGAGTACATTTTGTTATATTGTTGAAAAACATTAATCTTGACCGAGGAACCATTATTTTCTGTCATTTTATTTACGCTTGAAGAATTTTGATCTGTACAAACTCTGCAAATTGTTTCCCAATTAGAACGACCCATCATAATTGAAGAGAAAAGTTAATTGAATCGGTTATCAATCAGAAAAATTAAAATCAGGTACGCGAACACAAAATTGTGATTAACTTTGGACTTTCGGACCTTCTCAAATAATTTTTGAAATTTAGTTGTGCTGCTTCGATCGGAGATGTAATTAAGACAAATACATCGCGATCCTCTGACACTCGCCCGTCAGCCAATCTAAACGGTTTACTCAAATTGCTCGTCCGTGTTGCCAGCATCTTTCGCACAAAAAAAATAGTTGCACGCAACAAGGGACAAAGGTTGTACGAGGTAGTCGTTGCGCTATAAGGAGGACTTAACGCTTTTGTGACAAGGCGAAATTCCTCAGCTGCAAACCTCGCATTGAAAACGATCGCCGATAGTTCCAAGTTGCTTCATGACGTTTTTTTTTTTTTTCTTTGCAACTTGCAGAAAAGCCCGACGAAAGGAAAAGGATGCCGGTACAACGGAAGACCCAAAATTGTATCTGGAGGAAGCGGCTCTCGAACGACAGCTGCCGGAGCTGGATCTGAGAATGCTCGTCGACCTTCCACCCGGACTGGACTACAACGAATGGCTAGCCTCACATACTCTCGCACTTTTCGACCACATAAATCTCTTTTATGGCACTATTTCCGAGTTTTGTACCTCGACGGGATGTCCGGATATGACGGGTCCTGGCTTAAGGTATATTATTTTATGATACGACTCGAGGGCCTGAGAATGTCTCCAAATATTCCCTTCTTATTGCCTCATGAGAATACGTTTAACGTATTCATTCGGTCATAGTGAGTTCTGGCACCTTTGCGTGCTTATCCGACACATTCAGAAAGCTTGGCACTTCAAAACACTTTCATTCTCGACGCTGTTATATTTTTTAACGTATAATTTCCATATCACGATAACATTTTTTCTGGAAGAAAAAAAAACTCTAGAAACGAGCAATATTCAAACATTTCTTTCGAGAAACGTTGCAAAAGTCATTCCTTCATCTTTGCATTCTTCGAATTTACATATTGCTCGAAAAATATAATTAATTATTCCTCATCAAGAGCTTCATGAATATTTCAAACAAAAAAAATGGTAATAATTAAGTTGTCGTTAATCTTGAGAATATATATTCACGCATTTTGACCGGTCGATCCTTCTGGTTGACGAAATTTTATCCTCACTTTTCGAGCCTACAACTATGTCTCTCTCTCTTTGCCCTTAGAACATATTTGTGGTTCGACGAAAAAGGGAAAAAGACGAGAGTGGCTGCGCCACAGTACATAGACTACGTCATGACATTCACGCAACGCACCGTCAGTGATGAAACTATATTTCCTACTAAATATGGTAAGTGGGCGAAGCCTTCTTTTCATCGTAATAGAAAAAAAAATTTAGTACGGAAATATTTTCAACTTAAATTTTCAAAGTTCTCAAAAAATTTCTTCTCAATTTGAATATTAATGCTCCACGGAGTAGGCTGTGGATTTTGTAATTTCTGAATCTTGTGCGAGAAGCGTACCTCGTAGCTGGAAACTCCACAACTTAGAAACATCACCAGTCTGTGACAATATTTCAAAAAAATCAAAAGAATCACGTGTCAAACGACAGAAAACAATTTTTCGATTTCACACTCTTCAGTTTTTGAATTAAAAATCTTGAAAAACTTACGACAACAAATTGATCTTTTTTTTCTATGCATCAGGAATAAAAAAAAAATATATATTTGTGCAAAATATTAAATTCACGTTATATTTGGAATAATTTGATGACAACTTTCGCTTACAGTTCAGTGTAAGAATTATTTTTTGCTCGATCTTATGTTACATTAAAATAAATTATTTGTCACAAATATAGGGAAAAAATGATGCATTATAAATGACGATTATGATTATGAACTGAGAGAAACTGAGACACATATTTAGCTCCTCTCGAATCGATACTAACGCCTGTTTCTTATGTTGGTAAAGCAAACGAGTTTCCGAGTTCGTTCGAATCGATAGTGCGTAAGATCCTGCGGCTACTGTACCACGTAGTGGCACACATTTACCACTGCCACTTCAGAGAGGTGGCACTTTTGGGGCTTCATGCTCACCTCAATTGTGTCTTCGCTCATCTCACGCTCCTTAATCAACGCTTCAATCTTATCGACCCAAAGGAAACGGAGATCCTTAGTGATTTGGAAGCCGCCCTCTTGGGTAAGACTTTCTTCATCTCTTTACATCCTCAAACTGTCACTAAAAACAATTTCAGACTTTGAAGGTAATTGACACTTCGGTGAAAACGATTATTATCTCAAGTTTCGACAGTGACCTCTATTTTTAATTTGATGGTAAAATATCGTTACGAAATTTCATAGATTCGAGTAAAAAAACGAAATATTGAAGCTTCTCAATTTCCTAATCAAAAAATAAATTCCCACAGATAAGATTTTCTTTAGAGCGACGAAAAACAATCGAGTCACAATAAAAATATTGCTTCGGCGTCTTTTTGCTTCGCCCTAGAGTTCAGTCCAAGTCCTTAAGGTAGTCCTGTCTGTTTTAGAATTAACGTTTAGAATTTATTAAAATTTGATACAGTTCTAGATTACGATAAGAAAAAGATCCAGTCAAATTTTCAAAAGGCTACAGAGAACCAAAAAAAAGATATTCGCATTAGTAATTTCATGAATTTAACATTGATTTTATACATTTCATTGTATTTTACAATGAAAAATGTGATTTCTCCTAAGAATTGATGAGAATTCATTGTAAAATATAATTAGAACTGAGATTTATCATAAAACTCAATGTTTAAATGTATGAAAGTACGAATGCGAATATTCCTGGTTCTCTGTAGCCTCTTGATGAAAATTTGACTGCATCTTTTTCTTATTAAAATCTACTACTATACGAAATTTTATTAAATTCTGAACGATAATTCTAAAACCGACAGTACTAGCTCAAATGCGAAATAAATAGAAAAAAGGACGCACCAGTTTAAATGGAAGAATAAAAATAATTTCAGGTGACTCGACATCGGCGGCTTCGCAAGGTCCAGCTGTCCAGGAGACACCGACGACAACAAGCACCTAAAAAGACGACGTGGTTATAAATGAGAGGTTGCAGTTCCTGAGACTAGGTCATGATAGGCGGTTTGTTGAATTTTTATTTTATTTCTCCAAGTAGCGCATACGCGAATGAGCAGACAAGTTGTAGTCTCTCCAAGAGCAAAGAAAAAAAGAAGTGACGATTCTGTAAAAAAAAAAAAAAAAAAATAGAAAACGAAAAAAGGAAGACAAAAGAGAAAAGCGAAAGATTACAAGAGACGAAACCAAGTAGTACCTGTACATAGCGAAGTGTGAACAACTACATGATGTAATTAGGTTCCTCCGTTTGTTGTTTGTGAGATTGTACATAATTTATTAAATGGTATAAGATATACGAGAGAGATGAAGGTTGCATTATTGGTTATTAATTGACGAAGTTAGTTGCTACAAAGAGAGATCATTTGGTCTGTATAAAAAAAAAAAACAAACAAAACTAAAAACGACAAGAAGATATAAAAGAGAAGAAACAAAGAATGAAACAATAATAATATTGTAAAGTTAAAATAAAACCAAATATTATACCTGGTGTTAATAAAAGCTTGTTCCAATTCATGCTTCAAGTGTTATCGACGAGAAAACAGACGTTGATTATTTTTTTTTATGACCATTCATTTGTCTCTTGCTTTGGAGAAAAGGCGATGGACGTCAAGTGCATCCGGTGGTCGTAGCATTGCTCGTGCGGTTTATCTCGATGATTCTAAAAGCTTGGACAACCGCAGCAAATTCCCGCAAAAAGAAACCAAGTGCCTCGGCTATGGGCTCACACAAATCCCGAATTGAGGTTGCCACGTTGTACAACAATATCAATACCGGCTGAATTATCGCGTTGAAGAATATCGAGAGCAATGGCTTGACAAAGTAATCCGCCAATAATTGCAGTGTACCGACCGTCAATGGTCTTACGATACTGTATAACACGAATCTCAATAGCTGAAGAACAAACGCTGTTATGAACGAGATCCCAATGTGTATCGTTCCGAATATTTCCGCCCAGAACCTCGTCGCTGCGTAGTCAGTTTTCTCTGCGCACTTTTCTGTCGCCAGCACAGGCGGCGAATCCGTCGTACGGTAATATCTGTGTGCACACACGTTGTACAAAGTTCAACCAATGTTTCCACATTATTCACCATTCCGGATTCCAAAACCCTGACCTCTTATTATTCGTGCGAAATTATGGATCTTTTGCTACCAACAATTTTGCATTTCACGTTTTTTTTTTACCATTCCGAGCTGGGGCTGCGATAACTTGGAAAATATTAGTCCTACAAAACCAATGGAAAATTGGCATTTTGGGCAGTTTCCAAAATACTTCAAAAGAATTTGAGTTTTTTTTTTCGTAATTGGATCGATGGAATTTATTTTCAAGACATGCCCTTTTTTTCTCAAAGTATGTCAAAATTGTTATTGATCGATTCTGTCGCAGCACTAAGTTTCCGACTTATTGTAGCCCAAAAATAATAATCTTATCAATGGCCAAATCGATAAATCTCAAAATACTTGTCAAAAAACTTTTTTTTAGAAAAATACGTTCAAATAATTCGCACGAATCAAATGATACGATGAGTGTTAAGAGAGATTGTTCAGAAAATGATTCATGAATCTATACCAACGCTGAATTTCCATGATCGAAATAATATATGTCAATTCTTTCGGATATTTCTTCAAGCTCCCGTTTCGGTTCTACATATTTCTGCGGCTCTTCGTTGTTCTTCGTTAATTCTTCTTGTTTTTTTCTCGGTATGCCTTCGACACCATCGTCCGCTGGAGAGGGCTGAAAAATAATTATTTTCAAAATGTTACTATTTTGGATTCTGTGAATGTGAGATTTTTTTTCAATGTGAAAATTGTTCTCATCGCTCTAAGGATTCTTGAAGATTTCAAGTAGGTATTCTTGGCAAAAAAAAAATTTCAAAAAACCTTTGAATAATGGCGATAATGATTTCTTTTCATTTTCACTTCGTATAGTTTGTCCTTCGTCTTCACGCATTCTTTTTTCGGCCATTTCCATTTAAACCTGCAACAATACAAGGTAAACAGCCAGATAAATATTTGAATGAAATTATTTCCTGAGATGTCGAATAAACAAACCTTTCCGCAATGGGGAATCCACATTTCTCGGGAACATCATATTTTTTACTGTAACAAAGGGAACAAGGATAAAATTTTGATTCCTCAAAATGATGATTGTTGTGCATAAAATAGACTAACACTCTGTAAGCGTGGCAGAGACACTGCATTGCTGGCTGGAATCGTTTAGAAGGTTGGAACTGGCCGTTCTGCGGTTGGTGGTCCGCCGGAGGTCGTTGGCCACAATTCGGTAAAGTGGTTCCGCGTGCTTCGGACAGTGCGACGATTTTTTCATCTGGTTTACACGGGCATTCGACTTCTACGCACCAATGCAAATTAAAATCGACACCTCCAAGCTTTATTATCGTTCAATAGAACGAAACGTTTCTGGAGCTGGTTTTTTCTAAATTTTGAAAATGCTTCGAAATGTTGTTTTCACATCTATGGAATTTTTCCTTTTTTACTCAAATCTCCGTTCTGTGAAATCCTTCAGTTTTATTTTTGGCCAATTATGCATCATTAATTTTTCGTCGAATGCCAAATTACAGTGAAATTACTTTTTGACAGAATGATCATTGCCTTTCGGAAACTATGAATCAATGAAAATAAAAAATTCAATAGAAGTATCAAAATATTTTGGTTTTTTATTTGGTTTGGCGCTCGCCAAATCTCAAGTCATCGGACTGTAAATTCCCCAAAAATCAAGACAAAATTTTGGGTTACATTACGTTTTTTTGAACCAACTTTAGGAACGAAAAAAAAAATACAACATAATAACCTTTATATAACCTTTCTCCTTCTTTTTGAATGTTTTACTGAGAATGTAATATTGTGAAGGAAAAATGTACTTGTATCAACACGTCGCTTCCCAGATAAATCGGACAGTTCGGACGAATTGATTATCGAACTAACGTCAGTGGCGAGTGAAGTCGCATTCGATGGTTCCGACGTTTCTGAGCATGGGCATCCCTCCTCGTCCTCGACGGTCATGACAGACAATTAAAAAAAAAATGTATAAATAAAAAAATATATTTGTATATCACGACGTGTCGTAAAAAATGAATTAAAACTGAAAATAAATTGACGGTAACGACGAATCAAACAACATCTTCTGTCAAGTTGACAGAAGTTCAAATAATATTTCATCGTCTGAGTTCGTATGTTTTTTTTCTGTTCCCTTCTGTTCCAATCCTACGATTGGCATTGGATTCGGAAACTTTTTGGATAATGTATTGTTAACCGTATTCATTGTCATTAACATGAGGATTAGAGAATCTCATTTATTTGCTTTTTTTTACAATTTCGTTTCGTCAGACCAGCAGTCATCATTATCATTCTATTTTTTCGTTTTTTTTTATTACTTTATCTATCGCAATGTACACCAATGACACTCGAAGTAAATACAGACATGTTTGCTTCAAATTCTTTGTTTTTTTTTCTGTCAAAACAATGCGGAAACTTTAAAACACATAAGTTAAGTTCTAATATCTCGAGAGTATTCTAATTATGTTTATTCACGCGCCCAGCGTTAATGACGCAACTTCTATGTGTAAGCCATGGTCAAGTCGACGCTCTATTACGCTCGTTACGTTCCTAGCCAATAACTGCTCGTACAATGTCGAATCAAGCAGTCATTATTATTTTCGTTCATAATTGAAAATGCTATTCCTTGGTGCTTTTTCTATACTTGAAAAAAAAAAAAAAGAAAAACATCACAGGAAATGCTATTCGCGATCTACGTATTTGTTCATCTTGTGGCTCATTCTTATTTTCGTATTGAAACGAAACGTTTCTGTTTAAATTCTTATCAAATTTCATTTTCGATTAAGAACTTTTAGTAAAATATCCATTTGTTCTTCGTTCCAAGAGAATCGAGGAAAGACAGTTGCAAAAATTCTGCGCGTTCGTTATAAATATAATTGACGATTATCTCCGGTCGTCAGCGGATTCAATTTATCATGCCGATGAGAGATCGTTTCTACATGTACTTCAGACTAGAAAATAAGAGCTTACAATTTATCGTTTTTTCTTATTCTTTTCCAATGCAAGTACTGCGTTGCCCGTGATTCGAAAAGTCGCTCATTTATTAAGTGAGGACAATCATCCGCCGTGAGGAATATTTCGCGAGGTTCTTTCGAACGAGTTTTTTTTTGTTATACGCTCGAATCCTGGCACTGGGATTTAGCATTCGTAGTAACAGTCATTGACGAAGTTACTTAAAGGACCTTCCCAGTGTGACAATTGAAAAATCCCGAATCCCCCGAAACTGCTGTTGAATTTTAATCGCTCCGGTCTTCCTCATAGAAAAGGACTCGACCGTTTTTCTTCAAACACTTTAAAGCCATAATTCTTGAATTTCGTAACATATTTGTTCACGGTCGGCTTCAGCGATTCATTCTGATCAATAATCTTCTCAGATTTTCCAATTTCGATAATTTTTAGAAAAGGAAACTCTTGAAAAAATTATTCTGATCAAACGAAATATCAGATTTGATGAATTGTACAAAAAGAAATCATGATTTTTTGTCGCCATTCCACTAAAAAGGTCCTTCAAATCGTGTATTCAATGTTTAAATATTGAACATTAAGAGAAAAACATATGAGAGAGCGACAGAGATACTTTGCTACGTCTACTTTATTTGCGGAAGCAGTAATCATGTTTAATAGACATTGCCATTGTTGTTATTATATAATTATTATATAAAAGACACGCGCAAGGATGACAGATTATTTGACTTACTCGATAGTGATATACAAATAGGAAAAATTGTATTGCTAAGAGTGTATAATGTACAACTTGATTAAACCGCCTTTTGTTCAATTAATTCACCGTTACCCACGAAATATGATGTGCGATAGGATTGTGACCGTAGAAGAGTAAAATATCGATTGGTGTTAAAATCGCAATATTTCTTTACACGCGATTATTACAAAATTGGAATGTAAAATGAAGAAACGGCAAAAAGCTATCAACTGTCGGACCAGAAATAATACCGGTAGATTTCGTATAAAGAAATATTATCAAGATCACAGAGGTTTTCAGGAAAGCAAAGAAAACAATATTGAAAAACGTAAGAATACAGAGTTTCATGAATATGTGTTTGTTAGTAGGTACCTCGGGTGTAAATAGTGATCCATCGAAATAGTGTTAAAGCGTTTCGATCGCCAACAATGAGTATCACATTTATTCTGTATGAAATTATGTGCGTAAAAAATGATAAAGTTCAATTGATTTTAAACGCTAAAACATGTGAATAAATAAACATTGACATACAACGAAACAAGGCGGGCGGAGAGATATGTCAAAATTGATTTGAAAAACTTGGTGTAAGTGTACAAATAATTAAGCGTATTCGTGGCGTGACCGGGATTTCTCATTGCATTGTTCAACATCGATAGAAACTAAATGAAAGCGATTATTCGTTTCAACCAAAGTATAGAAAAATAGAGAAAAAAAAACTGACTGTCAATCGCACGTTGCGACACTGTGAAAATAAAAAAACAAAATTATCAGGAGCGATACCATTGCAGGATTTTTGATTTCGGTCTTGGGTTTTTGCCTCTCTAACCATTTTTTCACAATATTCATCAACGTGTTTTCTTTCATCGATGGATCATCGAAAGAACTGGGATATGCAGGTTTAAGAAAAAAAAAATATGAAAAAAAAAGGATAGATTTACAAAGTAGCAGTCTCTTTGTCATGAAAACAGGATCTTCGAATCCCTACGGAGTATTCAGCGTATCGTAACTAATGATAGTATACACTGAGACGCTTGAATATCCAATTGATAGTTGAACGCTTTCAGCGTGTTTAACATTTACCAAAAAATGTTTCACGTGAGAACTCTTTGGTTAGCCCAACGCGACGCCGATCAAATGTGTGATATGATCATTCAGCATCTGGTGGCATAGTTAAATCATAAATACACGCGTTTCTTCCTTTTTCCTTTGTTGTTGATTTTCAAACAGGCTGTTTAAAAATACTGGAATCCCTAGACATATTGAAAGTTGTCTTTTGCTGTAAGTAGAGGTAGTTTTTCGACACTCTCCTTGAGATCGAAACTGTGAAGCCAGTCGGAGCTTGGCTTCGCTTTCACTCCGCAAAAGCTCAAGTTGCAAAAATCCGCCAAATTCTGTAGTGCACCGCGGTGGAACGGGTTACCTTGTTTAAAGTGTTCGTAACGTCCAGCGTTAAGGCGCTCGTTCGTAGTCATGCCCAATACCATTATCTGTGAATATGAATAAAATAATAAGAAAAAAGTCAACATTTTGCTGTGGATAACAATTTCTGTTTGTTTTCAGATTTGAAAATTGATTCTAGGGGCACATCATTTCACAATTTTCAAATTCAACCTTACTCTCCTTCACTCGAACCTGATTATTTTGAAAAATCAACTAGAGAAATTATCTTTCCACATTGAAAAGCAAGAAATATTTCATCTGGTTTTTTTTCAAAGTCAGTTTTGCAATTTTCGGTCGTTTAGTATGAAAAAATTCACTACGTACTTGGTAAGTGTGACAAGCCAGAAGAGAACCGACGCATAAAGAATGGAGAGCCGTGTTAACTGTCACCCACATGACCCATGGATCACACGTTGCTGCGGAAACCAAGTAGCTGTCCGCCGTATGACCATTCGTCAAGTTTGTCCAACACTCGAACTGCCAATACTGGACACTCGCCGATAATATGACGATACATAATCCAAACAAAGAGACGAGGAATCCCAAGAAATACTTGTGATTATGAGATCCTGATGAGAAACAAGAATTACGTTACAGTAACATCGAGATTCGTGCATAAATTTATTTTCACAGAAAAATTGAAAATTTGTTTTTCCGATGGATCGTCCTACGAATTTTGATCGTTGGTAAAAAAACCATGAGTTTTTGTAAATTTGTAAGGTGCTTACCGATGCAGTTATTAATCCATGGACAATGGTGATCGAAACGTGCAACGCACCGATCGCAAATGGAACAATGTTTCGATCGTATCGGCCTTCTTACGAGACAAGTCGTGCAAAACCATTGTGGGTCGAAGCCACCGGTCTCCGCCAATTCTACTATCGTCTGGAAAAGAAAGAACACAATAATTTATAGCGGAAAACGAGTGATTTGGCGCAATGTTTACATTGGCGCACCTTTATTTCAGTTGTCATGAAACGTCGCAACGGTTCACGGTCGAGGATAAAAATTATTGATAAAGAAATTGCGAATATCATCACATTTTGTTGTTGTAAATAAATTTATGATAAACCGAGATAATGTTTTTTTTTTTTTTTTTGGTTCGGACGTTGACAAATAATCAGGTGAGCTACATTTATTTTTACTGCAAATGGAAAGATGATAGAAGCTTACATTCAATTTATCTTCGTGCGATGCTGATATCACTCCAGGGTCGCCGCGCCACGTTTT
This sequence comes from Hyposoter dolosus, assembly GCA_963921915.1. Lineage (NCBI taxonomy): Eukaryota > Metazoa > Arthropoda > Insecta > Hymenoptera > Ichneumonidae > Hyposoter > Hyposoter dolosus. The sequence goes on along the minus strand of OY998130.1, from coordinate 11,296,380 downwards.
CAAGAAACATATCCAAAGTGGCACTGAACCACCGACTAACAGTAGCCATAGGTACCAAGCTGCGTGGATGCCTAACCAAAATATCCACGTGATATATACCCACATCTGTAAATAACATTCCCAGAATATTTCACATGCCGCAAGGGTCCTGTATTATTTGTTATCGGTCACAAAATATCGGATACAATAGTAAAAAGATAAAAATATAATTCGATTTGCGATTAAATTGAAGATAATCTACAATGAATAAAAATTGATAACTTTTTCTTCTCCATTATTGCTCGGTATGTGGGTTATCGTTTCATTATCGATAAGATAAGGATTCTCACGATTTACCCAACCCATGCGAAGTTCCCAACATGCGTTATCGTTTTCTCGAACATTGTCAATTTTTACTCGATTGTTTGAGTTTAAAAATTTTCCAGAGTTAACTCACCTTCGTCGCTAAATAAATAGACATCGGTAGGATTTGAAATAGCCTTTCGTCGAATAGGAAATTTTTCGCTAAATACACAGCGATGTAAAGGGTGAGAAAGGCACCTAGTTTTATCAAATAATCGATTTCACTTTGGAAAATTATTCCAATAACGTAAAACACTATGAACGGAGTACTGACCATACAGTACCAACGTATCCTCTGAAACAAATATAAGAAATCGTCGAAGCATAGTTAATTAACGTTTCTTTTTTCAGAACGTTGATCATTGGACAATTTTCAACAATTTCAAACAAGAAAGCGTATCAAAGAGCTATATGGGTTGCCTGATAGCAAAATCGATCACTGCAAAGCAGACTAGTGTTTTTTTTTTCATCAGGAATTGTTGCTATTTGGAAAAAATAAGTTTACTCGTCAAAAAAAAGGAAAAGGCAAAATGTAGAAGACTGGCTTGAGTGGACGAATTCGAAGGATTTTGCATATTCCTCGGTGACCTAGAGACAAAAACTGTTCAAGGGAGAACCTGCGATAATTGCTTCCAAATAATAAAGAAAAAAGTCGGAACCCTTATAAAGTGTAGGACGATTTATAATCGGCAAATTAAAGCCACGCTATGGGAATATGATCAGGAAATCTTTGAAATTTAATTTATTCATAGAAGTGTTCTAATGAAAACGAAATTATTTCGTAGGAAAATTTTGAAATAGAAACGTACGCGGCTTCGTAATCTCAATAGGGTTTCGTACGAACAAAATTGAGAAGAAATAACGAATGGATTTCGTAAAATCGAGACCGCGAATAATATCTCAAGACTCGTTCGACTAGTGTGAAACGGCCAATTCGCGCGTAAGTTAAATTGTCAGAATTCGATTGACAATAACTTGAAAATCGTTAAACTTATAAATTTTTACCTTATCTCTGCACCATACTTTCGTTCTCCCCTGTCTCTCTCTAATCTCGTGGCTAACTTTGTGACCGAGCCAAGCGGCGCCGATATGAGGTCCCAAAAGTGTCATCGGAGTCTCATTCTGGAAGTTGGGTACGTCGAGAGACGCACCTTGATGGACTAGGGTTGATATTGCTGTGTTGTTCTTGGCTATGATAGCCCAATGTAAGGCGGTGTTACCATGGAGGTTGTCCGTCAGCGAATGGGACGCTCCAAGGATTAACAACAGTCGCGTTGGGTCCAAGCTAAAGATATAGTGAAAGTTTTGACTAATCTCGAACGTAATTCTTGCGCTTTTCAGTCTAAAAAAATGAGTGCGTTGTATCCCCCGAAGCCCTATTCACCTATTGACTTTGTATGCGGTCCACATGAGCGGAGTCATGGCACTGCGATCAGGTGTATTTGGATTAACACCTTTTGCAACTAGATAGGCGACGATACTAGTGTAGCCGAATTGGGCGGCCAAATGTATGCAGGAAAAACCCTCCGAGTCTCTGAGAGTAGGATCAGCACCGGCTCGCATTAATATTGCGAATGTCGACAGATGACCTTGCCTAAAAAACAGGTAAACAAAGTTTTAGAACGATGTTACTTGTTTATTTATGTATATGGTTCGTTAGAACAATTAAGGGAACTTCTTAGTGTGAACTGGGAAAAATCTAGACCCGCGTAAGCCCAGGTTATTAATTTGCAGCTTCTTTCCAAAATTTCGTATTTTTTAAAAAGATCAACTGTCGGAAAAATAGCCCAAGCGACTACAAATACTACGACAAAGGCAGATGTGAAAAATTTACTAAATTTTTCACGTTCTATGTTTATTCTTTTAAACAAAAACATTTAAAAAAACATAGTGGCAGTATCGGATTCCATTCGTGAATAATAAGTCACGAAAACCATCAATTTTCATGCCCGTTACACTGAGAAAATCCCTTTACAATATGGACAAATTTGGAGTGAAACCTTGTGGCCCAATGAAGAGGAGTCGATGCTAATTCTCCACCGATCGCATCAACGTTTGCCCCTTTTGCTATCAAATATTTCACTATTTCTTTCCTGTTGTTGATCGCGGCCCAGTGCAGTAATGTTACTGTTTCAGCATCTGGCTGATTTACGTCGGCTCCCGCGTCCACCAACTCCGTAACTCGTTCTAGAGCTCCATACTGTTGAGTAACAGAATAAAAAAGAGGAAATTATTATGTTCGTATAGCAAGAATATGGGGTAACGTTGCATTCTTATCAAAATAATGAAAAATTCGGGAGAATTTCAATCTTTCACAAAGTTTTTTTATCTACAATTTATTCGAGGGATTTCTTCTTGTTTTGAGGCAGAAATAATTTCTAGTCGCAATTGAATTAAAAGTTTAAATATTTTCAAGATCATACGGATAATTAATTGGGCTGCATTAGTTTCCGCTCGTCGCTGTTCTCCCATGAAAATAACGTCAGCATTGCAATATCATTGTGACAATCCTACCTGAGTAGCTCTGACTATGTCGAACGAACTGCAGTCCTGTGGGATCGGCCGCGGAACATCTTGGTGATGGTGCGTGCTCTTGTCCTGCTCGTTGGAATTGTCTCCGGGACATGCTGCTCTCATGGGTAGGGCATACATTGTAAAGTTTCTGGAATTTGATAAAATTCAACAACCACGTTTACTGATATTGTTTTCCAAAATTCCTGTCATTATTTACTGGATTAATCGAAAAACACGAAACAAATAACTGCATTAGCCTTTCTGCCCAAACTTGATGCAATTTCCAGGCAAAATTGTTCAAAAATCAACACTTGTATGCGCGACAATAACAAATCGAAAAAGCTGCTTAGAAAAATTTGCCGACCGTTAAAGTTTACAGGATTGGAAACCAGCCAACATTCATCCAAAAATAATTGTCATCAGTTTTTCGAGCTTCGGGTTAGCAGTTAATTTTTGAGAACACTGGAAACAACGTGCTTCGCCGCAATCAATGACCACAGTTTCATTTCTTCATTTAACTCTCTAACGGAGCAGCAAATGAATTTTAAAAACAATACCGCGTCTATTTTATACAACCGGCACCACTATATCCTCTTGAGCAGTTGGAAACAAGTTTTTTGACATTCTTGTTATAAGAAACAAAGCATGATTGATCTGCTAATTACATGAATATGGGTAAATGCTGTCGCGGGGATTAGTCATTGACAAAAGAAGCATCGCTTGGCACAGAAAGTAGTAACTTGGTACTCTTGGTGCGTCAACTTTTAATATGACATTTATATTCACGCGTGTGCAATAACTCGCCGCTGCAGATATGAGAGAAAATAGCAATTTGTAGTCAAGGCGGCAAGGCGAAAGAAATTAGCAAACTAATCGCGAGAGTTGCACGTAGTTGAGTTTTAGAACGAATTCAGTAACAAGCTGTTTTGAGGTAATTGTTTAGTTGCATGAATGCAAAAGAGATAACTGAAATGCAAATACACCGTGTTATCTGACATCTCAGGAATGTAGAGAAGATGAAAAGTTACAGCTTCTCGTCTGGCAGAAACAGGAAATTAATGCAATTATTAGAATTGCAAAAAGATTGAAAATTTGTGAAGAATTTTAAGAATGTAATACAGAAATATAGGCTCAGTTGAAATGCTCTTATTGTTGTCTAAATAAATAATGAAAATCGAATTGTGATGAAAAATGATGGGAGAAGGAATATTTTTGCAGACGGATGATCAAAAATTCAATACGTTCTTGATAATTTATGAGTTTTTATTTTATTCACGAATAAAGCACGAATATTAGTTTTATCTCGTAATTTTTTATTGAATGAAAACACAATTTAGTTCAACGAAAATACTTTAGTTTCCTCGCGAACTCGTCGTGTACTATGATCAGAACGAGCTCTGAGGACAATAAAAAAATATTTAATTGGAAGGATTGATGAGTACCAATAATCGCAGACGCGTGATTTTTTCAAACAGACAAGAGTGTCAATAATCATAAAAGCGTTATCCGGTGTGATCCGGCACGGAGGAGTCAGTACGATAATATGTATATATATATACATACACGTACGAGTCAGATACTCAACCCGCGAACATAATGAATTCACTAAAACATTGGTGACAAGGGGGAAGAGAGTTGGATCGATTTTCGGTTTCAATGACGGGGAAAAAAGTGAATGAGAATTATTTACTAACACAACGATGAAAATAGGTTATTGGAGATGCATTCGTACCTGTCGTCTCTCGGAATGTCTCGTAACTAAGATCCACACTTTCGCATAACGGACAGAATGACGGGGTTTCGTCTTTTTTGTTAAATCCTTCCACTGGTTTCAGCGAAGCCGGATGATCAACGAAACAGAAACATGGGAATTACAGGGCATCGCGAGGGGTGGGGCGAAAGTTTTTCGTAGGATAATACATGGGTGAAAAAAGCTTGGTATTATTTTGGCAAGATAAAAACCGGTTCACGCGGCGGATGATTGCGGTTTACGTTTTTGTACGATGCGTTCAGAATTGTGTGCGGTTTATTTAATTATTTGTTTGTTTTTTTTTGTTTTATCCGTCGTGTTAACACAATAGAATAACGAAGAAGGCACTAACTGCAAAAATGTTGCGCGCTCGTTCATAATACTACCCGTATCAACCCGTATAGCGTGTCGATCCTCCCCACTTCTTTTCTTCTCCTCTCTTACTCACTTCTCCCTTTCGCTCTCCCCCTTGTTCGCTCTCTCGGTCGCTCTATCTCTCTTTCTCTCTCTCTCTCTCTCTTCCTCCCTTTCAAACTCGGGAAAGAAAAAAAAGGCGGTCATTTTCAACGTATCATCGGAGCTATATATACCTAACTGAACCGCATTTGTATTTTTTTTCCCATTTCCCATTTTTCCTAGCTCGTTCGGCGTTTCGTTGTGTGATTATTTTTTGATTTCGATTCAAACGTTTGTTCAAAATAATTTTTCTTCAACCTACCAGCAAAAAACCTTTAAAATAACAGCCAGATCGATGGACTGTTCATTAAATTATATATATACTTTTCCAAATGTCAATGGTTCCAAATTTATTTACGAATCAATCTAGAAGAATAATTGTGTCGAAATGGTAACATGACCATGAGAAAAATTGTCATTCATTAATTCTACTGGGGTTAAGTTCGTACTCGGTGAGTGAGTTACGTGAGTCCGTACTATCTGCACGAATACACAACCCTTACTGCCTTACTCGTCCTGATGCTATATTGATAACTCCAAACAAATTACCCAAAATTCTCATTAAATCACCGAAAACCACCAAACGGTTTCCAAATGAATTATATAATGAAATTAAAACAAAAAGGTTGAGTTCACTAAAAACCAGTTAACCGAATGCTAGAAATATTTCTTGAAGTCTTCCAAAACCTCATAATTGTATCCAAAGTAAGAATACATCAAATTGCGACCGCACGTAACCATGCATGCATTCATAGAAAATTATGTAAACTGACGTATCAACCGGGGGACAAAAGTTTGTAGTGGCTCCACAAGGTGCGCTGCTAGCACTATATAAATAAAAGGAAACTGTTTTATCGGACATGACTCAACTTTAAAAATATATGAAAATAAACTGCGCAAACAGCTGATGGCTGACGGCAACCAATGGCGCTTTGATTGTGAAAAATGTCGAATGTTTCGTACAGTTAATGTCGCAAATTGTGCGTTCTTTTCTTAAATTCAACTAAGTATAAGGAAGAATGGCGTCGAAGGATAATTTGAACAACAGTCTTCCGTTGCCGGCTGATTCGATGCCAGAATGCTGGTCGAAGGACGAAAGAATGAACGCTTTGTTCGCCGAATTCCGTAACCGTTCAGTGAACAGCCAAGACTGGGACTCGAAATATAAATTTTGGAAATCTCTCGTATCCGACTGGTTGAGCGCCAAACAACGGTGTATCTTTTCAGTAGCCGATTTGAAAGTCGCATTCAAAAGGAATGGTCGTACACCGCTTTGCCTGTCCACTGTAGCTGAGGAACTTTTACGGTGAGTCAAAACGCGTGCAGTCTTTTGCCTGAGTCAAAACTTTTGTTACATCCTGGGAAATCATCCAAGATTTTCAAAGCAAGTACGAGCTCATATTTGGACACCACAAAACCACAAATACCATCTCCATTACCCTTTCAAATGATATTGAAGCTTGCATCGTTGCAATACGACGAAAAATCAATTTTTTATAATTAATGCACTCGTCCCATTTTTTCTAGTAAATTTAGTTTTCGAATGGCAAAAATGTCTCTCCCATTATTTCTGACAAATAGTGTATGATAATTTCGTTTTCTGTTATAAAAAATAATCATTTTTGTTGCTTTTGAACGAGGCAAACTCCAAAGTCGTACTTTCAATGCAAATGGTAAAAAATTGCATTCATACAGAAAGCAAATAGTCCATTGTCTCGAACGCTAAATTTGCCACTGAGCCTTGGTCCGTATTTGTAATTATTCTGGATAAGCCAAGCATTTTCCTTTCACAATTGGACGATCGATGTGGGAGAATTGAGCTTCAAAAATTTGAAGCAATCTCCTTTTCCCTCGTAGAGAAGCTCAGTCATTACGACACTCGAGCGTACAACCAAATGAAACCATCACTGACCAAATATTGGGATATAAATGGAGTGATTTCTCTCCCATCCTACAGGAGCGGAGAAATAATTTCAGAAACGCAATTTCTAAAAGAGTCGAGTATCGGCTGGACGGCATGGGCGATTGATACAATGGTTAAGAGGCCGATGATGTGGTCATTTTCCAAACTGAAAAATTACATAGTCAAGGATGAAATCGACGTTGACGCAAAATACATTCACATGAAAACGTTGAAAGAATTGGCAAATTTGATTCTCTCTACGATAAACGAAGACAGTGAGAACGTTCTTTTGTCTCTGTCGCAAGTTGTGAGGAATTGCATTGAGAAGTCTGGGAATCCAAACATAACGGAGAGTAACGTAAAGCTGGCTTTACTTTGGCTGAGGAAATTGGACAAAGCGACGTTCAGGGGCGACGTTCTGCAGGAAACGAGCGAATTTTTGGTGAAAATTTCGGTCAACGGTGTTAAAGAAGTTTCGGAAGCTGAGCAAGGCTTGTTCAAACTGATGGAACAAGAGAAACTCCTCATTAAGACCATAGAACGGCTGGAAGTTGAGCGAAACGCCGTTTTAACCAAAGCTAAAACTTCTATAGCCAACGGTATGCGGGAATTGGCAAAAACGTGCGTGAGAAAGAAACACGAAATCGATAAGACCATTGAAAAACGTGCTGCTGCTTTACACAATGTTCAAACACTCATAGCGAGAATACACGATGCTAACTCAAACACCGATATTCTGGCAGCTTATAAAACAGGAAGTAATATCCTCAAGAGTTATGAGAGCACCGGTCTGAACGAAGAGAATGTGACGAGCACGATAGACGATATATCTGAGGTAAAAAAAACCTGCTCACCATTCCTTGATTTCGATTAAAAAAGGATTAGAAATTCACTTCCAAAGAAAGTTTTAATGCAGACATTTTTCACGCATGTTTCTGTATATCATTCTTCCCACAGGCGGTCGGTGAACTGGCTGATTTGCAAGATATAATATCCACGACGATAGGAACGAGGGATGAGGATTTAGAGCTGCAAAATGAGCTGGAGGACCTGCTCAATGAGACACCCGGCGACACGGAGAGGACAGAAAAAGGAAAACAGGCTCTTCCCGACCTTGCGGATCTGCCTGATCTTCAGAGTGAATTGTCGGCTTTAAATCTGGAAGGTTAGTCAAGGTTCGAACTTATGAATGTTGAGACTAGTATCACCGAACAAAAGGTAAATACGTTATCGTCTGTCCGCAGAATTTCCATCCCCACCACTAAGTGCTCTTCAACCGAAAGCTCTCTATACGTCGCTGCGAAAAGACACTCCGACCTGATACTTATTAAGTCGTCCAACACATATCAATACTCACACAAACGGAAAACACACAAAACACAACAAAAACGAAATATTCGATATTTTTATAAATTACTGCCATGGGATTCTCTCAATTGATTGATAACGATTTATTATTTATTATTATTATTTAACATAATGTCATTGCGGTGCCTTGAATCAACGAAATTCGGAGCGTCTTGTAAATAACAAATCAGATCGAAAAGAAGAACTTGTCATGTTAATAAATGTATGAAACTCAATGAACGCGAACGAATTAAATCATGAAATCTAGATTCTTTTTCATTTCACGAATTTGAACGATTCTTAAGAACCGCGACCCCCAGATTGTCCGGGGCACGACGGAAACGTTTCTAGCGTTTCTAGCTTGAGAATAATGTCCTGTATCCATTCGATGTGATTGGATATCTTTGTGTAAAGGGAATACGCGTGACTGTCGCAGCTTCTCGTACCACCTAAAATTGTCGAACCCAGTCCAACACTCACAAGACCTCGTAGATACCAGAGGCCACCGGTTTTGAAGACGAGTCCGCCGCCACTGTCTCCATCGCAAACTGATGAGCCTACGTGAAAAAAAAAAATCAAATTACGTTTACAAGTCAATTTTATCAATTCTCATTCCTACAAATTCCTATCGATTTTTTAAATTTTATAAATTTGCGCTCGTGATAAAAAATCTTACGCTCTCATTGTTTATAAAAAAGAAAATGTTGAGAAATAATTCGGCGGACTGGAGGAATGCGATTCCGAAAGATTCAACGAAAAAAACCGGGCGACAATTGTTGAAAACAGCGGATAGGGTAAGCTCTGCGATTATGGAAAATAGACACTTGAAGAATTTGAGACTGGGAAACTTCTAATTCAAATTATTACTTTTTTTTTCAAATAAAATTTATATTTTCTGGTGAATATTGAAAATGTCTTTGAATTCGAGTTAAGATAGAAAATACTCACCATTTCTGTATCCGGCACAAAATTTATCAAGCGTAATGAACTTTTCGTTTTCAGGATCGTTGCTGGAAGCTTTGCATTCGCTGAATGAGACATAAGGAACGTTGAGAGTTTGTAAAACTTGACTCGAGTTGCTCGTAGCGGTTCTACCGAATCCAGCAACTTTGCCATAATTTCCAACTTCGAGAGCAGTTTGTTCGCTCAAAACCGACACATCGAGACAGGCGGGCATGAGAATCGATGAAAAAGTGAATGGATGCTCGGTATGTAGTATAGCAATGTCACGAGCATAATTTCCTTCCAATCCCAAATAGTTGCAGTTTACGAAAATCCGTTTTACCTGAAACGATGAAAAAATAAAATATTGCAAATTCGTAATTATTTTGACAAAGACACGTAAAGTTTGCTTTTGCTTTTAAATCATTGGTACGGTTCACGAACATTGGCCTTTTTCACATTATTCGGATCATGGAAAGGGGTGTCGAACTCCTGGAATATATTTCCCGTAGCGACAGCAAATTTATTAGCGTCTTCAACTTTTTTAGTCGTTTCATCAAAGACGCAATGAGCCGCGGTGATCAAAAGATCACTTTGAATTATCGTCGCGCCGCATATGAATTCTTTATGTCCGTCCGGAGTCTCAGATCTGTAGAGCGTCGCGTGCCAAGGAACATCGGGAATTTTCGGTAGTTGGCCGTTCACGATCAATGGTTTACTCTTCCAAGGTATTCGACCACACTCTGAAATGACAAATGCAAAACGCACATTTTTTCTACCTTAATTGGCACGGTAGAGTCGTTCAGTTCCAAGAAAGAAAAAAAAGCGGAAAAACCCGCGGATAATGCGTGAATAGAACTCGCGAGATGACTTTTCCTTAAATTTTGCAATAATCGATAAATGGTTCTGTGAATCCCGGAAGTAAACGAAAACAACGAACCATTCGGGTCTTGAGATTATTTTATGCATTACTCCCTCGAATGTTCGTGCTCATTACGCAATTATAAATATTCCGTAATTGGAAGAGATAAACCGCTCTGTTTTTAATGAAGTAGATAAGGAAAAAAAGTTTCTTTAATGCTCGATGATAGTTTTGGCGCTACAAAGACGAAAATGTGTATTTTATTTATTTTTTGGTTTGGAGCAAAAATATATTAAATCTTTAAAGGGTAATCGCTACGCTTTGACGCAATGTCGTACGTACAATGAGAATAAATAAATAATTTCGGTACTACATAATTGTTTGTTAACCAAAATGATCAACAATCACAAAATCAATGACTCGTCATCTCATCCATGCGTTCTAACGTCTATATCAGGATAATCGTTTCTCTGTGTTCGGTCAGCATCATACGCAATTGATTTATTATTGACCATGTCCATGAGTCGCGAGAAAGGACAATTTTCGTTAAAAGAGTTTTGGAAAGTAATTATTGTCTCGTTAAGCATTATGTTGATTATAATCGGACCTGGGGAACATTTTATTGGCTCCGGTTCCCATTGACCACGCGCGTTGCATTTCACGTTCTTACGCTGCGTCGTTAGTATCGTCGTGTCCGAACGGTAGCTGTTTCTACAGGATACAGTCGCTGTCGTTTTCAGAGGCACCGGTGATTCACAAGATATCCAATCGTCGTTGTACGTACATGTGGCCTGCGTCGAGGCAGTACTCAGGGGTTTGCAACGAATCTCTGTAGAAAATGAACAAAAAAATTGTTACACATTTCCCTTATTATTATTCTTATACACAAAAATCTATAAACCTTGTTGTTTTGAATGAAAAGTACTCGCTCTCAAGGGAAACTTTGTCAGGATCGAACTCAAGAATGAAGAAATGAAAAATATTCCAAATTATTGTAGAAAATCGATCTTACCAATGCATTTGGGTTCGCTCGACCATTTTCCCTCAGGCCCGCAAAATACATCAGCAGTGCCATTTACTTTGTAGCCATCGTTGCAACTGTAGACGAGATAAGCACCAGGATCAAGGTCAAAAGTGCTGCTACGAAGCTCACAATGTTGATCGTCTTGGCATTGCGATTTGTGCAATCGCCAGCGACCATTCTTCGGTTGTGACGGAATTCTGCAAGGTGGTCTAGTGCGTCTTGGTGGTGCGACGGTCGTTGTGGTACCTTTGGGTCTAGCTGGTCTCTCATTATTGGAATCATCGGTCACTGGATTGCTCGACGATCGACATTCCGTGTTATCTTCGTCCGAACCGTCCGCGCAATTTCTCACCCCGTTGCACTTTAAATTGCCGTCGATGCAGGCACCGTAATTGCAACGGAACGTAAACGCTGGACAACTGAATGTCAAGTTCAAAAGATCATTGACGTCAGTACGAGACACAGAAAAACAAACATTGAAAAAGAAAAACCCAGCCACAAGTACATTTTTTTCACCATTTATATTTTAACAACTTCAATACTTTCGATATTTTGGGCGTTTACTTTTTTTTTGGACACAAAGATTTACGTTTATACAACGGTAAAAAAACTATTTGCTATGATGTATCGATAGGCGATTATTTCGACAGACTCAACTTTTTTAACTTGTAAATTTACAGAAATATTGTTATTTAGCTAAATGAATTAATTATTTTATGCGGCCATCTACAGGAATTTATGCGTGAAAGATTCTCGAGAACGAATAACGATAGGAAATCATTCATACTTAATTCCACCGCACAAAAGGTTTGTCTCGTCAGAACGATCGTTGCAATCGGTGGTGCCATCGCATTCCGCACTGCTCGGAACGCACTGACCATTGTTGCATCTGAATTCGTTGCTCCCGCAGGTCGGGACTCTGGCGGAGGTGTTACATTTTGGAAGAAGTTCGTCGCTCTTATCGACACAGTCGTTGATTCCATTGCAGGTCGCGTCACCGTCAATGCAGGCTCCGTAATTGCAGCGAAATGCATACTCCGGACAAATGATGTCTATACCGGTACACTCCGCACGCGTCTCGTCCGACTGGTCGCTGCAATCTGCCCGACCATCGCACAGCAAATGACCCGCTATACACTCACCATTGCGGCAACGAAACTTCAAAGATCTGCGAGACGATTGGAAAGCGATAGAAATATTTTTCTTCCAACGTGAACGTATTTGGAGGGATAAGAATTCAAAAGAAAAATTGTGTCACTTACGCGCACGTGGATGTTTCTCTTTCACGATTTATCGATAAACTTTCCGAATTGGTGATTCCAGTTACGGCTAAAGATGGAAAAATTATTATTTCTGTTTCTTTTCTGTTGCGACGAAAAAAAAATTCTGAAACATTTGCCATCTATAGGTGACAACTAAAAACCATATTATTACGAAGTCTCGGAGCATCGCTTTTTGCACTGGCAAATCTGTCTATACATTCAAGGTCGTTGCATCGAGCTCCAACCGGTTTTTCGGGCAGGCTCTGTAGTCCATCCACTCTTCGCATTGCTATGCTTGTTAGAAATCTTTTTAGTATTCCTCAATCCTTGCATATTTATAGCCACAATTGTTTTTTCTTTCTTAACGAAATATGCTGATGATCGGGGATCAAAGAGACTGATGAAAAATTTGTATTTTTTCGTCGATCAACGCTTATCGAGATTAACATGACCTCTATGATAATTTTCAATTCGCTTTGCTTTTTTTACGTCATCTCGACTGTCCTGTTTGCGCAATCGCATTGTGGGGAATACCGCATCATTACATTTGAGCGTATGTTCGAAAAATAACTTTCCTGGAACCGTACGGCTCTTTGTAAACCCCGTGAAAGTCATCAATCGCCTTCATTAACAAACCCGAAAAAAAAATTGCAAGAAAACACAGTTATTCACAAATCCTAAGAAATTACGAGCAGCTGTCGATCACCCATCGAGGAACCCGATTTTACGACGCCAAACAAACGAACTCACGTTGCAAAAAAGTAAATGAATAAATATAATTACCGAAAATAAATATCGTGCAAGAAACTTGGAGGCCGAAGGGAAACTTCATCGCAAACACTCGTCAATGTCTTCGAGACGTAATAAATTTATTTAAATCCAACTTTTCAGGTTCGAGTATATCCTCTTCGGTTGAACGACGAACACACACTGATCCGATCTATCTTGCGCGAGCTATATAACGCATCCCAACAGTCTGACTGCTTCCGTACCGATTTGCCGACACTCGTCCGGGATTTTAAGTTCTTGACCTACGATTTTTATCCTCATCGACTTCTAAAATTACTTTTGCCGACTATTATGACAGTTTCTGTTATACAAAGCCATGAAAAGTACTTGACACGTTGTTGAACAAAATGTATTCCCATCAATATATTTTCCAGCTGAAAAGCCTTTCCGTGAAAGTTTCATCGAAACCGGTTCAGAGCTTCTTGAGTGAAAAGCTGCCAAACTGTTTCCGCCCTCGTTGATTTTTTTATGCCTTCCGAGGCTAAAGGCACGACACAGATATTCCGGTATATAAAAAGTCAAAATGGAAATAAAACGCAGTTGTATTTTAGTCATTTGTATAAAAAACTGAAACTGAAATATGGAGCGTTCGAAAAATGATGTTTGAACTGGAGCAATTGTAAAATATATTCAAATTCATAGAAATATATAATACACTGATTTCTCTGAAAATTTGAAATTGTACAACGTCAATAAGGATATTTCTAAGCTTGTTGTTGACTTTGCATAATGTGCTGTTCCCTTGCACCGTAAGTGTGCAAAGCCAGCGATGCCAGCCACAGAAGCATTCTGATTACAAGAATTAAGGATCAATAAGAAGTCGAAAATTGAAAATGTTTATGGCGGATAGCTGAAGTATTTTTTTTTCGTCAGATTCATGCTAATTGTTTAAATTTTGGACTGAATTTTCAAAGTATTATTAATCGTGTGGTGAGCAATGATGATAACAATAATTTAAAGGGTTTTTTGGGTTGGAAAAAGGATACGATTTCTCGTGAATCTCCGTATCTTCGATGTGTCGTAAAATATATTCCTTGTGAAACTTGACAACATCTTCAGCGCACTCGGTCCAATCGAGAGTCTCGTGAATACCATCGCCTCCGTATCGCTTGTTATAATTATCGTAATGTACCTAAAATCGAAAAGAACGGTGTAGAAGAGATTTCCAAGGAAAATTTAGCGACTGGTTGGACGATGAAGAAATTAAAATCCACATACGTGGTTAAGCACGAGGCCTAAACTCGGCACGATCGGTATATCCATTTTTTCAGGTTTAAAAGCTTCCTCGAGAGTTTCCTCGGTCGCAAGATTCCTCACAATTCCAATAGCGAGTGCGACCATTTTTCTAATTTGGTGGAGCATGAAACTTTGTCCCTTTATTTCGAGGGAAACAAATTCCGTTCCTTGGGAGATCCACGGTTGGGAACATGTGAATTCCATTATATAGCGATTTGCACGTGGGTCCAATGGCTTCCTGTGAAAATACATTTAATGTCAAATTTTTTTCATTAACGACGGGGATGCAATTTTTTTCACACCAAATTTCGTTATTAAAACTTGAGACTCACACTTTCGCGGTAAAGTTGTGATAATTGTGAGTACCCTCAAAAAGTTTCAACACTTCGGCGATCCGTTCTCGAATTTCCGGACTTAATCGATAATCCGTGTATGGCTTTCCGTCGATGATTGATAAATATTTCTCACGTTCCTCAAGTTCGATCTCTTCCACGAAGCCTTCCCGTGAACGAAGAATGCTTGGATCGTCAGGCGCAAAAGCATACGATGGAAGAGTGTAAGTATAGCTCCTCGCTGTGCATTGCATTTTGCTGTTGAATCCTTTTGTCACTTTTTTCAGGCCGAAAACTCTTATAGTTTTGGGTAAATACTCGTTGATGATGTCCTTGTTGGGATGTTCGGCTATAAAATAAGAACAATTAACTCAATTAAAGTTCGAAAATCCACGGTAATCTTGTCTGTAAAGATCTCAAAATGTTTCTCACAATGGTATTGAAGTTGGAATACTGGAAGCCAACAAAAATTCCTTTTTTCCTTCAAATATTCGGATTTTTTACCAAATCCGTTTTGAGATTTTCAAGGAAAATGGTCCAATTACTCAAAGAAATTTGCGCAACTACCGTAAAAACTGAATGACTCTGTTACAACCTCGTAAACATAGAAACTTCTTGTTTCTATGAATTTTTGACAAATTGAAATTGAATTGAAACCATGTATAAGAAAGTCTTACGCATTCTGAGAGAGACCACTTGTCTTGCTGCAGAAACGCCTTTGTCAGTTCGAGCGGCTCTCTGGAAGTGTATCGTTTGTATCGTGTCAAAAGCTTGCTGGCCTATTAAATTGGCTTTGAAGAGAGCATTGATCAAATCTTCTTCGATAGTTTTCATGCCCGGATTCCTCTGCATCCCGTAGTAATCCTTTCCCAGATAAGCCAGCATCATAGCGTAATTACGTTTTTTCACTCGTGTGAATTCTTCAATTTTTTGTTGCTTCACCGAGGTCCCATTATTGTCGTCGTCTACAGCGGGCCGCTTATTCGCATGTAACGTCCCCACAGACTCTACGGGAGTTTCAACTTCTGCAGACATTTTATTCAGGATTTTTTTTTCTGGAATGACCAAATAAATTCATTTTCAATGATCGAATAATTTTTTATAATTCATGCGACCTTGTTACTCGGGATCGTGTTTTTTCATAGAATTTTTCTTTGGCACACTTCTATGCAATTAGAGTTGAAAAAACCTGCCGCAGGATGACACGTATTTTTTGACGGAAGTGTTAAAAAATTTCACAGTTTCTACCAATACTTTGGAATTTTTTTGAAAATCGTTTCTCAAGGAACTTCCTTTCCGTAAAAAACTAGAATTGTGAACGTATTTTTCGGGTTCTGAATTTATCTCTGAAACTCTTTAGAAAAAACGTTTTTCCCAAGACACATTTTTCCCTACACACTTTTACATTCCTAAAAAAAGTAAAAACTAACAGAATATCCGGGAAGTCTCGGGGAAGTAATTCATGTTTCTAGACATGGTTGAGGATTGAACTCCCGAATATAATTATGACGAGATTATCACTATCGCAAAGACAATAATTCAACGATGAAAATGTCATTTTTGAAAAATAAGCACTCAAGTTTATTTGGTCCTGTGAGTTTTGCCATCTCGTAAGGTTGGTTTGTCATGCACATTCGTGATTATGATTATAAGAGTACTACTCACTAAATGAGGACAAAATTTTGATGACGCGCGTCTCTTTGAGTGCTCGAAGCATTTATAAGATTTTTGAAAAATTACGAGACTACACAAATAGCAACATGCGAAAACGTTTCGTTGTTGAACACGCGCTTATGCCGCTCATTAAGTACGACCGTCCCATGCGCGCCCGAGTCAATGGGCCCGGCTCATATGCTCTGTTTCGGAGTATACGTACCGTGTACCTCGTTTCCAGATAATGTTATACAGATTCAAGACTATCTTTATCTGAAGAGCATACCGGACATTTGTAATCTTTCGGTCACACGAAAAACGTAACCTCTTTCGCGTGAACGATATCCCTCTTTTTCGCCGGGAGAAAAATGTGAAAAGATTGAATAATTACAATAAGATATCGTAACATCCGAACCTTAATTTTGCACGCAAAAACGGTGGGATCATTCGAGGACTCGTACAATATTAAATCCAGTTGAGATGTCGGTGTACGCTGCTTTGACAAAAGTCTCCGCATTGGGAAATCATGTGCAGGTTAGCAGAAACATGAATTAACGTTTTATCGGGAAATCTTATAAATAAAGATGCTTAAGGGCGTGTATCAATAGAATTTACCTACATTCTTTAATGATGCTTCTTAAAGTTACTCAACGTTTGATAGTCTCGATTTAGTTTCACCATAAATGGTGTACATAATTTTATTATTGATTTCAAAGACCCGTCCCGATGGTTTCACTATCAAAACAGATTACTCACAATAATTTAATCGTAAACGATCAAATATAATGTCAACCAATCAACTTTAGTCACCATCGACAAATTTTTTCCCATTATTTCCAACGAATGTATCCATTTTTACCCTGAACATGTACAACTTTGATTTCTTATTTATTTTTCCTTGAGAAACTTCCTGAAAACCAAGAATTGGGTAATGAATTGAAATTGTAAATTCATGCGTAGAATTTATTATTTTTCATCCTTATTTAGTAGATGGCAAATGAATTAATGGGGGAAAAATCGAAAATAAAATTTGAAAAATCTTAATTCCATGATACCAAACTGACACAGTTTTTTGAAATTTTAGAGTTCATCCAGACTTCTGCTTCCGATTATTCGCAACACGATCGGCGCGTATCAGCCAGTCAGATTGCGCAGAGCGAAACACTGGAATCCCAAGTTTAAGAGGTTGAGGGCAGCCAAAGTAATTGACGTTGACTTACCGGATTATCAAGAGGAGCTTACTGAAGAAAAAATGCGCGCGAAAATGAAGGAAAAGGGGCTTTTACCAGCGAGACCATGGATGGAGCAACCGATCTTCATGAGTTGCACAGGAGGGATCATCGAGCAGTATGTGCCACCTGAGGGAGATGGAAAGTTTTCTGCTCTTACAAAAGCTGTAAGCTCTTCATAACCGACGATTAATAAATTATTTTCTTGCAGTACTCGCGATAATGATTGGTGGTGCTTATACTTTCAGGGAGCCAAACAAAAAGCCGAGTTTGTCAGCAAAAAAGGAAAGACGATAATGGCCATTAGGAAGATCAAAAGTTACGAAGAAGAATTTAGCGTCTCTGATTTCCCAGAACAAGCACAAGAGATTTACATAAAAGCTCATGAAGCTCTCATAAGGTACGAATATCGAAGCAACATGTATTCGTATTTGTCTGATTTTCTGTTTAATGATCCGATCCTTTCGAAAAACTGATATTCACTAAAAAATAATACATTTTTCATGTAGTAAAGACCAGGACTTACTCAGGACCTATGTGACCGAGATGGCTTATCCAGTAAGTTAAACAAAGTGCCAAATACGGAGTTTCATTGAAAAATTAACCATGTTTCGAACGAGCTTGTTCTCACCAATGAAAACTTTATTTGCAGCAAATGATGCACAATACGATCGACAAAACCATTCACTGGAAGTTTATCGAATCGTTGGAACCGCCACGCGTTGTTGCGGTCAAGTGCCAAAATGCGATAACAGACATTAATTACTTTGCCCAAGTAACTGTTCGCTTCCACACACAACAGGTCAGTCGCATCGGCCGTTTTTAATCTGATCTGCATTCAGACTTATTCTCATTAGTTCCTCGCTCCGGATCAGCCATGCATCGATCTGATGAGGGCCTGTTCGTAATTTTGGTATTTTTATTGTAGATTCTTGCGGTTTATGATCGTTTTGGGCGCTTAATGAGTGGGAGCGAAATACTGAAAAAGGACGTACTCGAGTACGTAGTGTTTGAGAAGCATATAACACACCAGTACGGCTCTTGGCGGCTTCACGGGAAAATCTTGCCGGATTGGGCACCGCCCAGGGAATTCGGAGAAAGAACGTTTATTGAAAAGCCTGCAGATGCAGCACCACCAGCCGAACCTCAACAGAGCGAAGCCGTTTCGACCGTTACTGGTAGCACAGAAGTAAATCCTTCGATAGTGGACAAAGACATACCGGAAGTCAAAGCACGACCAATTGTTTAAATAAATACGAAAAGTCTATGTGAAATGCGAATAAATGAGTTTTACAATTCAAATTTACGAGTTACGCAACATTTTTCCCGCCATTATCTTTGAGATGATTGAACGCCAATGAGCATGCGATCGTGGCTAAGATAGCGAGGTTATGTATGGGAGCAGTTTACATGGCGTACAGAGCCTTAGTTTCCGAGCCGAGCGTTTCCTACAGAATTCTGTTTTTTTTTTCTATCATTTGTATCGCACGAACCTTAAATAATTGTAACAAACTGCATAGTTAATAGCTCGCGTAAATTCCGCCACACCATAATACATTCGTGTTGCTGTACACGAAAAATGTTTCGCGGAATTTTATTGGAAACTGAAAAGAATAATTTGTTTTATAAACGCAATGGAAATCCGTGCGCGATATAACCAAAAATTTTCAATTTTCAACCAAAGTAGAAAAACGTCAGAATAGAATAAGCGGTTTTTCAAAAGGGTTGCAAACATTCGAGATAATTTCGTTCCACTTTCTTTCTTTTCTATCCTTCGTTTTTCTCTCAAATCACGCGAATCTGAGTTTTTGCCAGCAGAACTTTTTAAACTTTATTCACTGTATTTTTTAAACAAAAATCATGACACGAAAGTGCGTTATTTGCAAAGAAACAAATTATAAAAATTCGTACAGCTTCTTCTCCGCACCCAAGGATCCAGAAACTCGAAAGAAATGGGCGGATGCCATGGGCATTGAAAATTATGTCGTTTGCGATGACACGTACGTTTGCAGCAAGCATTTCACTCCTACCGACATAATAACTCACTGGGTTAGCGGCGTTCCACCTCATGTTGTTACTGTAAGTGAATTTCTATTTTTCTCAAAAACATCAATTTTTTTGTCCACAATCTATCGTTTCTTCTTGGGAACTTTATTATGTCAATCGCATTTTTTTGCATAATTACTGTGTTCAAGAGAGACATTTGAGCAACGTTCATTCGCCTTGCAAACTTTTGAATCCTTGGCTAAAAAAAGTTAGACAAAACGCTGGTTCTAAGAATTAACGTGTTGTAATGCTGTCGTTAATCGATTTTCTAGATTTTTGTTTGACCATCAAAGTCTGTATGAAAAAGAAAAAAATTACCAACATTTCGACCTTGAGTATTTCTTCAAATTCCAGTTTTGCCTTAAAAAAACATGAGTTACAAAATCTGCATCTCCTTTGGAAAACTTTTCATTGACTGGCTCTTTCAGCCATAAAGTATAAGAATCATGGTGGTGAAGTTTGCATCGTTGTGATACAACGAAAAATACACATTTTATTGATTGTTTTGATAATTATTGCATTAATCCAAATTTTCCTAGTAAATTCAGTTTTCGAATGGCAAAAATGAGACTGTCCCATTATTTTTGAAAAATACTGAAAAAAATAATGAAAATTTTGGCCTCTGCTATAAAAAATAATCAGTTTTCATTGCATTCCAATGATGCAAACTTCAACATTGTTAAAAATCATGCAAGTCGTAAAAAAAAAACCAGTGTGATTTAATGTTGGATTTTTTTGACAGATAAAGTATAAGAAATGTCGCCTGAGACCGGGTGCAGTCCCCAACATCAGTTGTGAAACGATGAATAACCTGCAGAATAGCCAGGATGAGGATTACGAGGATTTTGCAGTAAACCGAGGACCTGGATTAGTCAGAAGGCCATCCATAGTTTCGAACGCGTCGAGAGAGAGTTTCCTGATACCCAGGGAAGACAATGCCTCGGTACTGAGCGATGGAGACAGTCAAGTAGATCAGACGGCTTCGGAGGCAGAGGCCATGGTCGAATGCAAGGAGGAAAATTCTTATACGGTAATCTGTACGGCGAATGACGAGGGTTCCGAAGATACAAATAATTCTGGAATGATGGAGAACCCGGATCAAGAGCAGGATATGGCGACGATCGTCAATCTTCAGGGTGAAGAAAAATACGTGTATACCACAAACGAGGAGGGTTCACAAATAGTTTACGTCGAAGCTATGGGCTCGGAAAATTTCGAGTGCATGGAGGAAGAGGTAGAATCTGAGCTTGAACGAAAACCACAACTGGGCACACAATATTCCACGGTCAAGAGCCAAATAACCAGCGCGGAAGATGACACGTCTATGGATATGTGGGATTCCTTGAGTAATGAAAATATTCCAGCAGACGAGAACCAAACATATCCGGATTCGAAAGAAAAATCAAACAGCCAACGTCGGGAGAAAGCAACTGCGGAAAGGAGCGACCCGCTGGAAATAAAATTGGAGAATCAGTACGAGGACAGCGAGAATGCGATGCTCTTTGAAGACTTGCTTGATATTTATACGGAAGTACAGCTGCCAACAGGTTGGTCCTCGATGGTGACCTCAAAGGGTCATGGTACAACAGTGGTTTATGCTCATATGGGAATGACCAAGAGCGGAATGCCTTATATGGAGAAACAAGTCTTTTTGAAAAGCGATATGAAATTACGCTGTGGCGCTGCCAATAAAGAACTCAATCCACAAATCCACAACCTCATAAGAGAAGGTAGAAACCGAATGGTTTTCACACTCTCCGACGTTGAAGAATTTGTCGAGGAATTCGATCAAAGAATCGTTTGTGAAGGTACGTCAATTATTTGAGACAATTTAACACCAAACTGCGTTCTTTCGCATTCACAAAACTAAAAGGACGATGGACACAGCTTGAGATTTCGAGAAAAATGAAAGGAACCCCTTATTCTCTTAAGAAAAGAGAAAAACGTGCAGCTTTCATTTTTCTTAAAATACTAACAAAAGCCTTTTCAAGCGCAATATCCAAAGCACTTTTTAGTTCATCCTGCCAAATGCATGAATTTTGATTTATTCACTTAGGTATTCGTTAACTATTTCTACGTTCAAATTACATCGTTGGTTTTTTATTCCGATTTTGGAACAGGTTGCGCCAGTGAAAGAACGCGCCCAGAGGATATCGAAAATTGTGTAGCTTACAGAGACGTGAGTTCAAAGTGGCGACACATAGAATGTCCGATAATAGTGAACAATGGATCCGTACGATGTTCCAAGTGCAGCACACTGGACAGTTCGATGACACGTAGTAAAACGAGAAGACACAACGCCGGGGTCAAAGAATTCGCGACTGCAATGATGAAGAAAGAAAAGACGATACGAGTGTTGCACAGATTGTTGAGAAAGATGAACAAGAAGAATCAAAAATTCGAGACGATGAGAGACAGTATCGAGAGCAAATTCGAAACGTTAGTGTCCTCGACGCCAGAAGTAATAATATCAACAGTAGAAACTCTCAACATGCCCAAGATTCAAAAACTCATGGTAAAGGAATGTGTACGAGCGAGTGTTTCGCAAACCGGAAAATCTAAATATTCCGAAACGTGGGTGTTTCTCTGTCTTCTTCTGTACATCGAATCCCCACGAATGTATAGATATATGTTGCTAAACAAGTACATGATTTTACCATCGATGAGGATCATCCGGAAATATCTTCATCAGATTAAAACCGACAAACAATTTTATAATCTCTTTCAACGGACAGTCGAGCCTTTCCAACCAATCGAGAGGGACAACGAAAAGGAGCCTACATGAACGATGCAACGTGTAACCCAGTTCACTCAATAAAGTTTCGTGTACTATAAAACAAAACTCGAGACTCTGGTGTATCGACCGACAAAAGTGGAAATGTAACCTTCAGTTTCCGTCGCCGCATTCAAACCTCGTCGGTTACAAAATTCTTTAAAATTACTATTAGTTTTATTTCCTTTTATCAAGTTCATCCATTGTGAATGGAGATACGCACATCGGTGTTTACTTTCACGAAACACTATAAAACCGATCACTGGGAAAACAGTTCTAAATCATTCATTCCTTTTTTTTTAAATGTATACCGACATATGCAATATGTACAACGTATTTTATCAACGACAGACTTTCCTCCAATTTTCATTTCGGTTTTCTATTTCGTCCGTTTTTTCGATAATCCCCTTTTTGATCAGACTTTCCGGGCGTCGAGTTTCCCTAACGACATAAAAATAAGCTATTAGCTCGGCAGAGTGTCATGAGAAAAATTGTTACAAATCGTATCCAATTACCTGCGTCCATTCACGTTGCAATTCTTGTAGCATGTTCGGAGTGAGAAGCCCCTGAGCCAATAGGCGCTCGGTTAAACGTCCGCGGCCTGCAGGATGCTCTGGATTATAACTCGATGGAGGTCCTGTTAGAAATATGGAAATGAAAGCACGTTATCACGTTTTAGTTGTTGCGAGTCACAACATTTTTTTAAAAGAATAAATTATAAACAACAATTGCTTTGCTATCAATTAATACCTCTGTAGTAGTGTTGCTTTTGTGTGTTCAATTCGAAATTTTCTGTATCGGAGAGAGAAGTCGCTGCGCTACTCGAACCTTTTCGAATTCAAGTTGCAAATTTATAAAAAATCGGTTTTACACATTTTGACTTGACCTTCCGAGTGCATACTGGGTCTTTTTGACCCCAACAATTTTCTGTCACCGATTGATTGGCATTTCATTTTCGTTTTCGTCAAAAAATTAATTTAGGGCCATAAAATTGATAATTTACTAGAAAAAATGTCTCTACAAAAAAAATGCATATTTCCCGGAATACAATGATTCGAAAAACGCCTTGGATCAGATTAACCCCATATACACTTACAGGAAGTGTGCACTCGAAGGGTTATGTACGAACGAGGGAGAAAACGACTTTTCAGCCCCCGATATCGCGAGGACTCATACCTGCTTCTGAATTTTTCAACAATCTCGTCAATTGTAAGACTCCGTGTTGAATAACGGCATCGAGCTCTTTTTGCATGTCCCTTACTATATTAGTATCTGGGAAAAGATCAATGAAGCGATAACTCAGCCAAAGATAAAGATCTAAGACGTCGAATACTGCCTCCAGATGAACGAGATCGATAATTGTTCTTGGTGGGGCGATTGGCCAGCCGATTTGTTGACACAACCAGCTGAACGTGATTGAATCGTTTTTGCTATATTGTCGAGCAAACTGAAAATAAAACGATTGACACGGTTGAAAAAGGAAACATTTTTCACTGATTGATTCGTTTGAAAATCGTGGCGCTCACCTTGAGGAACATCGTGCACACGAAAGGCACCTTTTTGTTTATCGGAGCGCAACAAAATACATATCGAGCTCTCAGGGGCAGAGACACGTGCTGTATCATGTCAGCGAGAAATTTAAAATCGTCGATGTTACACATAAAGTATAAGGAATCGTCAACGGTGCACAACGACACAAAGATTTCCATCAAATTGGACAGGGCAGCTTTCGGCAGATGATAAGCGTACAACTCAATTTGATCCGCTGTTGGATGAAGTCCGGCTTGGGTCAAAGGTTCGGGAGTTTGACTCAATAAATTCTTGAGGATCGGAAGGTCGTCGTTTTTGAATGTTGTCACGAGACCCTTGAAAGCAAAGTTATTACGCTATAAAATATGAAATGCTGTCAAAATATCAGAATTTTCAAAAAGTTCTTTTTCTGCCCTCCGGCCCGAAAGCATTCCGGCTGCGTCGGACAGAAAAATCGTATACACACCTCAGCCAGGAAAAAGTAAAGCCTCAGACCACATGTTTGTCAGCCTCGGTTTCGCCTCGGCCGACAATTACATGTGATCTGAGATTTTTCTTATTTTCCTGGCCTAGGTGTGTAATATACCATTTTCTATTGAGATTCTCTTCGAACAATAATGGAATCGAGGGTAAAAAGTTGGTAATAAAAAAACAACGTGATACCTGCTCCCATTGCGTTCCGTAACGACCTGCGCGTCCAGCTATTTGCAAAGCCGACGATACCGATATCGTGTCCATTTCTTTTTCTCCTTTTTCATTTACCGTGGGTTTTATCAATGAGTAAAATATTATTCGTCGTATGTGCCTGCAAACAGAAGAAGTTATCAATGGCCGACTCATTTTAATCTCATTTTGAATAAGAATTGGAACATGTAACTCACAGATTCAGACCCATTCCAATAGCATCAGTAGCTACAAGAACTTTGCATGGATTTTCGGGGTCGTTAAACTTTGCGGCTTGAGCGAGTTTCGTATTTGGTGGTAAGCTACCGTAAATGACGGCTACTTCGGTTCCTCGTTGCTCCAGGTATTTCGATATCGTGTAGATGTCATTTTTACTAAAGCATACGATACAATCTCCCGGTTGAACTTTGTCGAGCGAACCTAAGCCGCGTTCGTCTACCTTGAGTTCCGTCAGCCGTTTGTATCTCCGAACCTCCACGTCTTCTCCAGTCGTCGAGCACAAAACTTGCACCTTTTCAAGATAAACAAACGTGAGTACGTTAGAAATGAGCTCCGAGTGCCAAGACCGACAATTCTCGAGGAGTTGTGTCTCGTCACGCAAAATATTGAAATTTTCTCACTTAATATTTGATTAATTGAACTATTTTCAAGTCTGAATAACGAAATTTTAATTTGTTTATTTTATGCTAAAAATTCATTGGTCAATTACCTGTTTGCAGGAAATTCATAAAATGTGCTCGAATTATTGAATTTTAATGGACTAATAATTTATAACAATTAATTGTTATTATTAATGACATATTTATTATTATTATTACTATATTAATAATAATAATGATTATTATTAATGATTAATAATAGCAAATAGGCTTAGTAGCAAAAAAATAGAGTCGAATTAAATTTGCAGAGACATGAAAATGCTGCCCATTTCTCTGCATTCTATTTTTCTAAAGGGAGCGCACAGTCGGAAGATTTGCAAAATGAGCAGTGCAGGGGAACAAATATGAAAGAAAAAAACATACAAGATCAATTGCCCCAGCCTCACCGCAGAGGTGAATTTCATCAGCAGCGATTCCCAGGAGAGCTCTCGTCCAAGCCCAACCTCGACCTACATCTTTGATCATTTGAATTTCATCGATAACGGCTACTTCATCTGTATCAGGAAAAGACAAAAAAGTGTCAATATTTCGACGCGATATTTGTTTCAGTGAATGGAAAATTCAAAATTTCTTACAATTCTCGTTAACTCTGGCCATTTCCACTGTACACGAAATGTGAGCAGATTCGTTGTTGTAATCAACCGCGTATTGTCGTTCCTCACCAGTCACCAAATCGCAAGGCGTTTTCTACATGTTTTAATCAATAAAATTAGTGACAATGAAAATCTGAGGATTGGAAATTTATCGAGCTATGTGATTGCGCGTAATTACCATTGTGTTACATTTATGAAAAACCTCTGTAGCTAAAAGTTTGAGGGGACCGCAATACACGCCACTTTTCGCGCTCATAAAACGTTCCAGCGCGTGATAAGTTTTTCCACTGTTTGTTGGACCAGCGTGAAATATGATTTTTCTAGTTTTTGATCTAGCCATTGGATACCTGAGTCATAGACATACTAATAAGAATAACAAACTTGTCATTATTTCTTCAAAACGTCTCGATAAATGTACAAAATTTACCAATTTGCGGGTAGTCTGAGGTCGCTTATTTTTTTCAAGTCATCCATGCATTCCAGATGAGGAAACATCTCTTTTGCGTGCCTCGTGAAATATGGGAATATGTCGACCACATTTCCTGCACCTTGGAGAATGTCGCTTAATACGACGTGCAGATCTACCGGCAACGATTCTGCCTCCAAACAATAGCGACGGAAGTTTGCATGTGCTTGTTGTTGGAGATGATCTGCAAATGAAAATTACGTTTTTAAGCGCTGCGACAAAGTTTGTGAGTTTTTTCTTTTCTGAAATCTTTCGGATTTGTCGTCGTTGCTCTTTTCTCTACGAAACTGGATTTCCAGAAAATGAAGAAAGTTTCGAATTTTATCGTTTTTTTTGTATTGTATTTGGAAAATTGTAATTTGTTAATTTTGAAAATTTAGTTCAATGTATCAATGTTTACTTACGATCCATCCCATGTTCCGCGGCAAGTGCAGCAACTTCTGCTTTTTGTGCAAATTGATTAAGTATTTTGAGAAGATCGCCTTTTTTTAAAACGCCCGTTAATTCAGCACCGACGTTGATATCGTCCGGATTGGGTTTGACAGGCACAGGTTCGAATAAGGAAGTAAGGTGGTTATTGCTGTTGTTTTTTTTGCCTCTTTTTGTTTCCAAAATTTGAGAAGTTGGACCAATGGCTCTGAATCGATAAGATAATTCAATCAAAATGAAAGATTTACGATGCAAAATCGTTGAAAGTCACTTTGGAGAAAGAGAAATTATCGCTGCGCAAAAGATCACGTAATGACATTAGCGAACAGTGAATTAACAATCCATTAATACAAACCTTGCGAGTAACGTCGGCTTGAATAATACATTCCGACGTGCAAGTATTTCGGGTATCAATCTTTTGGCAGGCCACATGTTGAGTTTTTCAAATCTTCCTGGACGACAGGATAAATAAACACATATATTATTTGCAACTTTCCAACATTTTCGAGTTACTTTTATTCTTCTGCAAAAGCGCAAATCTTTCAGGTTACGTCTGAAGAGTGTGCGGTCATACAATTCGAAATAACGCACGTGCGCTCCTAGCGGGTCTTACTGAATTTTTATTGCTTTTTTTTATACAGGAGGTACTGTAGTCATACTTTTCGAGTTCTGTATATATACTTGGCAGATAGATTTGATATCTAATTTTTAATTAATGCGGCATCTTAGGAATCTTTAATGAAATTTAATGACACAATTATGATAGTTTATTACACAATATTTTGGTAATAACAAAAGTTTATTGGGCGTATAGTTGGCAGAACTTATAATTTAATATAATTATTTTTTATTTCGTTTAATCAGGATTGATTCGGGAATCACGTTGTTGATGTTCGAATAGTTTGGGAAGGCATTTTTACATCGTAATTAATAAATTACGAATTAATTATACTGCGGTGTAGGAGGTCTGCTTTCCTAGGGACTTTTTGCGCTCGGAGCACTGTACCATGAGCTATTAGATTTGATTTGATAGATAATCAAATAATCGGCCAATTTAAAATTAGATTTATCAAATCGGGGTGCCAATAAGTATACAGAATTACAGAATGCATATCCGAAGAATCATCTTCTATCTTCTTTTTACTTACGAGTTTCGTGATGTGCAGGCGCGAATCTAGTCTAGTACATTCCGAATGAAAATACCTGTGGAAAAGAGCGGGAATGTTAAGTTTATTTGAAAATGAGAATATTGGTGACGAATTGTAGTGGTGTGAGGTACAGGAGGACACAGACACACTCACAAGTAACTATAACTTTATTTGATTGAACTACAAAGAAGATAATTAGAGAATTTTAAGAAACTTGAATGAACTTGAATGGACGACGTGCTCGCAGCGGGAAAAGACAAAACCAAGATGGCCACAGCTGTGGCGGTTGGTTTCTATGTGTCGTCTCGGACGACAAGTGTCTGCTTTCTTCTATTCGTCCGTCGAGTGGCGCTCGCGGTCGCCGATGCGGGAGGCGAGGGCGCCACAGAATCAGCAATTCGTCACGAATAGCAAAGGTGATTTTTAAAGTTCTCACATCGGACGACATTATTACCCAATCGGAGCACAGCATTGCTTTTTATTTGCTGATTAGTTCTTTGTCCTTTCGCTCGTGGCGGTAGTCTCTTGTGCCATAATTCAGGGAGTGTGAGTGAGAAAGCTATACAAGAGTAATGTAATATTTTTCCAAAAAACGAGCAACAATTGAAAAAATCAGAAGGTCGAAAAAAATGGCGTCGCAATAATATGTGGTTTCTTAAAATTTGAAAAACATTGATCGTGTTTGTTCAAACGTCAGTGCGCATCGTGTTTTCAAAGCCATCGGAAATATGACACTCCCGGGATAGAAAAACCCGGTAATTCGTAGCAGTAGCCTCATAAGATTGAGCCTTGAGGAAAAAGAGGGGAAGTGAGCTGGAATCGTGGCTTCCCGGAAAGTTTGACAAGGTAAAAAAAAATATTACCTGTTTGTAGGGTTTGTAATGTACACACGTCACATTTGTAAATATTGCTCAGTCAGTAGACTCCTCGCTGTCAGATAGTTCGATAGAATAAATAATAATCAACGTTATTTATTGTGTTAATATAAGACAAAATTGAGGAGAGATTAAAATGATCGTTTTCAAGTGACATTTCAGTAAGTAATTGTGAATAAATTGAGAAATAATGTTATTTTAGGTTATGGTGTGTATAATCGTATTTTCCCACGGTTCCCCTGTACAATTCTTCTGATTTAATTTTCAATTAGTCTCAATTCTCCATAGCCATAAATAGAACTGAAAAACCTTATTAATGACGAATTAACTATCGTATCTCATCAAATGCAGTTAATCACGATTCCTCCCTCAAATTTTACCAACTAATTTACCAATTTATTGTAAATGATTATAGAATCGTACGTCGACAGAGAATGGATTTATGCCACAGCTTTAGCTTCGTGACAGCTGTTTATCACACAAAATGACACAGTCCGGCCAATTGTACACAAGAGCAAGCCCAAAGTGATCAAAATGTTTAAAATCGAGTCTTACATCACACCCGTAATTCTCAGTTACGTGGAAAAGTATGTGAAAAATTTTAAACCAGAACAATCTCAGGTAAGATTATAAAAAATAACAAGCGATTGCAATGACAACTGAATAATTTTTTAATTGATTCAGTCGTGTTATTCAATTCGATATAAAATGACAATCGTGAATAATTTATAAAATGGAACATTTCTGGGTTTCTAGGTCTCTCTATGGGGCGGAGATGCGTCTTTTCAAAACCTTGATCTGAGGCTCGAAGTATTAGAGGAACAACTCAATCTTCCATTCACTTTTGTCAGCGGACATATTCACGAACTTATAATTCATGTGCCTTGGGTAAAAATCACATCAGAACCCATAGTCGTTACAATCAACACAATAGGCAAGTAGTGAAATGCATGAACTGCAATTTCCATAAGTTTACACAATCCCATGACTTTTAGTTCAGTTTTTATGATTTTTGTTTTATATTTCTATAAAAATATTCAACCACTCGTTATGATTGATAATTTTTGACACAGAAAGAATGAAACATGGAATTTTTTGTGACTGTGTGAATAATTCGGTTGTACACACATTTTTGCAGAATGTATTCTCAATTTGAAGGATCAAGGACAGGCGGAAAGGAGCACAAGCACGCACCAAGGTGCTGGATTGAAAGCGATACAGTAAGTTCCCTTATTAACGATTTTAACGCTTCAAGTGCATACTGGGTCGTTTTGACCCTAACAATTGTCACCGATTATTTGGCATTTGATGCCAACGAATGTTTTGGTATTTCATTTTCGTTTTCGTCAAAAAATAAATTTAGGGCCATAAAATATGGAAATACTAGAAAAAACGTCACTACAAAAAAAAAACAACAAAAAATGAATATTCACCGGAATACAACGATTTGAAAAACGCCTTGGGTCAGATTGACCCAGTATGCACTTGGAGCAGTCGAAGGGTGAAAAAATTGGTAATAACTTTTCAATGCCTCCGAGTCAGGATTTTCTTGTATTTGTTGACGTCAAAACTCCGAAATAATGGATTTTTCAATATTTTTTATAAATTCTAGCTGAATAGTTACTCGATTGCGTCTAATTTTGAATGTAATGTTTACAGAGAAGAATCGCCTCCAGGCTACATAAAAAGCATCGTAACAAAGGTCATAAACAACATAACAATAAACTGTAACAATTTGATTTTGAAATACGTCGAGGAGGACATAGTGCTGAGTGTGAATGTTAGATTCTTGAGCATGCAAACGGTCAACGAATCATGGGAGCCAGCTTTTACAGGTTTGTCAACCAAGCCACTACATTTTATTTGAATAAATCAGAAAAAACGAATGAAACCAAAAAAAATCTCGTATTTCTAGACGTTTCGAGTTCCGATGCTGCTCTGCGGAAGATCATTGTTGTGGAAGATTTGACCTTGTGCCTGGACAAAATGGACACAGCCGGGAAAATCGAAATCTATCAGGTGAAAAAATGACAATCTTGCGAATTTCGTGTAAAACGAAAAAACTACGTTGCATTTCTCTTTTAACGCGTTAATTTATCGTTTCAGGATCCTGTTTTGTATCGTTGCTCCATGGTTATACGTCTAATGATGAATTACAACAGTACGCTCGCAAAATGCGCTTCTCTAACGAGGTTCGATCTCCACTGCGAAAAAATGGAATTTAGCATGACCGAGCAACAATTGCCGATGGCGTTGCGATTAATTTCACTAATTAGCAGTTTACAAAGAAAACCACCAGGGGCTCGTAGTGATAAACCGACTCATTCGTTAGACGAAAGAGGAGACGTTTCACAAGGTGAACTGAATTTTTATTCAACGAATTCCCTAAAAAAATCTTTCACAGTTCAATGACAATACATTCTCATGCGCTCCTTACTTTCCATGGAACAGAAGACGAGGATCCAGTGCATGGGAGCTCAGGCGATGGACCAAGTTGGAGCGGTTGGGCCTGGAACACGGTAACTTCTATTTTACCTGTTAACTGGGATCCTGATTGGTCCGATGAACAACAAGTGCCAGCCACTGGCCACACGATCCACATGGGTGTTTATATTGACGAAGCAGCTCTGACCTTCAAGGTGATGAATTTTCTAATCGATCAAAATTCGCGTCTCGTTCGATTGACACAAAAGAATAAAAATTAGTTGTAAACGAACTTTCTGCTGATTCGCCTTCACTTCTTTACAGACTGTGGAAACTCTTCAAGAGCAATTATTTTACAAAGCTCGAAAAATTAGATACAACTCGTTTCTTACGCTGCGAGTTACAAGCGCTGCTATGTCCATGCTCATTAAAGGAGTATCAATGAGTAATTTGCAATTTGGCTTGGGGAGTATCCGCTTGCAGCCACAAGGGATTTGCAGCTGTGGTTATCAGGAAGTTGTCGACGAAATGCAGGTAATTCCTCGTTCTCGCATTTTGTTTCTAAGCCCCGAGGCCAATGATAAGTCCGATTAGCTTAGTCCAAACATTCCAGCAATGTACAATTCGTTGAAATTTTTTTCAGCCCCCAACTTACGTGGAAGCTGGCACTATTCGCAGCAACTATTTGAAGGATTCTCTGTTTGATGAAAACCTGGGGGAGAATATAAATTGGAAAAATCATTATGGCGATTACGACATCGATTATCATTTGAGAACAGTCGGTGGTACGATCGCACTAGCCAAATTCGTTAGACAAAGAAATTCAAAATTTGCCTAATTAATTCATGATTTTTTAGTAACAAACATGTTGGAAAAAAGTCCAGCTTTTGGGATGGATATTATACGCACGATAGACATTCCCGATGATTTTCCCGAAGAAAAACTTCTCGAATTCGAATCCAACTTTGAGTACAGGTTGAACAAATTTATTAATGAATAATATTTCATTATTGAAAAAAGATAATTCTGCTGTTTATCCGCCTGCAAATCTTGTTTATACAAGCAAATTTTATTTTATTTTTTTAGCAACTTTCCAGAACGCAAAATAACGAGGTACGTTGTCGGAGATCTTAAAATTCAGATTTGCACCGGCTTGATGCATCGACTAAATGCAGTCAAATCTGCAGCGAAATATGATCACAGTTTGTACATGACGAAAAAACCTGGTAAGATATTTTCTCTCCAACAATTAGTCATTGAGTTTTTAGTTAAAATTCAGTTTTTGGAGCATTGATGAAAAAAAGTTCTGTCTGTCTATTTGAAAATATGGTTTAAAAAAAAAGAAAACTAATTAAAAAATTGCAAATTTACTGAATTATTTATTCATTTATTGATAGTAATTACAATATAATAAAAATCAAAATTATTACCATAGATAAATAAATAAATAAATGATTGAGTAAATTTGCAATTTTTTAAAGTTTTTCTTTATCGTTTTCCCTATTCCAGAACCGAATTTCGATGAATTACCTCCGGTTACGGTGGAAGAGTACGAAGCGTTGAGGGAAAATGTTTCGATGACGGAAACGTACTTCAATGTTTATCGATTGAGCGTACAATTACAATTGACTGATCACAGTCTAATGAAACATTCCAATCCAAAAATAACACCTGAAAGCAGAGTGAGAATCATAATTAATATAACAAAATCACAATGAAATAAAAATCTAAAGACACTCGAATCATCTTCGAAATTGAGTAAGTGATGACTTTTTAAATGAATTTCGCAGTTTTCTACTCCGAATTCAGCGCGATCAGAAAATGCTCACCTGAGTGTAGAATTCAGCGAAATTTTGGGCAGCATCGTCGAACCGATGTATCCGTTTCGACTGGCATCCTGCGCTTCTCAGCAGCCGGAAATCGATCCCGACATGCTAAACGACTGTTACAGTATTTTAGATTTTAAAGTAAGAAATTTTAACTTAAAAAATATAATTTTATTATCAGGAACGCTGCAATGACGTGCATGATTCTCATTATAATTTTTCCATGTTCCTGGACAGATTAGTGGATTACAAAGTCAACTTTATCTGAACAAAAATTGTCGTACAACAATAGTGATGCCTTGTAACGCAAAGTGTGCCAAAAAATGCCTAGTTTTTCCGCAATATTTTCACCAGAGTAACGTTGATCACGACCTCACAAATTGTGAAATCGATGACATAACGTTCACCGGAACAAAAGCGAAATTTCTGGTAGCAGTGTCAATTGCAACGTCGATGCTAAATTCCTCGGAAATGTCGAATCCACTTTTCTGCTCGTCTCTCTTCGCGGACGCTTGCAACGAGAAGGGTCTGTGTCTTGTTCTTTTTTATATTCATTCTCTTATCACTCTCAGAAATAAAATAAATGGAAAACTTAACGTTTTTTTTTTTAATTTCAACGTAGATCCAGTTTATTTGGAGCTCTCGTTGGAAAACGTAACGGGGAAACGGACAAAGTCCTCGACGACTATCACCATTGAGCTCGAAGTTAATTCCATTAAAGCTTTCGCCATCAACGATACGCAGCAAGCGTTTATTCTTTCTGGACCGGAAATTGATTCGAATCAGTGCGTTTTTGTTTTTATACTGTTGTTAATAGTGATGGGGGGTTTGTTTTGTGATGTTCTCGATCCAATGCAATATTTTTTCAAGTGCTATTGTATCTTTTTTTGTCTCATTATAGAAAAAAAGAAGATGATGTTTTGTTAACGGGAATTCTTCGGTATTCAGAACTATTCGGCGAGGAATCGAAGGATCCATCGATACTGTCGTTCAGGGTAGCAGACATGCGAGGCTCCTTTGATCCCTTGTTGTGCAAATGGTTTAGATATCAGGCTGTTTACGAAAAACCAAAGGACATTAATGTCACGAGACCAGAAACCGAAACACCGGCGGCAGATGAAACCTTTTCGGACACGGATGTGCGGAAAAAAATATTTCGTTCGTTACACGAGAGCGTCCATAGTTTGTCCGACAAAGAGAAGAAACGATCGAGCTCGCGGACTGATTGGTCCAAGGGAATTACGGCTAACGACGAGGCAACCAAGAAAAATACTCTCAATGACGACCACGAAATCGAGGTAAGAAATCCTTCATTTGACCATATTGCTTATGCTTTTTGCATCACGAATCACAAGGTTGTATTTCGGGAAAGAGAATTTGTATATGAATAACTGATCTCTTTTGCAGGAGCCACAAAAAACTGGATTTGCTCTGAAAGTTTCTCAACTGTATCCTCTATGGCGAAAGCTCGTTTTGTGCGGATCTATTGGTCATTTCGTCTTGTACGTACCAACGGCCACGATGAACGGAATCGGAGTTGCTGGTAAGATTGAAGGAATGCAAAGAAAAACCGACATTTCATCCGTCGCAGAATTTTTCTCTTGGATCGAACATTTCAGAATTTTCACACTGTTTCTTTAATTTATTTTTACTTTTATTTCAGGCATTGAACCCGCGAAAGATCGAGCACTGATGGGCGACCCGAATTTACATATTTTTGCGATCAAATCTCCAACCGTGATCATGCATTCGGCTAATGTGCAGTTGGATAAATTTTTGCCGAATTTGAAGCAACTCTCATATCGTCTACCCATGGGATTACGATCACCAGGTGATTCGCTCGAAATTTTTAAAATCGAGTCTATAAATTCAATAAAAATTGACAACTTGCTGAAAAATAATAATAACAACGTCCATTGCTCATCTATATTTAAACCTTTACTACAAAATTTTGTGTGTGTCCTTTTCACGATAAAACCACTGAACCAATATCAATGAATCTTTCACAGGAATGAAGCTCATCAATCAGAATAGGCCTCAGGCTGTATTGCATTCCGATAAATTTTTTTCTTTTTGGGAATCCGAACCAAAAAATCACATTTTTCGTCACATTTTCCACTTTCAAAAATCACAAGCAATTAAAAAATGATAATAAGTAAAAAATCGCAAATTACCAATTCAAAGATAATTCAAAAACGAAGATAATGAGCGGTCGCTGGAGTGCCAGGTTGCAAAAGAAAAAAGTTATAGCGATTTTCGTAAAACCAATGTTTGAAGATTTTGAAAAAATAAATTTAACTTTTTATATTAAACTAGCTGAACCCTTTAGCGCCAATTAAGCCAGTTTGGATATAAAGTTAATCGTAGTATAAAAGAGAAATTATGTTTTTCCAGATTATCACAGTTTCCCTTGGACCTTCAAATTCAACAATTTGAGCTGTTACACTTTGAAGAATAATCGGCGAACGAATTTCGTGCGCAGTATTGATGTGACGGCAACTATCG
Source organism: Hyposoter dolosus (assembly GCA_963921915.1). Taxonomy (NCBI): domain Eukaryota; kingdom Metazoa; phylum Arthropoda; class Insecta; order Hymenoptera; family Ichneumonidae; genus Hyposoter; species Hyposoter dolosus. The sequence continues at coordinate 11,260,781 of OY998130.1, read as the reverse complement.
ATGTAACAACGAAATCAGCCATAACAGAATTTTTCGAGGGAGGACATGTTGGCTTGGGACTTTGCGTTTACGTCGATACGTCGCCCATTATCATTTCTCTTTCGGAAGAACAGGTTCGTAAAATTAAAACATTTAGCAGCGATTAATGAAACTATATGATTGTTATTAACGTATTAATCAAATTTCAAAAAATTACTCGTGGTGAAAAAGTTATTGAAACATTTGATGACCTGTGTCAATGACCAATTCCTGTGTTTCAAATTGTTTTGTCAGTTTGCTTAATTTGATTGAAACTTGATCATTAATTTTGTGCTAAATCTTTAGATCACAGCCTTGAGCTCTATTGCTTCGGACATGACAAGTTTGATGGCTCTTTTTCAAAGCGGTGATGAAAAAATCACGGAAACTTCGCCAGCTGAATTAGAGGCCGCATATTTCGATGTGCCGAAAACTCCATCGAGTTACAATCCTGTCGTGTATCCTGAGAATACAACTTCACCGTCTAGCATATCGACAGCCCGGGATAGTTCGGATCAAAGTAAATGAAAAAAAAAAAAAAAAAAATCAATTTTGAACTGCAATAAATTTATACGATGCATGCCTGAATGTGAATCTAAACAAATCAATTTTTCCATCTTCCATTTCAGCGGAAACTGAGAGCCCGATTATAACTGCGATGATACAATGGACTATGACGAAAATGTCTTTGAAGGTTTACACTCTCGATCGAGCGACTGGAAAGTCTTTGAAACTGCTGCTCGAGCTGGAAGACATCATAACGACTTTTGACTGGCAACCGATTTATTTACAATTGAAAAATAAAATCACGACTGCTACTATTTGTCATTTCACCAGGTAAGCTATTTTTTCATTCAACCATAGAATTCGTTACGAAAAATCTCGGTCACAACAATATTATAAAGTTGTTTACTTCGGTTAAGGGATTCGTCTTTATACGAAATTGTATGACGTTCTCAGGAATTGAATTCGATACGTTTTTTTTCCCAATTTTTCAATTCTTCCATGTCTAAGTTTATGCTCTTCGGAACGCAGGGAATCAAATGATGAAAAATGGACTCTGGGCGATTACGCCGGATTAATAATGCTCGGACGTGAAAGTACCTCGGAGAAGAGCGAAAATACAGGATTCTTGAGTGTCACTTATACGAAAGCGCAATCCGGTAACGTCCACACGAGATGGGGCGCACAAAAACATCAGAAATTACAAAAAGTACGAGTACGTTGATATTTAAAAAGAGTTCTTAATTATCAAGACGACCGATCGGTTTTACGCTCCCCGAAAATCTTGCTCCACGTTTTTTTCCGAAAGTTTTGTTATTTCTAGAGAAAAAAGTGACACGTTGCTGTTTTTGCATTATTTCAGATTCGCGCAAAACGAGACTGCCCACTTTCGGTTGAGGGTCACATTACGGAGATAGATATGAGCCTCCAGAGGGTGGACATTATTCTCCCACCGAGTATAGTCAACAAATTTATAATAATTTTGAAGCCACTCGTTGGAACAACTCCGGAGGAGAAAAAAATGAATGAGATCGAATCTGCAAGGCCGTTGCTTCGTTGTGACAATTTCGACAATAAATCCTTACCATTGATTTATCTGGAGTTCAAAGGAATGAATCTTATGATACCAACTTGGCCGGAAGCCGATAAAAAACTCCATCACAATTTATTAATGATTCAAGTACTAAATTTTACCGTATTTTTCATCGAAAATTTCATTTTCGAATTCTTTTTTTTTCCATCAGTTTCACGTAACAAAAAAAATGGTTTTTCTTTTATTTTTTTTTCAATATTCAGCTGGATGGAATCAGTATAACACCGAGTACCGAAAATCCCATTTGCAGGACGATTCTTCGCTCCGACATTTATCAACTTGCTGCACAATCCAATATCCTTAATATTCCGGGCTCCAGTGTTGAAGATAGACAGTACCAAATCAATGTCAGAGGGATTTGCGCGTGCACTACAACTTGGCTCAATTATCAACAAAATGTTCCCAAGGTATTTTCTGCCGCCAAAATTCTCTGGACCATGAGTAAAAATTTATTCATGCAAAGAATCTGAACCGTATAATTAAGGTTATTGACGAATTAAAAAAAAAAAAACATCCTTGTTCATAAAATTTCCGTTCCCAGCGGATTTCTCAATCTTATCTCTACACCATGAACGAAAATCCAGCATTGGAATGGAACAATTTAGCGAACGACAGCAATATGGAGCCTCAGCTTTCGACTTCGCTTCTGATGTCAAGGTGACTCTCATCGATTTTTAAGATTTTAATTTTTTTTTCAATTTTGAATGTTTAATTATTATTATTATGATTTTGTGGATTTTATTATAATTTTTTATTTTAAAAAAATTGAAAGAAATGATTTCCTCTTTAAAGATTATATGCAAAAATCCTATTAGACTAAAATGCGAATTTTCAAAGTAGAATGATCGAATATTTTGTCGACAGGATTGATGTCCGTATGATTATCGCTCCAGCCGTCGTCTTACAACCTTCAAAAATAATTTGCGGAGCAGCTTTCGAATTGACATGCTTGAAAGACATAGACGTGGCCATCAATTCCGATCAAATGCAATTGTTATGGCGGATATACGTTGAGATCAACGACTTATTTTCCAATTTTTCCGGCGCCCTGGACAGTCCATCAGATCCGGATAGTTTAACTTTGTCAATTATCAGAGGTTCACAGGATGTTCCAGCTCCCATTCCGAAGGAACAAGAGCCTGACTTTACCGGCGACAGTGGCGTTGACTTTGAATCTTCTAGCGTCAACTACGTACCGACGGTGCGAAATAATTTCTTTTTTTCTCAACAATTTCAACCATTTTTTTCACGCAAATATATTTTCTTAACTTTATTTTTCACAGAGGAAAATTCACACCAGAGGCACTTCGTCGCCTCTTCCATTAGAAATCTTAGTCAATTGCGGCTTGGTCAATATTTCCTTGAACATGATCGGTACAACGCTGCAACATAAAAAGGTAAATTTTTTCATGAAATCAACAAGTTTTCAATGGAATAACAACAAAAAGGTTTTCACACGATCTTTTTTTTATCGTGGACAATTATTTGGAATAAGATTCACATTTTATTGTTATTGCCTTCAGAACATAAACGAATCAAAGAACAACGAAGAATCAAACTTTGAATTCCCCATTTTCCACGTTATGCTGACCGAACCAAATTTCTACATTTCCCAATTGAACGAAAAAGAAAAAATACAGGTAAATGGGCAGTCAATGCATTTTTTTTTTTCACGTGCAATTGAATGGAGTGCAAATGGTGACTAATTTTTAAAATTTCCTCTAGATATCCTGTTTCGATGTAGGCGTTTTGCTCAAAAATGGGATCGACCAGAAAATGCCACTTATCGAAACAAAAAGCGGAACTCCTCACCCAAACACCGGAATTCCACCTTCGTTCATAGTTTTCAAATCTGGAAGAGCTCAGAACTCTAACACTGAACTTTTTGTCGATATTGGCCGACCCACTAAAATCAATTGCTCCATGGTGGCTGTTAAACATATTGATCGTATCAGGCAAGAGGTAAGAGGGAATTTTACGAATTTGCATTTTTATTTTATACTAAACTAGCCGTGCTGTGGGCTTCGCTCTACAGCACACCTAGTAGGCGCTAAAGAGTACAGCTAGCTTAATATGAAAAGTTGAAAAGTTGTTTTTGAATTATCTTTGAATTGGTAATTAGCGATTTTTTATTTACTATCATATTTAGTTGCTTGTGAACTTTGAAAATGGAAAATGTGACGAAAAATGTAATTTATTGGTTCGAGTTGCTAAAAAAAAAAATTATTGGAATGCAATACAGTCTAAAATGTATTCTGATCGATGAACTTCATTGCTATGAAAGATTCATCAAAATTGATTCAGTAGTTTTTGCGTGGAAAGGGCACAAAGACAATTTTGCACTAGAGTTTTATGTACATAGATGTACATTTTTCCAGATATCAGCGTCCTTCGATTCCAAGGAAGTCAAAGATCTCGGCGAAGCAAATTTTCCCATTACAGTTGAGTCAAGAAAAAAAATAGACGCTGCGAGACGAACGAAACTCGAGTTGCTCGAGTTGGGTTTCAAGACGAAACAGCTGGTGTTATGTTTGTTAACAAAATCAGGTTGCAACGTTTCGTTGAGCGTTGCGAAATTATTTGGGAATATTTCGGGAAGCCTGAAATCAGAAAACATTCACGGGAATTTGAGCCTCGAATCTTTAGTCATTTCTTCTTTGAATTCCAACGATATGAAAGTTTTTTTGAATCCTTCGTCTTTCCAAATCACGGCTAATGTTTTTTGGGAAACTTGGCAAGATCCTGAGGAAGAACCACAGATTAAGATTCAAGCTCACAGTGACAATATTTACTTCGATTTTGGACCACGACAAATGAAAATGCTGCAATCTGCCATTCAAGAATATCACGAGCTCATGGATTATTTGAACATCAACTCGAGCACACGCGATAATATACTTCATGAAAATTTGCCTGTTGCTGAACAATATTACAAAGACGATCTCAAAGCCGGCGCATTCCAATTCGTCAACGGAAACGTCGAAGAAATGCCGTTACCATACCAGGTCCTTTATTCCCAATATCAATTTTTTTTCTATTTTCATTTTTTTTTTTCATATCGGAAGATATAATTTCATTTTTTTAAATGATTTATTGATTTTTTATTTCAGGTGGTTTTTTATACACATCCGAAAAAAGGAATGGCATGGAGATATCCTCAGCCTCGGATCATTACTGGGCTTTTCGTATCGCCCATACCTTTCGAGGCAAGTATTTACGTTCTGAATAAATAACCAAGTAAAAAAGTTCAACCGTTTGCACGAAATTATCTAAAAATATGAAGAATCGAAGAATAGGAGAAAAAATGGAAAGGGCAATATTTGCCAAAAAAATGATCAGACAAATTCGCTGAAATAATAGGAAATTTGTTTTTCCTGTCGGAAGAAAGAAATGAAGAAGAATCTGGCGGTTTTCAGGTATCCGAAGAAGTGGATCTTGAAGAAGAGCCGATAAGGTGTACGTTAGAGTATTGGAGCGAGAGTCATCGGAGTTATCGTTGTTACGTAGATTTCAATTTGTCAGAGTCGGAAAACGGTCAGCCGGAATTGCCGAGAACGTGTACGGGTCAAGCTGTGGCTTCGATTTGGCGAGTGACGATATCGACGAGGAAAGAGAATAACAGAATGGAGGAGGATTGGGGATTAGCACCTCAAGTTCTGGTCGGTTGTTTACGAGTGGATTCGTATTTCAACGCGTCGACGATACCGAATTTGCAGGTCGCCTTGAATCTAGGGAATTGCGAAATTTTTGTAGCTAACGAAATGACTTCATCGTCGTACGAAAAGCTGCCAGAACCATTGTCGAATTTCCGGTTGAATGGACTCGTCCCGGAAACGCAATGTTTTTTGGAATTATCGCACGAGAGGACGTCAATTGTGTTGAACGGATGGTCGAACGGGGCAATTTTGATCGATGTCAATGGAGACTTGAGCCTCAAAGTATTGGACTATGGGTTACTGCATCGACAACCTGTCATCGAGAGACTCGAATCAAACATTCAAATCTGCGTCGCGGACGAAACTCACGTGTCAATCGAATGCAATCCGTTTTCCATTAAATTTGGCCCTTCGATCGCTCACACCCTCGCAGTCTCGAGCAATTTGTGGCTCAACTATTTCGAGCCTGGCAACAAATACGTCGCTGTTCTGACGAGAGTAATCGTTGCTAACGACACCAATATTCCCCTGAGATTCGGACAGACTAACTCGAGCGATGATTTTCTCGTTCAAACTCGCGAGTGCCATTTCTACTGCTGGCGGTTTCCTAATAACCGGACTCTCCGACTCTCTTTCGATGAAAACCCTTCGAATTGGAGCCAACCGTTCAGTCTCAATAAAGATGGCACGCAACTCATCGTCTTTCCAAACTCCAATAACGCTCCAATTATCTCTGCGAAAATCGTCTCCATCTCTGCGACACAAAAACTCGTCACTTTCTCTGGTTTGCTCTTGCTCACCAATCGTCTCGTCGAATCTTTTCAAATGAAAATTGTGCCGCTCCAAGACAAAAGCACCAACAAAACTTACGACGAAATTTTCTGGATCAATGGCAATGATCGACCAGCCTCCGTCGCCCTACACAACACACGAAATATCGCTATACGTCTGCGTTTTACCTCTTCTGCCAATTTATCCTGGACCGGTGATATCCCGCTCAAAAGCAATTCTAAACTTGGACAACCATGGCTCGTTAAAGGTTCTTTGAAATTTCTTGTCATGCGATTTCAACGACAATATTAACCCTTACTTGCCACACCTCTGTAGAATTACGTACTTTCCACTATGGGGTAGATTTGTACCCCAGTGACAAAAATTGTTATAAAAAATGAACTACTCAATATTTCAACACTAAAAAAAATGCTAAAACTAACAAAAGAGGAAAAATGAATATTTTCCTTGATAGGCCTGGGGTAGTTTGTACCCCAAGGTGGCAAGTAAGGGTTAATCGACGTATTGGTCGAAGCTTTGTTTTTCTGGAAATCATTCACGTTTAGCAAACTTTTAGTTTTTGAATCTGCAGAATTCCTTTTCTTCTGCTTCTGTTTATCGGTCAATCTCTGTAATTGCTCAATTATCTCCTCGAAAAATCGATTACCGTGTTTGTAAATGAAATTTTAATTTTTTCAGTCCCTCTGCAAGAACGTGGCCAATTTTTGAGTATTTGGGTTCGCATTGTGGAAGAAATGATGCACGGCGAGACTCGAATTCTCGTGAGTAAAAAGCAAGAGTTACATTTTGAGTATAATTTTCCAATAGTAAAGAATTTATCGTGTAATTTGAATTTTCCATTGCCAGGTTGTGATGAGCCCATTGTATATGATAAAGTCGTATTTGCCGGTGCCTGTAGTAATAAAAATCGAGACACCATCGCTGGGAATGTCATCAAACGCAACGATCAAGGGCCAGGGTAAAACTCAGCAGCTTTATTGTCCAGGAACGTTCGAGCACTGCCATCAGTTGACTTTCCAATTTGAGTATGTTTTTTTACTCGTTATTACATTTTCGATTTAATGCCCAGCGATTTTTTTCGTTTGGTAAAAATTTCGTTTTGTTTCTGATGAATGAATATCAATGTGTTTGTCGTCCAGGTCGAGTATGCCCGCGTCGAACCCCTACGTTCCGTTGTCATACAGCTCGGTCGAGGAGAGAACATTTTTCGCTCGACCACGGACCGAAAACATCGATGCAATTTTGGCAGAATTTGAAAAACCAGACAAAAATTCGTTCCTGCCATTTCAAGCGAATCTTCCGAATATTCAAATCGCAGCTGATCAGCCCCAGACTCATGTACAGGTAAGAGAATCCGATTACAGTTGAAACATCAAAATTAATCCTTCAAAATCGATTTCGTAGGAATTTCTCAAATTGCAAAAAAATTCACACTTTTGCAGATCAAATATCGTGATGCCGGTTTAGTCTCGAGTACCTTGTTGCTGGAATTGCAACCATGGTGTTTTATTTTCAATACACTAGGTTGTCATATTGCAATTATCGCTGAGAACCTTGAACTCTGCCAAGTACCTCACAATGGCATAATTACGCCCCCGAAATTGGAGGTGAGCAAACAAACTAATCATTCTCCGGATTATATTGAAAAAAAAAATCTTTTTATTACAACTTGATTCTTTTGTGTGCCAGGGAACGTTTCATCTGAAAGTCACAGTGGAAAATAAAGATTACGTATCGCCAGCGATTCAACTGGCTCGACCTGATTGGAACCCTGGATTTTATATGCCACGAATTCGTGGGCTCGTTCCTGTCGATGGCAATATTCAGGCATCCATCGAATGTGGATCGAACGTAATTGAATTTTGCACTTACATTTAACAATTTTTATACCTGAATCAAGTTTCCGTTCTTATTTTGTACGATATTTCGTATCTGAAAAAATGGATATAATATCTTTTTTTTGAATTTACAAATTTTGTAGATTTGCGTTGCTAGCATAAATTCGAAAATGCACGAAGATATGAGAATCGTTCGAATCATGGCAAGTCACGTTATTTGCAATTTAACTCCTCACGAATTTCAAGTCGCTTGTTTTGCTGTTAGCGAAAACTGCGCTGGGCTTGAATTTCCAGAGGATCAATCGAACCAAAGTTTTGTGATATCACCGTGCGAGAATAAAACGTAAGAAAATTGAGAGAATGTCAGAATTCTTTGTGAAATTATCACATTTACCAGAAAACTCATTTTTTTCATACAAGAAATGATTGGAATTTTTTAAATTAATTTCAGGCAAGGCATTCCTGTTGTTCGGTGGCGAACCGTAAACGAGAGAAACACTGTCGACAACGAGGCGTTGTACATTTCGTTGAGCCGTGGCTCTTCCTGGTCGTGTCCTGTGAGGGTCGACAAAAAATTGACGTCGCGTCGTTGTACAGCAATATCGGTAAGTGACAAAGTCGATATTAATTAACATTTGCATTTTTATTTTGTATTCAATTTGTTGTTTATTTAATGCTAGGATGATGCTCGCGGTGTTCCTGTTGTCATAATAACTCAAGAGGACGAAGGCTCGACTTACATTTTTATTCACGTCGACGATCACCCTCAATTGTTCATAGAAAATTTGTGCCCATTCCCGATACTGCTGGGCGAAGCCAATGGAGACCGCGGTATGTGAAATCACGAGAATCATTATTAAAAAAAAAAAATTTATCGTAATAATTGAACGCCTTTTCTCCAGAAGGAATCGTCGAAGAATCCTCGCATTTCTCCTGGAAGTTTCAAGTACAATCGGAAAAATCTAATTATTATTGCACGCCGAGCACGGCGAATAAAATGCCGGATTGTCAAACAATCGAACCGTTGCCTAAATTGAGATTATGCGTTTTGCCGCCTTCTGGACCTGGAGATCCTGGAGGTTCGTGCAAAAACGAGTTTTAAATAAAAATATATTTTGATGAAAAAAAAAAAGGATTTTTGACACACGATGATTTTTCTAGACGAGGGCGACTCCATGTGGTCCAAGCCGATAAACATGTCGCAGGCAACGAGCTCAAGAGCGGAGCAATATGTTCGACTTCCGGTTTACGGTGACATTAAATTATTAATGGAAAAACGATGTCACACGATTTGTCTCCGGGTCGTTTGCATGTCGCAGGTAAAAAATATGAAAATTTGTTTTCTTACTAATCACTAATTCTACGGAGCGATTCTTAGAGAATAAAAAATTCTTGTTAGGTTGAAGTTTCAGCTCATGACATTAGGACCAGGTTGATTCTAGAAGAGGGTAAATCACCGGACAATGAGACTCTCAAGTCTACATGGTTGGAGCACAGAGAACGAGTCAGAATGTCCGAATTTGGAGTAAGTTTCGATTTTTCCAATTGCTCAATTCGTAAAAATTTCTCGATTTTGAAAGTTCCGAAAATAAATACAAATCGAAAGAAACAAATATCTTGTAATTTATTATCAACCAGCCTACGGGCTTCGCTTCGCAGCTCATCAAGTTGGCGCTAAAGAGTACAGCTAGCTTAATATGAAAAGTTGAAAAAATTTTTTTCAAAATCTTCAAATTTTGACTTTACGAAAATCACTATAACTTTTTTTTTTTACAAACTGGCACTCCAGCTACCGCTCATTATCTTTGAATTGGTAATTTGCGATGTTTTGATTAATTATCATTTTCTAGTCGCACGTGATTGTGAGAAAAGGGCACAAACACAATTTTGTTTGATATTTATAGAGATATCATGAAGTTGCGTCTCTGTTTTACGAGAATTAAAATTTTTCCAGAGCTCGAGTACGGTCGCGGGTTTTTCTGATCCAGGAAGCGAAGTTGACGAGAAAGAAGGAAAATACGAAGAAATTTACGATTTATGCGTCGACTCGAAAATAGGAGAAGCGACAGGGCCTGTGAATATTCTGAAGGGTTCACTGAGCGTTTACATTCGTGGAATAAATGTGATAATCATGCAGGACATAAACGAAAATGCTGAACGCGTTGAAGTCGCTAGTCTGTGTTTGAGCGACTTAATTGTACTGAGCACATCGAACGAAACATCGCTGACTCTGTGCGTCTGCGTCGGAGATTTGCAACTCGACAACCAAATGTTCGATCAAGGTGGTTTCGACTTTCCGGTCGTGTTTATGAGCCAGAATCCTTACACGAGACGAGGTTCACGTTTCACTGCGAAATCTGGATCCAGACATTCCATAAACGAGATCGAGGATCAATCGCTCATCGTTATTGACTGCGCTTGGGAAGTCAACGCCCCTATTTACGGTTTGTACACGAATTAGTGACGCTTTGACAAATCAACAACTTTCCTTTTCTTACTGGAGCTCTATTCGTTAAAAAAAAAAATGCAAATCGATTTTAATTGACGCGGAAAAAAACTTAATTAATTAAAACCATGGCAAAATACTTCGGGAGTTGATTGTTGATGAACAATTGACGTTTGGTCCGATCGATAATTCAATCAATTGATTTCGAATAATATTAACTCAACAGCTTGTACAAACGTGAACATAAAAATTGGTCCCGTGAGTGCGTACATCGAGGACACGTTTGTGACACAATTGTTGGAGTACACAACGTCGACTTCGCCACCATGTTTCAACGCTCAGCTGGTCACTTCCAAAGAGAGTCAAGAAGAATTCTTCCACCATGCTGTTCCCATACCGGAGCACGTGTTTCTGGAAGCTGTCAATTTGAGGACACCCTTGAGACTACAGAAATTAACTATCGAGCCAATCTCGGTTTTGCTCAGCGTGCACACATCGATTCGTCTCTACGTTGCTCTCGATCATTCGCCACTTTACTTCGGAGCCTTTGAGAGGGAACATCTTGTCACTACGACTGGTGGACTCGCCAATGCTTTGACCATGCATTACATTTCCGGTGCTTTATTCGGAGCTGGTAAGAATTCTTTTTGGTCAAGAACATTTCGGTGAAAATGTCGATTTTGTTGAATTGATGAAATTTCATTGAATTGAACTTTGATGGCGTGAAAAATATTAAAAAATTTGCAGGTTGGATGGTGAGCTCGCTGGAAATTCTTGGCTCACCGGGAGGATTCGCCCAAGCTCTTGGGAGTGGTCTCAAGGATTTTGTAACACTACCGATCCAGGGAATATTACGTGGACCCTGGAGCTTTTTGATGGGAGTTACGCAAGGTTCCGCGAGTTTGATGAAACATTTGACAGCAGGTAAAATGATTTTTATCTGAAAAAAAATACGTCAAGATTCGGCAGACAATTTTATCTCGTTCTGCTTTCAAGGCACTGTCAATTCCGTCACGAAATTGGCCTCGAGCGTGGCGAGAAATTTGGATCGTTTGACTCTGGACAATGAACATCTACAGCGCCAAGAAGAATCCCGACGAACAAGGCCTCAAGGAATGGCCCAAGGCTTGTATCAGGGACTAACGGGATTTGGGATGAGTTTGCTCGGTAAATTATTTCGAAACTCTCAACAGATTTTTCCAAAAATCGTTTACGATAAAAAAATAGAAATTTCCTTAAACCAAAAATCCCGGGACATGGCAAACTTTATAATTTTATTGTCAAACAGCGGCGGTCGCGGGTTTGGCTCATCATCCGTTGCAACAAGTATTATCCGGAGGTGCAACCACTCGGGGACTCGTGACAGGAGTTGGGCTTGGAATCGTTGGAGCTGTAACGAAGCCTCTGAGTGGGGCTGCGGAGTTGGTTGCATTAACGGGACAAGGGCTGCTCGAAGGGACCGGATGGAATCCCTTGCCCACTGTAAGTCGTTGAAAGTGAAAAGAACGCGTTTTTTTCTTGTTGTAACAATAAAACCTTGACTAAAAACAATTTTCCGCAGCCACGGCAACGACCAATTATTGAAAACGTGGACGACTCGAATAATTCGTCGCTGAAATGCATTTGGCGACTGTTGCCTGTCTTAGTAAACAAAGCTGGCCCCATTTTGCACGTGACTGATGCCAATCTTCCAATCTGCGAGGGCGTCGAACGAAAAATCATGCTCATACTTACGAGGCAGACTTTGATCGTAGCGAATATCGACGAAGGCAGTGTCGACAAAGTTTACTTACTGAAAGAATTAACCAACGCCGAACATATTCCCGATCCGACTCTGTTGTGTCTCTATTGTCTACAAACTCAAAGTCCACCCGAAAGATCTGGATCGCCGATCGAATATCCGGAGGTAAACCAAAAATTCATTAAAAACTTCCGATTTAAAAAATTATTCAATTACAAAGTTCAATTTTTTTTTTTTCTCAAACGTCGAATAATTTATTTAAATTTTCCCTTGACATTCAACGCTTAACCTTCGTCCATTTTCTTATTATTGTATCAGAAATATTATTTTTTATACGCAGTAAAATAACGCATCGGGGTTTTTCCTGATATTTTTGTTATCAGATGGACCAAGCGATGCGAGTAAGGGTGGAGCAATTTGTTCGAGGAAGTAGTACAGGCTGTACGAGTTTTTCTGGCACGTACCAACAACCGGAAGCGATACAAGCGCTCCAATCGAATCCTAACAATATTCTCACGTTTTACATTGACCCTGCCAAACGAAATTACTTTCTATCGTTATTCGAAGCTGCCAAACGCCAAGACCAAGGCAGCGATTTTATTGTTTTATAAGAGGAAGGAGACAAACAAGAGCAAAAACCAAAAAACAACGCGCAACCAATTGTACATAAATAAATATTTCTTATTAATTAACAAGAATCGAAATATCAGCGATTACTAATTATTCACGTTTCTTACAGAACCATCGACAAAGACATTAATTTTTATTTATTTTTTCTCAATAATTAATACTTGATCGACCGTTTTGTCATAATTTTTTTATTTTTCATTCAATCATTAATTTCTTTATTTTTGTTTTTCAAATTTTTAGAAATCCGAACTGGCATTTGTTTGAAGTTTTTCGTCGAAACTTTATTCAGGATCATAAAGTTCATTCTTCATGGTGGAGCAGGAATTGGATCATGGGATCGTGTCAACATTCCGCGTTCGGGTCTTCGATGTTCGTGGAAAACGTTATAATTCATTTTCTCAGCAATTCGGGTGAGTCAATTCGACTTTATGGGGAATACCTTTTATTTTACCAGAAATGGTCATGCAACATTGTCGCTTCGTAATGACAAATACTGCCCGGCGTTATCCACCCAAAAATACAAAATTTCATCAGAAAAATTAAAATTAAAAAAAAAACAGAATCTGGAGAAATTTTTTAGAAAACTTCGTGTTTTTTTTCATGAGAAAATTATTTTTCGATTCTTTGTGCAGAAATCTGAGATTTTAACGACTAATACTAGCGACAACTCCTTCTCGGTGAGACCCGAAATACAAGTTCGGGTCAAATTGACCCAGAGTCTCAAGGAAGGGTTAAAAATAGTTTTTTTTTTTTTTTTTATGAACGAAAAGTTTCGCAGCCAGTGGCGCGGTATCATCGAGTTGAAAATACTTCGTGGACGTTTTCGTACTCGGAGGTAATTGTACACGAAGAAACGGCGTTAAATCTAAGTCGATGCTTTGACCTATTCGCGCACGCATCAGAGAGACAACGTCGCGCAGAGTTCATTCAAAATATCCTGACACAATAATCCGGACGTTTTCGTGTGCGAGTTCCTGAACGAGAAAAAAAAACATACACAAGCATAAAGAATTCGTGGAATCGCTCAGCCGTTTATATTTTTCTGCTTTCTTTCTTCTTTTCTTTGGAACCGACGGTATTAGTGAGTTTTTAAAAGGTTTTGCGTTTGGCCCGGGGTCCACACACGAGCGGACGCGGGTGTCTTCGTCCTGAAGTTTTGTCCTTTGGCTGTTGGACGTTAACGCAATCCTTTGGAGTTGGTCGACCTCTCGGAACCAGCGGTTTCAACCGTTTTTTTTTTTTTTTTTTTTTTTTTTTTACCTCCTCGGAAGGAAAAAATGGTTTATCATGGCGTGTGCGGACGATGAGTTCGATTGAGCGGCGTTTTGGTTCGGTAATATTCGCGGTCGAGGTTGGGTCATTGAGAATTAATCTCGTCGAGGGTTCGGCCTTAAAACAGTCACGTCGCGAGAACGCGGCTTCGAAAACATATACAACAAAATTCATCCATAGGAAGAGAACGTTTTCAGGATTAATGCGTCGGAGCTTAAAATCGATTGAGCGTCTGGTTCTCCATGAGTTGGAACGAGAGTTCAATCCTTTCGAGGATATCGGGCGACTATGCTAATTTTCAGTCTCCGGCAACGATCGATAATCGCATTAAAATTAAACACCGTCGAGAAAAAAATAGGAACAGGAAGCGAGGGAAACTCGCACCTGGGCCCCTAAACACTAAGATTCGAGATTCAACATTTCTGCTTTATATTTTCGGAGTAAAAACATTCCGAATTTCTAGGCAGTCGAACCCTTTGACATTTCTTATCCAAACCCTCGCGACCGAGATATAAATCAATTACGTATTCATCAATCCCCTACGATTTCCCATTTCGTATTATTTCGTAAACGCGGCTCATTAGTTTTCCTTTTTTTTTTCTCTCTTAAGACAGTACTGTCGGTTTTAGAATCTCCGCTCAGAATTCAACAAAATTTAGCACGGTAGTCGATTATGATAGGAAAAAGGTTCATTCCAATTTTCAAGTGGCTACAGAGAACCAGAAATAATATATTCGCATTACTTGCTTGCCACACCTCTGTAGATTTACGCACTTGCCACCGTGGGGTAAATTTGTACCCGAGTGACAAAAATTGTTATAAAAAATGAACTACTGAATATTTCGACTTGAAAATTGTTGTACAACACATTGAAAGCTTTTTTTAAAAAGATTGTTTACTTTGTATAGCCAAAAATTAAATTTAAATACACTAAAAAAAATGCTAAAACCAACAAAAGTGGAAAAATGACTGATTTCCTTAATAGGCCTGGGGTAGTTTGTACTCCAAGGTGGAAAGTAAGGGTTAACATCGATTTCATACATTTCATTGTATTTTACAATGAAAACTGATTTATCATAAAACTCAATGATAAATGTGAGAAACTACCAATGCAAATATCTTTTTTCTGGTTCTCTGTAGCCTCTTGAAAATTTAACTGGATCTTTTTCTAATCATAATCTGATAATGTACCAAATTTTGTTAAATTCTAAACGTTAATTCTAAAACCGACAGTAGTACTACCTCGAAGGGTCAGCTCTATTCCCTCTCTTTATAATAAACAAAAAAGCACGTGGATATGGACTTTTTTTTACAACCATTTTTTATTTTCCCGGATTCATTGAAACTCGGAAAGTTTCATCATTTTTTATAACAAAATCTGGATTCGTTAGTTAACCATCGTTATCAATGTCAAAATTGCATTTACCATGATATTTCTGTTCACGGATGACGCCGTGGACATCATCGAATGAAAAACGTAATTAACTGTTAAGTTGAAAAGCGTTGTTTTTATGAAAACGAAAAAAATCGCGAAGGGACGGGATTTGTTGAAATTCCAACCATTTGACTGATTCGTATCTTGGCAGCTCGTAAAGAAAAGTGATTAAAGAACTTTCCCTTCGGAATTCCTCGACGTATCTAGCGAAAAAAAGCAGTTTTAACATCGAATATGAAAAAAATGAATAATCAATCGATTATCCGGGCAATCTGAAGATTTACGAAAACGTGTATGAAGCTCCATTCGTATCGTCTGGAGTGCGATCGAAAGACGTTTTCTTTTTTACTACTATCGAAGACGGTTGTTTAGGGGGTTATTATTGGATGTTGGTGTTTGCCACTGCTTGGCAAAGCCCAGTTACGTATGTGCGTCGGGGATCTTTAATAGAAACCAGTTTTAAACACGAAAATTACAGACTCGCATATTTCGAGGCTCACGATTTGCGAAAGGTTCGTTCCATGAGATCGTATCCTCGCGGAGACCATGAAGGAGTTTATGCTTGTATGTATATGAGAAGTATATATATATATATATATGTACAAATAGCGTCGTTAGAAAAAACGTCGGATATTGCTTTGACCCCGAATAGACGGGATCAGGTGAGCTTGGTTTCTCTCTCTTCCTCTCGGTGTCGAAAATTTAGCGGATCTTCGGTTCCTCGCCGCTGGCACGAATTAGACGATCACAGACATTAGAGTTTCTTTCGCAGCTAGCGCGAATAATATCATCAATTCTTAGCGAACGGGACAAAAAGGAGCAAGAAACCAGAAAAAAGAAAGAAAATGAGCCTGAATTCTTGGCTTTTTTTTATTTTCATTGAGCCCTCGAGGATCTTGAAACGGGATTAAAACCCAAACTGTTAGAAACACACATGCGCGATATGCTGCCAATGGCCGATCATTAACGTTAGAAAATCGTGATGCAATCTTACTTACGCAGTTTCGAATGGAACAACAACGCGTTTCTGAGACCGGCAGAAAAATAATTGGCTAGATATTTGTCTTACGGTTGGACGTCCTTGAAGCTAAATTCGTTGAATCGCGATTAAGAAAATAGAAAATAAATTATTTCAAAAAATAATGTAAATTCTTGTCTGGGAACTCGTACCGCACGATGCTAATGAAATAGTTTGGTCAAGGAGAAACAAAAATATAATCACTCGTCGGATTTCATTCGCATATTTGCAACGCCCGAGACTCTCTCGGGGTGATTTATCGCTCAAACGAATACGTAATCTTCTCATTTTGTTCTCAAATCAAATAAACATACATGTATGCTGATTATTGACTGACAAAACGGCGTAACCCTCCGAATTTACCGCATTAAATAACGTGGCTCAGCCCTATTGGTTCCTCGAGCCAGTCTCGAGCGTATATATACCGAAGGACTTCCACTCGGTGGTCTTGAACCAGACCTGATTGAGACCTGTTGGATCGTTGCGAATGTATATACATTTGTACAGCTCAGTCGGCCGAACACCTCTCCCAAAGTACATTAACTTTCGAAATTTCTTTCCAAAATGTTTCTTCGAAATCCACCATTTTCGAAATTTTGGCTCCTTAATTATAGGGGTTAACATCGACTACTGTCCAAATTTCAAAACATTCCATTCACCATTTCATATTTTTTTCCCTTACAATTACCGAACTGCCAGATCAGTAAAAAACAAACTTTAAAAAATTGAATTTTTTGGATTCTGTCGTTCTCAAAAAATAAAATTTACTCGAAATTTACATTTCAAGACTCGAGTGAAATTTTCCTCCCCCCCCTCCTCTCTCTTTCTCTTTCTCTCTCCCTCGTGAGCTTCTCTGTACTATGGGAACGCGTCAGCCGAATAACTCGGACGCAGGATCGGTTCGGGGTTGCGGAAAGGCTGAGAGAAATTCCGTTTGAATGGACGTGGGTGGGTGCTCGGAAAAAAAAAGTTCTGGCACAGCGAGTCTTTTCTCTACGTTGTAGAGAAGTTTGAGGACGAGGGTACGCGCACCCCAGAAGTGTCGGAGCTGCAAGGGAATTTTTTTTATTATGTTTTATTTTGTCGGATTAATTTCGGAGGGTCGTTTAAAAAATGAGTGCAAATTGAAAATGATGAAGTTTCGAGTGTGTTGAGCGCGATGGGAAATGTAAAATACGTTGACAGGGAATTCCCTTCGTTCCAAAAGCTTCCATCCCAAAACGTAGCGTTCCTTGAATAATTAGGAATCTCAAAAAAATGAAAATTGAATTTGAAAACGTTCAAAATATGGACGTTTACACATTTTACCGGTTTTTTCGTTATTGAGTATTGAGCCCTGTATGGAAATCTTTGAGGAGGCTGTACCATTCGTGGAAGTCGTTCCATTCATGGAGTGTAGTGCTGTTAGCATGGATCAGTGGTTCCCATTCCCATTGTACCTGAAAATTTGCTTGAGAGAGGGCACGGAGGGGACGGGCAGGTTAGTGGGAGACTTGCGATTTTACGTGTCCACGTTCAGGTAGTAAGGAAACAAACGACCTGAATAAAATATCCAGCATCACCTGTATAACCGAAAAGTCTCGATTTTATATATTCCGGAATGTTGAGCTGAGATAAGAGTAGCTGCTCGGAGCTCTGGCGTCGTATTAATTAAGAAACTGACAAAATTCATTCGTCGCATACATTTTATACCCCCACGAATACATAGAAGCAGCAGCGAAAAAAGAGTGTATTTCAATTCGAAAAAATAAGAAAATAAAATCGATGTAGCTTGAGCCGCAAATTTGTTTGGCTTTCACTCTTCGTCAAGAGATGTTTTTTTTTATCTTGCGTTTATTTGAAACCGAGAGGATACCGGTTGACAGCTATAATTTTAGGCTGTCGATTGTAGCTTGCGTTGCTTAACGCATTAATTTCAAAGTCGTTAAGATCGTTTGTGTAATTAGCAGATATAATTTTAACAAAAGTCTTTTACTTATCAATGCGTAGAGTTTTTTTCCACCGTGAGGTTTGTTCGTCGTTTACTCAGCAGCGAAAATAAACGAGCTAATTACGTCAATAGAATGAACCGAGATCGTACGAATCGTCGAGAATGCGGGTTAGCAAATTTTTAGGATTATTGCACAAGTACGAAACTGTGAAAAGGGCTCCGTTGAGCTTCGATCGATACAATTAATTTTACGATTTAACGTTTCGAGAATCTGTACACGGGACTTGGAAGCTCACTGCGATATCAAGGAATCGAAGGGACTTGAATGGACTCTGTTATTTACCCTCTGACAAAAATAACAACCAAGCATTGTGCGCTTCGTCAATCTCATTACGAATGCAGACGTAATAAAATTTGATGAACTGTTTCCGTATTATTTATAGAGTTAAAGGAGAGTCTATCGCCACTGCGATTACCATATACTTTTAATGTTTCCTGGCCGAGATAAACATATACATGCGCTCAGAGAACAATATTATAAAGAGTATGAAAGAAAGAGCGAAAGAGAGGGAGAGAGAGAAAGATTGTCCTGAACGAGCATAAGATTCCCACGTAACAGAAACAACGCACGATTCTTTTTCTTTTAAACTTTTTTCTTGAATGTCTCGCGCGACACACATAGTATCGATAATCTTGTGAACGACCTGCGAGTAAAATTCCGCTCAGGTTATATTTTCTCTTTCTCCCTTCGTTTAATTCTTTTTTCACCGATACAATTATTATCGAGTGAGCGTCTATCGGTAGTTGTACGTACGAGTTTATCGCTTGCCTTGGCAGGATGTTTGTACAGAGTGGTGCATAATGGGTCAACGTTGGGAGGGAACCATGAGATTCGAGGGTGGGCCTCGTATCATCGCGCGATCAAGTGACTTCCCTGTTGGTTCAAAGCGGCCGCTATGTCGGTGATGAAGGGAGGACTCTCTCGCGAGTCCTCCCGAGATAGATTCCCTGATTCTTAACGTGGGGCATTGGATTGGAGGGCAAGGAACTTTGTGCAGTTGAAAAATGAGCGTCAATGGGTTTGGGCAACGATAGAGTCTGTTTGTTCCACTAATTTATGAATCTAAGCTGAAGAGCCCGGTACACATAATGAAGCGTTGCAATACCGCGAATTGGCAAAGCGTAACACTGCCTCCCGTAGTGAAGAAAAGTGAGCATAGAGTTTCTCGTATCACTGGCAAAGAGTCGAGTATAGTGCGCGGCGATATTGTTTTATTTTTTCTTCTGTTGTCGTTTTTAAGTTCTTCGCATTGACGAGCGTAGGGACGAGGTGTTCGCGGTTGGTGCGTGTGCGATCCGTACGGTTAGCCGCTCACGTTTCTCTATATTTTTTTTATGTATATAAGTTCTGCGGTAAAGCGTACTCAACGAACTCGAATTGCCCGACGACGACGACGACGACGACGACGACGACGACGATAACCACGACTGAGCGGGAGACCTCTGGGTCGTCCCCGTAACGTAAGGTAAAGCCTGTACCAGAGTGTAAATCGTATCGCGTGTGCGTGTGCGTACGAACTGCCGCATATTCGAGTTACTGATATTGAAATACGTACGGGCACGACTGACTTTTTCGACGTTTTTTCTTTTTTTATTGTACGCAAGCGATTGTTACTGTATGGAGAACTCCATACGGTTTTATAACACCAATATATTACGATGCGAATAATACGAGTATCCATGCCACTACGCGGACGTCGGAAGACGATGACTTCCGGTCTCGTACATAGTAATTTCCTCGCACACCATCTTCGCCGTGTACGTGTGCATAAAAATTGTTTCTTTTTTTTTTTCAACTCGACTTATATTCTTGATACTACGCTCTGCTTACTCTACCACAAAATGACGTAATTCTCAATGTAGCCTCTCATACTATGGAACAAAGGTGGTGGAACTTTCTCGTAGACGCGCACGGATGCTCATTATCAATACAAATGGCAATGTCCCTTTAATCTCTCGTATTATCATTTTGGGTTACGGACGACTACGGTAAATACCGTTTGCCGTAATATCACCATTGTCCCGATTATAAATAATCATTTTATATTCGTACGCCACGAGATTATCGGCTTGAGGGTATGGATCAGCTGGTGTGAGCAGCCGATGAACGCGAGGTCGATAATTGCTGCTTTCGAAAAGCGACAATTGTCCCCGCATCATCGTCCCATCGGGGTGAAAAACTTTTTAAGCTTATTTTTTTTTTATTTCTGGGGCAGGCTGGAGCTTTGATCGAAATGCTGTTTATTTTGATGAGAAAAGTTTTGAGGCTTCATCCATACGCGATAGCACGCCGTCCTTTGCGCTTGTCCGCTCAGGGGATTTCTTACGAAAGATTTATAATTGATCGGTCAATTGGAGCGCGCTCAGGAAAGATCCAACGATTATTTGTCATTGGAACAAGAAGAAAAAGCGAATAAAGTGATACCCGAGGACGCTCGTTACGATGTTTCGGAACTCGAGCCTCCCTCAGAAAAGCAGCAACGATTAGTTTGAGAATTCAAATGGTAATTGAGATTCGATACAAGAATGAAAACAGTAAAAAAAATTAAATCGCTCTTAGAAATTATTTCTTATCGCAAACTGAGGCCATTTTTGGAGCTCGCTTCGATTGCAACGTTTGAAATGCGTGTGAACGAGCTGACTGGAAATTTGTCGCGCACATGAGAAACCAGAGACAGGGGATATTCACTTTTATTGAAGAAAAGCCAATCGCAGCTAAAGGGGGGCGAGAGAACCTTCTCAATGTCGCCGATAAAACCAGTATTTCCCCTTTCGTTCCACCAGAGAGACTCTGTTCCTTGGTCGATGAATATCGAATACCATTTATATTTATACACAAATGTATATATATGGCTATATCTACCCATACAGCATATACGACACTGTACTGCTAGTTTAAATTACCCAAGTTATCTCCTACAAAATACTTGTCGAGTAGTGTACTCGTGTATGTTTGTATATAAAACCAAGTTGCACTTGTGCCCATAGCTCGGGAGCAGTACGTGATAGGCATCGTCACGTCTGGTTCTGCCTGTTTGAGGAAAGTTTCAGGGAGAATTTCTTTGCGTACTAAGACTTTATATCAATCTCAATAATCGAGCCATTATTATTCACACTAACTGAATAATTGGCGAAGAAAAAACAAACAAAAAAAACGTGGCGATTGTTAGATCTATAAAAAATGGTGATTGCCTCGTCAGGTTTTTTTTTTTTTTCTTCATATTTTCAATTCGCTTGATTATTCCAACATTTAATCACTCGAGAGCTGCATGGTTATTGTCATGCTCGTTAACTTTATCGCTTTCTGGTAGTGCGGGAGTTGGCCAAAGAACAAAAGAGGAAACAAATGTGGCTCAGGTGTGTCTATTTATAAGCCAACACCCACACACTTACTAATCTTGAGACTCGGCATTGTTCGGAATTCGTTTGAATCGAGCGAAGCAATTTTCGATAAGAACCAACCGTTTTCATATGGGGTTGTTGCTGGGCTTCTGAAAAGCTGCCTTTTTTTTCCAGCAAAGAAACGATCGCGGAATGCGGTTCGAATAACTTCACGGAAGTGATCGGACGACCACCATCCCGGTCGTTCGATCCCGCCAGACAACAACCTCCAAAGCCCTTTTTTAATCGTTGGCTTTAACGTCTCGCGTATGGCTTGTATACGAAAACTGTCTGTGCGCGACATATGATCGCCTTGAAACAGAATTACGACAATCATAGATAAATAACTTTTTCATCCCATCCTACTCGCTGCTTTTTCCTGAGCATTATCTTCTCTCATTCGCACACACACGTATGCATGAATGACTGAGACGATCGTGTGAGGCATCTTCATGATTAGCGTTTACTTGACGAAAATGTGTTCGAAATGAGGAATTTCTAAAAAATACAAATCAATAACTCGATTGCACAGTGTGAGTTGTGACTAGCAATAAACTAATGAACACATCGAAATAATTGAGGTATATTGTCATGAGGAACATTGGTGACGTTTCGCAAGTTTCCCACGACTGTTTTTTTTTTTCGCTGTGGGGGTGGTAAGACAGAAATGCCCTCAAGTTACACTTCACCCTCTTCGCAAAGAGACAGGTTACCACCACGAAGTGGAAGCGAGATTTGATCATCGTGTGGAGAGGTTGCTCGAGAGGGAAGGGAAGCTGGGAGCTCACCTTCGCTCCTGTCTATTCTCATTCACTTCGAGTTCTCGTGTCTCGAATCACAACTCTGTACATTCACAGCAACATATTTTCTTCTTTCTCGCTCTCTCTATTCCTTTCTCCGGGCAGGATGGCGAGCCAATTCTCTTTTGAGCAAAGCGGGTCGACGTCGAAGCTCCGCCACCACGAAGTGGTGGCGAGATCGGATACGAGCAGAGAATCATTCTCATGTAGGGTCTCATGGGTATGGAGAAAGGGAAAGAAAGAGAGAGAGAGAGAGAGAGAGAGGGAGAGGGAGCGAGAGGCAAATAAAGGAGCAAAAGAATGGAAGCGAGAGAAAGAGAAGAAGCAAGATGGTGAAAAAAAAAGTTCTCCACTTCGTTTTTCGGGCCGTGAAGGAACGCAGGAGCTGCACTTCTCTCGTTCATTGTCCGCCCGTTAAATCCTAAAAGACAATGTCCGTTTCTTTCTCTCTCTTCCTTTTTCTTTCTTTCCCTCGAGATCGTCTTCTTTCTCATCCTGAGCAGCGGGTTTCTTTCTCGCCCGTTTCTTCTTCCTCTTCCTACTTTTCCCCGTCTTCCCACTTGCTTTATACCGTTCACAAAGTTCTGCCCGACAGCCTGTAATGCTCCATTGGCAAGAGCAAAACGTAGTTGCCGCTTTCGATCTCCCTCTTTCGCCCTTTTTCTCTCTTCTTTTCTTGAAAACGTTTCTTGGAAACCCGAAAAGCGAAACACGAGCCGGTCCAGACCACAGGTTCGGGCGGCGGCCTGTGTGACATTGGAGAGCTTATCCTCGCCATTCCAACCATGTACGTTACCCCACCATCCTCAGTACCCACGCCACCATCTTTTTCTTCTTCGTGTTTTTCATTTTTTCCACTTCATTCCCGCATTCATCTCTTCCGGGGAGACGCACCCCAGGAAACGTTTTTCTCATGACAACGCCTCCAAGCTTACGACCCTTTATTCCTCTTTTCTGCTTTGTTGCACCCTTCTAATCCCTTTTCCCCATTAGCACGAAGAGACATATTCGGTGAGTCACTTTTTTCCCCTTTCCCAGATCCTGCAGCCACAGAAGCTTCACGAAATCCTTAATTTTTTTATTCAGCCATTTTTCCTGCGCTTCACCAAAGTCGGCCTCTCCCTTTGTTATTCTTTCTTTCCATCGAAAAACTAATATTCGTCTATCGATGTCCTACATCACTCTGATGAAAATATTCGCTTCAATAAATAAAACTGTTTCGCAAAGACGTGAAGCCCTTTTATTTTTTGATTTTCGGTCGTTTGATCGCGTGCAAAAGCTTCGCAGATCCACTTCCATTTTTTCTCCTCCAATGTTTTTCTCAAACTTCTCTATCGCCGCAAATTTATAGGTCCGTTTTGGACCCGCATTAAGTTTCACCGCTCGACAATAACGTCTTAATCGTCGAGGGCGATCGAACGTGAACGTTGATGTAGATTCGAGATAAATTTCATTTTTACTTTGTACAGCCGCGAATTCGTCGAGGTTACAAAATGTTCCCGGGCGGGCCGGAGAGGCTATTCTCAGGGGGTTATGATAAAAAGAAGATGATCGGACATGAGCAGAAACGTGAGAAATTTTCGCACCAGCGAATATTCTACGACGCTCCAATTCCCCATTAATTTATCGTACGTTCAAATTCACATTCTGACCCAAAACTTGCCACGCGAATGTTCTTCATTCTGATCGGTAATTTCCGATGTACGCCACTTTCATTTGGGCCAGAATGTGGCGAGCTCTGGCATTCGTATGTAAAGTTCCATGCGAGGGACAAAAGGAAAAACGAAACCAAGTCATGTACCTGAGCATACATGCGTTTGTCGTTTACACAATCGTTCACCCGAGTCGAGCCACGAAGAACTTGGTCTGTTCACCCAGACAAAACTTGAGCGCCTATCGCAAAATTATTATTACCCGTCGCTCAAATGCGAAACAAGAAAGAAAAAGTGTAAAAAATTACGAGCTGTCTCGTCGTGCCAGCAACTCGTGGCCGAAAGCGTATATCTTTGTGAGCGATGTAAATGCGTTGCGGCTCAAAGATACGCCCTGAGGGTTTCCGTAAAACGATAAGAACGACAAGCTAGTGATAAGTCAAAGCCAGTTAGGTCTTTTGGCTCCGGTAGTATTTGTTCTCTCTGTTGCTTTTTTTTTTCTCCCAATCCCATAAGCTATTAAACGAAAATAAATAACCATATTCATATTTAAGAGTAATAATTACGAGCTAAATTCTTGACGGAACGATAAAATGACACGTAAGGGTGTAGGATCGTTTTCTTGAGTTACGAAGTTTCGTTCTGATCGTGGAAGATCCCTCCACGATCGCTTGCCACGTCATGAGATTCCTAAGTGTTCGCTATTGTCTCTCCCCACGTATCTTACTGGACATCCGATTGAGCGCAGTAACCACAACCTCGGACCTCCAGCAGTCGTTTCACTTTGCAGTCCAATCAGTCAATTAGCTACTCGATCGGACTACGTAATTGGATTTGGTTAATAAACGACAAAGTCGCCTAATTGTGCAGGTGCTCGCAGCTTGAAGATTTTAAAGGGAAACTGTAAAAGATGGAAACATTCAAAGTCGAAGATATAATGATGGATCATCATATTTGATATGGAGTACCAATTAAATGAATCATCCATCAATCGCCCCGAGATATCCAACCGAAGATCGTCCAGCAGACGGACGTTTGTCTTGCTCGGGAGACGGGTTGTGAGGCTAAGAATATAAAAGTGTCGAAAAAGACGTGAGGTCGTAATCGCGAGAAGAGAATCAAAAGAGTCTGCAGCGTTTGGCTTGGTGTTCACGTCGGAGGAGCGGCTTGGAAGTTGGAAAGCCTTACAGTGAGGTTTCTTAGAAGCCAATGGCCTCTCATAGCCGGTTACTCGTAACCGGCACCTAATAAGAATCGCCCGATGCCCTGGTAACTAGATTAACCAGAATCGGAGACGCACCTTTGAGAATCAAGTCCTCTTGGTGGATTCCACAATGATAGAGTACCCTCAATACCATATTACCGTAGTTGCAGCGACGGTATGTGAAGCCAGAGGACAAAAAAGCCGTTAGCATCGAGAGCATCTAAAGAAAAGTGGTTATTCGATTGGCGTTAGGCGAATTTGATTATAATGAGAAATCGGTATAGCAGTTGGTACATTCGATTAGATTTCCAAATGTTGATGGAACGATCGAAAGAGCTCCCATCGGAGAAGTGGAATGTTTCAAGGGCACGATGCTGGAGTTTTTCTTGCTCAGCATCAAAGCGTGGAGCAAAGATCCACCAAGATCACTGGCCATTCCTGACGCGCCTCCCGCGTCGTTATAGATCAGAGATAAAAAGTCGCGGCACCCGCTGCGAGCACCGAACCATACGTCCCATCAAAGTACATACAACAAGACCGGGAGAAAGCGAGATGGGCATGGTGGAAAAGTTAACCCATAAGTACGGAATGAGTATGCCGGCCGAATGTATAGTTACCTTGGCAGAATCGCCTGATTCAATGATTAGCCGCAAAAGCGGAAGAAAGAGGAATCAGTCATTGACATACTTGTGGCTCCTTCTTCCCGTGAGGTAAAGAAAGCAATTCTCCTTGGAATCTGGCAATCACTGGTCGTCTTGACATTAACTGTACCGGTTGCCGTCTTGCTCCTCTCCGCGTTCTCTTCTCGACATTGATGATGACGCCGGGCCTCGGCCCTTTAACTGGCGAGCCGGCTGATGCTCGCGGAAATTGAGGTGGTTAAAGGGGCAGGATCAGCCTGTCTCTCCCGACCCCCGTATCCTCTGTGGCCTCCAGGGGCCACCACCAACAATATACCTTGTACACCAGACACGAATTAAATGGTAACCCCCGTTGTTCGGGTATATTAGGCTGATCATCGCAGACTTGAGGAAATTGCGAGTGCTGCTAAGATATCATAAGATCGATTGAAAAATTGGTGTTGAGGGCTATGACGAGGGAGAAGAAGAGGCTTGAGAATAACGAGACTCGAGACGGGAGGTGTTTTCGAATTGAAAAAGGTCGTCGAAAAAACAGCGGTTTACTCCTCGAATTGCTTCATTTTGAGAGTCCTGGAATGATAAATCGTACACGTTTCCGTTCAAGTGAAATCTCACCTAAAACCTGAATACAAAACCGTGACTGTTGGCTCGGAGATTGAGTTCATTGGATGGAAATTGGTGCACAGACTGGCGATATTGTAGAATAAATTCCGGGCGGTAACAGGACTCGTTCGGTAGGTCTAGCACGTTAGCAGGTACAATCTCGACTCCTTGAAGGTGATATCTAATTATAGCAAGTGGAAGGACACCAAAGGAAAGGGGAATGTAGAGGGAGTTCTCGTTTGAAGTTGCCAAGATTGTTGGAGCGTGGAAACCGGTGTAAGCTCCAAATGCTTCCTTGAGTCGTTAGAATAACCTGGATTAATTGGGAATTGTGAATTGTCACGCAAATTTCACGTTAATTCATCCAAATTGACAAAAAATGAAAGGGAGAGACTTCGATGAGGGAAAAGAGTTTGAAGGTGAGATATTTGCATAAAGGCATCGTCGTTGGACTCGCGACCCTTGCGATTTCCTCACGAGAATGTTGTGTTGGGTAGTTACAGTCCTTATTGTATCGCGCCACGAAGAAAGAAAGACCGCGTGATCTGAAATCCGGAATGAGCGCCGCCAGGAAAACGCTTGTTCATCATCCTCACGCACTTCCCAGCCGGAGCCCCTTTAAATCCTCGTCTGTCGTCGCTCTTGCGTGATTCTCTCATTCTCACTCTCTCTCTCTCGTTCGTTCTCTCATTCTCCACGAATGATCATCTCTGGTTTCGTCTAGCGAAGATTGTTTCCTGAGAAGGAATCCTCGTGTCTGTTTACGAAAACAACAGAGCCGGAGAGATCCGAGAAGAATTCTTCGTATTCGCCTGACGAGACGCCGCCCGAACTGTTGGCTCTTCACAGTCGCGAAGATTTTCAATTAGACTGCTATTACATCGTGTTTAGAACTCCCAGACAAATCTACAATTTAAGCAAAAATCGAATTGGCTGGCCTCCAATCACGATCCCAACGATCCTTCGAGGATGTCTTGCTTTTGGAAGTGTAATCCTTCGATCGAAAAGGACAAGTATCGAATGAAAATGTAATGGCACATAATGATAGTAATTTATTACAAGAGTTACTTTTACTGCCAAAATTCGATGGAATCTGGTGAAGATCGGTCCGCTTAAAAGCGCTAAAAAGTCTTGGTTCTGAGGGAGTGTGGAAAGCTCACATTCTCATCTGTCCCTTTCTCACTTTAACTCGATCGAGAATGGAGAGAGAGGATAAAAACGTATCCAGAGCCCGCATCCCGTTTCGTGGGAGAACGCGTTAAGGTCTCGCGAAATTCTTCCTCGTCCTCTTCTTCATCTTCCTCCTTCTTCTCCTTCATCTCATTCTTCCTCTCCGGCTTCTTCGGCACTCTGTTATCCCGTGCAGTCCCCGAGCAGTGCCCCTCGTTCGTCATAGAGGTCCTTTCGGTCTGATGAAGCAACGAGATGAAGGAGCTTTCACACAACAAGTGTCGTCGGGAATTATGTAGAACGCAGCAACCCAGAATTAGTATCTAGCCAATCGCGAGCTCTTTTCAGTGGCCAATCATCTCTTCCGTGACTCCCTCCACGTTCCGGACAACTTTCCCATTCATCTTTTGTGTGGAAGCACCTTGAGGAGAATCTTTTTCGCATACCAGACGTACTCAATGAACCGGGAGAGCGAAAGCCTCGGTGGAGGGGACAATTTGAGGGGCAAGAGAACGTTACCAGGGGAGAGTATTAATGAACTAGCAAACATTTCCCCTTCTTATCCCCTTTGCCTTTTCTCTCGTTTCGCGCTTGTACACCAACGTTTTTTAACACCGTCGACGTGCTTTTTTTTTCTTCATTTTTTCGTATTACATCGTCGAGCTGATGCTGAATAAGAACGAAACGCAAAGTCGTGGACCGAAGCTGGGCAGACGGGCAAGCACTTCCGAAACTCTTGACTCGTACCTTTTGTCATTTTCTTGTGGCACTATCGCTCCGTACGCCCTTTGATAAAATGCAATTCAATCTTCCTATTTTTCTACCAAGATGTATCTTGAGATCTTTTCACCAGATGCATACACGTTTATCTTTCTCCGTGGACACGATGCACGAGAGGTACATGAAATTCTACCGCGACTGATCACCTGCGAAACGATATCTTATTAACAAGCCCAACCGATGGCCATCATAGCCCAAGAAGTACCAGAAAGAGAGAAAAAGATAAATGCCAAGACCACCACAGCTTATCTTGATTCTCATTAAAAAATTTCGGCGATCGTTAATTTCGTGTCGGATTCACTGGCAAACGGTATTTGTCAACGCCAAGAATTCTTGATGTATCGACGAGTCTCTCCGTGCCTTTTCACCTATTCACTTTGGCAAATTGAAAACGATTCGCATGAAAAAGTCTGTTGGATTTAATCCGAATTGAGCCTCCAAAGAATTCGAGGGGGCTACGTCTCAGTAACTTGTTACTTTTTGCTTCTTAGCTTCAAGCTTTCGTCTGTACGAGGACATATTGGCAGAAAGAAAGAGAAGTGAGGGAGACGATGTCGTGTACTTACCAAGGGACTGGGCTTTAAATCATAAACACACTGTTGCACTCGACCAGGCTTTGCACACTCAAAGTTCAAGGCTCAAGTTCTGACAGGATCATCACTAAAATTCCTCGGCTTGTATTTTTACAAGCTTCAGACATGCGAGAAACTCATTGACGAGAAATTCGCCATGACATTCCTATTGGAAGACTTTTTCTTTGTTCCAGATCCATTGGGTCAGAGCCATCGAGTACTAGGATCTTTTGCAATTAATTAATCTTCAAGAACCTAATTGTTGGGTAATTGTGGATGCAGATAAGATTGAGGGAGACGCCAATGAAATTATTACAGTCAGGAATGCAAGCAATTTCCTTTGTAGATCGTCATGAATTTCCCTCTTTTAACTCTTTCAGTGGTTATCCTGGCGGTTGTTGAGCTGTGCCAGAAGAGACCCCTAAGAATGGGAAATGCCATGTGCGCCGGTTAGAATATGATCGTGCATGGTAAACAGGTGCGGGTATTCAGTGGAATCTTCTTTTCTCTTTCTTCCCCTCTCCCTCTCTCTCTCTCTCTCTCTCTCTCTCTCTTTTGTACCTCCTGCCCCTTCAGGTAGACGAGACTTATCCACATTATAGTTATACATTCATGACAAATACGAAAAGTACTGACAAACAAAAGGATCCAACGATCACGATTTGCCAGGTGAATCAATGTGGGTAAGTCCTTTTGTTAGCCACTCAGGCATCGTATATACATGCTCCCGCACACTCTCGTCGTTCATCTCGCGTGCAGACTCGAAGGTCAACCATCGTACGTGACATATATATACATGTGTGATCGTTTTCAGCGGCTAGCAATCGAGAACCACGTGTCTCTGTGTCCACCCACACATATCCATCGCGATCGTTTTGCATCTAGCTTCTGGCAGTGCGAGAAAAACTCGTCAAATTGGAGGAAACAGGTGTCTGTCATTACAGCAGTCATTTCCCTGCGCCTTGGAACTTCCCTCTATTGAAATTAGCTGCGCCAACTAGGCCCTACGTGTTTGGAATTTCTTGCGGTCTTCGAGAGTCATTAACTCTGAAGGGTTGATAACGGTGGATCGTGAGGGCGTCCCCAACAATTCAGGAAGATAGTCACAGAGACGACGATTTTGTAGGACGAAGGAAATCCTCCAACACGCTTCTTACGATCCCGATGTGACACGACGTTCTAGTGCTGCTTCGACTCTTTCCGACCCTCCTGTTCATTGTAGCGTGAGCCTTCTTCCTTTATATCTCCGCCAAGATGGGCCTGAAAGACTTCCGGGCTCGACTTCATCAATTGAATGATTACTTTCTTGCCGCACTGCGACTGCATGCAGTGCCTCGTGCCTCTAATAACCGGCTGACCGATTAGCCGAGTGGTATTCTGGGAGATTCCGGGGTTTGCGGAACTGCACGATTTTTTTTATAGTATCGAGCAGGATTTTATGTTTGTACGGTCTCTCGCGATACTAGAGCCTTGATTGCTTTCCCAAGATATCTAGAAGCAGCAGGATGTTATTTAATGAAGGTGACCGAACAGGCGTTTGCCTTTGGATGTCCACAGTGTCCCCGAAGTAAAAAAGAAGAACACGCCATATGGCGCTCAATTACAACCGGTCAAGGGTTATTAAAAAGGGTGAAGAAAAAAAGGAGCGATCCTATCGAGGGACGGGACATCCTCAAGGACGCAGGGATAAAGAACGCTTCCTCTCCGGATGTTTGAAGCTTTTTCTTGACTACGTACATGACGATCGAGCTGCTCGTGTTTAATCGTTTTTTTTTTCAATTAAACAAATACCTCTATGAGATCTCCTAAGGAATCCTCTTACATCTGGACTGCTCCTGAAGAGTACACATGGACTGTGAATCTATATTTTTGAAGGAAGAAAGAAACTACTTGGTATATACGGAGAGACGAGACGAGTAAGTGAAGAGAACTCTCGCGATCATTGTCAGCAGATTATATTGTGCTAGTTCAAGTTCCCCATGGGAATACGTAAGCCGTAAACTTGCCGACGTTTTATGGTCCCTTCGTCAGTTAGCCTCTCTTTCTCTTCGTCGTCTTTTCTAGTTTTGTTCCGCGACTTTGAAAAACAAGCAGATTCTTGGAAGCGTGAACTGGCCGAGAGCCCCGGGACTTTCTCTCTCTCTCGTAGGTATTAGAGGCCCCGTTTCTCATTTTTGTTTCATCTTGAAAACCTTCTCGTCCGTACATAACCATCCAAGACTGTTAACTCAAATTTTCCTTTCTCTCTTATTTTTCTCTTTTACTTTTTCCTCCTGCCTTCCCTTGTTTTCCGCCGCTTTCGACAATTTCCGTATCGACACTGACGCTCCTGACAAAACGTTTCACAATATACAATATCCACGTGGACCTCCCAGACAGTTCTGCGGATTTTCGAAAGAATACACTCTCTGAGAAATGATCCGTGCATAACGAACAAGAAGAGAGTCGAGGCCACTCTCTTCCGCAAGTGGACAACACACATTTTCAAGTTTTCGCAGTTCGATACAAATGTCAGGACCTTCTTTTAAAGATTCTCGTTCATTTGGCGTCGTCGAGACTATACAAGACACACAACGTCACTTGAAACGAATGATTCTCATTAAAAGAAATTCACAAGCGATCGATTTCCCATGAACCTGGCCCTAGCAGAAAATTCTCAAGTTCTTGGTGACACGGTTTCTCATGATGAAGAGATCGAGGAGGATTATAGCAACAAGACTTTATTATATATACGTACGATTTGTATGGCTGTACCTGTTGAGAAGAGAACCGGAAGGAATTTCAATAGAGTGTTCAGGCAGCACGATGTTTAAGACGCACTTTAATCCAAGGACTCTCCCACGCGCACTGGTCCTCGAGCTACTCCAAGGAACTCGTGTCTCTTCTCACAACGAGAAGGAGACGCTGATTTCTTTTTTTTTTTTTTCTATAGTCTTTCAGGTGGGCCTGTACTTGGGCCTCGGAATCCGTAGCAGTTTCCATTCGCCATGGTGGTCTTACGAAGCCACCTTTGTCGTTGCTCTCGCTTTCGTTCAATATATCGTAGAGACCTGAACTCATATGTACATATCTATATGATGCTTTCGTCTTCACTGAAGTCCTCTGAAGTATGCACGTCAGTGAAGACTGCGAAGTTCGTGGGAATCGACTCGTTTCTCCTTCAACTTCTCTTTGCACTCTCTCGTACTCGCACATATATATTTAATATTATCCTGAGAAACATTTTTTCGTCCACCACATGCTCGTCCTTTCCACCAAATATCACACACGGCTTCTCACCATCCGAGTCTGTAATTCGATATTGTTTTCCTTTGATTCTGCACTACATTATCGTGTCTCAAGATTTTCATTCATAAGACTCACAAAAAGATTAAACGATCCCGTTACGCTATATGGTGTATGTTCCTTATCCATGAATGAATCCTCTCGAAAGAAAAAGTGCAACGTTTACTCGGAATTATTATTGTTTCGCCTGGAGGAATTTCAACGGGCCCTCGAAATTTGTTTGTGCATCGTTTTTTATTTAGCCTAAGAGTACTTTTTCCCTTCGGGACGCATCAACGCTTATGCGACAATTGAAATTTGCATATAATGACGTGTAACTGATTGGGCGGATGCCCACCGGACGCACCCACGCTCGTCAATGACTTCGCGAATTAATAGCCGTGTTTCGCATTTATTCGAGGAACCTTTCTGGCGATCTTGTTCAAAACGAATAACGTGTTGTTCTGGTGGAATAAAAATCTTGGCGGTCTATTGACCCGGGGAAAAGGATGAAGAGTTGAAAGGTTGAAGGGTTGATGTGAAAATTACGTTTAGAGAAAAAAAAAACGTTCTAACGTTTCGTGGGAAAAATGTTTTTCTTCCAAAAGATAACTCGCAAACCCGGGAAAAAGATCGCTCTACTGTTGCGCGCGTATGTGTGTGTGTGTGTGTTTAAAAAATATACCCGCTCGAGAGGGTTGTTCCTCGGGTTCGGAAGGGTCTGCGGGAATACAACCAGCCATTTATATTGCCTGTGGAAAAAAAAATCTTGCCTGCATTCCGAGCCTCCGCTACTTACGTACAACGTTGAAAAAGGATGAAAGTAGAAACGTCACTTGTGTGTACTACTTTGCTACTGGAATAATATTTACACTGAGAATGTCCAGCTATTGAGAAACTGCCGCCAATGTTATAGTGGGACCACCTATGAACAGAGAGCGACCTAAATTGGAGTCCTTAAAAATATTCCATGGCGCCATCATTCTTATCAGACTGCATATCCTCGAAATCTTATCGGGACCCATCTCCAGAAACATTCGAACTTCATAACATTGTCGTCTTTGCATAAACGCTTTCCAAAAACTTTTGAATCACGCATGACTTGAAATTCATCAACGCGAACGAATGCTTCGCCGTATCGATGCGGGTATGACTTGGAGTCGAAAGCTGCAGCAACTTTGCTGATCTACAGGGGAAAGTGAGAGTGGCGGGGATCCCAGGGATGAGATCTCGTTGACGAGCAAGTATTGTTGTGTCAGCCCCAACCCTCGTTGTTCCGACCCCTCGTAGTTCATACATTCTTGAACAGATTCCCACACGATGAAGCGAGGTCATGAATGAGAATCCAGGTGAATCGGACACCAAAGAATCTCCGGATGATCAGGTACATCGGGAGCGTGTACTGTGAAAAAAGTTGCAGCAAAAAGTGCGCAGTTCCTATTTTCCGGATCCCATCGTCCGGACTGATGAAGCTCTGGCGTAAGTGCCCACGACGAAGCGTCAGGTCTGGGACGAATTGTATGATAAACTGAACAAGCAGATGGCCTCTAGCGGCGACATGGGTAAAATTTTCTCAGTAAGAATTGCCCCGATATCGATGGATTCAGAGCTACGAGTCTATTGGTTTCAACCACGTGTCATTCGGATCAACTAAATTACTATGGGAATTTGGAATAGCTCCGAAGTAGTTGTCACTGCATCTGGAGCTTGGGGGGATTGCGAGCATCAACGCCACCTGTCCTTTCAGTTGGCTCGGAGCTTCTGGTCGCCAGATAAGACAAGACCCATTTGCTGTTCCGTCACCTCTATAATTATTTCGATATTAGTTGATTAGGATCTTGGACATAATGATGTGTGAAGGGCTCGCTGAGAATGGACACCTAGTTAGTACGAACCACATTGAGCTTCATACGGCTTCATATTCGATCTTTCCCAGGCGACAGGAAAAACCTGAGTTTAATTCGTTGGGGCTGGTTTGAACTTGGCAATGGATTATTGCACCACTACTCGCTAAGTACGCAATCAAATATGAAATCCAGGTTAGAATGGTGGCGGAAGTCCCTGCGTATCTGGACAAACAATTCGACGACATGTCCAC
Source organism: Hyposoter dolosus (assembly GCA_963921915.1). Taxonomy (NCBI): domain Eukaryota; kingdom Metazoa; phylum Arthropoda; class Insecta; order Hymenoptera; family Ichneumonidae; genus Hyposoter; species Hyposoter dolosus. The sequence goes on along the minus strand of OY998130.1, from coordinate 11,226,183 downwards.
TAATCAGTTCCACAACGAGGTGTTTTAGTCCAAGTTCTAATTCCAGTGCTTTTGACTGTTGACACCCAGCAATGACTTTTAAATCGTTTGTCACTCTAGTCAGAGAGGAAATACTCGAGCATTGGTCTTGCAATGATGATTAGGTCTTTTTAGTCCCTTCGGTGACTATTTATTCCCGGGGTTCGCGGTGTTGGCTAACGGCCAAATACTACAAATCGTGTTCCATTGAGACAATTGGCAATTTTCGACGCCGAATATCCGTCGGAAGCGGCATTGCGCGCCCACGGCCACTCACTTGGCAAATTGAAGACCCAGACGATAAATTGCAAACGTTCTCATCTCGTTCGTATACATGCGTATGTACTTACACGCCTCTGTTTGCCGAATCGCCTCTCGTCTCTCTTTCTCTTGAATCTCTATCGTTGACGCTCTTTCTTATGGTTATGGCAGCGGCTTTTCGTGTACGTGCACTCTCGTGCGAGCTCACTTCATCGGCATAAGGACCGCACGCAGTAACATTACCATTCGGTCGCAGACGAATTCATTGGGTACGCCCGGGCGTCTTCCGTTCACAGGCATAACAGTTGCGGTCAGTTCAACCTACTAGAATCTTCATTCACATATATATATATGTATATACAAAGACAGAATATGATTGAAGTTACTTTGCAGCAACCTTGTCCAGCGAGAGGCCTCATCAAAGTCACCATAGACAAGATCTAACTAATTTATCTAAGGCTTCTGGTTTATACAGCAAGTTCGATGAATAGGGGCCACACGAAAAATACAAACGATTGTTATTATACCTCTACTTTTACGGAACTTAATGGGCGCACGTAGGAAAAGAGAGCAAGGGTCACGGCGTCGTCAAAAAATTGTAGGAAACTTCGAAGCGCGAGCTGAAATTTAGCAAAAAGACAAAAGCTACGACCCACAATGCCTAAAAGCTGTTTCGATCGCCCGAATTCATTCTGTGCCTTGAAATCAAGTTGGTGAATCCAACCAGACCCCTTTACCCAATTCTCTCCCGTGTGTATTCAATCCTGCAGAGTCGAAGTCGTGGATATTCTCACGTGGGCTCTTGCCAAAGGGATACAAATGTATGCGGGCACATAATCGGTCGCCCTTGCGCTCTTCTCCCGAAGGGTCTCTCGTCGATGGAATTCACTCGTGAGAGAGATACCAGCTCAGCGGGGCGAGAAACATAGCTCCAGTCTCACGGGAACTTGGATATAATGACTGGACCAAAATCTGCGGTCGTCTCGGGTTGCCGAAGCTTCTCCTGTTTTGAAAACTCCTTGTACACAACGGCCGAAGGGCCTTTTCGCACTTGCGGTTCTAAAACATTCTTTTGCAACAATTTATGCATACGGACGTATTGTATTAAGTATTATAATGGTATGTAGGTTCGTGCAAAACGCGATATCCAATATTCGGTGGGCTTTGTCATGATTATGAGAAGATCCTTCTCAAAAGTGCCATTCCGTCGATTGAGCTGTTCCAACTTGGAATCAATTATTCAAATCTTGATCCATTCAAAGCTTAATTTCATTTTACGTTTTACGACTTTCTCCACAAAAGTGACACTTGGACTCGTTTTTCATTAAGTATAATAATATCGGAAATGTTTGGCAGACTTTTTCATCAATTCCAGACTGTTTCGTGGATAATCGAGTCTGGACACTCATGGGGGTGCCCTGAGCCCACATTTGATGCGTATCGTGTCTGTATTTTTCGGTACTTTGACCCCGTCATCGATTCGTTCGTGAATTCACTCCGTTCCCTCTGGCTTTTTCTCATTTTTGTCGAAATTTCGTCTCCAACGAGGACGATATGGATTTCGTATTTTCTTCTTGCCCATAGGCCGGAGTTTATTTGGGAAATCGAAACATTTCTGATGATCGTTCGTTCGTTAATTATTCCAGCCTATAACGTTAGGTCACGTGAGAGTGAAGAAAAAAGTCCAACGGTCGGAAGGTCACGAGTTGTTGATTTCCAGGCAGTACCTATCCGTCTCAATTGTCCTTCGACAATTAGAAATAATTTAATTAAAGTACCGTTACGAAGGTTCCTCGCGTCCACGACGAGGTGTAGGGCACATCTGGCGTGTTTGCAAGATATGGCTTGAGAGCCAAGGCTCTAAGGAACCAGAATTCGTTTTCTCGACGACATAAGGTTGTTTTTATCGCACACGCGTATAGCACGTGCCCCCCTTATGCTACAACTTTTAACGATACTTTCCCATACAATTTTGTGCTCCTACCATATTATGCACCCCGAGAACAGAGGACTGAGGCTTTTTGAGCTGCTGTCACTGAAGAAAACGAATGCAAGAGCGCCTTATGTCGGAGACGGTTTTCGTAGTTGTGGTGGCATGTCCTAGAGGGGGGCCCCCTGTATAATTGTACGCGCGTTTGGACATGTACAAGGTGAAGAAAAGTAAAAAGAAAAGTGGGAAGGATTTTTTTCTGAGACGCGAAGACTCTTGGAGCCCGAAATGCCTGGCGAAGAGACTCGATCGATTGCGTTGATCATCTCTTCGCACAAACTTTCAACTTTTTTTTTCATAATGTTCGCTCTTGTCCCTACTTTTGACTTTTGAAGAACTCGTGATCTCTTGGGCGAGCCACCCGGTATATTAAAGTTCCGAAACTAGGCAACCCTACAGAAATCGTTAAACGGAAAGTCGGCGCTCTCGGTGTTGGTGCTTCTCCTTCTGTATCGCGACACCGGTTCGGAAGAGGGTTGCTCAGCCGGTCCAAGAAGGGCGAGCTCCATCCACGGTGCCCAGTCCTGGGCCCCCCAACCGGGGCATCGAAACCGAACGGTTTCCATTTGTTCTCGCTGAGACGCAACGATCAGCTTCGACGCTTGGCAATTAATCCTTGAAAAAGAACGGTCGAAATGCTGATACTGTCTTTGGCTATGAAAACGGTCACGGAAGTCGTTATAGTGACTTTTTTTCCAATGTGGACGAATTTCCGAGTTCAGTTCGATTCAACCCTCGGGTGCTTAACCAAATTATTCAAAATATATAATAAACATTTTTAAAAAAACGAAATTTTATAAATATTCTCCTAATATGTGTGTCATTCGATTTTTCATCCAAGAAATTCGTAAAAATGAACTTTTCTTGAAAAAATCGTTTCCGCTCGATTAGCCATAGCCTGGAAAAGATCAAATGATTAATTGGGTCGCGAAAGATAATATACGGGTCTACCAGACCCACGTGATGTTTCGCGATCATATTTATTTGGGCCGGGTAATGGAGAAGTTAGAGATCGAAGAATTTTACTCGAGAACATCGTCCACAATTAAAAAGTGCTGGATATTGTTACGCGCGAAGGAGTTCGTCAAGAGCGCGTGCCAGGACACCTGCCTGCTCTTTAAGAAACACGAGAGCCGCCATTTTAGATCTTGAGTAGCGGAGGGGTGGTTTTTCACGTGCCGTAACGCACATCACGAGTGTACGAGCGATGCATTCGTAGAACGTTGCGTTATTACCGGTGCTGGATGCCTCGGGTACTTACAACGAGAACCGGAGTTCCCACCTGGCTACAGAGGGCCCTGCGGCTACGACGCAATACCACTTTACGATTGCGATGCATACGCAGACGCGAAGGGCAAACGAGCGGCCGTGCACGGGGAGCCCAAAAAAAAAAGACCCCATAATCAAGGGGAAAGGTGAAGAAAGAAAAACCGAGTTTCTCGGTGAAGGCAAAGAGAACCGGAACTGGAAAAATTAAGGGTGTTGAGAGTATCGGCTAAAATGGACTCCATCGCTATTAAAATATCCATTTACCTTCTGTTTCCACTATTTTATTATTAATTCTTCATTATTTTATCAAAAGGAAGAAATTCTCTTAATTTACGTTCATTTGCACCGACATCGTTCGATCCTTTCAATGGAACTTGGAGCTTCTGAATAATAATTTAAAAAAAACGACACAAATCTCGAACTCTACGATTCACCGTATAATTTTTATTGCCGCGCATCATTCGTGTTGTTAATAAAATTGAAAAAATTGGGGGCGAGGGTTTTCCGACAGGAAAATTTCAACAACGTGCAAGCCAAGTGATTATTATATGGCAGAGGCGGGGAAGAGAGACGAAGAAAAAAATGTACGGCGACGGTAAAGACACCTGGCACACGCCACGTCGGGCCAACGGATCTCTCCGTGAGCCACAAGACGACAAGGTGTGCTCGGTACGTCAAAGTATCTCGAAAACCAGAAGGACGCAACTCGCAACTTGGAGAACATTCAACGTTCTGAGGTGAGCCCGTTTTGTTGTCGCGGATATAAAACACACTTGGTGGATCTGTAAAGACCCTTCTTGCACCCCTGGCGCAGCTGCACTTCGAACAGTCGCGTGCTACCTCGAATATAATGGAGCCTCTCGATCCTACGCGTACGACGCGATCGATCTAAAAATTTCACTTCGAGCCAAGGTGTCTTCGGAAGTCAAAGAAAAATCATTTTTTTTCCCCTTCGTAGCAGGAGGCCACTCGTCGTTTTCTTGCGGGGGTGCGTGCGATTGAGATCAGAATTGGATTCGCATTGAAATGCTTTTTTCAAAATGTTTTGAAAGCCAAAAAGTGTGAAAACACGAGCGTTTGATTTTTTCGTTTACGTATTCGAAATATTTTTTAGAAGCACGAACGTTTCTATCATTTTCGACTAGATTTCCTGCATGCCAATTCATCCGGGGTATTCGAACGTTAGCAAAAATGAAGGCCCCCTGGACAACCCCTAAAAACTCTTCGAGGGGTGTTGAATTTCTTTCGATTGCCAAAGTCAGCGTCGTCGTTCGCTCACCGTGTCCTGCGTTAACGACAATGAGAATCGAACAAAAGTCTGGCCCGTGCTACCCTTAAAGAAATGTATATACAAGGGACGTCTATTCCCCGACTACTTGGCGCGAAGGGAACGAAAGAAGAAAACGACATGGTCGCAGCTGCGAAATTTTTATATTCAAGATCAACCAGTTCTTCTTTCTCTGTCTCGTATTTTATTTTTTCACGTTTCTTCCTGTTATTTTTTAGTTTATTTTACTTCTATTCTTCCAGGACAATTTCATCTTGAATTTTTTTTCAAAATGCCTGAAAATCCTTCGACATTGATCCGATAAACACAGTTTCAAATTACTCCTTCATTTCGCGAATAATAAATCGATCACGTATCGCTTCATCAATTTTTCAATTGAAGCATGACCCGTTCTTACCATAGAGAAGCTTTTTCAACCCGATCATTTTTTTTCTCCATCAAGGAAACCTGTTCTGTCGACAAGCTGGAAAAAAAACCAATACCGCGTATGTACGTGTACGTAATATACAAAAGGGTCTCGGGGTCGAGGAATAGAAAACGAAAATAAAAATTGAACCCTGTGCTTCAAAATTTTCGACACGTCAAATTCTATTTTCTTCTATTGCGCCGAATAACAAAATTGACAACGAAATTAATTTATCATTAACGTTCTGAATTTTGCCAATGTGTAATGAACAAAAAAAACATGAATTTTACCTTGAACAATAACTCCGGGAGGTCAGTATAAAAAAAAACAGTAGATAGGTCAAAAGACGTTAGGCCCTTAACGGGTATCGAGGACCAAGAAGATTCCCTTAGCATGACAATGACGACATCTGCTTGTGGCACGAGCTCGGGGCTTGCTTGCACAACCGCCTAAGAAGCAGAGGCCTTGGGCCAGTACCTAAAAACCACCCTTCACGAAATCTGGCCTCCTCCCCTTCGTCGTACGCGATCGACTGCCGTTGCTATTCGGTTGATAGATTTTACTTCGAGTTGGCCGTGTTTAATCTTCGCTGCTATAATGATCGAGAAAAAATTTCCAATTTTTCATACTTTCTCGCCACCTGGACCAGGTTGATGACATTTTTTCTCGATTAATTTGTCGTTATTTTCCCCCTAAATATCGACTCGACAAATTATCAGAGTTCCTCTTATTCAACATTTTTTAGAAGAATTTTCCTCACGATAAAAACCGTTCGGAATATTCGATTTTTTTTTTCATCTTTAAATTTTGACATTTTTTTACTGCAATATTTCCAAGTTTGCGATTTTTTCGTTCAACGTCAGAAATAATAAGGAATCTTTCCAAGCAATAATAATGCGTGAAAGCTAGTCAGACCTCTGGCGATTATCTCGTCATATCTAAATCCGTCTTCGTAAGAATTTTTATATAAGAAGAATCTCCCCGGATGCCACTCTTTCATTCATTATTTTCGGTCGCGTGATTACCGCGTTCGTGGGTGTCCATGGATACATATCCACAGATACATCCAACACTCGTCAGAGAAAGATGAAAAGCGATAGAGAAGCGTGACAGAGAGCGAGAGCGTAAATTCGCGGACCGAGTAAAAATTTATCGCTCCAGGGCCAGTTGAGATTATAGCGTGCCGATCACAGGCTCTGTCCCCCAGTTTTGAGCTGTCCAACAATTCTACCAAAGTCCCACCACGAAACTGATTACAAAGATCCCTTTTTGCACTCTCACTCTCGTCCCCTAATTACCCAAAGAATCGAGCTAATTATACACATCGATATACGCATGTCTATGAAATAGATAATAAATTCCACAACAGCTGGTTTCTATGTACATCGAATAATTGCTGTACATTAGTGCTACGATTCCCACCGACGAGGACACGAATGGCATTCGTGTTTGACCCTCCGTGTCAACTCGGCTAATTTAACATCGCTTCTTATCTTAAATCTCGTAAAATTTTGCGACAAAATTAGAATCCCCGATGAATTTTTTATTCAATGGATTCAACACTCTATGTCCCCATTTTTTTTGGGTTCAAAAACGTTCGATTTTCTGAGTCACATAATTTTCCTATCAACTATATTCATACGTGTGGGCCAGACAACTAAACTTTTTTTTAAATCGATAATAATCGACTCCATTGAATATATTCTGATTAATTTATTAGTTGTGATAATTTTTCAGAATCGATATTATTTATTAAAATAGAATTTATGAGGATGATTGAAATAAAAAATATGAACGACGAGAGCTTATGAGTCGGTGATCATAGGCATGAAAGCCTCGCTGAAAAAATTGACGAAAGTGTGAAGGAGTAGGAACGTATCGACAAACGTGTGTGCCTGCTTAGATCTCGGCAAAGCACGTGGCGACTGTGACTGCGACGGCGGTTAGCAGCAGACTGAGCGAGTGCGCTGGCGCACCCGATCGGGCATGCGTAGCGCCGTTTCCCCACTCCGATCCGCTGACGTCACGTGTTTCACAGTACGCACGTGTGGAATTCACGACTTGTTTCACATACTCGCTCATAGTTGATCCATCCTTCGTCATCTTGCACTGAAACATGGCTCGTTCTCTTAGGGAAGGGTAAAGCTTTTCAATGGCGAAAGTATTTTTTCACGATGTTTATTTCCTTCTCAATAAATACGTGGTGATAAAAAATTGAACTAAATCGCACATACAATTTCAAATATGTTTAAAATTTCAGATTCAATTAAATCTCCCATGAGATATCGATCGTGTGGGGTTTTCGTTGTTGATTTTTTTTCGATCAATTAAATATTAATAATATTGACGTGTAACCGATGATAAAGTTACGTGAGGAAACGCGTTGGAGCATAAGCTTGCTCTCGAGAGCACAGGTGAGCTCGATCGTTGGTGCAATTAATCAAAATGCACGCCATATGGCTCAACCGCAACGAGAGCTATCCAACGTTATTATTTAGCGTGAGGCTTCTCTCTACAATGAAGCACACTCGGCGAATCTTCAGTCGGTGCTCTTCTCACCTCCTTTTTATCTCGTTTTTCTCTCTTTTTTTAAATGCTGGTCTTTCATTTTCGTTCGAACAGCTCTCCCGTAGGCGCAATTTCAAATCATTGAGAGTTGATCGTCTCTCCTGTGGCCTTGACAAGGAAGAATGCTACCAACTCAAGGAGCTTCGCACTTGCAATTCCCCGCACAATAACGAATTAATAAAGCGTAAAGCTGTGACGAGAATTATCGAAGAAAAAGTCAATTATATCGAATGTTCGGGAAATTTATTCGGAAATAATCGAAAATCTCTTTCGAAGATCCTGGAGCTATTTTATGTGTTTCTCTATTCGGTGCCTCATCATTTTCTGTGGTTTTCGTGGGTCGTACAAAGAATCTCTCATCCAGCTCGAACCTTCAAGCTCGAGTGTGCGAGATAGTTAGCATTTCAACGACAAGACATTTCCATAAACGTTACGCGCATTCTAATTATCCGACGTTTTTTTCCTACAAGGGATTTTTACTCTCTCGCTCTCCCTCCAATCTTCAGCTACGTTACTGAGAACTCCCTCGCTGCGGTATGGGGATTTCTACATCGCCGGAGCTTCTCAGTGAATCGCTAATTCCCTCTTAACGTACGTTTATTGTTTCTCGACCGTCGGACAATTGTTTTTTTCGGTATTTCGAATTTCCGCTCGCGCAGGTACGATTCCGAAGAACGTGAGAGTGACAGGCGACAAGGAGGAGCAATGATGGGAGGTCTGAAGTGACGTCGGACCTTCCATCATTGCTTTTCGGTGTCGTCTGTCTTTGCCGTATCTTTTTAAATTCGTTCTTAACCTCAGGAAAAAAAATAGCGTGACTATCAACTGATGAGAAGAACGAAGGCCATTAATAGTCGTTTGCACCAAAATTGTGGCCAATCCGGCGTGGAACGACCCATACGTACATTTACGTTTGTATGGACGAAAATTTTCGGAGTATCTGTCTCGTGTGTCGCATACCTCGAGTTTTAGGGGGGCTGAGATTTCAGAACCGGGGTGCGCCTCATAAATAAATGCGAAAACAACCATCACGCTTACGTTCCTAAGAAACGGATTCAAAAATATTTTAAGCAAAAAGAAAAAAAACAACAACAACAATAATGCGACGTATATTCCAAACAATTGCGACCACTCGATCGCGAAAATATAGGACACGATTTTCATGCCATGAAACCATTTAAATACCTGCTCATGTGATTTTTATTTGCGCAACAAAAAGGCCGTACTAGAAATCCGTGGATTCGTAACTCGAAACCTTTTTTTTTCCAATGCCACTTTCAAGTGAAACGACGTCGCATATCGCCCCAGGAATTTGCTCTCAGACCTTTTGTTTCCTCCTGCGGAGCTTGTCGCAATCGTATCGAGTTTGCGAAAAAGTAGCAGCTTGCAATTATTTTGCTCGTCCAGCATTAATTCTCGAGGCCAAATACGACGTAGTACGATTTCCTGCTTTTCTGTACGAACGGTCACGAAAAAAAACCAAAAATTCGTTACTCTTCAGTTTTTTTTTTAACTTTTCTAGGACCAAGGACAAAAAGTGACCGAAAAATCGTTCATTGAAATGTTAATTGGTTTATTTATGTTATAAATTTCCGTTTGGATTCAATTTCAATTAAAATGAAAAGGATGGAAAACAATTGAGTGAGAATGCAATGGGGTGAAAAGATAAACATTATGGAGGATAGGGAAGAGGAGAAAGAAAGGGAAAATAGGGTTACAAGGGGTTCCTGAGTTATTTCGAACCTGGCAAGATGCAATATGAAGCCTGTCGTGTTGTAACAAGCCTTCGTCCTGAAGCCGACCTCTAATCATCCCCATGGGAATTTACTGCCCACTAATCGAGAGAGTAGCGGGGAGAGAAGTAGAAGAGAGAGGAAGTGTGCGAAGAAAAGAGAGAGAGAGAGAGAGAGCAAAAGCAAGGGCAGGGGAAATGAAAAAGAGAAAAAGAAACTCGAGCTTGTTGTTGCGCTACTCTCCGGACCAATGGATTCTGGACCTTTTGGAAGCAGATTCTCCAGCAGCTTTTAGAGGTGCTCGCTTGAGCTATTCAGCTTCCATGGGAGTTTGTTATGGCGTTGGAGTCTTTTGCACTATAATCAAGCATTGGCAGTGAGGCAAGGGTAACTTTGAAGGATTTTATGTGACTATACGAAAATCAGGTGTTCCGGCTTCGTGGTACCTGCTGAATTCTCCTCACCTTGTTGTGTATACAAAAATACCTTCAGGGGTGAGATCCCGACGCTCCGGAAAAGGTGTAAATTAATTTTGCGCTCCACTCGAGTTTCGAAACATTGTTCCGAGCTCCGGTTTCACGTGCTCCGAAATTCTGAATCTTTGCCACGCTAATTTGTTGACTGAGAAACTTGGATTTCAACGATGAACCTGATGGGTCTCCAAAGTTTTATGAAAATTTGAATTTCTTTGTGGATTTACAACGATAACTTCCACGCTAAAGTCACCCAGGACTCCACGGAATTTGAGTATCAAATATTGCCCGAAATCGAATTGAATTTTCATCCATTCCGCCACTTCGACTTGGACGATATTGAGACTGGAAGTTAGGAGTTGGGCTTCCATGAGCTTAGGGGGAAGTCACGGTTAGGGAGCACTCGTTAATTCATTCGAGGTTGCCGCCATACCTGTAGGAATTGTCTGGCTCGAAGGATCGTGCAGCCCAGGGAGAATCCCGATCAAAGGAGACGGTAATTGGCACGAGTATTTTGCTCACTCGCTCTCTAGCCGAGTGAATTGCTCGTCCAAGATTGGCTGATGACCAGCCAACTTTATCACCTGTGCATGGTGTTGCGGGTTATATATCAAAGCTACGAAGAGGGGAAACGTGATAAAAGGCAGCAGTAAAGGAAGTAGGGGAGTTGGTGTCTTGCAATACATAATGTAGTGTGACCTTGGAAGAAGCCACGACGAGCAGAGAAAAGGCTCTTGATGTGGACAACGTAGAACGGTGTTGGAGCAAGGAAGCAAGGGAGGCTTAAAGTTCAAGGTCGCGTAGATGGACAATGTTTTTGTTTCTAAACTGGAATAAGATCGTCAACGAATCTTGAAAATGCCAGAATATTGCAGTTGCCATGCCATAATATTGGCACAAAATGTTTCTAATTAGTCGTCAGGTGGTTGGTTCACTTGCTCAACTGGAACGAAGACCAGGGAATAAAGATATCGACTGAAACGCACTTTCTGTCGCCGCTCTTCGTAAGAATGGCGACGAGAGCAGCGCTGAAACGAAAGGAATGCGGTCTCCTTGGGAGCCAGGAGCGAACAGGTATCGCAGACACAGTGTGGTTGGCTTTGCTCCGTCTTTGGTATAGCTTGCTTGCTTGTCATCTGATTCTCTCCCCCCTTGTCCCTTTCATGTGCTTACTTCTGGCCTGGAGAAACTTGGTTATTGCAGTATCCTCGCACCTCCATGTATTGATGATCCTAACGCAAGAACTGGGAAAATATACGTTACCGAGAGATAGTACATTGCAAGTTAAGGGACTCTTCGATCAATCATGTTTTTTCCAATCCCAGTTTCGCTCGAATGCGATCATTGAAAATGGTGCCTTCAGCTTTGTTACTATTTACCAAGTTTGCGTTCTCCTTCTCCGGCCTCATTATTTAGAATTAAATGTAGCCACGAGGGTCAATATTCCATGATTTCCCCTTGAGATATCGTCGACTAAAATCATTTTTCATTCACATTTGAATCTTCCAAACTTTGAGCCGTTTCTTACTCAACTTCCTCGTTTAAGGACTTCCTGACGTTGTCTTGGTCAGGCATCGTCGTAGCCACGGTAGATTAGTATCGAGCGGCAGAGCCAGGAGAGTTTTTTAAATTCTAGTTTCCCCACATCGGTCCCGTGGAAAACTGACGAGAGATAAGCGGCCACTATAGTGCTGGTAGTGGAACGAACAACTCATGACTCGAACATTCCGCCTTACCCATTTAACGGCCACACGTCGCATATCTAATTGTTACAAACCGCGTTTACATGCGTGCATTCGTGTTAGACTCGCAGTCAAGTGAAGTTCGTATCGAGGGAAAAGAAATAGGCCGAGGTAAAAAATGGAAAGTGTGAAGTCCCACGAAAATCTGGAAACCCCCACTCCGAGGCAAAAACCCTGACCATCGACGTAACGATTTTTGTGGCCCACCGTCAAATCAACGCTCTCTGACTTCCCCCGCGCGGTCGCTTGTCCCTCTTTATACCGCGCCATGATTTTCACTGCCACAACACTCCGACCAACGAACCATGTTAACTCGCCATGCTCCGAGGTCCCCCTTTTTCTTCTTTTCCCGGCTCACCCGAGCCAAACCCATCTCCCGCATAGATTTGTGTTCGCTCTTCTAAATCCTCTCCCCCACTGGCTGCGTCATTACTGTGCCACGATGGCCCTTTTCCTCCCACCCTCTCTCTCTCTCTATCATGAGAGGATGCGGGACAAGTCCGAGAATTCCTAAAAAGCTAAACTCGCTTCTTTCCCCACGATATTCTAACCGTGTGTGGAGTCCCTTCGCGCCTAGAGAGCGCAGCAACTCCATTGCTTTTCCAACCGAGCTACGAGAAGCAAGCAACCAGAGTCACTCGAACAGCCTGCAATTCACCACGAGAAACCAAAACGTCGCTATAAATATTCAGAACAGTGAGTAAGCTCATACTTAACGACAAGTATAATTCGCATTTAACGCATTTTATGGGAAGAAAGAAAGAGAGCAGCAGGTGCTGCTTTCGCACTGGTGGATCGGAAAAACACCTTGCAATTGACCGATCCGCCGTCCTCTTTACTTTCCCCTCAATGAAACGACTATTTCACCGCGTACGACTGCAGTGAACGGCCGATTATTTTCTATGTGAGGCCTTGATTCGGTTGGATCGCTGCTTAGTCGAGAACACGATGAAAACGATGATGACGGAGTATGGAATTTTCTTGAATTCCGTTTATCACGAACGATGACATTTTAAGCTTCTAATCTTGCCAAAACAAAATTCTAATCAACCGGCCATCCCCCTGTATCCTGAATATCGAGGAACACTCCTTGTTCTCTGATTCTTTATCAAAAGGTGAAGAATTTCATTAAATCGAGTTAATCTTTTGGAGCGAAACGATTAAGGTTCATTCGAGTGCTTCGATCATTTGCCAATTCGGTATATTTCTTGTTTGCCCAAAAACGCAAGTTCTGGAATCGAAAACAAGTACAACTGGGACTCGTTGGAGTCTGTAAGCCATTGGATAAGAGTATACAGAAAAAGAAAGCAGGGCACGGACGATAGGAGGTTTGGGAAGTGGTGATTTATATATACGTGTATGGATGCCGATATGCAGTCGGTATCGCGTGTGTCCAACGACGTGGCAAAGAAGTAACATTCGCATGGACACATATATACGAAATAATAATACGGTAGTAGGGCAAGAGATTGTTAGGGGCTGGGGTGCCCAAAGTAAGAAGAAGATCAAGAAGAAGAAGAAGAGCGTAGTGGAAGAAAAGGAAGTGCAGGAAGGGGGAAAGAACGATGCAGTTAGAGGGGGTGAGAAAGGTAGCAGAAGAAGAGAGCGCCGACAATGCGGCAGGTACCTATCCTGCAGGCATTCCATCAAGATGCTATCGAGGGTGTAGGTTGAGAGAGGAGGCGAGGAGAGCTGGACCGGCGAGAGATATTAAAGGATGCTGCGCCGCCGCCACCGCCGCGTCGCGATTTGGCGGTGGTGTCTGGGATGTATACAAGGGAGAGGAAAACTAAGCGAAGAAAGGTGGAGCAGGAAACAGAAGGGGAAAGATAGTGTGTGCGTGTGTGAGATGGTAGTTAAGGTGGTGGTGAGTTTTGCGGAAAGGATCGAGAGAGGGGGGGGGGGGGGGTGAGTGAAAAGAGCCCGAGTATCCCGTGGCGTGGTGGGTCCATGGTCCACCTCCTGGTCCACCTTAGGCCTTTTCTTCTCTCTAAGATATATACCTTGTTGTATGGAATAAGTAAGATTCTGGGGGTCTGGCCGGTTCACGAAAGAGATCCTGTTGTTGGTCTCGCGAGACCGCTATGTGTTGTCCTTTAAAATAAGCCAGAGGGTGAGTTTGGAAACACCATATCCAACCGATCTCCCAGGGAATCTTATTTTTCTTGTTCCCATTGCTGCAGGCTTGATAGGTCAAACTGGATTAGCCAGGTAAACGTACGTATTTGTGTCGCAGAATGAGATGGAACTTGAGTTTTGTTCTTAGATGCCATTGATACGGAGCTTTCTTTTTGGCAAGTTCTTCATTGGTATTCCGCGCGGTCGCTTAGATGCTCTCAGACTCGAACACGGGGATAACGGTTTTCAACTTGGACGTAATATGGGCAACGAAAGACTGAACGATTTGCTTAAAGATTTCACCGAGATAAGTTTTGGTTAGTTTGTTCGCCAGGCCCGAGAGCTTGCTGCGAAGCAAATGAAATCCGCGCTGATGAGGTTGCCTCGTTCATTAGAATTCTCCAATCTCAGAACCTGGTATCAATCACTTAATTGCTTACCACGCAAAAGTTACGCAATTTTTCAATCAGGCATTTATGGTTTTGGTACACACGCCTGTAAAAACTACGTGCTAAGTTGGACCATCTTAATTAATCGACCTCGAGACACTGAATCGCACGCCCGGACGTGTGTTTCTTTCACGTAGCAGACATCCGATAGACGCAGCCACTTACGACGAATTACATGAATGAAAGCCTCGCGTGACGCGTACTTTACTACATAAGCGGACAATCTGGAGGATTATTAACACGGGAATCCAGTGTAAACGAGATTGAATGCAAACATGAATAAAAGTAAAAGTTGCTGCGTAGGGTAGTAAAAGTATAGCTATTTTAGTTTATTATACACACACATCTGTATGTATATTTATAATTGGCTAATGTACGTGAATAATTGAATATATAGAGTGGGGAGTTTTACAGTGTGTGAGGGATTGCGTGTGGAAAAGGGAAGCGAGGTATGAGCGAGGAATTCACGGTTCGAGGGATCGGCGAAGCGATCGTTGGAGAGCAGAATCCCACCGATCCAGGTTTTAAAGGGCGCTGGATGCTGGCCATGCGCTATACAGTCCACGCTCGTGTATATACACGTATATAGGACGGTTTAACAGTTGGAAGAATCGCGTGTATATGCTGGCTTGGCAATGGTTGTCGGTGCATGTGGTTGTGAGCCTGGAGAGATTGGATTAAAGGTCTGGTCACCAGCGTGCCCGAAGCGCGGGGGAGTGAGGTTTCGGTTGAGACAAGAGACCGGGCAAGCAAGCCTTACAGGAGCGAAAGAGAGCTGCCGGTACCGGTGAGTATAATCGAGGCATGAGAAGAGAGACGAGGAGAGTGAGAACAAGGGGTTGGGGAAGGAATAACAGAGGGGACCAAAGGTATGCGGCGCGTCTCTCCCAAGCAGTTTGCCGTTTCTCTTGGTGTGTGCGCCCAAGTGCGTGATCACACGAATATTTACACGTGCACCAAAGGGTTTGGAAGGGAGGGGCACGAAGAAGGCAAGGAGGAAAAGGAGAAGGAAGAGGAGGAGGAGGAGGAGGAGGAGGAGGAGGAGGAGGAGGACGACGAGCAAAGGGGGTCCTGTAGGAATTGGTCGAGTATACGCGATGTCTGAGCAAGCAACGAGTATACGTAACCGTGGACGGCTCACGACCAGAGCCACCTTCGCAAGGTGATTCACTGCGGTTCTCGAGATGCGCTCAGACTCGTTTATCCTTCTCATTTGCTCCCCCTCGAAATACATTTCACCTTCGCGCTCTTGTGCATCGCGCGGTGTCTCCCTCTCACTTCAATTCGCCTGTTTGTGATAATGCGCTACTCTCGTCGCCCTCGGACTCGGCGGGACACGTTGAAGACCAAACCGAAATTACATTTTACAGACTCCACGCGATGATACTCGAGATCAATCTCCCCATCATTTTTTTCATCTTTACCAAAAGTTACAAACATCCGCATGAGACACGGTCTCGATCGACGATTCGATCGCACGAATGCTCTTTCTATATGACACTTCAGCTACAAACATTTATTCCCCACTAGCCGTCCTCGCAGCACACCTAGCTGGCGCTAAAGCTATAGCATAATATGAAAATGTTAACATTTTTTTTCAAAATCTTCAAACTTTGATTTTACGAAAATCACTATAACTTTTTTTTTCACAAACTGACAGTTCAGCTACCGCTCATTATCTTCGTTTTCGAATTATCTCTGAATTGGCAAATGGCGGTTTTTTATTTATTATCATTTTTTAGTTTCTTGTGAACTTTGAAAGTGGAAAATATAACAAAAAATGCCATTTTTCGGTTTGGGTTCCCAAAGAAAAAAAAAAAAAAAAAAAAAAAAAAAAAATATTATCGGAACGCAATACAGCCAAAAAGCTATTCTGATTCAGGAGCTTCATTCCTGTGGAAGATTCATGAAAATCGGTTCAGTGGTTATTGCGTGAAAAGGGCACAAACACAATTTTGTAGTAGAGACGATTGTATCGAGCCTAATGATCGTTTAGAGCTTGAAAAATATTGCGTCATATGAATACTTAATATTGGAAGTGGTGGTCCATTTTGGTACTGATTTCAGTTTCACTCCCTTTCGTAGGAGAAGGGAGCCAGGCCCTGGCAAGGGGAGAAAATATTTCAGGCTGTCGTGAAGCAGCTCGCGAAGCTCGTGGGACGCAAACGAGCTTCGCCCAGGGCCCCCTCGCCCCGACTCCCTCGTATATTTGATCGTTTCTTTGCCCTCTCGCTGTCTTGCTGCCCCCACTTTTTTCTCATTCAGGACGAATGTAATCGCGGGCTTTCTCGCCCGGAAGGAGCATCGCAGCCGCGTTGGCGTTTCTCAGGACGCGCATGTATTCGCGAAACATGTTGTATACACTGTGTATTTTATTCGTATATGTACCAAGCAAGGAGATAGCGGTTGAGGGTGCAAAGACGATGAAGAAGGGACATGGGAACCGCCCGAAGCGTGTCAGTACGCCCTGTCGAGAGAAACATTCCCAACCGTATAAAACGTGGATACAAATAAAATTTTATCTTATCGCTCCTCTTTTAATAAAAGAAGATAAAAGTCTTCGGTGACATTGCGTCACGTACATTTAAACGATGTGGCAACGATCTTTCGTTCCATGTTAATGACTCAATGATGTTTCGTCGACTGTCACGAGAGTTTTCTCGGGTCAAATACATTTTTGTCACAACACATTGCGTGACAGCAAGGATAACATAAAAAAGAAACAAGAAATACGAAACATGGGTATTCGCGCTCGGTTCGCAGCTCCAAAAGTCCTTTGAACGTTGACCAGGGGAAATGCGAAAGAGCAAAGCGACAGGATTGCGAGGGGAGGGGTGATAGAAGGAAAGGATTCGGCAGCTTGTACATAACAGCAGCGGCACCGGTACCGGGTCGTTAGCGGATTCTTGGTAAGGATTTAATTTATTCGAACGTTCGACCTCGCACCTTCGAAAATCCTGCGAGCGTACCAAATCCGCTTTTTCGGGAGCGATACACTCTGCCAACTGATTACAGGATCAAAATATTCTTTTCGAGAGATTTATCACGAAATTTTTCTAGGATTTCTACGCGCTTTCAAAAATTAGGTACCGAAAATCTTTGGAGCCGTTTCGAGGGGCATACACTTTTTAGAAACGTTTGTTCCTTCTGGCTGTACTTCACCTCGATGCTCCTCGTCATTGATCACGTGTTTACAGTACCATTTAAGACTCCCTCCATTTCGTCTTTGGCGTCTTTTCGTCCCAGGTTGTTAATTGCACGAGCTCGTAAAGTAGGCAGTCCATTAACGAGAGGCAACCGCAAGAGACACGAGGTTTGAGAAGACAGGAAGAGTCAAACTCGCGTGTTGGCTATTTATGCAAAAAGATGCTGTGACAATGATCATCTGTTATCGTGGGTATACGCTTGTCCATTTTTTCCTATGAGGCACCGATGTCAAGAGAATGAGAGACAGGAAGAAACACACGGTATACGCGGTGATAATTATCGGCGTGAGAAACTTGGTGTATCAGCCAACACGTCCCAGTGTTATTGCGCTCTTTCAAAAGAAGAATTTCTTCGAGAAATACGACCTCGAGGATTTGAAAGGAAAAAAAACGAAATAGGAAAAGAAGCTGCGAAAAAGAGATTCAGCAGGAGGCTCCGGCGAGAGTGAGAGAGGGAGAGAGAGAGAGAGAAAAAGAAAGACAGTGAGTGTGGCAAAAGATACAAAGAAAAGAAGGGAGACTTGATTTACGCATCAAGTCATTAAATTGGACGGAAGGTTCGCCAACGCGTCCCGCAAAGCCAACCTCATACCACGAGGCATGACTCTTCGGGACTTGCTTAATAAGATCTTAATTGCGCTTTTGCGATCGAACTTTTGCAGCATCACCGACTCCGTAACAATGTTTGATCGTGTGTTTGTGACGCCGTTCAAATTTGCGGTGCGTCGAAACTTCGTGCGAACGCCCAATGTGCCTTTTTTCCATGGCGAATCAAATACCGAGCCAATCGTCGCAATTTTTTAATGAAAATCTTTTTGGCAAATCTGTGATCGCTCATGAATTCGCGTTGTTGAATGTTTTGAGAAAATTTAAACTTCTATACGATGAGTCCTGCAGCGAATGTTTTCCTTCGTCTCTACCACGGTCCAGCTTCGGCTGCCGAAATAAGTTTACCACCCAGAGGACCTCTTTCAGCTTTATTTCTATATATACGGGTACACGTATATCGTGGTTCACATTCATGAGAAGGATCCCAGTTGGAATGCGGTTCCACGAGCCTCACACACACATATGCACAGTGAACGAGGGGTTGCGTGGTCCTGAACGTCTTCCTGCTTGTGTTGGTCGATGTGTCCGATCTTCGCTGCGAATAGGTGATGATGGTGTGTGCCCCGTGGTCTTCATGGTCCTCGAACGTTACGGCTTCGCGTTTCTCTTCGCTTCTCTCCCTGTCTCTCTTTCGAACGAACGCGTATCTGGGATAAGCGTGAGAGGCAGGGAAAAGGATATATAAGCTATTGCCAAACGGTCCACCTTATCTTTCTTGTCGTCCTTTGGCACAGGTACCAAAGTTAAACTCGAGAAAAATCAATCACTCGTTGAAGGGCTCGAAGCTTTCAATTTCGAAGAGTTTCCCAAGCCAGGTTCGGCTTTTATGAAAAGGCTTTCGAGTAGGTATCACATCCGGTTGTAAAAAGTGACAATAATGCTCAAGCGAAAGACTATACTGCAGGCCAATTATCGCAATTATACGTACGCAGATTAGCAAGAAACGCTCTCTGATGTTTCCGGCATGCTTTCAGGGTTCAAAGTTCCATTCTGTGACGTGTTGGCGTTGAACGAGAGCGGAAGAAACTCTCTCGGGATAAAGCGGCACTTTGACACTCTCGTATCTACGTCGTATTATCAGTTGAATGCAATCGTAAGGTTGAGGCTTGTATACCGACACCCAGGGATTATCGATCTGTTGAAATTATGATTCAATGTTTGCTCGTTTCTCGATGTGCATTTTTACGAAATTTGACGTGTGCAACAATTATTGGAAAAATGAAGGTTTTAGTTATTTTGTTTGAGATTCGAAAAATTTCGGACATGAATCGAGAATTCTTTGGCAACTACAGGTCGGAGTAACAAGAAGGAATCATTCAAAATTACTAAAATTTCGGATTTTTGAGAGCAGCCTGGCTGAAGAGATTCGCATAATCATGCAAATTCGAGCGTTCCTGTCAATTCCCATTGAGGATTCTCAATTACGAAGGATCCTGGCCTACACCCTATTATAGTTGCTTGTATGGGAATATCATGGGAAGCCGCGTTTCGATGGCAAGCCGAAAGCTGAGGGTTATTGTCGGTAACATATGGGAGAAGATTACCCTGGCAGGCATGGTGGAGAGAAAAGGAGAATATATATCGCGTGCTTGGCGATTCGCGATCCCGCCAACGTAGTCGACACAGCGCCATTGCTTTTGGACCACCGGCACTTTTGGCCACTCCCGGCTTCGGGCTCACATGTTCTTCTCGCTCTTTCTTACCCTTTTGCTTGTTCATTTTTGCTCTCCTGCTTGTGTGCTCTTTCATCCGCGAGGCCGGCGTATCTCGGCGCGGTTCGAAGTCGCCCTCACAGAGGGCGCTCTTTTCGCACATATTTTCCTCTCTTCCTTTGCGATTGAACCAACTAACATGCTTCGCACACACGTACTCGTGTCTGCGGGAGGTTCTTTCTCATCCTGCAGCCCAGCAACAACGCCCAACGTGTGCGAAGATCCTTTTCCTTTTTCCGTCACACGTGCGATCAACTTCTCTTTCCAATCGCATCGTGATCCGCGCCAAGGTCATCCCGACCCAAGGGGAGCCATATCCAGCAGGCGTGCCCATCTTATGGCAATTTTGGGAGGAAGTAAAACGAATGTTGATAGCGCGAGACCAATGACAACCCAAGTGGAATTACCGGTCCGACGTCTTTTGACGGTCCATCCTCCATCAAGAGACCAAAGTCCTGTCTCCGCTAGACCCCACAAATCCTTGCGGAACCTTGATGAACCTGCAGCTGGTTAACAACCTCTTGCCACTCGTCCTGCAAGAATTTTTCCCTCATAACTGTTTGCATGCGACATTGTTTTTGCTACATCGATCATTCAGGAGTCCCTAAATTATACTTCCTGCTTCAAGACATGGGATAACGTCTCATTTCATCCGGCAATAAAGTATCGTTGCTCTTGGCACATAAAACTGTCGCCCCCAACGAGAACATTAAGACAGTTTATTCAGTCAATTATCGGGAGGTTACGAACAAGTTGGCGGTTCCCATAAGAATTTTTAGCCGCCGGGTGTGCATACTTTATGAAACACGAGGCCTGAATTGCTCCAGCGAAATGAGTAAGTAACTAAATGAGCAGTCCGAAATAAGAATCGTCGGGAATAATTACTTAATCCGTCGTTGTCTTTGCTCAGCGTGTAGACCAAGAGAAAAAGACTAAAAGGATTAAAAATATGTGAGAGGGAGTCTGCAGCAGACTGTGGCTCGTCTCTCGTCGTGCGAGGGAGTTACACGCAGAATCTTTGTTACATATCAACGTCACAGATATACAGCGAGAATCAACCGGTAGACGTTAGAAAGGCCCGATTGAGACGTACACAGATCCGGGCGACACGTCCTTCTGTCAATCAGCTCTTTTGGTTCGTGTATAGCAAGTAAGTAGTTATGAGTGGTACATCGCCGCGGTGGAGCATATCTTCAGAGTCAGAACCGCGACTTGGCGAGAACACACTCTCGTACAGAAGGGCAACGATTTGTTTAAGGCCCCATAAACCCCATTGTGGAGGTCCACGAGAGACAGAGACGGACTCGGTGCGATAGGAAGAGAATATTCGCGTCTCGGAGAGACTCCTCGCTACCCCTCTCTCCTCACTCCGTTTAGAGCTTAATGGAACAATGGAGAAAGAAGACACACTGTGGCCGGGCGGGACCTTCGCGCCAACTTGGACCCGAGTCAATGAATCTGGTGGCCTTTTCCCATGCTCGCGGGGACGCGACAACGACCAGCGCGAGCACTTCACTCGTCATCGTGTCTCGCCGCCTTTTCTCCTTCTCTTTTCCTTCTTCCTCTTGTTCGTCTCTCATCTCACACAATTCCCCTCTTCGGAATACAGCCTCCGTCACTTTCTCGTGTCCCTCGACATGGAGACACGATTTTATTAGTTTCTGAGTCATTCGTACGACCGCAACAATAGCAGACACCTCGAGTCTCATTCGATCGAAAATTATGAAAATCCGATGAGACAGTAACTTTGCAATTCCATAATCACGTTTCGAGCGGTCATGATGTGCTCATTATTTTTGATATTGAAACTTCTGGCTCTCCAGAAACACTTTTCTGTCAAGTCGAGATACGAAGATTTGGGAGGGCCGCTGAGGGACCAGTCAAAGGATAAGGCAACCGCGTACGTGAGGTGCCGAGAACACCATCGGCATCAACAAGACTCGAAATATGAGAAGATCAGGGAGAGGCGGCGATCCACTGATAGATCGACTAAATTGCTAACCAACCGTCCATTTATTTTTCTTCGCTCCAACCTTTCGTTCTCTACCCTCCGCCTCGTACCTTGTCTTTGAAACTTTAGCGAGCTCCAGGCGCTTCGCCTGTTCATTCTCAACCATCGAGTCTCTAGGTAAACGTCGACCTTTCTCGGAGCTAGTTGGTCTAGGTCCATTTCTTCATCTGTTTCTATTTTCATAATGAAACAAAAAACGGTATTCAAACAATCGAAGCAATAATTCTCACTGTGTCTCTCTTTCCCTCTCTCCCTTCAACTTGGCGCCGCAGTTTTTGTTTTTCGTATACCTTCGGCTCCTTATTGTTCATCCTTTTGTTGGCGATTCCTTGTGAAAGCCTTGCAACGACGCCGACGTGTGTATAACAAAGCAGCACGACAGAACCGCGTTAACCAACTCAAAAGGACTTTCACGCGAATACGCACGACTTTCTTCGCAGCATCCCTGCGTTGTCATAATTCCTGCCAAGTTCAAAATAGCAAAGAACTCGGAACCTTCTGATGAATCTTTCATTTATTTCGTGACGTAATTTTTCTATGAAGAGCAGCGTGAAAAGTTTTGAGGAACATGAAAAACAGAAAATTCGATTTCTGAGATCGTGCTCGCGCAGCTAAAATCACGAGAAACCTCGCGGTCCTGCAGACTCTGTTTGAGCTGATCTCAAATATTGGCTGTCCACTCCCGTGCAGGGATAGATCTCTTCAAGCACGTGGTGATTTATCCCGGAATGCGCTTAAAATATATATTCAAACAAACCACTCCATTCCCTTCGAGTTTTCTCATCTTCCTCCCCACACACACACACACACACACACACGATCGTATGTGTGCGCGGTCATCAGCTTCGCTGAATTTCCATCCCACTCTCGATATATCGCCTCGTTTTTATCGTGAAATCTATAATCCCGAAATTTTGGACAAAATATCGAGCGCCTTGGAAAAATGCATCTTTTCCTGGGGCTCTTGAAAAATTGAGAATTCTTATTCCTAACGATTGCTAGCGATCGCATTCATTTTCTTGCTAATCTCCTCGGGAATTTTCCGCCTTAAATTCATAACGTCGTTGCTGGTTTCTTTCATTCTCAATCTCAACTTTTTTCCGTTCGTCTTTCATAAGAATTGCGGACTTTTATTTCATTTTTTCGTTCATTTTTTCATTAAGAGAGAAAAAGAGGGAGAGAGAGAGGTTGAAATGCACATATGTGCGTCCGAAGCCTCATGTCATTGAGCGCAAACCGAAAGAAGAGGACGCACGAGCGAGGCAGCTTTTATAAGGAGCAGCCAGCAAAAGAGACGAGGAAAGACCAACGCTGAGGAGATTCTCCTCATCGTTCCTTAGAACCACACGTGTCCAGACTCACAAAAATGCAAACACGACGTTTCCTTTACCGCCTCTTTTTTTCTCCATATTTTTACATTATTTTTCTTCGCATTTTTTTTTTCTCTTATCGCAAGTGTAGAGCTCACAGGCGTGTGTTAATAATTTATTTCGCGCGACGATTTACTAACGCGGCAGGGAAAGAGACGCCATATCCTCCTGCCGCGTGACCATTTTTTCGTCCTGCTGCCTTATCCAGCACGCTGCGATGGTGGATAGAAAGAAACTTTTCCAATTTTACCGAAAGATGTCAATTTCGAAATTCAATCTACGCCACACGAAACGGAGCAATGGCGTCGAATATTCGAGCTCGCAGATTTGAAATACAAGAATTACGAAGATTCCAAAACATTCGGAAACTATGAAGAATATTTCGAGTGCAAATGTTGATGCTATACTCCGTGGTCAGTCGTGTTTTTGAATTATAGGGACCGTCGTCGTTACACCAAGACTCGTTCGCCATCTTGAATCGCGATCGAATCCTGTAAATTACATTTTTTAAGGAGCATCTATGGAGAAAAAAAATAAACAAGAAAGAAACTTGGTAAACCCGAATGCAGATTTTTGAAATTACAAGGACGACTGGAAAGAAAAAAAAAACAACATATACGGAGTTATATTTTGAGTTCTTCATGGCGAGCGATAGTCGAAAAAGACGGGGGCACGGAACGAGGCAAATACCTTTTTACCTGCGCCATATAGATAGCTAGACAGAGACAGAGAGATGATTGGTCTCGCGGGAGAGTTTGTTCGGACAACCGAACCGCGCGAGTGCGGCGACACAAAGAATCGCCTATGGTTTGCTGACCGCGCGTGTGGTAATTAAATTGTTTGAGACGCGAAAGAATCTCAGTGAAAGAGTGAGAAAGACAAGAGAGGACGAAGAGTACTACAAGGATTTATGAAGAAGCCGCGGGGCGCGTTCGGTCGCGCGAAACGAGTGCTAAAATTCGAAACCGGGCCCCTCCGCGCCCCCCTCTCTACAACCAGCCGCGTTTGACGTTAAGTAATAGCCGGCTATACTATTTATTACCTGTCTTCCCACACAAAGCCAAACCGATTTCGCAGATTCCAGTCTCCTTTATATACCTCGGACGCGTTCCCTCTTCCTAACTCTCACGCATTTCCAAAAACACTCTCGGTGCTTCTCTCTCTTTCTCTCTCTGCTTCTCGAATACCCGAAAACCATGGCTAGTTGTATGAATAACGAAACTTGCAGAGCAACCGTCGACAGGTGTGTGTTTAGTAATGTCAAAAAGACAGGTTTACACTTTTGAGACGTAAATCTTTTAGAAATATATTTCGGAGGTGTTACACCCTGGAACGTCTCTTAAGGAGAATAACTGCATTGAGAAACGAAATCCCCCTGCGGAACGAGAGTGTCAGCAAATAATACTTTTCCGGGCAATCGCCGTGACAAAAACAAAAACAACTCTCCGAGCTAAGACTATATCCCCAGCTAGTATACAATGAATTATTTCCTGGGACTGATACTGAAGAAAAAACGATAATAATCACTGCCCCTAGAATTAAAGCCTCGAGATACCAACTCTCAGGATTCACATCACTAACAGAATACATTCCACCAGTGAAACAACTATTCTCTGTCAGCGTAACCAGTTGTTAACTGAGATACGCTTTGCAATCGGATCCGTCAGCCAGTGTTTTACAAACTCTCTTTTTTCTCGCTCCTCCGCTCTTCTTCTCATCTTTTCATCCTTATCCACTTTCGTCAAAGTTATTTCACTTTTGCGTCCTTCAATAATTATTCCCAAAGATCATTTGTCCTTGAAATTCACTCGAGAAACTTTGCAAATAATTATCGAAGGAAAAAGAGAGTCTAATATATTTTACCAAAGCAGTGGACAAGAATGCAACGACGCGAGGGGCGAGGCCAGGCGGTACAGGAAAGTTGGAAGAAAAAATATCGTTTCAAACACTTGGAACATTAATTGCCAAATTATGATGGGAAGTTTCGAAAACTTTCGTGTGTCGTCAGAAAAGATCGTAAAAAGTTTTAATCACCGGAGCAAAATGCTCGTTATTCAATAAAATCGAGTCGTAGGCTCATTAATTTCATTCAGAAATTAACTTCATTCATTCACTCTGTAAGATCACCGCGAAATGACGATTCCAAGGAGCGAGGAGGAGGGACTAAATATAAGGAAGAGAAGGCACACGTTTATTTATTATTACCAACCGGACGTTCTTATCGCGGGCTTACGCGATGCTGCTGGTTTCAGCCAAAATTCCTGAAAGCGCGGTCTCTCTCATGGCGACCTCGCTGTATCCTGCTGATAAACTGTAATACAGATAGCAGCGATTATTTAAAAGTAAGAGCGATACAATTTATGAAACATCCAAATATCAACAACAACAATGAACAGGCAATCCTGCTCTTGAGTTTTCATTCCTCAAAAGAATCAAAGACTCTTAACGAAATGAGTAAAATTAATAAATGAAAAAAATAATCATTTTGGAGTTACGAAACGATTTTTAAACAAATTTCTATGGTTATCAAACTAATAACTCTTTCTAAGATTCTGCTGATTTTTCATAAATATTATTGCCATTTGCGTACTGTAAGGGTTTTGGGGTTTCGGCAATAGTGACGTTTTCTAATTTCCTTTTTTTATGTCTACGATTTTTTATGATTTCCGGTGACCTTTTTATTGTTACGTAAATATTGGCAAGACTTTGGTCTCATAACTCGAATATAATAATAGTATGAGTAACGCACACAAAACTCGAGATTTAGGAAAAACGAACAATCCTCGGCCAGAATGCGCCGTTAAAAGTGAGAGGAAGAGAGAAAGGGAGAGAGAGAGAGAGAGAGAGAGAGAGAGAGAGAGAGAGAGAGAGAGAGAGAGAGAGAGAGAGAGAGAGAGAGAGAGAGAGAGAGAGAGAGAGAGAGAGAGAGAGAGAGAGAGAGAGAGAGAGAGAGAGAGAGAGAGCAAAGAGTGAGAATGGCGGAGGAGCGAAAGGAGCTGTGGAGGGGGTATTCATTCATAAATGCTCTCAGCCGAGGCGTCAATGGATGCGCCTGTAACCGAGCGAGACAGTGTCTTTCCCCTCTCCCTCCACTTCTTTCCCTCCCTCTCCACCATGAAATCCGGTACGTTGCGTTTCTTCTGCTACTCAAACTCCTCTTCTTCGTCTTCTTCGTACTTCATCTCCCCTGCTTTCCTTCTTCCCTCATTCCATCATTCCTCATCCAACGAAGATTTCCAGAATCTTCCCCTTCCCCAATTTTTCCACCCCATTCCTGACGCCGACTATGTGAAGAATTCTCTGTGTTTAGAATTTCCTCCAATTTGACAAATACTCCAAAACGATGAAATAAAAAGACTGTAAAAAAAAAAAAAAGCAATAATTCGCGATTTTTTAAACGATGTTTCATTTCGGAAAAAAACTTTACATTCAAATGTTACATTTTACAGTAACGAAAATTTATATTGTTGTTTTATTGATTTATTGATATATTCTGAAGAAAAATGCGTGCAATCCAGAGTGACGTTCTCAAAGGAACTTGAGGTGGTAAAAATCGTTCTCCTTGCGATACTCAAGCTCTCGGTGTTTTTTTTTTTTTTCGAAGCCCGACTATATGGAAGTATACATATAGGTATATTTAATATCCTGCGAGAATTCGAAGGGTGCCCCTGAGTGCAAGGAGAGGGAGGCCAGTGCAGAGGAGGGAGGGATTTTCGTGTAGTCCTGTTGCTTGTATTTGGGCCCTGCCTCTCGTTGGAATTTCGTGGCAAGAAACCGGACCCCACGAATTGCGATTACTCGTTGAATTCTAAATAATTCAGCATTTCATTCGATCGGTCGAGTCTTTTCAACCGTTTTTTTTCGGGTTTTTTTCCACCATGATCCCACCGACAAACATTGTGGATGGACGATGTGAATAAAATGTACCGAGGAATCTTCTCATATTTGCGAAACGTGTTTTTCTCGTCTCTTCCTTTTTTTCCTCGTCTCTTCGGTCCCTCTCGTTCGGGTGCAATAAAATCTTGCCTTCGTAATGACTGACAGGTTTATTTCTCATTCTTCTTATTATTTATTGTCTTCGCCCATATGGACATGAAAACTAATGTCTCCATCATTTGTTTCCTAAGAGATTCGATTTTTCAAAGTTTACCAATGTACCAAATGGAGCATGTGCCAGTTTATTATTATTTTAGAACATAAGACATTCTGTAAGGGAGAAAAAATAATAATTCTTGTCCATATTGACAATCGTCAACACGGGCATAAGTAATACCGATAAATACAATTAATAAATAACGCGAAAATACGTTTATGACACAGATATATAAAGCGTTGAGAGAAACAAGCACGGCGGTCTGCAATGATAAGTGCACTCCGCGAAAAACGAGACGCCGGATATGACATCATTCCCGAGCAGGGTATATGTTGTGACCGGAGCAGGCAAAAGAGCGAGAGAGCACACGCGAAAGAAAAAAAAAACATGCCAAGAGAGTGAGAAACATTTATATATTCGCGGTTTGCTTCAACGCCCATGGTTCTTCTTCGACTCCCCCGCACGCCTTGCCGCCCCTGCGTTCACCCGGGCTCTCGCGGTACACATTAAAGACATGTGCATAAATATTTTATCGGTGCGTGAATGTGACCCGCTCGTTTTTCTCCCCAAACCTCTTCCTATACTCCGAAACACAATTTTTCGTTTTCCCTCGAACAAAAGTTCCTGGGCAGAACTAACAAAAAAATAAAAAACCAATTTTAAAAAGTTGTTAATTCGTGAAAAGAAATTTGGTTTCAAAGAAATATTCAATTTGAAAACACTTTATTTTTATATTCGTTTTTTCGTTCTTTTTCAAAAAAAACTATACGTTTCGTGAAGAAAATTCATGAATTCTACAATAAACTTTTCGAAAACGAATAAATGTGCGTCACTTTTGATCGGAAGAATATCGGGAATCGAGACTCTTCGCGCGCAATCGTACCCACAAATCCGCCAGGTACACAGTACATTTTTGTCGATATTTTACTCGAGTATACAAATGTATATGTATATGTAAGACATTTTGCACGTACGTTCGCACGCCGCCGGGACGGCGTCGCGATCATAACTTCGCTTCGAGCGATAGCACCAGAACTGCCTTTTTTCTTACATACACGCAAACAAACACACACGGATATATATTTACAGTTGTCGTGGTACATGGTACACAATGTAGCATGTCGTATATCGGCGATTCGACATCGAACACTCCCCGAGAACGACGACGAGAGGGCGGACCTTTGGTTTCGATGTTAAAGTATTGCGATTCTGCAAGGGATTGGAAATAAAAACTATAAAACAAAATCAATGATACGAGGATTCTGCCTGTTGACAGTCAAAAATGAATAAGTCTCGTCGATATTTTTGTTTTTTTTTTTTTTTACAGTAATTGAAATTTAAATTCAAATTGTTTACGAGACTCCTTCGGAAACGTTTCCCTTTATTTTTATTCACTGCTCATTCATTTGACGCTAATATTTATTCATCATTTTTCGTTCAATATTCGTTCGAATTAACGGTCGCTTGAAATTTTTATTAAAATACGAGCATAATGATTAATTAACGAGGCATTGGCCTCGATAATTACGAGCTAGCTCCATTAATGGTCGAGCTCCTCGTGACGATTAGAGAGACAGGTCGCTTCTATAATCGCGGATAACACGACCAAGATTTTCTATTTATTTCAAAAGTCACATATGCATTGCTCGAACGCATAATAAACGTTCTCGTATCACGATAGAATGACGAAGAGAAAATAACTTATCATACAAACGTCATGCTCTTTACACGATACGAATGAAAAAGTGCACTGTTCTCCTCCTAATAGTGTATATATTACTTACGCATGTAGAACAACTTGGACACGTCGAATCGGACGCTTTCATGGCGTCAAGGCGAGAATGTACTTCGTCATTAATGTATTTTGAATGCGTATATATTTACACGATTATCGCGCCCATGATTATCAAAAAGCGAACATTACTGTCGGCAGGTTTCTCCGAGAGGAATTTTTCGAGAATTATTCGTCGACTCGGAAGTTCGATCGAAATAAATGAACAAATCGATTGAAATACATAATTTTACAACGAACAATTTTTCTGTTGAATTATAGTTCCAAAACCTGCGGAGCAAAGCGATTAATTGCTCGTTCTTGCAAGTTCTTGGCAGCTCGAGAATTTTTCGTTATAAAAAACCGCAATCCGCCTCCTGCAATTTTTATATTTTTCATCTCTCGTTCCCAACTTCCGCTTTCATGTGGAAATGAGGAAATTTATTTTTCTCTCGTGATAACCACTTCCTAGATCCGCGAAAGAGGCAATTAAGAGTGTTACACATTTTGTATTCCCGCTGAATCGTGAGATATGAATCCAAAAAACTTTCAACTTTTTTTCCATTCATTCAAAAGTTTATATTCACTGAATTTTTTTTTTCCTGTTCCGTCAAACTGTTCGTTTTGATGGAAAAAAATGGATTTTCTGGCGAATCGATTGAAAAAAACGGACCCAAGTTGACGAACGAAATGGTTAATGAATCTTATGAATAAACGTAGTACGATGGTGAACTACGCACTCAATTTATTCGCAAACGTTGAATGATCGATTATTGTTCGTACGCGTCGAGTTGCATAAAAGGGATCGCGAGCGATTCTTTCAATATTCATAGGTCGTTGTAAATTCCCCGGATCTCCCTTTCCTCGCCGTTGTTCGCTTGAATGGGGTGAATTTGATTTTGCAATTCAAGCTTCTCGGAGTCATTGACTATACGGAACGAACAATATAACTGTCGCTCATTGAGTACACGAGGAAATAAAAGGCGAAGACATTAATCGACGAGCCAATGTATAGTTGTGTAAAAAAATACAGAATCGTATTTTCGAATCAGCTGCGAGTGCTTCGTGATTGCATAATTCTTCAACTTGCATAGACTCAATGGAGTGTGTGGTTTTAAAGCAAGCGACTGATCCTCGTTGCCCTCGTCCATAAAATGGTCAAGGATTTGGTCCACCGTAATTTTCATAAAATTTCAATTTGTTTTTCTTCAACTTTTCGTCTCCTTCTTTATTTCCAAGCGGAATTAATTAGCGAAACTTTAAAAATTATGTTCGTTGACCAATTGGGGCGGCCGGATTCACGCTTGACGCGACGAGATACTTTCAAAAATACAGAAAGCCTTTCTTCGAGACGAAAAGATCGGTCCAATGTCCCAGAAACTTGCACGATTGCGTAATATTTCATTAAACCCAAATAGTAAGGACAAAAACAGAGTATCTGCATTTTGGGTGCTGCTCTTACAAATGCCACCTTGTTGAAAGTCATTTCGGTGGGTATTGATGCGTCCCGAGGAATATTATTTCCTTGGTAAAACGAGATTGTCAACAAAAAATACTGGATTGACGAAAAAGTGTGTCGAAGCTCGGTGTAAAAAGTGAAGCGAGTACCAACGAGTGGCATTTTCGATTTTGGAGTAAAAAAGAAAAACAAATCGATAAAAATTCTCTCTTTTAAATTCGTGGCCTTAAAAAGTTATTGAGAAAAAAAATGTGTTTAATTTCTGCGAAGAATAAAGAAAACATCGAATAAATGTTGTCGGAGGATAGAACTCGGCGAGGTTAGTGCCGCCGCGAGCAGGAATGATTAGCCGTTATCTCGCGAGATCGAAGGATTCGCTTTGTTGGATGCCAGAGAGGCAAAACGAAACTTTTATTTTAGTGTAACCCAAGAAAAAAAAGATGAAGAAAAACAAGCTGTTGTTTTGATGGGGATCGAACGTCTTTAAAGAGCACAAAGAGGATCTGGTGTGGGATTGAAAAAAGGGGCTGCCGAGGAGGTGGAGACGAGGGAGGAGAGGGAGGTAAAGAAACAGAGCAAAAAGCCTCAATGAACTGGCTTCCTCTTGGTGGTTGTCGGCTCGTTGAGGCCTGGTTTCGGCCTTTGCCCGCGCCGGACGGCTCTTTCGCGTCCCTGACGAGTTCTCGGAACCAAAGCCACCCGAAATCTTTGGCATGGTTGCCCGGAGGCTTCCTAGGACCGTGTTAGAGAATCGAGACTAAGAGACTAAGAGAAAGAGAGAGTGCAAGAGAGCGAGTAAGAAAATCTCCTGTTTTGCTTTGGCTGAGAGTCTTGCTTGACTCAGCTACAAACATCCTCGAACGAAACGGTCGTAACCCACCCAAAATCCCGTTCCAAACGACCCGAGCCAAGACCTTTTGCCTTTTACCGATCGCGATACATACGGGATCGTTGCTTTGAGTCGGGTAGCCCCGCGGATTGGTCATTCTTTCCTTCACAGAAAGAACCTGAGGTAACTCCATTTTTTTTCTTCAATCTTCCCACGTCTCTTATTCTTCCGAGCCATCTACATCGAGAACCTCAATTTTCTATTGGATTTCCCTTTCAGGTGTCCTGACCATGGGTCTCGTTGATGCTCGAGCATCTTTCAGGTGGATAATAAACTGGTAGTGCTTCCCTTTACCGAATTCCCAAAGTTTGTCTAACCTTTAAAGGGCCTCGCTCGATAAACTCGTGTTTGAAGCAATCCAACGTGAATTCGACCTGACCCATCCTCGTGGATCAGGTGGAATCCGAAAAAGTCATTCCTGACCCTATCCCGACCTGCGGAACTACCAAAACACGAAAATTTCTCAATCTCCGGCCAATCACGTTGACACTGGCTGTTCGAAAAAATTTCGTGCTCCATCAGTCAGAATCTCAGTCAGAGTCAGATTTGACATTTATATTAACTCTGGTGCTTTCTCGGCACTGAATGAAAGTATGGACAAAAGAATTTGCATTGTTATTATTCGAGAGTTTCACTGATAATGATATTATTATTTGCATAATGAGTATAGTTGAGTTATCGTTAAGAATTCTTATCGCTAAGAGTTGCCGACAGAGTATATTTACCTCGTGATATTACAGTTCCTCCAGTATACAATCGGTCGACGATAATAGTCGAGATACCGTTTGTAATAGTGAGGAAGAACGAGGGAGGGCGAAAACAAGAGACAACGTCTCACGGGCCTATGAGTCTGGCGCCAGCAACACGCGTGTTCGTCATTTTTTTATTTTTTTTTTTCTTTCTATCATTATTCTTTGTCATGTTCATTCTGAGAAGAGAAAAAAATTTGAACAACCTAACAATCATATGTGCGCGATAGAAATATGTAACGCGGAAACTAGGGAAATGCTCGCAATTCAAACTCGACGAAAAAGTTGAAAGTCTCTCAGATTCATTGTCGACTAAAGTTGGCGCTAAAGGGTGCAGCTGACTTAATATATGAATAGTTAACAGGTTTTTTTTCAAAATCTTCAAACTTTGATTTTACGAAAATCGTTATAACTTTTTTTTTTTACAAACTGGCCCTCCAGCTACCGCTTGTTATCTTCGTTCTCGAATTATCTTTGAATTGGTAATTTGCCATTTTTTAATTTATTATCATTTTTTAGTTGCTTGTGAACTTTGAAATTGGAAAATATGACGAAAAATGTGAGTTTTTGGTTCAAGTTCCCAAAAAAAATAAATTATCGGAATGCAATACAGCCTAAAACCTGTTCCGATTCATGAGCTTCATTTCTGTGAAAGATTCATCGAAATTGGTTCAGTGGTTTTTGCGTGAAAACGGCACAAACACGATTTTGTAGTATATAAAGTTTTTTTTTATTATATAGAGATAGAGATGAATCTCTAAATGATTTGGCGAGGAGCAAACATTCTTGAGAAAATTGTGAGGCTGCATGAAATAAATGATTTTTTGGTTTCGAGTTTCCGCGATGATTGTTGCACGTTTTCAGAACAGTTTCCCATCGATTCGTGTATCGATTTTTTCGCAGTCGATATCTCGCGTTTCGTAAGAATAAATTTTTCTCTGCCAATGACGTTACGAGCGTTGAGAATTCTTTGCGAACGTGGGTACAATTCCGTATCGGATATGCGCGTTTATCAGGGAGAAACGGAAGCAGTTATCGGGTGATAAGCTTCCCGGGTATTCGATACGAAAAAGGGGAGACGGAGAATGTGAAAAAGAGGAAAAAAAAACGGGCGTGGCAATTAAAATCGATTGAGTGGTAAAAGGGCATCGAAAACAATTCCAACGCCCATTTTCGACAAAATGAATTGGATGGACCTTCGGAGATGTCGAGAGAATGGTGAAGAAGTATCTTCAGCATCAATTACGGAAACGATCCTGAAATTTAGAAAACACGGTAAGCAGGTGCAAAGGAATAAAGAAAAAAGCAAATTGTGCATCTCGCGTGGTTCGCCTTGGATAGGTTTGCGAAAAATAAGAGGGTATTGCGTGAGAGTTGGATAATTCGAGAGAATTAAACGATGTATGGGAAATTTAGTGGAGTTCGAAATGACGAATGAACACGTATTGTCGAGAGTCAAAGACACGAGAAGGTCAAGAGAGAAAAAGATGGAGAACTGCATGAGTGTTCGTTTAATAGAGGCGATCTCGTGCTTCGTCAAATTTTCTTTCTTCCTCTGGCTTTTTGCTCCTCCTCCTTTTCCTCGCAAGATCGTTGCAGAAGCGCGCGCGCGCGCGCTCGCGAACGAGCGAGCGCGCGAGTTTGTCTGAAAACGAGATTCCGCGGAGGACGCCGGTCTGCATCTCAAGCAGGCCCACCAAAAACTCATTTGCTTCACAGCATCATTTAGACACGAGAGAACGCGCGGTAGCTTTGATGACTCGAGTCTTTTTTCTTTTCTTTCTTTTCTTTCCCTCCTTCGAGCCCTTCTTCTCATTCGACTCGCAGCTTTCTCCCTCTCTCTCTCTCTCTCTCGCTTCTTAGATCTTCTCGAGACAAAACTCCCCCTTTATTATTTTATCTCTCAGGCTCGCGAATCCGCGACGATACAACGAAAATTAGATAACAGCGTTTCCAATTATCCCGCGATATCCAAGAATTTCCATCCAATTATATATTTAACGATTAATAAAATCGTTAATGAAGTCCTCATCCTCGTCTTCGAGCCTCTCACGCGACTGTGCCTTTTTTTAATTCCCATTTGTTGCCAACACACCAGAGTTGCTCAGAGAATCGTGTCTACTTGTGATTACTCCGATTACTTACGTAAATATTCGACAGTTGTAACCGCTTAAGGATCGACGGACCAAAAATTGGCTGCAGCACTAAAAATAAACCGACACGAGTAATCGGCGTGTTCCCAACCCAACTCGTGCAGACTTTTTGATTAGATTAATGAATTTGAGAGCCCGCCGCGCGCTTCTCTCGTCTCATTCGACTCACGAAAATATTATATTTCTCTATACGGCTTCAGCCACTAATAACCGAATAACGGGTAGCCTCGAAGTCACCTCCAGAACTCGAGACTCAAAAAGATACTGAAAATCTCGAAGAGAAAAGTCTGCAACCGTTTTTCTCGGCGATCTACGCTCGATGAGATATCGGATCATTATATACTGACAACGAATCCATGCAACGCGCATTTACAAAGTGGGCGTGGTCAGCGTCTAACCCCTTTTCCACGCGTCTTGCCGATGCAACGGATTTCCTGGCACAAAACGATTACTTCATATCTCTTGAACGGTGGGTCCGAGAAAAAATTGTCACGAGCCTTTTGTTTCCAGAATTTCACGATCTCTATCGATCCCAAAAAACTCTACTTTTCGGGACACTCCATAGACTTGTCGTACCCTAAAAAAAGCTGTGGAATTTTTTCGCATTTTTAAACGCCAGACGACTGAACGGTCTAATAGACGAGATAAGGTAAAGTAAGAAAAAAACAATTGCGAAGCCACGATCATTCCCAACGAAGCAGATCTCGCGATATTTATTCGCATAATTTATCCCAATTTTCGTTCCATCACGAATCTCAAAAACTGATACCAATGCGTCATTATGAGGATTAAATTGGAACATAAAAATAATAATCTGCTCCATAAGGTTTGTAGTAAAAGAAAAAATTCTTTTCGGTTTTTGATGTTTTCGAAGAATCCGCGGATCGGAAGAATCCTACGCGTGTTTCCGCATTTTCAATTAAGTCCGCGACGGAGGAATTTGAGAAATTGAGTGTTTGGAATTCCTTCGGCCCGCCCGCGGTCGAATTCACGTAAAAAAGGGGTTTTAAAGGTAGCGGAGCTGAGGAAGGGGCAAAAAGAGGAGGGGAATGGAATCGGCCGTAAGCAAACGAAACTACAATTAAAGATCGATCGTTCTGAGATGAACGAGACCTCGAAACGTTAGTGCAAAAGACTCCGACAATGTATATAATTGTGTACCGGGTGTCCGCGATGTAATTCTCAAAATTCTGCAAACCATAAATTCCATAAACCATAAACTGTTAGCCCCGGCGTGAAAACTCATCAACCATAAAATTTCGAGGATAAAAAGTGATGAAAATTCACAAATTTATCGCATGTCCCAAGTGCCAATGGCAATCGTTGGTAACGAAAAATATTTGTCCTGTCAGGAAAGATTGTTGCCAATTGGGCAATTGAAAAAAAAAGGTGAAAAAAAGAACTTCACGGTGAAAATGACGTAAAACCATCGATCAAAATGATTAATTTACTTGATTACGATAAATTTGATCAAGGAAAAAAATTGACGTGAAGAAAGAAATGAAAAAGGGAAATAAGCGTGCCGACACCCTGTATGTGTGTATAAATATATGAAAGAAAAAAGCGGTGGTTAAGGAGGGAGAACGTAGTAAAGGAGTTCGTATTAAATTCGCGGCGACATTCCAGTCTCGGACCAAATGTGGTCGCGAGCACTCATCGCGATCGGTCTCTATTTCTTTATGCCCGCGATCGATCGTTCCCCTTTTGCTCTCTTATTCCGTCGCTCTCTTTCTCTCTCTCAGGCAGAATACTGAAGGGTTGGGCTTCACAAAATCAATTATCGAGTGTTTATCCGTTACCTGGAAGGGACGAATGTTTCCACGGATAAGTTTTTCGTGAGGGTCAGTCGGTCGTGGTCGAGCGATTAAGCGTCATGTATGGACAAAAGATTTTGCGAAAATTTCCGCGCCCCCCATCGCGTCGTTTTCATCGATTTTTCAACTTCAGGCCGTTTTCATTTTGTTTTTAATATAAAAAAACAA
The DNA here is from genome assembly GCA_963921915.1 of Hyposoter dolosus. Taxonomy (NCBI): domain Eukaryota; kingdom Metazoa; phylum Arthropoda; class Insecta; order Hymenoptera; family Ichneumonidae; genus Hyposoter; species Hyposoter dolosus. Next base: position 11,189,864 of record OY998130.1, on the reverse strand, counting down.
ATCTGCCTCTATGAGGAACTATATTTTTCATTTTGGCTTCCTCATAGAGCAAACTTTGAGCATCGTGCGTCTTGGGCATTTTGAGGAAGCAATTTGCAGCGTTTTTTGTATTTGCATTTAAATTATACAATTTCGACAACTTTCCTAGAAAGTAAATAGGAAGTTCAGACTTATACACAATGTCTTACAAAATTTGCAGAAATTAGAGCGGTTGGACGATTTTTCAAAAAACTCCGTATTTCGTAAAGTTCGAAAAATCATAAAATTTAAACCGTTCAACCGATATTTACCAAATTCAATTCCAACCTTCCCATTATGATACTCTGTTTATAAAAAAAAAATTTAATAATAAATCTTAAAATTTGCGGAAGTTGGAGCGTCGACACCCTTTTTTTGAAAATTTCGAAATGCCGTACAATTCGTATTTTTCCAGAAATTCCAACAAAATTCTCAGAGAATGAAGAGCTTGATTGATATTTGTGCAAAACGGGAGCCCTGTAGCTCAAACCGTTCTCGAGTTATGCACGTTTCAATTTTATAGCACCAGAGACACACACACACATATCCGGACATTTTTTCTTGATATGATTTTTCGATGTTTTGGGACATTTTAGGCACATTGACATTGAAAGCTGAAAAAAAATCTTTCACCGTCACACAGCTTCCTCTATATGAGGAAGCAAAAAATGTAAAAAAAACTGACAGGCGAAATGGAACAGCGAGCATTCTCATGAGCAAAGCTCACGGACAAAAGCTCCGACACAAAAGGATGAAGTGCAGGCGAAAAATGAAGAATGGGAAAGACAGGGAGAGCGTGCGAAAGCAAAGAATGAAAAGAAAATCTATTCTACCTGGCTGTCTCATTGCCCAGTAAAATGTTGCTTCATTTACTTAAGTCTCTTTGAAGGTCTGACGAAGCTGCGGGAGCGAAGTCTTGTGTTTTCAGGGTGCGAAGCGCACCCCCAGACCGAAGTACAATGAAGCCTCTTGGGTTGAAAGGTTGACCTATCTATACATTACGCTCGTGGGCACAACGAGAGAAAAAAAGTCTTCAAGATCTGAAGGACTTCCGGTCAAGATTCCCAGTCATCTGGCAGTGAGAAGGATTTTCAAATACTTTGACAATTTTCCTCGGTCGTTCGAGACTAAATTTCTGTCTTGTAAACGACCGTACTTCTTGAAATCCTCCTACCACGAAGGGGCTTTACGACCTATTTGTCATGGTGGATGTGCGTCCGCGTGCGAGCTTTTCCCAATCGAACGAACACTTCCCGATTCACATTGAATCACCATTTTTTCTAATCCTCGAGTACCAACAGTTCCGTGGTTACGTTTCAAAATAAAGAAAGCAAGTTTGTAATTAAATGGAATAAAAATTTATCCTGAAATAAAAATTGCACGTTGAAAAATTGACTGCAAAAAAAATCGAATACCGGAGTCACAGGGGAAAGAGAAAGAGAGGAGGAGAAAAATGCGATCGGATTGTCCGAGGCGCGTGCGAGACCGCGCAAAACTCCAAGATCGTAATTCCGTCAGAGGGAGAAGAAGAAAGAGGAAAGGGAGAAACTTGTGTCCGCAGTTCACGAGACAGTTCCCACCCTTGAGACGTGGAGACCCGCGTGAGATGGTCTTCTCTCATGACCAAATACAGCGGCTGGACCCTCCGCGGAAAAGAGACGAATCATCGCTCATCTTTCTCCAGCAAAAGACCAAGATTTCTCTTCTCTTTCTACTCCCTCTTTACTCTGGTTGCTCCCTTTTCTTGCATGTTTTTTTTTCTTATTCCCACTTTCACGTTCAAGTTCCTCCTTTTTTCCTCACTTTATCTATTTTCTCTCTGCTTTTTCTTCTCATTCCGCTCAGTTGGGTTGAAAAAAGTATTTCTGCTTTTTCTTCATCCCAGAGAAGCAATCTTACCTCCTTAAGGAAATAAATAACAACGAGAACTGAAGCACAGTAGCAATGCCAAAATCTTGACGCTCAAGACCCCTCGGAGTACAATTACGAACAATTTTCTACAGCATTAAAAATATGAGGAAAAGTAAACCGTTCGAAAGTCTTCGAAATATTGGCTCCTCGGACTTTCTCACAATTACTTAACGTATTCGAAAAGATTGATAATATTTTTTCGCTTGGTTGTTCGTCGATTTTTACGATGACCGAGTGTACCGAAATATATGTTTGATATTTTTAGAGTCTATATACGACATTAATACGAGGTCACTAAGCAAATTATTCCTAGGAGAGCAGATAACACTGAGAAAAAAAATTTGTAGATTCAACAAAGCCAGGGCGAACGAAATCCATTTTGTAAATTTGACAAAACATTTTGTTTATTTGACAAAACCGCCACATTGACAAAAAAAGGTAATAATGAGGCGGTGAGCGCATATGTAGTTGAGACAATAACTTGTTTTGTCAAATTTACAATAAGGATTTCGTTCGCCCTGGCTTCGTTGAATCTACAAATTTTTTTTCTCAGTGAACGAGTCGTTTTAATTCAATTTTGTTAAACTTTTTTCAAATTTTTTTTTCATCCGAAATTATGACACGAAGAAATGGAAAGTTTGATGAAAAAAATGGCACGAGAAAACGAAATTGCGGGTTGAAAATTTGAGTAAAAAGTAGGCAAGAGAGAGCAATGACTTTTTCTTCTCTCTTGTGAGACAAAACATCGTCGTACCATCCTTATCACCGTCATAATTTATTCATACCTCTGAGCTGAATAGACCTCTTTCCCTCTATTCATCGACATCACGACCACGACACTTGTGCAGTTCTCTGTAGCTCGATTCTTTGTCGCAAGCTTTGAAGAAACTCAACACAGAGTTTCTTCTCTTTCACATATTCATTTAGAATTTTTTTAGTCTAGAAACTAAAAATTGTTGAGTTTCTTCGAAAAATTAAATCGCAGCTGTAATTTCTTTTCTCTACGTCCAGTGTTGAGACTTTGGTTTCAAAAGTGTTAACTCTCCGACTCGCGAAATTTCAGAAATAATTTTTATTCAAATTGAAGATTTTTTCTTTATCCGCGAGCAGTTGGAACACGCGCTGCTCTGAAAGTGACGAGAGGACATTTTCGCTATTATTAATTTTTATCGCACGAGATTTTGGGATCCGAGTTTCATTTGGCAAAACAGGAGCGAGTCCTTCGTTCCAGGAATGCCTCCAGTGAATTCTCCATACAATGTAAGAGGCCGAGGAGCGACGAGCAAGGAATAAAAATAAAATAAGAGTTTAAGTGATTCCTTTGAGCGTCGACGTTCGTAGATTCTAAATGACTCGAGGCCGCTTTGAATTTGGGGAAAAAATCGTAAAATTTATCTTATCGAAGATAGAACCGGAGGTGGGCGATTTTTTCGTATTTTTGTTTTCAATTAATTTAATCGAGAAGGCCTTGAGAGACCGCCATAGCGAGAGGATTATAAAAGCGTAACGAGTATTCTCCTCGCTCATACAGCGAATCCAGGATAAAAATTCCTTTCTGGCATTGCGAATATATAAGAGAAATAAAAAAAATCATAATAATAATAAAAAAATACGCGTGCACGAGACTTCGTAATAATGTGAGCATATTTTTGTACGTAGCATTATTTCTGTCATCTTTTTGACCTTTCTCTCTTGCTCTTGCTCTCTTTCTGCTTTCGTGCATACACGGAGACCGTGCTTAATTTGAAGCAATCTTTAAGAGCTTTCGTACACAATCGTCCTGACCACTCTGCATCTTTTTCTATATACATATATAAAACGTACATTATGTAGCAGGCGTTCCAATTAATGAGAGACCCGTCTACCTGTCTCGTTTAAAAATGCCTGAAGCCATACGAACAACGCTCGAAACATGTTTTTTTTTTTTTTGTGACACTATTTAGAGAAAAAGACAAAGTGGGAAAAAATGAAAAATTTGTAATGAAAATTGTTGCTTTCGGTATACGATTAATTTTCAATCTTGTGAGCTCGATCGATGACGCACGTCAATGTAAACTCGTTGGTAAATCGTACAGCAGTCGGATGAAACTAAAATGCATTTTTCTGAGCGGTAGACAAACGCCCAATACGCGCTGGAACGGTAAAGAAATTCTGGGCAAAGTGCATATACGTACGCGCTTGGAAATTGGGCGCGATCGTAAAAGAAAAAATGGGCCAAATGGGCTCAGGCGGCCCTGACTATACATCCTCGCTTTTTACTTTTTTTCTGGTCGATCCCAATTGTCATCACTTTGGCGAACAGGCCAACATAACGATCGCATGATTCGTGTAAAAAATTGGTTATTTGACGATCATCGATTTTTTTCAGGGTGCCGAAGTCTTTTATTTATTTGTTTATTATCGTGGCTCGCATTTACAAACGCACCTTGACGAACGCAGGCTTGCATAATACTGGAAAATTTTATTTTTCCCTCACAATTCCAGGACTTTTTAGAATCGAAATGCTGCGACGAACAAAAAAAAGTATCCACGCGAAACTGGAAATGATTCCTCAAATTATCGAGACATTTTTCCTTGCACACAATTCCCATGAAACTTTGCATAGACAGATTTTTGAGGTCCCTGGTTACGAACTTGGATGAAAAAGTCGAAAAAAAAAGATTGTTTCTTCATTTTTTTTTCAATCCTCGTAAGGCTTCTTGACAACGTGGAAAAAATGCATTTTTTTCAATTATCGTTTCTCATGAAATGACAAAATTTTACTTCGTCATTCGCTCTCGAAAAATCGTTAAAAAATCGGGATCGTATGATGCAAAAGTACGAGATTTCGACAAGAAAAAAGTAATCTTCCATGCGAAATACCGGGTGCAGAAATGTGTGACTTTTATTGCTGAAAAAAGTGATACAATGAAAAAATCAGCTCAAGTCGACTGGGAGCGTGAGAGGATGAGAAAAATCGTAGCCTACATTTTGTTCGAATGGCCGAAAAAATCGACATACACGTTTACGAATACACGAACATCCGTGAATGTAATATTGCACCGGAGAAATTTACGCTTGGGAGAAAATAAAATCTCCGAAAAATTTATAACCTCGTACAAATGCGTCCCGTTTCGGTCGGGAAAGAAAAATAATAAAAAAATACTCACGAGGCTTTCTACGATTGCGAGGCGCGCGTTATTACCCGAGAGTACACGTGTCTGCTCGCCTTTTCTCTTGGTCCATTCATCTCGATGGAATTACACGACCCTGGAGAGACATTAAGAGCGAGGGGCGTCGATTGTCACAAAAAAATAATCGTAATAAAAATTTCGATTCGAAAGTCTCAATCTAACAGCAAATTCGCTTTGATTCTTTATTCATTTTCACTGCATTCGCGTTTATTAGAAAAAATATCGTTCCGATGTGTTTCGCTGGAAAAATATTTCCCCGTGAAATTTTCGAAAAATTTCCTTTCAACCCCTCGAGTACACACTGGATCATTTTGACCCAAAAAATTTTCCGTGGTCAATTGTTTGGCATTTAATAGCAACGAGTTTTTTGGTCTTTAATTTTCGTTTTCGTCAAAAAATATATTTAGGGTCAACAAATTTGGATAATTTACTACGAAAAACGTCTCTACGAAAAAAAAAAATCCATATTTACCGGAATACAACGATTTGAAAAACGCAACGGGTCAGATTGACCCAATATGCACTTATTTCTCATTCACTGGAAATCAATATCAAATATGAATATTTTGCATATTCCAAGGAACATTTCGTTGAAATGATTCTCTTAATCATCGCGATCGCGGTTGACGTTTGCGCTCGAGCCATTCACACCGTCATCGTAGAATCGTCAGTGTTCCAAGAGGTCATGGGTTACAGCCTGATAATTACATGTCGAGTGGGATTTCTGTGCGAACTTGTAAATCATAACTTTGTTCAGCGAATTAATCGGCAATGAGAATATTTTCCTGTTTTGTGTCTAACACGACCCAGCCCGCACGATTCTAAATGCAACTTTGTCCTTTGCACCGTTTTTGTTCGCACCTGCACGAGTGCAAATAACCTCGCTCGAGGCTGCTTCCACGATCGCGTGATTCCTCTGCGAGGAGTTAACGCAGAAATAATCTAAAGGGTGAATTTAATGTCAAACTAAATGAGAAAATAAAAAAATGCTCATGAAATTTTCGAGGACAATTCGAACTTGAACAAAATTTCTAGTTCAAACGGTCAAGGACTGTGGCTGAAACTTGACTCGGTTAAGCCTCAAATGATTTGCGATTCAACCGAATCTGCCTAAGGACGTTGTATGGCAACGGTCAAATCTAAATTTTTTTTTTTTTTCAGTTTTTCTTACGTACAAAATGGTTTGCGAGCCCAAGTTCATCAAAAAAAATTGTTACGAATTGACTAAAGAACAACATACTCTAAATTCAAAATTTCGAAAAAATGTTACGACCGATTTTTTTGAAAAACTAAATAAAGCTTCTTCGATGTTACATAAAAGTGTATGCAAAGTTTTAAGAGGCTTCACCATTTAGAGATCGAAATATTTAATGTCGAAAATTGTAACTTTTAACACACGCTCTTATGAGAAACTAGTGAAAATTGTGATTTTTATAAATAAATATCTTGACTTCTACATGGTGAAACCTCTTAATATTGCGCGAGCTATTAGATGTCACTATTCTCTTTGTGTTGTTGCAAATTTGAAGGAATTCGATCGATAGAAATTTTCGCATACAACGTCCTTAAGGTTAGTGAAAGGGTAATTCAGTAAAAGAAAAAAAAAAGAAGATTGTGCAGTGGGAAAGGTCCGTCGCAAAGAGCATAACGAAAGAAAACTTGCCCGAGCTATAGAATGCACCTCGGAGGTTTCATCGAGCGTGTCTTCGTGATGAGACACGCACTATACCAACTGAGGTAAATTCAAACGCGATAGGAACATAACAGAAAAAAGTTTGTGGTTTTTCACTGTAAATAACCAACGTCCAGAACCACTGGACGCTCGAGTGGAGTTAAATACGAGAGAACGTAAAGTTCCTCACCCGAAACCTTCTCCCCTGACTCTTGCCCTCTTACCTCCGGGCGTTTTATAAGAGACATTCGAATAACACTGATTCTTATCCGCTACTGTGCGCAACTGTCTTTCTTATTCCCTTAAGGAACTTGTTCCAACGGAGGAAAACCGCTAGCCATGGAGTGTTTTCTCGAGTAAGCAATTGTGCATTTTTCTTCGACATTCAAAGTGATCCAAAAATTTGTTCGCTTTGTCTTTCAATATGAAAATTAAAACGTAGCAAGACAAAATTGAGCAAAAATTCAAGGTCATCCCTCGATCCTCTGGCTACGACGGTAATTCCTCAATTTTATTTTTATCCCTGCATGATTCGTTGCCCGAAGAAAAACTCGAGGTCCTCGTCATCGGAAAATTATTTATTAAAGCGAAAGAAACTATTTGAAAGAACGCAAAAAATCTCACGTACTTAATTCCAATTGCTCGTTGATTATTGCGAACAGAAGAGAGAAAAAGTTGAACATATCCCGATTTTTTCTTGCTCCGGAACGGCCTGAGCCCTTCAGGTTGGAAAAAAAAACTCAACGGACTTCCGTTTAGATCTCTGGAATGCCAGAGGTAGGTTAACAGCCCTACGATTATTCCAAGTGACTATTCGACACCTGCACAATGTGCCATTCTTGCAAAAGTCGATTTTGAAAACCAGAAAAGGGCAAAGACGAAGATGAAGGTCAAAGGTAACCAACTCAACTCTTATTCGAGTGCATACATCCTAAAAGTGCATATTGGGTCAATCTGACCCAAGGCGTTTTTCCAATCGTAGTATTCCGATAAATATGAATTTTTTTTTTGTAGTAAATAATCCATATTTTATGGCCCTGAATCTATTTTTTGACAAAAACAAAAATTGAATGCCAAAACATTCGTTGCCATTGAATACCAAACAAATGGCGACAAAAAAATGTTGGGGTCAATTTGACCCAGTGTGTACTCGACGGGTTAAAAATTATAAACCGAAGCGATTGACGATTCAGAGAAAGCTGGAGGCTCGTACGTTGCTGCTAAGGTGAATTTGTGAGTTGAGTTTCGTCGCTTCTGTAGTACGGTTGGAAATAACTATAAAGGGAAGTAGGGTAGGAAGATCGCACGCGACGTTTACCTTCCCGAGTTGATGCACATCCGGTCAGGGGTCTTTTCCCGAGATCCGTGCGTGTTTATACACGCGCTCTAGAGGGCGTATCAGGAGGAAAAGGGAAAAGAGGGGGGGGGGGGGATAAAACGAGACTGAATCCTGTGTGCATTGCCACGTTGTCGTACTACGTGCCATGCAGCAATACTACGAGTAGTAATACTCGCGTAGTACGAGACACACGCCATTGGTGCAAGTCCGTCTCCCCCTTTGTCCCTTTCTCTCGCGCCCTCTCTCTCTCTCTCTTTCTCGTTCCCAGTCTTTTTCTCCCGTGCAATAAATATCGCAGACAATTTCTCATGCATCAAGAGCATTCTCAGTCTAGCGTAAAGTCTGCGGTGACTGACTTGAGTTAAAATTTTCCCCGAGGCCACCAACAACGGTGGTAAGTACTGGCTAACGGGAAGGGGAAAATAAAAAGACGTGGTTCTGCAGTGAAAATAACAGCAGTATGAAAATAACTCATGCAGGAAGTCAATAGTTGCAAAAATGTTGCAATTTTTGGGGAAAAATCGAAAATTACCATTTTTTTTTCTGGGCCAAAATGACCCGACGGTGGTGATCGAAGGTTAATTACGAACAGTACAATGCAATGCTATCAAAAATTACACTTTCGAATCATTTTATGTCAATGTTGATCGTTTGGCAAGAAAATACGAAAAATTGGGGGTCTTCGTTTTTTTGTGAGACAGGATGCATTTTTAGGTTAGTTCAATTTAACGCAAATACGTTCGGGTCGAACAGGACGTGACGATGACTCGTCGACGATCCTTGGCCCATGACGAACATCTTCGATCGATTTTTTATTTTTTTTTTCGTGATAGAATTGACGGGGAATGATACACGAGATTAGGAATGATTAATCAGATTAAGATTCGGCGATGCCGAGAGCCTTGAGATACAGTGACCTCGATTTTTCATGCGAACGATCGAAAGCTCGTGATCAAGTTGAATTTTTAATGTATCTATCTTGTACAAAGAATGTGACTTTATCAAGCAGAGAAATTTGGTTTATTGGGTCGGTTTATTTTTCGTTTGACATGTTTGCAAATCAATAATCTTCAGTTCGAAAATAAGAGGTTAGGAATGCTGGATTTCGACTTGGCGATTTATGGCACGACGCTTCATTCGAGTACTACATCGGAGAAGATCTTCGAGATCCGGTACAGTCGCGATTGCTCTTGTATACCCTCGTCTATTGTCTGAGAGTGTGAAACTGGGATCCTCATGGCGTTTCTCAATCATTCACGCGGTACACCGAGGCGGTGCCGCCCTCTACGTCGCTCTCGTTCTTTCTATCCTTTTCTCGTCTCTTTGTGTACAGCAACACGAAAAAAAAACCTCGAGAAATGTCTCGACCATCGAAATAAAACGATTTTTCATTCCAACAGAGTTGAATTTTTTGTTTCCCTCTCCCTAACGGTGTTTCCTCAAATTTACAAAATATTCACTCGTCCGCCATCTTCTCAACGCTTTTGGAAAAAAGGGTTGGATTGGTTATGGGAGTTGGTCAAGAGATTTTCGTGTTTAAAAGTCTTGTCACTTGTCATTAGAAAATGAAACGTATATAGTCACAGAATTTCTTGCTCAAAATCGCATTTTCTCTTTCCAGATAATTGGCGTCCATTTTGCAAACTTGTTGGGAAGAAAATGGCCATGAAACGCGGATTTTCGAGCCAAAAAGGTGCATGCGAATATTTCTTCGTAAACCTTGTACTTTCTTGGGATTCATCACGAAGTTTGCGAACAAGGAGTGTATGAAATGAAAGCTCGAAAGGAGTTGTAAAAAAGAGAATACGAGCACTTTCGTAATATCCAGAGCGAAAGAGAAACGAGAACGCGCGTAAGGTCAAAATCCGGTGAGTAGTTCGATATGAGTTTCGAGTATGAAATGTGTGGCGGCGAAAAGGTTGGATGGTTACGTCGGGTGTCGAAGATGAGAGAGAGAGAGAGAAGCTTTGTAACGTAATGTGAAAAGAAGGTGAGACAGAGAGCGAGGCGTAGACCGACCGACTCGCAATTCCGAGTGGAACAGAGCTCGGTGAGCTCTGCGTGCGACAGAAAAAGACTCGTTTCATCCGCGAGAGGGGTTCTTCACTAACAGATATCCGAGTCACACGAGGCGAGCGTCGACGTTTCTTTTCTTCCCCACCCTCGATCGGCGAGAAATTTTTGGGTGGGGGAAGCGGCGCCCCGGCATTCGGGACGCACGAAATGCGGCAGAAACTATAGCAATATGCCGGCATTCTCACACAGCGGGACGAGTGAGACAGAGAAGCTAAGAACAGCCGGCGAGGGGCATCACGTGGCAAAATTTCCCCTGGCAGCCCTGGCGCCGATCCAAGCTGGTGGGAGGCCTTGGGCCTTGGAGTGGGAGAAGCTGTGCGGGGCGGGAAGGGGGAAGGAGTGGGGGGGGGGGGAGCATTAGTCGCGGTGGGGAAAGCGGCGGCGAAGAACGGAGCGTCACGGGGCAAGTCTTTCGTTTCACACTCCGTGCATCGTGAACGACGAGTAAAGGACGGCATTCTGACCTGGTAAGCCGCCAGTGTCGGATCGTGAGAAAGTGAAAAGGTTCTCTCTGCCCCTCACAGCGAGAATCTCGGGAACAATAAACTTTTAAATCTCACACACACACACTTACACACGTACACTTATGTCACATACAAACACGCTCAGTAACACGATTTTCGAGAATATTCAACGATATACAAACTCGTTGCGTGTTTGAAATCGAAGAAGAAAAAAAACGTAACGAGAGATATATATCACACGTGGATAACTTGTACGAGCAACAGTTGGAAATTCGATTAATTTTTTTGTACACCAATAATCGAATTTATCCGCCGGACAAGCCGTTTTCGTAAGAGAACGTTCGATAATAATTAAATAAGAAGAAAATAAATCTCTGATCATCGCAACGCTCCAAAGGATCCAAAATTAATTACGCTTATTTATTACTATTACGAATAAATCTAATAAGAATTGGAAGATACGTGAAACAAAGAAGAAACAGGAGGATTAACATTAACACCCTCGAAATATCTGTAATTTATTTTAGTGTCTAGTGATGGTTCGTTTTTCTCTGCAATTTGAAAAATTGTAATATCAAGGAGTTCGAAGAACTCGGTGAAACGAGAAGAGAAATAAAATAATAAGAAACAGCGACAAGGGAGCTGCGGACACACGAGCGTGAAGCAAAAAAAAAGTGTTTGTGAACAACGTGAGTCAAAAATTGTCTCGTTCTCGTTCTCGCTCACTCGCTCCTTCGAAAATATTTATCATCTTTATTTCTGAGACAAAGACCGCCGAGAGTACAAATACCGGGAAATATATTAGCAAAAAATCTACGAGAGGTCGACGACCACATAGTTCTCTTTCCCCAGTGTTGTTTTTGTTTCCATCGACGAAATTTCGTTCGAATTGGTGAGAGAAAAGGAAGAAAAACAAGTGCCTGGGTGCGTGATCTCGTGATTTCGACCTTGAAGGTGTTGAAATACATACGTTTCCGGTCAGTGAACTAGACTGGATAACAATCGCTGTTTCAATCGATTCGAAAAGTTGCCGAGTGCTCAATTTGTGAATCCTTCGCTTCGTTTTCTCTCTTTTTTTCAATCGCTCTCGCAGCCACGTGCTACGAACGAGACAGACGGAAGACGACGCCTCTAGCGCTCCTCGAAACTGCCACTTCCGGTATTTAAACGCTTTCGCGTTTTTTTGTAACACTTTTCAACCCACCAGTTATTAATATTCAACTTTATTATTCCTTCGGAAGTTGAACTATAAACAAAATCAATAAAAATGGATCTTTTGTGCTGCGAAACCACCCAAAACAACGAGTGTCGAGCTTATTCCGATCCTGCTTTACTCAACGACGAAAGGGTCTTACAAAATTTACTTAAAACTGAAGAAAGATACGCACCGAGCAGCTCATACTTCGAGTGCGTTCAAAGAGACATTTCTCCGCTCATGCGCAAAATCGTCGCCGAGTGGATGTTGGAGGTGAGTTTCTCTCTCTGGCCTTTTATTCGCATTTTCTCTCTCTGTCTTTCGGCCGGCCACGGCTTCCGGTCCACGTGTCCGTTGACTGTCTTTCATCCTCTATTCCATTCCACAAACGTTACTTTCTCTCTCTCTCCCTCTTTTCTCTATACACACACCTTCGGGACATCGCGATTTAAATCCCTCCTCCCCTCTCCACCGCTCAGCCTCTTGCCCAATATAGTTCTCGGTTATGTAAAATTAGACAACTTACTTTCTTGCTATTTGAAAAACATGCGAATTGTAATACAATCACAACGAATCTGAAAATTGCGCAACTCGTAATTTTTTCATTAAACGTTGATCGGAAAAATAAAAGTAGTGATTTTTTTTACTTCTCATTTTTAATCCGAGTTTCACGAATTTCAGAAAATTCCACGTCGAATTTGTGTTTTCTGTGAAATTTAAAAGACTCTTCTGACTAAAGGTTGTTAAAAAAAATATCTACGCGTACCGTTTGACCTTGACAATGTAGCGATGAAGTATCGATGTTGAAAATTCGTGGAAAGGGTAGCGAAGAGACCTGTTGCCTCGGTATTGACTCGAACTTCTCAGAACTGCGCCAATTTCTATTTAAAAATCCACCGAACGAAACATTTCATCAATAAGTGGAAATAATAAGTTTTCGAGGAATTAAAAATAGAAAACAACGGTAAATACATCGCGGGCTTCAAATTTTGAGAAAAAAAATTGTGTTAAACGAGGAGGCGAAATATTCCCGAAATCCTAAGAATTTCGTAACGTTTTTTTTTATGGATCCGTTAAAGATTAAGAGATTAGTCGTTTTATTGTTTTTTTTTTCGGCAGTAGTTTTCGGTCTGGGGAATTGTTGATAAACATGCGATTCGGTATTCGTTGGACACGAAATTTTTTCTGGTACCGAAGCTTGAAAGGAATAATAAAAATAAAGTTGAAAGAAAACGAACATAGTATTAATCCTTTTGTATTTTTTTTTGCGTACAATTCTACGGAATACACAGCGAGCCAGGCGTAGTGGCGAAAGTGTGGCGTCCGTGTGTGTACCATATAAATCGAGGAACTTTGCGCCGAGTCAGCAAAGTCCCCGAGGCTTCGTAATCGCGTCTGAAAAATTCATTTTCTCGCTTCTCGTAACTCAAGAATATTCGTGTAATTGCGTACTACATTGTTAAAAGTATTGGAAACTTTGTTGAATGTTCCGTGGAGCTTTACGAACCTATGGAAAAAACGAGTATACAGGGTGTCCGAAAAATGACCTCCAAAAATGACGTGCTCATGTAGCTTTCGCGATTCTGAACAGAAAATTCCTTCGGCGTTTTTTTCTCCGATCAATCGTTGTCGAGATATTCAACAGTTTGCGACAACCGATCCTGCGGGCTTGTACGAAAGGGCGTGAAATACGAATGTATATTTATGTAGACGCGTCACACCGAGAATTACAATACAAAAAATGTGGTTCAACGTGACGGGGACGGTTCGAATCGGGTCTCGCCATGATCCACGAGTTTATTGGCTTAAATTCACGCGCACGTTGCGAGTGTCGGAAAAATTTCGCGTTCCTCCCTTTGTCTCAATCTTGTCCGGAATTCTCCGGAGATTATTCGAATCGGCAATTTTTATTCGCATCGTTTTTAAAATCGTACGTGCTAGCAAGGAAACAAAGTGGAAGCATAATTGAACAGATCGATTGGAAAGTTTGCAACGTCCAAACGCAACGAAATTTCTTGATTTTTCTTCGAGCGAAGCTCAAAATTCACAGACGATATTTCTTTGAGAGTCGAAAAGCAAATTTACAAGTAAAATTCGGACCATTGCAAAAATAAAGTTGGTTGCATTTGAAAAAGATAAGGCTATCGAAATGCCTCGATATAAATAATTCAATCGATCATCCTTATGAATAATAAGTCGTGATTAAAAGAGAAAAAAAAAACGAAGAAAAAGACAAGTCTGCCAAGTCTAAGTGGCGGCACAAAACACTCAGGCATTGCTAATTGGCGACTGGCGTATATATTTTTCGAAGAGATAATTGCTAAGGGTGTGAGAGATGATGTGGATGGACTAGAGAAAATATACATGTATATGGATTCTTATATATATGCATATTAAGTGCAGAAGTGAAGCAAGATCGGTCGGTTGGTCACGCTCATTAACCACCCCTTCATTATTTCGAGATGCCCTAGACACGTTGCCTCGTAATTTTACAAATATATAGTCTCTCTCTTCCTCTCTCTTTCCCTCTCTATACGAAAAACCTATTGGTTTTTTTTTTCACCACTTTTCAAACCACAAATATTTGTACAGACGATAATTTTTTCGATACTTTAAATAATGGTTGGCTAATTATAATTTGATGACTCGTGCGTGGCACGAGGAGCTTCGTCCATCTGTTGTTAAGAACCACCCCTCACAAAAATATCCATCCCCATGTACATTTATTATTTTGCTTCGTCATGACCAAAAATTTTTCGATGTTCAGTTATTTTATAATTATTTTAATGACGATTCTCTCGTTGCATTATCGTTATTTCGATTTTGGGGGTTGAAAAAAATAATTGCTGCTGAGTGATGCACAATTTCAATTTCTGTTCGTCGAGGCAAAACTGACGAAAGTGAATGATGACGAAAATTCGTTTTTTTTTTCACGATCTATCGATCGAATTTTAAAAAATTGCTTTTTCGTTCCTGGAATTTCGATTCAGGCTCGGTATGGAAATAATGCCGCTAAGTTTTTCATTACTCTGAAGTTTCCAACGTTGAAATTCAACGAAATAGTTTTTTTTTATTCATTATTTAGTGATTTTTGAAAATCATGGCAATTTCTCGTGTCGATTGAGTTTTTGGGTCGTTTTGTTGTCCAGACCAAATACTGAATAACAATTATGAGCTGTGCTGAAGAAAACAACAGATTATCGTTGCATTCCAACGATGCAAACTTCAACGTCATAGTTTTTCGTCCTTTTTGGGACTGTTCTCTTGAAACATGTCGAGAGAAAATTGCGATTGAACGTTTTGGCAAGCTGCACCGTCAATTCCAAGGTCACAAAGCCTCCACGCTCCTTTATGCAGCTTTTAAATATAAATCCTCGCTGTATTACCCGGTTAACGCTCAAATTATCCTGGTCAACTATCCTTGTGACGAGAAGCGGTTTATTAACCGGAAAAAAAAATCGTAAAAACTGGAGGTACCGGGAAAAAAAATGGCGACTGATCTCACTTCGACTCGTCCACGTGTCTTGGCTCTTCAGGGTCCCCATTTCTCTGGACACCAGCAGAAAAAAAAAACACGAAAAAAACACCATTTTTCAAATCGTGGCAATAAATGGCAGCTGCTTGAGAATTTTACGAGGCTCTTCGTGAAAATTCTTTTTGAGACTCGTACCAGTGAGGTTGCTTTTTAGGAATTTTGCATTATTGCCTCATTTTCTTGATTTAAAGGGCCAATTTATTTTTATTGCCTTTTCCAATATCTGTAGAAGATCGAAAAGCTTTTTCGGATTTATATTCTCATGATTAGTTTGTTATTTTCTTAATGAATTATGATTTCGTGGGATTGAATATCGATTTGGTGGGCTTTCAGGTTTGCGAGGAACAAAAATGCCAGGACGAAGTATTTCCACTTTCGATGAATTATCTCGACAGATTTTTATCCATCTGTCCGATCCGAAAGTCCCAACTCCAATTGCTCGGCACCGCGTGTCTCCTGCTCGCCTCTAAGCTTCGCGAGCCTGGTCCACTTACCGCCGAAATGCTCGTCTTCTATACCGACAATTCCATCACTCTCGACGATCTTTGGGTAAGTCATACACAATTTTTTTCAACACGACAATTATATTAAATTTCGAACGAAAATTCAATTGGAAAATGTCAATTTTCCGTGCCCGCGATATTTTCTCGATATTTTTTCATCGCGAGCAAAAGAAAAGCCAAAATTTTGAAAATTGAAGATAAAAAAACATGGCAATTTTGTTGGTTATTGCGTGAAAGAAAACAAAAGCGTTAACATCGGTCTTTCCTTTCGGTGGCATGATCGCGACGCCCGCGAGTCGAACGATACGTTGACCCCGCGAAATATCGTCAGCCGAAAACTCCTCGTGAAATTCTAATACAGAGACTCCGTTTTTTTCCTCTTCACTCTTCTCTCGCGTTCGAGTATTGCGTCATGAAATTTTGAGAAAAAAAAAGTAGCTTGCATTTGCGTAATTGTTTCGCTCAAACAAAATCGACTCCTCGATTCTTATTTATTGCCAGAATGAAAAAATTGAAGAATATTCAACGTAATGATTGAATTTTTGATGAAAATTAATGTGGAGAACGATTGAAAAATAAGCCTGGAAGCTGCACCTCAAAAAACTCTTGACTTTCGCCACAAATAAACGAGTGACGATAGCGGCCGGAACGTCGGAGACTAAGCAGATAACGCAGCTGATATCGAACGCTCAGTTTCGTTGTGTGTCTCGTATTATTTAATACGTTCACACGAACGTAAGAGCCACGTGAGAAAAAAAAAGCAACACAGAGAGAAAGAGAAATATTTCGTCGAGTGTTGAACTCCGATGTGACCGAAAGTAGAGCAAAGTGTAAAAATAAATAATTAACTGTCTCAAATTTGGCCGAATCAAAAGACGTTTGGATGGATAATAATAATGGTTATTGAACGAATCGAAATTAACGAGTTGCCGGGCGCAAAAAGTTGCGTCTCACCTGCTTCATTTTCATACGTGTGTTTAAAACGGAAGTAGGAATAAATTAAGCGAAACGCACTCTTGCACATTTTTCTTTTTTTTTTTCCAACCAACTCCAAACACCTTCCGGTGCATTAGGCCACTTGTTAATTTAACTGCAAAGTGCAAGGTGTGCCCTTGTCAACCCCTGCACTTTTTGCCAAATATGCTCTTACGTACGTTCCTGTCGAGAGCACCAACTTTTACCCCCTGAAGGCTTGACAAGAAAAGAGAAAATAATGACAATGGCAAATCCCCCCTGCGAGATGAAAGACTCGATAGGGCTCTGGCTTCATATGCGTTTTCGCACTGAAAACCCCTCGTTTCAGGCTGCTACGAGAACGGGGCATTGGCTGGTTTTACAATACTTCTCATCCAGCCCCTTACGAACACCATGGAATCGCCTGCTGCGCCAAATTCCAACGGTGCAGCACCGAATAGCTCGACAGTGCAATAACCGGCATTAAAAAAAAAAAAAAAAATACAGCCAGGTGTAGAAATGCTGGGTGTACTGTAAAAATCAGTTGGACCAATGTTTCAGCGAATGAATAAAAAATTATTTTCCATTTATTCAAGTCCTAGCACTGGCGAATATTCTCCATTTCTTTATTTTTCAATTATACGAATGAAAAACTGGGGAATGATTGATTAATGAGTTTTGTAAAGTGCTGATTAATTAGCTTGTCATTTTTGGATCGCGAGCTCGAATCTACAGGGGACCGGAAATTAAGATTGATCGAGGGCTTTCAATTTTTATTGCGCAGAGATTTTTGTTTTCATTTTCAAATCAATTGGATTCGAGAAAATGGGCATCAGTTTTTTTTTTATTATAATGAAGTGAAGAGCAATCTTGTAGCTCGCACTCATCGACTCACAGAAGCAACAAGCAAGGTATCGAAAAAGCAGGTGATAGCCAGGTGGTGTCCACCAAACGAAAGGTGTTTCTTTCTCTCTCTCTCTCTCTCTCTCTCTCTCTCTCTCTCTCTCTTCTTTTCTGCCTATGACGAGCACCGGGCCCGTGCTCAACTTTGCCAGCTGCTCCTGCATCTCTTCTCCTTAATAGCCAGCGATGTCCCATCGTTCTCTTTTCTTCATAATGCAACAGCCCTCGCTCCTTTTTTCTTCTCTATATCCTTCTCCACACACACGCTTTTCAAGGCGAAGAAAAACGAAGGAAATAACATAATCTTGGCCCAAATGCGAAGGGGGTCGCGAGGCATCCAAAGAAAGGGAATTAACGTGTGCATTCACTTTACGATCCTCCCGAAAAGATTCTCCTAACACCCACCCTCCAGTCATTTCCACTATTGTTGCTTTTTTTTTATTTACCCAAATGAAGGATCACTTTTATCGAGACAGCTGCGAGCTTCTCCTTTTTTTTCGCTTGAGTCATTTCAATCGTGACTCTGTGCTGAAAACTTTTACCTTAAAAACCTCCCAACTATTATTTTCTTCTCATTGTCACTCTTTGCGACGATCCTGAAGTTTGCATCGTTGGACAAGAACGAAAAATATATTTTTTATTCATTATTTTAATAATTAATGAACTTTATCCGATTTTTTTTAGTAAATTCGGTTTTTGAATGGCAAATTTTGGGCTTTGCTTGAAAAAATAATGAGTTTTCGTTGCATTTCAACGATGCAAACTTCAACATCGTCTCTTTGCGAAACAGTCGTCGGGTTTAGAATTTTTTCATTACTTTCGTTTATCGTTCGTATGACTATACTAATCCGGATTCTCGTGCATCTGCGATCTGGCGCACGCCATTCTCATCCACAGAAAAAAAATCGAGGGAAAAAGAAAGAATCGAAAAAAAAAAAACAATAACAAAACGCCACATCTCGTGTCGTGTATCTCTCATTCTCGCTTTCCACCTGCTCCCTTCCTCCTTCTGGACGTGAACACCTTTAGCCTCTCCATTGGCTCATTTTTTTCTTCAGTCGTTTTTCCTACCAGCATCTTATTATTATTTTCATACGCCAACCACGTTTATTTAGAAAAGCTCCGAATTACAGTACAAAATCGATAATATTTCGATTATCAGTTACCCATTTTTCTATTGAAATATTTTTTGCTCAATTACAATGAAAATACCCAAAGGAAATGTGCAAGTTTTCAAAGAAAAAATCACTAATTGCCTACCCGGATGGTCTTTAGATTCAGGACCCATATTGAGTGAAATACACGCCACCTGTTGCCCCGGTGTCTCTTCTTGAAAGTATTGAAAAAAAATATATATATTTGGAGCTCGAAGCTACAGGTGCATTCACCTTGCTCATCGGACGTTTTGTTGCGAGGTATCGAGCGCTGTAATTACCTTCAGAAACCCACGTATTCGTATGTTCGATTGTTATGCTATATCCGCGATCTTGCAACAGAAACATATGGTGACCGGAATACGCCACTTTTCCTCTGTGTCGAAATGTGCAGGAAAAGCAATAAGGAAAAAAAATCGTATTCCAAAGAAACTCGATACAATCTCGTGGTTTTTTTTTTTATCCACGGTCATAAATAATATTTGTATCAATTTTTTTAAATATTTGTTCGTAAATCAAGTTTGGAGCTCGATAGAAAGAAGAAAATTAAAATAAATTCGTTTCTAGAAATAAAAATGCAGATCGAGAGAGAAAAGTAGATTCGAATGCCGCTTTTTGAACAGTGACAACTTTCCTGGGGACTGTTGTACATTAGATTTGTAAAACTGGACGTTAGATTCGAGAGTCATGGATCCGGAATGACAGAACTCGGCCGGAGGCGAGTTTTGTGCCATGTATTTCGCATAGAAACTTTTTCGTCGAGGCCACAAGGAAATTAATAGATACAGTCACACAGGGTGCCCCAGATGTGTGAAGAATCTCAAGTAGGTGCTTATAAAAATAAATTTAAAAAAAGTACGTGTATGGCGAGTGAACCCAAAAAAAAAAAAACAAAAAACAACGAAATCGCGATCGTTTAAAAAATCATGCAAAAACGAAAAATATCTTCAGATTTTTTTTCTCTCAGTCCGTTGATTTTCGTCGAGCTCCAAATAACGTTGATCCCCACTTTCAGGACAGCCCGTATATTCCTCGCATGGAATATGTTTCGCAAAAAAAAAAAAAAACTGTAGAAAAAGAGCAACGCCATGGTCACACGCATGCTTGTGAAATGCGAGACCCACGAAACGCGGCATTGATTCTCGAAACGCTAATTAAATACACGTTTGACAAACAAAAAATGATATAAAAATGCAAATCCAACAGGTACTTGCGTTTCATGGAGAAAATTGTGTTTTTTTTTCTCCACCGAACAGGTGGATAACTGAGAAAAAAAAAACACGTCTCCATTCGGTTCGAAACTCGTACAGACATCGGGAGAATTTCGGTTCTTTCTGCTTGTCAATCAATGGCCGAACGGAAGTTTAGAATTTTGTGGATTTTTCTTTAATGTCTATACATCGATCGATACAAAGTACCAAATTTTCTTACTGAGGCTAAATTTTCGTGCTCGGCTCCACATGGATCCACGAATATCGATTATCTCAACGCGCAGACTTGAAACATCTTTTTTTGACGTTTATATACATATATACATATAAAACGATGTGTTTATAAAGCGAGTTTGCCACAGCAGCTGGTTATCCCCAGGGTCGATCGCTGATACCGTAAAGTGCGTTGCCTGTATGTTTTTCGCGCTACGCTCAAATATGACGAGAAATCGAGAGAGAAAGAGAGCAACGGAGTGCCTTAAATTTGGAGGCAACATATGGTGCCAGCGAATACGAAAAATGATTGCATAGTTTTAATGCCAACACCGAACCCACCTACACGATGATCTGAAATAATTGGCTTAAACGTTAAATCTATTTTTTCCTTCTGAATATTCATGTCAATTGATTAAGGATTATGTATGGCGACGATTAACTCTAAATTTTTGATTCACTTTTTCTTACATACAAAATATGGCTTGCGAGCCTAAGTTCATGAGAAAAAGTTGTTACGAATTGACTTAAGAACAACATACACTAAATCCAAGATTGTACGAGGTAATCTGTATTTTTTATATAATAAACAAAATTTTGAAAAAATTTGACGATCGATTTTTTTGAAAAACAAAATAAAACTTTTTCGTTGTTACATAAAAGTGTATGCAAAGTTTTAAGAGGCTTCACCATTTAGAAATCGAAATATTCGATGTTGAAAATTGTAACTTTTAACACACCCTCTTATGAGAAACTATTGAAAATTGTGATTTTTGAAAATAAATATCTCGACTTCTACATGGTGAAACCTCTTAAAATTCCCCGAGCTATTAGATATCACTATTCTCTTTGTGTGGTACAAATTTAAATAAAGGAATTCTATCGACAGAAAATGATGCAGACAATGTCCTTAAATGAGATTCAGCTAAGAAATTCTTCACATTTTCTTCTATGCCTCGGAATTCCTTTCGTTCTCTTATGACTATTTCCGAAACTGCGGAGTTTAGTATATTTTACGCATTATACAGCTTAACGAAAATACAGTTGTCCGTGTTTCTCTATGTGCGTGTGTGTGTGTGTGTGTGTGTTAGATTCGGTGACGATGGTGGGGCGGTGACCGAGTGAAGGCCATCGACTAGTACTCTTCCAACTTGTATGCGAACTCTACATTTTTATATGTGACTTGAAAAAATGTTCTAAATGAATTGAATTTGTCATTCGGGAGTTTTGAATACACATGTTTTATTTTTTCTATTATTTTCTATAATCTGTACTCGGGCTTTTTTACAATTATATTTAATTGCACATTTACATAGACATTTGAAACGTGCCGAGATTTCTAATATCTAACTGAAGATTACGAGCCTCGCATACATGTGTTTGTAGTTATGTGATATATGGACGAGAGTACGTTGGTCTTAATGGCCGAGCGAGGATGTGACGTAGTGTACGAAATGTGGTCATAGCCTCGGTGAATTCGTGACTCCAAAACATCCTATGAATATTTTTCTATTCTCTAACTCTCCTCCAACAGAAAAACAAATACGAATATCGACTGAATTAATTTGACGACAAATAGTCCTTTTTTCGCTGGTCGCAAACAACTTCCGGTTGGACGATGAAATTCAGACAGAATCCATTTTAGGTGCAAGTTTTTAGGCACCACGATTTTTCGTCAATGGCAGATGGCCTTTGCTTCTTTTCTCACTTTCTTTCGGTCTCTCTCCCATTTTCGACGAAAAAAATAGAAAATCGATGGACCTACTGGGACCGAAGTTCTTGGAAGGATCCTTGAGGTCAGGGGTGACGAATCGCTCAGGGGTCTTTGCACATTTCGTATCTCGTTCTCGATTTTTTTTTTTAATTTTTGAAAATTTTTTCTTTTTCTTTAATTTATTTACGTGTTTGAAAATTATTCTGTTTAATTTTTCAATTTTTTCGGTTGCGTGAATCTTTAATAAATATTCAGGTAATAATGTGGATGGACAAAAAAGAAAACAGGAAACGAACCATTTTTTCTTGTCGCTTTAGTTAGCAATTTGACATTTCTCGGATAATCCCTTCGAATTTTAATCTGTGGGAAAAGGTAGCCTCGATCTTGAGTGATGAGCCGCTCTCCTTTCTCTCCCTCTCTCTCTGTTCCTAACCAAAGTATGTACCGAAACGATGATGCGATACCAGATGCTCCGGAAAAGGTAAATTTTTCCTGGAACGCTCTCGCCCAACGAAATTCATCATCGGTTATTTGGGTTTACACTCAACCGGCAAAAGAGCAAACAAGAACTCTATTTATGAATATACAGATATAAATCGAACAGGCTTTTGCAGCAGTTCTTAAACGCGGGGGCGTTGAATTTTTGCACAGCCTCTCATCTTTGCCCACCTTTCTCTTTTGCTCTTCTTCTTTTTTTCTCTACGTTCGTCTGCTGCATCGTTTCGCAGCCAGTCATTTTTATACCACGATTTCCATGTCGAATATTCTCGTTTTTCTGCAAACTAGACTCTCGAGGAGTTTGTCTACGATTTTTTCTTTCATCTGCTAAAACATTTTTATGCACTCGATGCATTTTTGTATGAAGACTCGATTGTTCTTCATAGTTTTCTGTATTTTTCATAGGTTTTTCATGGTCATTTGTAGCGGAGAAAAAATATTCTTATTGGCCCCGGTAATGCTCGAGGAATGTGCACTGGCTGGACGCAGGGACTCTCGTTTTAGTTGCCAAACATGCGACTGGCTCTCGGAACCAATGAATACTGCCCTCTCATTTATTTTTCTCGTTCTGGCGTTACGTGGCGTTTTCTTTTTTGCTGGAATGGTGGTGAACCCTTAGTCTCAGGCGCCCGCGCCATAGATCGTTTCCCCAAACTTCCTCTTTTCTCATTCGCCATCGATTCATTCCGAACGAACGTTCATTTTTTTTTTTCTGAAATTTTATATTCTCCCGATTTTTTCACGATTTTTCGTGATTTCAAATGTCCAGTCGTAATCATTTCTGAGCTCCTCGCCGATTTAATGAGTATGAAAATAAATGACGAAGGTTTTATTTATCTGCGAAATTACTCGGATATGGCAATTTTTTTTTTTTACACTCCGCGGTACACCTGAGCGCAATTAGCTCGTGGACACTTTGACACGCCCGTACGTACAACTTTGTAGTAATTTGTGTACGGCATAGTGCGTAGAGAGAGCGAGAAGTGGAGAGAAAGAGAAAAAATAAATTAAAAAAAAAGGATGGCCTGTTGAATGAAACAAAGAACGTGCTGCGGAGTGGAACATTTGGGCTTCGTCATGCTCTCTCGGTACTCTATGATCACTCTCGTAATGCATATCGCACCCTCAAACGCTACGCAACGTTGCGTACGCACGCGAGTTTCTTTTGCCATTTTTCCTTCATCAAGGGAAAAAAGGTGGATCGGAATCGCAATTGATTAGATGGCTCGCGAATTAGATTCTCAGGGTTCAACGATTTTCAAAAAATCATTTTTTAGCCATTTATAGATTGACTGTGATGGAAATTTTAATCGATGATTTATGGAAAAGCCTCAAATCTTGATATTGAAACTTTTCTTCTGTTCCATGTATTTAATTTTTATTCTGTTTATTTTTTTTGCAGAGGTGGGAACAGCTCGTCGTGTCGAAGCTCAAATGGGAATTGTCGGCAGTCACACCGGGTGACTTTGTTCTTCACATACTCACACGTCTTCCGGTTGATCCGCGGACATGGGATTCCCTGATGGTCAGAAGACACGCCCAGACCTTCATAGCCCTCAGTGCGAGAGGTGAGTTTCAAGATTTTTATAAGGCTCTCACTCGATCGAGACGAATATTCGTGTGGCAAATTTCTCGATCCTCTTTACAAGCTAGTCGAATTTATTTCATTCTTATCGAGTCTGCTGAATGGTTGTCGTAATTGTTGGCTCCGTTGAAGCACGAACAAAAATGTTTTTGCGATTCAATTTTGGTCTCTCTTTTTGTAACATTCCGAGTGTGTCTTCTTTTTCATTTTTTCTAATGTCTGACGAAAATCAATTTATGTTTACCTCGCGATAATGTAAAAATGCTTCGAGCACGTCGCGACGAACGCGAATGCAGTCTGGGCAAGAATTAAAGGGCACGTAAGAGCGAGCGAGAGAGAAAAATACGGTCGGTCTTAAATACCTGGACGTCTGCGGTGTCCATGGCCACCGACGTTTCTCCCCGTTGCATTTCTTCCCTTTCTTCCTTTCCCCACGTTTTTATATACACACTTATACATATATCGCAATATGTGTATTGAAATCGGCCATTTTATAAACTTGACTCGGTCTTTCTCGATGGTTGTTATTACAGCCCCAAGCTCACAAAAACGTCGCCCTCGCGAAGACGACACGAGAAGATGTTTCGCTCATCCGTTCGAATGATTTCAGACACACGCCTCGCAATCTCGGCAACCTCGAGATGATTGTTATTTCCCACGCGCCAAACTAGCATTCCTTTCATTCTTTTCCTCTTTCTTTTCGTTAATTTCGAAAAAAAATCATATTTTTCAATAATGATTAAAAAAAAGAACACCTAGAATTTTTCTGTGGCACAAAATAGAGAATGGCTCATAGCGTATTGACGTCGAGTCAGTTCCACTCGTTTTACTCCCCGTTTAGTTATTTTATACTTCTTGCTGTTATTTATGTTTGTTTTTAATTGGATTTTTTGCAGAATACAAATTTTCAATGTACACGCCAAGCATGATCGCAGCAGCGAGCGTGGCCGCCGCGTTACACGGTCTCGATTGGACGGGAAAGAGCGGCTATGGACTTTCCGGTCTTCTGGACGAGCTCACGCGTATCACAGCCATTGAACAGGTTCGTTTCGGACGATTTGAGCCAAGAAAATAATTCTCCCCCTTCATTACATTTTTTTACCATTCATAAAACTTTTAATTTTGTAAAATTATAAAAAAACAATCATTTTCAAAATCACTCGAAACCGAGTACAAAGATCGCTCAATTTCTTTGATATCCTTCTATGGGTATCGCAGTCGCTCGTTCTTTCTCTCTCTTTCTCTTTCTCCTCGTTGCTTTCACTCGAACTCGCATCCGCAGGAAATGCCCCGGACCCCATTCGGTAACGTCTTGTCTGACATATAGCAAAAACCATATGACTGTAAATGCAAAGAATAAAGAAAGAAAAAGAGCGAAAGAGAGAGAGAGAGAGAGAAGAAAAGGGCAGCAGGTGCCTGGCACATGTTTTAGCAAGAAAATCCTCACTTCGCAAACGGTATATTCTCAAATAATATCTATATAAGACGAGAGATGAGTTCAGATGAGTGTCAACGAAAGAAAAGAGAAAGAGAGAGCAAGAAAGAGATCTGAGCATAAATAAACTGCATGAATGGCTTTGCATGGGGTTCATGGCCTCTATAAACGCAATATCTTCGTGTCCTCCGACCCATCTGTCTTTTGAGACACCAAGGAAATCCTTATTCCTTCTCTCTCTCTCTCTCTCTCTCTCTCTCGCTCTCTCTCGCTCTTCCTCTATGTGTATGCGTATACATGTGTCTTCTGGATCTAACGACACCCACCATCTTCATTCATAACTTAGAGTCTTAAATCTCATTCTCTCTCTTCCTCTCGCTTCTCTATGAAATTCAGACTCGTCATTTTTAGGCCTTGGAATAATAAATCCAGATTTTTTGTGTCCCATAGTCTGTTTATTATTCTCCAAGTTGAGCTTCTCTTCATTTCGGATTTTTAACTTTTTGTCCGGACTTGGAGTTTTTGTTTTTTGTGATTCATAATTTGCAGATCCATGTGGTCTCTACATCCATCTTGTTTATTTGTCGTTTTCATTTTTCGATATTTTTGAAAAATTTTGATATAATATTAATCTTTGTTTTTGTTTCATTATTATTATTTTTAGGACTATCTGCAAGGTTGCTTGGAACAAATTGAAGAGATGGTGTCGCAGGCACGTGGGATAAGTAGTCATCATCATCAATATCATCATCATCAGGGCGGTACGACGTCTACATCGGGATCGGCTACGAATACATCGACGACGTCGATGATGGGCAATCCTGGGGTACACCAGAGGCCACTGGGGGAACAGAACACGAGTCAGGAGAAGATAATGGAACACGAGAAAGCCGGAACACCGACTGACGTTAGGGACGTTCATTTCTAATCCTGGCTCGTTATTTTAATTAACTACGAGAGATTAAACGCACAACGGAAAGTGGGAGAAACGAGAAGAAACACAATGAATTATCTCGCGTTCAATCGGAATAGAGATTTCAAAATTACTCTTGTTTTCACTTACGATTAATATTCGAGGCTCGCCCGAGAAGCACCGAGAAACTGGGAGTAGTGAAGCATTGCGCGCCCCTTTGCTAAGCAAAAAAAAAAAAAAAAAAAAAAAAAACATCGTCATAGAAACATGAGAGGAAAAAAATCGACCCGATCATAAAATGAAAAACAGAATAAGCAACAACGAGAATTATACCAGAGGAGAATTTTCAGAGGGGCGTGCATTTTTTCGGGGAGGGGGGGAAGGCAATGCAATACGCTTTAACGCATTATCGTCTAAGTATAAACTTAAATTTTAATCGACGGATACTATTAATGTTACGAAAGCGAGAAAAAAAAAGGTAAAACAAATAAGAACTAAGCCGAAAAAGAAATACGATAAAAAAATATAGTCATATCGAGTCATTTAGCGTCTGTACATACGTAAAAAGTTTAAAACGAAAAAGAAGAAAAACAAAAAAAAAAAAAACTGGAGCAACAAACGGAAAGAAATCAGCTACCGGATTAGCCTGAGCAATCGGACTTTTTAAAATATTTAATCTGCAATCCATGTTTTCTTTTTATATGATAAATTTGCGTCTATTTAAATCAAACAGAGAAAGATTTAGAAGAAACGAGAAAAAGAATTTCCAGGTCGCCAAGTTCGACGCTTTGTATATTCCATTGAGGTTCCTGCAGCGATCACTCTTAAGCCTAACCGAGTGTGTTACGTGGCTTGTGTGTGCGTGCGTGCGTGCCTGTGCGTGTGTGTGTGCGTGTGTGTGCGCGAGAGTCAACGAAAACATGAAAAAAGAGGGACCTCGAAAAACGTCAGTTCAAACAGTGAGAAACAGAAAAGCAAAAAAAATTAAAAATCGAACGAACAGAGACACATGAAAAAATTCGATTTTTTTTGAGCTACGATTTTTCGAGGAACGACGGGGGAGTGTTAAAGAGGGAGAAAGGTAATAGTTTCTCCCATCTTTTTACCTATTATGTTTATATAATATATTTTTTGAAGAACAGAGGAAAGCCGAGAAACAGAGAAAATTAGGAAAAATGGGGAGAAAAAAAGTAGAGCGGTGAGATAACGTTTCGTTGGATATTTTTTTTATGTCCGTGTTGTAAATATTATATAGGGTTTAAGAGCTGTTTGTACGTATAAGATTTACTCGTTTCTAAGATTATTATTATTATTATTATCATTACTATTACCTATTATTACTATTATTATATTATTATTATTAATTTGGCGGCCATGGGCTAACGAATTTTTGATTTATAGATCACTATGCGTTTTTGTAAAGCACCGATTTGAGGGGGTTGCACATTTTGATGGCCAAAAAAAAAACATGGACACATTTGCATGTTTTTTTTTGGTTTTGAATTCATATGAAAATTTTATTTATGAAACTGAAATAATTGGAATTTCAGCTCAAGTGCCTTTGAGAGATTGTTGAAGATTTTTGTGGTTTAACGAGTTGAAACGAAAAGTTGTGCGGTGAAAAGATAACCCGTTGAGTTTCAAAATGTTCAACCCCTTCCTGCGAATTCACTGGTCGTACGATCGTTTCCCATCTGAATTCTTTGATTTAATTGACATTCAAAGGTTAAAAAACACACAATTTGTAGCTGATTTTCAACAGTCGTTATCGTTGATTTATTTCATTATTTGGAAACTGGAGTACGATCATAAAATTCTCGGGGTTGTCGAGTCCTCCACGCTTTTTCTGAGCATGTCGAGAGAGGAAAATATTTTTTACGAGAATATGAAAAATTGTGGAGTGTGGAGGCTCATGATAAATTGGCTATTGGGGCGTTTTATTGGCGAGATCTGAGAGCTGTTTGTTGGGCGAAGAAGAAGGAAAAAATGTTGTTCGAAATAACCCAAGAAATAATAAAAACTGGATAAAGTCAGAAACGGTTTGTACTTAAGATGAAAGAAAAGTGTGTGTGAAAAATGCGAGAAAGAAGTGAAGATATTGTACGATGAGGAACGAAGAAATTGAGAGGTTAGAAAAATAATAAAAAATGCCCAGTGCCACAGCAAACTAGTTACTTTATAAAAAATCATAACCAAATTGTAGTACAATCAAGGGCTGGTTTTTCTTCTTCTTTCAATCGGAGAGCAAATCGTTGAGTGATTTTTATTGTGCAACAATAATATCAAATACGAGGTTGCTGTAAAAATATAACTGCCAATAGAGTCGTATTTGCTATACAAATGTGTATATATTTTCTTCACTATTCCATAGATCGGCGTAAATGTCAATGAAAAGGAAGAAAAAAAATGGAAAAAACAAAAAAATACAAATTGTAAAGCGCAGGTGCGACCGAGTACTTTTATTTTTCTTTTTTTTTCTCTCTCGTAAACCTGCTTTAGTACGTAATTTTTGATACGAGGAAAGAGTGTTGAGCATATTTTAGCGATCTTTTTTGTTTCGTTTTTTTTTTATTGTTATATTATGCAAAAAAAAAAAACGTACAAATTAAGAGAAATAACCGCACATACCTTGAAAGGACGGACCTGCGAAAGTAGATCCGACGAGCAAAAAGAAAACGTTGGAAACACGATCTTTGCTACTCATTTTTCATTCATTCCTTTTTTAATATCAATAAAAAAAGTCTCTTTTTAGTGTTACCTCGCTTTTTATTATTTTTCTTTTAACTTGATCCACACGGGAATTTTTTTAATTACCTCTTTCTCCAGAAGTTTGAATTTTGCTCGTCGATCTTCATTCGCTCGAGTATGGTCCACAGAGTTCCGATGCACCAATGTCTCGCGTCGACTACCAAAAATTTCACTCGAGACACAACCGCCTCATCAGTTTTGTTGCCGTTTTTTTTTTTTTATTTTCTCACAATTTTTCATGAAGACTAGGAGAGATAGAGAGATTACTTTCAAATTCAGGATACAAATCACTCGTTTGTGAAATTAAATTGAATGCAATAGATGATAACCGCTGATATACCTCAGAGATCGTACACACACACACATACACACACACTGATACATGCAAATATTGTCACACGTACACACACGAGTTTCACTCGATTCCCATATCGACTAGTTTTTTTAGCTTTCGGAATCACTTACACGATTACTTTTAATTTTAGTTTACTCGTAATCGATAAAAAAAAAACTTTTTTTTAATTATGTTATTTTGCAACTTGTAATTTGTAAATGCCTCCTGCAACACCTTTGTAAATAACTTGTGCGACACGCATAATCCATTGAAAATAAAGTATTGGTATTTTATACGATCAATAAATCTGGATTTTTGGCTTTTTTCTTTGTGTACCTTTAGTTGGATTTATTTAGGAATAGCCGTTCCTGCGGGCTTCACCCCGCACCACGCATAGTTGATTTTTGTCAAAATCTTCAAACTTTGGTTTTATGAAAATCGCTATAACTTTTTTTTAGCGATTTTTGATTTATTATCATTTTTTAGTAGCTTGTGAACTTTGGAAGTGGAAAATATGACGAAAAATGTGCTTTTTGGTTCGGGTTCCCAAAAGAACAAAATTATTATAATGCAAACAGCCTGAAACCTATTCTGATTTATGAGCTTCATTCCTGTGAATGATTCATCAAAATTGGCTCAGTGGTTTTTGCGTGAAAAGGGCACAAATACAATTTTGTAGTAAATTTTTATATATATAGAGATTCAATGAGTAACCGCAGGGAAATGATTTTTTACTTCATTTGATATTTTTTGGACTCCATTTCTTGTTTGGAAAATGTTGAATTTGGTGAATAAAGAAAAATTTAACTGGATCGAAATTTACATTTTGGGAGAGGACGTGGACGGTAAATGATCAACGTAGTTTTTCTTCCTTTGATATATTTTTATATATTATTCTACTGTACAATAATCACCTATGAGTAATCATATATACATAATATAATCTATTAGTCATTCATTTTGTAAAAGATACTACGTTTTATTTCGAGTTTGTAGATCTTTATTTTCATTATTTCTTACGTAATCTTTATTCTCATTTTTTCTTTTCTTCATATATACAATCTATGCACGTAGATTGGCGGTGGGATCGGATGAAAACGTCACGGTGTGTGCGATTGAGTAGAATTATGATGATAAAAAGATGTTTGTTTTTTTTTCGAAGAATGCCATTTGTTACAAAGTTTTCTGGCGTAACGAGCAATTTTTTTAAATCGATTTCCAATCTTCAACTTTTTTTTGAAACTAGAGGGTATTGGCTTTAAACCACAGGATTCTCAGTTTTTGTAAAACTCACGTAAATTGAAGGATCTGAACTTTTCTTGAAAAAATTGTTATTTTTCGGCCACTGCTTGCACCAATATTTTCCCAGACCAATGTTTTCATTTCGAGTAAAAAGTGAATGTGGAAAAAGTTATCAAGAATCTATAATTACATCGAATCTCTTTGAAGTTTTTATTGTTTTTCTTTTAATCGTTACGAAAAGAATGTTGCGTGGCTTAAAAGAATTGTTCTCCATAAGGTCATATTTTTTGTATAGAAAAAAAACTGAATTCCTTCTTCATTACTGCTGCAACTTTTTTTTCCAAAATGACTACGACTAATTGAACAAAGTTTTATATACTTCGTGTCGTATTTGTTTCACAATTTTTTAAACACGAAATAATTCGCTGTTTTTCACGAAGATGAGGAAAATTTCTACGCCCTTGCTCAACAGCCTAATCTCTAAAGTTTTATCTTTAATTACACTGGACGACTATACGGGGTGTGAGTTTGTTTCTTTCCAACTCCGAACAACAATTTCGAACGAGACTTACGAATCGCTTCAATATTTCACTCGCAAATGGACACGTGGAAATATTGTCAAAAATCATTTGAATCTGAAACTCTTTTGTCACTATTTTTAAATCAGCTCACCATATTCATTAATTGCGTTCTATTCATTATTGCGTCAATGTACAAACTTTTGCTTCAATGAGTGAAAAAAAAATCAACAGTTTTTCTCTTTTCCAAGACACAACAATTATCCATGGGCAATGAATTCACTAAAAGTTCAAATAATGCGAATCATCATAAATTAATCATTTTTGAAAATAGAATTTCATGGGCTTTCCCTTATTTGGCGATTTAAAAGGAACGTTACTCGCAATTGAGAATTCATGCAAAATCACTTCTTGCTATCGTACATTCTTACATACTGTAACACCGGCATCACAGAATAATAATAATAATAATAATAGTGAATAAAATAATAGAATTGTAAAAATTTCTTAAAAATCACAACAAAAAAGAGGAATTCATTCGTAATCTCATGTCGAATCGCACTACGTATATAAATTTTACGTTATCCTAACTAATATATACACCAACGAAACTTAAAATATTTTTCAGTAAGACTATTTGTCATGTCGAGATTCCGTGGATCACAATTCAAAACAATAAAAACGGGGACCAGTGAATGGACGAAATCAGTTTTGCATTAGAAAAGAGCGAACTCCACGAATGGTCGATATGGATTGAGATCATTGAAATTTGGATTTTTAATGTTTTTTTTTTATGTTCCGATGCCGAGAAGATGTTTTGAATCCTTTTTGATGGCACGAACTGGGTTCCAGTGTTTTTGAGGGAATCGCTCGTTCATTCTTTGCCAATTCAAAATATATTCGTAACGAGTTGAATTTGAATATGTTTATGCACTGGTGGCGCGATGTCCCGAATATTTTACGTATTTTTAGGAAAAGTGTTGGCAGAAAAGTTCTGCTACTTATTAGAGCGATTCATCTTGTATTAATTGTTTTAGACTAATAGAAAGTTTTTTTTTAATTATGAAAAAACGATCTCCGCATGGCTTGGAAAGTTGGAAAAAGTATTCCAATGATAGTTTTATTCTGCGGTGTATACAAATACTAAACTTTCGTTATTCGTCCATCCACTGATCGGTTTACCCCGAATGAGAGATGCAAAATTAAGAATTACATTAACGAGTATCTTTTTACCATCAGAGTAGTGGGAAATATAAATATCTTTGGTACACGATAAAACGCCTGCTAATAGAGTCAACATAACATTATGTTTTTTGTTTTTTTTTTTCGTGCTGCTGGTTTTCTCGGTTCTTTTGTCAGTGCTGTTTGTTTTTTGTTACAATGAATAAACGTGGCAAGATTGGCTGGACAAAATACAAACTTCACTACTAGCCTCTTCACTTCTTTTTTCCTCTCATTCATGTTTTTTTTTCACTTTCAATAACGTTCAATAGGTTTTTCTTGTTTTTCTTTTTTTCTTTTGAATATGTATGGAAACATTGTCCCGATTACTAGAGGCTTAATTTCAAACAGAGACGAAACACTTTGCGTTGTTTTGAACGAAAAGATGATTAGTGATGATTTAGTTTTTTTTTTATGGGAATGTGGGCAATTTTTTTTCGCATCATAGCTGATTTGGCACTTTAACAAAGTCCTGGGAAAATCGGCAATGAGTTGCAGTCTCGCATTTTGCTTTAAAGCTCGTGAAATTGAATTATTTGTTGAGTTCACGGAAAGTTTTAGCTCTGTTTGTAATCACTCGTGCATTTGACACTCAAATATTGAAGGAATGTTGAATGTGATCTCAGCATATGCTAGAAATTCCATGTGTCAAGCTTTTCTCCAGAACAATGTGAAACTCGCTGAGTGGCTCGAGTATGTGAATGAGGAAATTGAGTAATCCAGGATTTCGTAGGAACGACGTTTCTTCATACATCTCGCTCGTCGAACGAGCGTCGCTTATTGGTCTCAGCATTGGATGAAGAAGTTGTTCTCTAAAAAAAGAATTCAATAATTTACGCTGTTCTTTTTGATTTTTTCATCGGTAATTCGGTTTTCGCAAACGTTCTTCTTGCCAATTTGTTCCGAACATTTACCTCGCTGCGAGGCAAATGAAGAGCTGGAATTTTCCGTCTTTGCCAAGTGTTTGGCTGAAGGTATTTATTTGATCAATGAGATGACAATAACATCGGAGTATCGTAAATCTTTGGTTACTTTCGATATGGGTTCTTCGATCTCTGCTCAGTCGTTGGGAATATCCATCCATTTCTTCGAGCAAAGACATTTCGAAATTTTCTTTCACTCGAACTGCAACATCAGGAGGTTATTTTCTTTTTAATTGTCCAGCTTGCTCTGCGGCCGTTGAACAGAAGATTTTTCTTTCAAAAAATAAAATATAAAAAATAATTTAACTCACGGAAAAAATCCCAGACGTAGAAATTTCGACCAAATATTCTTTGGTTTTTGAAGCCATACAAAAATGTTTGTTCCAGCGAAGGCACCAGACCACCCTCGCCACACAAAAGGGCTGTCAAAGAGCCATCCAATGGTTCTCTTCTGTAGTGGAATTTTACGATCGCGTTCACTGCTTCGCCTAATTAAAAAAAAAAACGAGGAAAAAATAAATAGGAATTTCTTTTTTTTTCCTCTGAAGAAGAAAAGCTGTCATATCGATTTCCTCGTAAATACGAAAATAAAAACTAGTTTTTTCACCTAAAGAAATAGACTCGTTTGCGACCCGGGGATTTTCTCGTTGATACGAATTTTTAAATACAGTTTAAGGGTTTTGTGAAGATTTTTCATTACCCAGCATGTGCTGCAGCTCGACTTGTGACAAAGTAGGTTTCCGCGGAATACTCGGTGATCTACATCGGGGAGGGGTCGAGCAAGTTTCGACCAACTCTTCGCTATCGATGCTCCGAGGTACGAGAGCACCAACGAGTAATCTCTCGGTAGAACTGTCATCGATTCCACGTCCGAGCCATCGACCACAAGGAAATTTGAACGTGTGACCGGTCACTTCGTTCCTCACGACGACGTGCTCAACCATCCATTTGGGCGAAATTCCTGTGTTGTCGTGACCTATTCGGAGAGTCGACAAAACTCCCAAATTTTTGTGCTGCAACACGAATTACAATTTTTGTGAATTCGTTCAAGTTTTTTTCAATTTGTCAAGAATTTTTGTTGTTCGATATTTTTAAAATTGAGGTGAGCAGAGTATTTTTCATAATTGAGGAATCGAACTTTGAACTCACGGTGGAACGGAATAAAGTGTCAGCGAGAATGGAAGGAAATGGACGAACTTACGTGAAAGACGAATTCCAAAGCTCCTTTAGGAATAGATACGGGATTGGTTTCGCACAACGTTCCGGAAATCGCGACCCAACTGTTGGCTGAAGTTGTTGCGGCGCTCGCTTTCCTACTCGGGAAAATAATGACTCGATAGGGTAGTTTTGTCGTTGGATAGTTGTTCGTGAAGCAAAAATAATCGACGGCGTTCAGAGTCAATAAATGATATAAAAATTGTTCCTTCTCCTCCTCGCAACGCAGAAACGCCGAGCGTTTGTACTGGCTCCTAAAACAAAAATCGTACATACACAAAAAATTGCAGTTTTCTCTCGAATAGTTTAAACCGAGTCAAATAATAAATTTTGTGTATTTTTTGGTGAACGAAAAAAGTTTGAGCAACGTTTTTCATTTTTCTATTCCTTTTATTAATGTTTATCTCTTTTTTTTCAGTACCTGAGTAAAGTATTGTCGGCCAGCAGTGTTTTGAGGTGACGGGACAATAATTTTTTCTCCAAAGCCAGTCGAACCCACGCTCTGGCGTATCCGATGTGAGTCTTGATTTCAGTCATTGCCTGAATATTTCTGATATCGAAGGTAAGAGAATCGGGCAATGGTCTGAGGTGTTCAGGACCTATGGATTTTCTCTCACCCAACGATCTCTGACGATCATTGCCACGAGTTGGCGAAACGTCAGTCTCGAGGGCCAAGTTGGACAAATCTTGAGTAATTAATAAAAAAAAAAAAAAAACAATTTATTAAACATTGCGCTATCGTTGATATCCGTACGACACATTCATGGAAATTCATGCTCCAGAAATCACAACCCAGTTTATTCTCTAAATTTAGCAAGGAAAAATATTTTTTTATCCAGCTTGGAAATGAAGGCATTCGAGGACGGGTTTTGCGGGATTCATGCAGCACTCGTGCAATTCAAAATAAAAAAACAAGAGAAAAATATGTCATTCAAACTTATTGTGAAAAATTAATTTAAAAAATCACAAATGGAAAAAAAATCCGGCAAGCCATAGCATAGGCTTACCGTTAAAGTTGTCCTTGATATAAGAAGCTATTTCATAAATGTTTCGGATCTTAATGGTCGCGATAATACGATCCGACAATCCGTGACATTTATTAGTTGGTGGTTTTTTTGCTATTGAAACATAAAATTAGAAAAAAATAACGAAAAATAAGAAAATAAGGTAAAAATTAAGTTTCTACAATTCGTGCCAGGAAGTGCAGTTTTTCAATTAATTTAAGGGCCTGTATGACGTTGTATATAATTTAAAGAAATGATTGATATTCATTTTTCATGACTTGACAGTTTTTCTGCGAATTTTCCAGCCAAGCCCTTCAATTAATTAGCAAATCTTATTGTGACGATATTATTTAGTCTAAATCGTGTGATGAAAAAAAAGTGCCAACAACAGAAAAATACAATGTGCTACGTGAGCCGAAACAGTAAGACAAAAATTGAACTCGATCGAGAATAACGAACGTACAATCAAGCCGCTTTCGTAGAACGCACCAAGCTAGGGCTGCATATCCAAAAATATTAATAGCACGATTAATAAGAGAGCGTAGGAATGATTAATCGCTGATTTTTCGTTTATTCTCGTCGATTTAATTCGGTTGAAAATATCCATAGTCCAGATTTACTGTCGCCGAGACCAGAAGCCTATTTACAATAATTGTTAGCAATTTCATTACAGGGTCGAATAGCCGAATAATAAATTATGACATTTTTAACAAAATGAGAAGAAATAATTATCTGAAAATATTCTTTCACATGACTCAAAATATTCACCGACGATTATTCCGCAATGAAATTTACAGAAATCTTTCATTATCGATTTTGGGGCTGAATAGAGATTTGAATGATTATGAAATTGAAGGGTTTACCAAAATGCAGTTGGAGCTTACCGGGTGATAAAAAATTGGGATCGATCGATTTTGCAGAATCGTTGCACTCTTCCAACTCTTGGTACATCGTCAGATGCGACCAAAGAGCACTTTTTCCTTGTTTGTTCTGCAGCCCGTGACTCCACACACGTTCGAGCAAGTCGCAGAGACTCGCGACTAAAGTGTTCTCCTCGACGTCCGAAAGCGATTCGGTTCCATGGCCCAGTGCCACGGCTTCGGATCCCATTTTTTCGACGAGCATTCGTTTGGTCTTTGATTTGCAGTCCTGCGAAAATGTTGGAATTGTTGTTAATTTTGAAAAAGCATTTTCTTCCTCTAGACGACAATTTAAATTTTATAGAGCTCTCTCCACCTTGAGCAATTTTTCTACGAACGTCCAATTTGCTTGGGCTATGAGCGCAGGACTCATATCAGCGGACAGTTTCGTTTGCGGCCTTGGAGATTGAGTTTCTTGCGGCGTTGGCGGTTTCCCATTCGCCT
Source organism: Hyposoter dolosus (assembly GCA_963921915.1). Classification (NCBI taxonomy): domain Eukaryota; kingdom Metazoa; phylum Arthropoda; class Insecta; order Hymenoptera; family Ichneumonidae; genus Hyposoter; species Hyposoter dolosus. Next base: position 11,152,829 of record OY998130.1, on the reverse strand, counting down.
CGAGTGATTTCATCTTGTATTTCCATTGAGTTTGGCCTTTTCGACTACTGTACACGACGAAATTATATTTTAGACAAATGGCTAACGTTTTTTCAGTTTTTAAAATGTACTAAAATTTCATTTTTCACCCAAGGATATGAATCAGTTACTTTAACTCAACTCGAGTTGCGTTCGATGGGAATAAAAAGATATTTGAGTCCACATAGAAAAGTGGAAAAAAAGGGTTCAAGCCTTTGGATTGCGAATGAACGAACGAGGTGGAAACATTTGACTCTCGAAACTCGCTAAAGATCGATATAAAAATGGAGCCCTCATTTGACTAGCATGCGATGCAGTAGTTGTTAACTTATCGATACTGAATAATTTTCTTACCGTAGCAGACTTTGTGTCAAGCAGAAAAAGAATATATTTTCGTGTTAGTTATGAAATCTTGAAACCATTATTCAACGGATTAGATTGTGAAAAATAGTTCAAAAAATATGATGTACCTCTGAACCGGTTCCTTGTTCATCGCTACGTTATCTAGGAGAGGAAAACTGCGAAAATACGCGGCTCGATGTGGAACTATTTCCGCTGGAGGATTCGCCTCGAAATCCACGTTGTTCAACTTATTTTCCAAAGTTTTTTGTGACTCGACCACGTTGTTCGATACCTCGTACCGGGTCGAGCGAATTATACCCTCTCCAACTTTTTTTCTGGTGAAAATAAATAGAATTTACAAAATCATAAGAAATCTTAGTAATTTATTGATATTTTTATAGTTAACAAAAAAAAATTAATATGAAGAAATGTAGAAATGTTTACAAACTTTATTTGAGCGATTCTGTGATCGAAGATTTTAATGTTCGAATCCAATTCGCTCCACGAGGACATAACTTTGTTGTCAACGAGGGAGGCGAACATCTGGGTCTCGAGGAATCTCGACAAAAATGGCAAATGTTGAGCCGGTTGATCGGACAAAAATGTTGCTTTATCGAAAACGTGCATGCTGTCACGATTGTTCAGCCATTCGTCCTTGTCCTGGAAATGAGTAAATAAATTATTGCAAAATTCAATTCTGCATCGAAACTGATGAGAAAAATCGCTCTTTCATGTTTACCTGACTCGGATGAATGACAAAATGATCGTATCCAGAAAATAGTTGTACGAAACGATTGAGAAATATTTCGCGTACAGCGTTGTTGAACACGAGCGTTTCCTGATACTCTTCTTGGGTCGTGAGTATTCTGTCCTTCGTTAAATTTTCCACCGAGTCAATATCATCCAAACTTATACCTAAAAAAATATCGTAACTCATCAATAAAAAAAAAAATCTATGCGTTTGGCGCGAGTAAAAAAACTGGAAGCTTCCATAAATTCGAATTTGGTGAAACGTAAATAATTGTCGATGGTTCGAGGGAGAAAAAAAAAATTGTAACCTGTTTTTTTGACGATGTCGACGATTCTTTGGAGAGCATCCGATTGTGGCATCGTTTCCGGTCTGTCCCAATCAAGAACATCGTGCAACGAATGTTTTCTCCGTCCGAGATGAAATCCCGAACCAGGCAAAGTTAAACTAGTCGACATTATATCACCGTTGAAATAATTTATGACCATGTTGTCAGTCCTGTAAAGCATCAAATTATATTTCAAACGATATTGATGAAAATAATTGATGGCTTGAAAAAAATGAGAAAATTAGTGTTTTAACTCACTTCTCGGTTTGTGGAATTTTGTACTTGTTCAAGAGGCTTCGTAGCTCAGCAATGAACTGCATTCTGTGAGGAAATACCGGCAATTCTTCGGGAAATTGACTGCTTTGTTTATCTATGTCTACGTAACAAAGATTCGCCTGCGAAAAAAAATATACAAACACATTATACAATAAATTTTAAAAAATAAATAAAATATGAGAAGAAAAGGAAAAAAGTTACTTCGCTGGCGATTTTCAAATTTCCGCCTTCGCTGTTCGCATGTAGTCCCATTATAAAAGGCACCGGTGCGTCGAGGAAGTGATGGAGGCTCGCGGGTAAAATAGGTACGTAAACGTGTTGCCACGAGAATGGGAATAATAGCGCGGTTATGGACTCCGCGACGACCATTAATTTGTGAAAGTCCGTGCTCCTGAGTAATACTTGATTCTCAAGTAAAACACAAGTGAACAATTGTATCACGGTCTCGACCCCTAGCCACGTGAACATGTCTTTAAGGGGATAATCCAGCATGGGCAATTCCAACGATGGATTTGGATGAATGATGACAAGCTCGAGCGGCTGTTTGGCTGGCTCGTCATTTGGTACGAAGAATTTTAATGATTTACCGGGGAGCGGTACAGGTACGTTGTACAATAAATTGTATACGTATGATTCGAGGCTGAGTCCGGGTCCTGGATGTCTTGGAACACATCTGAAAAATTCCAAGTTGAAGGACGTTAAAAATTGCTGGATCGTACGCGCCGATTAAAAAAGTGAATGACGCTATTTAGAAAAACTAATTAAAATGTTTAATTTCATGATCCAATCTCTATACGAAGTAGCAGCGGCCACTCGAGACGTTTGTTCCATTTTCTCATATACTTCAATAATCAATAATTCGATAATTCACTAGATTAATAATTATAATCATCACAATAATCGAGAAAATTTTTAAATATGAAAAAATTCGAATAATAAAGATGCGAGGATAAGTCTCACTTGTAAAGGTTGGTGAGGAACGTTCTCGCCGCGTGGAGGTAGGGTTGTTGGCATAGTAGTGATATCGATTTGGTAACGAGTAGTTTGTCTTTGGTAGAATCGTAATAAGCCAATGCTGCACCGGGCGAATGTGCGGATAATTTAAAGTGTCTGGGCAACGATCTCGTGCTGTGACCGTCTTGACCTCTTCGTGGTCTGTAACGATGGTAGAATTTTGAAAAATTGATTAATCGTAAGAAGATGAATTTTCAGTCGTTGTAAGAATGGGGAGAGGGGATTGAACTCACGCGGGTGGGGTGCCATTTTGTCCACTGCTCAATTCGGTAATAAACATCGCTTGGAGAGTCTGCATAGCTGCGCATATTTTACGATTGCGACACTCCTCGTAAAAAACCAAACTGAAACCGTACGTACGGTGTCCATCTTCCTTGGTGAGTACGAACGAGTGGAAAGATGGTTCAACGGAGTGTTTTTGCGTTCGGAATCGCAAACCGCTCGGTAAACAGAGCTGTTGAATCGTCCAATTCATAAGAATTTCAGGAAAATCGGTGGGCTCGTATATAGGGTGTCCCAAAAGTTATGCTCAATATTTACAGCCTGACTAATAGATCGTGCGATTGTAAAGGGAGGAAAGTCTTTCGGCGACGACGTAATCGATTGCTAATTTTTCTTTTTCAAACTTGGAGATCTATTTTTGGTGACGTGACATGATATCACATGCATGTGATATTATTTTCTAAAAATAGCACAAGAATTCATCACTTTAAATAATTTCACAGTCGAAAATGTCACAAAAATAAATATCACAAACAAGAATTTTATTTTATTTAATAGAAATGTACAACATTTTTATGCGAATGGCCTCACTCCAGATAAATGTGAAAAAAATATCACGAACCGCAAGAATTTTATATTATTTTATTTATTTTTGTTTGTTTGTTTGTAATTTTTGTTTGTTAAATTTATTTATGATATTGAGACGTGTGATATCTTTTTTTTTTTGTGATATTTTGGCTGGATATTTTTGTCTGTGATACGGTGTCATGGAACCGCTATTTTTTCCACTAAATATTCGTTGGTACTTTTGGGACAGCCCGGGGATGTGGTGAAAAAAAATAATTGACAGATTGTCACTTACCATACAAACGGCATGTTCGTCGAACGGATTCCAGGGGACCGAGTCTGGATAATGTCCGAGTACTTTGCTCTTGTAAGCCCGGTCCAGTGGTGTACATTGCAGCGAGTCACCTGGAGGAAAAATAATGAGAAAAATAAAAAGAAGTGGTGGGAGGGAAAAAGTTAAAAATCGCGTTGCAACGTTGGCAAAGTCGTTACTGAGTAGCAGCCTCCGTGTGTGTGCGGTATCTCGAAAAGCTCGCGACCTCAATGAGACCGCCTCGTAGTACTTGGCAACTCTCCAATCTTCAAGAGCCTCCACGAGTGTAGCTCCTTAATCATGTATAGTTTGTCAGAAGACTAAGCAAAGTAGTGAGGACGAGAGAGCGAGAGCGTGACAAAAAAATACACGAGTGGCCTTATCCGTGTGTCGAGTTAATCGTTCGTTATTGAAGAGCCTGGCTAGAGAGTCTCAAGACCTCCGACACTGAAGATGTTCGGCTACCAGCAGTCTAATCCTGATAATAGAATATCGAATTTTTTTTTCCCACTCTAACGAACTACCAGAAACAATGGATCTCCTAGGTCACAAGCCGAAGGCGAAATGAACTTTTGAATAGGAGCATAAATGACCTTGGCTACTGAGAGAAAGCAGGCCAAAGTTGGAAGAATAGAGGAAGTTGGAGGCGGAAGATGTGCAAGGTTGAATTAGTAGGGCATCCTGGGTAGACTGCTGTGGATTCAACGATCAAGCTAATTAATGAAAAAGACTTTCATGCACTTTTTTGGATGGTTTTTTTTTTGTACGAAACACACACGTGGTAAACGTTCGAGATTCACACATTGCAAATGACTCGTGGAAATCTCATGAGAAAAGTCCTCAGGCATTTCTCAGGCAGCAACGTTAAGTTGCTGAGATATTAATTCATGAGTATATCAGCCAATTCGGTTGTGAGCGGACCGCGCAGCAGAGAGGAGATCCGCTTGGCCACTCTCGATCCCCGAAGCCACACTGTACGGCATTCGCTATATATCGCTAAATAATTAATATCACAGCAGTGTTTTAACGCGAAGAAAAATTTCTTGAGGCTTTTTCCTTCGCAATTTTACGCTCTATCTGTCGGCAGCAATTCCACGATCTCCAGACCGCCCCTGGGCCAGTACTTGGCACCAAGTGTCTACTTAGATTAAATAGAGCCTGCCAGAGTAAACCAGCAAATCATTACGATACCGACAAGCCGAAAAATCGGACGTTTTATTGGCATAGACTCGAGACGTCTGTCAAGGAAAAATGAAATATAAAAAAGGCTCGCAAGATTGATTGCTATACAGTCTGCTGAGGAACGTTCCTATGAAGTATGAAAGGCAAAGAAAATAAATCTAGCTTTTTTCCAGGATCTTTCGATTGCTCGTTCGTCTTGAGATTTTGTTTCACGTGAAAAAATTTGTCTCAGTCTAGCACGGTGAATTATTTCCAGCCCAATTCCTTCTTCCATCTTTTGGCACGGTTTCGCCAGCCCTCAGATTATTTTCTTCGGGGTAATGCAGGTCAGACTAATTCAATATGATTTTTCAAAGAATAATAACATTTCATACTTCTCTCGCAGATAAAACGTGACACCATTTACATTTTGAGAATCTCTCGAAGCCCAAGAAGCATCTCGAGCTTACTGTCATTAGCGAGAATCTGGAAATTCGTTGATCCCAGTAATGGCGATCAATAAAACTAAATTATTCGTAAAATCAACTCGTGACTTTAATTACAATTCAGAGTCGAACTACAGCCTCTAAATGCTCGCCTCTGAGAGGTCAATTTCCTCTTGATAATTGAGTCCTCCAGACCCCGAGGCCATTACGTCTCCGTATAATGTCGCTGTAACTCTGCGAATCGAGTCTAGCTGCGAAAACAATTTTCTTCAGCATTAATCTCAACGTTTTGTCTTGTTGCATGAAGTTTTTCAATCAAAAAGAATCACGCGATCTCTATTACTTGTTTATTGTTCAAAAAAAAGTTTATCTATTTTTTAAGCACACACATCCGTCTCGAAACTTAAAAGTTTGTGCTTCGATATTATTTCTTGATCGCTCTAAATAATTTTAAAAAAATAATGACCTCGGTTACCCCGATTTCCTTTGTAACAAGGTAATGCAAACGAATGCTCAACTCGCTGTGGTTTCTTCTCTCTTTTGTCAATGCAAATCGCTCCGTTCAGCGAGTTTAATTGAGCATTGACAATTGCGATTAAATTACGTGGAGCCTTGTTCGTGTGTGCTTGAAAGAGCATTAGAAAACACATGATAATCGTAACGATACAACGATATAATGCTTCCGACAGTTGTGGAGCAATGAAAAGAAAATCGGTAGGACAACCACAAGGAATGTGATGAAATTACGCCGAGGGGTTGTGCTTATGAAACAGATTTATCGTGACAGCACTTCCGAGACCCGTCATGAACTCTCCAGAGAAGTTTTTGTCATTGCCTCTTCCTGTTCAGTGCTCCGAATCTCAAATAATCTCAAAAACCAACGTGATGGAATAATATTTGGTGAAAATTTTAGGACATTGTCAAATGGAGGCGTCAAAGCGTTCCAACGAGTTTTGAACCTTCGGAGAACGGCAGCATCGTCGGGGATCATATTTTTCCTGAGTATTTCCTGACAATGGTCAACTCCCGGTCGATTTGTTTTCTCACAAAGTGTCACGATTTGACATAACTCAATGCTGCATAAAGCTTTTGTTTAAACAATGAGAAAACTTTGGGTCCAAAAGTTAGATTTGTCGCAGCAAACCAAGGAAAAGTTTAGAAACAAACTGCTAAGGAATTGTTTGTCACGATCTGCCTCAGTTTCCCGCGGAGGGTAAATATCAGAAGAAGAAAAAAACGCAGTAGTGCTATGGAAACAGTGCGTGGAAACTTGGGATAGATCCGCGTTACGTCGCTTTGGAGTAATCGTGTTTAGAAGTTTACTGGAGTATCTTGGGAAAATTGATATTATTGCGTTTGCGGTATAACTTTGTATGGTTTTCTGTATTAAATTGACGGGTGAAATGAAATTTGGTCAAACAGAGCCTGTCGTTTGAACGGTAGAGTGAAGGGAGGAGACGAGACAACACGTGAAACGATCGATATGAGTGCTCGATCACTCGGTTCTCATGCGACTCGACTTGTCATATAATTCGATCATCACTTTAATGGCAAGATTGAGAGTGTTCTGGCAAGGAGTGGTTCCTTCTCTGCGAGCATGAAACATGACATGGAACACATCCATCGTTACCTCTGCTATTATACGTCGACGTGGAGGCACGACAACCAAACAGGCTATAGAGGATGTCGTTATGTGTGTTTGCACGAGCCCAGCTGATACCATATTCTGGTCTAGTCAAATGTTTATTTACCTGTATGAAAATGAACCAGGGTTTTAAGGTATTACTATCACGGAACGACTTTATTTACGGTTCTTTCAAAATTTATTATAAACGTTCTTGGCACCAATACTAACAGTTTTCTCCTTTGAAGAAAAACTTTCTGATGTTTAGAATTTGAGAAAGTTAATTTTCATTGTTTTATTTTTCCCAATCTAAACGCATGTAAATTGAAGTCACGTTTCGTTAAAAAGTTGCAAGAAAAAAAACAAAAGAAACGCGATTTCAATTTACACGCGTTTAGATGGGAACAATAAAAAATTGGAAATGAAATATCTCAAATTCTAAACGTCAGGAAATTTTTCTTCATAGCAGAAAACTGTTAGTTTTGGTGCAAAGAACGTTTATACTAAATTTTGAAAGAACTCTAAACAAAGTCGTTTTGTGATAGTAATACGTTAAAGCTTTTGATAAGATACGAGGAACCCTTATAATTTAGTTACGTCCTTTCGTCTATTTTTATGAGAAAAAAAGGTGTGCGAATAATTCGTGCGCAAGTTTGAAAAATTTAAGTTTGAGAGCCCTAAACTTGAATTTTGCCCAGCCCACGAGCAATAATTATCCTTTGAAGTAGTTATTTGGGGCTTTTGTTGATACTCGCACTTAATTATGAATCACACTGTACGATATATATATGCCCACCATGGACGGGAGAGTAACAAGCGCGGGGAGACCGAGGGTATTGATTTGGGGATTGCACGCACTGAGAGACCACAGGACAAACATACTTTCTATACGAAATGTCCGAACGTTTGAAGCGTTTTTGTTCCACGTATTTGCACGCCATTTCTCATATATTCCCACCATAGCAATTATGGAAAATATAATATCGAGGAGAGAATGCGAATTCGCTCGTGGTAAACGTGCGTCGCTGATATACATTTGGGGACCCCATAAAGAATTCTTTCTCTTTAAACGTACGTCTGACGAAAGTGAGTGTATTCGAGCACCTCGTATATACGTTACGGGTTGCAGTCGAGTGACTCAGACGTACAGGCCGCTTCCTTCTAAGCCTTTCTCGTGTATGTGTAAACGTTTCTGTAACACGGTAGCGGAAGATGTACAGGGTGTCCTCAAAGTCATGTCGAATATTCATACTTTGCGATAGGTCTTAAAATTCTAAAGATAAAAGTTCTTAAGCATTTTTCTTTCCAACGCATCGTTAACGAGATTTTCGAGAATTCGTGGATCATATTGATCCTAGAAAAAAATCGCTAAGGACTTTCTTTTTCAGAATTTCATAATCTATCTGTGCTCTGAATTTCACGAATAACTTTTTGGACACCCTGTAGACATACGCAGCTCTTTTTCCCCCCTATTTTCGTAATTTTCTCTCGGCTGCCCTTTTCTCTCGTACGGGCGATGTCGTCATCTGTGGAACTCTGCGTAAAAAAGAGGGTCGCACTCTCTCTCCCTTAAGTAGGCTTTCGAAGGGCGGATGCATGGTGAGGTCGGAAAAGAGAATTTAGTGCATTGATACGTCTGCTTTACAGCATCACTTTATCCGAATCTCGCAAGAATTAAAAATTTCATTTATTCGTATATTGACCGCTTTTTTTCATCGTATCGCAAATGCTAGTTCGTCGTGCTCTTCATATTATTTTTAAATCTTTTTTAAATAGATTCATGAATCATGAATTATAAATATTTCCGATGTACAGTTTTGAATAAAATTTCTTAGAATCGCAGCCGCTAAATTTGATCGGAGGAAAAAAGGAATAAACGAGTAAAAATAAAATGAAGCGGTGGCGAAGATTGAAAACGATCCCTCGTTCTTTTCGGTTGGCATAGTATCGAAACCCCGGAGAAGCCACTGGGGAGTTTTCAACCCCCTCTGGGTCGCATTCGTTTAAACCTGAAGGGAGACGAGCCACGGAAATGACGGTGTCCGTGCAACGGAAATGGAGTAAGAGAGAGAGAGAGAGAGAGAGAGAGAGAGAGAAGGAGAAAAAAAAGGTGGCTAAGGGATGCTGCTGGCCACTAGGGATTTTATTTCGGATCGTCAAAGCACGTGTTTTTTTTCTTTTCTTTCTTTTCATCGGTCTTGAACTGTTCAAGCGTGACATGGAAAAAATCGATGCACATGAACACCACCGGAAATCCAAATTCTCATGAATCACATGCGATGAATAACATTACCATGCTTGATCGCGAAGACAAAGAGAATAATTATCGTCGTGAATTATTTATAAAAATCGTTTTAATTCCTTTTTTCTATTTATCATCATTTATTTGCTTCAATTTTTTCCCTGCTTGTTTGCCGAGACGATATTCACGCTTTTTTCCCTCCAAGATATATTTTTTTATTTTTTCCATTCCGTGTATGGGTCCATGTTTCGGATGGGATTTGTCCAGGGTTATCTGGACCGAGATTCTGTGACCTGTTTTTTCGTTCTTATCGTGTTTTATCATGCTGTTTCACTCCGTATTTCTTTTTCCTTTTTTCTCTCCACTCGAACAAAGTTTCGTATATGTATCGAGACGTTCTTCGACTATTGGCCTCCATACTGTCGTGTATGCATATATGCATCGCGTGATATACTCGAGATTGTGGAATATTAAGCGTCCTCCGTACACAACACTGGTGGCCATTGTTCCGATATTCCGATGAACTGGAGCGATTATTCTCAGCAGTCGTAACGGGACTCTTAGCATAGAGCCTTAATTCGAGCCTAAACGTGAATTTCTTTATCCGAATTTATTCCGTAAAAAATGGTGTTTTTCGCCAAAGTTGTCTCGAAATAACAGATGAATTTTGACGAGTTCAAAAAATAGGGAAAAAGGCAATAAAATCAATCAAACTAAAAAGGTCAATTGGAAAAATAATTAACGGAAGCTTATTTTGAGCATTTTTGCGGAAAATTTCATGATGCTCGTTTTTGCATGATTCGTTTAGAGTCCCGTTGATTGCATGAATTATAAATATCGCTACATTCGGGTTCAATGAAAAAAAAAAAGAAAAAAGTTGCACGTTTATTTTCCTTCGTTCGAAAGAATGTGTAAATATGTATATGGCGAAAAATTCCCACCGATTAAAATAGAAACGGGACTTCGAGACAATGCCGAAAATATTTCTCGCACTTTCGAGAGGCGATTCGAGGCGAAGAGTTTATATTCGCATCGCAGGTAAATCGCAAAGAGTTCGAGAGTCTTCGAAATGGAGCATGTTAATTACGCTGAAAGACACACGTTTTTAATAAGCTTAATTGCAGCTGCAATTCATCTACGACACACCCTTACGCGTTCTTTTATTTCTTTTGGTTCTCTAAAAAAAAAAAAAAGAAAAAAAACTGAAAAATTCCGCGTCATTCATATCTGTTCCGGTTGAAAAGAGCTTCCTCACTTTTATTGCGCGCATTCATGACGACTCCAACGAATGGAACTTTTTTCAGCCTTTCAAATTATTGAGATTACGAGAAAAAAGGCGAAAAATCATTTTTAAAATATCAAGACACCATTTTCAATCTTCGTTCGAAATATTATGGAAAAAAAGGTGCAGAAACGTTAAAAATATTAACAGTGAAAAATGTGGTTACTCAAGGGTGCGAAATATATTTTTCAGAAATAATAAAATATATTTTGTCGTTATCGCCCGCTATCGATGGAGATATAATAACGGAACGGGCAAGTCCGTGAAACTTTGATAAAAATATTGGAAAATCGATTTCGACGAAAATGAAATGAATGTGTACGTTGGTTAAGGGGGCAGTTTGGGTAAGGCTGCAGGGAAAATTCGAGACTAGCATGCAGCTGCTCTACCGAGTATTTGGTCGTATCTTTAGAACTTTTTTTCTTCTGTCTTGGGTCTTGAACGTCACGTTGAGTAAACGTGTTTCATTCCTTTGTGAGTGTGAGCTTTTGTGCGTCAAGAGAGACCGAGAGAGAGAGAGAGAGAGAGAGAGAGAGAGAGAGAGAGAGAGAGAGAGAGAGAGAGAGAGAGAGAGAGAGGAAGAGGAAAAGAGAACAAGGGGTGGTTTCATCATCAGCTCAAAGCGAAGCTTATTTTTTGCAATAAAAAAATAAAAAAAATAAAGAAAAATAATAATCTAAGGCTCCGTGATCCGTATAAGTTATTTTTAGATTTTCAGTGGGTGAACATGGGACGCTGGTTGCTTGCTGCAATTTCTGTGAGCATGGTACACTCTGGAGGATGCAAATTGAGAGACGCTCGAGAAGAAATGTCGTCGTAACTGAAAAGGTTTTGACTTTAAAATTTCTTTTTTCCTCCCATTTGTAAAATTTCAGCCTCAACTTTATTTTCACGAGGTTCATGAACACACGAACACAAATAAATTTTGATAAATCGCAGTTTTTACGAAACATACATTACAATGATGTATTGGTTTCTAAATAAACTTACGTATCATTTAATTATTATTATCGGAAGTGGCTACGATATTGTTTTGTTAAATATTTTTTTTAGATCGATAAATTTGACCCTGATTACTTGGTTCCTGTAGCAGCGTCAGATTTTCTCAGGAAGATCTGTTGCTTCCTGTGCACATTGTTCAAGTTGTTTTCTCGATGGTCCTCCAAGTACCTTTTTCTCTCTCGCTCTCTTTGTGCTTCCCACTCAAAGTAAACCCTGACCCTGACAAAGAGCATGTGCTCTCGTATGAAAGATTTTTCTCTCTTGGTCGTCGTCGACTAAAGAAAAGAGTGTCTCATTGTCACAGAAGTTGTAAATCTGGGCAGAGTTCGTGGGATTTAACTTTTTCAATTTTTCGAGACTTCTTTATGAAGTTTATAAAATTTTTAACATTTTCTATTGTTTTATAATTTTATAATTATTTATAATTATTAGAAAATCGTTTATATTTTTAAACGAATTTTGTTTGAATTATTGGATCAAGTTCTTTTGTTTTCGTGAGATTTTTGTACGAGTAGCACGAAGATTGGTCTGCTGGAGATGAGAAGTTGCACGCGTAGCATTCTTTCAATTAAGTGTCAATTTAAACTCGTGCACGAGAGCTCGAAGGGCACGAGAGTTTTTTTTTTCATCCGCTCAGTATATTCAAGATATTGTTTCCGAACACGTAGAGTTGAGAGCACAAGAGTATCGATTTCAACGGATTTTGCGGAGAAAAAAAAATTCGATCGCCTGAGGGACATTTTATAATTTTATCGTTTGAATTAAAAGAAAAATAGCTCTAGAAAATTCCAATCGCTGTTGCACGTGAAAATGAAAAGGGAAAAAAAACCGATGCATGGAATCACATTGAAATACGGTCTGCTTTTTTGTTTCTCCGAATCTTCAAACACACCAATGAAAAATATTGCTACAAGATTTCCGATTGTTATTCTTTTCTCGTTATCAATAAAAAGTTGTAATTTATAAATTGCTGTTTGCATTTCCCAATTGTTTCTGATCGTACTTGTTTTCGCGGCTCGGTATTATTACAACTTTTGGCGGGCTTTTTAAAAAGAGTCCAATCTTCCGACGAAGAGCCCGCGATGTAATATGAACATTTTTTACAACTCAAACGCAAGTTTCGAATTTTTTTTTTGTAAGGAAATGGAGTTTTGTAGAGCGAAATTATGTCGATTTGATAAAGAAAAGAGGCATTTTAGGGCAGTGAGTGTCACGATACATAAAAGATAGTGGACGCGTGCGTACTGTGTCGAATCTGCGTCTGTTTCCCAAATTATGCAACGAGAGTAATTTCATTGTTCGTAAAAAAATTCACGAGAATACATAAATGAGGAAAAATGATGGAAAAATGGAAGCAAGAATTTCTTAATTCTTGAGAGGATTGTGTACTTACCGAAATATTTATCAGGCTCGAGACCCGAATCCTTGTCCAGGCCGCAAATGACAAAATAATCCGCGAATCTGGTTGGATGTTGCTCCGGACCACGAATTATTCCGATACCTCCATTCATCGTTTATTTTTTTCCTTTCACTCTTTACCCCCAATTAAATTTTCCCCTTATTGCCTGCCACCACAGATACAGGATTATTATCGCACCGTACACTCATACATCCGCACACTACACGCACACACTCACGTAAACAAATTACACGCAAAGCGCATCTTAACAACTGTCATTTCTCAGCGAGGGAGAAAGAGCGCAACAACAGCTGATGTTGACGCGAACGGGACGAAACTCACTCTGAGAATAATTGATCTGTACTGGGATAACCATGAACTTAGCAACGCAACCTCAATCATTGACAAACCTCACAAAGAAGATAGGTTTTTTCTAATTTTTATGTCAAACGCTCTCGTGGCTGTTTGCCGAACTACAACAGTACTTTTTTGTAGTCTGTTTTATCGACAGACGAAATGGCCCACCGCATACATATTTTTTTAATAGACCATCAGTAAATTGTTTACTCGAAGTTTCAGCCTTCGTAATTAATTGCATTGATGTCGAGTTAAGGAAATTCAAGACTGCAGTCAACCATACACTAATGAGATCTAGCCGCGACAATTATCATTACCGACGTACACTGGATACGGATAATTTGCTAGTTTGCGTAAGTGTCTCCTGAGTGCACCACCCATTCTGTTCCCAATTCAGTTCATGCATGAAAACATCAGATTCTTTTTTGCGGTACTCTCTCCTGAAAAAGTGACAGTAAACGAGTGAAACTCGTATTTGTTTCAGCGTGGTGTAGAAGCGTCAAACAATTAATTCATTGCTGAGACTAATTGTTCGGGCCATAAAATCAATTCCTTCAACTTCAAAATGTCCGTAAATTGAGGAATAAACGGTAAGTTCTTTTCAAGCAATCAAACAATTAAGTGGGTTTGCCAGTGAATCATTGGCTGCTACAAAAGTGATAAAATATTCCGTGTAGAATAATCGGTCATTAATAAAATATAGTATTCAATTGTTCCTTCGTTATGCTGCGAATTTTTCACGATCAAAACGTTGTTTTCTCCTCTCGTTTTCGACAATTTCTCTATAATGTGAACATAAGACATTGAACGAAATTCAATCGTAACTCAGCTGTCATTACTGCACTCCGTTTTTATTGCACTATGCAATTTTCCTTGTCAACTTTTCCAGGTGAGTTTCGAAAATGTTCGAAAAGCTTTTATCCTTTTCGGAATATTTTCGTAATGAATTTCGATTTTCCGCAAAATAAATTTAAGGCAAAAAAAAAATAGTGTTAATTTATTAATTGCAGCATTTATACGTAAATTGATTTCCGCATAACTGATCAAAGCTTCATTTTTTTTTTTTTACTCAGCAGTAATTATTTCCGCATTCAAAAAACGATTCTCACATCGGAGCTTAGTATTATTTTGAATAATGCTGATAGTCTGGATTTTTACTTGTGAATTCTGCTTTTATATTTTTTATTGATTTTGGCAAAAGTATCAATCGATTTGATTTTTAATGATGTTCCTTAATGTTCAGCGGATAAAGTGGCCTCCGCAATGTCTTCGGTTCAGCGTGCGTTTGCTCATAAGCTGAGCAAACAACACGCTGCCGATGTCAGAAGACAAATAGCAACTTCGACATCCTATTCGAGGGATTTGTCCAAAAGTGGAAGCAGCGTTTCTGGGTTTTCATCAAACGTGAGTTTCATCATTTTTCTTATAACTGATTCGCACTTCAAAAACATTAAAAAGAAAAAAAAAGAAGGGCGAACAGTCGACAACTCTTCGTCGAGGATAACGCTAGCCAGCAGCCAATCATTTTTTTTCCTAATATTTGAAAAATGAACAGATGTCGCTTTGCGAAGTTTTGGAGCCGGTGGATTACGAGGATTTCCTGGTCCAACATCAAACGGTCTTGGACAGAGATCCCCTCCGCCCGATACTAGATTTTCCACCCGGAGATGTGGAACTGAGGGTCGTGAAGCGTAAAATTAGAACCGAAGAGCCTGTTGTTCCGTTGGAATCTTTGTGAGTTGATTTTGTGCTGTGAAAAGACTCCAAATTTATAATTCTGACAGAGTTCTCCCTGTTAGTCTACAACTTTTTTTTATTAGCCCAAAGTTTTCATCTTGTGGTTGCCTAAATTTTTTTTGGGTATTTGAGCAACAAAAAGAACTTAATGATTATTTAAAATATTTGGAATCGATAATTTTCAAACAACATTGATGTGATTCTGATTTCCGCAATATTTGGTTATTTCTAGAGACACCGTTTCGCCTTACGTGAAAAGATGCATCGAAAGTTTTACGTCGGATTGGACAGTTATTCATAGAAAGTACAAGGGTCGAGCATCACCGATTGGTAGAGATAAATTATTGCAGGAGACGCCAAGGCAGGATTTTGAAGTGGACCAGGAGGAAACAAACGGTTGTGGTTCACCGAGCGAGGAAGAGGATACGTCAAACGCGGGAGAGACGCCGCGTGGTTCTTGGGCGAGTTTAGATCTGCGTCACTCTCAGCACGATCCTCTGTTACCGGGGCTTTTAGAGCGCGTGTGTCCAGAGACAATTGATCAGATGAACGAGCAAAAAAGGTTGGAGGATCGTCAAGAAGCTCTTTTTCCGCTTTACGCGCCGCCCACATCGCCCGACGATGAATGGCAAGAAATAAACGTGGCACCTGAGCCGGCTGAGCCTTTCGCTCACCGCATTCTTGTTAAATGTTTGCAACTCAAACTCGAGCTCGAAGTCGAGCCAATTTTTGCTAGTCTAGCTCTTTACGACGCTCGGGAGAAGAAAAAAGTCTCGGAAAACTTTTACGTCGATATGAATTCTGAGAGCCTCAAACGGATGCTGGAAACTCACATCGCCTACAGCGATACCAGCACCCTCGCTCGTAGCTGCGTTCTCAATATCTCTAAACCCAGTCCCGACCTTTTTCTCGTCGTCCGACTCGAGAAAGTCCTGCAGGGTGATATTTCCGAATGTGCCGAACCTTATCTTCGAGACGATAAGAACAGAGATAAGGTTATCATTCTTTTTTCTTACAAATTTACTTTCGATTTCCATTTTTTTTTTTAATTTCTCAGGTATTTACGAAATTTTTGTGCACAAACTTTACCAGAATTTACAAATAGTAATGCCGTTGTGTTGGCAAATTTTTTTTCTCAAAAATTCAATAACTTGTCAATGATCCGAACGTGAATTTTAGTTTTTCTAAAGTCCATAAAGTTCCTGATTTTTTTTTACACGGTGGAAGAAACTTGTTACAGTTGCCCAAGCACATTTTCGTATTTTTAATAATTCAGGTGAAAGCAGCCGCGACGATGGCGTGCGAGCGTTTGGGGCGATATCGAATGCCGCTGGCTTGGACAGCGATCCACTTGTCGGGAGTGATAGGAGGCGGCGGTGCAGCTGGTGACACGGACAGTACGGGAAGCGCGGGTTCGTTGGACCGTAAGTCGGGAAGCTTGGAGCAATGGCGCAAGAAAGTGGTGGAGCAACCGACGCGTCGAGGATCACTGGAGCGTCGTAGTTCGGACAAGAGAAGGAGCTGGTCACCGGACGATTTCGCCAACTGTTTGGACAGTTTTCGTCCGATTACGTTAACGGTATCGAGTTTTTTCAAGCAGGAGAGCGAGCGATTGCGAGACGAGGATCTTTACAAGTTGCTGGTCGAATTGCGTCGGCCTGGATCGAATCTCAAGCGTCTGAAATGCTTGCCGGGAATCCTGAAGTTAGATCTGAGTCCGAGGCCGGAAGAATTGCCGCGATGTTTAGATGCGGATCTCCGACGATTGTCGCCGTATCCCGACGAGAAAAATCGTCCGGTCAAAGAAATACTTGAATTTCCCAGTGACGTGCTGTCGCCTGATCTGACTTATCGAAATTTGTTGTACGTTTATCCAAAAGAGGCGAATTTCAGCTCGAGAACTGGTTCCGCGCGCAATATCGCCGTCAGGATTCAATTAATGGGTGGCGAACAGGAAGCCGATGCGCTTACTGCGATTTTCGGTAGATCCTCATGCCCGGAAATGACTCACGAGTCTTATACTTCCGTATCTTATCACAATAAAAATCCAAACTTCTATGACGAGGTCAAGATGCGAATGCCCGCGGATTTGAGCGCCAAACACCATTTACTTTTCACGTTTTATCACATTAGTTGTCAAAAAAAGGCGGAACAACCTAATGTCGAGACTGCGGTCGCTTATACGGTAAGAATTTGCAACCGTGAAATTTTGTTTTCATTTAAAATCGATTTTTCAGCGTAAATATTAGTTATCCTATTTTTGTAATCCAATTGTAGTGGCTTCCGCTTTTGCGTGATGGTCATCTACAATCAGGGGAATTCAATTTGCCGGCCATGCTCGATCCTCCGCCCGCAAATTATTCGTACATCGCGCCGGACGTGCTTTTGCCTGGTACCAGATGGGTCGATGCCCATAGGGGCGTTTTCACGGTAATTCTTGAACCAGTATCGAGCGTTCATGCTCAGGATAAATACATTGACAGGTAAATAATCAACGTGGATAAAAATTGACTTTCAAATCGATGGATCACTAAAAATATTTCCAACTGCAGTTTTTTTTAATGTTGCAATTAAATGTGTCGTTTTTCTCGGTAATTGGCAGGTTTCTGTCGCTCTGTGGATCTCTGGAGACTGGACAAGTGCCACCGAGGATTGGGGAGGCTGGAATGGAATCTGAGCTTAAATCGGCTCTTCTCGAACTTGCGAGAGCTTCGCACTCTGCGCTAGTTCGTTCCCTGCCACAATTGTTCGATCAACTAATTTCCCTTTTGGTGAAGCCACCGACTCTGCCCTCGCAGCCGTTAAACGTCGCTGCGACGGTATTCGAAGCGCTAGGACTGCTTGTGAGGAACATAACGAACTTGCCGGATGGACAATTGGACGGCCATGGGCGGCATGCTCTCCTTGCGACTTACACGGCTTATCAGTGTTCGTTGCCGTGTATGACTCGAGCGAATCCTCCTCCGGTGGTGACAAGAGCTCAGAGTAACCCGGACTTGCCGGTGGAGGATCTTGAAATGGAAATGCATTCCCGGGGCCTGGACAGAACCGCCTCGATGCGCCAAGAGTCACCATCGATAAGCGGCCAATCCGGTAGGAGAATCCTGCACGAAGAAATCGCTTTGCACTGGGTCGTTTCGACCGGGCAAGCCCGCGAACTTGCGATAAATCATTCCTGGTTCTTCCTTGAGTTAATTGTTCGCTCCATGGTTGTTCATCTCACGGAAACGGGAAGTCTGGAAGCCCCGAGGAAATCTCGTTTTTCGCCACAATTTAGCGACGACGTAGCGACTCTCGTGGCCGCTTTAACTTCTGAAGTTACGAATCGTTGTAGCAAGGATCCTCGAACAGCTTCCAATTTAATCTACAGCCTCGGCAACTTCCTGTCGGATCTATTATCCGTGATGGATCGTGGCTTCGTCTTGTCCTTGATCCGAGCGAGTTGTTGTTCGCTCTCGGACGCTTCGATCCACGTGCACGACTCGGCAGGGCTGTTCGCTCTGAAGCTAGACCTCGTGCGTACGGTATGTTCTCACGAGCATTACGTAGCCCTAAATCTGCCCTTTGGAACGGGCTACACTTCAGGATCAGCGCCAGCTTCACCGAGTCCTTCCACCGGAAGTTCCGGAAGTCTCATTTCGACTCTGGTGCCTGGTGAACGCGGACGGTTCTCCGAACTCAGCCAGGAATTTCGACAGCAACATTTCCTCGTTGGCCTCGTTCTCAGCGACCTTTCCAATACCCTGGAAATTCCTAATCCAATGCTTCAAAATAAAGCCATTGGTACTGTACGGTATTTAATGGGCTCCCATGATATCGATCCACGGTACACCGAACAATCCGCTAAAGCTCGTGTCGCTGCTCTCTATTTGCCCATTTTGAATATTCTCATCGATGCTCTTCCCCAACTTTATCACTGGGACTCCAAGGACAAAAGCGTTTATCACGAGGAAATCGCTTCTATTACACAATCCGTTGCTCTGGCGATCGCCGGCGGCGCTACCACCGCTGCGGATCACGCTGCCGGCACCCAATGCCGAGTTTCCCTCAGTTCCGAAGCTACCCGACATCTCTTGATGTGTTTCCTGTGGGTTCTCAAAAGCCTCGAAAGATCCGCTCTCGCACAATGGTGCGGAGAATTAAGCGCCAGACGCGTTCTCAGCCTCCTCCAAGTCCTCAATATCGCCACTGCCGCCTTCGAGTACAAGGGCAAAAAAGCCTTGAAGAGATTGCCTCCTCAAGCCGCTGCTACGAGCGATATCAAATCTCGCCTCGAAGACGTCATTCTCGGTCAAGGAAGCGCTCGCAGCGAAATGATGCTCAGACGCAAAGAAAGAATTACCGGAGACAAATTGCGTTGGCGGAAAGATCAAATGCCATATCGGTGAGCGATTATTAAAAAATTATTTTCCTTTAGTGTTTCGATTAAGCAGAGAAATTCACGTCTAACTTAACAAATTTTACAAATTTTTTAACACTTTATTACTTCTTGTCGCTTTTCCGATTTCTGATCGAAATAGATGAATTTTTAATCTCGTTTTTTCATAATTAGTGCTAATGAACAACCTGAAGGTCGAGCAGTCGAGCAGGACGCTCACATCGAGGGGGCTTTGGCGGCTGAAGCTTCTCTAGTCGTTTTGGACAGTTTAGAATCCGTCGTACAAGCTGACGGCGGCGGAGGTGAGAAAAAAGCCATGGAAATTATTTGTACAGGATTATCGACAAGGAGAGACGATTGAGAATTTAGATTTTGAATTAAAAATGATTTTTAACATTGAATTTCCCAGGCGCCGTGGTAGGAGCTGTGCTGAAAGTTTTGTTACGCGCTCTGGCAAGAAATCAGAGTACATCGGTGCTCCAACACATGTTCAATACTCAACGAGCCCTCGTATTCAAATATCACAGCGCACTTTTCGACGAGGAGAGTGAAAGATGCGGAGATTTATGTTTGACACTTTTGACGAGATGCAGTTCACCCTTGAGCGCGATTCGCAGTCACGCTGCTGCCAGTCTCTATTTGCTGATGCGGCAAAATTTCGAAATCGGAAATGTACGTGTCTCTTTTTATTTTTCAACATTTTTCACGATTCTGAAAATCACAAATATTTGTTCGCAAATGCGTGGAAGTAAATTTTAAATAATCTCAACCACCAGAATTTCGCGAGAGTGAAAATGCAAGTCACCACTTCTCTGTCCGCTCTGGTCGGTCGTGGCAGAGCTCCCAGCGAAGGTGCACTACGTCGAGCTCTCAAAACAGTTCTCGTCTATGCCGAGAGAGATACCGAACTTGCAGACACAAGCTTCCCGGAACAAGTCAAAGATCTTCTTTTCAATCTTCATATGATTCTCTCGGATACCGTTAAGATGAAGGAATTTCAAGAAGACCCGGAAATGCTGCTCGATCTTATGTACAGGTCAGTTATGAAAATATTTCATTAATCTCGTATTTGTAATCCGAAATCAGTGAGAATGCATTTATGAATATTTCCTTTTCCATATTTCCTGTATTTTCTCGAGAAACGGGGTCTCTTTGACCCCATCGTACGGTTGAGAGGTTGAAAGTTGGTTTTATTTGTGGAAAACCATGAATATGATTGAAAATTGTGTTTTTCTGCGTTGAAAATAATAAAAATCAATGGAATTTCTAACTTTTGCATTATTCGAATGTTTTATATTTTCAGAATTGCAAAAGGTTATCAAGGCTCTCCGGACTTGCGTTTGACATGGCTCGCGAATATGGCGCAACAGCACATGGAAAGGAAAAATCATACGGAAGCTGCGATGTGTCTGGTACACAGTGCAGCACTCGTTGCGGAATACCTTCATCTCCTAGAACCCGGTGGAGGTGGCAGACCGATCGGGGCAGTTGCCTTGAGTCCTGTTAGTCCGAATGCTCTCGAGGAAAGTGCCGTTGGCGACGATGTACTCGCCAGACGCGAGGAAGGCCTTTGCCTCGGTCCAGATTTCTCGGAAAGCGGATTGGCTGGTCTGCTCGAACATGCTGCCAGCTCTTTCCATGCGGCTGGCATGTACGAAGCTATCCCAGATGTTTATCGCGTTTTATTGCCGATTGCCGAGGCGGCTCATGATTATAAAAAATTAGCCAACATTCATGGGTACGAATATGATTGTTTTTTAAAAATTAGGTTTTAGGAAAATTAAGTCTATTCAATTTTCATTCAATTTTTAGAAAACTTCACGAAGCTTACACGCGCGTCGATCAGTTGGCCGGGAAGCGTGTTTTCGGTACTTACTTCCGGGTCGGTTTTTATGGTTCTCGTTTTGGCGATTTAGCCGGTGAGGAATTTGTCTACAAAGAACCAACTTTGACCAAACTACCGGAGATTTTTTCACGTCTCGAGAATTTCTATGCCGAGAGATTCGGCGCCGAAAATGTCGTCATTATAAAGGATTCGAATCCTGTCGATCCGAGCAAACTCGAGGCCGACAAAGCTTACGTCCAAATAACTTACGTTGAGCCGTATTTCGAACCTCACGAATTAAGACATCGACCTACCGTTTTTCATCGCAATTTTAATATCAGTGAGTAAAAAATATGGAAATTTTCTATCAATTACCTTTGAAATAATGAATTTTACTAGATTGTCTCGGATAAATTAACTTTTACAAAAAAAAAAAAAGAAAATTCGAAACAACTCCATCTCAACAGAAAGTCGAATTTCGAATTTTCAAAAATTCGTCAAAATTACTGAACTCAGTGTCCATGAGATTGAAAGATCGCAGCCGAATAAAGTTTTTTTTTTTTTTTTTATTACTCATTAAATTTTCCATCGCTCAGAATTGAAAAGCAAGAAAATTCACAAAATTTTTCGTTGGAAACCTTGGTAAAAAAAAAATCTGCTTTTTCAGAACGTTTCGTGTACGCGACGCCCTTTACGCCAGGTGGCAAAGCGCACGGTGAGCTGCGCGAGCAATGCAAGCGTAAAACGATATTGACGGTGGCGACGCATTTCCCGTATTTGAAGACGCGAATACGAGTGGTGGCACGGAAGCAAATAGTTCTGAGTCCGATCGAAGTGGCGATCGAAGATATTCAGAAGAAAACGGCGGAAGTGGCAGCGGCGACGACGCAGGAGCCACCGGATGCAAAAATGTTGCAAATGGTTCTTCAAGGTTGTATCGGAACGACGGTGAACCAAGGGCCGGCGGAGGTTGCGGTGGTGTTTCTGACGGGGGTCCGAGAGCAGAATGCTCAGCCGTCGAGACTGCAGCACAAGTTGCGTTTGTGTTTCAAGGATTTTTCGAAAAAGTGCCTGGACGCTTTGCGACGCAACAAAAATTTAATTGGCCCGGATCAGCGCGATTATCAGAGAGAGCTCGAACGAAATTATCAAAGATTAACGGAACGTCTTGCGCCTTTAATCGTATGGCGATGAACAGAACAAACGAGAAAACATCGAGACGATAGAACACTGAAAAACAGGACGAAAGAAAAGTAAGTCCTTGAAAAAAAACATCACTGGACTGTGTCCGGAGACAATTACCAAAGAATTTCCCTATTCGTTGCACGCCAATCAAAAACAAATATCGCCAGAAAGTTTAAAAAGCTTTTTTTATTCTGCTCCAAGTATTCTGTCCATCAGAATTTTTATAGTCACAAGAAAACATTTCTTGCAACTTGAATTGAGGATGGACGACGTGAAGAGGTGGCATAAATATTTGTGTCGATGAGCCTCTTCGATATATTTAGAAAAAAGCAGTTTCGTGGGCAACTCGAAGCGCATAATTGATTCATTACTATGAATATTCAATTTTTCTTATACCTCAATATAAGTAACGATGATAAATCAAACAAACGGAGTAGCTCAAGTAATATATAAATAAAATATATATACATTTATATAAACAGACACATCGAGAGCCTCTAATATTTATATACGCTGCATATTTGTATCTTGACTTGATTAATAATAATCTTCTTGAATTCTTTACCCTTAGAAAATCATCATTTTGCTCTATTCCGCTATATTTTTCACGTGGGACAAAGGAGAGCTGTACGTTTCAGAAAACAAAAATTAAAAATCTCAACCCATTTTTGCCAGTAAATATTCTATTTGCCTAGAAAATACGATTTCGTGAGGTTACATGATTTTTTTTTTTAACTTCGTTGTGAAAGTAGGGAGTTGGCTTTGACGATTATCAGACTTGAGCATTACCTCATGTCGATATCTGCATTAGACCCACAAGTTCCACTCGGGGGTCCCACAAGCACGAGACTAAAAATGGTGGAGTGGGGAAAAAAGTTCAGTCGGAGTGATGGGGGGCTCGTGAAAACTCGTTAGGTTGTTTGGAGGAAAATAAAATAAATCAAAGCGTAGGAAACTCGAATTTCTCGATGAAAAGGATCAAACGACTGGATCTGCAATATGATTGATTATTTATTTTTTCAAATAGAATATTCATGTCGAGCTTATTTTTAACAGCATTCCGCACAATAGTTCACTACAAAGTGCCAACAATACAAACTCTATCTAATTAGGTTAATGCTCTCAAGATTCTCGAACGTGCATTTACGAGGAAAGCTCTCTCTCTCCCTCTCTCTCTCTCCCTCTCTCTCTCTCTCTCTCTCTCTTGGGCGAAATTTCAACCGTTGGTGGTAAATCCTCGAGTGCTCTAACACACAACTTCGTTTCTCTTCCTCTGTCTTTCTCTTTTTCGCTCTTCTCCTGGCTTACGAGAAGAGGCTTTGTATTTTTGTTTACTGTCCTCGTCTCCTTCCCCATTTTGCATGCAACTCCTCTTCAGACCTTTTTTTTTTTTTTTATATGCATAAACATTCGTTTTTGAAAAATTTATTCTCGTATTTTCGACATGCATCTTCGTACACGACTCTTTATTTTTTTAGTCGTATTTTTTGCATACTCTCACGTAGATATATATTGCGAAACGTTCAAGCTGTTTGGGATAAACAAGAAAAGACGGAGAATTGTGAATCGAGACATCCCGGGAAAATGTCGAGTTTTATTGCCACCCAACGTGATCCGATTTAAAGATTGCTCGAGTTTCTTTCTCTCTTCCTCGTCCCTACTTCTTCCTTCTCTTCGAACTCCACGAATCCAAGTGTTCCACACTTGCACCGAAAGTGCCTCGTTATTAGAGTTATTTTTTTTCGTCCTCTATTTGTCTCGTTCTCCTTGGCATCCTTCTTTTTATTTCTTTTGCTATAAAGGCTCGGTGTGACGTTTAAATGTCACAATTTTCCTAATTTCCATTTCCTTTCGTTTTTGTTTTTCAACTTTTCCTGTTTACTTTTGTGTTTGTTCTTCTTCTATACGTTTTTTTCTTCTCTCCAAACCAGCTTTTCCTTTCTGGGTTTTTTGTTTCAAGTTTCTAGAAAGTAGAAAGGGTATAACCATCAACTTAAGACGTATCGTCAAATTGCAACCAGGAATAAAGACATTGTGCTTCCCTCGTACCTACAACCCCGAACATAACAAGGCTTCATTGCACTTTTTTCCTTTTTTTTCGTTTCTCAGTACCAGATGAAAAAGTCTCCACGAATGATTGCTTTCTTCCCCCTCGAAAACTGATGAGACTTTACGAATCCTACTGGCTCAACGAGATTACTTAACTTTTCTTTTTTACCTCGTCTACGACTTTTCCCCTTCCCTGCTTGGGTCGCACTTTCTCTTGCCTCTTTTCGAGCTTTCCATTCTAACAACATTAAATGTCGTCCACTTTTGACGGTTGTTCCCTCGAAAATTCCAGTTTCAAAATTTCTTGCGCCCAATCAAACGGTCGTGGGGTCAAATTGACCCAGAAAATAATTTATAATTATTTCGTTCTTGGGACTATTTTTTTCAATTTTTGATATTTTCTATGGTTTAAATTTATTTCTATGAATTTTTGTTTGCATTGAACAACTTTTCGGATTTTTTTCACTGACAAAACTCTAATAAGGATTTTGAAAATTTGACTAATTCGTTGATGAGAAGCATTGAAATTTCATCGAAAGTCCGGACGAATTGCTAGGGCAGCGATACATTTAAAATGCAGAGAGCTAAAAAAAAAAAAAAAAAAAAATTGAGCAAGTTGAGTTGAGAATTGATTCAGGAGCACGAAAGAGACAGTAGTGTGAGAAAAGTAGGTGTAAATCCGTAAGATAATAAAGGTTTGTGGAATAACTCCCATGAGAAATATGGAAATCGATTCTCAACCGATTTCGCATCCATTCGTAACGACAGTTGAATTTTTTTTTATTACATATTGTGATTCGTTCTTTCCCTTAAATTTGCGATGCTCCGAGACTTTGGATTTGTGGAAGACGCTCATGAAAATTTTCCGCGGATAAAATGCTGCCGGAAATCCTTGAGACGTGAGCAAATCGTCGAGTCCGATAAAGGGGGATCGAAAGATTTTTTCCTCTCCATTCTCTCTCCTTCGCCACCTTTTATTTGTCGCACTAAAACCTTTCACGTTGGCACTTGGTTTTTTTGTTCATTTACGAAAAAGAAGTTATACTTTTCTTTTCCAAACCTTCCTTCATGAAAGTTTGTGGTGAAATGCCAAAAATAAAATAAAAATAAACACAGCCTTACCTTCAGTGTTTATTTTATCAACGGCCCATTTAACTCTCAAATACCGAGTGATTTTTCGCACCGTCTCAGTCGATTCTTCTTTTTACATCGGTATTCCGATTTGGGAGCCTCTCTTTTATTCATTCCTGCCCTACTCCCCCCTCTTCCACCGCTTTCCTCCTTCACGACGAGCCAAAGCATCGAAAATCCACTCACCGGAGAACCCTCCATCCAATGCCTCTTTATCCTCCCTGAAAAATCAGATGAGAGTCAAACATATACGTGCTATACCTATATATGTACATATAAGGCACTATCAAAATCCTGAGAGTCCTGGGTCCTGGCTATATAATTCAGGTCACCGAACCTCGAGGATTCCCCATCCCGATTCACTGGCAACACTTATCTGAAAATCCTCTTCCCCAATAGAATTTTAATCAGTCCAAATTACCTGGAATCAGTCTCTCGCTCAACATAATTTTCGTTTTATTTTATTAGTGCCAAATGAAATAAATTATTTTTCCTTATTTTTTTTCTCATTCAAAACATTTCCATAAATATTACCTTCGGGCCTCCCAATGAGGTCGAAAACCACTTTAATATTTCCACTGGAAAACTTTCGTTGCATTTTTTCTCAAATTTTATTCGTTTCATTTATTCGGATTTCTAATAAACTGAATATATTGAATTTACACAGTTTTCCATTAGCTTGATAATACGAATTGATAATTCGAGCGTCCTAAACCCTCGATGAATACTTCATGCTAGAAGGAAAAAAAGCCGCGATAGAATAAAACGTTGAGCTGAAAAAAAGCTTCCACCATAAGGTGTACGAGGAAAGAGCAATGAGTGTACGATCCTCGATGCAGGATCGTTTCGTAAACTGGTGCAGGTTTTTATTGGGGTTTCGTTGCGACATTTCGAAATTTATTGCAAAGTAATCTTGACAAAAAACGTCATTTTGTGAGGTAAAAATGTAGGGGTTACGACAGTTTGGCACGACGAAGGACAAGACATGAAAAGGTGACTTTTCTCAAGGGTAAGAAACTATGAAGAGAGAATTGGAGAATAGGAGCGACAGTATGTTGCTCGTAAAGTCAAATCCCTTCGGGTGTAGGATACAGTGATGTATGGGGGATTGGCGTGTGACACACGCGTGTTTCTCTCATTTGGGATGTGTCCGGGAGTCACGTCAACCGTGAGACGTTGCGATTTTGAAATGAGAGGAAAAGAGACGACCAATTATATACAGTATAATATACAACGTACTTATACACCCTGGCACATTACCCACAAGCCACAGTTGCATAAACGACCGATCCTGAGAAAATACAAGGTACGTGAATTTTGGCATGCATAAGCATATATTGTTAGATATTTATATATATATAAATGTATGTATCTAATGTAATATCATATATATGGTACTTATATGGGTTTAAGCGCACTGGGAATATCAAGAAGGTGAAGTAATGGTATTACGTACGTACTTCGTAGTATATATGGGGAATAGTACAGCGAAATACAGAAATATCCACGGAGAGAGAGAGAGGAAGAGAAAACATCCAGAAGGGTGCGGCCGAATAGTCATGAGACTGGTGGCTTCTCTCGTTCTGAGACTAGGCTCTCGATGGGAATTCCCTTCGCGTGCAAAAGCTTCGCACGTGGCATCCCCTGTACATAGGCTTTTCTATGTTGAATCGAACTTCACTGCTCAGACGAGTCTATACACACCTTTGTGTAGGAAGCCTATGTACGTATATATACAGTTTTTTTCGTACGTACAATTTTAACTTTGTTTTTAAACAGTACATGAGGATTTTCCAGTTTAAAAGTAAATGGGATGTCTAATTCGGTTTTATCGCGTTGTTCGTTCGATGGTAACACGTATTTTTATGTAATGCTTACATCCGAGTGTACTCGCGCTTTGTACTTATGGCCCAGGAGCAAGGAATGGGGAAAAAGGTAAGTAGAGAGCCTTGCATAGCTTGTATATATGTGAGAATAAAAAAAAAGGGCAGAAGATCAGACTCTTGGTCGATTCGTAGCAACTCGCTTTTCGTTATGGGCGAGAGCACCAGAACGATCGTAAAGTCGTTCGGCTCTGGGGATAGAAACGTATGTATGTATATATATATATATTTATGTATCTACACTGTACTTGAATGTATATACTCAAAGTGGGATATAAGCGTCGTCGGACGAGCAACGTTTCGCACTCTTAGGGTATTTTTCTTAGTGATCTCTCGGGATGACATACACGCCAACAAGGTATAGAAAGAAGTCGAAAAGCTCGCTTGCACCCACAGGCTGTTTTATCCCGAAAGACACTGGCTGATAATGTCAAAATGGAGAAATTTTCATTCGGAAAACTTCCTTTTGGCTTTCGGTTTCATTTTCAAGATCATCGGAATATCGATGTTGGATTTTTTCAGTGCACGAATTCTGTACGTTCGTTTTCCGTTTTTTAAGTAAATCGTTTATTTTTAGTGTATTTTTAGTGAATTTGAAACACGATTGATCAACGAAAATTGTAACTTTGTATCATAATAAGGTTTGCGATTAGTAGGAACACATTCCAGCCTCGAATTTGTGAAATGGTACATTGAAGAATCTCTGAATTTTCCGAACGCCTGTAGCTTGATATCGGTGATTAGAGAAACACGGTCAGTACGCAGATTATTACAGGACGGTGAACAAACGCAGTAGCGAAACTCGATCTTATTCAGGCGGCAGTAGAAAAGGTCCGTTGTAGTCGGACACTTTAATCGTTACACCTCCTCAGTGGTTTTCATCTTTTATTCATCCCTCCGATTCCTATTACTCTCAGGACCACGAAATTCACATTAATTTATTCAAACTTACAAGCATTTTTGTTACTTGCTTCAAACATACGAATCTTTGTGAAGATAGTGAGAATATATAACAAAAACAATAATACCATTTTGATAGAAATTTTGAGAGGGAAAATTAACAAAAGCGATAGTAATGTGCTAGTCATCGTTTAAAGGTGGTGATTCAGCTTACTTTACATTTGCACTCGTGGTTTGTGGAGTAGATATGTTGGCTCAGTACTTCCGCACGTTCGAATTACCAAAGTCTTGCTTGAGTCGAGGTCTTACGTTCTAGTTCTGGTATATACTGCATCAAGCAGCATAAACGTTTATCTGTGCTTCTCTCCCTCTCTCGCTTTCTCTTTTAGCGCCGCGGAGCTTGGCTTACTCAACTGCATTGAATTCTACCTGATTTCGGGATTCAATCATTTCGGATTCGAAACAAGACTTCAAGCATGAGTAATAGCACGCGGGAATCTCGCGATCTCAGCCTTAACCACTTTGCCCTCAACCATTGCTTGTTTTCCACTCTCGAGTCTTGAGAATTAATGGATGTTTCCTAATTCAAGATGGCGTTTACCACGACATCGAGTTCACCATTAATTACTTTTCTATATACATAACTATACGTATGCTCACGCTAGTTCATCGAAGTAAATGAAAATATATACACGACTGAGATTAAAATTGAAGAAATTAAATACATTTTCTTTTTTTTTTTTTGACAAATAAAATTGACAAACACACAAATAATATCTCCGTCTCAGACTCTCGTAAATCTTCGGCCAAACTCCACCTTCATTTTGATGTTGATTGTCTGCGAAATTGTGACCCACACCTTTTCGTGTCTCATCCAAAGCCGGACAAGACACGGTTTGAAAAAAATATCTACACACTGAACAGAGAACACCAGACACTCAAATATCAGGGGGTATCAAATATTATGTACATAGAGACATTGAAAGTTACGATAGAACCTTTTCGTGTTTGACCTATAATATTAATTACAGGGTTGATGACGACAAAGTAGAAGGACGGTACAAATACATAGATATATTTATTAAGGACACATTTGTACACGTAGCTATATATCTTTTTGGGCGATGAGGAAAATGAGAGAACGGTGACACCGAGGATGAGTCTTACAGTTTACTCTGCTTCAATTAAATATACGAGTATAATAAAAGATTTTCATTTGGACAGCGACACAATTTCAGAAGCAACTTACATATATTAGAGGAAAATAAGAGAGAATATTCTCATTATTGAAGAATAAAATAAGCATAAGAATTACATCCACCATTGTTTAATTTATTTCGTCTCTTTTTTCACTCGTCTTCCGCGAGTGAAAAAGAAACGTCGTTGACTACTCTGTCTGACCTAAGCGTGCTCTTTCTACTTGTCTCTTCCTCCCGGTGTCCTTGTACGTCTCTCTCTCTCTTTCTCTTTGTCTTTAACATTCAGTACACTTGGGCTCACTTTTTATTTTTCCGTCAAACTTTTCATCTTTCTCTCTCTTTTTTTCGTATTCTCTTTCGCGTCTTTTTCTTTCGTCTTTACTTAACCACCTTCGTTCTCCTTCCTATTTACCTTGCATTTGTCACAAGACTTTAGCCGTGTCTTTTTCTGTACTCCTACGTGTCCTTGTATTTTTCTCCATCGCTCCTCTATCTTTGTCGGGGAAACATTGGTAAGTGAAACGAAGGGTATGAAGTTTCTATTTGTAGTAGTGTATATATAAATATATGTTTCTAACTGGAGGCGATTTTGCAAAAGTTTTCTCGGTCTCGTTTCACTTTGGCCGTACATCGGCGTATAACTAACGATATACACGCGCTATGCTGACTTATGGCAGCTCCTCTTTTACCATCGTCGGAGCTCTGTTGGTTTTATACTTTCCCTTCTCGACATATAAATGCGATCCTATCCTTTCCCTGATTTCTCCAGTTTCCGAGTTAAAAATGGAGAATGTTTGTCATTACGCCAAAGAATTACGATCTTATTTACATGCATCCACGTATCTGCTGTATTAAGAAATTTCAATGTTTCTTCGTCAGCTGGTAAATTTGTATTAAAAAATAATATTCACGCTCCGTTTTGGAAAACATATAAATATAATTATGCTTATATTTGGAAAGAGAAGGAAAGTTATAATCAGGGATGTCCTCTAATCAAAGCCTCTTCTGATTATTATTAGGTGGAGTTAATGTTATTTTCTCCTTTCCAGAGACTCGGGAGCTTACTAACTCTGACCACATTACACGAGGTCTCTTCCCTTTGCCAGTGACATGCGAATCTCTTTGCTGACGTAGCGAGACTCGGTGTTATGCAAACAGACATGTGCTTATCAATTTAGAGACCAGCTACGACGAGATATATGTCAATGTCGATGAGGCAACGGATATCGGACTACTGTATGTGCTTATGTTAACGTATATTAACATTGCACACACATTGTATTCTAAGACCGTTTGAATTCAGTAAGAAATTCATTTTTAAATGACGATACATATATATATGTGTTTTTAATAATTACTTGTGAATTTAATTGGCTCTGAACTTGAAGGGAAAGCCGAAAGGGAGAAACGAGAGCAAATCTGCTACTATTATGAATATTATTGTCCTTTCCATCCAATTTCAGCTTGCCGACGATATTTTTCAGCAAACACAGTCACAGATACTCTGCTGTGTTTCTCTCATCCTGTCCTTTTTTTTCGTCCTCCTCACCTTCCTCTTTTATATCCATATACTTTTGTTCTTTACTCTTTCATTGCCCATAGCCGACTCTTTTCTCCCTCCAAAGTAAACTTATCTCGGCAGTTATTACAAAAGTAGCTACCAAGCCAACGACGAGTAGCCGAGCGAGAAACAAAGACAAAGGATTATATAAGGAGAAAAAACAAAACGAGAGTTAAATATATATATATATATATATATATATCTATATAGACACATAAGAAGAAAGAACTTTGGTCGAAACTCCTTAACGAGATAGCTAACAACACAAACCATTTTTTTTATTATATTACCTTACGTATAATGGCGTAATAAGTCGAAAGTGAATATTTGTAAGATTAAAAGATATCGGTATTATTATATTATATGCTTCGATCAATAATGTCATGACTCCAATTTTCAATGCCAGTGGATAATATTTAAGGATCATTCAGCATGGAAAATCAAATGAATTTCGTGCTTTTCGTATTTCAATGAATGAATGTGCCTCTCTCGGTCATATGGAA
Source organism: Hyposoter dolosus (assembly GCA_963921915.1). NCBI lineage: Eukaryota > Metazoa > Arthropoda > Insecta > Hymenoptera > Ichneumonidae > Hyposoter > Hyposoter dolosus. The sequence goes on along the minus strand of OY998130.1, from coordinate 11,121,137 downwards.
GGAAAGACCGAAAAGCTTTGCCTCCATTTCGTTTCCGCTTCCGTTCGTCCCTACGCAATTTCCTCCACATACACACCAATGAAATTATTTCGATAACTGGTTTCGCAGTTAAATCGGCTTTGCTTTACGATGTCAAACGCTCTTCCATCTCTTGTTTGCACTCTCCCATATCGATATACCTTTACGTTCTTCACTATCAAAGCCTGGAATATGTGCATAAATGGACATTTGAGGGTTTGATAGTGGCAACGAAGGTGTAAGTATTCCCCAGTCTACAGGGCATCCTAAAAACGGTGAACGATATTACAAAGGCATCGAAATTACGAAATTTAGCAGAGAAAAGTCTTTAATGATTCTTCTTATCAACGCACCGTTTCGAGGACATTTATTAATTAACGTGACAGCTAATGCAGTGAATCGTCTTAGACTGTTCCCCGCCCATCGTGGCCTATCGCACTGGAGCACAGGCGAAGCGTGCATCGACGCTTCCGCTTTGCTCTGCTCTCGTATATTGCACCGATTTTCCGCGCATTAATAAATATCCCGTGAAGAAATAGTTGACAATCTACCGTTCTTCGCTGTGGAGCTGGAAAAGAAAGTTCGGGACACCCAACATATTATGGGAATAATTCTTCTACTGGCTTTCCTCTGGCTTCACTGTTTGGAAGTTGGTACCCGATCCCGATATATTGGACCAGTCGGAGCTCGAGCAGCGAGAGCTCTTTTGCCTATACTCCCTGTATCTCACGCCTCATCAATGCCCCTGTAAACCAACTTGTAATTGCACTCAGCCATATGCATTAGGACATGAACACGCTCTACGATTGCAAATCTCTCATCCTCTCTTTTTCCTTTTTTCCTTTTCAGTTTGAGACACAAACGAACCTCGACCCACTCACTCGTACCGCGAATCCGCGAATAATGGGATCGTGCGACGTAGGACAAAACCGCGGCTCTGTTTTACTCACTGTCAGTTGTGGTCGCTCGGATTACCTGTGCGCTTTCTCACTCTATTCCATCCTACGGTCACTCGCGTTTGTTTCCTTTATATCAACGCACTCAACCCCTCGCTCTTCTTCCTCCCGTCATTATACGCACTCTCTGCTGTGCCATCAATCACTTTTGCCCGCTTGAAACAAATATTGACCTTTCGAAACTAATCGAGAATTAATATTTCTTCAAAATTAAATAATTTATCGAATAAAAATGTTCTTAAAGTCCTGAATAACAAAATCACTTTTCGCTCATACGTCGGAGGTTGTGTACCAGAAAATTAACGAAAAACAGAAGGTAGTTTTTTTGTTTGTAAAAAGATATTTAGGCCAATTTTTTTCACAAAGCACGTTTGACAGATCGGTGTATTTTCGATACAGCTATTTATATCTTCACACGTGGATATCTACTCTGTCATACACACACGTATGACTATTTACTGTTTTTTTCTTTCTCGCACCGTCGATTATTTCGCGGTAGTGTAGCACGAGCATCAACCCTACATAGCGACACCCCCGATACACGCTCGTTGACTCGAGTAATCGCGTTACCTCGTTCTCGCGCCAAAACTCCAAACCCCTCTCTTCACGCTTCACTTTATCCACTCTGACTTTCCCTCTAATTCTCCCGTGACGTTTTCACCATCTCCACCTCTTTCTCTTTCTCCTTAACCATGTATGTTTATAGAGTGTTCTCAAATTTGTCACCCTCGGTCGTTGAGTATATGGGCTACGAAATTGAGGAGAAACGATTCCTTGGCCTTCATTCTCGCCAACGTACCAGCCTCGATTCATTAATCGAATAACATGTTGATTGAACAGTCGAACAGTTTCAGCCAAAAGTATTTCTGTCATATTATAAAAATTGGAAATATTATTTGCGGGGGTTTTTCAACCCCATAACTTCTAATTCGCTGTTCATGTTCGTACGAGACCTTTCAAAAAGTGTTCCCCACGGCGTGCACGCTTCACTGATGGAACGTTTGCTCGACGGTCAACGAAAACTGTGGAAAAATGAACTGCCACAGTTTGCTAAATTTTTACTGAGTCCCCGTTGGCTAGCACCACGAGAAACTCGAAAAACCTACCTGCCGAAACATTCCGTCGGTATCGACATCGTTGGATAATAATTTATCATATTTTTTATCCGTCATTGTATTTGTTTATCTTTTAATTTATTCGCTGACGCCGTTAAATTTTTCGTCAATCGTAAACAAATGTTGCAGACTAAAGTTTATCAATATTTCCTGGCGATAAATTTGATACAAGCCCACAAAGACTATTTTATTAATGCTGATGGTGTTCCCAGCCTGTTGGTTTCTTTTTTTTTTTGTTTCCTGAAATGATCCACCCTCCCCATCAAGATACACTTTTGCGAAAAGTTTAGCGTCACGTATTATTATATACGAACCCAACAACAGCATAGAACTGAGAATCATGAGCAGAGTGGTGATGGTGTTTTTCGCTCTTTATTGCCTTTATTTACGGTTATTATCATCGTACGAAGGTTATCTTCCTTCACACTTAGGTCAGTCTTCTCGTGTACGGGGTAGTTTACGTAAAGCTTTAGCGAAAAATTCTATAAAGCCTCTCAAAACTACATTCTTAATGATTTTTTTCGCTTCATTGTTTATGAAGCTTGGCATTATTCCTGCGTGTTGGAATTATGATTAATTCTGAAAGTTTATAGACTCCGAAACCTTACAAACATCCGTTTGTCAAATTTTATAAATTTTTGGTCACACGATTCCATTTTCACTTATTTTCACGTGCATAGATTTTTTTTCAATTAAATCGTTTTTCACATGGGATTTTTATGGAAATTCATTGAACGGTTCCTCGTGGAATTTCCTGTACGTAATCTATAAAATCGTGATATAGGTTACAAGGGCTTACTGTCTTTGAAATAAATCACGTCATATAAAGTTGGGATCGAAAAATAGGGAGGAGAGTGTAAGGGATGAACAAGCAGTCTCGCGTGAAGATGACGATGTGTAGAAGGCTGGATTATCGCCAGTCGAAGAGATAAATCCTTTCTTCTTTCCCACCTTATACTTCGCCCGAAGTGAAAGAAGAAGGAACTTTCATCAATAAAGCGATTCAATAATAATAAAATATAAATGAAGATTGAATTTTATTCCGACAAACATTTCTCAAAATGTATACGTTACAAATGGGTACGATTTAGATAATTAATTTCGAGGAAGAAAATATTTTTAAACTCAAATATTCGAAAATGAAAAAAAAATGAGTATTATAAATAATTTTTGTATAATATAGTAGTAAAAAAAAGAGCCTTGAGAATTCAATAGCACGGTTACGTGTTGCAATTGTAAAAACAAAAAAAAAATATTTTACCCCCTCAAAGAATTCACGTTGATCGAATTTTTTCGCGATGATCCAAGTGTGGATTGTCGCTCTCGCGTCGAAGAATTCCAAACCCGAAGATTGGCTCCGGGTTGGTGCATGAGAAGCGGGCTTTCCTGCGTGCAAAACTCGACTAACTGGAAATCGCCCCAGGAATGAAATATTTTCCATGCCTTCGTGCATACATATTTGATTTTTTTTATTTCTCTCTTATCATATTTAAAAATAAATCGACATTTTTTTAATTTGAATATTCTTTTTACTTCCACGTTCATTGTTTCGTTCCTGAAATATTATTTCAGCCTGTGCTCGTTGTTAATACCACTTTTGTATAAATGAATTCATTTTTCGACATTCGTACAGGATAAAATAGAAAGAAATCAAAATACGCGGATTTTTCTCTGGAAATCATTTTTCTATTCCCCTTTGATATTGTGCTGCTGTTCCAATGGTATATATTTTTTCCAGGCGGTTGCAATTGAATGTCCTTTGGATTCGAATGTGAGGTGCTTTAATAAAATACGAAACTCCGAATGCATATTTTGATATCCACTTTTCCCTTATATTTCCGCAGCCATGGGAAAGTTTGCATTGATATTTTTTTCATGGTTTTTTTGTTCGTAGTCCCTGGGGGCTAGTGTATATTTTGGTCTAGTCCTTGACGCACTTGAATCGGTTGAAAAACCAAGAACGACGTGCGCGGTGTAGAATGAAAAAAGTTTAGGATTCTGTGTACACGTTCTTTCAGCCCTCAGAGGACTTTGCACACATTTTAAGGGGGTTGAATGAAAAAGTTTCAACCCCCATAGAGGTTCAATCCAAGTGCTCGAGCGTGAAATTCACGGAAGCATTATATTTTCGCTTGTTTAGGGCCCGAAGGCATAGAGCAAAATCAGGGTGGGGGATGAAAGTGCAAGTTTCGGTGCGGTTGGATGAGAAGGCTGAGCGGGGGCAGGATTTTCTTTTTCCACCTATGTACTACCGGAGGGTGCAACCGAACGAAGACAACGAGAAGAGTTTTGTTATGTTTTTTTGTTGTTGTTGTTTTTTTTTTTTCATCAAGACAACAACTCGGAGGAGAATTACTCTGTAAAAAAGGAATCATTTTTAGAATTTGAAAAAGCTCTCGGAGAAATACGCCTTGGAAAGACATGAGCTTCCTGCTGGAATTTTTGGAGATAAGATATTCTTGATATTTTCATAACCTCCGAATTATTATCTTAGAAGATAAGAGCACGAGGGGGTTGGGAGAGATTTATCGATCTTGCAACCCCCAACCGCCAATTGGACCATCGGACATCCGACTCGGTGATAGCAAATTTCCTCCAAGCTGATGTATATATATGCTCGACCTCTTACTTTCACCCTCGAGGGACACGACGGGGTCGCTGAAAGCCTGATAAGGGCTGAAACTACCGACTCACGTGGTAAGGAAACTTTACACCATCCCGGGAAGCACGGCGGTGCAAATTTTTAAGTACAACGCTCCGGGCAGAACGAGCATCCGCATGTATTTACGTCGCGCCAACTAGAACGAAAAAGACTCGTTTCCCTTCCTCGAACTACCTCCGCTGGACTGCGCAAAATCAAATCACAATTTTCCTGTTTTTTTTTTCTTACTAAAAAATTAATTTCCAAGAATATATTTTTGAATTTTCATTTTTTATTACCCGACGCAGTTATTTTTCGATATAAATTCCATCAAATTTCCTCAATGGTTTTTCAGGATAAGGTTCCCTGCAACAAAATCCAGAGGCAACGACCGGGTTCATGAAATATTGTCTTCATATTTGGCCTCGAACTCACAGACTCCATCATTTATTTCAACCGGTTTTCCTCGAGCAATTTTACTTGGCAAAAAGTTAGGACGCTTCGAAATAAGACGAAACATCGTAAAACCATGACAAGCCATGCACGAGGTTTATCGAGACAACGAACGTTCAATGCTCCGTCTTTTGTATACATATACATACAAAAATAAATACAAATAAAAAAGAATATATACATGTATACATACCCGAAGAGAAACATTCATGTGGTGGAATCTTTGTGGTTGGAAAAAAGGGTCTCGAATTCGGAAGAAATGGCCAAGAAATGTCCGTTGTACAAACACATTCACACATCTGTGAGTACATGGTGGTGTATACAGAAAAGGTACTGAATGAGAAAACGGTGTGTATGGCTCTCGTTTTCCGTTGCGGAGTGAAAGCTCGTTCGCTGTTGGTTCGTGGGGCGTTGATGGGAAGTCGAGAAAGGTACAGCACCCAGGGGAATGATAGTCCAGCGGCAGTAGCTCCGAGAGAAGAAGCGAGGGCCCAACTTACGAAAGAGCAAACACGCAGTTTTCTTTTTCACTCGAGACAAAGAGAGCTTTTTGTATTCTTTTTGTTTTGTGTGTGTGTTTTTTTTTTTTGGTAGTTCATCGTCATTCGTGAAAGACTCGTGTAAGCGCGCACGAAGGAAATTTATATTCGCCCCCGAAAATTTCTATTACCCTCTGTTTCCTATTTTGTCTTCGAAAAATATTGCAGCCGAAAATATATAATTCACACGATTTAGTGTTTTTAGGAACATTCTTATCGGAGTTGAGAAAATTACTCAAATATCCCTATATCTTTGGATAATTATTACTCCAGAAACTTCGGCAACAATTATCGTCTGATTCGTGCAATTATAAGCGTTACATCGTGACCACGAATTGTTCGTATTTTCGATACAATTTATCAAGCCACTTACTCTATAGCGAAGCGTGGAGAAATAAAAGTATTCGCCGCTTTCCGGTATCTGGGATGCCACGAGGGGAAAACTTGCTCGGTAAACCAATCCTGAGTCTCTTATTTCACGATTCGCTTCAATCTATACACGCGGTAGTTTCTGCCCTCTCTATCTTTATCGCTATCCATCTCTTTGCACATACATAAACGCACGTACACAGACATATTTGTCTATATATATATAAATATATATTTACGAGGGTCGGGGGTGGCACATGCTGTATTTACTTCGCCGAGGAAACATTCCTGCTCGAAGGGAAGTGGTGGGACGACGGTGTCCCTCACGTGCACGAACCGAACTTCTAATCGAATCAACGACACCCCAGCCACGATTCATCCTTATTGTGCTCCGAAAGAGAGAAACGCTCGCCGTAAGAGACGAAGAGAGAGAGAGCGAGAGAGAGAGAGAGAAGAGTATCTCTATATATATATATATATATATATATATCTGTTGCTAGGACCAGAGAGTTTCATCCAAACGAAGACTGAAGGACGAGGAGGGCTCGTATATATTTGTACAGATCTATATATACATACGTATGTATAACATATGGGTATATATAAATGTATATGTATATATATGAATAAGTGAAGATACTGAGAGAAACTAAGAGACTCGAAGTAATACGCGTCAAGTCTCGGCGGTGTCTGTCTAACGGAGCAGCTGTTACGAGACGTTGGCCCCCATTATTTCTTTCCCTCCTCCCCCTATATTGGTTTCTACTTGTGTATTTCATTCGAATTTTATTTTTGCTAGTTCTTCCCACAAATCTATAGTCTAAACTGGTACTTGAGGAAAATTCTAATTATTGCGAGAATTCACTATACTACGCCGTTGAGTTTTTAGCAGAGCTGTTAAATTGTGGCTGCATCGCCTCTTGTGAGAAATTAGTTTCGTTTGACAAGGTCGCACGAAAATTTAGGGCAAATTGCAGGAGAAAAGTCCGACAAGAAATAGGAGATCTCTGTAGAAAATTGAATTTGATGTTCGCCTGACCTTGAGTGTACGTAGCCAAGGTCAAAGTGATATTTTCATCTCTCGTTGAAATCGCTGAACCGAACGACTTTTGATTGAAATTTATTTTTGCACGAGGACCAATTTACGAGATACGAAGGTGTGAAGCTTCGCTTTGGACACCCGGTACATTTTCCGATCGCGGTTATTGAGTGTATGATTGGTGCAAGGATGACGGCCGAAAGTACGACAACGTAGAAACGTCTCGTGTACTGATCTGCCAAAAGCATCCGGAATAAATCAGGTAAAGGAGGAACCGAACAGGAAGGACAGATAGAGAGAGACAGAAAATTTATACTTTCGTCATCCCCTTGGTCGAATTCGGTGGGAAAGGTGTCTACTCCGATTTTCTTGGATCCTTATACGATAACTCACGATCGATATTCTCCGACGGAGAATTCCCTCGGTATCCTCAAAGACACCTCTTTCCACATTATCTCCATAGATATATATCGATATATACGTCGCTAGATATATATTTATATATCTATGTACATATACCTCCGTTATATTATCGCGATATCGTCATCGACGTATCGAAGTCGATTCTTCGTCTTTCCGACGCGCGTCCTCGTAGTGACGGCATCCACATAATCTGACGTGAAATATTGCATTTCCTGAACACCCGACGTACATCCAATGACTACGAGTGTCGTCTCAAGAAAATTATATCACACGCGTTATTATTATTATCATTCCGTAACAATGCACAGTGAACTATTTATCGTTTTCTTCAATGATTAAAAAGCCTTATGTTTCCGATACGAAAAATCATCGATGGATTTAGCCAAGCAATGAAGATCATTGCAGAATCATAATTGATAACTTGTCGATAATCCTCAGCCCGGACTGGGACTTTTCTTCGATCGAATCTCGTCATTGGCTACAACGCGTGAAATTATCAACGAACCGTGATGCTCACGAAATTTCTATCAAATTCATATCGCTAGAAAAATTTATATATAAATATTCATATGTGTGAGAAAAAAAAGAAGGAAAAAAAGTCGTCGGTCACAAAAATCTTATCAACATCCAGGATCCGTATATTCTCGAATATTTCCTCGCCAAGAGAAAAGTGTCGTAACATACGTATCAGATGTATACGAGGGAATGATTTTGAAATTCTTCGCAATTGCTGAAATTCAACGAGGCGGTTATGCATCGTTTCAAAAGGTTATGTGCAAATATGCACGCAGGTATCGAAATATACAAATATGCTATAGAGGGTGTCTGTGCGACGAATCCAAATATTTTAATATTGAGTTTCAAAATCGATTTTAGAAAAAATCCGGAATCAGATCAAGTGGATCATGCACGTCTGTATAGTTTCCCGAAATTAGATTCGTTATACCAAAAAAGTCCGATCGAGCACTAGAATGTTGGAATTTAAACTTTTCAATTGCATCTGTGGGTTGATTTTGACAGTTTTAATTTCGGAATAAGAAATCAAAGGATTTTTGCTCGAGTCAATTTATCCTGAAGATTATTTTCGTTCGGAAATGAAAATTGTTATCAATTCGGCACCTTATATAAGCAGATTCCCTGTTTTTGTATATATCTCGTTGTAGGGATTTTTCGACGATGCGAATTGGGCAGGTAGAACGCTGTGGGAGCTCTTGCTCTCGGGGCACACGATATTTGCTTTCTCTCAATTTTTCATAAGTTCAACAGAACTGCTTGAGCAGCATATAGAGCATATAGGCATTGAAGTGAGTGGGTGCGTGTGTGTATGTTTGTCAGAGCGTATGTGTTGTCCTAGAATCGACCATTATGCCCTTCTCTGCTGGTGGACCATGGCCACAGGCATCAAGCGTCACCCAGCGTATCAGAAAATCTCGAGTTTGCATACACACACACACACACACACACACACACACACACACACACACACACACACACACATACACACGCAATGACACAAATACACACGCGGACCGATTGGTTGCATAACCCTTTGGGCACATTTCGAAGGCACTTACTCTCTTCTTCCTGGGAGAGTGAGCCGAAGGGCCTGATGTTTCGTACGATTCGTATATTTGCCGAGGCAACCGGGGTTAACCTGATGGAAATTTCTGGTTTTATTTCTTCATGAGATTTGAATTCTTAATCGTAACTCTTTTCAAATCGAGTTTTTCGTGGACAGCATTGAAAAAATAATTTTCATTACAGATTCATTTTCATTTTTGAATCGTGTTATACATTTTGCTGCATCAGATATTGATTTCGTTATTTAAACAAAATTTATTCTATTGACGAAAAAATCGAATCACAGTGCCTTTGTATTCGTTTTTATAGAAATATTGTGAAAAAAATATTTGACGCGGGTTTCAATTGAGTTTAACGCTACAAGGGGAAACATGGACGATGGAAATTGGAGGTTCGTACGGTACATAATACGATCGGGGAGGTTTTTAACAAGAATTGTTTCATGGCTTTGTTTTTTGTAAAAATAACGTCGATGTCGGGTCACCGCAACAGAGCGAATGAATGCTGAAAGTCCTAATAATCTACACGCGCTTCGGAAAATTATAGTTTTGCTGTATATCGAACGGTAATCACCGATAAGGGTCACTGGTAAATATTTTATGTTTTCTGGACCTCTGATATGGTTTTCCCTGTAGTACATCCCTTGTAAAAACTCTCGTAACCTCGGAAGATAGAGTAAGGCAATGTTACAGCAAGTTCGTTGAGGGTCGTGTCTAAAAGAGGGCGATGAGAGGGTGACAGGGCAAGGGGGAGGGCATTGGCTGATGTTGGTTGATTGCGAGGGTGCACCAATACTTTCTCGTAGTGTTTGATGACCACGGGGTGAAGCGTCTTTCGCTTTCGTATCCTAACCGTTATTTGTTTTCTTTGACATGAGAGTGTTTGCTCTTTCCTGTTCTCTCTCTCTCTCTCTCTCGCTCAAGATCCACGTTCTGATAGGAAACAACTTGTAGTGCATCGAGTTGATAAGGGTAACATGCACAGAATGAAATCGATCTTTTTTTTTTTTTTGATTCATTGAGACAATAACAGAATTACATTAACGCTGTTCTTGCATAGCATTGATGTTATTATTGAAATTGTTGTTATTCAAAATTATTAAAACAACCATAAAATTGTTGTCCCCCACTGGATGATAAAAATTTGAGTATAATTAAGATTTTGTATCGATAATCAAGTTTTTCGATGAGAGTTCATATTTTTTCAAAGCCCCGATATTGAAAACCTAGGAAGAAATTAAATTGAGTGGAAAATGTCATGGATTTTTGTTTGCATGGGAAAAAATTGATGTAGCTTTTTTTCGAGGACTCTCCGAAAAAGGATGTCGCTCGACTTCTTAAGATTCCCATGACTAGGGTCTTTGAAAAACAGGACACTAACGATATTTTTATCCCGGAGGTTCGAAGCTTCAGTCACGAAGTTACAGGCTCACGTGTTCACGCATCGTTAGGATCTTCGCAATCATTTCCTGCTATGTCTACAGAGAAAAGAAATGTCTGAAAAAAAAGAAATACAAAAAAAAACGAAATTACGGAAAAATAGTAATAAAAAAGAAACTCGAGGATATGGAGGACGCGAAGGGTTGCTCGATCGTGTGTGTAGGGCAGAATAGACTTTAGGACAAGCTGGAGGGGTTGTTGGAGCGGCGCCCAATGACGTGGCAGAATTATAACAAGGGTCCTCCATACGATCGAGTCTCTCTCTGATCGAGAGTTTTGGCTATATCCACTTCGGTAATTAAGCAGGAAGTGACTGGACCGGTCACGTGGGTCATGTACAATGGAGCCTATAGTTATACCCACGTTACAATGAAGTTACGTTCAAAGATTTCTATCCTCGGATAGGGCGAGTGTTTCCCATTTACAGGGTATCCCATAAGTCACGTCTCGACCTCATAGACCCAACTAAAATACGAAATTTTGTAGGAAAAACGTCCACAGCCATTTGTCTCTTCGAGGCAGCTTCGATGAGACAGGAGAATCACAAAATTCGGTAAAACTCAATTATTAATTATCAATGAAAACCATGACTGGGTTGCGACTTCCTTCTTCGCACTATCGGAATCTGTTTTTTGGTCCAATTTCAAACCATGATTTTTGGAATACCTTATACATGTCTCTGCTAACATATTCGGTTGACGAACGTCCGAAAAGAAAGCTTGCAGTTCTGGTTGACTAATGAACGTATCAACGAGCACAGACACGAAAGAAAAATTGGCTCGTATCCCACAATTGGTTACAAGAAACACTTTCGTTTCTGTTGCTATTCTATCGTCCATTTGGACTCAAGGGGGAATGGAAAAAAACTACAAGTGTAAAACAAGAAAAAGCTATTTTCTTTTTCCATCCAATAGTTATATTCACATCGATCGGTTATTCAGTTTTTTGTAGGTAACGAGCGATTACCCTCCAAAAGTTCCCAATCACTTGCTTAATCACCTGTCAATGGTTTCCGATAATTACCTGTATTATTGCATCGTCAACCCCTTGACAGTTTTTTTTTTTTTTTTGAATATGCGGTGATTGTTGATCTCGATTAGTTTTTCGATTAAACATCGCAGCGAATGATGAAGAGAAATCTGCCAACTGCAAAATATACATTGCGCCACTAAAAGAAAGTTTTTATTTTAAACTTTTATAGTGACTTATAAAAGCCCGAGCGACGCGAGGAATTCTGGTTCGTTATAAACGTATGTTCGAGGAGATTGCAGGACCCAGCCAAATTCACTCGGTACGTGGAGATTTCTCGGGGCCATGACGTATGGGAAGTTCGAATTTCGAGTTAGTCGAATTCGCACGTGGGCTCCGTACACACGCCCTCCGGTGTAATTAAGCCGGAAGTACGGTAGAAGCCATCTATATACGTCTTCATACAGGGCTTTCAATGCAAGCTTTCCCAACTCTTAAAGAATTCGAAGAGACTTTTTTTAAATCCAGATTTTGTAATTCATGTTTAACTACGAATTACTTACAGTAAAATAGAAATGAAGGGTTGAGGTTGTTATCGAATGCATGTTTGAAAAACGTGACACCAAAATAATTATCGATTTCTCGTTCTTCATCATTTTTTGTACTATATGAACAATTATTATGTGTTAATTCCACAATTATCATTTGTACCGATTGATTATTATTTCATTGCAAATGATTGACGCAAAATTTACACGAAATACCTCACTTTTGATTATAATAGCGTGGAGAGCTCGTTTCTGAGTCGAAAAAGTACTATCGACGGACACGTCGACGAGGGTCGTTAGGTAGCGTAACAACGGTTCGTCACCGAGTGTCTAGATCTCGTTTCGATTCGAACTGGTGCCACATGGCTAAATGCCATTCTTTTTTATTTTTCGCCCAATACACGTGAATTGTTCAGTTATGTAATATTTTTTATCTTCGGGCAAGTTTCGTGGTGCATTCTCAATGATTTGCAGCTTTTTTTCAGGCTGTTGGAAGAGTTTAAACGTTTCGATGGAATTTCGATGTTAGTTACTGAAGAAAATGAATAATTCTGATAAAGTGAAATGGAATGGTCGGAGCTGTAATTGCGTTACTCTAAATTTGTGCCAAAATAAATAATACTTGTCGATCGTAGTGGAAAGTTTGAAAATTGGAGGTTCGATATAGTTTTTATTTTTCCAAGAGAAAAAATCGATTGATGTTATTCGGGCGAATAGAAGGATTTAGGGTTACTACAATTCGTGTACATCGCACATTGTCATGTTCGGGGAATACTCGATGAAATGGGACGGAGAATGAAAACGAACGAAATAGTGAGTGAGGGGAAAAGGGAGTGCACCCTCGCGCTCTCTCACTGTGTGGGTGACTGGGATGCCTCGATGGTTTTCGATTCCCGCAGGATCGTCGAACTTTTGCCTCGGTCCTCATCCCTCTCAAAATCATCCCCTTTAACCCCTTTGTACGGATATTTTACCTTTACTCGTTCGTATGGCCTTGCGCGCTCTTCGTCTCTCTTTTTCTATCCCTCGTCCTTTTTTTCCAGTTTCACCCCCTCGTTATTCCGCACTATACGAGCCCTCGTACAGCTCTCCTCTCGTCCTCCTCATCTTTTTCCACGTTCATCCACCATTTTCATCCGTGGATCAGTCGTTCCTTTCACCCTTATTCTTCTTTTTTCTCTCTTCTGATCGTTCGTTTGCTTGTTTCTCTTCCTTTCTGCTCTTCTTATCATCCCTTTATCTTTTTTCTTTACAGTTCTCTCCGCTCTCTGTTTTCCTTATTTTTCTCCATCTCTTACTTTCCTCGCCCTCATTTCTTCTCTATTTTCTCTCTCGCTCTTTCTACCTTTTTCGTAAATGCGCGGGGGATACTACCGCGTTTCCCGCTTCCCGGTAACCGAGCTATACCCCTATGGGGAGATATTCCCCCAACGGTCCCTGGGTTCCCCCTCCCTCTCTCTCTTTCTCTCTCGAGCTCCGTGCCCGGAATCCACCCTCGGGATTTCCGCTCGAAATGGATATCGTTCGCCGGAGATGCGCCACGAGAGAACACGTTTTACGATTCCGACTGATCGCGATGGGTGAAGGGTAGCAAAATGTTGGAGGGATGGGGGTTGAAAACAGAAAAACCGGGGTGGTAACTGACCTGAGCTGACTCATCTCGACCTACTACTTGCCTTTCGACCAATTGACATCTCACGAAGACATACATTTTTCGGACACCCTGTATATGATATAAATATACAAACCTCCCAAACAGAAGTCGATCCTTTTTTCTCTCGCCCGATCTCCTTCCTTCTCTTCAACCCCTATTCCCATGTATTTGTATTACACAGTTTATATTATTAACAAGTTTTGGGACAGCTCGATTTCAAAGGTCTCTCCTCGTGTCCCAGAGGGGATTTAAAATTCGGCAACAATACCCTCCACGTCTACCCCGCTCCTGTTTTCTCCGCCACACAATAACCATTTCTGCGAGAGCTCGACACCCTAAAAAAGCGCGAACACAGAGTATGCTCTATTTTTTATTCATCACTTATTATTTTTATAAATATTTATGTATTCACTAATTCATCATTAAATCACTTATTTTTCAAATGCCGTAATATTATGTCCCGCGGGGTGCCTCGATGGAAATATATCCCTGAAGAATCCATTTCAAATCTTACCCCCAGCTTAAATCTCAGCTTCTCGATCTTAATCTTCTTAAACTGTCGAAAAAAGGATATTGGCAACAAATTTATTCGGTTATAAATTGGAGCTCATCGTAATACTAAGAGCTGAAATGTACGTTGGTTTCTTGTCTCAATCGTTGCAGTCAAGCATTCTATTTCCAATCTGCTTTTCTTGATAACCTATGGATGAATCATTTCGCTATTAAAAGATCTGCCGATTTCTTGTAGGAAGATGAAAAATGCTTATAGATAAATTTTCCAGTACAAAAACAATAATTTCGAGGCCGAAGAAATTTGTTCCTTGATCCTATCCTTAAAATTGATATTTTTTTAAATCTTTTCACATATTCCATATTTTGTCTGAATGTATATAAATAATAAATATTTATAAATATTCGAAAAGATATGGCTGAGATGACAATACACACACACACACACACACACACACACGCACACACACACACACACACACACAAATATATAATTCAAGGGGTGGGAATGTCTCGGCATCGAAGAGATCAAATATGCATTTGCATGGAGCTGCGAAGAGGCAGAGTGAGTGAGAATAAAGCACGATAGCATGTACACGAGGTACATCGACAGGAGGACGGGCGTGTATATTTTCTTCATCCCAATTGTATATAAATAAATGGGGTGTCCTAGAAACAGTTACCGAAAGTCATAAACAAAATTAATTCCGATATTTCCAAATGAAACGTTCTGGTAAGATTTTTCTTTCCAAACTGTCATTGATGAGTTGAAAATATTCTGTGTCACTAGCAGTAGGACAGCACGTTCCACGGTCTTTCTCTACAGCAATCAGAAAATGTTGATTTTTTTATTTGAATATCTCGTTAACCGTGCTTCTGAGGAAAAAATGGATGAGAACTTAATTCATAAGGCTCTCGTGGTCTGTCGTATTCTGTAATTTCTGACCATCACTTTTGGGACACCCTTTATACACGAATTTTTTTTTTATCGCCAATCTCTCACTCTCTCTATATATTTTATCAATACATGCTCGTGTATATGGGATAAATAGGGGAACGCTGGTTGGTGGGAGCAACAGAAGGTCTCCCGTGAACCAGAGAAGTAAGAAGTTCAATGTGCGAGGCAAAATTTCATAATCCCTGGCACCGGGCGCAAGTCGTCTCAGCGCTTGAAGAAGAGGCAAACGGTAAGGGTGGAAGGAAACTCCAAGGGGGCTTTGGAGGCGGAGGAGAGTAACCTGGTAGCAGCCAAAAGCAGAAGCTCGATATGTGCATGCTCGGATGTGGGCATGAGAAGCTTTTATTTGACGGTGCTGGAGAGATCAACGTTCCAGCTCACTTTGAATACGTACGTAGATATAGAAGAACATATGTACGTGAATGAACCTATGCATTACGCGTATTCTTTAACCTCGAATCCTTTTACACGTGTGCAGAGAGTTCTTGACAGGAAGTAAAAATAGTAGAAGGAGTTATGAAACCGTAGAGAAAAAAAAACCGCCACAGAAATACTCAATCCAACATATAGATCTGGTAAAAGTCTAAATGCATATTCTGATAACTTCGTTAATGAGTTGCGAAGTGCAATGAACTGAAAAAAGTGCAATTTTGGCAGTTACAAGCAGGAAATCGTATCGATCGAATTGTTCGAGAAATCTTCGTTCAATTTCTTCCTCTTCGAACTTTATCATATGATCCTGTAATTAAGATAACTCAGAATTAAGCAACTCTAATGGGAATGGAGACGAAGAATTTGGGGGAAAATTGAACGGGAAGATTTTGAAGGTATAGGTTGGAATGGAAGATGGTAATTTTCATTGTAATCCTGAAACGAGAAGAGTGAGAAAAGGGGGTGAAATTTTATGAAACCGCGAGATAAGTTGAGATCCTCAGGATGAGGGCTTAAGGTGAGTGTGTGTGACGTCTTTGCACGCCCGGAAGGAAGATCGATGTCGAGCATCGCGACGCCGACCCCAACCCTTCTTCTCTTCACCCTGGCCGCCCTTCTTGTTCCCTTACTCTCGACAGAGTATGTATGCGCATCTTACCTAAGCCATTTTACCGATCGCCGTTCTCTCTTTCTTCTTCTACTTTCTTCAACCCTTTCTTGGGGCTGTCATCTCTTGAGCTTTTCACCTTGTGTACTCATTCTCGTCTCCTCTACCGCATCTTCGTTCCCTCAAGTTCTACTTCTCCGTCGTCCTCTCGTCTCGTCGCATTTTCTCATGCTTCCCTCAAACTTTGAAATTTCCTTTGATTCGGGAATCAAAACTTCGTCTTCATAAAAAAAATCGTCGTTTTCTCCTTTAAACGTGTAATTTTTTTTCCAATTTGTCAATATTAAAAAATAAGTCATAAACAAATCTCGAAAATCTAGAGAACAAAAAAAAATTAAAAAAACGTTACTGTTAATTTCGTTTTCGCGTGATAATCGGCATCGGAAAATGCCTGCATAACGCGTGCCCGGAGGATTCAACCGTGTATGAATTCATAGACGTCATAGATTATATATACATTTGCTATTTCCATTTTTGCTCAACTGTAAGAAGATGGATAGTACGAATATAGAGGGGACAAAGGAATTCCTATCCTGTGAAATAGAAATAAAAGAAAGAGCGATACGTGTAAACAGAGAAAAGAAACGCGTGCGGTCAATGGAAATTCGAGCTCATAGAAGTGGAAGACCCCAGCTGCACAACGACCACGTCGACAACAGAAAAGAAAAATAACGCAAGAAAAAAGAGAAAAATAAATAAAAAAATGTATATATTGAGAGCAAGACAAAATACTGTGTTGCACAAGAATGAGAATACCTAAATATCCGACGAAATCGACCTGAAAGATACGGAATGAAAATATGTTCTGCGAATATAAAAGAATTTAAGCGACGGTGAGAAAAGTCTAGGCAAAAAAAAGCTCGGCTTGATCGAAAAAATATAATTTATTTTCTATTCGATATTTTAACAATTATGACAAACTAAGTTTTCCTTTTCCTTCATACATTTCCACGGCATAAATCGAGAGAAATTAAATTTGAAGTATTCAATTTCACTTGATGATTTGGTAGAGATATTGCGCAACTCAGACGTTATTTTTGGTTTTGTTTTTTGTATCATTGCTGAGGCGTATCGATTTTGAAGAATCTTCATATGGGATTTTTTTTTTTTTAACCATTTCAGGTTTTTTTTTGCCCTGGAGTCTGATTTTCGATCACCCGTTACGTGAATGAAGTGTGTGTGGGTGTGTGTGATGATGCTCGGTGCAAATAGGCGAGGAAAGGATCTCTTATAGGTAAGGGGACGAGGTATGAGGTACCATCATTTCTTGAGTCTCCTCTTTCTCCTCCTGCACCCCCGAAAGTGCATTGGAGCGGGTACACGATAAGGGCCACCCACCCCCAACCCCTATTCCGTGCAAAGAGAGCGAATAAGAGGGTAAGAGTAAGGGGGAGAGAGAGAGAAAGCTCTGCTGATGCTGTACGATGAAACTGGGAGGAGAGTCGACGTCTAAGATGGGGTAGGTTGGCTAAGGAATAAGGGTTGGGGTGTCTTGCACACGAAGGAGACTCTGCCGCAATTTATTCCGATATTTAGACCGTCGAGCGAACGCACCCCTTTCCCACCTCTTTCTTCCTGAAGAAATTAGCTCCCTCACGCCTCGACTTCGACTATAGGGGTGGAATCCCGTCTCTTCACTACCGTTTTACCTTTTTCAACCTTCCTGTATCCTCATCTATCCTCCCGCCGTATTCTTCTTCCTCTTCTTCCCCCATTTCAAATCTTTCCCTTGGTCTTCCACTTTTCATCCACGCTTTTAACACTTTTTATGTTAATTTTACGAATATTTTTCATTTTTATTTTATTTATCATTCTATTGGAATTTTTTTTTGACGTCGAGCGTATATTTTTTTGAATTTTTCTGCAAATTTTTCACCGTTCTTGAGATTTTAATTATATTTCTACTCTTTAGTTTCCGCGGATTCCTTCATTCCTTCTTGTCTTTCTATCGCAACAGAAGGTCGGGAAAAGCACGGCAATAAAAGGACATCCTGTATATTTACTCCGTTTCGTTTATTCTTGGCGGATTCCCTTCGTTTTCTTCGACTACCCCTATCGGACTTTCAACGATTCATGCATTTACGATTTGCACGACGAATCCTCTTCCCCTTTCTTTCACAGCGATCTCCAATGTCTCCTTTAGCATTCTGGAAATCCTCCCTTAGTGATTCGGCTGGATAGTCCCTTTTTGGGCTCTTCAAGATTTGATCGAGGAAGACCAAGAGTAGAAACTAAGCATCCAAGCATGACCTACCCCTTTCTTCGTCTCCCACTATCACTCTTTTTACCTTTATCCTTTTCGTCCCTTTCAGTACACACCTCTTTCGCCTTGTGCATCTCTTGGACTTGCCATTTTCTCCCCTCACCCTTTCACTCCGAACCGCCACATCCTTCTGAAACGAAAACCCATCACGATCTCTAGCCCGCTTACCCTTTAACGTTCGATTCTCATTGTCTTTCGCACTTTCGTTTCTTCGTTTTTCACTTCCATGAACCTCATCGATAAGTACTTTTTCGTGGTCGTTCGGGAGGAAACAGAGAAATCCTCTTACCGCCTCTTCCAATCGCACTCACTTGCTCCCCGTATCAGAACCTTTCAAAAAAACTTCACATACCAGAATTCACACAACCACAAGCATGCAGGGAAATGGGAGGATAAAAACATGAAACGTGAAAAGGAAAAGGAGGTGAATATAATTCGATACGAACGCGTGAAAATCCTGCTGCCAATTAAGGAAAATAAGAGGAAAATGGTGAGAGCCAATTTTTTCGTAAATCTATTGTATTTTTAGAAAATTTATATTTTTTTTTGTAATGTTAATTTTCATGTTTATTTCGGTATAGGGAAGAGTACTCGAGGCACATTTTTTTAAAGGACTTTCAAGGATCGTCCCATAATTTTATTTTTTCCGTGAGTATGCTTTCAAGTTTTCTTAGGATTTCGTCGTAAAAAATCAACTACTCAGGTACTGTACATACTCTTCGTGAGAGGTACACGAAGTAATTTATACGTGTAGACTGAGTAAATGCACATACATATCTAGAGTCGTGGCTGCGTCCTTTTTATATGTACAATATGCATTTATATTCTGAAGGAGTAGATTATATGATTCATGCTTCGAAATAATCGAAAGAAAAGTGAATGCTATGAAAAGGTCACGAAATATAGAAATTCATTTATTCTGGTTCTATATTTGTATTAATCGGAGAGAAGTGGAAGGGGCAAAGTTTTTTTTTTTCGGAGAGAGAAATTACAGAGCAGCTTTCTCTGAGCAGGGAAACGCGATCGTCGAGGGGACGAGAAAAGCGCACCCGTTGCAAAGGGGTGGAAGTGCAAATAAAACGTCACCCTCATTCCTCCCTCGGTTCATTTTCGTGAAACCCAAAATTCTGGGGGTTCGTCAGGAAGAGAGGATGGGATATGAATACAGCGGACCGTTTTCTCTCCCTCTTCCTCTCCCTCTTGCTCGACTGTTCTCTTTTCCCTGAGCTTTTGCCACGACACGAGAGTTCACCAGACTTATTTATTTATATCGTGCCCCTAAATCTCGTCGCTGCATTTAACCACGATTTTCTTTCGCCAGGTTCTTGCTCCTCGCACACGCCTTTTTTCCATTCCTCGGGTTCTTTTTCTTCATTCAAAGTTTTGAGCAACTTCGTGCCTACGTATAGTCGATTTTTTCAATTTTTACAAAATCCCGAGACAAAATCATTCTTTCTTTCGATCCATTATTGACGAAATACATGATTCTGTATTTGCAATCAATCTCGTACCTCCCAAGAGAAATTATGATTCGGAGGATCAACCAGCGAATCGAATTTGCTGTCAGTAACATACGAATGAAAGTTTAAACGTGATTGAGGTCAAACTTGTTACCAAATTCGATTATATCATTTATATACATACTCTAACGTGATTTAGCTCATCCAATAAGTTGACTAAAGTATCAAAGTAATCTGTTTTTGGTTGTTATTATCTGATACTCACATCGTCGTTAGCGTGGCTTAAAGAATGAGAGGATTTCACCTGCAGTTCTTCGGAATGTCAAGATACAACGTACCCCTCACGTCCATCGATCGAGTGCCTATATCCGGAATTTCTTCAATTCACATATATAGATATATATATATATCTGCTCGAAACCGGATATTGAAGAGGCTCCGGGTGTGCCTCTGTCTTTTCTTGTTCACGAGACGGAGTGTGACGGACGGATGCATGTCTACGCGGAGGGAAAGTTCCTTCGGAATATTGTTTTCGCGCGTTATGAAAATCGCGAAACTTCATAATATAGAAAAAAAACTATTTTATTATACGTCAAGGCACTTTTCCCGTCAATCAAAATGCGATGCGAGAGATTTTTGCTTCGTTTCGTATTGAGTGATTTGTTCATTTTTTGAAATTTGGTTTGCCATGTTCATGTAAAAATTACACCAAATGTCGGCAAATAAAAAAAATTATAATTAAAAATGAAAAAAAATGAAAATTATAAATTATAATAAATTTTTTGTGCGATATTTTGATAATATATTCGAGATTTTTCGCGAAAGAAGTTCGTCAATTTCGACCTTTTCTTTTTGTCGCTTATAGTCCCACTAGGTAACAACCCCTAGGCACAAGGATAACTTATCGGATCGTCCGAAATACTCGGAAAGTGTGTCTCTTCACTCGGGCCGTCGAGACCACCATTTTACCCCCGCGATAATATTCTTATCAGATTGTGGGAAAGAACGTAAAAAGTTTTTCAGTAAAAAGACCGGGCAAGGACGATACGGACGAACGGACGAGTTTGGACAAAAAGCTCACATTCCAGAAAATGAAGTCGTCGAGCTCCATTGGAACAACGGATGACCTTTCTCAGGGCATTCTAAAATAAGGGATGTTTCTTTATGACAAAAAATTTTACAAAGTTGCGACTCGACCAACTGTTTTCACTTTCGACGCATTTTTTTCTTCCAAAGTTGGATTAATGCATATGCAATTGAAATGATGAAATATTACGAGTAATTTTATGGAATTTTGAGACTTAGAAACCCTTCGTAGAAATGAGTACTTTGCATCCTTCACGACCGATAAACTTTCTTTCTAAAGGAATACAATTCTCTAATAATGGAAAATTCTCCTTCTCCTTTTACGTCAGCAGTGTATAAAAAATATCAGGGGTTGCAATAGGGTGTGAAATTCGATGTGTAGGTGAAGAGAATAAAAGCAAGAGCGCAGACGGTAAATATAAAGCACGCTTGATGATGACGTACTCTCACGTAAAACTATATACATATTTTTCCCCAGGGTTTGTGGATAGAGACCCTCGGGGTGAAAAGGCAATGATAAAATAACTACAAAATTACATTTTATGAGGGTGAGCTATTTTATTGGCCAGGCATTTTTCGCCCTTTTCCCCCTTTGCTCAAGTGCTCCAGTTTTTTTTTCTCTATCTATCTTTCGATTCTTCGTCGTTTTTTTTTTATCCCCGGTGTTCCGCTGAAATTTGGAGAGTTCCCTCGGAGAAACGTATGTAAACGAAATCCATCGGATTTTTTTGGAATCGAGTTTCCGAACGAGCTTTGCCAAGATTCGCTCGAATTCTCTCGACCCTTCAATGAAATGTCAAAAAGGTTTTTCGCGAAAAAAGAGGCTTGTTCCGAGTGTGATCCGTAAATATCATCCCGCTCCATGGGATCTGGTAGATCTCCCGTCGGTTACGAATCCGTATCAGGAAACGAAATCCAGATCATTTCAAATCTCAGGATTTTCGGCTTGGTTGGTATTCCCCAGCCACTTTTAAGTTTTGCAGTTTGCAGCATTTCACACGATCGATTGTGATCTATACCTGAATTTTTTATGACTGCTTTAAACGTCCAACAAAATTTCATAGAGAGCGAGCGATGTGATATTAAGGTATAGTAGAGACGGCCGGTGCATGAGAATTTGGGGTAGTATTTCCGAGGTAGTTTTGGACACATGATCCACAGCCGTTGGTCTCGTATCTCGTTGGGCAATTCTCAAGGAATAATGGAGTGGACCGTGGCTCGTTCAAAAGTCCCATAAATCCCTGAGGGTAACGCGGCGGTGAGCGCGGATTCCGTAAAAGGGCCGGACGGGGCGTGGGAGTGGGGCTGTGGAGGGAGGAAGGGATCTGCTTCGTGTGACCCCCCTTTCATGAAGATTTCTCGCTCCTGTACCAGCTTGGAGCGTAAGGGTTCTTCGGGGCGGGGGCAAGAGGGAATGTAGGGGTTGAAAGGGTTGGGACATTCGAGGTGGATGAAACGAAGCTAGATTGGCTTTCTGAACGGTAGGCGCACTTGCAGCCATTTTCAGTGGATATGGAGCTCTATGGAATAGCCTGAAGCCCGAGTTAAATAGCCGGAGGCTACCAATTCCCTGCTGGCTGCCAGCAGTGTACTGTGTCGCTATATATACCTCTAAACGTACCCCATTCAACGCCTATTTTTCTGGGCGGTGTTCTCAGTTCGCCACACACCTTGTTAGAATCAAAACGCCCCTGAGTGATGGAATCGGAACTTGACAAACACCTCGTAAGAATTTCGACCGGATTGAAAGGCTCCAGAGCCGGGACTTTTTGGTAAAAAACATTGCAGGGATCCTGACGGCTTGTGGGAAGGACGTGTAGGTCTTTTCGTTCGAGAAAGCCTGTGCAGAACCAAAAAGCCATGAGCAAGGTGTCCTGTCTGTATAAAAATCAATAAGATCGGAACAAAATTTCCAACGCTACGAAGGCCTTTATCAAAACATTGTTGCCAGGATTCGCCAGGAATATTCGGTATGTACACACATGTGGACACACTCAGCGTGGAAAAAAACTGGGGAGAGGAGATAAGAATAATTTTTCGTATACATCCACCATTTCCCAGATCGTTCCCTCGATATTTATATATACATTCTTTTTTTTTATCTCGTTTTTACCTCGCTCTATATTCAAACGAATCTATAATCTGAAGAAAGCATGCAGAGTCACGTATGGCGATGCAAAGATGTAAAACCGAACAACGATCGGAAGGAATGACAAATAAGCGTTTCGAAAATAATGAAGAACAATGATGAATGATCCATATCTTTTTCAGAGAAAAAAAATTCCGTGTGTATTTCCCATAAAAGAACGAATTTACAATGATAACTTTTTTAGATAACGAACCAAAATATTTGAATCTCGTAAATGAGCCTCATGAGGATTGCCTTAGTGTTTTTATATTAATGGAATATCTATAGGCAGCATATATTTGTATAAATATGATACTTCGTGTAAGGACCCTTTGGTCTCTAGGACATCACGAGAAAGAAGGTACAGGAATAGGACGCGATTTCAATTTGGCGAGTAAGGCTCTCTCGGGTGCTAGACCGAAATCCCTGAAGCTGTAAAAGTCGAGCCAGCAATATAGCAGTAGTATCAGCATTTGGTCTCTCTTCTTCTCCCGCTTCCTCGTTTTGTACCCCTGGTTGAATTCGCAAGGTTGGCCTCTCTCGGGAGGGCTCAACTCCCTTCCGTTCTGCTCCCACCTTCGACCCCCTTCCTTCTCCATAGGACTCCTCTCAATAATCTCTTCCACGGTTCTCTACGAGCTCTACGTGTCCTCCGTAGCAGCATATATATATATATACACATGCAGTATTCCGACATTGTCATTACGAGGAATGGAAAGAGAAACGATATCGGAACGAAAAAATCTTCGTCGTCCAAATTCATGAGGGTCAAAAAGATTTTTCATGTTTTTATTGCAACAGAAAGAAAAATAGCGCTGAAATTAAGGGGGAGCATTGATGAAGTGTATGCAAGTTAAACTAATTGGATTGGATAGTTCTCAATCCAATTGTGTTGAAATATTTTCAAGGCTATTTAAAATGTGCATTTTTTCTTCGTCGTCTGACGAGACTCTTGGGGTTTCCATAGAAAATAGGTCCGAGGGATTGGTAAGCACTATAGGAGTAATGATGGTGGACTGTGGGAAAAAGAGGCTGGCGAAGATGGGCCACACTCCATGAATATATCGATAACCCATTAGAGAGGAGCTGCTCGGACTACCCTCTAAACGAGGCGTACGCTTCACGTTTCTCTTCGCACAGACCTACGGGAATTTAGTGGAAAAGGAGGGTCGTAAAGAGCGAGAGGGACGAAAAGAGTCGGGTCAGCAGGAGTGAGCAAGAGAAAGAGAAAGCATCGCGCCAGCCAAAAGCCTTCGTGATGATGCTTGATGGCGTGGAGGTTTTCTTCTGCCGGCGATCCTCTCGACCGTAGACTGTTTAAAGAGGGTAATCGGGGGCAGAGAAGGGTTTCGAGTCGGGCGGGGGAAGGAAGCGAGGAGCGAGTCAGAAAGGACACCAAGCGAGAGTGTACACATCCAGCACTTCGCGCCATCCTCTCACCCCTTCGTCTCTTTCCACAAACGGTTAAAGCCGTCAGGATATGCTTGGGGGGGTGGAGATGCGGGGGTTGTTTATAGCCAGAACCCGAATGTGGACCGAAAGTGGATGAACGAGAAGACGCGTCAGAGAATACCGCTAGAATGAGGATCAAGAGTTTCTCAGCTATACGGGTTGTCCAGAAAGCTCCTTTCAAGTTTCAAGGGGTGGGTAACAACACTTTGCCAACAAAAGTCAGTAGTCTCGCTGATGTATCGTTCCAGGGTTATCGATTAATTCAACCATTCCTAGTCCGGTACGTTGATAATTAGTTGGAACGACGCGTTTTTTGTGTCGTGGCTCGTCTGACTGACTGCGACAAATCAATGAAAATGGACGATATCGATTCTCCTCAGAATTGAACGTTAATCTCTTTTTCTTGTGAATTCGGAGAGTGAGTTTCCAGACACAGTGTATATGGAGTCAGGACATGTTCGTGGTCGGTGACGACCTCTAGTCCTGTGGATCGCGTTAGACCAGCATCGGGGAACCGCATCAGCTCTCAGCCGAGGAAACCTATATATGGCATATCGGAAGCCACAGTAGCGACAAAAGAGACAGTGGCGTTGCTTTAATCCTGGCATTAATGCCACGGCAGGCAGCCGTCCCTTTATCCAGATATCTCTCGACTGACACAATCCCTGGAGTGTGTGCAGGATAGTAATCTATGTGCATACGTAAAATTAAATTTATTGATATAGTTCGCAGTTAAAATGAAGAGTTTCGAGCGAACTTGCCAGTGGTCCAGAGAACGACACTTTTAATCACATTTTACTAGGAAGTGTTTACACGAGCTGATAAATATGGCCCTGCAGTTACAGCAATACAAAAGATGCGTGGGGAAATGAGTGGAGATTAAAAGTTGATGCAAAATTCATCGTCAGGAACGATGAAAGAATTTTTATTCCGGTATTAATCGAACCGTTCGAGGACATCAGACAGCATAAATGTCAGTGCATCAAGCTACGTTTATTCGTGTACATTTTGTATAGCAGATACGCACTACAACGTCCAGACACGACCGGAACGATGTATATAGAGTGGAACGACCTTTTATACCTGGTGCGTGTATCAACCCAAACTAGACACGCTTTCACGGTCGTCTCTCGGTTCGTTGATTCCGCCACACATCGTCCATGAACGCGACAAGTGGGGTGAAACACCTTTGAACAATACCCCTTTCGCTCGTGTTTTACCACCATATGTGTGGTTCGAGTGTATACACACAATGTATGATTAATCTTGGCTGCCGATCGTTTATCTACTGCATCTCGCCAATAGCAATGACACGAGTCTGTCCCTTTGTCCGTAGTTTGCACGATCCGTATTTGCGCACTTTTTCCAAACTTCGTGCATCGTTCGAAATCCAAAATTATCTGCTATTGGAATTTTTCATTTTTTGAGTCTCTATACTCAATTACAAAATTCATTAGGAGAGCTCATATTAAATGCAGTGATAATTGCAAAAATAGGAAATGCACCTGCAAAGCCGCCAGCATTATACGAGCAGATTAATTTCACATTATGGGAGTTCAGTCAAACCTTTTTAATCACATGAAACAATGCGACTAATGAATATTCATTCCATAAAACATTTTTTTACTCCAGACACGAAGTGTGGGAGAAAAATAAAATTGCTAAATTCTGTATTGCTCCATTTGACTCGGAGGATTTTCCGCAGAAACGGTCGAAGATCCATTAATTTATAATAATTGAGGTGACCCCATGAAAATCGTTCTATCCAGAAATAATATCGCCATCGTGTGGATAAATAAGTCACTCGTGGTTGCTCGTGGCTCGTCTCACTGGAAGGTATGCTTAAGTGGGTATGAGAAACTCATTGAGGTAAAGACGAAGATGAATTCTTGACCGTACAAGAGGTTGGATGGATGGCGAAGAAAAAAGGGTGGAAAGCGAAAATCGGACGGGATGGAAGATCGAGTGAATGGGCCTGGCGAATGAGAAAGTACGTCCGGTTATCCACCGACGCGATCTCCCATGGGTTTTACGAGTGGGTTAACGACTTTACGTATATACTGTTCATCTATATTTCTATGTACATTTATATACGTGGATATATGTACAAACGCAGGGACATCGTAAAAATGAAGGTTCTGGACCGCTGGGGGGCTTCTCATTCCTCTAGCCCTCTTCATCTCTCACACCATGCCAGCTTTTTCGAACCTACCCTTTTTTTTCTCAATGTGAGTACCAAGGGCTACGGACCACTGCTGCTTCTGCCGTTCCGAAGTACTAATTAACTTGTGGCCTGGCTGCCACGAACGTTGAGCTTTCCTGAGAGCGGAGAAGAAAAAAAATTTCACCGCGAGAGATCGCGACTCATAGGAGGGGTGGCGGTTTATAGTCAAGAAGTGGATGAGAGGCTTGGCCGCGCAAGGGTGTAGAAGCATCGAGCAAATAGAATAGCCAACGCACAGCTTTGTGCTATAACTATGAAATTAATTTCTTTTCCTTTTTATCTCGCTTTGACCGATAAAATCTTTGAATTAAAGGATTCGACATTTTTATCGTACCTAAAAAACGCTGATTAATTAACAATTTTATCGAAAGTTTGTGATTGACGAGTAAAAAACGTTTTTGCGAGATTGACAAGAAATCTTTGATCTTCGTTTCAATTAAAATAATTTGAAATAAAAGTGTGAGCATTGATTTTGAATCATTGGAATTTGTGGATGAAAAATTCGTGCCAATTTCATATTCTAATAAAAATCGTCAAAGCTGTAAAAGGGTTCGTTGCAGATGGATTTTCTCTTCTCTGTGCTTTTGCCTACGTATACACTCGATGCGTCACGGTGGAAAGAGCACCACGTCGGAGCGAAATGAATCCACTGTTTGTCGAGGCCTCTGATTGACCCCTCTCAATCGTGCCATCATAGAATCTCCATCCATGAAGTTTTTCTCCAGTCATCATTCGACCGAAAACTTGCTTTGGAAAAATTCGACGAATCCCAGTATGTATTTTTCGATTGACCGAACAATCTAGTCAATTGACCGTTTGATTATTTATTTATCGATAGATTGATGTAATTTCTCGTTTACGTTTCTTCATAAATTCATCAAATTTACCCAGGTGTTTTGTATAAATTCAATAATCACAGTAGCGACGAAAATAACTTATTTCGTTATGTACGTTTTGCGGTATGCTGAAAAATATATTTTTTCGCTGTGATATCCGTTTGTCAGTTGATATTTGTAATTTTTAACTTCGACAATGTTTCGTTGTACTTTAATTATATTTTTTAGTCTTTTCGTGTTTGGGATCGTGGGCAGAAAAACCATATGAAAGTCCATTACTCATGCACAGAGAAGAGTACGCAGGGAATTCATCGAAAATGCAGAATGTACATTCGTGTCAATGTAGGCGCAAATTTCAGTTTTAACACTCACAGAACATCATAAATATTTCACTATTTTTTCATATTCTCCCGCCAACCTCTCTTCCTTCCTCTCTCTCTCTCTCTCTGTATTTTTTTATCACTGTCACTTCCGTTGGGCGCAACAGCGCGAAGCACAGGGTGCGTGAGCTAGTGTGCAAAGCATAGAGGATTAAATTTTCGAACGTATGCCTTGCCCAAGGGAGACTAAAGCGACGGGAAAAAATAATGTTCCATCCGAGGACGGAGCAAGAGAGCGTTGCAACTAAACTTAATTACTCCTGCAGTATGTCAAACAAATATTGACCGCTATACCGAAGTACATGCGACCCATTATTATTTTTTGCTTGTCATTTTTTTTTTCGTCGAATAAGAATTCCATTAAATTCTCGACGAATTTTTTGATATATATAGTTCCACGTGATACGTTACAGTGCCTATGTATTCTTTCACGTGCATCAGGTGGATATCATACAACTTGACGTGTTGTTATGGAATTATAAGTTCAGAATCCGAACCATTTTTAAGTCCATTGAAAACTTTTCTAGATTAATTCTGAAGAATTTATAGATGCAAAACAAATCGAATCAAAATATAGACAAAGGTCTCCAATCATTTTCGGTATAGGCATTTTCATATTTGAATCCCTTAACATTTCAGTACTTCGAAAAAAAAAAAAAATTGGCACATAAAAAGCAACGAGGAAAAAGGACAAGTACATTTTTTCAATAGCCTCGGGGCAGCATTGAAAAGAATGTTCACATATAAGACTTGCCCAAAGAGGGTGAGAATGCTGGACAAAGAAGTGGCTGCTCGGACGAGTGGTCTAGACTTCCACTGTTCCATATGTTTCACTTTCTCCGTCTCGCTTGTTATCAAGCAGGAAATTCCGCTGTTGCTTACAACCGAGCAAAAACTTCGTCCAAGGACTAATTTTTTTCATAAACCAATGATACGTTGTACCAATGACACAGTTCCAAAAGTATGAGGAGACGAGCAGGGTGCACTAATCATACGTGAACCTAAAAACACATCTTCGAAGGCTACAGATTAAAGAGTTAGCCAATGTAGGGGATGGCATTACGCTTGTTTACACTGGGGCAGTTCTCTTTGTATGGCGAAGCATAAACGTTTTGTACACTTGGTACAAATGCCTTCTGATGTAGCTGCTGGCAAACGGTTAGGCTCCGTTCATAAGCTTATGGCTCATGATGGAGCTGCGCTTAGGACCTTTCAGTTCCTAGGATTTGATACAACACCGCGTTTACAGACACACAAGCACATGACCTTACATTTATACGTATTTGTATCGGTGTATGTAGAAGGAGTCATGGGGTGGTTTGTGTACAGTTTGCACGCTTTGCGACAGAAACATCACGAGGCAGAAGCAACAGAACTACACCATTTGCATTAAATAGTACGGAATACAAAGCAAGAGAACCGGAGAGAGAGAGCGAGCTGCAGGAATATCCTGTTTCGAGGTTACCAAAACTCCCTGCACACCCTTCAAGCACCTTCACCTCTTTAGCTTTGCTCGAATGCCATCCCTTCCCTCTTAGTACACCTTGTCATGCACTCAACTCTCTACCGTATGTTCCTCACTCTGGCCTGGCGTATCCGACCGGTAATGCGTTTTCCTCTTCCCCCCTAACAACTCCATCCCCATTGAATCTCCGTGTTTGTATAAATATGTGCAAATGTGTGCATAAGCTGTAATGAAATGGAACTCGGTGTCCTGCTCGCAGAGCTACATTCGGGTATTATTTGCTGGAAGAGATGCGTTTGCACAATTTCTCTACAACATTGTAACGCAAGCCCTCGGAAGATCGGCCACCATGTGGAGACGCGAATTATTGTATAACATTTGCTGGCATTTGCCATGCGAATGACGTACGTTTGGATAATTACGTTGAATGATGAAGATAATACGACGAGAGGCAAAGAATGTCGATGCTCCGAAGACAGCATCAAGAATTAGGACACAATTACCAACTGGTAGAAACTGCATGATACAAACTGGACTCGAAAAATTGAAGCGCATCAACTGGCTGGTGGAAACTAGTTTACCCGTAGCGGCTGATGGGAAGAAACTGGACAATGGGAAATGGGTTTTAGGGGAATTGGATCACGAAAAGTGGGCGGTAGGAACGAGCGTACGGTAATTGAGCTCCGAAAAGATGGCTCTACAACGTGATCCACAGAAAACAGGCTGACAAAATGGATCTCGAAATCCTGGGAATATCCTCCAATCCCTGGGTGTAATTATCAGA
Organism: Hyposoter dolosus; assembly: GCA_963921915.1. Taxonomy (NCBI): domain Eukaryota; kingdom Metazoa; phylum Arthropoda; class Insecta; order Hymenoptera; family Ichneumonidae; genus Hyposoter; species Hyposoter dolosus. Next base: position 11,090,748 of record OY998130.1, on the reverse strand, counting down.
TCCCTGAATGGATCATCATATGATTTCTGGGAACTTATCTCTGTATCGGTTTCGTTGATGCCGCGAGATGCGTAGTGCACAGTGTGAACGGGGTCAAACTTGATGAGTAATCTCTTCGGCTAATTATCGAAGTTTGAGTGATGAGGATTCAAACTTGAAACCTTCCAAGGTAAACCTTCATTGGCTTGAGGAGTTGAGATCCGGGAAATAGTTTTTTTTTCGCTCTTATCAAATCTGACAGATTCGTACGAAAATCATTTTGCGCGGGTTTTCAATGGAACTCGTCAACAATACGGAAGCGTTAGCCAGTTGGTGAATGGTGGGCGGATAGAATGTGGGATCTCTTGCACGAACGCGTACAGACCTCGACTCAGACACGACCCAGAAAATCAGCCGATCGAGAATAGGGAAGAGGAAGAGGATGTGAAATTCACGGCGTGGGAGTGTAGCTAGTGCGCGATATCCCGGAAAGTCGATCACCTGTTACACACGCTCCTTTATACTTTAAACACACTAGCACACATATGCCAAGATATGCCATTGACTACAAATGGCAGACGAGTGCACAACAATGCGTTTTATCTTTTTTACGAGTCGCTGCACCCTCGCCTTTTCTTAAGCTCGGATCCGCGAATAAAAGCAACCTGCATATCGAGAAGACCGAAATAAAAGTCTTGACTCGGAATAATCTAAGAAACATGTGCAACAACATTTTTTTAGAATCATTTTTTACACGAGAAATAAAACTCATGGGTTTTAAAAATATTGGAGCGAAACATTGCAATCTTTCTAGAAATGCCATTCAAACGTGTGTGTTTTCGTCAACGAAGTGCACGCATGACCCCGTTATTTCCCTACGGAGTTTTATTTTTACAGGAATATTTGAATCATCGAGATTGCACTACGTTTGCAATTAGCGAATATTATGCCATGGGATTGTTGGCCCTTTCATTAAACAGGAAAAGTAAGTAGATGCCGCGATTATGAATGTCTACGAATGAAAATGGGGATGGTACCAAATGGGAAGCAGAGAGTGAGACAATTCTGTAATTTTCATTATGAAATTATATCTATGTGTATATGCTTAAACGTGTATCTTCATCTATCTCTATATATATATATGCGAATATGGTAGACGAAACAAGACGGCGCTAGAACGAGGACAATCCCGAGTGGCAGGATTGTGAAACGAGTCCGATGCGCCTGTACTCGAAAGGAACTGAGTGCTGTTCTCTCTACAATACCCGAAATCCTCCAAGTATATATAACAATACACGAAACCGGTGCATGCGCCTGGTTCCAGAGACATATACACAAATTCCCATACACATAACATCGAATAGGTGCGATGCATATGGGTCGCTCAAGGTCAACCAATAAACATTCTACAACAATTCACATAATAATTTCAAAAGTTCATCGAATTCTCTGTGCAAATTCAATGGGAAATTTGTCGCTGAAATCCGAAATCAGGTCGAGCAGGTCAGTTCTCCGTATTTGGGGAGAAACAAATGGAGGATCATTTCAACGAAACGTCTCGAATAAATGAAAATACGATCGATTTATTTTTGGGAGAAATCGAAAGTTGGGAGAGAAATATTGAAAATGATATTTTTTATATTTTTTACATTCTCCTTGAAATTTTTTTCTGAAAATTTGTTTTGCACGTGAATTTATACGTATGTGTGGTTATTTATAAAATCTCCTCGATGCCTGTAGTTCGAATGTCCCATCAGCCGGAGGATAATACGTCGAGCAGACAATATATACCCATACTGCTGGCTGCTTCCGACCCTTACCGTCAGCACGAGCTCTCTTCTCCACCATTATTCCTCGTTCTCTCGTGCATATATGTCACATATCTCGAAAATGCATCATCCTCTTGTGTGTATAGTTTATTATACACGTATAAACTATCACCCACATCGAATACAAAGCCCACGATCTCTGTGCTTGTCACATTCGTGTGAAAAGACATCAGAAATTATTTTTTATCCTCACATCGCAATTAAATAGTTCATCATGTCGCTTTTGAGAATTGAATACAATGTATGGAGCCCATAACAATAAATCACCATTATTTGTCGTATTGATAAACTAATATTCATTTCTATCCTCTCTTCAATAATAATTTCAACAATTTTTCATATTTTTTCACCTGCTTTCGACTTTTTATCGTTTCCGAAAACTTTCGTATTAAATTTACGTACGAATCGTAACGTAGTTGTTATGAAAATCTCATAATTGTTCCGGAAACGAGGTTAAAACCAGAAAGGTTCGTTTCTTTTAATCTTTTCTTCACTGAATAACCTGAAAATTTGTGTACGTGTGGACACTTCCAGCAAAAAGTTTATTTTTTATTTTTATTTTTAAAGAAATATTACCAGTGGATTGCATAACAAAAGGGGAAAATTCTGCTGCACTTGCACTATTTTCAAATATTTTTCACAGTGTCTTCTGGATCGGGAAAGCAATTTTAAACGAAGTCGTTTTTCTACTATTTTTTGGAACGACTGATTGGGAAATGGAGTGTAGAGCAAAGTGGATAGCTAAATTTGTTCCAGTTGGAAAGTCGTTCGCCAAATTTCGTTAAAGTCTCGTTCAGTGCATTCGAACTTTTGCCTCGGAGTGTATAAAAATGCATCCATTTTTTACCTGGCTTTTCCTTGTCTTGTCTCTTTCTTTTTCAGGCGTAGTCTTTGTCCCCGATGATAGAAGAAAAGGAAGAGGATCCTTCTTGATCGAGTTCTGAAAAAAACTCAGCGGAACTCGCTTTCATCTGCTATTTCTTTTGCGCTCGCTGTTCCGTCGGAATTGGCGAATCGTTAACAAACAAAATAGAGTTGAATTCGAATCGTAACGATCATAACGACATATATGTCTGGTCGTTCGTAACGGGGTCGTCCAGTCGATGCAGAATGCTTGTCGAATTCAACATCGTCAGCGAATCTATGGAAAAGCAGAAGAAAAGGATCGAGAAATAAAAAAAAAAGAAAACTTCAAGTAAAGCAACGAACAGAATTGAGAAAGAGAGAAATAAAAACAAAATCATCAAAAAAACAAACAAAAATGAACTCAACAATAGAGTAACATGGAATTATATAAATAATTGATGGCAAACTTTGAAAAAAAAAATTAATAAATCTTCGGAGCGTAAAATGCAACGAAAAACATTTCGCATACCAAAATTGTTTTTCACCGATCGATTGTCGCCAAAAAAAGATTGAAAAAGAAACGAAAAAAAAAAACAAAAACAGTGTTTCTCGCATTTCGAATTTCGTTAATGAGTAATGTGCATTGATTCTTGAAAAGGCGTCAGCGACCACGTCACCCAGAATATAAACGTGCTCTAAAAAAAAAAACTTTTTTAATTAGAGTAATTGAGAGGGAGAAATATTGAATGGGAGACAAATCCTCACGTTGCAGCGACTGCAACTGTTATGTATGGTCAGCAGGGTGGATGTAACGAGGAATCGATGGGAATGAAAGATACTGCAAAGGCACGATTTTCATGGAAACACCAATTACTTCAATTATCTTTATTAATAGATCATAATCACAATCTAGGTAATCCAATCATACACTATGTACAACACCACGTGAGACCTCAATCGAATTTCCACATCTCCAAAAGTTTTGATTCGATTTCAGTCGTTTGAGTATTTGCATATTTCTGGAAAATCTGATTAAAGATTTTCCGTTACTTTTGTCCTCGTTTATGCAATTCTAGTTTTTGGTTCTTTCACGATTTTTTACCCACGCCCTGTTCCTCACTCCGTAATCGATTTTTTAAAATTCAATAATACATTTTATATTTTGTGCTGCGAGATCTCAACGATTTTGAACTGTGTCGAAGAAAACTCGACTGAGCAGATTCGCAGCGACGATGAAAAATGTTAAAAATGCGGAAACACTCGTGGTTGTGGATTTTCCAGATCTCGGTGGTTCTTGAGCCAACCTCTGATTACTCGCTGCTAGTGTTAATATTGCTTCAGTCTTTCGTACCTCCGCTCCAGGCACACCGGGCATTGCTGAACGACATACCAGACTCAAATTTCCACCGGGAAAATGGTCGCGCTCAAGTTTTACGACCAGACCGAGTCGCGAGGACGAGACCAAATTTCCATCGATTGGCCCCACGCTTGGCAATTTTTTCGTCTTTGATTTGCCAACCTGCGGAAATAATACACACAACGAATCGTTTTCTATTGTTATCGATCTTTCCACTCTTATGTTTTCCATCATTCCAAGTCACGAATCTTTCAAGTCACGAATCAAGTGTGTATTTAGAAAAATATTCATTCGCTAACAACAGCGTAAGTTATGACGAAAGAAATTTCTAAATTCCTGTTCGCACAGCGATAACCGACTGCGTGTTATTTCCGAATTTTTTTTCTTTCAATTATCCGAATGGCAATACAAAAACGTTTGAATTGTTGCTCTCGTGAAACTCCTCAACGAAGCATACCTCGTATGAAAATAAATGGAAATTAATGAGTTCACACGTGACAAATCCTGTCGGACGTTGCAAGATTAATTACGCTGCATAAAAAGTCGGAATGATTTTTGGAATTACCACTGAACGGGATGCTACGTCAAAGAACATAATTAAATGTTGCACATCCAGCAATCCAGCTCGGGAGAATACGATGGGCACATTTGCCAATATGCCACGACAAAGAGAAGATTTGTTAATTTTGTAAAGAGGAATAGCCGCGAGCTTTGGATTTACGTCGTTTTCATAATCAAAGTTATCACTATATTATCATTGTATCATTGTTATTGTGAGAATTGATTTATTAAGAGCATTATCATCAATTAATCACGCAGCGCTGTTATGAATTGATTATTTGTCATAATTATCATTATTGCATAAATTTTAATGAGCACGATGTAATACATAATCTCATGAATATATCGAAAAATCAATAATCCCTATGTGACAGTTTTCCGTTTATTATTATTATGTATTTTTTAGTAATTTTTTTTTTCTTTCGTGGCTTGTTGAAAATTTACGAACCTCTTTGTGATTGAGTAGAAAGCTCAGACTGGCTGGTGGGAAACTTGGTGCGGAGGTGCAATTAACTGTGAGAACGTCACCAACGTCGTAATGAGTCCTGAGCCTGAGACCCTCAAGAGCTGGATCCTGATGAGGAAGTACAGCGACACTCATAACTTTGGAGTCAAAAGCGGTCGAGTAACTTGGCGCTTCCATCGAGACTTCGCATCCGTATAGACCAGCGAAATTGATTTCCTCTGAACAACAGCAAAAAATCGTATTTTTTTTTCTTTCCAAACTTTTTCGTTTCTTTAAAAATTTGTGAAATGTGGAGGCTTCGAATTATTTCGGTTTTTTTTTTTTTGTTGAGATTCATTAACAATGATGTTAATTATTTATTTGAAATTGATAGCGAATTAATAAATAAATAAGAAAATGAATAAATAATTAATGATATCGTAACTTCTCGTCATTCTGTCATTGAGTGTGAAAGATTTTTAAAATAACATACTGTGTGGCGAACGTGCTTGTCCCAGGAGTATCACTTGTTTGCTGTCACTTCGGCCAATGTCGACCTTGACGCCCTTAACATCGTATTCACGCCCCGGTGGGCTCGTTGATGGCATGAACGTGTAAAATTCATCCTTATCCTTGTACCACTTGACCGAGTACAGTTGGTCGTTTCCAAGGTCATATTCACATCGTAAAACAACTTTTTCCAGTCGTGGATCAATCACCTGGGGAACATCGACTCCCAGAAATTCGAAACACTCACCTGTAACAAAAAAAAAAAAAATTCAAACAAATTAAGTTGATTTTTTCTGGTCGAGGTGCGCAGTGGAAAAATTCAAGTCAACTCGAGAAAGTTGTTCGATATGGTTAACTAGTGTGCGAGAAAATACTGAGCCGAATAAACTCAAGTTGACTGAAATAAATATTTTCCGGAGTTATTCCGGCACAAAATAATTAGGACAATTAAAACAGAGTCTACATTTATTAAGTTGAAATGCGACTTCTTGAAGTCTGAAATAATACCTCGACCTTTTTGGAACTCTCCAGAGCTCAGCGAGTATGGATTTTGTTACGTTGAATAATTCGTAGGAAAACTTGAATTTTTATTTTCCATTTTATTGACAAAAGTGCATGGTCGTTTGCATATTTCATAACGTAAGCATATTTTCTAACCAATTAGGTAGACAACGGTGGCGAGTTCTGTGATTGGTGAGTCTGGCCAATATGTCGCTTCGAATCAATTTATTTAACGTTCTAATTGTCAGTCGTCATTGTGGTTATGCAAGCCATTGGGGTTTATCCGATGGTTAGGTGATTAAAAGCGTTTCGTAACAAGCTTTGCGCAGAGTAACGAGGATTATTTGACCTCCCTCGTGGGCGTTTTCCCATCGGGATTTTCATGAATTTATTCACGTGCCTTTGTACATGTGTGCATGTGCATGAATGTACAAATTTGAGCTTCTCTGGAAGAAAGGAATGAGGAGGAGAAAAAAGCGTATAAAAACGATGAAAAAAGAAGCTGAAAATGCAGAGGAAACAGGGGGGGGGGGGAGAATAAGCAAGTTCAAGGATAAGGACGATGTGCCATTGTCCACGAATAATTTTTTTGTTCAACCTTTACTCGCGTTCATTCCTCTCTTTCATCCCCATGAAATACTTCTCAGGAGGTTCAGCCTCGTCCCTCCTGAATAAATTCACCGACGACGATTTCTCTTAATTTCACGTGTGACAACGTCCCTTATTCTCTTATTCATCCCGCCCCTTAAGCCCGTCCCGTTGTTTCCTTTCTTCCCCCTTGTCTCTCGTGGCAAGTTTTACCTCGTATTTTCTTTTTTTCGTCCCTCTATAGCCCCTGTTTGCTTCTCTCCTATCGTCATTCCTCCCCCTCCTCACCTATCTCTACTTCGCCTCCCTTAAGTGTGCCCCTCCGCATACTTCATCTAAATAATTCTCGGTATTCTGGGTGTGCTGGCCCTAAAATCATAGAGTGGCCGCTCTCTCCATCCCTGTTTCTTCGTCTTCCTGATTCCATCCTCCTTTTCTTTCTTTTCTCTCTCTCGCTCTCTCTCTCTCTCTCTCTTTCTCGCTCTGCATTCCTCCATAAATCTCATATAGAGGATGACGAAAAATATGGTGTCTCATGGTTTTGAATTTAGAAGACGGGGTTCAATAACTCGAGAAAAAAAGGCCACCGTCGACGAAATTAAACGCCAGAAAAAATTGATTGACCCGTGAGCCATAAATTTTCATTTTCCAGCATGATCGAAAAAATATTCGAATCAACCAATACCAATGTGCTAATTGATCCAAATGGCATGAATTTTGAATCGTCTTGTAGAATGTTACAGAAGTGAGGAGCGAGATTGAAGATTGAGAGGAAACAAAATTAGATGGATCCAAGGAGATTGAAAATGATGCTCCAAGAGCCCGGATGGTAATGAAAAAAGGAAAAAAACTGGAGTGCTCGAGTCGAATGAGAGTCCGGATGGAAATCGAACCCGCATAATTCGAAGATCCGAGTGAAAATCACACGGAAATAAAAGTGAAGGGTCATCGCTGCTTCGTTACACTCTCGCTAATAAATTCTTCCCGTTTCTTATTTTTTATACGATCTATCCATATAAATGAATAATTTACTGGCTAAAAATCGTAGTAATGAAGAAATGCACTTCCAACTCGTTTCATTCATTCATTTTTCTTATATGATCTTCATCGATGATCTGTGAGAACGCTCAGATGCTCGGATTCGGCGTCAGGAAGTGGACGAGCTTATCGTACGATAAAATTACACTGGCGAAGAATATTTTCCCATGCACCTGATCGCGTACGAATTCTGTCTGTTCGAAGGCTCCAATTCGAGAACATTAATTGGCGAGTCGAGCTTTGAGGTCGTTGCATGGCTGGGCGAAGAGTTTTTTGTTCGATTTCCGGTAAAAACTCTCGATCAATGTCTTTCATGAGAAAAAAAAATTTCAAAAATGCTAACTCTCAATATTTAAATATCGTGGCGTGTTCAAATACGAAAGAGTTCGGGTATAAACATGAAAAGAGGTTTCAAGAACAACTCTGCATGGCTCGATCGTTCGAGCGTCGTTCATAGCCTCAGGTTGATTGGTACATTTGGAATTTTCCGGAATAAACGTCACAAATTTGTATGCAGTGACCCAAAAAACCTCTGTGTCGGATGCCACAACAAAAATCAACCACCTTTTTTCCGTACCTTCTGAAGCGAAACGATTGAAACGTTGCTCGCCATTCCGAGGGGTTAATTCGTTTCTCGAACTCTTTAAAAAAATACCAATGTTTGTTTCATACACCAATACAACACAGTGTGGACCAATATTCATTGGCATTCCAGTGATTAAAAAAAAAAGTAGGAAAACTCGGTTCATACGGATAAATTGAACTGTCGTTTTTAACGAGTTAATTAAACGAAAAACAGCGGGAGTGCTATGACCATCGACACTTTTTGTCCAATATCGAAGAGGCAAAAGGCAATAATAATGAGCGTCAAAATAATTAACAACAATTTGTACTTTTCCTTGTTCCAAAATTTGTTTCTATTATTTATTTTTGCCTCATCGAAGGACGCGCCAAGGGCTTTGCAATGTTTGCCCGCGAGAGTATATTTAAGTGGGATATTTAAAGAGGCAAGTAAACATGACGCAAAGCTTGCGAGGGGGAAGGGGAGGAAGGGAGAAGCTTGGATCGACAGAGGTGCAGAAGGAGGTATGCTTTTTTTTTTTTTTTTAATAATTCTCCCTGGTGCTTTTCGGCGAGTTATTCTGCCTTTGTATTCGTTTATGCAGTAGTTACAACTGCCATACAATAGGGGCAACCCTTTCGTTTTGTCATCAACCTCCTGCCCTCCAATTCAGTTGCAGAAGTATAAAGCTTCTTTAGCTTTATATACTCCTTGGAGGCTTCACTACGCGCTTTGCTCTGACAAAGTCTCGCAAAAACACAAACGTCGCTGGATTAGGCTGTTCTGCTCTGTTCTTCGTCATTTAAATACACATATTTCCAGTGAAATTCCTTAGAGAACATTTCGGAGGCTGCTATACATTATCCGAGAGCGCTTGCAAGCCAAGAAATTAAATTTTTCTAACCCTTCTTTTCTTTTTCTATTTCATGCGCCAAATGATGAAAATTCATTTTATTTTCCTCCTAGTTCATCAACCATAACTATAAGGGAAATACCGCATGCAGGGAACCAGAAGTGTGGAGTAAGAGCGAAGGGGAGGACGACGAGAGAAGGGAGAGCAAGAAAAAAGTTCGGTAAAGCCGTCCGGGACTTGGCAATTTGCGCTTGGGTAGGAGAATTGTTACAATCAAGAGTGCAATTAGTTTCAATAATTAGCCCATGCATTGATGCACTTCCAGTAACGTACTAATAGCATTCATAAGTTTGCGAACTAATATTCGAACGGAATATATAGGGAGGAAGCTCGGATCGTAAAGGAGGTGAGTGGGAATCGATACAGTGTACAGAGTTTCTCTCTCTCTCTCTTATTCTCTCAACGAGGCAGAAACTTCATATCAGCCTCAAGGTTAAGCTATTGCTCGGACGAGTTCTGGATATTCACTATTCGATACGCATCGACAGCATTTTCCGTTTCTTTTGAATTCCCATGGGTATATGTTCGTTTTTGTGGGTGAGTGTATTTTTCATAAAAATATGAAAAAAATCGTACGTGAAAATAAGTTTTAAAAAGCATCGTAATTAAGTTATGAGGGAGGGAGGATTTTTTCATATTTTCAACAAGGAGAAAAAATTTCACTTTCATGCTATATATTCTTTGAAATCATATTTTTTATTTTTTATGTACTACTGTTTTGTAAAATAATGAGACTAATTAGAAGGGGTGAATTTTTTTCGATTTTTCGTGTAATTAATTAAATGAAAAAACTGGCTCTATTTCAATGTTTTTTGTTTTCTCGAATTTTCGCATAACTGTGCTTCCGAAAAGTTGGAACTCCTTTTCGGGGTGAATGAAGCTTTCGAAAACGCACAGACAGATAAATACGGTGTATAACGGAGAGGAATCGAGCAGAGGCATGGCGGAAAGAGCGAAGGGAGGAGGGAAGGGGGGTTGCGTTAGAGATCGAAAGATCGAGCTCGACTTTTTCCTAGGGGAATCGAAGTAGCAACAGAGGGGATGGAAAAAGAGGAGAGGAGGAGAAGGAGAAAATTTATTACCCAACGATCCTTGCATGGAGAGATCTCGATCGTAATTTTTTATTCCAGACCACAGCAGAAGGATCGGGGGTTTGTCAGGTGGAGGGGAGGAGGGGTTGGAACAGAGGTGGGGAAAAGAGGGGCCGGAATGCCAGTTTCAGCGGCTAGCAGCAGTCAACCGAGCAGACAGTCAGCAAGTGCAAAAAAACGCTGGTCTTTATATACGGGATGTCCGAAAATTCACTGCGAGATTATGAGACGATATGTTGTCCGCAACAATTTCTTTCCTCAATGCCTCGTGGCTGAGATAATTAGTTTAATTTGTGAAAATTATGTGAAATAAGAGTCCGATGAAAAAATGTTTCAGAAATGTTGTCTTTAATATTTCAGGGTCTACCCATCCCTTGAAAATTTTCAGGTCACTTTTCGGACACCCGATACATGTAAAAACCATTCCTATAGAATTTCTATCCATGAATATCCCGCTTCTATAGGATTTCTATTCATGCATACACGTGAAGAGGTAGCTGCACATATAAATTTGTATATTTATATATCCAGGCATATATATATGTGTGTATATTGAAATTGTAGTGGCAAGGGAACGCGTCATGATGGGCGAGATGGTGGGTACGCGGTTCCGGGGTTTTGCGGATAGCCGGAGCTGTACACCATGCGACAGGTAAACACGACAATACCATCCAGACCGCCACCATTAATCCTGTTATTTGTCCGCTAATTAAGCGAACGATAAATTTGAAAGCAACTCTCGACTATCAAGTATATATATATATATGTATAATCAAATACATAGATATATATACATCTCCATTCGCGGATATTAGTATCCATGGGAAATTCGCAGTTGTTTAATAACGTTCCTTCCAGAAGATTATTTAGGTTATTCATTTCACGCTTGCCAATATTCCCACAGATTCGATTCTCAATGTCATTTATACTATAGAGTTGTTTCGCTTCATGGAACGTTTCAATTTTTCAATTATTTCCATAAATAAATCCAAAATTGATTGAATAAAAATCAGTGACGGTCGAATATCTAATAGAGAATATTTGAATTTGAATTTTGTCTTCTCCATTGATCACTATTCTTAATTACCAAATAATTAATTAATTCGTCTCTCTGCATCATTTTCCCTGGACCATTATTATTATTCCCTTTCCTTGTACGTTTTCTCTTGGCTATTTCGCCTTCCAGTCAGGCAGCAGTAATTATTGAGTTGTTCACTTGTACAAGTTAATTGCAACACATATTAAAGCCAATCGTTGCAAATTCTTGTCGGACTAAGTGCACGCACGAGCATATATTCGTGTATGCATACATGGTCGTTGATCGTTATTATATACACTATGTGAGTATCCGTAGCTTGTGTACGGCTTGTCCAAGACGCGCGTTCACTCGTTACATTCTCATGTGTCGCTTCGCTTCCACGGAGTGTATTGCTCCACGTCTGAAAACTTGGCTGGACATGTGGGTGGGTCAACGAGTCAAGTGGTCAGTCGCCACACCATAGCTCTTCCATTTTGTACATTACATACTACCCTATACCCTATTAAATATATACGTAACCAGTCTTGATACACACATTTATGGCTATCACGAGACCATATCTTCCATTAAATATGTATATATTATGGGCTGGATGTGTCTCCAGTTAAATACACATCGTCTTCGTCTTCGTCTACGTCCGGGTGTAATTTTACGTTCGTGAACGTTGACGTTGATGTATTTTGCGTTAGAGTGACGAAGAGAAAGAAAAAAACGACTACGTACATGCATGTAGGTGGGTATATATTTATATTCATATATATATATATACATATACATATATACTGTGAACCACAATTGGGTGAAATTGGCTACGAGGGTAAACGCACGCTCTGCCGCCTCTGAGAGCTCTGCTTTCTTCAATTTAAGTCTCTTCACTTCGACTGCACACAAGCCCACCCACACACGGCCTCGACCATACCTCGTGGCGAATAGTCTCGGCACACATGCAAAAGTATTTTATGCAAGTATGTACGTATTTCTGGTGATGAGTACAGGTCGTCCAACAATCTGAGTTCGAACTAGTATGGTGAAGTGGCATAAGGGACGAAAAGTCGTTAGCCATTTTCTTTTGCAGCGTATAGTTTCCAGGATATTTATTAATTAATGGTCTTGAGACGTAGACGTTGAGCAAAAGTGGGCGTAGCGCTGGCCCTACTTCAAGTTCGCTCTCACCGTGGCTCGCCCGTAATTAATTCAATAAATATATTCCGGATGACCCACCAGGAGACAAATGCTCAGCAAAGACTTTTTGCTTTAGAATTTTTTCACCTTTCTTTCTATACATATATCAAGCACAACTTTTAAGACACTCGGTATGAAAACGACATTTAAGCCGAATAGGAAAAAGGAAGCTGTGTCTTATCGTTCGATAATACGCTTCGATTCTTTCAATTCTTCTGCTTCCGCTCTTCCCGCGCTGCATTACTCCTACAATGGCTCGTTCCATTTACTACCGATTTTCTCGGCAAAGACGTTGGGAAAAAAAAAAAAATTATCTGTCTTGGCGGTTCCCTCCTATCTTTCCATTCTCGCGTTTCTCTGTAAGTTAGTGTCACCCTTCTTATCCAACCTCCACCAGACTCCATCGACTGTCTTATGTACACATACATAGATATATATTAAATTATATATACATCAAATAGATAATGGCAAAGGTGGTGGATACTATGACGATTTCTTTTTCATTCCGATATCTGCATTCGAGCATCACGGATTCCTTTATCGTCACGTTTATCGGATCATTGAACTGCTTCGAGAGCTAATTGGTTACTAATTCATCCACCAATAATGGAACAGAATCATTCGTATGGCTTCATTCTCAGCCGATTTGTATTATTCCCATAGCCACCGTAGATGTATAGAAATTTCATGGGTTTATGTGAAGGGTGTATATAATGATTCATGGGAAATGATGACTAAAACGTATTAGGACATTTGATTCGTATCCCTTATGCCGTTCCAATCGAATCAATTTATCGATTCCTCGTCGATATTCTCGACAAATTTCTCCCTCTTGCCTGTCTCTATTTTATACTGATCGAACTTTAACGTCTTCTTTCTCGTTGCATGATCGGCTTCAATCAAATTTCCTTCGATACGTGTTGAGAATGGCAGGGATACGTATAGATCTTAACAAAACGTATAGATATATTTGTATGAGCATAGAGAATGGATTTAGTGCTCGTTTTCGTCTCAGAGACGATAGACTAAGGGAAGGAATTGAGGATAAGAAAGTGAGAGGGAGAGATGAGCGAATTAGGAACGTGCAGAGAGATTCGAAGCGCGCGTTACTTCGTAAAATTCGATTTGCTTTTGGTCTTCGAGCTCTGCGTGACGAAGGATTAGATAATCGCTCCGATCAGAATAGAGAATCACATTTCAAATGAACGGAATGTGTGATCAGATTCTCATACTTTCTACAAGTGATTTTTTTTTTTTTTTCAATTATTCACAGAATCTTGTCAGCGAATTTCAACAGAAACTGTACGTTACCCTTTCCTCATAATTATTCTTCGTCTCAAGTAAAAATAACAACGAAATTCGCTGTGGCATTTTGACTTGCAAAACAATGCAGAAGCAAAAGGAATTGTAAGATTGAAGATCGTTCGTTTAAACGATCATACTAATGACAGTTGTTAACGACCCCTTATTAGGAATGACCGGACAAGAATAATGGCCTCTCCCTGCTCCCCTCTCATAAAGCACAATAACCAGGCCACAGCCGCTTTACCACGAATGAATCAACCAGTTGAGTTGAGAAAACGATGCCAATTAATAACGCGAGGACGTTCGAATCGAGATTTAAAAGAAATAGGCCTGCTCTTTCACATCCATCATTTTTGTTTTCCGAGCCTACAATTCGTGAGAAAATACAAAAAACAAGCCTAATCTTTCGAGTGCTATTTAGCTACTCGACGATATTCACGTTTGCAAAGTCATTAAAAAAAAAAAAAAAAATTGTTTGCATCTCAAGTATTTAGCGAATTACGAAAACTTAAAAGATTGAAAAGTAGCGTTGCCTCCTTTTTACGCATTGAATCATTTCCGGAGCATATTTTCGAAAAATCTAAATCCGTTCAGCAGTTTGCGAGTCATACGTGATGAAAAGACTGGGATCAACAGAGATTTTGTTCTTTCCTTATAGTTTTACGTACATAAAGATTTTACTCTCGAGCAGAGAAGATCTAAGGAAGCATTTTGCAAACGCAGATGCGAGAGAAATGAATTTCATTCATATTGCACACCTCGAGGCGTGTCTGGTCCATGCTGGCATTATTCCACTTCGAACAAGACTAAGTAATTCTATAATAATATTTTGAGACTCTCTGTCGCGCTTTCTCTCTCTCTCTCTCTCTCTCTCTCTCTTGAAGTTTCTTCTGCTCCTCCCTATTCCCTTGATTCTTGGTGCACGTACGAGGAAGAAACTAACGAAGTCTAGAACCGGGGTTAAGGGGAACCCCGCCAACGCACTGCTTTATACGTTGCTCGTGATGAAGGGACGAATATACAATTTGCAGGGGTGTTGCTTAGCTTCCTCTGCATCTCTCTCCTTGCCATAAAACATGCCTCGTCCTGAAAGCTTCCGAAGTCATATTCGCGTGTCGTGGCTTCTCAAAATTTCACTTACCACACCGGTAAGCTTCCTTTTTGCTTCCTGTTTAATTTTGCAAATGCGTCAACAAACTCCCAGTAATTATAAATTTACGATCTTTACATTACTCAAACTTTATAAAAAAAAGATTTCTCACAATTCTTTGTCTGTGAGACGTACGAAATTTTGGCAAAAAGTAGAAAATCATTTTTTCCATATTTCAATGGATCAAAAGATTTATTTTTTTCTCATCTGACTTTCTAGCGGGCGCGAAGGATATAAATACTATAAAATATGGGCGTTACACCGATGGGTTAGTAAGCTGCTCATATTTTCAAGTGACGTAGATATAACATCGTAAAATTCGGGGTCAGATGTTTTTTAACGAAGATATATATCTCGCGTTCTATATCTTGGACACATTGCAGTGAACAGGAGCAATGAAAACATAACTCTTGGGATTATATACTCTCGCGAGAGAGAATGGAGGGGGGGAAGAGTTCTAGGATACCACGACCACTTGTTCGATTCATCAAGTGGAAACTCCAGTGGCGCGAGAGCGGTTATAAATTCATGCGAGTCGAGGATGTTTATAAAACGCACGAGCCAAGATGAACTAACCAGAGGGCTTTACAAAAGGATCCAATTCTTTTCGCCGGGCACTTGAACAGGGATCTAAAAAAAAAAGACTCATTGGATTCACTTCATTTTCTCAAGATCATGATACTGAAAAAAAATCAAGGGAAGAGTCTTCCTCGTGCTTAATTCTCGTTACGAAACATCACGATATTTCTTTCAACTTCGTTATATTCTGTGCATTATTTTTCTGAATAACGTTTTTATTCCGACGCAGGCTAATCTTTCGAGTGGAATTTATCGTTTTTGTGGAAAAATTCTAATAGAAATTTATTACTGTAAAATGGCTGATTTGAATTTCTTAACGAATCTGTACAATGTAGAATAATTATTAGTTTTCCATTCAATGATAAATCCAAGGTCTCGTCTTTGTGAAGCAATTCAAACGTTTAGACGAGCGTTGACTCGGCATTTCTGCTGCGTGAAACATTGTCTTGCTGAGCTCTGTGCGTCGCGATGATTTTAAGTTGCTCGACAAATAACGAAAAGCCCTGGCGAAGGAGCTCCTCGGATAATTGGGGCTAATTAATTGAATCGGAACGGCGCGAGCTCTCTGTCCGCGAAGGGGACACACACACACACTTGGACCAACGATAGTTTACGTGAAGGAGCGTATAAAGGGAGGATTTAGACTTAAGCGTGTACACTACGGACTCCTAATTTGAATCTGAAAACGTTGAGTGCTTCCATTTAGTAATCGCTGAAAAAAAATTCGTTCAATTTTCGTGAAAAATAAAACGTTGCCATTCGTGGGAAAACCTCGTAATTTTCACAGAGAAAATCGTGTTTTTTGCGAAGATTGCTCAAAAATATGAAAACATAATCGCTCACCAGCCGCCAGCACCAAAGCCCACGAGAATGGTTCAAACTTGACCATAAAATGCCAGCAGCTCGAGTCCCAAAAAGCAAATAATACGAAAAAATAAATAAATATGCCAAGAAGAGGAAATTGTAAAAATGAGTAGCGAAATGAATCGCAAAATCACGGACATTCGGCCACACGTAGCAATTATGTCACGCACTCACGATCTCGCGTCACCCTGTCGTGAGCACCGGGGTCGGTTTTTCAAACTGTTCCCACTCTTGTAATCAATGTCCGTAACGAAAATCTCCTGTCAGAAACAAACATCGAGGCCATTGTACATAAATTAAAAGGCTGATGTTTATTTTTATTGTATTTTTGTTCAACCGTCAATCAACGGCAATGAGCTACGAAATTGCTCCGTGTAAATTCGTAGGTCGTCGCAGTAAAGTTCGTGAAGATCATAAATGCGAATGGCGCAACTTGTTGTAATGATAATTATTTTTATTGTCATTTTTTTTTCCGCCAGTGCCGTCACTATTTTCGCAATTTATTCAAAACGACAGGAATAATAGAAAACGAAATGGAAGGGAACAGAGAATAAATAGAAAAACAAAAACAAAAGTAAAAATTAAAAGAAAAATGATACGCAAGAGTCAGGGATTCCTTCCACAAAAACTGGGAGAGCGCAAAAATTATAGGCTTCGGTGAACATATACGGAACGTGAATGGATCAAAGTAATCGCGGAGGATTCCAGGAAAATAAAAACGATCAACGGAAGTGTGGAATTTTTAAACAACAATTCTCACAAATACAAACAACCTGCGAAAAAATACATAGCCTATGTGTTAATAGGAAGAATTCCCACGTTTGGGTATGGGATTGAATAAAATAATATGCGATTTAAAAAAGGTTCGGGTGCAAAGAGCACTTTGAAAAAATACGAATGAAATATTTTGTCGATCCCGAATATGGGCCAATTATCAGCGATGGTTCCATCTTTTGACCTTAATTTAACAATTCTATTTCAAGAATTTTTGATATTGAAACAAAAATTGTCTAGTTTGATTTTGTTTTCCGAGCATGCACCGTTCGTCCCGAATCACGTGTACATTTTGCCTGCCAATGTGGATTCAAGAGTCCCCGCGCTTGTATGCTCACAATGACAATCGGTAGACGACGTATAGCAACGGAATGTCACAATTACGATTTCATAGTTAATTATTATGCCGTTGGTCGGGCGCCTTTATTGTTCTGTTTCGTCAAGCTCCCTTTTTTATCTTTGTCTCACTCTCTGCCTTGCTCTCTCTTGGGAAGCGATCTCTCGGTCCCTTTCTTCGCCTGGGGTACCTTTGCATAGCCTCAACCCTCGGTATGACCGAGAGCCACGAGTACGTTCATTGTTTTTCCTCATACGTACACACGCAAATACAATTCCATACACATTTTTTGTTTCGTTATTTGTTTTTTACAGTTCTCAATCCTCCCTCGACATATTCAGTCTCGTTTTTTTTTTTCTTTTTCTAACAGTAGTGCTTTCTTTCTGTGCCTGTCGCATTGGACGTTGTCAGTATATTATTTTTCCGTAGCCACTAATCAGCCCGAAGCTCATTACCCAAATGCACAAAATATTGTCTGTCACGCTAGAGTGGCTACGAAATAACGAGACTGTCGAAAAGACAATTGACATCGAATCCTGTTTAGTGTATTCGTTTTATCACCATCGAGTCAAATCCTCTTCAGGCTAGGAATAAAGGAATGATTCGAGCGTTTCCACAACGTTATGTGCATGTCCATATATTTTGTATATGTAGATTCGACTGTTCGATTATTAATTGGGAACGTACAAAAACAGTTGATCGACGTCTAGCTCATGTGATTGAGAGGCTTCAATTGTTTATCCAAAAGCACACGACACGCGCACACATATAACCTCAAACACTTGGGATTCCCTCGAGTATCAATTCCCTCTCTCTCCCTTTCTCTCTCTCTCTCTCTCTCTCTCTCTCTCTCTCTCTCTCTCTCTCTCTCTCTCTCTCTCTCTCTCTCTCTCTCTCTCAGTCTTTCCCTCTCGTTTTATTTATGATCAACAATGGGCTCGTACTCTGAATTGTCACTCGAATTTATCGTGGTACACCATTTCATGTGTTGTGCAATCGAAAATGCATGTACGTGTAGAATATTTGTGGTTATGGTCATATGCTTTTGTGTATTATAATCGTGCACGTATATATGTGTATAAACACTCACAGACGCATATTTACCATCAGAATAATAATGAAGCGATGACTTTTCCTTCTTCGATTTTTCATTCATTTCCCATTTTATTATTCCAATCGAGGTTTTCGACACATGGAATGTAAATTTTTTTAACTCCAATTTGACGGGAATAAAATAGAAATTGAATAATTCCGAAGGAATATTTTAATAAATGTTTAAAAATCGGGAATGATACTTGCTTATTTTTTTTGCTACGAAGCCATTTGATGTTCAAACGCTTGTCGTGTGTTCTTAAGGAGTAACTTCTGGCTCGTCTCGTTGGTTCACAACGACCTAGTCTCCGAAAAATGAAAAATTATCATTTTTGCCTCCACTCGCTCGTCCGAAAATGCAAGAAAAATCATTCTCATTACATCGCCCAAGCAATTAATAACGATTAACGACTGGGTATTGTAAACCATGAGAGCTTCATGGACACAATTGCAGGTACGACGCGGAGGGGGAAAAGGTCCATTCATGTTGCACATACTGCAAATTTTGTGCTCTCAAACGAATTACGAATTCCATTGTCCAAAATATTACAAAAGAGAGTTGTTTAGTTTGGCCATGCACGGAGGTTGAAAAAAGACAGAAAACCCGAGAGGCAGGAGGAGGGGCCAATTGGATATACCTTCCGTTGGTCAATACAGCGGGCATATTACTTTTTGAGTGGAAAGCGGATAGCGTTATGTATTTTATAGCTATTGTTCATATATCTGTACACCGTATTTGACCGAATGTTGGGCAATAGGGGTTGGGGCTTGGAAATTGGATCGACGTCAGAAACGACGAATGAAAACCGCCACCTTTTTTGATAGGCCAGTTATGGAGTTAAATATGCCATAACCTCGCTATCCCCACAATCCCTGACGACGGAGCCTGAAAACTCCGTTCCTAAAGGCACTTTTTGACATTTCGTTTATACATACACCGAGTTTTAATTAGTTATCGTGCCAATAATGCCAATCTTTTGTTTCCATACATGCTGTTTACTTAGATTTGGAAAGGAGAATTAAAAAAATGTTAAAATGTTAATTAAACAGAAAATGGTGTAAATATTGAAAAAAAATGAGAAGTAGTTTTCTCTTTTTTTTTTGGTTTGTCTCCATAGTATAATTTTTTATGGGTAATAATATGCGTCAAGCTTTCGTGGTGGAGGAACAATCGGGCCGACGATTTTCTAACTAAGCAAGAGCGTACGAGCCCCGAGAGGAGGAAACCGCGTCTCCTCAATTTGAGTTAAACCACTTTTCCTTCCTTCCGTCCGTTCTTTTCTTGACAGCCACTAAAACATTTTCCGTACGCCTCTTGCGAGGGTAAATTTCACTGGCATCGATGATTCAGCTTTTTATTATTATTTTTACGTTCCAAGAGTAAAAAATATATTTCTATAGTTTTTCAGACTCTTTTGGAAAAAAGATGAAAATATTTCGGTCTCTGAAATTGTCTTTTGTCCTTTTCCTTTAATATTTCAATATTTCGGTGCCGAATGACAATGAATAGCCCTTGAAATCCGGTCTTTCCAGCCCGGCGATTCGCGAGGAATGAAAGTAGTACGCAAACGAAATTAAAAATCAACGGTTCGACGTCTATCGATTGGGTATACTTTATTTGTGTTACGTGACCCGTGGACGTGAGAAATTTCAAGAGTGCGCATAAGTGCGACGTTGCACACAAAACTTGCCACATGTTCCATTTTTTTTCATTACTTTTTTGCAGAACTACGATATATTTTGATTTGAAAAAAAATTGGAATGAAATTGAAAAAGTTCGATGAAAAGAAATCGCTGCTGATTTTTTTTTTTCTCTGAAAATTCGAATCACCGATTCCCATCGATATACTTTCGAATGAGGAGTTATAACATTTATGCCCGGACAATAATGGGGAAATTCTAAAAAGTTGCAAACGGTATGAAAACGATCCCGTCGACATTCAAACTTTTCTCTCCAGGTAATTTTAATGATGTAACAATTCGCAGCGCATGTTCACTCGAAATAATATAACACTCGCGAAATCACTCGGACGGGATATAAGAGATTACAACGTGATGTTTTCCGGTCATTCTAACAGAATTCATGGAGTTTTACGGGTCTGTGCACTTGCCATTTTTTTTTTTATCAAGCGATCCGCCAGCTATGAGAACACCGACGAGAGAGAAAGAATAAAGTGGAAAAATGAAAAGTCAGGGAGCCTATAGCTCTCGTGTTTGCTCAGTATTATTATTTCTCCGACTGATACCTTTCGGAAACGCGTTCGAGATGAACTCTGTATTATTCCGAAAGAAGCCGAAGGGAGGAATTACCATCATACGTGAGATTTCATAGCCACTGCCAAAAGTATAAACGCACTCTAAATTAAATGAAAATAAAATTAGTGTAAAAAATATACCAAGTCCATATTATTTTTCAATGAGAATAAAATTCATTGTCTTTATTGAGTCTGATTTTATTATAAGATAGAAAAAATAAATATTAAAAAAGTACTTTTTTGATAGTTAAAAAATGTTTGCAAAAATAAATAAAAATATATAAATAAATGTATTTAAAAAATCAAAACGAATAAGAGGATTTCGCCCGATTTCGAAAAATCGAATAAAAATCGATATTAGATCGACATTCAGGAAAGTGTGCTTGGAAGAAAATTCGTTCGAGGTAAAATTGCATTGGACGATCAATGTGCGGTATTGATATTCGTGAAAATCGTTGAAGCTGAGAAAGCACAACAAAAAAATATATATACACATCACGTATAAAGGATAAAGCTGCATAATGTTTCATAAATCGTTGATAAGTCGAGTTTTGGGTTGGGAGACCGATAATACCGAGGGATTTCACGTGGTCGAAGAGGAAATATATATAAAATAAAAAATAGGGTCGCGAGATTGACGATTGGACGAGGCTACAAAATCGTTCTCATGAGCTTTTGCTCTACGACTGAGTGTTTTGCTGCTGCCTCGGTCAGTCCTTTTATATAAACGGTGTCCAGAAATTCGAGTCCCGAATTGACAAATGGATTTTCAAACTCTATACCATCAAATTAAATCACAAAGAAACGAAAAACGAGTGTCCAAATTCATTGTTCTTCAATATTTTCTTATCTGCGAATCCAAAAGGATTCAAAGGTCGCATCATTAGAATGTACGAATGTTCGGAGTGGGAGAATTCATTTTTTCGTTAAACTTGACAAAACTTAAGATAAAGATAAATAAAGAGAAAACACATGATCTGAAAATAAATGAATTTGTGTCATCCAAATGGTAGGGTCAAACTTTTGGATACCCTTTGTGTGAATCGGAACAATATATCATATACGATCACACGAGTGCACTCCATGCTAGTTTTTCCGCTAGACAGCGAGATAAAGTTTATACTCGAGTTTTACGTACGGGAATTAGGGTGCTCCGAAAAAAAAGGGATAAAAAAAGAACAACGAAAAAAACGTGTTCCTCGCGCTATGGAACGATATAGATTTGGGCATTAAAGCGCCCGCCACGGGAGGAAGGTTTTAGCAAAAAAATGCTAAATCTTGTCTCATTCGACTTTCGTCTATGTTCAACGAAATTCCATCCAAAGTTTTGATAATAAAACTGTATCGTGCGAAAGATTTAAGTAAATAATAAATTTGTGTGTATGGAAAATGTAAGCGCTGTTTTATTTGAGGATCGATGGGGGTGTCGTATTCGAAAGTCTAATGGCTTTATATATTCGTATTCGAGAGAAAGAGAGTCACGGATGAGAAGGAAGGGTCGACCTCTCGTGAAGCGTTTAGGAGAATGGGATAAAACTGCAGTTATTTGCGATGCACTTCAATCGAATTGGTTGCAGTTTGCATAATCCCCCAACGACGAGGAGAACGATGAAATTCAGGTGTGAGCAAAAGAGCTAGAGAGAGAGAGAGACGGAGGAAGGACAGAAAATTTCTGTACGTAGATAGCGGAGGAGTAAAATACACGAATGCGTAAGGGAACTCGCGTGACCGCATAGACGATCATCACTAAACGCCGAAGCTGTATCTCTCGTTAAAATGAAAAAAAAGGGGATAAAAAGAAGCTCCGAATTTGGCTCGTCGCACGCGCGAGCTTTTTTTTACACTGGTTGCGCCCATTCTTTTGCCACATTTCTTTCATCTTCTCTTTTCGTCTCTCTGT
Source organism: Hyposoter dolosus (assembly GCA_963921915.1). Lineage (NCBI taxonomy): Eukaryota > Metazoa > Arthropoda > Insecta > Hymenoptera > Ichneumonidae > Hyposoter > Hyposoter dolosus. Next base: position 11,068,051 of record OY998130.1, on the reverse strand, counting down.
CCGCTTGACACCATTTCAATATACGCGGTGTCCCAAGAGCTAAGCCCAAAGACTCGCAGATCCTTTTCAAAGAGCGAATCGTCAAGGACAAATTCCTTCAGTCGCGTTTTCCTCGAGAACGATTGCTCAAAAATAATAATTTCTGAGGACTTTTCTCATTAGAATCGCACCACCAGACTAAAGTTTCCAGATTCACACGTGATTTTTGGGACACCCCGTAAATCTGTATCCTTCGTCCTCGCATTTTTGTCTTAATCTCTTTTTCGTTGACTCTGCAATTTTCTAGTGCTCCGCTCGGATAGTCTTTACTGCTATTTTTCTCGTTTTACAGTGTTCCAATCCTCCCAAATCTCGATATATTAGCGCGGGTGTGGAATTTCTCCATCGCTGGGTTAACCACCCTCGACAACAAATATTTCGAGGACAGTGTAGAGCCTTTTTTCGTTCGCCAAGTTTTAACCCTTCGCTGAATTCGAATGCAACGGAATTTTGGAGAACGAAGAAATTGAGCTTTTGAGGTCATTCAAATTGACGGGATACCTCCATTTTTTTTTTGGGAAGAATAATCACAATGAAGCCTCGTTGTCAACCATCCAGAAGGCGTACGACAAAAACGACACATTTTTCGCGGCATGTTTCTTTGAGAAAAAACAAACTTTCCGTTCGTGGAATTAAAATGTTTAAACGCGATGGAAGGGACGCAAAGAATTTCACAATATTTTTTCACGAGAAGTCTGCGGAATGGAAATACGATAATATGTCATTCGGAAAGGTGAGAAAAGTCTCAGGAAGATGTGAGAAACGTATAACAGGACTACGACAGAATCTTATGAGCCATTAACGCGCGTCTTTGTGTCACGAGATAACCAAGGACGATATTCATAAGCAAGAAAACACGAGAGGGCGGAAGAAAGCAGGAGGAATGCGGAATAATCGAACAAATTGCGATGACAAAGTTGACAAAAATCAATCGAAAAAGATCGAAGAAAAATCAACAACGATCACGCAGATTGGAGACTCCGAAACGGAGATTTTCCATGGAAATATTTTACGAATGAATGAAGCAAACGAAAAAAGTTGCGATGTCCAAATCATCTGGTTCACTGCTAAAAAGCAATGACAGAAAGAACCAAAAAAAAAAACAGCTAATTCGCAAGCTCCTTAACGCGGGTACAGGAGACAAAAAATGGAGGGCTTTAAATTGAGCGTGTCTGAATTTCGATCGAGTGCTTTTTGCGCGCGACTGGGCTACGAGTAAGCTGTAATGGTACAGATAGTGCTTTCACACACTTTCCACCTCATGTGGCACCGGCATAGACCCAGCAAAGAGATTTTAGTCACTCCATGACAGAAAACATCTCTATACATATACGTTCTTCTATTTCGAGCTTATTTTTTTGTCTTCCCCGTGATATAAGGTACAGAGAACTGGGTCTCTCTCCACCACTTTTATATTTCCATCTTCTGCCGAAAGAAAAAGACGGAGACACCGACGGAATGAGCTTGCGTCCGCTTTGTTGCAGGCGTTTCTACTCTGGGCGGAACGAGGACCGAAAGAGCAAGGTAAAACGGGCCTAGCACAGAATGATGTGTATTTCTTTCACACGTTCAACATGATTATAAATATTTATTTGTTCCTGCGTGCTGGCTAATTTCTCATGCAATTATTAATTATATTTACTATATAATAATTATCGTTCATGTGAATTATGTGGAGAAAATGTTAAAACCAAAAAAATACCCGTTGCATTTTTTTCATTGGGCGAATCATAGATTTTCGTGTAAATAAAATGGAATTTTGTGTAAATAGAGAAACTTTATTTCATTTTCACGAAAATTCATATTCTGCATTGAAAACATTGCTCGGAACTCGCAAGTGCCGACTCTTTCGTACCTTTAACGGAGGTATTTCGGTTTTCACACTGTCCACGCAGGGACAATGGATTAAAAACAAAACTATTGTGAGAGTGGATAAAAATTTTGAATAACAATGAAGAAACAATCGATAAATATATTTCGAGATTCTTACCGGTGGTAATCGCAGTGCAAAGCAACGCAGTCAGTAGTAAAAGTCGCATTTTGGTCAGACAGTGTGATCTGCGACGGGAGTTAGTCGTCCGAGCGTAGGAGTCCTCGTCCGTGAGCGTTACGAACGAGGATATTAGTCGTCGTGGTTGTCGTGCTCGACGTGGTTTGTTTTGATGATTGGTGAAACGAGTCACTAGGAAAAGTTCATGGGTCATTGTTCTCTGTCAGGGCATGAAAAGAATTCACACGGAGAAAGAAAACCCCGAGACTTGCGAACTGCTGTCGAATTTCCCTTGCGAATAAGGAGAAAGATTGATATTTTGATAACTTTGCTTATTCGGAAAATCGTCCATTCGTCGGCAATCTTTCGATCAAGTTCACGATTTTTTGCTAATTTCTTTCCCGTTATTATTCACGAGGTTTGCTCTCTTATTGATTCACGGATTATTCCTTCTCATCCACTTTCTTTTGCTAGTCGAGGCGTTATCAATGAATTCGGTGGGTAAACTCGACGATAACGATGATCGAGGGTTTCTCTTGAACAATCATTTATATACCGCTACGTGTAAACACGCACACAAACATTAATTTATATATATTTTCCATGGCCTGACGAATATCGATGGTGAGATGACGTAGAAGATTTCACTCGACTCCGCAACTGAGATAAGATTTTCCTGCACTTACGTATACCTGTGTGTATCGATATATATATATATATATCAAAATGTATACAACATCCACTAATTGGCACGACTCAATTAATTTAGCAGCAAACTCTCAGCTGAATACATTTGCCCACGGAGCCAAGTGTAATCGTACCATATCGTACAAACTCCGTTAGTGCATGCAATTCATTTGCACGATCCCAATCTCATCTTATAAATTCCGTATATATACGCAAATTTATATATCTGATAATTTTTGTTCTGAGTACTTTCTATACTTGTTTTCTGTCGTGTCAGAAACTTCACTTCACAGAAGACACTTGAAACTTCCAGCGAGCTCCTTCATTCTTTTTCCATAATATATATAAACATATTTATGTTTATACAAGTAGATTTCCAAGCTTTTTAATGTTTTGATTAAGTGAGGGATCCTCTCGCGCGCGACTTCCTACTCGGTCATCCACTCGAACAAATTTCTACGTGGCGAACTCTCGAAAACACGGAGCCAAGTCCATAGATTTTTATTCAACTTTATCCTAAAGTTGTCCTTCAATTTATTTGCACCATTATAGAATTTTTAACACAACGATTTCTACGACGTTATTTTCTTTTCACGAGAATAAATTTATTCATTCGAACATTTTGCCACGCACAAGACAAGCGATGCGGATGGTTTTTAATTTTGGAAATAGGAGCCAATTTGGAACATTTTTATTTGGAGCAAAAAAATAATAAAAAATATGTATAAAAATTGAAATTTGTGTGGAATTTGAAAAAGATAGTTTTTTCCTCCTTTTTCACGCGTGTCGCTCTCTTTGCCGCCGAGAAAGCTTGGCAAATATACACTCGAGTACACAGCCCACACGCACAATCACACTAACACGTGCCAGCACGAACGCGACGATAGGAATACTCGCTGTTATCGCTCGCCAGTCCCAGAGCGAATGAAAAACCGCGCACGTTTCTCGTAGCCGGCCAGGGTAGGGGGTGAAACGAAGACAGGCGTGGTGATAGTACGTGCCCACGGTGGTGGGGGACAACCGGCAACGGGCACCTCGTGCTCGAGCGGCAGTTCGAAGTTGACAGTAAGCCTTGGCGGGACAACTCCGTCGAATATTCAGACTAGGCGAAAAGGAGAAAGAGCTCAGAGGGGGTAAATTCAACTCGCGCATGCTCTAGAACGATTCCCTCGTTCTCTTCAACATCCTACTCAATTTGTAGCTATATCTTCCCCCCCCCCCCCCGCCATTCCATCAGTCCATCTCATTTCACTTTAATTTCAAAGTTACTCCACTAAGTTTCGTATTATGTATTAATTATTTTTGCTATTATATCTCGTGATCGATTTGTCAATTATTTTAATCGCAACTTTTTGACTTTGTGTCATAGATCCAGTGACTAATTATTTCGTTAATAGGTCGATAATTATTTAATCAACGATCCCGATAGCTATGATTTCATAACTTGTAATAATTTTCAAAATATTCGCTTCGAATCTCGATGTACATTTCGATATTTTGGTTTTTAGTTATTATTCTTATTTTTTTTTTTTATATATATAGAAATTCAATTCTACGTTCTCGATTCTTATCTTAGTTGCGTAATAGTTTTCTCCTCTAGTTTGATTTTGGCATTATCCCCGCGAGGTATAAAGTCGAAAGTTTGGCTGCAAGACACGTGTCTCGGCTACAGACATACGCGGACTTTTATATACACACACCCACATACACAGGCAGCCGCGTTCTGTGGAACGAGCAGTTAGGAAGCCGAGAGATCGGCTGGAGGGGGCGAAGTATTGTCAACGAAATCGTACGGTGGGGTAATGTCGATGATGGTTGTGGTAGTACTGAGGCTGATGGGCAACGATAGGGCTAGTGGCCATGGTGGTAGAGTCTTCGGTCGAAGGAAGGGAAGAAGGGCATAAACCAATTAATTCGAGTAATAAGCAGCCGGGGACTAACTTTTATGGTCCCAGCACGTACGATTCGTTCTATATGCTCGTACAGACCAGCGAGACTCTGGAATATCTCGGAGCAGACGATGAAATCGTTCATATATGTATATAAGAGACAGTCCGACACTCGAATTTCTCGATTTTCTTAATTGGGCATAAAACTTCTCATCAAAGTGGGAAAGTTTATTTTTTATATCTCTCCAATTATTTGATGGAACTAATGGAAAGGTTCTGTTTCAACATATATTGTTCGGAACGAAATGGAATCGGTAAATATTTATTAATTCGCCGAAAAGAAGATTTCATTTTTGTTTAGTTTCATATTCGCGACTTTTTTTTTTTGTATTTTTGACTGTTCGTCAGTTGCAGCAATTTTGGGAACGGAAAAAAGGAAAAATCGATTGTTAAGCAGCGATATATGATGATTGGCCAAGATATTTGAGGATCGATATTTGCGTTGTCATGTCCCGTGGGCTTTCTCTTCACTGACGATTCGACCTACTATTTCATTGCCTGGGGACCAATTAAACGATTGCTGCATGTTGCAGTGTTAACTAATACAGAAACTATTGAAGCCATTTGTCTATTTTCACTCTGGCCCTGCCCTTTGGCCGAGCTTTTTCCGTGGCAATACCATGAAATAGTTCTCTCAATGGAATAAATTTAATCTCTTGACCTATACCCGACATTTCACTGTTTGATAGCCGAGCAATCGATCGAAAATGGTTAAATTCAAAAATATTGTCAAATCGTTCGAAATTACCTTTCTCCTGATAAAACACATTTTATTTATGCCGTTAATTAGCTTTCGAATTTATAGCTTGCAAGTAAAATCCATTTTTTTTGCACAGTTAAAAAAATATCGATCGAAAATATGGATCGTCTGTTTCCTCGGTTTCTATAAACGAAGAAATTGACCCAGAACGATGCTTAGCCTAGTAAAACGTAGATGTATGCATTCCACCATACGCCAGGGCAGTCAAGAGTGTCCCTAGTGTGGATTTATGCATGGTGCCGCGGTTACGTCACTAGCCACTAAATTTACGGGCCCGGATTTACGAATGAAGCGATTAATTCGGCCACCAAGTTCACCACCACCATAACCGCTGCTGTACCTTCGAAACACAATCCTCCTACCTTCTCCACGCGGCCATTAGTTACGGTCCCTTCGTCTCGTTGCCCCGCTTCGCTTACTACGACTCTTTGTCCATGTCTCTCAATTGCAGACGCACGCGTTTCGACATCTGCGTGAGCCCAGCTATGCAACACGTAGAAAGTGGGAGAGGGGGGGGGGGGGGAGGTTCCTAAAAATTTCTAATAGCCGTGAGATTAATTCAACAAAATGCAATTGACCTTGTAATCGAGGCTTGATTTGTCGATTGGAGGGAAAATATTTTTCGTGATGAGCAGCAAATCAAATTGAAAAGCATTTTTCAACTGAAAATTCAAAGTCGTCTGCATTCTCCCCACTTCGTAATATATTCTTTCAAAAACCAATATCACAAAAATCACCGGGCACCATGCCTCGCAATTTTTTAAATATGCGAGGAAAAAAAAAACAACAGTGTCAACTCGGTCGAAGGATCCTTCAAACGACCCCACCTGACCAATCACTTATTTAGTTAAACCCACTATTGACCTAGTCCAAAATTCTTGTGTCAGTGAACAAAGAATTGCCATACCATCCGGACCTTTTTTAATCGCCGTTTATCAGGGACAGCACGTCTGGAGACAATAATAATAAAAGAAAAGTAACGCAATTGGGGCTACTCGCATTCACCGATGGATAAAGTACTCTCTCGAGGAAGTTAAGAGCTTATTAAGCGCATCAGGATGCCCATATAACTCCGTACGAATCGATCGAGCCTCTCTTCGCCAATGGGTCCAGTAAAAATTGAACAGAAACGGCGAGAGGTTTGAACAGATGAAAAGGAATCATGGACCGCGTGCTCGAGGCCGTAGAGATTTCCTCCTTAATCGTTCATTTATTTCTCTTTTCTTTTCCCGTTTCCTTTCACCGCGATAGCCGGATCGCTTTGCAAAACCCCCATTTCCCAGAACGCTTAGCTTTTATCGTATTACTATTTTTTATACTATTCCCTTACTCATGACTTTCTTTTTTTACCTTTATATACGTATCAGGTTCTGGAATTCTCCGAGTGCCACTTTTCATTAATCAGCGACCTCTGTATTTTTTTTCTTCCCAAACGAACCAAAGCCAACTTTTCAACCAATTGCGAAACTTTTTTAAGCTTTTTCCAAAGTTTCACAATATTTTAATTGCGTCAATTCTGCGTATTTGTTCAAATTATTTTATTTTATATTTATAATTTAATTAAGAATATTAGGATCAAGATACATTCAACAACAAACAATCTGCAGCAATATCTGAGGCTTCCTTGTGATCGAGCCCGCGAGAATAATTAAGGCGAGTCCTCGGTCAAAAGGAATCGAAATTGCATGAATGGACGTTTAGTCGCACACAATTTTTCCTGCAGATTTATGAATCATTTCCGATGGCTGTTGATCATGCTCCGGTGATTGTTCGTCATTGTAATTGAGTGACAAAATAAAACGATCAGTACGATTGTACACGAGTAAAATATTCCATTAGTACCAGCTCGGCGTCACAACGTACACTGCCTGCTGACTTTTTGTCGAGAGGGTGAAAAAGCAGTCACAAATTTTAGAACACCCTCGAGGTATTCTCTCTCTCTCTCTGTCCCTCTCTTTAATTTTCCCTCTTTTTTCCCACTATCTCTCTGCGTGTCAGTGGGCTTTTCGAGTCAGACGGGAGAAAAAGAATCACGCTCGTCGCGACGCCGTGTGTCGCGTCTCGGTGAAAATTTCCTGTTTTACTCGCGAGGGTTTGGGTAGAAATACGCCCGACATACGAGAACATGATTTTTATTTCTCCCCTTATCTTGGCATTCTGTGCTTAGTTTCAGAAGGGAGAAGGGTTCGCTGAGTCTAAAAGGTAAATGTGGAGCAACTGAAAACCTCGTATACGATTGTATACATACGTTTGTGTACACCGAAAGGACAATCTCATGCTAAACGAAAGCTCGATCAAAAAAAAAGATCAACAAAACCGCTCTCCAGTACGGATTTATGCAAATGAACAACGTTCTCCATTCTCGAATTACAATCAATCTTATGGCTTACAATTCTCAAGAGAATTCAATCGAAATTATGTGAACAACGAAAAATACTTCATGAAATTCTTTATTAAGAAGTTATTTATTAAGTACTGAATATCTTTAATTAGCGTAAATGAATAAGTGTCATTATGCTTGATTACTATTTCTGAATTTATATGAAAAAATTCTGCCCGTTTCCAATGGAGCTTTTTTGAGGAATTTTCAAAAATCCAGCACTTTTTCGAGTCAACATGATTGCAGTAATGTTTTTGAAACACACACAATCGTTAGGTGGACGTTCACGATGAGCCCTGGATTTTGTTATCCCGTTCGTGCCCCCAAAGCTCATCGACAACGTAAGCTTTTGTCAGGGAGAGACGCAGAAGAATAGAGAAAGGGAGAAAGAAGCGAGAAAAGCCATAGAATCGGACAGAGAAAATGGATGAAAAATGACAAAGCGACGGGATGGAGGTTGCTGGGGTTGGCACCAAACGAAGTGAGAGACGCGATGGCAAAAATGCGAGCTGCGCACACACCCTAAAGAGGGAGAAAGGACTGACCAAGGTGTGAACAAGAACGAACTAATTACGAGAATACGCCAACACTGCGAAATGTACGACAGCCGGTTTTCCGTAGAAAATTTATTTCTCGACTTTCCGTCTCTGTTCTCGTGATTTCACCGGAGCGCTTTTTACCTCTTGAGGTCTTTTTCAACCCCCTCGAAACATTTTATCCTCGATTTTTCTAATTAATTATAATGGCTTTCCATCCATTTTCCGCTATTTTATTTCCGATTTTATATTCTTTTCGAAATCTTCCAAACATAAAATCATATTATCAAATTTTTCAACATGTTTAAATTTAAAGTCACTTCAATTAACCATCCCAACATTTTTGAACCCTTGATTTTTCTTTTTTATTCCTAAAAATACGAAAGAACGCAAATCCTTTGATAATGTTATTTTATTTAAATGTTAAGGAATTTTTAGTTCTTTGTGCTCAATTTATAGTTAAAATCTCAAGATTCATTCGATCCGAGTAAAGCTGGTAGTTAATAAAACAAACTTACTATCTCAATAATGTCAGCTCTCTAAAGAGATGAACTCTTTATCCTAAGAAGATGATCTTTTGTTTCACAATTCATGTAAAATTGTCGATTTAATACCGATGAGCTTTTGCGTTCAATTGAAAGACATAAATATTCATCCGTTAAACCAGGCATGGAAGGTTGAGAAAAGGTGGTTGGTAAAAGAATGGAAATAGGGAGGAACACTTTCTCTTGGACAGAAGTTCCTTAAGATTTTTTCAATCTTCACGAAGAAAAGTCGTTTTTATAATAATAATTTTTTTTTTTAATACTGAAACTGCCATTGTAATTTTTATTCGCTCGAGCGATGGAAAAATTGTAGTTCCAGCCTTAAGTGCAGAACTCGGTTCCTCAAAACTCATAATTTGTAGACTATTTTCATTCTCATGATGCTCTCTGCTTCCTGGTCTGAACGAAAAACCATCCCCCTGACCCCGCGAACCCTTATCTCGGACGATAAGGACAAGGGAGAGGCAGTGATATAAAAGATTATTCGTGGAATATGAAGTCGTAAAGCAAGCTGACTCAATAAAGGAGTATTTACAGACGCACACATACGGAAAAAATGGGCCGAATAGATTCATTGGTGGTTTTATTATCTCAGGGGTTTACTCAATATATAATACACAGATACAGGGTGTTCGAAATTTAACTGCCCTAGTCCGCTTTTATAAAATACTCTGAAATTTGTTAAAATCCAATTACAAAACCGAAAAAATAACCTCAAAATCCAAGGAATCTTGAAAATTTCAAAAATACCATTTCATTCCGCCATTTGAAACCACAGAGATTCGTAAGAATTCAATCTTGTGAAACCTCCAAATTTTATTGAAATTTACTACTTTTGAGACTTTTGAAGGTAAGAGAAGAAAATTTGTTTTTAAAAGGCAATATTCATTTTTTTTTTTTTTCGTGATATTCGTTAGAATTCAGTGTTGTGAAACCTTCAAATTTTGGTCACAATTTCCTACTTTTGAGGCTCTTTAAAATAAGAGTAGAAAATTTGTTTTTAAATGGCAATGTCCTTTTTTTTTAGTGATATTCGTTAGAATTCAGTGTTGTGAAACCTCCAAATTTAATTGGAATTTACTAATTTTTAGACTTTTGAAGGTAAGAGAAGGAAATTTCTTTTTAAATGACAATTTCCCTCTTTTTTTAAAAATGATATTGCTTTGAGTTTTCGACACCCGGTACATACAGCAAATAAATTCTATCCTCGCCATCATCAGGACCTGCTACTCTGTACAACCCCACATTGAAACGTCTCCTGATGTTTCATCCCTTATTATTCTTCGCCCGTGCGTCTTTAACACATTTCTATATATATGAACAACGATATAATATGTACATATATATTTATCAGTGAAAATCCACCCTCGCAAGTCAGCGATGTCGGAAGAGCCAGAAATGACCACATAATCCTCTTGGCTATTTCCATTTACTTGGTGTAGAGTCGGAGAGGACGTGAGAGACGAAGAGCAGGGGGGATGTGATCCTTCAACGAAAGATGTGGACACGAAAATCGTGGAAGGTGGAGAAAAGTCGATGGAAATGAGTATTTCGACATCGATTCCAAGGGGCAGGAGTGAGCTTCTTGGTTCCATGCCCCGGTGTCATTTTTTCTTCTCGTGGGCAGTTATTGAATTTTTTTTAATATACTTCTGCCCAAACCCGTCGGGTCTGCTATATTGATAATGTGATTTTGAATAATCGGGTGAAAAAAAAAAAAAATTATCTATAAGGGAATCATTCTTGTTCGATAACGACAGTCGAAACCAAATTTTTCGTTCATATACGGGTAGGACAATTGTTGATGCGAATTGTTGGTCACAGCGGGTGAAATCAAAAAACTTTGTGAAAGGTCCTGTTCAGTCGTCAATTTTCTCGGGAACTCGGGACTGCATTGAACCTGTCATAGATTTTGTTCGGTTTTTGTCCCCTCGTATTTCAGTTTCCGGAAGTTGGAGATTCTGATTTTCGTGATTTATTATTTTCATCCTGCTTTCACCCTCAACTTTATCCAGAAAACGCGCGCGCATGTTGAATTTGCCGGGCGGTGAGGAGAGGAATGATGCTCTTGGACGCGAGCTTCGACTTTTCCGATTTAAAGTTTACATAAACCACGACGATTCGTTGGTACGATTTTCTGTGAGAAATTCTCTACTTTTTTTCCCAATCCCCAAGATATTTCTACATTCATCCCTCTCACCCTTCGATTTCAAGTAATTCCACGGTTTCGGTTTGTATTTTTATATATTTTTTTATTTATCCCATTTTTGCGATCGTTAAAGTATTATACGAATTTCTGGATCGTTCTCGTGTTCTACAACATCGAGGGTGTTTGCTTTTTTCTTTTTGTTGGGGGTTGTTCGGGGCGGTGAACTTTGTCGACGTACAAGAGTACGGTTTTTTCCTTTTCGAGATCGTAATAAAGAGGATCGTCGCCGTTTACTTTTAAACACGATTTTCGGAATGTCGACGTCGATATTACGAACGGAGAATGATGTAAAAACGTGTTGGGGGTTGATTACACCCTCGGGGGTGACTCGTACGACCGTGTGTGTTTCCTCATCACACATTGCCACGTGAATACATCGACCTATCATTGTCTCACCGCAGAATGGTTTTTGGCACCCGCTTGGAATCCATAAAATGTATATATACGCTTATCCATACATATATATGTTAACACGTTAACTAAATTTATATCGGGTGTCCAAAATATCGTGCCAATAACTCGACCGAAAATTTCTAGGACTTTTTTTCTCTTAACTCAAATAAATTATTCATTCATTTTTTCCAGTCTAAACCTCAGAAGGACTTGTTGTATACAGACGTGAACTTTACACCACATTTGGCCATGGGAATCAACGAGAAAAAAAAACAAACTTCTTTAAAAACTTCCGAAAACTTGAATGCAAAAAAAAAAAGACAGGTTTTCATGGAATTTTAAAAATAATGCACCGACTGCTTTTAGCGAGTGGCACTTTTCAGACACCCTCCACGTTGTGCTTGGTGAACCATAGCTAGGAAACACAGCACGAGACAAAAGGAATGCTTGTTTATGTGGGAACAGCTAAGAATCAAAGGAAAAAGGCATAGCCAGAGGGTATTAATGGTGTGAATAAATGAGACGCCATTTGGCAGTTGAATCGTCGATATAAGTGAGCTTCCAATACATCAAGTAAACGATCGAATGGTCAATGTACGTACGAACGCGTGTTTGCAGCAGTCAGTCCCCCTTTCTCTATACGGAGTATAAAAGCTATGAGCACACGTGCCGGCACACCAGAGGAAAAGGACAATGGAGACTAAAGCTAATTGAAAAATGCGCAAACAATTTAATTGTGACTGAGAATACAAAATGGCTAATGGAAAGTCGTTTCCAAGAGCATTTTAAGGCTGGTTCCAAAATCCTGCAGAATGTCTACCAAACTGCAATTTATCAATATGAAAAGCTTCACATAATTACTGCGAAATATATGGAGCCCCCGATGAGTATTAGTCAATTCAAATTAATTCAAATTGATGCTTCTCCACTGTCGAAAACAGCTGAGATGTCATATAACAATTTTGAAGCCCCTAGTAATCAACAAACTCATCAAATCCTTTAATAATTAATAATTGCTTATCAATTTTATTGGATAAAGCTGATTAAATGTTTTATTTAATTAGAAAAATCATCAGAAGTTTATCGGAGTATTACCGTGGACACGTGACTGGTATTATGCATATTCACGTTCCTGCTGTCGATTGCGATGTATATATACTTTACACCATTCGTGTGTATATGTACATTCTATGCCACCCACGAGGGTAATTACCACTAGCTGTACGTTCAAAGCCATTGTTACGTAATTAAAGGTATACATCATATATATTATGTATATATTATGTCTCAATATATACTGTGATCTGGGGTTTTTCTTTAAAGAGGACGATTCGAAAAAATGCGGCAGGGACTGGACCGGGGATCGAACCCGGGACCTCTCGATTGCCGGTCGAGTGCTCTCCCAACTGAGCTACCCAGGCCGCTGCTACACTTAGTTCGAATCGTCCTCGTAACGTGGATTCCACCACGTTACAAACCCCCTTACCAGAGTTTGATCCGGCCCTGGCGGATCGAACTATTACTTTAAGGGGAACTTAAGGGGGGTGACTTAAGGGGAACTGAAAGGGGTACTGAGAGGGAACTTAAGGGGAACTGAAAGGGGTACTGAGAGGGAGTTCAGACTGGGGTTGTCTGATGGACCGAAAAATGGGAAGGGCTAGCTCGAATTGGGGTAGGGGTCTCAGGTAAGGTTCGTGTCTCTCCACGGCAGCCATGATGAAATGATCGCTGGTAGCTATTCACCGGCGGTGGCCCCACGTTGGTTTTGCCACTTTGTGATCTGGGGTTTTTCTTTAAAGAGGACGATTCGAAAAAATGCGGCAGGGACTGGACCGGGGATCGAACCCGGGACCTCTCGATTGCCGGTCGAGTGCTCTCCCAACTGAGCTACCCAGGCCGCTGCTACACTTAGTTCGAATCGTCCTCGTAACGTGGATTCCACCACGTTACAATACGTACATTGCATATATATGCACTAAAGTGGTAACAAACGTTTTAACATAAGCAAAATACAGAGTCACCGTACACCACATGTATTTCTTGAGAGTCGGAAATATATATGCGTAAAACTTGCTTAATTATCTTATGGAACTGATTAAAATAACAGAAAAGGTATGATTGTCCCGAAACTGGTATAAACTGTTAAAAATAACGTTACATTCGTTTTTTCTTCATTTTACAAACTCCTGTTGCTTTGTTATTAATAATTTTACGTTTTTTTTTTTAATGCTGACTGAGAATTGAGTGAAGATTAAAAAAGAAAGTGCCAATTGATAAATTATTCGGGGTATGGGTCATTTAATAAATAACGAGAGCAAGGTCAAGGTCGAGATAAAATTCACGGAGTCGCGTGGTCGAAAGAATCGAGCTTTTTTTTTTTTTTACGATTTTCGTGCTCACCGAGGGATGAAAGGTATGTGTGTGCGGGTCATAGTCGTGACCTGCCGGCTTTGCTCCGAACGGGGCATTGAGCTTTCGCGGACATTGGCTTCTAACCCTTGTATTTTGTACATGCGGTTCAAACGTGCAGGGCGCGTACACGCAATCTCCACATGTAGATTCGCATTTTTTGTTCGGTGCCGAACTGGCACGAACGTACCGACAGCTATTTCGGTTCCAGTGTAATTTCTCCTGTAACTATGATTTTTAAAGGTCAAACTGAGCTCCGAACGCTACTAAAAGCCCCTGATATTCTCCGACTCATGTGATTGGGCCTAAAAATAATATAATGGGTTCGGAGAACCGAAAAATGGTCCCGTCTCGGAAAAGAAATGCGAGGCTTCAAACTGAAGTCGACTGGGATGTAAAAAACGACAAAGCATATGACTCAGGGTGCCCAAATGGAACCAGGCTTTGAACACACTTGTGATATTCAAGCGAAAATCCAATGTAGAAGACCGCAGGCCAAAAAGGCGTTGATACAGAGAGAAAAGGGATGGTGAAATACTGCGACAGGGCATCCCTTTTGGTTAGTGGTAACAAGGACCGGAGGCTTTTCGCTTTCTATGTGCGTAAAGAGGGAGAATGCGAGAGAACAGTACATACAGCTCCATAGTTGTATATTGTCGTGCACTGCGAATAGTGGAGAGAGAGAGAGAGAGAGAGAGAGAGAGAGAGAGAGAGAGAGAGAGAGAGAGAGAGAGAGAGAGAGAGGGGAAAGGTACATGCCTGAGGGGTTGGCGCATTTGGAAATGCATCCGGGTGGTCCAGGGAGAGGGGCTCTGGCGAACACCGTTATTATTGAATTATTAATTCAACCGGTTAATTAATAAACGATAGGTAGTGCGAGGAATATCAAGAGAAAGATAAAGAGCGAGATAGAAAGAAAGAGAGAGAGAGGGAGAAATAGGAAATGGATGAAGAAGGAAGAAGATAAAGGAAGAAAAAAACGAGAAAGATAGAGACTTGTAACTAAAATTTTACTCTCTATAGGAATCTGGTAACTAGCCAACCACAGGGTAACAAACCATATAGAAATATATGTATTGAAGTGTTCATGTATAAAATATCTAGTGCGTGTATATACATTACGAAAGACCCATGTTCACTTGCTTGGGCAGACTTTTCAGCATCCCCTTCTCCAATTTCTCTCCATCCCACTCCCCATGTTTTTATGATCCTACGAAATGGCTTCGTGTACAAACGCTATATATAGCTATTAACACCCGTTCTATCGCGTACAACTAATATTGCTTTAACACGATCGCTGTGTGGCCCATTTCTATCTCTTCTCTCCCCCCCACTCTCTTTCTCTCTCTGGAGTTCACCCAGAAACCGCCTATATAGTTCCAGGACGTCGATTGTCGAGCCAACACGAATTTATTATCAACTGCGGGTGCAACAACATGTATGTGTATATTTACCTTCACATATACAGAAATATTTAGGGATTTAACTAGATAAGGGTATATAAATAAATATATACTTATATATGTGTCTGTATTTATGTTTAAAGTGTATGCTGAAAGAATTTGTATACATTATTATCCAAACGCCCAATTCTTACATAACTTTATATTTACGATCGTAATTTCCCACCTCGTTTATAATAAAAATTGAAAATCACCGAACAAAGTTATGTCGTTTGATGAGAATATGTATCCAAGCGGATAGAAATAAATTATAGCTCCACAATGCTTTTTTATCAGTTCCATGAACGTAAACAAAA
Organism: Hyposoter dolosus; assembly: GCA_963921915.1. Lineage (NCBI taxonomy): Eukaryota > Metazoa > Arthropoda > Insecta > Hymenoptera > Ichneumonidae > Hyposoter > Hyposoter dolosus. The sequence goes on along the minus strand of OY998130.1, from coordinate 11,052,395 downwards.
AAAATTGAACTGAATTATTTTAGTTATTTCTGGAAATTTTTTTGGGAAATTTAATTCATTTGTTGCGTATTTAGAAAATGAATGGAATGCGAAATATATCTGTACGATAACGGGTTCTTCATCATTTCTACATTGAACTAGGTCGGTTCTGAATTCGCGGAAAATTTTATTACATTGAAAACGTATTGCGATCCAAATTTTCGGATTTCATTGTCATTGGAGGAGAAAGATTGGTTGAACGTTAAAATGAATGAAATCTTTTTTTTTCAGGATTTTTTTTTTTGCTACAGGGATATCGAATAACGTGGGAAAAAAAAAATAATGATATGGAGAAAGGAAGGGGTTGCGAGGGTGTCGAAGAGGAAGGGCAAATTTGCTCTGGAAAATTTCAATCAGCACCAAACGCGCTTTCGGTGCTGTATATACGGGCATGAGGAAAATCAACTCGGCCCAGCAGGAGCTTATAATTAAAACTATATTTCCTCATTATCGCAGAACCCTCGTGTTTTGCTTCAACGAAAATTCGCCAAGTTCGAACACGAAAAGTGACAAGAAAACGAGCAAAGAGCAGAGTAGTTGTTACAGATGAAAAACAAAAACTCTATTTATTTATACAAAAAATAAAATATTGTATAAATGGAAGTATTATCCAATAGAAAAGATGAAAATGAACCAACTGCTCTTATGAAAAGGCAGTTCAGTTACTTCGATCGATAGGAATGATGCTAAAATTATTCAACAATTAAAGAATCCGGAAAATTCAATGGAAGCCAATTTTTTACCTTAAACATTTCAAGGAAAAGAGAATTTTCATGGAATGAAGAGGAAAAAATCACCTCGGTCGATGACCCACGGGATCGTACACATGAACAGAAAGAAGGGGAGGAAAAAAAAAGGTTTCACGTACATTTCCCTTTCCAGTTTCATTTTTATCCCTCATATCTACGTATTTCCATTTTTATTGCATCATTTTATACCTCAATGATTCTTTGATTCTTTCTCATTTCCACATTTACCACATGCAGTTGGGGCCGATGAAAAATAATAACGATAATAATTTTACTCAAATGCGAATGTTGTTTCAAAAAATCTTCGATACTGCGACGATTGAAGAAGCCCTGGGGAATTATACGGCGGAGTAGTGAGTGTTCAATTATATTTCCATACGAGTAATCAAAGGAGAAAGGGAACAAAGAGGAAAAAAAGGAATTAAGGGAAAAATGCGAGGGTCAGGCGGTTATTATCGATATCTGCTTGGAAAAAAGAAAAAACAGTAAAAAATAAAAGTGGATTCCCTTTCACAATCATATTTGGCTATATCGTAGGTTCATACAAACCACCCAATGACAAGAATTTTCATCCTTTTCTTTCATTTAACCTCTTCTTTTGTTTTTATTCAATTCAAATTCTCTGTGTGTGCTCGATCTTTTTTTTAGTTGTACACGAGAGAGCGACACGCTAGATCGAGCCCGACTCGAACCCATGTCAATGGAATTACAGCCAATGTTCCGACGGGCTGACCGCCACTTCATAAAACACACACCTCCGCTCTCCATGTACAGGCTTTTCCAAAAATCGAGACCCACCAGTTCGGCACGAGCTGCTTTTCATATTTTCATCCCCATGAACCTTCCCATCTGTTCCTGACATACTAATTGAATGGGTTGAATATCAACTATGAGAAGATCATACGTCGACTGACCTGATTGGCCATGTAACACGACGTTACTATTGGATATCGCATCAACATTCCTCGCAGAAAAAAAATGCTTGAAAACTTCTCGACTAGCAATTTCGTGATCCAATTAACCCAGTAAATTTTTTTGTAGTTTTTGAGTCAACCTGTTTTTGCAGAAAAAGCACCCGTCAATAAGAGTAGAGAAAAAAAATGCGGCACGCAGATCGGCTAACTCGCGTGTATGGAGGACGATGAATTTTTTCTCGATATGTTCGATCATATCGCGCGGTCATGGGCACTAGAATGGTAATAAAAGGAGCTCGAAACGGGAATAAAAATAATGTGAAGTGTATATACGGTACCACTAATATTGCTGGGAGCGGGCACGAAATAGAATTGGAGAATTCGTATTTACAAAATTGTATGGTATATCCGTGATTTTCACGGGCTATAAAATTGACTGTTATAAAAAAAAAAACGTATGCGCAAATGAGCAGGTGCGATTCGTAATTTGAATGGAACACGTTGAAATAAACTCGTGGAATGGAATATTTGTTTACGTTTATACGAAAGATTATAATTATTCTATGGCAGATGGAAAAATTAAGGTATTGTCTGTGAAAAGTTGGATAAACCGAATTTGAGCAGAAAGAATCGTCACGAATGAAGTGAGACTCGAGTTTTGTGGAGTTTCCAAGTAGACGTTCGGTTCTTTGACTCTAAGGTCCATTTCGTTGGAGGAGCCATAGAGAGAGAAGATATTCGAGATGATGGTGCAGGGCGATCTCGAGTCCTTTTGACAACCCCTGACGGGGCAACCCTCTCCTGGGAAATTTTAAATCCCCAAACTCTTCTCCTCAACATTCCTAGCGTTTCGCAGACTCGAAAAGAAACGATGTTCTCATTCTCTCTCTCTCTCTCTCTCTCTCTCTCTCTCTCTCTCTCCTGTCCACATCGTGGGCCACTCTGGGCGAAAACCTTCGCTGGAATACTGATTCCTGAAGATCCACGATAAGATGAGGGTGTGGTACATCCCTCAGAGCGTTTATATTCTTAAGACGATTCCGCAAGCGTTTGCCATCCAGGCGAGACTTCCTTCGCCTCGACCTTTAGCCTTTTCAACTTTTTTCCTTCAACAAATTGCCACTGTTACAGGTCGGACAGATCTGTAAGATAATCGCGGATCGATCCCGGACGATCGCTTGTGCAACTCGACCGCAATAATATTTCTTGACCGATGATGAAAGAGAAAAAGTTGCAAATATTTAGAATAAATGTGTTCACCAAAAACGGTGAATAGACCAAAACTTATCAACGTGCAAAAAATCCCCTGATTACACTCAGTACGGTGGTAATTACCGACGGCGGGTAATTAGCACGATTTTTACAGAGCTGATGAAATCCCGTCACTTCGCGATATTTACCGAGTGAATAAGGTTGAGTAAAGCTGAAAGCGGAAGCATGGGGTTGAAGGTTAGAACTCATCGACTTAGGGCCCCATTCCACGAAGAGAGGGACGAATGGTCTTGAGAAAAAATATCAATAGGACCTATGGAATATATTTCCTGGTATAGTTATAAGAGGTACTTTTTTTTTTGCAGAGATGGGAGAGCGAGAGAGAAAGAGAGAGGAGGGTGAGCCACGGGGTTACCTTGAAAAATTAATCGGCTTCATCCTCTTTGCTCGACGGAGAGGGATTGGGCGGTGAGGGTGGCTCGAAGGATGCTTCGTTCACTGTGCCAAGTAATTCCCTAAATTGTAACGAACGGGCCAGCATTAAAATTAATGACAAGGGCGTGACAGCGCGGGGAGGTTTCGCGCTATATTCTCTCTACCATCACCCCCCCCCCCCCCCTCCCTACCTCTTGACGTCCCGCTAGTGTGTGCCAGTGTTTCTGTATACCTTCATGTCCGCTGGGTTACAACCCCTCGTGACGACGGATGAAAATAGTAGTGGTCGAGGGGCGCGGGCTCGCGTAGAGATAACTCGAAAGAGAGCTCGCTTGCTTGCTTGCTTGCCTAGGGATGAAGGGAAGGAAGGATAACGCAAACAGACACGCGATAATCCGAGAACCCCTCGTTAGAGAGTCTCACCCCCTGGTCACAAGGTACCAACATCGTCACTACCGGAAGGACTAAGTAGCCAACGAAATTCTAGACACAATTACCAATTATTCCTCATGTTTTAATTTTCGGTCAAAACACCGCGCAGTATTTCGATCATCCTCACGCTCACCGCGGCTGAGGTCATCCCCGAGGTTTCCCTCAACGAGCCCACATCCTGTCGAATCTTAACAATAGTTTTCTAGTCGCTCAAAGCTGAAGACGTTGACGAAATAATGAAAAGAAAACACAATATATGAAGAGCACGTAAAGTCAGTGGAAAGCGGATTATTCTTTCATATATTTCATATTGCGTTCGATGGTAGGTCAATTCCCTGATAAATCTACCCCTACATCCATTGAATATATATCCAAAATGGCGTGTACGAGGACGATGGGCGACGTTCAGACTGTATGAATATTTTTGTCGCGTGTAATTCTCGTTATTCAAAATTAATATATCGCGAAGAAACGTGACTAGAATGAGGCTTGTTCTATATGCATGCATATCTATATACAAGTCCGTGTGTACAATGCTCTGTGGTGGATGCAATCCATAATATAGGGAATGGAAAAATTATTCGAGAATTTGTAACATGTCCATGTTTTCATCTGCAGCTGTTTTAATAATAAAAATAACAATAACGAGCATGCCGAGGATACTTCCGCAGTTGGAGCACTATCTTACGATAGAAACTTGATGTCATTAATTCATTTATGCGATTTTATATGCTTCAAAACATTTTTTTTCATCCCCAAGAAAAGATCGAGGACAGTCTGCACGTTGACAGAGACATAACAAGAGTCGGACAATGGTGTGGATAAAATTCTCCATGCTGGCTGAATTTCTATTGGGGATGACTGGAATCGCCAGGGAATGACGAGGACAAAGAAAGGGGTTGAAAAACATGAGTAAGACCGAAAGAGGGAGAGAGAGAGGCTTTCGCGTATGGTGTCGATTAGGAATGCCATGCTAGTGTCTGCCAATCACCGTGGAGCCGACCACCAGCATACAAATCTCCTATTATCGTGTCGGGTACGGTTGTTTGATTCGATCCGGGTTCATCGTACATATGTAACGCCCCGCCATTTTGTCAAGTCGGAAAGGTCGTCAACTCTATTATCGTTCACGGGTGCAGGGATCTTTACTTATTAGTAAAAAAAAAATTCTAGAGTATAGCTTTTGTTCTCGAAACCGAGAATGAAAAAAAAAAGATTCCCAAGTGACCTGAGACTTTTTGGTTCTCAACCTCGAGAATCCAAGCTTCCTAACCATGGACTAAAAATCCTTGTATTTCGAAGAGCAGAATTAATCATAAGAGTCAGAAATAAATTGAAGCTATAAAATAATTACTGTAAATGTACAATCGATGTTCAATTTTTGATAATGAAAAATTGAAACATTTCCGATGATTCATTCACGCGCGATGAAGGCCCACGATATAAAATTGATTTTCAAATGGAAAGATGGTTACCCTTCTCATGTCGTTACTCACGAGCGGAATGGAAAAAGTAACTGGCGCGGTCAGTGCTGCCGATCTGAAGATTTCATCCCGAAGATAACAGTAGAATTTGGTCAATATATATTGCGTACCTGCCTATATATGCATGTATATATATCGGTGTGATACATAGAAGGATATAAGTAAATAGAGTTTGGGTCCGGAGGAAGTCCAATGGACCAGGTGAGGTATCAGTTTCTTCACGATCTACGAGTCAGTGCAGTAGAGATATTCGGAGGCTGCTCTTGGCTCGGTAAGTCCAAATAAGTTCAAATAACCTATCCGGCTGGCATTATGCAATATATACATATATTTTGCTCCGTCTTTCCTGCACTTTCTCAGATACCTTGCCTTATCCATGATTTCGCTTGAATCTCGGAGAGTCTTCCACCGCACCCGAGAGCTGTGACACGCTCTAGGCTCGATATATCAAGTTAGATAGCCATATACGAAGAATTATACACACACACACATGTATATACGTAAAAGGGCACATATAGTTTAGTACATAAAGCTAGAACTCTGGAAGCTTGGAAGGCTACGGTAATGTACCAACGGGAGTAATATATCATCGATTGTTTTCGCGAGCGCCAGGACCCCGTAAGAGATAAGGGTGCCTCAGAACCCCACGATATATACCCGGCCTCCCGAGAAAGAAAGAGAGAGGGAGAGGGAGAGGCTGAGGGAGAACGTGGGGGAAAAATAGTAAGAGTGAAGAGATCTCTCTTGAGGCGTAATTCACACTGCAACGATCTTCTTTGGCTACACAATGACCTTGAATGACCTCTTTACCGATCCAACAACCTGATGGTTCAAATATCGAGCCTGAATCTGCACTCAACATATGGGGAAACTATAAAACCATGTTCCCAATGAAGATTTTCTATTTCTAGCAACTAATGCGAGCTATTGCCTCTTGAACGATTTATATCCTCAATGGTTCATGAGATTTTTTACCTGGAGGACTGTGAAAGTAAATTTTTCCTGTATATACTTCGTGATTGTTTATTAATCCTATTTTTCCAGCGAGCCAACACTCAAGTTTTCTTTCAAAACGGAGATTATAAATATTCATGATGTTTTGTAAATTCATGCCTTTGCTTATACTTCAGATCCCTGGCAGCTTTTCTCCTTTTCTTGCGTGGCTTGGAAATTTGCTTAAAATGTGTGTGTAGAAATATATGTTTCCGTGGGTTTGCTAGTGTGCTAGCGTTTTCTTGTGTGCGTGTGGAGAGGGAGAGAGAGTGCGAAAGACATCTTTTAGAGAGACGGAAAGTCAAGCCAGCCACAGCTCTCTTCGAGCTCGAGTTCGCGTGTCAGGCTAAGACTCCGGGACTGATCAATCATTCATAAAATGCGCGTTTTAAAGGAATCCTCTCACACCCTCTTGTCTCCAAGACCGGGGATTAAATATTCAACGGGACGACAAGCCGGAGTCCCCAACGCTGCTCGGTCCCCGCAGTCTTCTTTGCTTCACATCGACGAAAAAAGAGATTAAATATAGGTATGAATACATGAAGTATCCAAAGTCTGAACCATGGAGCGGACAGAAATAGATTCAGCATGAAAATACGAGACGAAAAGTCTTTAGCTACTTTTTCAGCCGATTAATACTTGATGAGTTATTCATTACTGAAATTTTAACCAATGGAAAAGGTGCGCTCCGTTCTCTGGTGTACGCCCCCTGAGCCCTGCAGTGAAGCGCCATTGGTTCTCGCTTCCACTCTCAATAACCCTTTAACAAATCTTCCGATTAATAATCCGCTAAGGACTTTTGGATCTAGCTCATTATCCAGAATGTAATTTCGCGATCTCATTGGCCATTTATTCAGAGACAGCTGATATGGACTCACTTGAAATACAAGTGGTCTTGGCTGTACTCTACTTTACGCTTTTAGACGTTATGGAACAAGTGAGCTCCGAGGGAAATAACTTGGCTCCTGATATCACTGAGGTCACCTCTGTGCCACTTGGGCTATCCTCATAAACGTTTCGTGCTATGTCTTCCCCTACCCCAGCGCCCTTCCAACCTTTTAACCTTGCGTCTTTTTACTTCACAACAAAGTGGAAGGTCCAAATATTTCTTGCGACCATATAACAAGTGTCCCAATCCCGTTGAACGAAAATAAATTTTTGTTCAGTCTGACGGGGAAAATGTAAGCGATTAGCTGACTTTTTTTTTCGATATTCTTAATTAATGAAATGCCAAATAATTAGAAGAGAATTGAAAGAGTTGAAGAAAATAATTTCAAGGGAAAGAACATCGGACGTTCTCCAAGACAAACACGAATGCAGGAGTGCGTGAACTTTGAAGACGTGAGGCCGTAGTTACCTGCTAACGCTAGATGAGGGTGGGATAAAAAGGGTAGGGAGTGAAGCCACCCTCTCAACGCTTCTGTGTATATTTAATGTGGCTCATCCCGCTACCGGATGTGACCTACCCTCGAAACGCTTTTATATTTTCCGTGAGTGGAACCCCTTCGCGCTTCCGCGTCGCTTTGAGCTTTCTGTCCCTCGACCAACTCTCTTGTTTCTACACTTTTATCAAGCAAGACGATCTCGCCCGTCCCAAATTTTTTTCCACCTCTCCACGTGTTAATTGTTCGTATGTAACGATAAAATTAAGAAAACGCAACATTTCGTGTAGCGATAACAAAAAAAAAAAAAAACCCCCGGTTCGGTTCAATTCAATTAAAACTACCAAGATGAATAATCCAAATGGAGGAGTATAAATTTTTGTAAAGTATGCTCTATATCCGAGGTTCAGAAAAATAATTCGAGTCACCGAGGTAATTTCTCGTCACAGTGTAGAACACGGTACAAGGTGTCCCAATCGATGTGTTACCCGCACTTATCTGTGGGATGGTGAATGCTACAAGAAAATAAACCTCACAACGATAGTTCGTAGTGGACCAGAATAAGGGAAATCAGTTTCAGCCCAAAGTTCAGTAACCAAAAAAGCAGGAAACGAGATTCTGGTTTCTGAAAATTCTACATCGTGAACAGATGGAGCCGATCGCAAAAGCTCTTGAAAACTTAATAATTGTACAGCTCTGTGCAACTGGTAGTAATTGGGAACAATGAGATATTTTTGAGTAACAGTTTGAATGAGACACCGAGTATATTTAGGGCCCAGCTTAAAGAAGGAGAGAGTGGCTAAGTGCTCGAGAATAATATCCCTATCTACCTGAAACAGGCGGGAATATACCAGGTGGAGATAGGGGTGAATAGGAAGCTCGGTGGAGAGTGGGACCCCTTCTTCATGAAGGCGTAGAAGATGAAGGGTTGTGGTTGTAGAATATAGCTATATTGAGATGCAAGCACTAGAATTTCTTGGTTGCATTCCTGGAGCATCGATCGAGTAGATCGTGAGGCTTTAATGACGATCTGAAGAGGGAGTAACGAAAGGAGGAAGCGTCTTTGGCGAGAATAAAAATACAGAGGGTGGTTGGGAAAGCAGTAGAGAAAGTGACGAGGCAGGGTTGTAAACTTATACGTATATGCAGAGGGTGACCGTAAATGGCTGTACGTATTTTATGTCCTTAAAAGCAACCTCTTATCCCTGCTTGGTGTATGTGCACGTATACGGTGTCGTCTTGTTACGAAACTCGAGGTCAACCACCAAAGGACGTGACAAAAAAGGTTGAAAACAACCCCAACGTAATACATGACATCAATATACCTACGAGCTTCGTCATGGAAAGAACAGCCACCGCAAGAAATTTCACCGCTAAAACACTTTTTGTATACTCGGGGTCACCCTTGCGGAACACGAAGATGGCTAAAGATTTTTTTAAGCTAGAAAATTCAAGGTCGAACATGGGAAAAGATCTGCTATGATGGACAATCGAATATTTAGGCAAGTTTAGTCTCCATTTATAATAACCGGACCTGTCACCCGTTTGGTAAAGCATTTATAATAAGGTTGTAAGGTCAATCAACGATGAAGTGCGATTGGTTGATCACAGCAGTTATGATATGGCTTCCATCTCTCTGGGCATAGTTTAATCATGTTTGGCTCGGAATAGATTGGAGTTCCGAGGTATATAAGTCGACTTGCTGTGCGCTTCCCCGTGTACAGGCAATTCACCATACACGAATATACCACGTATGAGGACAGCTTGGTTGGCTCTATTAGCAAGGAGGGCACTTTGCGTGTCTAGCCGTACTGTAACATCCCTCAAGGGGAATGGAAGACACGAGGGTGAGGAGAGTTGAAAGTGGCAGCATATGCCGGAGTCTATGACCATAACTTAGAGGAGAGTTGATTGGTGGCTCGGCCTCGACTCGGGACTATGACGGGCTATGGCATACTCCACTTCACTTCCGGTTGTGTCCTCCGGCAGCAGACCAACGTTTCAACGGAAACGGATGGGGAAAAATGGAGCTCCAAAGTTCTGAGCTTTCTGGCAGCCGAAAAAAATGAGAATAACGAGCGTATTGGACATGTCTTTATGAACAGTGCAATCCAGGACTTTTTTGACATTTGGGATTTCACCAATGCCGCTGTTTCTTACGGCCTAATGAACACTACCGCTCATACGTTACCAATAAACCTGGTAATTATGTGGGAATGACAGTGCCATATCTCAACTGGAATTGGCGTTGTCATCGTGGACTAAATTTCCCATAAAAGATGGACCGCGTGATATATAGTATATCAAGTCGACCCAATCAAGATCGTGTTTCATGTCTCGTGGAATTTTCGGGGAACTCGAAGCCAATGTAGTTGGCTGGGATTTGTTACAAACGATTAATACTCGAGAATTGACAGGCATTCTGTAGCAAAGATGTTATCGAATTTTTGCGATATCTAGATCACTAGAATCTGCCGTTATTTAAACAATGTCAGCCTGCAAAGACGATCGTAGCAATTACAATCTTCGGTAATGAGATTAGAAAAACTGCAATCAAATGTTTTTCCGCCTACCATTTCACAGGGTTTGGTGCAAATGGCTGAATCTTACGACCATTCTCGTTTCTCAATTCTACTTCTCTAGAGTTTTTGTTCCATTCCCGAGAAGCAGACAATGCAACTGCGAAAAAAAGTGGGATCTTGGTCCTAAAACGAGGCTCCTATCACTAAGTGGTTGGGTTTCTCGGCAGGTAAGAACCATCAAGACTCTCTAGTCATACATGTTGCCAATGCTGCTCTTCCACGAGGGGAGGAATGTAAAAGCGTGGTTGTGAGAGACGTAAGGAGGTGCGGAGACGAAAGGGGAATGGAAGATGGAGAAAGCACATAAAGGAGAGTTGAAGTTCGTACAAAAGCACCTTTTGGCACGCGACCTTCTTCCTGCCAGACGAGAACTAGGCACACGTGCCCTAAGCCTTGGTAGGAGTGTCTTTAAGGTTCCATGTCATGCAACCGCACAATTCACCCTCCGCTCTCTGTATACTAGCAGCCAAAATATATCATTTCCGTCAAATTACTCGTTGTATACAAGGGGGTGCGAAAGGATAGGGGATAACCCCAAAAAACTGCTAAAACCTGACAAAAGCCTAAATTTTACGTCGCCGTGATTGGAAAGGGTGACTTATATTTCTATAGGAGCTTTAACCTCGGAGTAGCTTGATTCTGTAGCTAGTGGAGCTTCTACTCTTTCCTTCAGAAACTTTGATTGAATGGAAGGTACTTCCCCGATCCAATAGAAAAAACGGTATCGCTCAACTTCAATATTCAAACGCCCTTCCAAAAGCTCCCAACTTAGTTACCAAAACCAGCCCTGTCTTGATTCAACCGACTTCTCTTCCAGACCTTCATCAAGAAACCCAGCTATCCAGGCATAATTACACAACTTTTCATTGCAAAATTCAACGCACGGATACAGAGTATACAAAAAAACGCAGGCCGAAACGTATAACTGATAGTTAGCGCAGCATAATGTCAAGTGAAAAATCTACAATCAGTCTTCTCTCTACGAGGCATCGTTGTTATATCAAACGTTAAACGTATTAAGTTACAGTTATGAATTTAGCTGTAACTTTTACACACAGTCACAATATTCAAGGTTGAATCAAAGCAAAGCAATACCCCGTTTAGTATAAGAACACGGAAACGAGGAAGTGGATCGATCTTTGCTATGGACGGTCTTCCGCTGGTGTACGTAAACTGAAAGTTTGCGGGAGTTTGGGCTGCCGGAAAATCGCTCGAGTACACTGCAAACGAGCCCAAACGCATTGGATCCACCATCTCGATAATTCTCGCATCAGTTCGCGTAGGATGTGCATTTAGGAAAATTACGAAGCGATCGCGGAAGCAGTCATCCGCACTCAATGAAATTGGTACCGAAACATATTTCCCAGGTATTAATACTGATGAGGAACAGATGAAAATTTGTAATAATTCAATGGGCACGAAACAGCCAATGATTAAAAGGGAACCGAGCGTACATTTAGCCACATGTTTGCAGGGGTTGTTCCAGTTTTAAGGGAGGAAGCACGTAGTCGGAGAATGATAGTTCCTTGGCCTGGTGACAAGGTCCAATCTCCGGGAAGTCTCTGCCGCGCGGAGAAAGAAAAAAACCTCCCTTCTTACAGTGACAAGGGACGGGGAAGAGAGGTGGGCTTGGGAACCAAAGCTGAGGGAATAAGAGCAAGCGGGTTGTATTGGTGATCTCGAGGGATGAATAGAGAACCGATAGAAGCGATTTTTCTTTCGCGAGTTTTCCAAGCACTCTCTTCCACTGCAAACTCCACCCTCTCGAACTCACAATCTATATAGTGCCTTTTTTCTCTCTTCCCTTTTCCTTTACCTACGTTAACGTCTAACTCTACCAGCAGCCTCTTTTGATGAATCGGCGCCGAACTACGCTTGGCATACGTATGTTCTCCGATCCTCCTAGCAGTCCAACGAGAAGGAGGGAGAGAGGCGAAGGCACAGGAGGACAGCGATAGTTGGGGGATGATAGTGAAAAAGATGAGGCTCTGGTATGGGTTCTTGCATCTGTGGAAAAAAAAACCCGTCAGAAGACTCATGTGGAATTCTTTATGTTTTTTTTAGTCTCTTCATCTTTCCACACCCTTAAGGATGCAATTTTCCACTAGGAAAATTTTTGTGCCGAAGAAAATTTCTTTTCGCGCAACCGACCGAATTGACATTCACGATAAAAAATTGTCCTAGAATGTTGAAACCATTCCCAGGCGGATAGTTTGTCTGGGATCCAGACTCTATGAAGTAGAAGACATCAGAAAAGCAGTAAATGATATATGTATTATGGTCTACTTTGCTGGGTGGTCTCCGGAGAAAGTTGAAAAGACTGAGGCGCGAAGAAAGCCGTAAGTTGGTCGTCAGGAAAGGTGTTACACCTCGGAATACAGGAGTCTAAGATCGCTCAGGGATTTGATTCCCTTGCTGTCTCTCTTTCTCCGAGGATTCTTCGCTTCAATCTTTTCCTTTTTCCTTCATTTTCCGGTAAGATGTGAAGTATATAGAGTGTACATGGCCCTCGCACACGTTAAGCTGGCGCTATACTCGTAAGCCCCTATGGTGCGGAGACCCTTCTGTAATTTCCGCTCGCCACTCGGCCGATTCTTATTTCCCGTCACGTATCTAAGCTCAGCTCAGGCCTCTAGCGCGATATTTCTTTATAGAGGGTGTTACTCTCGCACCCAAGTATTGAAAAGTGAATCTTCTCAATATAAAGAAAGAAGAGTTGCCTTCTTCCTTGCTCTACGATGCTCCGTTGGTCAGAATGAAATTAATCAATCAGGATCAATCCAGTTGGACGGCGTTGAATGATTCTTCAAGATTATTTAATATCTCATCAAATAAACGTCGGACGTAGAAATGTCCGAGGACTTTTCGCTTCAGAATCTTGATGTCTACTTAATCTTTAAATATTGGGTTCGACTTTGGGGACACCGCGTATACATAATTTATTATATACAAATATATCGTGCGTACAGTTTTCATCCCTTAGCCAAGATCGTTGACTCTCTTTCCCTCCGTTCGCCCATCCCTTCCACTCTATACTCTTGGGTGTAATGGACCCGAGAAACAGATAATTACCCTCTCTTTTTCCTGGCTGACCTCACTCTTACTGTCCCTCACGCTCCGCACCTTTCCCGCTCATCCCCGACTCTAACCTGAGCAGCTCACTCGAGCCCGGAACCTCACAACTAACCCTCCTCTCACTCGCTGGTACATTTCGGGCTTGGACGCTCGTTCAAGCGACCTCTTCGAGAATGAAACGCGGAGACTCTCCCACGGGAACCCTTGAACTCTTCCCTCTCAGCTTCACTCGTGTACTAAGCCTGCTTCCACCTCCCCAAGAAGATTTTCCACTGCTGTTTCGTAACATATACTCCTCTGTTAATAAACCAAACTATGGAAACGTGTCCAAGCTTTGTCTCTCGAACGTATACCGATTCGCATTCAACATTTTCAGGTTAAGGACTTCATCGACCAAGTTTCGCCGAGTCGTGTGACAATTTGCTCGTTCGAACGAACGAAAAATTCCATCCTATAAATCTTTCCACTTTGTTTCAATCTCATTTTAATTGTCACCTTCTATTTTATCGACATTTTTGCATCAACTTTATTTTTATTCATTTTCCCGAAAAAAAAATAATATTTAAACGAAATAGGACACATAAAAACCAAGTCGTTTTGTAGTTCGGATTTTGTGTACAGTTTGAAAAAAAATTTCCATCAAAAAAGGTCGCAGTTGCCGGAAAAAATAAGATTTGATCAATGCTCGATTGGAAGGTTCGTTAACGACTGCTAATAAATCTACTATCTACTGTCATTAAAAACAAGTATGCCAATATAACTACGTAAGAGGATATAAGCTATTATATTTGAGCAAACGAAGTGTGTGTTATATTCATATAGACACAACGTTATCGAGATAGTAGTGGCGAGGAAGAGGATCTCGTGTAAGCTCTCCTTTACCAAGCTACTGATGACGCTCTCTCACCCCATCTCCTTTAACCTACGGTAACCAGACCCCCGCCTCTATCCATATACGAAACAACCACAACACATAGGGCCATGCCGAACGAGAGTCTTCCTCAACTCTGATCGACAAAGTTTGCAGGAATGGAAGCTCTTCCGCTGCAATCATATGTAACACACTGTTTTAGTACACTAACGCCTCCGGTACGTGACGCTAGACGTAAGCCTGCTATAAGAGTGGGGAACAAGTTCGCACTTCTTCGCTTTCCAAGACCGAGGAAATATTGTACACGTGATTACGCGTGTATAGGGATTTTTGTGTAAATTAATGATTGGGTAATAATTAAAAATCCTTCGACTGTGAATAAACTTCTGTTTTTTAATCTTAGAGACTTTTTTTCGTCGATTTTTTTTTTTTCATGGTGAATCGTCTTATTCGCAAGTTACGCAAGTGATTTCTTTGCTCCAAACCAAAACTTTTCGCTAAATCATTTGTTGCATCCGAGCAATTGCAAAACATGCTCTTTGCAATATTCGACGTGACCTAGTTTTTGTTTTTCAGGGATTACCATGGGATTTTTCGTAATGCGATTTTATGGAAAATCGGAATAGTTGTTATCAAAGAACTCAAATAGGAGACGAAATGTAAATCGAGTTAGCATTGAATTCCTTATGTACAAAGTAACCCTATGTATACACAAGAACAAGATGGCAAGTATACATAGGCGTGCATATATGTATATTGAGAATGTGTGTGGAAAAAGGGAAGCTGCTCCTTCGCGGTATTGGTTCGCCAAGAACTGCGGCGAACTTTCACGTTAAGATGGAGTAACTTTGATAAGATATCAGTTTACCCTTGCCCTCGATTGATTATCTTTCTTCTCTCGGTGCGAGACCCACGTATCCCAAGGGAAGAGATTTAACCTTGTCTCAAGCCTTTCCGATAAAGTGGCCATCGCTGGCGAAACGGTTAATTGTGGAAGTCTTTTAACGCGACCTATGGCCAAAAGGCTCAATTATCTCAGTATTTTCATTATTTATTTTCCTATCGATTCTCGAATGTATAAAAATCAGGAAATTATAATTTGACGACGAAAAAAATGTAGAAGATTCGTTGAAATCTGAAGCTTGCTGATCGTCGATCGAAAAGTTTGTAAATTGTTTGAAACTGACCGATATTTAGTGAGAGGTTTTAGCGAATTCGAGAAATTTACGTTGGCCACTCGTTAAACATTATAATACGAAATTTTTAGTATGATAAACAATTTCGTGGGTAATGTTAGAGTGTTTTGAGCTGAGTGAACGCCTTCGAAAAGCTCGTATGCCTTATGGCCGCTAGCATTGCTCGGGGCTTTCAACCCCCCTATCTCTTTCTCTCCTGTTCTCTTTTCTTATTCAATCGATCTTTCTCACTCTCTTCTACTGTACTCTTTCCGGATGAATATTCACGAGGTCTCTCGTAGCGAGTTTTCGAATCCTGCGGCTTTGTGGCTCGGGCAACCCCGCTAAAATCCATTCCACTTCTCTCTCTCTCTCTCTCTCTCTCTCTCTCTCTCTCTCTTTTTCTCTCTCTATTGCCTCAACTATTCCATATCCCTCTTGCTTATATACACGCAAAAGAGCGACGACAGCGTGAGAGAGAAAGAGAGAACATAGCACCCCCGCTCCATGCTCTAAAATCACGAAAGCTCTGAATCGCGCTGCTGAGTAAAGATAGTCGTTTTCCATATAAACCTAAATACATATGATAGGCAGGGATAAAATAGAATAAAACTGGGCACAGTGAGACGTAACTTTAAAAAAAAAAAAAAACATCCATGGAAAAAAGCATAAAATTTTTCTGTCAGCCCGAATTTTATTATATACGTAGAGACGCGAAGGTGCGGAACCACAATAACCTTAAGCGCGTACCAACGCGTCGTCACGTTCTATGTGCTTAACTCATAACTAATATGTAACCTTTAGCTACCAAGAAGCAAAGATAACTTTCCTTAGTTCTAGCCACGTGTATATGTGAGCACAGTACGCGTGGGAAATTGCTTGTAAACTCAGTTACTTTTCCAATGACTCATTCTCCGCCATTCGTTGTAATTGAAACTTTTGTTCTTGCAGTTTCCATCACGTTAGTTTTGTCCTTTTTCCGATTATTAAGCCTTCGAGTGCTAGAAGTGCATATTGGGTCAATCTGACCCAAGATCCTTTTCAAATCATTGTATTCCGGTAAATATGCATTTTGTTTTTTTGTTGAGACGTTCATCGTAATAGATCATCCGTATTTTATGGCCCTTTTTATTTTTTATAAATTATTTTATAAATTTTTTTTTTTTTTATGAAAACGAAAATTAAATGGCAAAACATTCGGTCGTGACAGAAAATTGTTCGGATCAAAACGACCCAGTATGCACTCGAAGGGTTACGATAGTAAAATCTTACTTGCATTTTTTTTTGTAGAAACGTTTTTGTAGAGAATTTTTCATATTTTATGACCCTAAATCAATTTTTTGACGAAAATAAAAATTGAATGCCAAAAAATTCGTTGCGATTAAATGCCAAACAATCGACGACAGAAAAATGTTGCGGTCAAAACGACCCAGTATGCACTCGAAGGGTTAATCAGCTCTCTGGGATCCAAATTATTCGATTGACGAATATAATTGTTGGGAAAGATTATTCGTTAGGATTTCTTTTTGAGGACTCTTTTAAACAGTATAGTTGAGTTATGTTTGTAGTTGATGCGGAGAACCTAGCGTAAAATTTTCAACTTTCAGGAGGGACCAAATACGTGAGAAGTTTTTTAAAGTTTTAACTCCCCTAAGGACCCCATCTAACTTCTCGAGGAGGGTCGATCCAATCCAATTTGCATGTTGCATGTGTAATGGCTACACTGCGTTCGGTGAGAACACAAATGCTCATTTTTAACCGTCACCAAAAGTGGTCGGTGTGTCGAGTTACGTTCAACTCAATCTTCTTGAAAAAACTCATGTGCGGAGCTGTCGATTGGTCTTGCGAGATTGTAAAAAAATCAAAACTATTTTCGTTATTCTCGCCCCCGTGCGGAGGATCCCTCGGAAAAAAAAAGAAAAAAAAAGAAAAAGTAATGATCGGTTGGAATTGAACAGATTGTCTGATTCGTATGACGGCCTTATGTACACATGGGAAACAGCGCGCAAACGGAAACGACGTTTAGAACAGTTGAACGCGATTGGTGAACAGTGAAGCGTAGACTTCCGATTGATAATAATCATCTTCCGTGGTTTGCTGTTAGGAGGAAAGACGTGAGAACATTCCTCCAGGGCTGCATGTATCTATATGGGGATTTCTCACATCATAGTCGATGAAGAGGTAAAGCGAGGGAGCAAATAAGCGCCCGAGGCTCTGTGAACTTGTATATTCATGTACGAAGGCAAGGTTGTACAACTCTGGAAATCGATAGAGATAGGAAGAACGAAAGGAGCAGGAGGAGGAAGGGGAAAGCCTGCCTCAACGGCGGGATGAATTTGCGATTAAATCAGATTATAATTAACGATAATGGAATTTCAGTTTAGGAGTTGCCACGTCGTCTCAGGGACTTGTTCCAGTCTCTCTCCCTTGCTCATTGCCAAATCTTTATTCCAAATCCATCGACACTTTTGTGTCATCACTATTTTAGTTTCGAGTGTCGAAAAGAAAGAACAATCCAAAACAAACTGTAGTACTCGCATTCGATCAACTACGAGACCACTCGCGGACAAATTATTTACCAGAGTTTGCCAAAATTTCGTGCCCAATTTACCGAGATGCCTGGAACGTAGTTAAGAAAAGCCGCTAACTGATTTTCTGCTGGTGCAGCTTTACACACTTTATTAGCCTTCACACTACTAGCTCGCCCAAAGAGTGGCAAATCGCCAAACTCCAACAGACAAGATTCCATGGGACATGACTCCATGGAAACTTGTCTCTTCTTAATTATCTAAACATTCCAGTGCACAGGAATGTGCAACTAAATACAAGAGACTCAATGGCAACTGTGGGATATCCGTTACTCGCGATGGGGGTTTCTTGGCCATTGCAAAGTTCACTTGTCCATTTTCGATTCTCTCTCTGTCTCTCTATCCCTATTTCACCAACATCCTTTTTGGATGTGTCCCCAGGGCCTCAGCGTGATTATGTAGTTAGCCACGTGGTCCGTGACGACTTTTCCGAAACTCGGGAGGACAAGGGAAAGGTGAAGAGCGGCAAGCAAGATTCGGCACAGCGTTATCTCGAGTCGCCGGAGAGTCGTTGGGAAAGCCATTGAGTCATCCTCCCTTTATACGCCCTTGTCGTTTGGGAACCAGACAAGCACGACCGGACCCCTTTGCTATTCTACCCAGTCTCATTCCCATTTACAAAGTGTTCCGACTTCTTTTTTCTCCACACGCTTCCCAAACTTGATACTCGGGGAAAAGCGATTTGCTCGGTCGCCTCATTAATCCCAGGGGAATTCATTTCAACCAATGCCACGCAATGAAACCTCCTTTTTACTACAACATCCCAAACTCAAACCTCATTTTCTTTTACTCATAACACTAGTTGGAACGTGATCGCACTCAATGCTTAACATGCTTCTGGCTCGCTACGCGCATAAGCCTCGAACAATTGAATGTTTTATTTTCTTTTCATAGTCCTGGACCCTGTTCTCTCTCAGAATCTGCGTACGGGCCAGTGATTCTTTTAACCCTTCGAGTTAACACATCCTATCAGTGCATATCGGGTCAACCTGACCCAAAACGTTTTTGGAACCGTTGTATTTCGTTAAATACGAATATTTGTTTTTTTCTAGCAAGTTAGTCATATTTTTTGGCCTTAGATTCATTTTTTGATAAAAACGAAAATTCAATGCCAAAGCATTCGTTGTCATTAAATTCCAAACAATCGCGGTGACAGAAAATTTTTCGGGTCACAATGACCCGCTGTGTACTCGATGGATTAACCCGAGGGAGCTACGCTCTGCTCATACTTCGAGGCTCGCTACTCCGACACTTGATGGCCATGGAAAAATTCATTAAGAAATGTGAAAAAAAATGTTTTACTTCCCCATAGGATGCGATGTAGCAATCCCCATGCTTTTTATGGCGTTCGGGAGGATTTTGAAGGATTTCAGGTCCTTCGCATGTTCAGAATAAAGTTTCGCAGTAAAATGGTTCGTTACTAATATCGCACGATGAGGTGTATTGAAGAATTTTGGCGAGTTATGTATGTATGTAGTTTTGGTGGACCGAATTCGAATTCGTGGAAATTCGGTGAATTCCATGGACGAGTGTACGATTGTCAATGGAATTAACGCTCGGGTGAATTCTCGATTCTCGCATTTCCGATTACGTTCCAATCGTCTGAAACTATAGGATCGAAAGTTTCGGTAACCGCGACTCGCCAAGAGCCTTGAGGGAGGGACCGGAGGCAAAGGTTAAGAAGAAAGACGATACGAGGGAAAACCCTCGTCAAATACCTCAACGTCCATCCGTGGTTTCTCCCACTGTGAATACTCGATTCCTCACTTGGCTGAATTTCTCCGCCTTCGCGACTGAGCGATTTTCTACCATGAGGAATCCTTCCAAAGGATTTTCCGTACCCTCGGACTTGTTGCCAATTCGACGCGATCGAAATCAAAACCCCGACGCGGACTATGACTTCATTTCAATTTGAACAGTTTGAATTTCGACCCAACTTCATTTCCGGACGACTTGAATGTACCAGGACCGAGTAGGACGGAGTGAAATTTCATCAAAGACGAAAGAACACTTGGAAAATTATTATCGAACTTTGTCAACAAGGTATGAAGTTCATCGTGGCGAAGACAGCTGAGCTTCGGATTGAAAGAATCAGAAAATCGATAACTCGGTCTCCGGAGCCACGAAAATTCAATTCCTCGAATTATTTTCTCCCAAAATTATTTCGTCACGATTGCGACACTGTATAGAATATTTGAAAATCCTTAGTGTATGTGTGTTCTTGAGAATTCGCATAACGGTCAGCGTGGGTGGTGGAAACTCGTAAATGGTTTCCCCTCGGGTTTGCCCTTTGCCATTTGGGGCATCACTTGCGAATTCGAGAACCGAAACTCGAGCGTTACGTTGTCTGACGTTGCGGGAGCTCCGCCGACGACCACAGAAACCCATGGGCCACTTATCGAGTCAGTTTCTACGGACCCTCTTCAATCTCGACAATACCTCACCTCGGTCAACTGAGCTCTGAGCCACTTATCGAAACTTTACTTCGCATGTGCAGTTATGCAATATCATACTCTACTCCTAACCCTCAAACTATCAACACCGAGACAACGGAAAGAAAAGAAACAGATCGAGAAAGAATAAAAGGTTTCCGTTGTTTTAGCCAAACTGTCGATGTCGGAGGCGACAGATACAAATTTTCACAGCGTCTTGGTAAAAAAAAAAAAAAAAAAACACTCCTCAACAGCCTTTTTCCATTTTCAGTAATTCGGTCCTCCGAACGGATCGTATCGGTTTGAGGGAATCGCACGCCGCAGAGCGGTAGTTTCCAAAAGAAATTTCGCGTCGGTTTTGCGATCGATGGAGGTTAGAATTTGGTGAGCCAAAAGGGCTAGAATATTGCTCACGAGAACATTTGCTCTTTGTCTAACCGTTTCGGCAGCATATGCTGCCAAAGTGGTCAGGTTGCGTGCTTATTGAATAAATTACATCGCTGAGTCGATTTACCGACAAAGATAGCAAAAAAAAATCTCGACTAAATTCCATCTACGAAAATCTTCGTGCAGTTTGTTTTTTTATTCATTGAAGATGGAGAAGAATTTTATTCGTCCCCTTAAAAAATATTTTGTTTGGTCAAATTTATCGATATCGACGAACGATAAAACGTTTGAGGTTATATTGGTCGATCGTCGCTCAATCTGTTCTCTATCGCCCGCTCTACCGTCCTGGATTGAGCCCCTTTACGTCGATTTGTTCGGTGGTTTTCTACCACGTTTTTGGAAAGAAATGGACAAAGTTAAAGCACTATAACTCACCGCTCTTCCATAGACTCCGTATTGATTCCTTTTTTGTCGATCGCACGCTGCTGGTAGCTTGAAGATTCTCCGAAAAACCACGACCTGCCTGTATAAAAATCACTGCCTGACAAAACAACGCGAGCACAAGAGTCAGTTGGAAGGACTCGATCGAAAAAGTTCAAGGTCATTCGTCCCCGGCTCGATAAAAAAATCATATGAAATGAATTCTGAGTTTGTAATTATCGCGGGTAGAGTATAACCAGTTCGGGATAATTGGTCGAAATTTTGTTCTTTTCGCTCTGCTGGCACGAACGAGTCCGTGTCAAACGTTTCGATCTTGATATTCGCGTCGTCAACAAAAAAAAATTGCCGCGTCTATGTTGACCTACGGTCGAACTTGTGAAGAATTGGAAATAAAATCAGAGACGCTAACTCAACACGTACGGTTCTCTATCAGTTTTCAATTAGATTCATCTAACGAACGTTTAATTTGTTCCAACAATAACTCTCCAACGAATTACAGAGACGCGATTAAAAGCAGCAGAAAAACGCTGAAGGTCAAAGTTAGGGACGCCAAGTGACTTCGCTCGGGAACCGTGCGTGGCGCTAGTGCGTAGGTCGTTCGTACACCGGCATCTGGTATCACTTTCGTCCGTTATCTGCGCTCTCTGTGTATCTTCTGGAACGGCTTGAAACTTGACAACGAGTGAGCGCAAAAACTGTCACTTACTGGATACCAGACTGATCGTCAACAGATACTATTATCGTATTTGTGGCTTTTCTAGCCGCTGGTACGCTAATAAGATTTTATCGTTATAAATGAAACAGTATACTGACACAATAACATGCCAACGTGAAGATAAGATAAACATCTCCAAATCGAGCTGGTGAAAGCTTTTCTACTGGCTGTTTTCAAATGCGAGTATAGTGTATCGAGAGAAACAAGTGTGTGGGAGAGAACGAAAAAACAAAAATGGGGTCACGTGTTGAGAAGGACGCCGGTACATCTCACGTATTGTTGCCGGTATTACTAAGCGCGATTGCCATTCCAGTTTCTATGCTTTTTTGGATCGTTAATGTTGTTTATTCGGTTTTCTCGCCCGATTCCGATCATCATGCCGAAGGTAAGTTTCCTCTATTCGTCTTTCACAATCCCCGACTTTCTACTTTCCTTATAGGGTCATGAAGAAATAACCATTTTTTTAAACTCACAAAAACAGGCTATCCTGTCATTTCACCATGGAGATGGCTCGTCGCTGTCGTCGTACCAATATTATTCTTCGTATGGGGATTGAAGCGACGCAGCCTGGACCTCACCGGCGCTATACTAGGTTTTTTTTCACTTTTTCATAAACCTTCTGGTATTCACAAGTCTCACGGCGATAAAAAACTGAGTTCCTCCCGATATCCTGCATATTTCAAGAATCATGCAAAGTTACACTTTTTTCTCCAGTGGAAAAAGATTTCCCGCAACCTTCCAAGCCGGTTATTCTTTTACCTCTATTGGCGACACATCCGTCGATCAAAACGCGTTAATTCAATATTCTACGGTTACCTTCGTAATAAAATGAATCTATTGAAAATAATTTTTCTCCCGAATCGTCAAAAGCCCTGACGAGCGAATATAAAAAAAGAAAATTGTGTAAAATTTACAACGGAGCAATCGGTGTCGCAGAAACATTGTTGATACTAAAAAAATTGATTGGCAATTTCAGCGCTATTCATGGGTTTCATTTTGACCTTGACGAATTTTGCCCACATGGCCTGCGTCGGAGTATTCTTCATAAGTTCATCACTGGCTACTAAATTTCGTGCGGATAGGAAAAAAAGCCTGGATGCTGAATACAAAGAAGGAGGACAAAGAAATTGGATACAGGTTTTGTGCAACGGAGGAATGGCTTGTCAGTTGGCTCTGCTGTATTTGTTGGACGTCGGCTGTGGTGAACGTCCCATTGATTTTTATAAAGATTACCGGGGCTCCTGGTTGTCCACAGGAATTCTAGGTAATTTTCCAAAAAAAAAAAAATATCTAACGTCTTTGGGAATGTTTAGCAAATTGATAACAAAATCTGACAAAACTCTCGTTACCTAGTTAACCCTTCGAGTGCACACTTTCTATAAGTGCATCTTGGGTCAATTTGACCCAAGGAGATTTTTAAATTCTTGCGTTCCGGTAAATATGCGTTTTTTGTTTTTTTTTTTTTTGTAGAGGCGTTTTTCGTCATAGATTATCCATATGTTATGGCTCTTTTTATTTTTTATAAATTATTTAATGAATTTATTTTTTTATGAAAACGAAAATTAAATGGCAACACATTCGATGACATAAAATTGTTCGGGTCAAAACGACCCAGTATGCACTCGAAGGGTTACGATACTAAAATCTTACTCGCATTTTTTTAATTTCGTTGCGAAACGATTTTTTCGCATAAACAAAATAAAAACCAATCTCGAGGCAGCTGCTTACAGTAAATTGTGGATCTGAATTTTTAAATTATCGATCCACAGGTGCTTTGGCCTGCTGCAACGGTGATACGTGGGCCTCAGAGTTCGGCACTGTTATCGGCAAATCAGATCCCTTTCTCATTACAACACGGAAGAGAGTACCTCGAGGTAAAGAAATTTCATGAATTCTGGCAACCAGAGAGACACAAAAGCAAAAAGCAATTTTTTTTCATGACTGTTATACATCCAGAGAGGTTCATGAATGTAACTAACTCTCAGAATTCATCAGACCGTGCGGCAATATGCCAAGTGCGAAGAAAAAGTTTCAGCTCAATTCTACGGACGCCCGAACATCAGATTTTGTGGATAAAAATCGTTAAATGCTGATGTCTCTTTATTTTTCTTTCAAGGAACCAATGGCGGTGTTTCTTGGGTCGGCCTCGTACTGTCACTAGTCGGAGGGACCGTGATTGGTCTTTCTCACTACCTCACAGTTCTGTACAGCGTCGATTCGGTTATTTTACAAACAGCCGCGCCACAATGGCCGATAATTATGATTGGTGGACTCGGTGGTTTGTTCGGAAGTCTTATAGACTCGATTCTAGGTGCTACACTGCAATACTCAGGTAACCATCGAAACTATTTATGAAACTCATAGCTTGATGATGCTTTTTCGAATAACGAAATATTTTGCACGTCGTCGGTAACGGAATTATTATCGATGCAGGGCTGAACGAAGCTGGAAAGGTTGTGGAACGTCCAGGGAAGGGTGTTAAACATATTTGTGGTCGACAAATACTAGACAATCATAGTGTTAATCTTCTATCCAGCATTGTCATGGCTTTGACACTCCCAGGGATAGCCAATATTATTTGGCCTTGAGGTCGCAGGTATTAGAGTTTTCACATGTTTTCTTACGTCGAAAAAAAATACTAAAAAAAAAAAATGAATACATTGTTGATATTACTTTTATATAAATGAAGAATTGCTGAAAATTTTATAAATCCTATTACGTTACTGGTATCGAATATACATTTAGATTATATATTTTATAAAGACTCTCTTAGTAACGAGTAATATTTTGTCCACTTAACGATGCGGAGAAGGAACTTCATTGTTTCAAGTGTACTGAACGTCTCGAGTGTCCTCACAGACGTACACATCGCTAAATCGCAGCCTGCTGCAGCGGAGTTTCGAAAATCAGATTCACGGGAGTCTGGGCAGAAAATTCGATTATTTTTCTTAAGAATTTCGTTGCAAAGGATTCGAACGCTTCGTTTCATCGTTTTCCTACGAAGAGGCTGTTTATAGCAGGGGAATGCAATATGCTCTGGGCCAGCTTGACCCAGAATGTCAAAAGATCAATGTACAGAGATCATGGCTAAATTGCAGCCTGGCTATAACAGTGGAGTTTTGAAAATCAGATTCACGGGTCTGGGAGGAAAATTCGATTATTTTTCTTAAGAATTTCGTTGCAAAGGATTCGAATACTTCGTTTCATCGTTTTCCTACCTCAAAGACTGTTTATACCAGGGGAATGCTCAGGGTCTGCTTGACCCAGAATGTCAATGCAGTAGCCAAATTTGAGTACGTCAACGAAGGGACGAAAAAATCTTCTTTTCACTGATTGGAGGAAACATGCAGTCGCAGTTTATTTTTCGGAGTAAATTTATAGTATATTATTTCGACGAACTTTGATACACATTTTCAAAATTTCGACATTTCACGCATATTTACAAAATCTCATAAAATACGTATTCAAAATAGTTTCTTATAATAAATTGTTTTATTTTCCCATCGTAAGTACAGCGGGGCATGATTCGTTAAGCTTTGACAATTTTGACACATTCGCAGTAGATTAATGTAATTTTTAGAAATAATTCGTTGATATTCCGACTGATAAATAATTAATATAATTATTCGACAGTTTGTGTAGCTTTTTTTCAAAGTTTCATCGTCTTTAGGAAAATAAGCACGAAATAAACGACGTCCATTGGAATAAGCGTGGAGTATTAATTCCCAACGGATTTGGATTTGTGACTCTGACGCTTTTCTTATTCCTGGAAACTTAATTTAATTGAACAAAATATAATTTTTTTCAGTATTTCTTAATTTTTTGCGATTTTCACTTGTTTGTTTTTTTTTTCTCGTTGTTCTTCAGTTACTTTTGCGAAAAAAATGCATGTCCTCTGGGGAGAATCTCGGCCCACAAGGAACCGAGCGTACGGACAGACGGACATTCATTTTCCCTCAAAATTCAGCAGCTGAGAACATCAAGCACACTACAATATTGTCATGCCAACTAATCGACTAAGTTGAAGCTTCGAAAGTCTCGTTTCCTGGTTAATCAGGCGCTGATTGCTCTATGACATTTCGAGCGAGTTCTCAATTCGTGCGAGTTGACAGTTATCGGTTCTGATTGTATTTACAATGCGAAAGGATCGAGACAGGGTAATTTATATTTTGGTTTTTTATTATTTTTTTTTTACAAATGTGCCATCCAACAGTATCTACTGTACATTTTAATACATTCATATATACACTTATAAATCTTAAGACATTTAGTGTTAGTACATTCACTGATATAGCCAACGATTAGTACCATTTTGTGCAAAAAAATCGTTGTAAATATTATTCCGTTCAAATCGATAGCCACACTTGGTCATAATTGTTTTTACGAAATAATTGAAACCTTTGAATCCTATACCAATTGCTATATTTCCACATATTTCAAGGAATCATTGTCACAGGGCCCTTGATCTTACTGGGATCATGAGAAAGCTATTTTCCACGTGGCATTTATTTTGTTGCGTCTTGGATAATTAATTTATACATTTTATTTTCTCATTTGAAGATTTTTCTATAAATTGTGTAATTTCTTCAGCGGAGATGAAAATTCTGTGGAAGCGTCAGGAATGAGTGAACGATGAGAATTCGTCGTTCAGCGCCATCGATCAGGACTTTTGAAAATCTCTTTGATCTTCTCTTCTCGTCTGCTCGTTATCAGCACTGGGTCTGATACTGATTAAAGTCGTCAGCCGATTCGTTGCGTCTGATGAGTACTCTCGTACTATTTAAGCCGTTATTACTGCCCCGGCTCAATCCCACGTAAGCCGAGCCCGTCGGCGATGAATTAACCATCAATTTCTCTTCCTTTTCGTCGGCTGGTGCTGCTGCCTTCTGATAGTCACACCTTTTCCTCTCCCGGTAACGGACCTGCGGTCGATCGGACAAACTGCAACAGTCAACACCCAACAATGGATTCGACTCAGGCGTTGTCATTGGCACGATGCGGACGGTAAAACCTTTTTTTCTTTCTGCCCCGGAATACTTTACAAACTTGTTTTTCCAAACAAACAAAAAATTGACTCTTTCCTTGGAACAGAGATTTTGGAGTTAATCATTTTTGGCTTTCTTCTTATTTTATGCATCTCGGAAGTAAAAAAGGTTCGGGAGGACAAGAAAATTATTTTCTAATCTTTAGGAATCTTCATCGAATTTCCCAACGTTTCAAAAATTATTCAAATTCAGCTAAAAAATAAACATTTCTGTCTTTTCGATCAGGTGCCTTGTTTCTCAAGAACTGAGTCGTTTCTTATCTCGAATTTTTTTTTTACTCCATCAGTTCTATTCGATCAAACAAACGATCGCTAAAATCCTCCTCGACCATTTTTTTTCTAGTTTCTCGATCCCTGGCGCCCAGCCCATAAAGCAATGAGCCGCAGCAGGCAATGCATCAATATATATGAAGCAGAATAGTTGTATCTGCGTAGTTGATCGAACTAATGAAATTAGAGTCTCGACGGAAAAGTTATAATGAACAAATATTTATGAAGGATGATTCGAGCTCGAGTGAGCCAGTCTCTGAATAGAGCGAAGCTCTTTCCTCCGGTCGTGGGAATTCTCCAAGATTTTTGGATTTAAAAATACCAACTATTCTAGTTATTGCTAAATTATTTGTTCAAAAAAAAGAGTCGAACTTTCAATCGGAAACCCAATTTTGGACGTCAAGTTTTTTTAATCGGGTTCGAACGATTCGTTAATTGTTCTCGTACAATTGTGGTATGTGTTAACTGCTGTTCGTAACTACAGGGCACATATGTATATGTATATGTAAATATATACATATATGGGAGAAATGTTAGTGCATCAAGGGGTCAGTCCGCATCGCACCATTGACGAATCTCGTGCAATCATAAACAATAAGATACAACGATAAAACGCTTTTCGAACTAACTTTGAAAATGTTGAAAAAATGTGAGCAAGCTCTTCACCCTTTTGTGCGCATCAAAATTGCACTGGATTTTCGATTTCGATTCAAATTGTGAAACTCATGTTCTCCATTACTAGCTTGGAAACTACATCTAGAAACTTTTCATTATAATTTCAACTTTTCGCAACAAAATGGCTTCGTCGATTGTCACATTTTCCGTTACCATTTCCTCAAAAATTGGTAGCCTCTTTACGCATTTTTCAAACTTTTTTTCATCGTTGATTTTTTTTTGTCTTAGTTATTCTTTCAAACGCAAGCATCGATGTGCAGTCATTCGGAATCATGGACAATTTTGTTATTTCTACGAATAATAACGTACTTTGGAAAATTATGATTTGTCTGGATTCGATGCTTTGACGTTTTCTCAATTTGAATAAATTTAGCAATCACGAAAGTGCGGTTTCCAGCAATCGGAAGGTTTTTTTTCTTCTTCAAAATGCCAAATTTTTTATTCAGAAATACTTGGTTCCAGACAATTTGTCAAGCATGGCAGATTCTCTTTAAACTGCAAGTCTCTCTACGTAGAAAAGTCACGAATAAAAAAAGAAAAAAATGAATAACAGGTTAGGACGTGGTAAAAGCTTGTCGGCCAGCGATTGAGGATGAAGTATCATGCAACGGCAGTAAAGTTAGCCTTACCGAGACCGTAGTCGCTGTGCACGAATTCGCCCGTTTTCGCATGAATGCCGTACCGTCCCATTTTCGTTTGAACTGCGCTATTACCTGAATTCCCACAAAATGATGAATTATTAAATCGGAAATTAATTATCCTGTTACGGGTCTGATGCATTATCTCACCGATGGTGTTAAGGAACAATAATAGAGGCGATAAATCTACGAAACATTGATTTATGATGGTTTACCTCGCCGTTGCAAAAACAGAAGAGGATCGCGACGCAGAGACCCTTTAACGTGAAAGAGAAATAAAACACAAATTTTCATCAATGTAGCCAATTGAGAGCTCACGCGATAATAAAATGCGACGACCTTTTTTTTTCTTTCATAAAACATCATCAGCATCGAACATAATTTGAAAAGGAAAGTTGCCTCGTTGCTTTTTTTCGCGTGATTCGTTTTTTCATGAAAAAGTTGACTTTACGAGTCGAATGATTCGTATTTTTTTGAAACTAGATCCCTCTTCGTATCGTGGATCGAATTTACTTTGCAATGTTTTCGTTCAATTCGAAAGAACAACGAAGGCCAATAGAAAATAATCCTCGTTGCGCAGCAAATAAAACGTGCGTCACAAAGCACAAAAGCCTCGAATTTTCATTCGTCACGAGCAACGTGTCAGAGCAAAACGCGCAAACTTTGCCTTTCTGCTGGCAAAAGAGTCTCGTTAAAATTTCATCTCGAATCCTTAAAAAAGACGATTATACTTACTTGAAAGGAAGCCGTTATAGCGGAAATAACTTCGTATCCCCGTTCCCAGGGATGACCTTTTGGTGGTCGAAAGGGAATAACCAAGTAGTGGAGACCGAGCAGTGGGACCAGCAGCAAGGTGGCTCTGTAATTTATTTCTCATGCAGTCTAATTGCGAAGAAATTTTGAATAATGAGCGAGGCTCACACTCCAATTAATATATTTTGAGTAAAGGCTAAAGATTATTATTATTTTTAACTTGAAAAGCGATGGAGTAAAATTATAGAAGAAAATATTGTACTTTTCATGTATTATAAAGATTTTCCTAAAAAATTAATAAACCCAATTTTTCGTTTTTTACAGTCTACGAGAATGGAGGTGTTTGGAAAACTATGAAATATTTACCGAAAAGCTTGAAGCATCGAACGCGAAGGTCGAGTCCCGATAGCAGGACCAGCTCGTAATTTGGTAAGCAGGACACGTACGATATTACAGAGAAACATGAGGTTGAGTAGGGTCGATACACCGACCGGCAAGACCAAGACGTACTTGTAATTACCCTCGTCAATCCAGCACCTATTAATAGAGAGAATGAACGACATGAGTGTTTATGACAAACGAGGAACGTAAGACTCTAGACGCTGTTGTAGATCCGAGAAATTCCGCAGTTGAGTTTGTTTTGATTTTTTTCACTTCAAGCCAAGTTATATCCACTATGGGAGAGACTAATTATCCCAACTACTGATTGGAAGGATTTTGTTTGTGTGGTAATAACGGCACGTGAAAATTCTCTCGTAACTGTTAACCACGTACTCGAATATTGAATTGCGAAGAGGATGATGCAGAGAGAAGAGACATTAATGTGATTATTTGTATATGCGGTTTAGATCCTCGACAAGAGAGTCCTTCAGCGACGTAACATGCTTTACTCTGTGGTCGACAACTTATCCGAGCGGGAATCGATGCTCGAGAAATTTGGGACCTCGCATTTCTGAGCCTCCAGATACTCAATAATATAACAACTGTCCTGTTGGCCTCTGGCTGTCGAGGAGAGAGAGAGAGAGAGAGAGCCTCGATAATTTCGACTCGAGGGTTGTTTCCGTGCGTCGAATTGCAGGCGCTAATGTCCATCTGTCTGTGATTTATCAGACCAAGCGTGTCCTCGACAAATGTCGATGTTCGATGCCGTTTCAGAGTTACATCCTCCTTTCCCCGCTCCAATCAATATTCGTCGAGCATTTTGAAAATGTTTCGAATTTCCGTTCGAAGCAATTTCTGTCAATGACGATCAAAGAAATTTGCACTCAGGGGCATTTTTCTTCTTCATTTTCTCTGCTGTGACTCGTGACTCTCACGTGTTCGTCTCATAAGCGCAGTCAACTCTTGCTTGGGTGCCCGCGCGGTCGTGCGGTCGCTTCAGTCATGAGCCCTCAATAATTAGTAAGCGTAAACGCAGAAACCATTGAGAAAGTAAAAAAGAAAACAAAAATTATCCCAGAAAATGTCCGGAGTTGGTAAAAAGTCTTTAATTTTTTTTTTCTTCATAATTTCGTCGCATATTCCTCAAGGTCTGAGAATTTCTCCAAATACGTTTCCCTTAAAAATCACGTGATTCCCAACATCCCAAATATGCGAAGTCGGGCTTTTTTTTATTTTCGAAATTTTTTTTTACTAATGCGTTCTCGATGCAGCTGGGAAAATCTTTAAAATCCTGTAGAAAATGCTTCGGGGTAAGACTTTACGTAATCGAAAACTCGATCCCAAAGGTGAAAGGGTGAATATAGTGAAGTTTGAAGTGGTTTATCGCCTTGTTTCGTCCAGCTGCACATGAATGCAACACATTGCGTATATATACTGGATATCCAAGAAATGTCGGATCAAACGAAATACGAGAATGTGGGCAAATTACAACCAAAGCATTGTGAGCATTGTTACACTCTTAACGAGCGTCCATTCGACCTCTCTGTGCCATCACTTATCACATTTCTCCACGTTTTTCCTAACTTTTAGTTTTTTCTCGTCACATACGTTCTCTCGCTCGCTCTCTCTTTTTCTCTCTCTCTCTCTCTCTCTCTCTCTCTCTCTCTTTCTCTTCCTGGTGTATGTGGCTGATAATTTAACTAATGAGTGCGTGTGTAGATACATAATCTCCTGGGAGTTATTCGAACAAGTTCCGGAGTTCCTAGATTTGCATTTAGATGAAAATATAATTACTCGCGTTATAATCATAATTCGAGAGTTTGAAAAAGTTAAAAACTTGGATTTTTCATTGAATTTGTACAAAAAAGAAATGGTATTGATCGTTTTGATTAATTTGATGGATTCTTCGTTTCAAACGATCGTTGTCTCCCAATGATTTTAAGCATTTACAATTTTTTCTCAAATTATTTCTTGTCTCGGAGTCTGGAGGAAATAAAAAATGTTGTAAATATGATTATGAGGCAAACTTACTGTGAGTTGTCGGCTGGGTCGTCACTGATCGTTCTCAGTATGGCATAAATCAGTACGAATATAGCTGGCGTCAGCCACCCAACGCCCATAAGCCATTTCACTAAGTTCTGCTCGCTCGTAAATGCGCAAACGAGAAGCATGTGGAGATAGAAACCCTCGCACAGCATCCAAGCGTAATTCGTCAGTAGAAAATAGTGTAAAACGACATGCAATATTCGACAGGGAATCTGAAACCAAAAAAAAATCTCGTGGCACTAAATTTAAGTTTTTTGAATAATATTTTCATAGATAATCAGAGAAAATTCTCATCGTGGTAAAAACTACGGTTTTGCCTTCAACGATTCACTTTTCGGCGATGAGAATTCTCACAGAATTTTTCAAGGCATGAAACGCATGATTGGCACAGTGAATAAAGAAGAAAACAATTTGACTGCGTGCAGGCTTTCCAGCAACGAAAAAAAATAGTCGAATCTCTTTGCCCTTCCATCGAAAAGAGCATCATCATTTTTTTCAATTACGTTATAAACTGTGCTGCTGCCTTTTTTTACTTATCGCATCACTGCTGAATTATCGCAAGCCCATTTTCAAGGCAGAGAAGTAAATGAAAAACCTCGATTCACCGTAACAATCGATAAAAATCATTAAATCGAATAATGATTAGAAATATGCTTGCCTTTCGCATTGAAAAATGAAAAATGGCACGGATATCAAAAAGTTAAGCTTGTGGCATGCAAAGTGGCGTACATCGCCGGCTGCTTTCCTTGTCATACACATCGTCTGTTCTGGCTTGAGAGAAAGCATTAATATCGCTTAACTCACCCCATTGTCCGGAAGTAGCTCGGCATTGGAGGCAACCGTTCCGTACCAAATAAGCCACAATGCATTGTTTATCGCAAAGGAAGCGAATAGATTCATGTGCAGTGTTATCCTGGCGCACCGGAGAGAACTGAAAAACAAAATCCATCAAATTTTCAACGTCATCTCTTGGAACAAGATCATACAATATCTGCTGAAAGCAATTGGAACCAACATCGTGCTCGCAAAATTATTTACAAACCGAGTCACAGCACGAGGAAAAAAAATAAAAATTTCTTACCGGAAGTACGTAAGGATTCCGAGAGACACTAGCAGTGCTATGAGGGATATGGTGTAACCGACTTCGTAGATCGTGTTTACTCGTTGTTGCCACTGGAAATAAACGATTCATTCCAATGTATAAATGGAAAATTCTCACGATACCTACTTGTGCCTTTCCTTTCGATTCGTATAAAAGATTTTTCCAATGCTTTCTTACGCAACGAGCGAAGGGATTTTCAGTTTTTTTTTTTAAATCCTATATAGACTGTCGCTTTATTCTATAAAACTTTGATAATTATCATCTGATGGGAGCAGATCGTGATCCCTGAGTGCGAATTGGATGTTTGTTTCGAATTTCGATTCTGGGGTCAAGTTTATGAGGCAGATATTTTTTATGGAAAGCTCGTAAATGTCAGTCGAGTCCATCGCTATTCTATTCTATCTGTATGCCACGCGATCCCATCAATGGATCTCGAAAAGATATTTGCATTGTGCAGTTTTTAGAGAATCCAGCAAAGTCCCATTGGGATGTTATTTAATTAATTTATTCGACGAATCCATCGCTATCAAGCATAACACGTAATGTGCGTTACCTTTTTTTACATTCACATAGCTGTTGACGCAACTTCCACTGACTCTGCTACCTGTACGGTCGATAAATAATTCAAATAACCCGAGAGCACACAATGAATGAGAATCCCTCGAGGGCAAGCATCTTTCACGTATGCGTGACTACGCGTCTGATTCAGGGCACAACGCAGCATTATATGGCAGAAGAGAACTTTCAAGAGTTCTCTGTCTCGCAATATACATGCTCAGCAGTAAATAATTCGACGTCTGCAGACGGAATTCTATTTTATTTACTTTTGCAGCAAATTCTCATTCCATGACTAATTCTTTTTTTAGTTTTCGCAGTTGGGTTTGTCCTTATTGGATGCAAAATAAGCAAACCCAGTTTATTATTCTTCGTAATCGAATTTTTGTTTGATTTCATGTTCTGAGCAACGCTGGGACTTTGAGTGTCCCACCGATTTCCTTGCAGCTCGTCGATTATTCAAGTCGAAAACTTTGCTGAATTTTTTTTTTTCTATTTTCCCTCCTGTTTTGGAAAATGCAAAAATAATTCATTGCGAGTCTCCAAAGTGTGAGTTCGGACTCATAATCAGTGAACCCGAAAACCTCAGCGTATCAAATTTCGAGTCAATCGCACGTAAAGGAAAATTTATTCGAAGGCAAGGGATTTTTTCCGGCTTACGGCTTTTCCCATGTTCAACTTTTGTCGAGTTTTAAATTCACAACTCTTTACGAGGCTTGAGCTTTTACATGGAAACTTTTCTGCGTTCAAATTCATAAAAAAATTGATCATGGCTATCACAAAGTTGGCACGTTGTTGAACCATTCTTTACAGTTACGGGAAAGACAACATAACGTTATACGCTTGGTTGGCGAACGTGCTTCAAATAAGGCGAATACGGGTTCGCCAACGTTTTGCGACCATCGAGTTTCTATATTTCAGGAAATTCTTTCAACATTTTTTTCCTCGGATTTTAATACGAAAAAATCCAAAATTTGTGTGCTTTCCTAATTGACAATTTTTCAATCATTGCATCTTGATGAAAATGTTTGAATTTACGCAATAAAGTTTCAATGCAAAGTCACACAACGTAGCACCAATTTATTAAGTTCTCCAACGGTAGATATTGCTAATATATTTCCAGGAACATTAGTCAATCGCGCGAGAATAAACATCGAACCGATAGATGCGAAGAAAACGATATTTCCAGCGTGACAACGTTTACAAACTTTTTCCGAAACGGAAAGCTCGATTGGATAAGTGTAATCGAAAGCAATACGAGATAAATGAGAAATTATGTACGAAAATGGGGGAGAAAGAGGAGAAAAGGAGTAGAGCTACACAGGGAGGTAGCGAACGGTAGAGTTCTGGCGCTTGGAATCGGAAAATAGTTTGCTCGTTCTTGTTTCCGACGCTCGAATGAGTTTTATTCCATTCTCATTGCGAACAGACCACCCTTTTCCTTCTTTCTACTTTCGTCATGTTTCACTCAGACGTTTTTTTTTGTGTTCTCTATGGTCGGTATTCCTCGCGTATCAAAGGGATTCCGTCATGCCGTTCTTTTTTTAAAAACTAAAAAAAATCCTTTTTGTTTGGAATTCATAGACGAATTTTGGAAAAAAAAATAACAAAAGTTATGGAACTAGAAAAGTAACTGATTTAATTAAAAACATGAAATTACTTACTTTTAGATCTTCGATGTTGACACAAGTTGTGTAATTGCTCCAGATTTGAAGGGAATCGGGATGTCGAAACCACGTACCGTTGGGTTCGCAAATTTTGTGAGCTCTCACTGTGAATACAGAGAAAAATAAATGCTTTAAGGACTTTTTGAATAATGTTCCTCAGCGGGAAACAGACGGTAAATAATTACATGGAATGACTCCAATTGATTTTGCTTCGAATATCATCGAGCTGTTCTGACAAAGTAGAGGCATGTGCTCGAAGCCCTGGGGGTATTATGGAGATGTATGCAACATCGTCAAGCGGTTGGTTTAGGATGCACGAAATAGTATATCAAGACTTTCGAACGTCCGCGAAAATCGATTGCGGCAAGAGTGCAAGTTACAAAGAGAATAGCCATCACCGCACCGTTCGTTCACGGCGATAACAGCAGAATGGAGATTCTCGCAAGTTTAGAAATATTGGAGGTATCCCGACGAGTGGCCTTCGTAAGCTAGCCTATTGCTCTATGTTGCATACCTCGTGTACTAGTCAATCTGTAAGTGCACTTACGATAGAATCGAGGCTTGCCCTGCACACATTGTCGCTCGATACTGCAACTCACCTTTATGTACTGACTTATAAAGGGGAAGGGAAATTCACCAACGCGTGTATAAACTATGCGCGTAGTGTATAAATTTACTGGAGACCTTAATGTCGGGCTTGGAAACTCTGTCAAATATCCAACTCTCACTTCCAATGTGCTTCCCTTGCCTGTGTACAGTGCCATTAGTCTCAAGATTACTTTGTCCGATGATACAATTCCAAAGTCTCGCCCCACTTCTGCGCATAACTGCAATTTGATTCCTTTAGCGAGGACGTCACCGAGCTTCAGGAAAGCTCGAAGAATAATCAACCACTTTTGCTTCCTCATTCAGCGAGCTATGTGACGGTGAAATTTTTTTTTTCTTCAGTTTTTAAGATCAATGTGCTTAAGGATGTTGAGTACGTATGAACCTTGTTAATGTTAATTGTTCAATAAATAGTTTCTTAATCGTCGTGAAATTTGTACACGACCTCCTGAATACTTTATGTAAAAACATACTAAATTTTAAGAATTCTATCATCATTACTTCAACCACCTTAAGGGTTGAAAAAAAATGATAAGAAAATTCTGAAAATTTAGTATGTTTTTGTATGAAGCATTTAAGAGGTCGAGTAAAAATTTTACGACGATTAGGAAGCTCCGATGACCGATGATAAATTGGTGAAGATTTTACTTCATCAGATCGACGTGCCTTGTTTAATCCTACGCAAGAATTTTGCGAATTAGAAGTCTTCCCACACGACTGTACCCTGGTCCATTCTTCCGGAAATTATCGATCGTCTCACGACGATGATTGACAGGCTTGTCACATGGGAGGACATCCAAGCGCGTGTACCCATGCCTCGCACAATCAATTTAACGGAGAACAAATGTTCCTCGGTCGAAACCTTTAACTTAACATCGAACGGGTTTCCCAGAGAGGACTATTCTCTCTCTCTCTCTCTCTGATGCAAAAGCGAAACCTACTGCTTCAGCAAAGTAAAAACAAAATTACCCAATCTTCGAAATTTTCTTCCTGCATATAAAATCGTGAATTTTCTCGGCACTGGCTTTTTTTCTCTGAGTTGTCGTTCTCTCAGAAAATTTCATGTGGATTAAGAAACCATTGCGTCGCCAGCACTATCCACAGTTTTTTCCAGTGCTGGCTTCGATGCTATAAGCAAACTTTGGACAAAACGTCGCCGTAGTCATTTTCCAAAGGTCCCTGTGTCTTTTGGAAGCCTGTTTAATAATTAACGCGGAAAAAGGGAAAATGGGAGCGAAGCAGAAAGAGCGTAAACAAAGAGAGAAGAGAAATTGGCTTCATCGCGACCGACAGACGTGATGTGTCTGG
Source organism: Hyposoter dolosus (assembly GCA_963921915.1). NCBI lineage: Eukaryota > Metazoa > Arthropoda > Insecta > Hymenoptera > Ichneumonidae > Hyposoter > Hyposoter dolosus. Next base: position 11,015,444 of record OY998130.1, on the reverse strand, counting down.
CGAATCGACCGCAAGAAGTGTCTGGACTTTATCTTGTATATATAACCAATATAAGATCACATGAAACAGCAGGATCGAACTTTCCTCAATGTGCCTACGAGATCCGTTGACCCCTCAAATTTATATCACACCCAGCATAAATGCGTGGAAGCCTACCGAGCAAAAAAGAACATGTTTGGGATGAGAGTAGGAAAGGCCAGTGGAAGCTTTTAGGCCGAGCTTATGCGAGTACAAATAAGGGAGGAATAAAACGAGGAGAAAAAAAATAATGAGGAAAAGAGAGAGCCAGAGGGCAGCATACAGATACCATCCAATACTTGGCTGTATGGTTAAAATGCTGAAATGTGGCGAGAGAAAAACGAAAGTGAGAGAAAAGGCTTAGTCTGCTGCCTCCCTCGGCGTTCTAGGCAGTTTAAAGGGTCCGCCCATCAGTGTTTTCCGCTTCGTTCCAACTCCAGCCTTTTTTCCACTCGACCAATTTATAAAGGTGAATCGTCCCTATCTTAGTCACCCCACGAAAACAACGCAGTCAGATCATCCAACAAATATCATTTCGAGACACCGAGAAACATGAACATTTGCCAATTTCTTGTTTCTTCAAACATCGACCTGTCAATAGTCATAACGTTCTTTTTGTCCTTCATAATATTTACGTCACGCCAGTTTCGAAAGGTCACCTCATCAACTGCGCCTGCGAAATATTTGTTTCTCTGGCAAATAATATACCGAATTTCAGCCGTTGCCAGAATTATCTTTTCCAACGTTTCGCCTGATTCGCCTCCAAACACCCAAGTCTTTGTCTCTGCTCTTTGACGTTGTTCGAAATACCGATTTATCGGAGCTATCAATCTCATCGTGGAATTGCGTGCAAAAAGTGACTTCCAATAATCATCAAATCAAACGACACACTTACTGTCCGAATATAAATTAGAACGAGTAGTAAGATTGGTGTTGAAAAATGTATCGATCGATACGAAGTTTGTTTGACGTGATAAAGAGGAAGAGGGTAAAACGATTGCTGAACCGCGTGAAGAGTGAAGCAGGACCTGCTCTATGGGGAAATAAATGAAAGAACTTCGCAGTTGCAGTTTCAGTTGGGCTCGGTATGCTAAGAAAAGCTAGAAAAGTATGAAAATAGTTATCCCGTTAGTACGCCCCATTTGCTTGCGAGAGCAATGACTTCTATCGTGCGCGTTAAAATACTTTCGTTGAATCCTTCCCGTTCACGAGTTGCGATAAACCTAGATATACCAGCAGGTTTCAAATAGTACAGAGTGTTGACCAATCGAGAGGAAAATCTCACTCGTTGTTCCACGTGGCAATGGCAAGTGGTTTTCAGCAAGAAAATGCATTAAATGTTTGTCAGGTCCACAATAAAATTCAATCGTAGAAAAATATGCATGTGGCACGTAATTTTGCCGAGTATTTCACTTCGCTGAATGCAATTTTCGATTCGTGACAAAACATTATTTATTCGAGGCTGTAACACAAATTGTGTGTACAGTTTCTTTGCATTTTTATAGCTTACCGAAGAAACTCTATCGCGCCATACAAGTTCGATCTCCGAGATATTGTAAATGTTCTCGTTTCAACACTCTATCAGAGCTCACAGAGTTTCGGTAAAGAAAGCTCAACTGTTATCCCTGATCGGAGCAGGAGTTTTCGAAAGAGCGCAGATGTGTCGATACTTGAATATTTTTTGGGAGCAGAGAAACAGTATCGATGTTCACAAGTCGTAGAAACATTGAAAAAAGATTGAGATCGAATTCGACAGCCTCAGATCGATTACGATGTAAATACGTAATGCTGCTGCTGCTGCTGCTGCTATACATCTACCGAATTATACGAAACGGATTACTCGGTACAGATCGATCACTATATCGACAATTCGACGATTCAGTGACGTTAGCTTTTGGCAGGTGGAAGTTGAAACTTTTCTGAAGGGAGAAACGAACCAGAAGATTGATGATTAGCGAACCAGAGGTCGAACTACGTTTATCGAGTCAGTTAACCAATATGGTTCTCTCAATTTACCACTTGATCGATCCCGATCATCAAAGCTCACCTGGAATCTAAAGAATTCCGTTGTAAACACGTCCCTCCAATGTGTTGCGAAAGTATCGTTTACGACGAAATTGAATCATCGGGTTAAGGTGGTTGGATCACGAAATCAAAATAATAAAAATTTGATAAAATTTGGTGGTAACATTCTTTGGCATCACGTATAGAAACACAATTTTTTTCCATATTTTTTACCACATGGTTATCGAATAATTGAGAGTCCAGGTGAACTTTTTATGCACGAGATGGATACATGTATATATGTAAACTCTCTGCTTATACACGTAAACTTTAGTGTTCAGTTACTCGAGTACTACGTGGTGGAAAAATCTTAAAAAATTTGTATCTTCGTATATATTATTAAAGAATATATTTACCAAATTTTATTAAATTCTTATCTTTTTGAAATTTTTTATGTTCATAATAAGGTTCAGCATGGCAACATTGTATCGTCGTGATCCAACCTCCTTAAAAGGAGAACTTGTTCAAATTCTATTGAATAAAATTGTTATTTTTCCATTTATCGTGCATAGTGCCCAACCGACATGGTGATATTTCGATTTTGGCATTATTGAGTTCTCGGACAAATAATTTAAAAATATTCGGTACAACGAGGCTTTGGTAAAAAAAATCTTGAGAAATCCAATCGCCTCGAGTGCGAGTAATGTTCGCATCGTAAAAATACGTGATGATTTAATCGAAAAATTGCTCAAACTACTCTCGAAGTAACTTGGAATTGAATCAAACTTTTCTCAGCTTCCACGAGTTCTTGTAGAATAACTTATTCTCCTATTTCCTCCCTCACGACATCCTATTATATTTCGTTGTTGGTATAATGACGAGAGAAACAAAAGATTGAACTAATCTATTCGCTGAATCGTAAATTCCATCCGCCGTACGTATCGCGAATTTTTTTCAAATCCACTGACAATAGCGACAAATTTTTCATTCGCCTTTTCTTCGATCACCAGCATGAATCCTACTGCGTGCTTCATTTGTGCGAAAAGTGATTAAAATTCAAGAGGCTGGAGAAAAGCGACTTTCGTGGCACACGAACTATTTTTTGTTTTTTTTTTTTTTTTTTGACAAATCGGAAATTTCTTACAAAGTCGAGGGTTTCTATCGATCTTTCGATCGAGCAGACATTCTGAAAGCAATTAATCTACCAGTGAGATTAAACACGAGTGACGCCATAACTACAAACCGCGCACTAAATGCTTCTCTCCTCTGTTTACTCGCCTTCCACGAACTCCCTACAAATTCGCAATTGTACACTTGAACAATTAAATGAGCTTTATCCTTTGAGAGCAGAAGGAAAATCTCGTAGCACCTTCTACTCGACCTTTCTCTTCTGTATCCTACGCTCCTTGTTCCTTCCGTTGAATGATTGAGGAACAAGGCGTTGTGTGCAACTCTCACGAGCAAGTATATCGTCTAGACTGAAACTCTAAAGGAGTTTTATGTGGGAGTGGTAAAATATTTCTGTACTCCTAAAAAAGTTAGCGACAGTCTCGTTTTGTTTGACTCGACGATATTAAAGAACGTGCATTTCTATATAACCAGAACATATTGGATCTGACGAATTATTCATTTCGAAGTGAAACCAACTTGGAGGAGTAATCACGTTGATTATTTTCTACAGTCAACTTTCTAGAGTTCCTAATTTTTGTTTGGCTTGTTGCGATTGAAATTTTCATTGCATTGAGCAAACACGCGTCAATTTTTCCGCATCTAATATTTTTCTTCAATCAGTTGTGAAGAAATATGGAAGCAAACCGGAGAAAACAAATGTTCTTGTCTGGGTTCTTTTCCCAGAATCGTGTATGCTGCATACATGTGTTGAAGGAACGCGTCGAAATGTTAGTGAGAACACGCGCACAACACACCAGAGCAAACTTCTTCGTAGGATTTATTCCTTTTTGTCCTTCTTTCACTTTTTTGAACGCTACGTCGTTCGTCGTCACTGTTGTCGTTTGTGAGGACACTTTTTTCTCCAACAAATAACAATACGTGAGACGTATTTTCAAATTTTTGTACTTGGCTAATGTTTTCATTCGCAGATTACTCCGAGTCTTCCGAGTTTCGAAAAAATAAAGAATAATACGATCCTTTCACGTAATTCTTTGGCTCTAACCTTCGTTTCTATCGATCGAGGAATTACACATTTTTAATATTTAAAAAAAAAAAGATAGTACTCGAAAAAACGTTGTTAAAAAAGTATTTTTTTTCTCGCATCAAAAAGTCGCGAATTCTTTCGGCCAAAGGAGAGAATATATTTATGATTCGTTGTGCGAGAAGTTGAAATAATTTTTTCCTTTTTTTTTTTCAAGGTGAATTTTCTCCGGCAGTCCTTTTTCCATGTGATATCTTCGTTCTTACTGTTATCTTCTTTTATACTTATGGCGATGGCATAAAACAGTATGCATCATTTGCATTTATAGTGGTGGTAGTCCCAGAGCAAGGCGATATTCCATATATCCAGCGAAGATACTTATATTGTTAAATTGTGGACATTGACGCTTCGTAATGCAAAGGAATAAATTTCTAAGAACGTACATGGGGAATAATGAAATTGACGTCCTTTTGTTTGGCGGGGGATGGGATACGGACATTGTAGCATCATTATCATGGACACGGAGGCTCAGACGAGTTTAAGCGCGAGGACGCCTCACTTCGTAATAAGATGCACCGCAAGGGACGTGAGCTTTCGTAATGACGACGCAGTCGCACTAAGCACAAGAGAAAAGCCTCTTTCCTGGGACAGAGGCCACTCGAGTTTTATCCCGAGGGACTAAACAATGCGAGAGAGAGAGCCAATGTTTATCTTGACGCCCGACTAGGGAAATGCTTGTCGTTGGGTATTGAAAGACCACTTAAAACTTGCCCTTCTCGCTCTCTTTCTCCCCGCTGTTTGGACTTTATCTCTTTTTTTTCTCTCGTAATATTGTAAACAAAAAAAAAACATCTTTTTTGGCTTTTGGACTCAGAAAATATTCACAAATATGAAAATTTTTGTTTTCGACTTCTAAAGTCGATTGTAACATGAATTTCGAAAGGTTTACATAAAATCCAGGGAAGACAATGATAAAAAAAAAAAGAAGTAAAAACGTGCTCGAAGTATCTGTAGTAATTTTCGGAAGAGCATTTTGTTGCGAAGAAATTCAATTAACTAAAGTAGGACAAAATCAATGACGAAGCCATACAGCGTAACACAAACTGATTGAAAACCTTCAAGATGACAAAAGCACTAATAAAGCGAGAGAAAACTTTTAGTGCAGTGAGAGAAAACGTCGCGAGAATCGTATACAACGAAAAATAAATAATACATTCGATTATTCGACTTTTTTCAAGTTTAAAAAGACGATAATAGTATTTTCACATTTTACCATTGATTCAACTCTGTACAGAAATTACTTTTGTATGTGGCTTGAATGAGGCGTGAACGGTAGTGCAGTCTGACGTTTCCATATTTAATCAAAGTTCATAATGCGTTGCAATCTTCGCAGTGTGAATACCAATTATTTTGGTCGATCGAATAAGAACGATGAGGAAAAGGAATAAGAAAGTTTGGATTAATTTAAAGAGGCGAGAGAGAGAGTCGTTATCCTGGAAATGGAAAATACCGACATTCGTGTAAAGCACGAGAACGATTACGTTCATTCCGTCTCGAAAAATCCTAACGTACTCGACACAACATTCGAATTTGCCGCGTCAACTAACCGGTCTCGACTGATGGACGGTATACGTGGAGACAGAGGGGGGAAAGTGGATGAGGCGATTTCAAAGAGGACTTTGAACCATCAGCTGTAGGTTTATCTGTGCGCAATATAAACTGGGTAAAGGTCTGTGACTCGTGAGAATATGTGAAGTTTCTCGAATCCCGGAGCAATTTTTTAAATTGGATTTTTATTAAAAGTCAAAACCGTTGATGAATAACGAGAGTAGTCAACGAATTGCAAAAAAAAAAAACCCACTGCATCGACATCACAAACATACACAACGTCAAAGCTTCTTGATAAACAAACGAATCAATAAATAAGAGGATGAGACCTGTCGTACGAATTGTTGAGGGTCAATTGCGCGGTGTAATCGAGCAATCGATAAACGGCAAAAAATATGCAGCTTTTAAAGGAATTCCCTACGCCAAACCACCAATCGGCGAGCTTAGATTTCAGGTAACCGTTTATCAAGCATTACGTTTCCCCTGAATATTCATTCGGAACACAGTCATCGTAGAATTCAATGTTATCCCCCCTTCACCGAGATGATTAAAGGCTTACTGTAACTTCTGTCAAAACGAACCGAGCTCTGTTACTTCCTACACGTTTTGAATCCTCAACGGATAATGTAGATCCACGTGATATACTAGGCTTCGGGTCATACTAGTATATTCTACTTGATCGCGTGTATACACAACCGTAACCGCTAAAAGCCAAGAGGCCTAATCATCGCAGATTCCTCTGATTGGAATATTTCCTATTCAAATCCAAATTCATCCTCGCTCTTGATTAAATGGGTTTCTCTTGATAGTTTTTTTTTGTTAATCTTCAGATTTATACGGCAAAATTATTTTTTTGATACAATCGGACATGAAACAACGATCCCAGGGGAATCTTTTTGTTTTGAAGGGAATACCGGAAAACGTTCGAATTCTAGTGTGCAAAATTCTTTCGTTTTTCTTCATTATAAGAAGTTTACACGAGCGCTAATGGGAGGATAATTTCATTTTTATACATACTGAGAGAATTATTATTGCAGCTGGATTATTAATAAAAAATCAGCACCCACTCACATTTCTCTAGGAAGTAATAACGTATCAAGGTTTAGCAACGGAAAAAAGGCGTGGTAGAAATTATTTAATAAAAATATCTGCCAAGAAATGAAAAGCAATTTTCATATTTTGTTTTGAACAGAAGCCTTTCTTAAAAATAAGATAGTTTTCTCGTTTATTGAGAAAAGAAAATACGGAGGAAATAAATTTGTTGAATCATTGAAAATTTTGTTGAATTATTTATTTTGACAATTCTAATAATATTCAGTGACTCAGATTATTTCAGGGTTGAGTCAACCAATTTGAAGTCAACTGTATTTATTCATTTGACCATTTTCTTTTCTCAGTGATTGGTTTTTGTTCTTATTGCAATTGCGAGGGATCGATCAAGCGCAACATTATCGACATTTGACCTCTATGTATATATTCTACCCTGCGTTTCTATGTAAATTAACTGCGAGGACGATCTGCCAAGCGTGCGACCTACGAATTTGTATATGTTAATCGATCAGAGTGTCTCTTGTTGCCAGTTGATGATCGAGCTCCATGAATGGCTGTACGAAACCCAGAAATATTACCGTTCTAATTAGCGATTGTATTCAGGATCCGAGGCCTGCTGAGTCGTGGTCAAACGTGAAGGATGCTTCCAAGTTTGGACCGAATTCCGCTCAATGCGATCCTATCACACGAACAATAGTCGGAAGTGACGATTGTTTGTATCTAAATGTCTACACACCTTCTGACGAAACGTTTCGAGCTTGTGCTTCCAAGCCGGTAATGGTTTGGATTCACGGTGGTGGATTTGCCTTTGGTTCTGGTGACGATACGCTCTATGGACCTGATTATATTATCGAGAACGACGTGATTCTCGTAACGATTAATTATCGACTGAGTGTCTTGGGTAATTTCAGTTTTTCAATGATTCCTTGTAGCCTCGTCTGTCGTATTTCGATAACTCATGGCTTTTTTCCCCATGAAAGGTTTTCTGGATTTGGAGGATGGCGAAATAACTGGTAATCAAGGTTTGAAGGATCAGGTACTTGCTCTCAAATGGGTGCAGAAAAATATCGTCAATTTTGGTGGCGATCCACGAAGTGTTACAATTTTTGGGGAGAGTGCTGGTGGCGCGTCCGTACATTATCTTACTTTATCCCCTTTGGCCAAAGGTAAGGAAAATGTGAAAATACATGAAAATAGAATCTAGAATCCATAACATAAATCTTACGAATTTTCACCTCCGTGAATAAGAGTTCGCTGAGAAGAATTTTGAGATTCCCATCAAATACAATAAAGTAAGAAAATAATGTATTTTGGAGTAAAATTTTCAGGGCTCTTCCACAAAGCAATATCGCAAAGCGGAGTGGCACTCAATCCTTGGGCGAGTGTAGTGAACTCGCCAAAACTTTATGCACAAAAATTATCCGCAGCATTAGGCAAAGAAATAAAAGATTCGAAATTGTTGGTAAAATTTCTTCGAACTTTCGATGCCCGGCGACTCGTCGAAATGGATGAGAAAATTTGTGGCCAGGTCAGAATTCGAACAACATTATTTCCATTATCTATGCGACATTTTTTTCCAATAACCAAGAAGAGCTTCTTTCCCAAAGGTTTACCAAAACGGATTTCGTTGCTTTACTCCCAGTGTCGATGCGACATCAAAAAATCCATTTCTTCCTGTGTCAGCGAGGATTGCCTCTCAGAAAAGTGTCAATGTCCCATACATGATAGGTCATATGAGTCACGAAGGAATCCTATACCTCACAGGTAAATATTTTCCGAGACTATTCGTTTCACGTTTTATTTTATTTGATCTCTTTGACTTGAGAAGCACAAAAAATAGTGTGTGTGTGAGGGAAAATCACGTCCTGGGAAATTGAACCATTCAATACCGTAGTCATACCTTGTGAGCCATGTTTCTATCTTCTACGTTTGAAAATTAAAGGCACAAGTTGCACCATAACATTTTATTTGATTATTTTTATATAAAAAATATACAAAGATCTATAAATTCTACTATAACAAAGTGAATTAAAACTTTAGATTTTTCAAAAATCTATCGAGAAAAAAATATTCACCCGATAGTCAGAATTGGAGCATTTTACCTCGACGCTAGCAAAAGTTCGAAAACCTCTTTGCTCATTCTTTGAATCTCTTTTGCAGGTGTAACTGAAAAAAAATTGGCGTCGTACAATGCTCGCTTGGAGCAGGTGTTCAGTCCTGGCGCGAAAAAACTACTGGAAAATCGAGGACTCGGAGTTTCTGATCTGAGGAAAATTTATTTCGGCGATAAAGCAGTGTCGTCGGAGACTCTTGATAATTACATGGAAATGCATTCGGACGTGCAGTTCCTTTTAGGAATTCATGAGATCGCTGCAATTCAAGCAGTCGAAAATAAATGGCCGACATACTTTTACAAGTTTTCTTACGACGGTGGAAATTCTATGGTCAAAGCTAACTATGGACTGGATATGCCGGGTAATTCTTGACAATCAATTCTTCCAATTAATAATAAGAATGAATAATTGATTAAAAAAAAAAACTGAACTCGTTTGTATTTCGTGTTTCGATTGACATTTATTTTCGTAATATCATCTTTTCTTGACATAATTATACTTTCATAGGTTAATTATCATCGTTCGCTGTTGTAGGTGCTTGCCACGCCGATGACATTAATTACATATTTTACCCCAAATTAATGGCGCTGTTGGGAGTTCCACCCCCTGAACCTAACTCTACGGAACGTCTTGTTATTGAACGTGTTACGCAAATGTGGACGAATTTTGCGAAAACGGGGTCAGACAATAATCTCTTGAATATATTACGAAGCTGCGTTCTGCCTCAAATTTCGAAAACTAATCGAGCTTTTTTCGAACAATTTGTCTAGAAATCCTACACCATCGATAACGGATACGTTACCAGTGAAATGGCAACCACTCAAAAATCCAGACAACTTTCAATGTTTACACATCAGCGATGATCTCCGGATGGAATCAATGCCAAACGTCAACAAAAAATTGAAGAAAAATTCATCGAGCAAGTTGTGAACCGCGATTGGCCAAGGTTCGAAAATTTAAAATTGAGACGATGCTCCGCGTGACATTTCATATCGACCAGCTTTTGTAAAACGACGAGAAAAGATAAAATTAAGCTCGAAATCATAAATCCCAAATGTACTCGGATTACCGTTTGTACTGTCCAACGTAATACCCTCAAGGCGACTCTATACTTCCTAGATTTGCCTAAACGTGCATTATCTTTTGTGACGCGATTGACGTTCCGACGTTTCTTGAATTTTCAAGATTTAATTTTTAATTTCATTTTCGCATGCAAATCCATAAGGCTCTCGTTTCGTTATTTCTCACAGCGTGCCATGCCAATGGTGAGCTCCGGTCTAATGAAAACCAGGAGGGGAAACAGTAAAGAAGATTCGATTAATTTCCTCAGGAGAGCAGAAGGTGAATTATTAAAAATACGAAACACCGAGGTCTTCAGCGATGAAAACTTGAAAAACTTTCGACGTGCAGCACCAAAACATACCGAAGGGATCACCAACACCAAAAGTAGTGACTCTAGTTAATTTTTTATGACCGTAAAAATTCTACCCCAAAAAGTTGTTATTTATCGAGCTCACCATTCGAATTTACCGCGTTAGCCAGTCTTCTCGAGCTAAGCCATACATTCCATAGGCCGAGTAGACCTTTGCTCAGCCACGTGACAAGCGGGACGGAGTGTGAGTCGGACGATTCGTCAGAGTACTTTGCACCATGTGCCGCGTATTTGCGTGTGCGTGTGTGTGTAACGCAAACGCGTCGCGTCTTATTGCAAGGAGATTCGTGACAAGTCGAGATTCGAGGTTTTCGAATCGTGAATTTAGTTTCTATTGACAATTTTGTTTTTTGAAAGTCAGAACTTTGCACCGCTGATGACATACAAACAAAATCAACTGTATGAAGAAATTCATGAGTCTGAATAATAACGAAGATAAAACGTACAGAGAGGATTGAATTTAAAAAATGGATAAAATGATAAGGCCTGTTGTAAAAATTGTCGAGGGTCAGTTACGCGGAATAACCGAAAAATCAATTTACGGTAAACCGTATGCAGCATTCAAGGGAATTCCATATGCCAAGCCTCCGATTGGCGAGCTGAGATTTCAGGTAAATGCTGATCGAGCATGACTTCTCGTTTCAATAATCTTTACAGCTTGCTTATGGCTGTGGAAACTATGGCTTACAGAAATCTCGAATTTCTGAAATTCATTTTTTTCCCCAGATTTTTATTCTCGATACTTTGAAAAATGATTGAAGCAAATTTTAGGGAGATCTTGAGGAGGTTATAGCGTGGAATGTCTGCACGATTCCTCAGTCAATTTCAAATTTTTATTTTCAACTTTTTTCGTCCAATCTCAAGAGTTGTTTGCTCTGAATGAAAAAGTTATTAAATTCCTGTTTGCGCAATCCCCAAAAAAGGTAAAGCCGAGGATGCGTTTTTGATGAGTCATCCGTAAAGATATTTCAGTGTTTTTTTCCAGTCGAGCCCTTCCATTCGCTCCCGAAAAACTAACCCAGAAGCCATTTGAAGCCCTTTCAAGCCCTTTCAAGCCATTTATTAGTCGATAAAAAAAAAAACGTGTCTTTTCGATGCACTACGTTATTTATAAATTAGATCAAAATCGGAGGATCGATCTACTTGCGGGTTGATGTTAGCATGAATATAAACATTCCACCAGCCATTTCTGCGAGTATGGAGTGCGACACTGATCTACGAAGCGTAAAATCTACGGTTTTGTCCGAGTGTCTCTCAATTATTGGCGATGGATAGTTTTGTATGAATCTATGACACGAGAAAAATGACTGATCCAACGAGTGAATATGTGTAGGAGCCGAAGCCTGCTGAATCATGGTCAATCGTGAGGGATTTTTCGAAGTTTGGACCCGAATGCCCGCAATACAATCGGATGAAGGGAAAAATAACTGGCAGTGACGATTGTTTGTACCTGAATGTCTACAGTCCAGTTGACGAATCGAGTCAATCTGCTGCTCGAAAGCCTGTGATGGTCTGGATCCACGGTGGTTTATTCGTCACTGGTTCTGGTGACGATACGATCTACGGACCTGATTATATCATCGAGAACGACGTGATTCTCGTGACTATTAATTATCGATTGGGTGTTTTCGGTAAATTTCATTTTTTAACGATTTCATTTTGCCCCGTGCGGCATATTTCGAGAACTCACGATTTTTTTCTCCGTCGAAGGTTTTCTCAATTTGGAGGATGGAGAAATAACTGGTAACCAAGGCCTAAAGGATCAGGTTCTCGCTCTCAAATGGGTGCAGAAGAATATCGCTAATTTCGGCGGTGATCCCGATAATGTGACCATTTTTGGCCAGAGTGCTGGCGGCTCGTCCGTTCACTACCTCACTATATCCCCTCTGGCCAAAGGTCAGCAACAACTAATCCAAACAACAGAAACTACTTCTCCCCTGACATGATAATTTTCCAGTCATTTTTGTACAATGGAACTCGGTTGTGCGAATATTTTTTTTCACCAGCTTCTGCCGATCGTTTTTTTCAGAAGATACTCCATTTTTGACCAATACTTTGAGACGTTGTTTCAAATAAACTTGCTTCGATCTCACACAGTGCTTTACACCATCAAATTTTCCAGGTCTCTTCCACAAAGCAATATCTCAAAGTGGAGTAGCACTCAATCCTTGGGCAGGTTTGGGCAACTCGCCAAAGTCGTATGCACATAAATTAACATCAGCATTGGGCGAGAATATTACAGATCCCAAATTATTGGTTCAATTCCTTCAAAGTATCGATGCCGAAAAACTCGTCGAAATGGATGAGAAAATTTGTAAACAGGTTCAAAGTTCGATTGATTTGTAAAAATAAAACTTTCAACGCGTCTCTGAATAATGGAAGCAACATTTTTTTTTTAACAGATCTACCAAGCCGGTTTTCGCTGCTTCACGCCAACTATAGATGCAACATCGCAAAATCCATTTCTCCCTGTGTCACCGAAAGTTGCCTCTCAGAAAAGTGTCGATGTGCCGCTCATGATAGGCCATACGAGTCACGAAGCAATCGTATGGTTTGCGGGTAAATATTTTTTCATTTATTTTCATTCTTCTGTTTTTTTTTTGTTTGAAACGTGGAAATTGTGTCTTCACACCTAAAATAAATAGCCTATCGTTTGGGTTTGGATAATGAGTGGCAAACGTTCGACCATTCCCTTTGGTCCACTGGACCAAGGACAATTTTTGAGCTCTGAAAAAAGGAAAATACAGATTGACACCTACATTTTGTGGTGGAAAAGGAAAATAAAAATCTCGATCTAGCATGCATCGAGAAAACTTTATTATATTCGTTGATAGCAAGAGTAAAGAAATCTTTTTGATCCTCCTTTGAATTTTTTCACGAAGGTATGGCTGACAAATTGGCTTTGATCGACACACATTTCGATCAAGCATTCTGTCCACGAGCGAAAAAGCTGCTCGACGATGAAGGTCTCACAGTTTCTGATCTGAAGGAAATATATTTCGGTGATAAGCCAGTGTCAATCGAGACTCGTGACAATTACGTACAAATGCAAACGGATGTTCAGTTTCTCTCTGGAATTCAAGAGTTCGCCAAGATCCAAGCAGTCGAAAACAAATATCCCGTCTACTTTTACAAGTTCTCATACGACGATGGAAAATCTACGATCAAACTTCGCAACGGACTAAATATGCCAGGTAATTTTTAATCATTACAAGAAAACATCGTTAGTGACTGAAAAAAGCTGCCACAAAAACGTACTTGCCTTTTTTTTTTTACTGATCACCGAAAAAGAAATAAAAAAATAAAAATAAAAAATAAAAAGAAAAATAAAATCTCTGCGTTTTCATGGATAATTTTTATTTTCCATTGTTGTAGGTGCTCGTCACGGAGATGATCTGAATTTCATATTTTACTCCAAATTGAGGGCGTCGTTGGGAATCTCGGCTCCCGAACCCAATTCTACGGAATATCTGGTTATGAAACGTGTTACGGAGATGTGGACGAATTTTGCCAAAACAGGGTCAGCCGATAATCTATTGAATAATTAACGAGATGCCTTCTCTGTAAATTTTGGGATATTAATTGAGCTTTTTTCGAACGATTCTTCTAGAAATCCCACACCATCCGTAACGGATACGTTACCAGTGACGTGGCAACCTCTCAGGAATCCAGAAGATTTTCAAGCTTTGCACATTGGTGATGATCTCCGAATGGAATCGATGTCAAATGTCAACAAAAAATGGATGAAAAAATCGTCAGGCAAGATTAAGTAACTCGTCACTTTTGTTTCAAGAAATTTCTTCGACTATTGCTCGTATGAAATTTCCTGTAATTCCTCGACAATTTAAAATAAAGATGACAATATTTCGTTACAAAATCGTAGCGTGTCGAGCGAAACTTTTGAATTTAGCGGGTCGCCAGCAGTCACGTTGCCAATTCGAAAATCCTGAGCATGGGGAGAAAGCCGAAGGAGCGATATTAATGCTTGACTCAGGGTAAAAGGGGCAGTTGAGTTCTTGTCGTCAGAGCGAACGCACGTAAGAAATAAAGTGCCCAAAAGCTTCTAACGTTTCCGAACTCACGATAGAGAAAAAAAAACAAAATCTTAACGCGTTTCTTTCTAAAAGCACAAGCTGTAAAATCGACTTGAAACGAATTTAGTTGAAAAAATGCCTGAAATAGAGAGACCCGTTGTAAAAATTATCGAGGGTCAATTGCGCGGGACAGCCGAGAAATCAGTTTACGGCAAACCGTATGCAGCATTCAAGGGGATTCCATATGCGAAACCACCCATTGGCTCGCTAAGATTCAGGGTAAATATTCATTTTTTTTTAATTTATCGTTCGAATCGTTAAAACTAAACGGAAAGAGTCAAGCCTTGGAAATATTGGCGGGAAAAAGTTTCTCATACAATTGTAACCGGTGCGGCTGTACCTACCAACGAGGTGCGTCTGCGTGGAGTTCGGCTGATACGAGAGCCAGCAATTTTATTCTCATAATTTTATATTCACCTCAGAACTGAATAACGAATAATCGTCGAAGATAAAAAAGTACAAGGAGAATTTTTAGTTTACTTTTTTTTGACCAGATCATTTGACTCGACCGTAGAAATTTTTGGAAACGCTTTATTACCTTCGAGTCAAATTATTCCTCAAAAAAAAAAGGAAACCACAAATTCTGCGTGGATTTGGGCTGATACGAGCCAACAATTTTATTCCCATAATCTCTGTTCGCTTCGGAACCGAATAACGAACAATCGTAGAATATTAACAGTAAAAGGGGAATTTGTAGTTTACTTTTTTTTGACCAGATCATTCGACTCGACCGTAGAAATTTTTGGAAACGCTTTATTACCTTCGAGTCAAATTATTCCTCAAAAAAAAAAAAAATAAATAAACCACAAATTCTGCGTGGAGTTGGGCTGATACGAGGCAACAATTTTATTCCCATAATCTCTGTTCACGTGAGAACGGAATAACGAATAATCGTAGAATTCAAACAACTACAAGGGGAATTATTTATTTTCTTTTTTTTGGACAGATAATTTAATTTGAACGTAAAAACTGTTTCCAAACATTCCTATATGTTCGAGTCAAATTATCTGTTGAAAAAAAAAAGTAAAACCGACAAATTCTGCGTGGAATTCGACTGATACGAGCCAACGGTTTTTACTCCCATAATTTCTGTTCACTTCAGAACAGAATAACGAATAATCGTAGAATTCAAACAACTACAAAGAGAATTCCGTGTTTATTTTTTTTTTCGAACACATAATTTGACTCGAACTTTGAAATGTTTGGAAACGTTTCGACGTTAGAGTCGAAGTGTCTGTTCAAAGAAAAAAAAAGGAAAACCACGAATTCCCCTTGTAGTTGTTTACATATTGCTATTCTTATAAGATTCTTGCCAATTGGGTTGACAACGACTTCGCACTTGAAGGTATAGGAAGGACTTTCGAAACCTTCGGCCATCTATTTTTTTTTGTAATCATAAATATTCTTTCTGCTTTATTCTTCAATGTGCGGATAATTAAGTCTATTGGAATGTCGTTTCCTCTAATCAACAAAATTTTCGAAGGACTGATATTTCGGGTTTTAAATCATTTTCGATCGATATTCGTTAATAAATCGACGATACCAGGAAAATAAATTATTCAACTCGTAAAACAGGAGCCGCAGCCTGCTGAATCATGGTCAGACGTAAAGGATTCTTCGAAGTTCGGACCAATCTGCACTCAATTCATTCACCGGGAGCAAAAAATAGAGGGAAGTGACGATTGTCTGTATCTGAATGTGTATACACCGGCTCTCGATGCGGGAGTATCGTCTGGTCGAAAACCCGTAATGGTCTGGATCCACGGGGGTGCATTTACCTTCGGTTCTGGTAACGATACGGTCTTTGGACCGGATTATATTATCGAGAACGACGTGGTTCTCGTGACGATAAATTATCGATTGGGTGTCTTTGGTAAATATAATTTTTTAACGATTTCATTTCGCCCCGTGCGACATGTTCCGAGAACTCACAACTTTTTTGTTCTGTCGAAGGTTTTCTCAATTTGGAGGATGGTCAAATAACTGGTAATCAAGGCCTGAAGGATCAGGTTCTCGCTCTCAAATGGGTGCAGAAAAATATCGCTAATTTCGGCGGTGATCCCAATAATGTGACCATTTTTGGCGAGGGTGCTGGAGGCGCGTCCGTTCACTACCTCACTTTGACCCCTCTGGCCAAAGGTCAGCAACAACTAATCCAAATTACAGAAACTACTTCTCTCCTGACATGATAATTTTCCAGTCATTTTTGTATAAAGAAACTCGGTTGTACGATTATTTTTTTTTACCAGCTTTTGCCGATCGTTTTATTCAGAAGATACTCCATTTTTGATCAATACTTTGAGACGTTGTTTCAAATAAACTTGCTTCGATCTCACACAGTGCTTTACAACATCAAATTTTCCAGGTCTCTTCCACAAAGCGATATCTCAAAGTTCAGTGGCAGTCAATCCTGGTGCAGGTGTCGGAAACTCACCGAAAGTATATGCACAGAAGTTAGCATTAGCACTAGGCGAAGAGATCACCGATCCGAAGTTATTGCTCCAATTTCTTCAAAGTTTCGATGCTGATAAGCTGGCGGAGATGGATCGGAAAATTTCCCAGGAGGTGAAAAATCAAATAACATTAATTCCACTTTTAATTAATAACGTCGAGAGGCCTTTAAATAATGAGAAACTTTCAACAGATTCAACGAAGCAATTTTCACTGTTTCGCTCCGACCGTAGATGCAACATCGCCAAATCCATTTCTTCCTTTGCCTCCGAGAATCGTCGCTCAGAAAAGTATCAATATTCCTTACGTAATCGGACATACGAGTCAAGAAGGAATCATATTCCTCGCAGGTAAACATTTTCTCACTCATTTGCTCAATAATTCGTTTCATTGACCGCACGTCATAATTCTTCGATTTTCAAAAATCAAAACTCTCGATTTAAACTCTGCCATGGTGTCAGCATCCAAGTTCGTTTATCCATTTCACCTCATCGTCATCAACGAAGGTCGTACGAGTCTTTTACTCCGTTTAAAATTTTTTTTTCCCAGGTCTGACTGATAAGGATTTGGAATCGTACAATTCATGCTTGGAGAAGGCACTCAATCCGAGAGCGATCGAATATCTGAAAGATCGAGGTGTCAAAGTTTCTGATTTGAAAGAAAAGTATTTTGGGGATAAGCCAGTTTCCGCAGAGACCCGTGAAAATTACATGCAAATGCTTTCGGATATTGAGTTTGTTTCTGGAATTCATGAAGTCGCGGCAGTTCAAGCAGTCAAAAGCAATTGTCCCACGTATTATTACAAGTTCTCATATGACAATGGAAAATCTCCGACCAAAGGTCATCTCGGACTCAACATGCCAGGTGATTGTTGAAAAATGGAAAAAAAATCGAATTCAGCGTTTGGGGAGGCAATTAAATTTTTTTAATTGGTCGTGACTTAATTAAAAATGTTGATTAAACAATTTAATTATGATTTCTCGTTGCTTTAGGTGCTTGCCACGCGGATGATCTTAATTACGTATTCCACTCAAAATTACAAGCGTCCAAGGGAGTCTCAGCACCGGAACCTGGTTCTGTCGACTATCTCGTTATGAAACGTGTTACGCAAATGTGGACGAATTTCGCGAAGACAGGGTCAGACAATAATTTTCAAAAATATTATTCAAATCAGTCTCATTTTTATTTATTTTTTATTCTGAAAAGAGATTTTTTCACTTTGAACTTTTGCAGCAATCCTACGCCAGTCATTACGGAGACTTTACCGGTAACATGGCAACCCGTGAAAAATCCAGAGACTCTCGATTGTTTGAACATCAGCGAGGATCTACGTATGGAAACGATGCCGAACGTTGCCAATCAATGGCCGAAAAAATCAGCGGGCCAAGTGTAAAGTGCTTACCACCGAAATCCGAGGGGAGGATATTCAGATCGATTTCAACAGCATGTAGTACAGACCGATCGATACAGATGGAAAAAGAATGAAACTGAATTTTGAAAGTTCGAAACAGTCACCGAATTCATTAAAAGACTCTTACTTTTTATATTTTATTTTGTGTATTAGTAGATCGTTGCTTCGTGTTCGGTATAGTAATTGTTTATTTTGTCCGGTTATCAACGATTTTTATAGTACAATGAATCAGCCATAAATCACAAGAAGAAAATTGAGACATTCTCGTTTCTGTGAATAAAATTATATGCTCCTTCGGAACTTTTCAATATTCAACGATATATACGTGTTTTTCTTTGCTAACAACTCGTCCCTCCTGTGTTTCCAACGAAAGATAAAATATTATTCTCCAATCGAAGGAACAGTTTTTCCAAATTGCATAAAAAATGTTTTTGATCTAGTTGGAGAATTGAGATTATTGGAAATGGAATTGTAGTCGAAATAAAAGTTGGAGTTCGACGATCCACAGTCGGCCAGTAATTATTTGTTTACATAAGAACTTATCATCATTGACTTCTGTGCAACTGCGCTTAAGCTTTGTGTTTGTGCTTCTTTCTCTCGCTCCTTCTCGGTTTATCGGTTTGCTTGTCCGAGCGTGTTTCTCGCGGTAATGACTTCATCTGTTTTTTCGAGCGCTGATTTGCCGCAGCGACGCAGGCAATACGTCAGAATGCGGGGTGATAAAAAAAACCGCTGCCCGTGAGCGATGTGCAGTTCGAGGGCGTAGTCAATTGTCATCGTGGACCCTCACGGGTACGGAAAATTCTAAAGTTTCAAATTCTTCTAAACCCCGAAATGTAAATTAAAAATATAAAACTAACTGAAAGTGTTGGTAAACCGTAACAATATTCGCATGACGAGAAGAGACGAATAATCTTGCAAATCGTAGCCAATTTAGTGATCTGACTTTTCGACCTAACCTCTAAAAGTAATACGCAATCGAGTTGAATTCCCTCGGTCGTATCTCGCAAGTCGTGATAAGGGGCGAGGAAAAAAGCGTGAATATGTTTTACAGAAATTGATGATAACAGAAAAATAAATCATTTCCATCCCATTTAACTCGGTGATTTTCCGTTCCTATTTTCTTTTCTCGCCAAAGTCACAGGAGATAATTTTTTCTTATATTTTAAGGACAGTTTCGCGAGGAATTCCAAATGGATTCACACGCGTCGCCTTACCTGGAGGCGATTCAGGCAATTCCAGGCTGTACGCCGGGTCAAAAGTACACAGAGCTCAATGCGATAGCCAAACGTGCAGTCGTCGAGGCTAAATCTCACGGCGATACCTCAACGCCGCTGATCAATCTCAAGGAGGTTCCGGAGCCTTTGATACCATTGGTAAGACTAAAAATAGCCAAAATATTGCGGCAAAATGAAGTTGTGGCCGAAGCTCTCAAGTCGGAGGATCGCGAAATGGTGAATTTAGCTCTGAGGACCGACTGGTTTTTCCGAGCGGATAATAAAGATGTAATCAACGTGGAGTACTTCAAAACGAATTTGTATCCGTCGATTACGTTGAATACACGGATGAAGATAATAAGAAGGCTGACGGCAAGCTTGAGAACAACTGGCAACAGCGCGTTAGCTGAGGAATTTTACAATTTCACCTGCGAGACTTACGGCAAAAGCCAAGCAGAGCCACTGTTTGTGGCGTGTTCACAATCGTTTGTTTGGAAAACGATAACCGAAGAGAAAATCGTCCTGTCTCGTAGGATATTGAAAAATTTGTTCGACAAATATCCAGAGCTTGTGGTTCGCTACTTGAAATTATCAAAACCCGAGGATAAGGATGCAACGATACGGAATTTGCATCGTGTGGACATCTACAAGTACACGTTTCTTCTGCCGCGCCTGATAAACAATCATCTCAAGTCTTTGATCGAATTGATAGAGATGCACGAATGTTGCTTGGGTATAGAGTTGAGTAACAAAGCGACGGAGAGATTTTTGAAAGGTAACGTCGATGTTGTACTCAATGCACCGATTCTGTACAAAACCATGATGCCTTTGAAAGTTATTGCTGCCAAAGTCACTAAGTCTCAGTACAAGAGGATGTTTGCAAAAGTTTTTCCTCCGAAAAGTAGCGATTTCCGATATTACCAGGTCGAAAAATATCTCGAGCATTACCCCGAACAAGAGAGAATATCGTTACTATTGGAGAGCTATTCGAAAGTGTACGATGCGAATATGCTCGACAATCACGAGATCATAAACGCAGAGATTCTGAAGATGTTACCGACCGAGGAGCGGGCAAGACAGGCCCGTATAAAGCTCAAGGGAGATCCCGATTGGTACGAGACAAACGCGAGCGTCGAACATACATGGCGGTGTTATTTGCCCCTTGAAGAAACAATAGAAACGATAAAAATGGAGATTTCGAAAACTTCTCTAGCCGACAAAAGATCAAAACTTCTACAACAAATGTTTTTCGTTTGTTCGATCAACGACGACAAAGAAACGCTCCTTCAAGCATTACGGTATTTCACTACTCGTCATAGAAACGAACAAATCAACGTGATCTACGACGTTCTCAATAGCTTGATAAATCATTACGATTTGTCAGCTTTCGGCAAAGATCATTGGTCGGTGATGAACGATTTTCTCAAGTTTCTCGAAGTTAAGAACGAGCTGCAGAAACAACAAACCTTATCCACCAGAATTCTCACCGCCTCAATTTATTTCAATCTCACCCACGATCTCCCGATTGACGAAAACATCAAAATCTTGATCGAGATTAAAATGATACAGTGGGGCGCCAAGTGGTGTATGTTCGAAAAACATCCGGAATATGATCGACTATGCTTTGACAAAATGATGAGCATAATACCCTGCAAATATCCCGAAACGGACAAAATATGGTCGACGTTTGGGGTAGACACGATTAAAAATATCACACAATCAATGGGAGATTTTAACGAGCGTAACACAAACAAAAGTAACAACACAAAGATGGAAAAATTGTCGATGAAAAATTACCCCTGGTTGTTGGAGGCGACTGAAAAGTTGCTGAAAACCGCACCGAAAAAGTTGCAATGGAAATTTTCAACTATTGTCGAATATCTTAAGAAGTGGGAGGTCGATCTCTACGAGAAATGGATACCATCGGAGTTCGATGCCGTGGGAGATATTCATAGTGGACAGGCCTTAAAAATTTTAAAAGCAGATTCGAGTCAAATTCTTGATCATTGCGACGAATATTGTCGAGCCGCAATGAGTATCGTAAAGAGCGAAACAGTAGCGCACCGTTTCGTTCGAGCTTGCCGATGGTATCAGGATATTCCGATTAAATTTCTTACTCGATGTTTAGAAGCTTTGAGCGGCGATAAAGCAGACGAATCATTGGTGACCCTTGCGTTACTGATGCAAGGTTCTGAATTAACTCGTGTCATGGAGCCTCTTGTGCCCAAAGACGAAAACAAAATCGATACTGATAACGAGGATGCAAAAACAAATTATTGGATGGTGTATTCCGTTCAACACGCGATAAACCTCGTGAATCCACCGGTGCCATTGGATCTCGTAAAGAGTTTTTTCGCTGGCGATTATTTGAGTCTCGGCTTGTCATGCTTGACGAACGTAACTCGACGTTCCACGATCGAGAAAGTTGAGAAATTCGCTAAACAATTGGCCGATAATCGTGTTTCGATAAAAAAACACGGTATACGTTTATTTTGTCTCGTCGCTACGATCTCGGACTATCGAGACTTCTTAGTGGCGCTGTGGAAAACGGAAAACCATCGATCAATAAGAGTCGTTGTTTTTAAGAAGATATATCAGCTTTTCTTGGATAATCCATCTTCGGAAAATTGGATCATCGTGAAAGATTGCGTGTTCGATTTAAAGATCGACGACGATGATATCCTCGATATCGTCGAGAATTTCAATGACGTACCCGATGCCTACATCGCCGAATACATGGCCTATCTGTTAGAAACGTTCGAGAGACTCGAAGCTGACGGTTTCGATAGTAGACAGATGACTCGTCACATTTCCCGTTATCTCTGCGATATCACGCCCCCTATAAGTCGATTATTGACCGATGAATTTTCGGAAGGATTGGTGAAGAAATACTTTTGCCATCCCCAACTGGCCCCAGACATTGCGAACGCCGGTTTGCAGTTCACTTTCCACGCTTATCTACGCGCCGATGAGACCAAGCTCGATTCCCGCTTGCAAAATTTCTCCAATCTTTATACATCCATATTAAGGGAGCAGTGGAATAAACCGGATTCCGAAACACCTGCAGGCTTCCCGATCAATCGTATGACACACAAGTTCGTCCACGATTATGTCTTTTCTGTGGAAATCGATCCAGTGAACGTAAAAATCATGAAGACTATTCTCGACAGTTTTCTGCTCGTTCTTAAGCCTCAACAGGACTGGACGACTCATGCTCTCTTAACATTTGGCATAGCCCTTCATGATGTTAAGGAAACAACTGCAGTAGCTGAAAGGATTGCCAACATTCTACCGCAGTTTGTCCAAACTTTTTCATCCGTTCTCGTCATCGAACTGCCCGATATAATCAAAAAATTGATCCGTCGTGTTTGCAACGACGATCTGTATGAGACTGCACTTTATCAACTAATCGAAAACCTTTGTCGCATCGCTACACCGGACTCGTGCACATTAGCAGCTAAACTTTTGTTTGTCAGCTCTGATCGACGATATGACACGGGACGCAACATCATTACCGGATTTTTGCTAAACTGTCCGCACCCCGTCGCCGTCAGTCTCGTTTATCAGCACATCAACAACTTCGTTTCGACGTAGGCATTCGAGTATGAACTCAAAATCCATAGCATCGAAAAAATACCTAAAATGCGCTCTCCATAAAAAAATAAAAAATAATATTGAAAAGATTCCAATGATCGAAAACATTGGAAAATTCATGCAGAACCAAACTGACGCACCAAATTGCCTTTTTCAAAAAGTTCTCATAATTCGCTAGCAACGATCAGCTCGTTGCTTGCATAATAATTATTCAAGCAACGTGTGCAACGTTTTCACGTACAAATACCGTTCGAAATAAAAGTTCACTGGGACTCTTGATGCTTTTCATTTTTTCAACTTTTCATGTTTCAGTGGTGAATCGAAAACTTCTAAATAAATTCGACTTTACCTTAAAAAAGTAAAATCACAAAATCGTCACTATATACTTTCGACTCTTCGTACAGCACAACACGTTACGCGGCTCACATGGTTATATCGCTATTGTTACTTCGATGAATGCATGAAAAATACGATATGCGTTATTTCAACTTTGCAAGAGTCTCTTTCTATGAAAAATACATATTTGTTATGTTTCAACTATAAAGGTGATAACCTTGCGAGGAAAAAAAAGAAAAAACTACTTTTTTTTTTTTAAATACGGTTAACCAGCTCGAACGTTATGCACAAATGAATTTAATTTTATTGCAGATTTTTTTTTTCAATAGTTTTCTTCCTCACAAACGCATTGTGATATTAAATGAGCTGTGCTTTAATTCGTAACGAATCCCGCCAGATTTTTCATCTGCGAAACGTCATATTGTATATTTTTTACAAAGATTATTGTACATTTATATATTAAAAGTTGTGAAAATAACATCGTTGTTACGATTGAAATTTATTTATGGCCGACCGACCATCGTCATACCCGATTTTTTATTTATCAGCGACCAACTACATTGTTTCTCTCACTCTATTAAATCGGGATGAAATTCAGCATGAAAGTTCGAGTAGAAACTGATTCCGAAGTAATGACCCCAGTGATCGAAGGCGGTTGAGCATTAATAAAATAAATAAATAAGAGTTACACTTTGTTTTCTGCTTTTTTAATTGAGGTAGTACTGTCGGTTTTAGAATCACCGTTCAGATTTTAATAAAATTTGGTACAGTAGTAGATTATGATTAGAAAAAGATCCAGTCAAATTTTCAAGAGGCTACAGAGAACCAGAATAAAGATATTCGCATTGGTAGTTCCATACATTTAATTTTATGATAAATCTGAGTATTCATTATATTTTACAATGAATTCTTATCAATTCTCAGGAGAAATCACAGTTTTCAATGTAAAAGACAATGAAATGTATGAAATCAATGTTAAATTCATGAAATTACGAAATCGAATATCGTTTTTCGGGTTCTCTGTAACCTTTTGAAAATTTGACTGGATCTTTTTCTTATCATAATCTACTACTGTACCAAGTTTCATTAAATTCTGAACGGTAACCCTAAAACTGACAGTACTACTTTAATCACAGAACAAAGTGTAAGTTTTGTTTTTCTCGAAATGCCAATTTTGTCTTTCAGAAAAAAATGTGAATCAGCTGTTTGGCTGTGTTCTTTCAACTCTTGTGTAACCTGACAGATTGATGCGTTATATAAGCATTCAAAATCGTGGAAAAAAATATTGCCGCTAACTTTTCGAGAATATGAAAAATTCAAATATAAAACAAAATAGAAAAAAGGGGTTTTAGAATAGGTTTTTCTAAAATTTCATTCCGACCGGATAAGTGCATAATTGCAATGAAAAAATATACTCACGGGACGTGTCGAAACCAGTGATGAAGTAAGGACACGGTACATATGCTTTTTGGCCTGCAGGCGTGTCTGGCCAACACGACCATCCGTCGAACAAGCCTGGACAATACGGTTCTGTAACAGAAACGAAAATATTGACGATAATTATTGAGCTGTTCTACAGGAAACAAAAGTCGTCAAATTTTATACACCCAAGTTTGCTAAAATCGCAATGAACGAATATCGACTGTGTCGCTTTTCTGAAAATCATTTTTTTTTCATGGTGCAATCAGTATTACACACCCGTGAAATTACACAAGTCTTTTTAGCAGCTCTCGATGACCTTTGACTCTTAGATAATTTTGCGCAAAATAGTTGAAATAAAAAAAAACACGTTTGTGTTTATTTCGGACCATCAGTCACAACACTTAGCATTATTATTTCATTTTTCTGCCGACAAATATTTGATACAAAGTTCAAAGCCTGCGCTTATCCTTTCTATCGTTGTATCTCCGAAAACAAATTTTTCCACATTTGTTTCTTTATAATCGAGAGAAAAAACGCCAAGAGCTTGGAAGTTATTCCATAAAAAGTAAATGTAAAAACCGGATGTCCGATCCTTTCGAAATTAGAGCAGTAATTTCCTAACAGTGTCTCTAAATTTTGAAAAAAATTCTGCAGAAAAAGGAAGCTGCTATCTTAATCAGGATTCCTGAGTCAGAAGCGCAGTCATAGATATACAAGCTAATGATTAGATAATGTAACATTTTTTTGCTTCATAGATTTATGTGCATAATGAAGATGAATGTGGAAATATAAAATCTATTTAAACAGAAACAATAAACCTTGGTGACGCTCGAAGCTAACAAAGGAGCTACCAAAAGCGTTCTGCTGCATGCGTTGAGCTTAATGTTGATGGTCTTCATGAATTCCATCGACCACTCGGCGAGCTGTGGTTTCAAGGATGAGATGGAGCTTTTGCCGAGACAGGACAAACACACTAGATATGGGTAGCATTATACTGTTGATTTCAGTCCTGTTCGTCGGCCAGTATATATACGCAACTATTATAAATATCGATTTAAAGTGCCTGCATTTCATTGCAGTGACCACCAGAAATTACACACTAAAACGCAGAGGAGAACAGAGGCAGTAACTTGTTCTGTCATACACGATCATACGTTCGTACAGTAATCGCTGCAACGGAAACGTTTCTAAATGAATTATCATCTATAGAATAAAAGTGAATTTCTCAGTCCATGGGGTTTAGTCAGTGCATAACTTAAGCTATCGGCGACGCTGTAGACGATGGATTGCTACATTGTACATGAGAGATTCCGGGATTAATTGAAACCACTCCAGCACCCAATAGAATTATTCATAATCGGGCTGGGCATGACGTTATTACTCATAACGTTTACCTACGATTATTTCGAACGCCATGCTTCTCGAACTGCTGGCTTTATGCATATCTATATATCGCTATGTACACACGAACTAAGTTACGACAAACCATCCTGCGAGCATGTTCTGTCTATATATATGGGCGTGAGTTGGCTTTTTGTATGTTGATTAAATCCCTCGCGCCCTGCCCTCCACACCGTTTTTCATTGGTTCTCTCTATGAACCAGTTAATTCGTTTATCATTTGGCCCAAAGCCATGACTCCTATCTTGCTTGCCCAGGCGATTTATATTCCTCGAAACGTTTGCTACAGACCGATCTCCTTATAATTTTATCCTCTAATTAATCCTACTCGGATCCAAATAGCAATTTTACTATCCACCCATTTACTCGATCCCCATGTAACAGCTCATGAGATTATCAAAAAATCATTCAAATCAATTTTCAATACCACAAATCCATATTACGCATCAATATTCGTATTGCGATTAATTAGTCACTCGACCAGTAATTTCCACCAAATTTTCACCCCATTAAGTCGAATCGAAATCATTGGAAGCAAGCCTCATCAATTTTTATCACGAAATACAAGGAACCACCCCATAAATTTATTTTTCATTGTTTCTACTTTAAAAGCGACAACAAAGGACAAAATATTAAAAGGAAATAATTGAAACTCATCAAACCCACTAATCGTTAAGAAAGTATTTCGAAGTTGACCTTGAAATACCCATTTAGTTGGCACGACGAAATTACTCCAACTCCCCATCCATGAAGGTTGGCTCAACTACATCATTGGTTTCGTTTTGTACGTAACCCCAGGATACAGTGTACCCACCTACAGTGCACACCGTGCTACTATTTCTTTCTCCAGTATAGTTTTAAACGTGATACTGGGCCATTTGTAATGTAACAACTATACGTGAACCTCGAAACATCATTATTATCTTTTTTCCTGCTTGGATGATGGGCGGCAAGTGGACATTATTCATGCTAATGAATACGGTACCGCACGAATGATTAATATTGAGAGACATATACGCAGATATGATTTCGATGAGTTATCAATGAGGTTGCGATAATGCATACAGTAGAAAATAAGTATTTCACGTTGGAAAATTGACGACGATTCATCGTGCAGGTCATACACGTTTTGCGGTTTTTTTTCAGTCAGAATTTTCCTTCGTGTTCGGAATACAATTTGGAAATTCTCTTTATAAGAAGAAAATTGAGAATAATCTCTACGAGAACGTAATTGCGTTGACGTGTATAAATCATTTTTCACCATGAATTAGTAACTTGTTTGTTCCCATGTTGATCATCAATCCGGCCCTTATCATCGTGTTCACAGCTACTCGCATGCCAAGGGGGATCTGATTCGACAAAGTAACTAATAACCAACAGTTCGAACGTATCAGCTACAACATACTTCATCGTCTACGTACTAACCGCATGCCAGTAATCCAAGCTCCTAGATACTCGGTGGAAGTTGCTCGATATATCTTGTGTAAATATATCGCAATATCAAACTCGCTGACGTTCTAATTAAGCGTCAAATCCAATACTGCATAGATTTTACGATTGCGTTTGGTGCATTCAATAGAATTACTCATGAAGTGTATCATTTACAGCGCAATCATTGATTCATAATTATAGGCATTAAAAACCATAATGATTCAAGTTGAATTTCTCATGATAAGCATCAGAGGGTTCTCGTATATTTATTGGTATGCAATAGAGAATGCTACCAATACATTGGTCGGGTATTAGATTAAGGTTATGGGACGTCGGAGTTTCTCAATTTTCCAAGCGGTTGATCGTAACAGCTTCGAGCACTCAGACACCGATTTGCAAGAACCGGAGACTAGCCCTCTTCACCTCTCTCAATGTAAACCTCTCGAATCGAGCAGTGGATCGGTTGATCTCCATCTCCAAAGGGTTTTACTCGCCTTCTAGAGGATTCTCTTTCCACTGTAATCTGGCAATCGAGACGTATTGGAAAAGCCATCGGTGTGCTCGAGCTGCACTTAAACAGTTCATTGAGCGGAGGAATGGTTGAGGCTTACGAGAAGCACACACGAACTACGATGCAATTTTAAACGAACACATCATTTTCCACCACAATGCGTCATCCCATAAGTTCAAGTTCATTAAGGATGCGCCAGTGAAAAAAATGCATTGCCTGACCGTTTTGCCAACGCGCACAATAAAAGGCTTTCCAGCGAAACAAGCTCGCAACCCCATTGATACCGAATTCAGGCCGATACTTGAGTTAACAGAAATGCACATCGATTGACGGTTATCCTTGACATGCAGTTTGTACCCGAAATTTCGAACTTTATATGCTCGAGTGAAATGCAGTCGAAATGGTGTTGGATTGCCGAGCATTAATGAGTTATCACGTGTGCATACTGTATCAGCATCCGCTGCCTTGCAACTGGCCCGTTATCTCGGGTAAATATAATTTTGCGGAGACTATTAATAAAATGTTGCAATTCGGACAAATAATTTCTTTTTTTTTTCCTTAGCGTGCTTCAATTTCGTAATTTTGGGTCTAAATTTTCATGTTTCCGGAATAAGTCGTTATGTTTCATGGTATAGCAATTCCCATGAAAATTCCATACTGCTCTCTTACTTCGTCAATAATTAACTTTATTCGATCATTACCATTAACGAGGTCCTTGTATCTAAGTAATGCATGAGAACTTCTTATCTTTTATCACGTGAACCGCTCTCGGTAGGATTAGCCCCAAGTAGGATTATATTGCTTTTAAACAAGATGGGAAAAAAATAAAGAGATCGCTGACCGAGCCACCTGGAGTAACGTCATGGACCTAACCACTGGAAAAGCTTTCTTCGCCATTGGGTTCATTATCGGAAAGCTGCTCTTGGGAAAAAAGATAAATTCTTCTTCCCAGCAGCCTCACAGCTGAGAGTAGAAGAGTGTTGAGACGGAGGATCGGACAATGAGAAACAAGGAAACATGAGATAGCCTTTGACTTTTACTAGTCGTGGTACATGTTTTTTTCCTCGGATTTTTCTTAAAGATCGTGATATAAAATGCGGACACGGCCGCTTCTCTTTTAATTACTGCTTCGTGTCAGATATTCATTTCAGCCTTCGTTTCAACTAAGTCTGCCAACCAGCCAACGCAAGTTTGCTCGAAAGAGAATCATCAAATTCACAAAAAATCGTAAAACCAATTATTAGAACAAAACTCCAGGCCTCAAGGTATTTCGGACCTTGCAACGCCACGATTTCTTCCTGGGACGTTGTCAATACATAGACAGAACCAGTCGATAGATTTTTTCGATAACTTGTTCAAATAAATGCCCATCTCGGCGTCAGTTCGATGTTTTTTTTAATGCGATGGAATTATTTCATTTTTTTTTCTAACGTTTTCGTTTCGTTATTTATTCCGCAAAGTCGTAAATTTTGTGAATATTGCACGAGTAGGGGGAAGATTGGTAATCAGCTAAACCGAGTTGGCAATGCTGTCGACGCGTCACCGCTTGTGCAAGCGGTATACCCTCTATTTTTATAGCTCAGACACTATTCGCAACGTGTAATGCAACGTTGCCACGATTATATTTTCATTGTGTGGGTTAGCATTGTCCCTTGCCTTCCCTATGTGTAACAGGGCTTTGCTGCAGTAGCGAGTGGAGCCAAGTGATAAGTTTTGCCGATAATAGCAAAAAATATGAATAATTTTGTTAGAAATTTTTCTGTCTTTCTGTATCCATAGTTTTTCGCAATTGTTAATACCGCTTGTTTTTTTTTTTTTTCCAATGGAAAAAACTACGGCCATGAGTTCTTTCATAAACGATATATGGCTCGAATACATTATTAACTCAAATCAAATGCAACCACGCTGGATACCACGGCAAAGTACTGAAGAATTCTCTTGCACCGAGAAAGCAAATATTTTTCATAGTAAAAAGAATTCATTCTCATGTTCCACGAATGTTATCAACGACGAGTTGTCCAGTAAGCTGTCACAGTATCAGAATGTCGTTCCTTGTGCAAAACCATAGATAGCACTAAGGAGAGTCGCACAGTCAAAAATCTGTGTGTAGAGCAGACTGGAATATCGTCAGGTATAGAGGAAAGAATAGTAATGACGTCCCACAGTCAGTTTTTAAATGAGAGAAAATGAGCATATTAATGTCAAAGCAAAAAAGTGTTTATTTTTTCGGTTCACCTCCCTACCTCGCTGAATATCTATCGCACATTTTGCATGGAAGGAATAAATAGGGCGATGAAGGTGAGTTTCAATTTACATGCGTAGTATATTCAGTGACAGTACGTGCTGAATTTGGGAGCGTTATTCGAAGATAGTACTAAAGATTTCGTTGAAGACGACTTATCGAAAGTTTCAACACAGTCACAAGATGGACATTTGAATAGTCGATACTTTTGACGTTATTGTACACCAGAGTGGAAGTGAATAAAGTTATCAAAAGTATTCTCAAATAGGCGTCGATCTGCTACGGTAATTAAATGAATTATCTTCATCCTCAAATCGAGCGGTGAAAAATTCGAAAAAATTGGAATACCCAGGACAATAATAACGAAACAAAACGCTCGAAAATGAAGATAATACTTTCATCGATTCTCTTCGCTTTAACAATCTTCAATTGCCAAAATTGTGATGGCTATCGAATCCTCGGCTTATTCGCTCTGCCGGCAAAAAGTCACTTCATCATGTTCGAGGCACTGATGAAAGGGTTGGCTCGTAAGGGACACCAGGTCGACGTCATCAGTACATTTCCTTTACGCAAACCATACCCTAATTATACGGATATTATTGAGTTACCGTTTACACTCCCTTCGCTGGTAAATAGCTTATCATACAACCATTTCGTCGACATGGATGACAATATAATCAAATTTCTATCTACGACCGCGGGTAACGACGCTTGTGCAAACCTCGGACACCCAAAAATTCTTCAATTGTGTCGCGATCCTCCGAAAGATCCACCTTACGATATAATGATCACCGAGGTAAGAACACAACGCTCAGAATTTTACAAAATTAAGCAGTGCTCAGAATTTTGGAACAAAGTATTCGTTTCACTTATTTCTATGAACGAAGTTTTCTATGGGGATTAATTTTTACGTAATTATCATTCAGCAATGAGAAAATATCAAATTCATATTTTGAAGGAGTCTAAAATCCTACTCAGTAGCCCAAATATCGATTTTTTCCATTTTCGCAATTTTATTGAGTTTATTATGTCACAAATAATCAGTAAAAATGTTAAGAATAAATTCAAGCGATCTCCTATGATGCGGAAGTTGAGTACCACGACTCAAACATGTTTCAAGCACTTCTTGGGCCATATCCATATTGATTCTATATTTGGAACGATTGTTCGATAGTAAGAATCCTTTTTACTGAACACGACTCGAGGGCTTGTTCGAAAACGTCATTCGAGCTATGTGCCACAACTTTTGAAGTTTTGTGTTTTACGATCTCGTTCTGATATTATTCAGATAGATCCTGCGGCATTGTGAACGTAAATTATCAGTAAAGTGAAAACTCGGATTCAGAAGTACAAATAGCCGTCTTTCGAAATTTCAAAGTTTTTTTCTTACACAAAAATAAAAAGCAAATAAATAAATCAGCTACTAGTGTTTAATGTATAAAGAGACCTGTCAAAGTCCACGCGATAAACACATTTCTATCCAAGTTCTGGGCACTTGCCAAGTTATGTTCCGTTCTGATGGAACGATTCACGGTGGTGAGGGTAAAAATAATTAATTAGAAACTAGCTAATTGCGAGAAAAACACACGCACACACATGTATCAACGTTTCGATGGGTCGATCGACTGTTTTCAGTTCTTCACTACCAATTGCTACATGGTTGTAGCACATCAGCTGAAAATTCCAGTAGTGGGTGTCAGTTCGGCCCTTCTATACCCATGGTTAAATGCAATTATCGCAAATCCACCAAATTTTGCTTTTATGCCGAACAATTTTCTGGATTACGCTCCACCCATGAATTTCTGGCAGAGATTCTGGAACACAGTGTATTCAGGCTTCAACACTGCATACTTTCGTTATCTAACTCAAGACCAGAACAAAATAATAAAAAAATACTTTGGCGATAATGTACCAAGTTTAGCGGAAATTGAGAGCAACGTTGCTCTGGTTTTGGTGAATACTCATATTTCCCTGAACGGCGGCAGGCCGATAACATCAGCGTTGGTTGAAGTTGCAGGACTCCACATTCAAGATGAGCACGAAGATCTACCGAAGGTATGGTTCACGATAAATTGATGGGTTTACCGATTCCATTAAGAAACATAAACTCATGAATCTCTAAAACGAAGCATTTCTCTTTATTCCTTCAGCATGAGGGTAGTTTTGATACATGTTCTGATTTTTTTTATTCCGCACGATTTTGACCTCAGCTGCACACTAGGGGGTCGGAAGGACCGACGGCAATGTTAAATTTGTACCTTTTTTTCCGTCGCAGTTTTCATAAACGTAATAATCTTTCGATGAAATTTTTTTTTGCTTTATTAATCGATTTTCTTGCTTGCTAGGAATTTAGCGATTCGATTCGACTACAATTAACATTCAATAGAAGCATTTGTTGCAATATTATTAAGAGAAAAAATCCGTCGGTCCCATAGACCAACAGTGTGACCACCAAGAATTTTAGTCTGTAGGCAAAGTGAACCAGGTCATATGAACCCCTAACTATTTATGCTCCAGGATAAATTTCAATGTTGTTTCCGGATAGACCGAAGTTCTCAATTCATATGCTTGCAGGACCTAAAAGATTGGATGGACAGTAGCGAACGAGGTTTTGTTTACTTCTCATTCGGCTCGATGGTGACTATCGAATCCTTTCCCCCGGAAATTCTTCAAGCAGTGTTCAGATCGTTAAAAAAATTAGCTCCGATAAGAGTTCTTATGAAAATAGCCGACCCGACGAAGCTGCCACCTGGATTGCCGAAAAATATACGGACTTTTAAATGGGCACCGCAGCTTCACGTTCTCTGTAAGAATTCATAAATTTTATTGTTGGGCCGAGGTTTATCCCGATGGATCGAAAAAAGTATTTCTAATTGTGAATTTTTGGTTCGCAAACAAACAGGCCACAAGAATGTCAAAGCGTTTATAACGCACGGCGGTTTAATGGGCACCCAAGAGGGTATTTATTGCGGTGTTCCAATGATTGGAATACCACTTTTTATCGACCAATACACCAACATCGATCGCTACGTTTCAAAGGAGATAGCTGTTAAGATGAGCCATCGAGAAATAACTGAAGAAAAGTTCGACAATGCATTAAACGAGATCCTCCATAATCCAATGTACAAGTAAGTTCCCATTTATTTTCATTCTTAACGAATGACCGCCTGATCATTAATTAATCAACAACCTATCGAATTTTGTATTTAAATAAAAACAGGCAAAACGTCATGGAAATTGCGGAGAGATTTCGAGACCGTCCGATGTCTCCGATGGACACAGCGATATGGTGGATCGAATTTGTAGTAAGACGTGGGGATAAATCTCTCAGATCACCCGCAACAAATCTTACGTGGTGGCAAATTGATTTGCTCGACGTTTACCTTTTACTGTTGCTCATGGCAGTGATGACGACATTCTTCCTCCTTCTTCTTTTACGATTTATTGCAAAACTGTTAATAACAATTACCAAGTCCAAAATCACTACTGTAAAAAAAAACGATTGATTCGCTTTTGAAATTGTATTTTTATTAAATGTCACAACAACAAAATCTTGTATGCTAGTCCAAGATTTTTCGACCTTGAGGTTGCAAAAAATCGTTCTAATTGTTTTTTCAATCGAAAGACGTTAAGGAGCACCTCCTGAAAGTAAAACCAAGCTTACGTCTGGGGGGGGAGCGGTTGCCGCCATATTGAAAAACACGTTTTTGCCTATATTTCGCAAACGGTGCGTCATACGATACAAATGACGGATACCTTTTATGTAGAAAATAACATTTTCCATTACTTTTATTTGAAACTTTTTTCTCTATTGTTGATACTTTTCGAGATATAGTTAGATTAAAAACTCGAATTTTCGTTTTGCCTAATTTCTTGATAATGGTTAGAGATACGAGGAAATTCTTATATGCAATTTGTAGACAATGTTATGCTTCATAACGTCGATAACCGATATTTTTTAAATAGTGAATGTTATTTTAAACGAGAACGATTTTTGCTTAGCGAGCCTATTTTCGGTGCTAAAAATCCTGGACAATGCACCTTTTCTGCATTCACGAGAGACTATAAATCTCCATGAGAATCACTTCATATTAATGTTCGTTTTAAAAACATCGAATCTACAACGATTTCCGATTCAGTTGCTCGTTTGTTGCAAAATGTTTGTGCATGTGCGTGTTTAGAATAGGATCCACAGGCTCAAAGCGAGAGAGAACTCACAAATATTGTTTTCTGCCATTTGTCCAATAAGCTTCTGGATCTTTTCAGACTTCCAGAAACAAGCAACACTTTTTTTGGCGCTCGGGCATTCTCATAGTTTTGTACGAAAATGTGATTGAAGACGAAATAAATTTGAATATTATATATAATTATAGAATTTAATCAACTCCATTGGTTTCGTATCTCAGTTTCCGGCCTCGTTGCATCGAATTGTAAAGTTTTTCCACCCATCCTTAAAAATCCTCTACACCGAAAGAGTGAGCTAGTGAAACATCTTCTCGGATATAGTTTCGCTCGGTTATTACGATAATTCGCACAAAGATTCAGCAATCCAGTGGGGTTCCCTAATCGCTAAAATATCTTACAAAATTCCTAGGAAATTTGCAATCTCTTACATTTGAACCAACTATAAATGACTTAATAATGCTAATTGCTACAGATCGAAAATTGTACATGAAGACTAACCGAATAATGATAACCTACATTTATTATTTACTTCGCGATTATTCATATCTCAATAATTGATTATCGTTATCGCCATAATTATAAAGCTATTTAAGCTAATTGCATAATTAATGCAATTCAGATTACAATCATCATAAAGATCATAAAACCTGTGTCAACAAATAATCCGTCGCTCATCGTTTGCAATAAAGTTTGTGCAAAAGCTCAAAGAATCTGGACTATTGATATTTTCTGCCCAATTTGTTAATTGTACTATTTATAACAATCGTATGCTAATAACAGCAAACGATACTGAAGTTTGCATCGTTGTAATGCAACGAAAAATATATTTTTCATTCATTATTTTAATAATTAATGGACTCGGTCCATTTTTTCTAGTAAATTTAGTGTTCGAATGGCAACGAAAACTTTCCCGTTATTGTGGACAAACACTATATGAAAATTTTGTGCGATGCTATAAAAAATAATGAGTTTTCGTTGCATTTCAACGATGCAAATTTCTACTTCGTCAACAATAATTATTATATGTTAACTTGAAGAAACTATCACGACATTCAGACATCGGAGGTTCTTCCGTGACTGCTGTACCGAAGGATGAACGTTGTTTTATAGCCAATTCGGCCAAAATAGTGGGAAATGAAGCAAAAAATTCAAGGACCAAAATAATAAAACATCCAATTTCCCATCGAAATGAGGCAAAGAGCCCTTCCCTAGTCGCACGGGAGGATTTCGCAGAAATGCCTGGTTTTTGAAATTTTTTCGACCATTTGCCATGGAACACCCAGTATGGAAATGGATTAAATAATAATACAAAGCCTCAAAGATTTAGCGATGGAAGATTCTTGTTATTAGAGAGACGGAAGATCCTCAAGTTTCTGATCGAGCTTCCCGACCTTTCATTGAACCGAATGGATGAGGGATATCATCGCCTGCTCTCGATGTGTATTGGTGTTAGATTGAAGTTTCCGATGCCTATACGTGGCCAGACTCATGCGTCTACGGTTTCAGATATTTGCGATGATGACTCTAATCAGGCGATAGGTCATAAAGAGATTATTCGCGATCGGCCACCACTGCCGGGAAGCAAGGTCCAAAAAGATAAAAAGAGAAATAAATTGTTTTTTTTTTTTTTTACATTGCCATCGACAGCATTCACGAGTATGTACGTTGATGAACTCTCGAGAATATTAGCTTTTCCTACGAAAGCCGGCTGTTTTATTAAAATTGTTCCCAACGTTGTGCAGTAATTAACCACGACGTTGGTTAACTCATGAGGAGTAAATTCTTGCAAGCGCCCGTTGCGTCTGCCGCGAAACATTTTTCTTGATTAATGACGATGAATGAACGAGGCGAAAAAGATTTTCTAACAAATTGCCTTTTTGTATCTTATCAATCGAGTCCATTTTCAAAATGCGAGTCAAAATAATTATTCCACAATTTCCTGGTGTGTTTTTTCGTCAATCACAATGATGAGCACTTACGAAATAATTCATGGCTAACCGCTAACGAAAAACTGGATAATTGGGTGTCTCTGGTGTGATTGGTTCGGCCGTAGTTCCGTTCGGCAGAAACAAAAGAGACACTAGTGCGTATAGCTCGAAGTGTGGGATGTGCGACCAAAAACTATCTGACTCTGGCGTGTAGCCCGAGGCGATAAGCTGTTGAAATAAAGAATAGAAAGAGCCGGGATCTGAATCTTCGAGATAAAGACCGACGTCCACGCATGAAGCCCAAAAAACACAGATGATTAGAATCTCGCATGAAAGTAAAACGCGGTAGCTATTGCTGTTGCGGGGAAAAAAAATGTTGAGGTTCTTCGGTACTCCACTTTGCACGAGCCTTCCGCGTGTATAATTGTTTCGTGATTCTGCCGCGAGCCATCCGCGGACGAGCCCATTCGTAATATTATGGAACTCCGTATGATTACTGTCCACTTCATTGTACAGAAAATTTCAGAGCTTAAAATAGTTTCGTTGAGTCTCCTATTATTTCTCCACGATATATAATCTTCGGTATATGTTTTTTAACCTGATTGTTCCATTTGCGCACTAATAGATAACTGCCACGAAGAGGACGCTCCGTAGAGTTTCTGCTCGAGCTTGTCATCAGTTGATCGCGAGAGTTACGTCGTGATCACAGAATGATTCGGCAAGAAAAATGAATAACAAAAAACCTTGTGCATGAATTCAATTTACGATTATTTTACTTCAAAATAATAAATATTGTACAGAACGAGAGATCCAAAGTTTTTTATTATATATTTAACATTGATTATTACTCTGACAAGGAATATCAGAAACACTCGAGTGGCTGGACTTTATACACGTTCAGTTAGTTTGGTGCTTGTTGTTTTTCGATTGAAAGTGACTTTGTGTTGGGAAGTGTTCGAGCTTTTTTTCGCAATCAGAAGTGAAGGAACGTTCTACAGAAATGAATCAGATTTTATCGTTCTTAGTACTGTCATGTGCACTAATCATAGGACCTCAAAGTATCGAGGGCTATCGAATCCTCGGTGTTTTTCCTATTCACGGTAAAAGCCATTTCACGATGTTCGAAGCCCTGATGAAAGGCTTAGCACGAAAAGGTCATCAGGTTGACGTGATAAGTGTATTCCCTCAAAAAAAACCGTATCCAAACTACACGGACATCATTCGTGTCGATCCTCAAGTGCCGCAAATTGTCAACAATATGAGCTTTGATATGTTCCAATATTTACAAAACGACATGACGCATTCCATAGCTACGCATATGGGAAATAATATTTGCGAGCGTCTCGGCGATCCTGAGATGGTGAACCTCATTCAAAATCCACCAACGGATCCACCGTATGATCTTGTCATGACAGAGGTAAATAGCAAACAGACAGTCAAAAAAGTAACGGAAAGATGAGCTCGAATTTAATTCATTCACGCCCTACTCGTACGGATAAAATTGAAAAATCAAAATGATCAGAATGAAAAACTCTCTGACTAATTTTTGCTTCCTCCTGTGTGTGTGTGTGTGTATGTTCTGGCACTGTAAAATTCAAACGTTCATAACTCGAGAACGGTTTGACCTACAGGGCTCCCGTTTTGCATAGATGTTAATCTATACAAGCTCCTCATCCTCTGAGGCTTTTGTTAGAATTGCTAGAAAAATACGAATTCTACGGCATTTTTAAATTAAAAAAAAGGGTTTCGACGCTCGAACTTCCGCAAATTTTAAGATTTATTAGTATTTTTTTTTTTTTTTTTTTATAAATAGAGTATCGTGATAGGAAGGTTGGTATTAAATTTGGGGAATATCGGTTGAACGGTTTAAATTTTATGATTTTTCGAATTTTACGAAAATCTGAATTTTTTGACAAATTCCAACCACTCTATTTTTTGCAAATTTTATAAAATATTGTGTGCACGTCTGTACTTGCTCCTTCCTTTACTTTCTAGAAAAATTGTTGCAATCATATAATTTAAATGCAAATACAAAAAACGCTGCAAATTGAAATTTGCAAATTGATTCCTCAAGATGACCAAGATGCACGATGCTCAAAGCTTCCTCTATGAGGAAGCCAAAATTGAAAATATAGTTTTTCATAGAGGAAGATTTGAGCATCGTGCATCTTGAGCATCTTGCGGAAGCAATTTGCGAATTTCAATTTGCAGCGCTGATTGTATTTGCATTTAATGTTCTTGAATTTCGAAAAAAAAACTCTTTTCAATGATTTTAGATCTTCGGAGCCCATTGCTTCATAGCCTTTGGTCACCACTTGAAGGTTCCAACAGTAGCACTAAGCTCGTCGACTCTCTATCCCTGGGGAAACGGCATAATTGCAAATCCTCCGAATCTTGCATTCGTACCGAACAATCTGATAAACTACGTCGCACCGATGACCTTTTGGCAAAGGTTGTATAACACGGTTCTCGCCATTTGCAGCGATCTAAAATTTCAGTATTATACTGCACCTCAGACCGCAATAATGAGAAAGTATTTTGGAAGTGATACTCCGGATATTCGAACAATCGAGAGGACTGTCGCGTTAATTCTCACAAATTCTCATCCGGCTTTGAATGATCCACGGCCTGTCACAACCAGCCTCATCGAAGTCGGTGGATTACACATACAGGATGACGGCACTCAACTGCCTTTGGTAAGTACTCGACCTTCATTCTTCCTTTTCTCCCTATTTCCTAGATAAAACAACTGGGTAACAGGAGCAGGACATCAATCCTACAACGCTTTATTCGATAGCTATATCGATCCCAGTTCTACTCAGCTATCTTGCTTCGTTTCTCATCAACTCGGTCTAAATAATTGTGAGCTTGATTCTCCGGAAACCCATTTTTTTTCCAACGATAATGGAGTAATAGAATGTAATCATCTACTTGATTAACTATTTCTTCTCTTCTATAGGAAAGTAGTAAAAGAATCAATCGCCATTGATCTCGGAGGTGGTCGAAAATTCCTTGAAATAATTTTTTTACTGAAAGATTGAAAACGTTTCGAAATGACAGATGCAGAAATAAAAATCTGTTATTTTGTTGCGTGAAGTCTTATGAAAAAAACGCTCGCAGGATCTCAAAGAATGGATGGACAGTAGCAAAGACGGATTCATATATTTTTCGTTCGGATCGATGGTGACGATTGAAACTTTTCCCAAAGAGATCCTGGAAATATTCTACAAGTCCTTTGGAAAAATCGCGCCAATAAGAGTGCTGATGAAAGTACCCGATCCTACAAAACTGCCGCCCGGATTACCCAAAAACTTCCGTACCTTTGTGTGGGCTGCGCAGTTCAAGGTTCTTCGTAAGTTTTGAAATTCATGTGAATATGGATTGCACGAAAATCATGAGATTTTCTGGCGTGCTCGGGGCGTGTTGTCATTTCTTTTTCATGTATCCACAGAGCATAAAAACATAAAAGCTTTCTTTTCCCACGGTGGATTGATGGGTGGACAAGAGGCCATACACTACGCTGTCCCTATAATCGGAATGCCACTATTTGCTGATCAATACATGAACGTCGATCTTTTTGTGAGAAAAAATATTGCCGTCAAGTTGAATTGGGAGGAAATAACCGAAGAGAAATTGGACGCTGCACTCAAAGAGATTTTGCATAATCCAAAGTACAAGTGAGTATACATACGTAAAAAAAAGCGAGAGACAGGAAGAATGAGAAAAAAAATGTATTCGGCTTTTGATCACATTTGGCGGTATAAAGACGTATGGCATGGTCTTGTGGCGCTAAATACGAAAAAGATTTAAAAGTCCGATACGAAACTTGTGCTCGCAATTCGTTCTGAATAAAAACCAATAATCGTAAACATTTTTTTCTTTTCAAAGAAACGAAATCAAGAAACTTTCGCAAAGGTTTCTCGATCGTCCAATGAGTTCTATGGACACGGCTATTTATTGGGTGGAATACGTGATAAGACACGGAAGCGATGCCCTACGATCGCCAGCTATGGACCTCACGTGGTGGCAGATCGAGCTTCTAGACGTTTACGCAGCTCTTCTGTTTATTGCAATATTATCATTGCTTGCTGTTATAGCAATAAGTCAATTTGTCTGCAATTTGTTTTTCTATAGAAAACAGCCGACCGTGCTTGGTTCAAAAAAAGTTCAATAACGAATAAAATTCGAATGTTGTTATAAATGGTCAATAAATATAATTCCAATGTCAAGTAGCGATATAAAAGGCGACGAAGGAACGTTGTTTCATTTCCAATAAGCTAGCTCGTGATAACCGACCCCTTAGAGATAACCAAAGTGAAGAAGAATGACTGAGCATATTAGGTTTTACAACGACTCTTATACTTTTCCTGAACGTATCGGTTGAAGAAAACAATGACGCTCAATACAAAACAATCTTCTCAAGTGAAAAGCTTGAAAGTGGCACCTGAAGATTTCGCGTAAAAGAATGCTTCGACATCGGTTTCACACACTTCATTTACTTCCTTGGTCGATGTTGTAAGATGCCCACATATTATTGAGAACGGTAACCGTAATTTTCTCAATCGAGCCTCCTTGATATGGCCTTCGAAAAAATCCTACCGAATTAATGAAAGAATTGCGCTGCATATGGTGACTTTGCACGCACGTGCGGTGCCTCAAGAAGACGAGAAAAATTAATAAAGATCACGAACAATGTATTATTCTTGATAATAGAGCTCGCGACATTTGCAGGAACACGCATGACCGGTAGCACGTCATAATATCACACGAAAAAATATCACGGGCAAAAAATCTCCGCGACAAAATATCACACGAGCATATATATCATAATGATAAATCATCACAATCAGATCATTCTTCTCAGGCCAAAGTGGAGATGATTTCTGATATTGGGACCGTGCACCCTAATACATTCTCACTTTGGTGAGAGTGTATGAGTGTGCACACAGCGAATACAGCGTCTATCAGATGTGGGGGGACGGGAGAGTAGGGATGATTTCTGATATACAGCGTCTATCACGTCATGAGAATTTAGTATTAATTCTGTATTACCTCTAAATGCCTCTCAAATTTCTTAAATCTCAAAAAGGTCTCCGCATGGGTTTTGTGTCTCTGTCCATGTATTATACTATTTGTTAACGTTTGTTCGACTGGTTGACGTTTGTTTTCTGAATGGGTGTCGGTTTGTTTGGGGATTGTGTCGCTGTGCCCTGACGAAATATCACAAGGAATGAACTCAAGAATTAGATTGTGATATTTTGTCGGTGTTATTTTATCGTGTGATCAAACGTCATGGAACCGAATGACCGTATTGACTTTTTATCACGTAAACATCTCATAACCATGCAGGTCTGACTTTGTAGTATTTTACGGTTACAATTGGACACTGCATTTTATATTACATCCAGTTAGGGGTTCGGCTGTCCCGGGAAAAGCTCAAGTGCTGAATTGAACTTAGATATATGAAGAATAATACGGAATGTTCGAAATGAGAAAATTCGGAATGACAGTACGACCGAGAGCCTTGACAACGCGGTTTAATATTAATGACTGCTCAATGAGGGAAACCATGTGAGGGAGTTCCGATTCAATCATGTGACGAAGCGAAATCTTGTATTTTCATAGATTGCGATAAATTTTGTTGCCACGAATGTAATGCAGAAAAAGCATGCTTGCAAGACCGAGACCCGTACAAGGTCATCGTGTCGTGATAAGCTAAATTACAACAAAAAGAAAAAACAATTCAATAGTATATATCAATTCTTTTACTACGCTGTCAACGTCAAGTATCGTCAAGACTTTGCACCGTGTCCGTTTAGCCACGAAAATTAACGAAACTTCCAATTCAGTAACGGTGTAACATGATTCAAATGAAATTTTCCGCGATCCCTAACAGAGGAACTCTACTCTGTTCTGGTACCCCTTACAAGAATTGTAAAAATTGAGTAATTAGAATCGCACGTGGTAGATGAATTGGCGTATTGCGCCGAATGACCCTCATCGTCCGTTTCAAAGCTATTACGTAATGAGTTCACTTTAAAATATATATTTGCGTCGGTAGGATCTATCAGCTGCACTCGCTGATGCTATTGCAAAGATGCGGCTAAAAATACTCCCCTATGATATTAGATTAGATAACGAATCCGATGACAATATCCGAGTCATTTTTGGTGACACAGCACAACATCATTCAATAAAGGGGAACCTTCGTTTAAGTGTGTCTTCTCGCTTTTATTTCCCCGTCCTAATACCATCCTATTCCTATTTCCGGAGATTAAGACAGAAAAAAATTTCCTCCAGGTTGTTCCAGCGGCTTCGTTCGCCGTGAAAAATGTCATTGTTCCTGCAGCTGTGATATTAATAGCAATTATTCACTACACGAAATTTAATTCATAATATGAAAGCAAAGAGACGAACGTGCTGCCGTTTCTTTCACAAAAAACGTTTCTTTCGACAAAAAATGGCTGAACATGGCTCATAAATTATGCAAAAATTGTACTATGTTGATTTCCTTGGTGGCCCTGGTAAGGGCCGACGAATGACTATGATTATGACGATGAGGGGTGGTGAAAAGAGATGGAACTGTCAACATCTATACTTCTTTCATGCCAGAAGCACTTTGAGAAACATTGTGAATAGATTTTGACA
The DNA here is from genome assembly GCA_963921915.1 of Hyposoter dolosus. Lineage (NCBI taxonomy): Eukaryota > Metazoa > Arthropoda > Insecta > Hymenoptera > Ichneumonidae > Hyposoter > Hyposoter dolosus. The sequence continues at coordinate 10,972,196 of OY998130.1, read as the reverse complement.
TTGGAAAAAAAAAATCTGCGATATGCGCTTGCAAAAGTTATTATTATTGTTCAGTGTCTTCGCATAATCAATAGAGTTGGTGTAACCGGTATATGTGTATGAGCAATTGGCTCAATCCATTTTCAAGCAAGATGTATTATTCACGATATAATGAAGACTGAGCTATTCTCAGTTTCTTTATAGTACTTTAGGACATAACATATGTAAATGCGAGTAGATAAGAGCAGCTGTGATAGCCAAAATCAAAACAAATCCCTCCACAAAGTGTCTCATTCATCTTTCAGGAAGCACATCACATTCAATGTAAAGAAATTGAAAGTAAAAAAAATAAAATTTGCAATGGCAATCGCTAGTCTAAATAAATGTCACTGTTGCTGATTGGTAGTTGTGGGAATAAAGCATACGAAGTCACGACAGATCCTCCCTGCACATGCGCATTATTCTGCGCTCAGAGGGGAACCCTCAATGTTGAAGAAATCATTTGGAAAAAAAGACGCGTTGCGCGATATCGTGAGCTACTTGAAGGAAGACTCTGATCGGACGATCGTGGTTTCGACAAATCAGTAACTCTGAGTGAATGTGACTGGACTGTGGCAAATCAATAGTTCAATAAATCAGTTATCATCCTGAATAATCGAAAATATATGTCATTATTCCGGAAAATTGATTCGGTGATTCAAGTGCGCGTATAAAAATGAAGGGAGCCAAAATGGGGAAGTTGGGTTTATTAATATCGTGTTTGGTTTGTTGTTTAACGGCAACGACCGAAGGATACAGAATTTTAGGAATTTTTCCATTCTGTTCGAGGAGCCATCAAATGATGTTTGACGCTTTGTCAAAAGGGCTCGCCCGACGTGGACATCAGGTGGAAATCGTAACATGTTTCCCACCGAAAAAATCGGTAGAAAATTTGACCGTTCTAATGAACGTTGAGGACAGCCAACCTCCCTTGGTGAACAGTTGGACGATAGACTTAGCATTGAATGTTGGTAGCGATACTCTCAAAGTCATCGTTGGACCATACGGCAACGACTTGTGTCACTTGCTCGGTCGACCAGAGCTGCAAAAAATTATTAAAAATCCCCCAAAAAATCCTCAGTACGATCTCATCATTGTGGAAGTAAGAAAACGACTTCAAAACGTCAGATAAGCAAAAATAAAAATCATAATCAATAAAATTCAATAGACACATTAATAAAATCGCAGGCTTTCGGGGCAAATTGTTTCATAGGTCTCGGTGAAGTGCTCAAAGTACCAGTCATATTTGCGAGTACGACCATGGAAATGCCATGGATCAATCGTGCCATTGGTAACCCATCAAACCTCGCCTACTTTCCGTCATTCTTCGGTGGCTTTAGACATCCGCTATCGTTTTGGGATCGCGTTAGAAATGTTATTCACGATGCTTCAATAACATATCGTTACAACGCGAATACCGGAGACATACAGACCGAACTTATGAGAAAGTATATCGGTCCAGATATTCCCCACATACGTGAACTTGAAAAAAAAGTCACGTTGGCCTTGATAAACTCGTTTTACTCTTTAACTGGTGTGAGAGCGACAACCACAGGCCTCATTGAAGTCGGCGGATTGCATGTCGAGGATAATTATGCCGAGTGTTCGAAGGTAAATTTCAAAGATGAAACAATTTTTAAAGCCATCACATAACAATTGACGGCGCGGCAGTATAAATCGTCACGACACGACGAATAATATCAAGAAACGCGGCAGTGGCTCGATGTCAGCAAGTATTAAAAAAATAGCGTAGCGCGAGCCCTGCCGCACGATTACATGATGATTTTGGCCATTTTTTTTCCTAATCGCTTTCGAATGGTCCTCGTTTGAAAAAAAATTCCTCCACCGAATCCAAAAAAAAAAATGTGAAATTTCAATTGAGGGAGGAGTGGATGTGGTGATCTTGGAACCCTTACTCCTACTCTTGCTCGCGCTTGAAGCGCTTCGACGGAAGCCAGCGCAACTACAATATTATGATTATTATCATTATTAACTCACACACAGACACATAACGTGCCCTGCGCGGCCAAACAAAAGATAAACAAAATTGACAACCAAAATCAAAGAATTTTTATTATTTATTATTACAACGTGTTGAATAATTTTTCAAAAAGGAATGAAATTTCTGGATAATAACTGCAAAAAAGAAAAAAAAAGAACCCCAACAATTAAAAATCGCACATTCCTTATAAATTTTAAAAAAGTATTGAAATCATTTCCGTGTTTGAATTTTTCGGGCTTATTTTCTCAATCGAGCACACCAAATTTTTTTAGTCTCCGGTTTATTTTTCCTGGCAAGCAAAAAACAGATAAAAATTATCTGAAATCTTGATTTCGGGTAAAAACATTCACAGGAGCTTAAAAAGTGGTTGGATGATAGCAAAGACGGAGTGGTTTACTTCACACTCGGATCTATGGTAAATATCGAAACAATGCCTGATGACGTTATAAAAGGTTTGTACAAAGCTTTTGAGAAGATCGCTCCTATCAACGTGCTCATGAAAGTGGCCAACAAGGAGAAGCTTCTTCCGGGTCAGCCTAAAAATTTAATCACATCGTCTTGGATCCCTCAAGTCCCAGTCCTAGGTAATGCCCAATTTTGATTAAAAACAATATTCTAGTTCTATAAGTTTCCTGAAACGTCAGGAGAAACCTAAAGTATTCGGTGAATCAAAAATGCTTATTAGATAAAAATAAAATACCGGGAATTGTGTTTTTTTTTTTTCGAACTATCTGCTAACGATAACGTTCGGATACTGCAACATGGAAAAATGTCATTGGAAAGAATAATTCAAATTCTCTAATGATAAATGTTCCTTGTTTTTACTTTGAAGAATGACATTGTTTTCTATGGATTTTAGCACACAACAATACACGAGTGTTCGTTACACACGGTGGATTGATGAGTACACAAGAGTCTCTGTATCACGCTGTACCTCTTATCGGCATTCCATTCTTTGGTGATCAAAATTTGAACCTGAAGTACTATGAGGGTAAAGGGATGGCCGTCGTATTGGACTTCCATAGCCTTAGCGAGCAAACGATGTCAGCTGCTCTCGATAAAGTGTTAAAGGACCCAAGTTACAAGTAAATATATAGCGAAGAAAATAACAAACAGAGAAAAATATGTTCAAGCTAAATAAGTGGAAACGTACTTAATGATCGATAATGGTAATAATAATTTCAGAAATACTGCGAAATTTGAATCGGCACGTTTCCGGGATCGACCAATGAGTGCTATGGCAACAGCTACTTTTTGGGTGGAATACACGATCCGAAATGGCCCAGCAGCGATCAAATCTCCTGCAGTGGATTTGACTTGGTGGCAAATCGAGCTGCTCGATGTTTATGGATTTTTACTTGCCAGCGCGATATTATTAATATCCGCCAGTGTATTCACTTTGAAATTAATCATCAGCATGATTCTTCGGATCACTTCAAACGATCGAAGCAATTTGAAAAGTAGCAAAAAACACAATTAGATAATTGAAGTTCGAAGTTCACTCTTATTCACTAAGCAAAAATATTTTATGCCAAAGATTGCGATCTGAATTTCTTCGATCGTAAAAAAAAAAACCAACCCCGGCTGGTGTCTATTCGTTCCATATATTTACTTTATTTTACAGACACACCAGCTTGTGGCCGAATATTTAAGAGTTTGATAATTTAACTGTAAGATCGATTCCTGACATTGTATTCAAAGCATAAATATAGTTTTGAATTTATTAAAACAACACTCCAGTAATGAGTAACCAAGCTGTCACCATGGCTTCGTAAAAAATAATTGCAAGTATTCCTGCTGACGTACAAACAAACAAAAATGTTCAGCGAAATTTGAAAAACCGAAATAGATGACCAAATTTTCATGAGCATGGTCTCAAAAACAACTGGACATACCGCCACTGCTCCATCAATTCGTATTCGAACTATATTTCCATTGGCAATTCGTATTAACCATTAATTTGCATTTTTCATGAGTCTTATCCCCGCGAAAATTTCATCGAAATCAGTTCAATGGTTCTCGAGAGAGAAGCAGCAAAGAACATTGGTGCAGGATACATTAATATTTTTGGAAAAGGAGAAGAGATACGATTTCATCGATCCTACCAAATGTTTCCTACAAGTGCGTTGCAAAGCTGGTCCCACTGCTCTTTCAAAATCACAGGTACAAGCACATCCACGTGAGTGATCCCATCGATCTAAGTGTCGCGAGATTTTAACCTTTGTAACAACTTTTTGACCTTTATCGCGATCGGAATTTCGATAAATAAACTATTGCTCGAAAAATGCTGGTTTTCCGGAAAGAAAATCGTTCGTGAATGAGCAAATAGGCACGAAATTCGAGTGTACATAAAAATGACGGAAATAGTGAAACTGATGAGATTATTGGATACGAATCGAGTACACGCAACAATTTATTATTGCGCGTGATTATTTGAAAAATAGTGTAAAAGTTGAATCTCGAACTAAAGCAGCTGCTGTGCAATATTCGTGCAACACGTAGAATAATTTGTGATCGTGACGAATAACACTCAGTGAAATGAAAACTCTCCATAAGGCTGACGAAAAATATCATTGTCCTAGCGTGATTTGTACAACCCGATGATTGCGTAAGAGATTATCTTCGTATTACCGAAGTATACGACGCGCGATGCGCATCACACGAAGTGTGATGCGTCATCGCGATGGCGATTAATGATATTTCTAGCGCATATTGATAGGCAGCGAAGTAATGAGTCTTTAGACTATGATTTATTTTTTTTCTTGCAGTATAAAAGCATCAAATTATTCCTAACTCTCGTTATGGATTCCTGTCAACTGAGGAAGCTTAGTCACGTATGGTAATGCTAACCAACGTTTTGATTTTGGCAGAAAAAAAAACTTGACAAACGGGTATTGGGATCTGCTCTATCGAAACATTCCCACCACATTATTCAAGAAAGACAGCGACAGTTTAGTCGGGAAACGAAAAATTCGTTTCCCTTATAATTATAACGAAATCTAAATAAAAATGGACTAAACTTCTTTTACTAAACATTAACGAACGCGTCAAGTTTGCGACTTGACTACGTAGTTGACTATGATAATGTGTCAAGAATTCCGGTCAATTGGTTTGATTGGACTGACGATGCGGATGGTTTTACGTAGATTTATAAAACGTTTTTTTTTTTCTTCAATTCGAGGGAGTATACGTTTTTGATACGATTGGAAATTTGAAAATATATTGGAACCCACTAGAGGTATACAAACAAGATAAACAGTCGGAGAAGAGTTAGTGCTTCTGTGGCTGCTGATAATGTTGGATTCTTACGAGATAACACTTGGCAAATGAGCCCTCTGTGGTGAATTCTCGAAAGCATCGAGATAAGAGCGTATGACTGTGTCGGGAAGTCTCCATCAATCCCCAAGCGGGAAGGCTCGTGTGGGTCAGACTCTCTCGGCGGTTCGAATCATTTCCCAGTCTTGATATTCGCCGCAATCATTCGCGCGTGTTATAGTCATCGGTGAGCTCGGGAGGCGTAAAATCTGCCACCAAGCTGACCATTACATAAATTCTGTTCTGGTATCATCATAGATAAACTGACAACCGATAAGAGGAATCGTCGATAAAATAAACGTAAGTTTTTCGCTGCGATCGAGCTACGCAATAATAAATTTAAAACGGTAAAACTTGGAGCATACAACGAATCGTTTGTCTAACGACTGAATTGGACCCAATTAATTATTTCCACAGCGCAATACCAGCGGATTTTTCTGCATCTCGTGGAGAATAACTGAACTAAAAATGCTTGAGATCAACAAATTAACGTCAATGCTTTTTTTCATGCTGGTTATTTATCAGCAGAAAGAAAGCGATGGCGCTAGAATTCTTGGCATGTTCCCGTTGCAAGGGAAAAGTCATTTCGTAATGTGCGAAACTCTGATGAGAGCTTTGGCTGCACGTGGTCATCAGGTCGATGTGGTCAGTCATTTTCCCTTGAAAAATCCACCACCAAATTATCGAGACATTATTAGTCTAGCAGGTACTCTTCCAACCATCGTTAACAACATGACGTATCAAGAATCTCAATCATTTGGCACTGGGTCGTTGGAAAAAATGTTTCGAATCGCTGGCTCGAGTGTATGCAACCTTCTCGAAACACCGAAATTAAAGGCTCTTGTTGAAAATCCTCCAACAGATCCACCATACGATGTCATTATTAATGAGGTGAGTAACAAAATCTTACTAAGATGCACTGAACTTGATACTCAACAACCGAGGCAAATCGGAGCGAGTAGTTATTGTTTGGATACTCGTTATCTCAGTTGAAACTGATAGAAACAAAAAGAAAATGGTAAAATTTCATTCAATACCGGGAATCGATCACCAAATCAAATTGTTAAAAAAAAAATCGCGAAATCAGCTGATCGCGGTCAAACACATAACTTCCGGCTTTTTGCTCGTGCGCCCGATTTCGTATTCTTTTCAATTGAAAAAAACTCACTGACGAAAATGCCCAATCAAAATAAAAATAAAAACAAGTAACGATGATGATTTTTTCGGAAATAAAGTACAAATGCCTCGTGCTTTGTGTTCACTCGATGAATATCATTTTTTGCATCGTCATGCTTGCAATGAAGAATCTTATACACACGTCTGAAAACTCAGATGTAATAGACAAATATTGACGGCGTTGCACAGTGTCCGCGAACGTTTCCGTGCGAGTGATGGGCGGGATAAGCTATTATGTCAATTATGACAGAAAACCGGTTTTTATGAGCGAACGAGTCTTCACGCGCTCTTCAACATCAGCATTTCTAGCAATGTCCCAGAGCATATATATCGTTTCGTTTCTCCGATCGCGAATTCGGTTCAAGGATTTGTCAATTATGTGGCTAGAGTACGAAGAGTCTATATCTATAAAATATGATAACAACAACGTTTGGATTATAAAACTTGTGGACAATATTTCAAAAACGGTGTGATAAGGATACAGACAACGAGTGACTTTGCAGTGATATCGATAAATGGTGCCTTGATCAGGTCAATGATAACAAAATTAATTGCAGATATTCGTAGCCGATTGTTATCTCGCAATGGCTCGGCATCTGAAAGTTCCTCTGGTTGGCGTGGTCACAAGCAAATTGATGGATTGGATGAATTTACCTTTGGGTAACCCCGTAAGCACAGCTTACGTGCCCAGTACAATGTCAGGTTTTTCTCAGCGAATGAATTTCCTCGAACGTCTCCTAAATACACTTTTGAGCGGCTACTTCAAACTGCAATATCGCTATTTTATTCCCGAGCAATTGGCCTTAGTCGAGAAATACTTTGGAATCAAAGTAGACAGCATTGACGAACTCTATAAAGACATTGCTGTCATGTTGATTAATACCCATCCGAGCTTTGATTTTATCAAGCCAATGACCCCGGGAGTCGTCGAAGTTGGTGGCCTCCACGTTAGCGACGGTCACGAGGATCTCACAAAAGTAATTATGGCTAATTTTCATTTAATACAAATTTATCCACCAATTCATTTGGAATGTCAGATTTTTCGTATGATTTCTAAAAGTTTTTACAATCGGTTTTACTTCTGGAATCACACAAATTCAACAAAACGCAAAGTAAACAAAAAAAAACACTCGCGAAAGGAAAATTACGTTGTACGACGTGATTTTGGCCAATTCGTTGGCTAAAGCGATAAAAATGTTTTGGGATTGCAACAGGATGTTCAAAAATGGTTGGACGAGAGTAAGAATGGCTGCATTTATTTCTCGTTCGGCTCGATGATAAAAATCGAATCATTTCCAAAAGAAATTATCAAGGCTTTCTACGCTACGTTTGAACGAATCGCACCGGTTCGTGTCCTCATGAAAATTCCTAAGAAGGACGAGTTGCCAGCGGGATTACCAAAAAATGTCATGACCTCACCGTGGCTTCCGCAAACGCGGGTATTACGTAAGTTTGGTTCATCGAATATCCATGGTAGACGAAATTCTCTGGTTCTTAAAAGTGGCAACAAGAATGTCCAATAAAAATATTTCATAACTTTTGAATCGTTGTTTTGAAGTAAAATTTTTAATATCCTTTCAGAGCACAACAACGTTAAAGCATTTGTAACTCACGGAGGACTAATGTCGACTCAGGAGGCTATCACGTACGGCGTCCCTATGATCGATATACCGATATTCGGTGATCAATTTTTGAATGCGCGACTTTGTGCGGAGAGAAAAATTGGAATCACGATTCTTCATCAGGATGTGACGAGCGATTCTTTTACAAAAGCTATCAAAACTATCCTGGAGAATCCGATCTACAGGTAATTTTCTTTTCGCCATAGATCCATCCATCACCACACTGGAGAATTATTATTTTGAAACTCATTATAATTGCAGCGAGAATGCGAAACGGATGTCGAAAATATGGACCGATCGTCCAATGAAGGCAATCGATACCGCCGTTTTCTGGGTTGAATACGTGATCAGAAACGGTAACTTAGCGCAATCGCCAGCTAGTGATTTGACCTGGTGGCAAGTAGAATTATTGGACGTCTATGCTTTCATCGCCTTCGTCCTATTACTCGGGCTTTACATAATTTACCGAGTTACCCGATTTGTCTTGAGTCGACTGTGCGCTAAATTATGTCAAAAATCAAATAGCCCCCAAACTGCAAGTAAATCCAAAAAGAACAAATGATTCCAGCATCTGTCAAATTTAACGGTTCAATGTGATAAAAATAAAATAATTATTTACTGACGATCTCAATATTTTCATACGAATTAGGCAAATAATATAAATAATAAAATAGCAGAGAAAAACAAGTTTTCCTAATTTGCGACATGCAAGAGTCCAACTCTGAATTTCGCTCATCCCTGTACACGAAATATATTCGAAGCGCCTCTGCATCTGGAATAACATTGTTGCCGCCACTCGGCTTCTCTCTTCCAAAGCCGAGCGAGCATTATTGTCCGAAGTATTTTCTTCCCAGCGTTAAAGCTCCGATAATATTTTAGCAGGCTAATAGCTAATATTTTCACTATGTATTCATAAACACTACTTTATACGATATTTTCACGAAAACGGAATAATCACGTAGAGAAGCAAGATTAGCGAGAACACTCTGGGAAGAGAGCTCCTCGAAAACTTCTACGTAGTTGGGAACGTCCTCGCTTTTACTATTCCGGAATACCCAGACACGCGGACCTCACATTTCTCCGTATCTACACTCACCGAGAATCCTCGGAATCAAAAATTAAAGTTCGAAGTTCATTGACTCATCTGCTCGGAGCAATTTAGATATTCCTGAAGTTATTCAACGACGAAGCTACAATAACGGGTTTCGCGATGATTTACATCAAAACTGAATGTTGTGCTCGAATACCTCTATTTATATATTTTTTTCCCATCGTCCGTGTTCCCCAAAGAACGTCACTGAATAGTTTTTATCCTGGAGAAATGGGCGATTTTTGTGGGATATCTATTTAGCATAATTCTGCAATTCTCTCTCCACACTGAAAGGGCTAAACGGATTTTGATGAAATTTGGTACAGGGATTATCTAGATTCTGAATCGATCGTTAAAAAAAGATTTGGTAAATATTTAGAAGTGGGGCTTTTCCGAAAAATGATGGGAAATTTTTTTTTTTCTACGAAGTTGTTCATTACATCACAGAGAGTTATATTCCATCAGGGGAGGTTGACATTTCCCATAAACTCCATGAGTTATGGGATCTTGAAGTTCTCATGAATATTCGAGAAAATTTCGAGAAAATACCAAAGATTTCCCTAATATTGCTGAAACGTATGAATATGTCGAATTTTTTCACAAAAAACGCTGATCTCAAAAAAGGAAACTGTAACGAAAAACAAGAAACTAAAACGTAGAGGCTCGGGGACTCGGACAATTAATGTAAAATATTTCTTTTCCCTGCTATTAAAAATGGACCAATGCCTGTGACTACGTGCTTAGCATCATTGGACAGGAACATAGATATGGCAACGTTGAGCTACTTAGCTACTTAGGCGTCGCGAATTTTCTACCAATTGAACAATACGCTATTACGCTTCGGGAAGGGGATATGAGACCGTCGAACGTATGAAGTCGTCTGCGAGCCTTTGCACACACTTGTCTACGCAGAAGCGACCTTGGCTGGGCGTGTTGACAAGTTGTATATTTTACGAAATATTTTTATTTTTCCAAGTTTTGAGAAAAATTGAAGACTTTTTTTTCATTCGTAAAAGTGCCTGCGACTATAAATTAACTCTTCGCGTGCATACTGGGTCGTTTTGACCCCAACAATTCTCTGTCATCGATTGTTAGGCATTTAATGGCAACGAATGTTTTGGCATTTAATTTTAGTTTTCGTCAAAAAATATGTTGAGGGCCACAAAATATGGACCATTTACTACAAAAAACCTCTGCGCAAAAAGTAACAAAAATGCATATTTACGGGAATACTACGATTTGAAAGAGGCCCTCTGGGTCAGATTGACCCAATATGCACTTATAGGTGCACTCGCAGGGTTAATTGGGGTCACTTGTTAAGGTGTTACTGTCGCAAAATGGGTTGGTTTTGGGTTTGCTTAAAATTTTGTGTAAATGTTTTTGACATTAAAACGAACAATTTAAAAAAAAAAAACTTTTCTATAAGACGAAACATTTTCTGACGTCTAGAATTTGAGATATTTAATTTCCAATTTTTTATTTTTCCCATTTAAACGCGTGTAAATTGAAGTCGCGTTTTTTTTTGTTTTTTTTTTTCTTGGGACTTTTTAACGAAACGTGACTTCAATTTATATGCGTTTAGATGGGAAAACTAAAAAATTGGAAATTAGATATCTCAAATTCTAAACGTCAGAAAAATTTTCTTTATAGAAAAAAACTGTTAGTTTTGGTGCCAAGATCGTTTATACAAAATTTTGAAAGAACCCTAAATAAAGTCATTTCGTGATAGTAATACCCTGTCCACCCGCCATGTCTCTGCGACTAAAGACACGAGAGAATACGATTATAGAAGAGAATTTTGACAAAATTCTGTAATTGTATCGTTAGGATTTCTGAAAATTGATAACTCAAACAACACAAACACTAGGAATCTGCCTGAAATAACGCGCACCGTAAAAAGTCATCAGAAAGAGATTTTGCAAGACGTCTTGCTGATGTTCGTGCTATTTGAGAAAAGTAGAAAGTAAACGATGCTCGTTTGACACATGTGTCGAGAGGAGGAATCAAGCTGACGAATACTTTGTCAGAATCGACTATCAAAAAAGAAGATTCCATCAGCGAAATTCTAGAGGAATTTCCCCTCGAATTTGAATGAATATTTGTGAAATTTACGATTCAAATTCGTGAATTCACTTTTTTTTCTGTATTGAGCACAATATTTGGAAGGAACGAGTGCGGTGACAGTGTGTGAAGATTTTATGGGATGCGAGGCTAAGAACGATCTGACCAACCTGATGGCGGAGTAGCATTCTGGGCAAGTTGTTCCATGCATTCTTGTTGTCGTTCGAAGAGGATTCGTCGATGTTCTTCTTCCTGCAGGTTGCTACCGATCGTCGTCGCATTCTGTCCCGGCATCTGCGCGGCAACAAAGTATTATGGAACTTTAAATCTCTTTGTTTTATTACACTACGATTAAATTAAACAAAGTTTCAAAATTTCGTCAAACTTCGACTCTGACACGGAGTTACAACGTGCCACGACAAATGTGCACCCATATTTTTCCAATAAAAATCATTGAATTGCCGGAATAAACGCCGGAAGAAAAATAAATCAAAATAAAACAAAACGTTACCGTGTCGCTGTGAAGACATGAACTTTTCCAGAAGTCTTGTACCCGAATCTCATATCACTGAAAACGAGAAATAAACTTGAAAATAAAACAACAAAACAAAATCTGGCAGAGAGAAGGAGAAAATAAGAGAAACCTTTCCCAGCCTCTGGAAAAGAACAAAATATTTGTCTCTTCAAAAGCTGAATACAAGAGTTCGATGTTCACAATCAAACAAGCACAACTTTGAAAAAAAAAAATGAATTTCAAAGTTTATTCCGAAGTTTACGAAGTCACTTCCTTGATTTTGATTGCTGTCGTTGCGTCGAAAAATAAATTTGAAAGAGTGTTGAAAAAAGCTTGTTTTTCCCATTTCTATACGATGCTAATCCAGTTAGTCACTCATATTCGTAGGGGAGCACACCACGAACGATTTATAAGCGTGTCCTATCAAAAAAGTGTTTTCAAGAGAATATGCCAGGAAGCTGAGGTTATAACTTCGGTTGCCGCGGTATCAATGAATAGCGGGAGGTATCTATGTGGTTTTTGGTCGAATAACAAAAACGAAATAGTCGTTCATACAAAATGAAAAATAAACTGACCGCAAAAAGCAGATTTGCTTGATGGAAAAATGCCATTTTTGTGGCAGTAATCCCTTAAAATAAAGAATAAACCTTTTTTATAGACTCGCCAGAGGAAAATCCGATTTGGTATATTCCTTAAAACGCCTACACACAAAAAATATAATTACTGTTCTTTGGAATGTTGTTCATAATACGCAAATGAGTTCACGAGATGAGACGTTGGATTTCGTTATAATTTGATAACTTGCGTAAGCATGCAGTGATTAATCTAAATTGGAAATGAGTTATTGTCGTGCGAACCTTAACGAATTACCAATGAATTTGCACGTGTTATGATGGACGAATGAGAAGCATTGAATAACCAACTGTTCATGAACGACTCCGATGGCAATACCGTGCCGCTACCTCTATAAATGCCGTAAATGGCATTCGATACAGCAATCATCATCGATTTCATAGAAGCGATGTCAAGGTAATGCATTGATCGTTATTAAAAAGAAAAAAAAAAGAAAAAGGCATTAACAAAACGCATTAAGAGAACCTCGCACACTCTTGCTGGTGCTCGAAGTATGCACATGCACCTTCTGCCATATCGAGTTTCTATAACTATATATGAAAGGCAAAGTAGACGGATATTGGAGAGGAAACTTCATTGTGACAACGCATCATTCCTATTAACGCTGCACCTTCACCTGGACATTGACATTCTCGTTAAATGAGTTATTTCCTTAAGAAAAACGTTATCGAAGGAAGAATGAATATTGACATTGAATGTTATTAGTCATGACTTCTAATGCGATTAAGTATCGTAAATCAAAAAATTATCATGAATACTGAACAAAATGTTCAAACAAGTTCATTCGCTTCGATCGTATCGTAGACACGCGACCAACAAGAAATCCAGTAAGAAAACTCGTTCAGTTGATAATGGAAATGTCAACATAGCTCATACTTTAATTTGTAGAAACTTTTCGTGATGCTCTTTTACTATACACGTTTAATTTATGCAAACAAGATGTATGCAAAGACCAGAATAGAATTAACGAGCGTACCTGTGTAAAAGCTTTTAATACGCAGAGCTTTGAAATTGTCATTTCCATGAGCAAAACTTCCACCACATTTTTTGTACTGGAAAAAAAATTCCTCGAGCAAGTTTCAACAGAAAAAACTAGAAAAATAATTTTTTTTCTTAGGGTTGTTCTGATTTTTGATTATAAAAATCAGTTTTATCAGTTTTTTTTTATCTCAATGTGGAAGATTTTGTTCGTAGATAAATTCTGATGAATGTGTCTCAATGGGAATCACCAAACGTGCTAAAGCTTTATACCCTGATTACTTTACGATCCTCGTCCTTTCTACCATCGTAAAACTCAACGGTCGCGACACAATTAAATATTTGTTATTGTCGCGAGCGTTACGTAAAAATCAATGATACAACGACTGAGTTATATGCATTGGCATGCATTGTGAAACTAATTAATTGTTAAATTATTATTATAAACAATTTGTTGTGAATATTGAACGTTTTCCAATCGTATACGATTATTGAGTTAAATCGAGAATATTATTTCTTTGTTTTGCAAAGACAATGCAGCTTAAAACATCGCAGAAAAAAACTGCGATGTGGAAGTCCCTGGAGTGAGGAAAACCGAATGAATCCATCGATCTCATGGATTCGAGGTTGCGCTCTGTAAATATTGTTTTTCTCGAAGTACCAAATACGTGTTCGACAAAAAACTCTTATTTATCCTTCAGACGCTCACGCGCAACCGATAAAGCAGCTCAAGTCAAGAATTAATGCAGCGCGAAGTACTTGATGAATGAAGATCCTGTTTCGTTTGAATAAGGGATTAATGGATGACTTTGAAGGGAATGGATCACTCGGTATCCGCAGCCGTCCATGAGTGTGAAAGAGTTAGTTGTAAACTTTGGAATCAAAAAAGTTTGAGCCCATTCTTCCGGGTGAACTCAAACTTCTTCATTCCGATTGAACGAGCGATGGTGAAAAATTGGACGTTTGAAAATTCGCTTCCTGCTTGTGAAAACTCTATTTCATTGAGTATCTATGCCTCCATCGCCGCAATTCTGCACCCAGAGATTATGAAGTTAATTCCAAAGCGTTGAATGGCAAGACGTCAAAAGTAATTTATAAAAGCGATTGGCAAACCGAGGTTAGTTATTAAAGCTCGAGATGGATAATTAATTCTAAAATTCATTACTCCTTCCCAGCAGCGAACAAAGAATCCCCTGCCGTATTGTCTCATTTATCTCAGAGTTTTTTTGAACCAGAGCTCATCCTACTCTGCGAATGAGCGATTATACAGTGCGGGCGTGGAACGCTCATTGGGAACTCTTGATTTGAGGGAATAATTATTTCGCACTCTACGTCACGTTTTCGTCATCACACGAAAGAATTACTTTTATTACGAAAAAAAAAAATTCTTATAGAAAAAAATACTTTCAAGGCTATCTATGGTGATATTTTTATAAATAAACATTTAAAAAGGCGTGACGAGCCACCCTGTGTCGCAGATGAATGAAATCACTGCGTTGAAACTCCAGATAATTGGATTACTATTTTGAACATACTATTTCACGAAAAACGCATTGCAAGTACTGGACCGAGCTCACCTATCTACGAGAGGCTTTAACTTCATCAATTTCAATATTTTCGATACAACATTGTCAGAGAATTTCGCACGAAGCATGTACAATCGAATGAAAACGTTTTTTTTTTTTAACGACGCAGAACCCCTCAAAGCTGGAACTCGTTTAATGAAAAAAAAATATTAACATAAGAATGATTTCTATTCTAATTTAGAAACGGTGTAATTTTTCATGGCTATGTAAAGTCAGAAACGTTTTTCTCAATTTAGCATCAGTTTTGTAGGCCATTATCGATCACAACCGTTGATAACCCTTAAAGAAACCCTGCCAAGTCTAACCAATACAAATCTTTTATCAGGCTTGAATTCAGGACAATTTTTTCGAGATTTTTTTTTTTTGTATGAAAGGGGAAAGGCCATATCGTTACCAAAGAGGTCGAGGGGCGTTTCAGCCAAAAAGGGGAAACCGTTTCTTCCCTCATTCAATCAAGATTTCAAGATATATCTGTATATATACGTGGAAAAGTAGAGCTATAGATCCCCTCATTGGTTATCGAGCAACACTCGTGATAGTCCGTTATTCCTGAAACTGATATCTGTCGCGTGAGGTCAAGAGCTATTAGACCATCAATTAAGAGCAATAAGATTCGTAGTACCAACTCGTGAGACAAATAGATTATCAAAATAAAATCAATCAGCTTCTGACACGCCAGCAAGCGAACCTTCTTCAAAAAAAGTTTTTCAGCTTTTTCTAAATTGTTGAAATCCAACATTTAAGGAGCTTGTAGTGCCGTAGGTAGAATTGGGAAAGCGTATAGTCATTAAGTTTCTTCCGAAGTAACGACTGCGTTGAGCGATTTGTCAACTGCCAACTCGAGGAAATCGAGCCTGCGAGTCACATTAGTATCTCACAGACAGATGAAAGACTCGAGAGTGATTCTAAAAGCTTTTTACGCACTGACAAGAAAATGTCTTGCTAAGCCAAGTGGAATAGTGGGAAAATAAAAGCAAGCTAGAAAACTCCTTAACGGTTCTTCTTCGATCAATGCTCCAGATATTCTTCAGGACCTGTGATATATACTTGACCGTGTCTTGCTTTCGAGTTGCCCCATTCCCTTTTCTTTTTCATTCTTTTTTTTTTATATCCTCATTTTCCAACCTGGTAGTCCAATTTCCGTAGCAGCCACCAGCCTCCCTTCTCCTGGCGGACACCCATCGTGCCACACCACAAAACATTACACTATCTTATCGCTCGAAAAGCATCACTCTCAGGCCTCCAGCTAGCCGATAAAGAGTTGCTCTTATTTTTTTTCTTCATGAGATCGAAATCGCGCTCGAATTATTTCGAACCTGGAAAGCCCAGGGGCTATGAACAACCAGAATATCTACCCTCGAAATTGGATTGATCAAAGTCTCTCAGAATTCAAATGTTGATCAGAAATGACAACGATCGCGCAGTAGAGCGAAAAAAAAAACAAACAAAAAAAGGGTTCAACAGTAAAATTTTGGAGATATAGGATTTTGCTCGTAACTCTGAATCCATGAAAATTTTGGAGCAATTCTTTCGCCAATCGAACCAAAATGATTAATTTAAAATGAAATCAGAATTAATAAGAGAATAAAATTGTGAAGGAAACGAGAAACCCTAAAGAACACGTGCCAAAGGCGCGGAGCAAGTGTAAAAAATTTAATTTCGTTCGATTTCAGCAGAAGTTACACTTTTTCCTGTGACAAACGAAAAAGCTTCTCAAATGCTCAATGTAATTTACAAAGGTGTGGGGGTACGTGTCTCCACATGGAATAGAGCCGAATACTTCGCGTAGTCTCGTGAAACGCGAGAGCTGGATTTGAGCTCATGACGAAACGTCGAAAATTGGCAAAGTTCGTTTTCTTTCTGGGATCAGAGTTGTAACAGAAAAAAAAAACGAACAGAAAATAGAAGTGGCAGCTTTGCTGAAGCATGCTACTTTGGCCTCCCTTCCTCTTCACTCTGGAATATATATGTTGGACATAACAAAAAATCTCCCCGAGCTTCAATTTTGTCCCAAGTACTATAACCATCAAACGCGAGGTTCACTAATCTTTTTGGGTGTCTCATTCAATATCTTTTTTGTTTCATGCCATTTCCAGGAGTTTCACAGAGGCAATAGTAAGCTGACGTGCCTTTAATGAAAACGTTAAGAGAGAATTCACTTATCCAAATAAATTGGTAGGCGAGTAGCAAATTGTATGAGCAGCCATCACATTCTAACACGAGAAGATCAGCAACGAAAACCGATTTGATTCATCGAAAAATGATTCACTCGATTAACAACAACGGAAGAGTCAATAAAAAAAAGTTTATTCAAATTTTTCCAACTTTTTCGATTAGCTTTTCCTCGTATCACACCAATGATTGCAATGGATAAAAATATTTTATCGTTACAAGCAAAGTGTCTTGAGAACTCAAATAATTAATAAGTCATTCATAATTTTTGAGCCTGATTGGATATGATATCGTTTTTGTCGATTTCGTAACCAGAAAACAAAAACGCAGGTCAAATAAAAATCCGATACAGACGGAGTGACACTGTGTCTTCTATGGTAAAAACTAAGCTCTCGTGACAAAAGTTCGGTAGTGTTTATCCCATATGTGCCCTCCATTTATTTGCCTCTAGAGCAAGAAATGGAAAGTGCTTCTAAAGCTATAGAGAACGAGATCCAAGGAAAGGGTTGCCATGATGAAAGCATCCGCACTGGTGCGGTTATTCGCACGCTCATCCCCGTAAATTTATTTTACGGACGCGCCTCTCTTTACTGCATGATACTACGACCAAATATCTCCGAGCTTATCCATCTTCGTAGATTCCAAGATCCTGTGAAGAATGTAGCGAGAAGAAAGCAGGACTACCGAAAATCCTCCGTAACAAACCCTATTTAAGCAAAAAAAAAAAGACTCTCCCGTTAATCAAAAGACATATGTATGTATCGCGGAATATTACTCACCCTGAATACACAATTTAATCCCCTAATCTTCCGTTCGAAAACGGAGGTGAATTAATCGTTCATTCGAGCCTATATAATTGATCGAAATACTTTTCAAGTATTTCAAGTGAGTTTGGTGTCACGTTTGCAACACTCTTGAGTAAATGAATTCTGAGCACTAGGACTGGAACGATAATGCAAAGGAATTTCTATCCTCTCACACGAGATTTGGTTCCGTGATCCACTCTCAACTGCTCGCATACATTTTTATCATTTTTTATTAATCATGTCTCATTGAGATAAATTTTGCAAACTATCGCTGTTGGGGTCGGAGGGAAAAGGTCGAAATCTAAATCACTCTCGGGTCGAAAGATGTAAATAACTCAAAGTTTTAGGCGTGGCTAGGTTCTCAAGCTCCATCCTCCAAGGAGTTTCTCTACACCGAAGCTAAGAAGGCGGTATGTCGAACAAACGTTGAACAAAAGTATATACCGAGAGTATATATGGGATATCTATTGTACTCTCACATTCTTTGTGAATAGCACGAAGTAGGTCGAATTCTTTAGGTAACAAGAGTGGGTTAATACTGACATTGCTTCAGGGTTTATAAGCAGATTCAAGCTGCACGATTTTATGAGATGAGAAAGATGCCCTAAGAGCCTCAGCGGATCTACTCAGAGGTATCGGGAATTCCTAGTCATCGGTTATTGCGTTAGGTCCAGGCTTCGTTCCAGGAGAGTCCGGAAAAGAAGGATTCGAAGCTTACTCTCGCTGCTACCTCGGCATTCACCAAGATCGAGTATTGCGACGGTATAATGTCCGAGTTTGTAAGAGCCAAGATGTTTTTACGTAAGTAGTGTTGCCCCTAGATGACTGCATGACTTTTTTTTCTAGCCCATTGTTCTTACATAGGAACAAATTGACTCCGGCGAGTTTTCAAGCTCATAACTCGGTTAGAAATCGAAATTTTTTGGGTATTTTTGTTTTTTTTTAACAAGATCGGAAATCCTACTCAATTCGATGGTCCAAGGATCAACGCAACCAAGCGATTTCATCCCTGTTATTGACGCTTGAAAACATAATGTAATTTGTCAAAAGCGTGTATCTTTGATGGACGAGAACCTTATAAATAGATTTGGACCTCGAAATATACTTTTCTGACACATTTTGAAAAATCAAATTTCGTGCACTGGCGATAAAGTGTGATACGTGATCCTCCATTAATGACAATCTACGAATGAAGCCAAGAATCCTCTTCCCCCCAGGGGCCGGTCAACTGTAAGATTTCACAATGCACGTGCATATTATTGTGTTTTTTCCGGCTTTGAGTAATCGATTACATCACATTGATGGATGAGAGCTAGTTTGGTGGACATCAATCACGTACTTTCGAGTTTCACGACATTCGGAGCTGCAGCTACGCGATCGGATGTGGACACGAAAGCCATAGACACGAGCTGATATTGCTCTCGTCAGAGCGCATTCGCGAGATCCGCGCGTCAAAGTAAAAAGTGGCGAGTGCAGCCAGAAGAGAGTTCACATGCAATCGTGCCCACTGAAACTTTGCAGATTCCTGCGGGCTGCAGAAACAGTTCAAAGCGAAAGAGCCGAGATAGAGAATTCTAGTCACGTCGATTTTCCACAAGATTCATCTCTGTGTCATTACGGTACAAAAAACTCTGGAACATCTTCGACTTTGCGATATCAAAAAGGTGTCTGTAGCTCGAGGTTGGAGAAATTAAACTTTTGATTCAAATTGGGATCCTCGCATTCACCTCGATCTTGATCAATACTTCTATCAATTCGTTAATTTATAAAATCATGGTGCCAATGTTTAGTGAACATTATATTCGAGAAATAAAAGGAAAATCAGAGAAATTTTGCCTTTGGAAAAATCAGCCCGGTGAACATGGCCGAAAACGTGTAGCTCATGAAAAATATTGAGTGCATTAGGTGGCTGGAGATGAGGCTGGAGAAAGATGAATAAAAATGTATATGAAAATATATGAATTCGAAACGTCGAATTCCGAAGAAACATTAAGAATAAAAGAAATATGGGAGTTGAGGAGGTCGAAGATCGATCACATTTCGTACGATTTTGAAACGCAATGGAAGAGAGGGTTTGTGATGCATTAGGAATGCAATGTTGATGGACTGACATTTATGTTCATCTCGGAGAATCCGACCACTCATGCCATTATATTCTATTTATAGTACATGTTGATATTGAGTATCAAAACATCGCACGACGGAGTAAGAAAGTGA
Organism: Hyposoter dolosus; assembly: GCA_963921915.1. Taxonomy (NCBI): domain Eukaryota; kingdom Metazoa; phylum Arthropoda; class Insecta; order Hymenoptera; family Ichneumonidae; genus Hyposoter; species Hyposoter dolosus. The sequence continues at coordinate 10,952,006 of OY998130.1, read as the reverse complement.
TGTTTGTCACTGTTTGGACAGTCTGACGTGTCAATCAGGCCTTTTAGTTACGAAAACCTTGCAAATTAGTTTTCTCCGGAAAATCAACAATAACAATGAGAATGTTCAGTCTCGTCTTCCTGAATTCGATATAAACCGCGTCGATCTATGAAAATATAGGAAAGGTGGAACGAGAGCTTTTAATCTTTGATTGGTGGTGCCGATTTTGTGCAAAAGTATCTGTCACGCATCTACGGTGCTATAAAGATTGACAAAAAATCCCGAAGGTTTTTCTTTTGTATGCCACAGAATGAATTGCTCCCTTGTGTGGAGACAGGAAATATTTTTGGTCTATTTTGGACGACATTTAGCCCTCCGAGGAGAAAAGCCAGAAAGCCGATACGAGCAATCTAAAGCCACATACCAAAGTCTTTCCAACTGTTCGGCTAACGCAAGAGTGCATTTTCAAGGGTGAACAAAGCATCCCTTTATAAATTATATTGTATGACGTATTTACCGGCGACCCCAACTTGTCAGTCGCGCTTGATCCGATGGCAGCAAACCCAGGAAACATTATTTCTCATAGGATTGTCTGGATAGAGTCCCAGGGGAGTATCGTTTCCCTCAATTGCTTCGTCCCACACAACGAAACACAAAAGCGTTCGAGCTGAGAATCTCACTCGAAATTATGATTTCCAATAAAATTATAGTTTATCAGTACGAGCATCGATATGTAACGGTATTGGTTGATGGCCACGACGTTGTCTGTGAAGTCTTGACGCCAAAAATTCAATAAAAAAACGAGTAGCCAAGGCTAGACGAATTTTCGTGCATGTCAGATTTTTATTAAGGTTTCTCTATAATGTTTCATACGATTTCCGAACTCGAAACCAAAATAAACTACGCCATCGATTCAGCGTATGTCACTGCCCGCAGAATGTCAGGAATTTAATAAATTAGCCGCGATCGAACGATGCAAACTTCGATACAATAATGAAATAACAAGACCAAGAGGCTACACATAAAAAACTGCAATGATACTCTGCAAAAATGGATCGTAAAATGATGATACTCGATTCAACTAAATGGAATTTATATCTCATTTGTTATTATTTTCCCATTTATAAGAAACCCTTATTCGTATTAAGCATACGAATAATTGGATCATACCCACATTATCAATTTTTACATCTGCAGAAATCACCTTAAGCTCCGTTCATTTTATGAAAGAAGTTAAGACAGGACTGTACTCTGGGTTAACGATAATAACCTCCGTTCGAAAGTTTATCCGAATATTTTGGATTTGGCATAATCCGACCCCCTTCAACATAAATTCCGAGACGTCAGACTGACAGAAGTTAAAGTGACAGGGATATAGATACACTAGCGACTTCACAACCAATGGGAAAAGTGTCGTACCGTGAAATTGAAGGTCTAAGGGAACCAACCCCTTCCGTTGTGTCGCGTGACTTCTATTTAATTCAAAGCCTGTCCAAAGTATTTTCCCCGGAATTACTTAATCACGATCAATTAAGTCCAATCTCAAAAAGGTATCTCAACTTTTGTTTATATTTAAAAAGCTCTTAAAGCAAACATCTCGATACTTCCAATCCATCAAAATGTCAAGAAATTTCCATGCCTCCGCCCACGCCCGATACGTGACGTTTAAAACTGGCTGCCACTTTTTTCTGCGACGTACACGTTCTCAATTCTGCCAAAATGAATTCTTCACTTCTACAAGAATTGCGTGAAGTAATTAATTTAAAAAATGATCATCATTTTTCAACGTTGTCTGTAAACTCAACAAAATATAGTCGCCAGAAGGAAAACCAGAACTTTCATATTTACCACAATGCAAGCGCCCACGTTTCAAGACATTGATGATGACTATTTACCAAGAATATTACGAAACTTTGTTACGAGACGATAAAGCTGTCGAAGCCCTGCATAGTTCCCTCGGTTTATGGAGCATAAACACATTGTGCAATAACTATTTTGATGAATTATAAAAATAGTCACACCAAGATCTTGAGAAACGAAAAACAACAAGAGGTTTCGAGATCCTAATGAAAAAAATACGAAGTAATTGACAAACGTGTTACTTGAATATTAGAAATTGATGATAATTATCTAAATAAATTCCATCATATAGTTCTGTAGCCTGAGACGAGACTCGCGCGAAATTTTCATGTTTTTTCAAGCCTCTGCTAAGCAATCTAAGGTGCTGAGGAACACGATAAATCAAGTAGAGCGACGAGTTGATGAAGTGGATAGTAAAGAACGCAAAAGGAAAATAAGGTGGTGGATATCCCAGCTGGAACGAGCCTCCCTTCGCTCGCCAACCTCCACTTTAGGGGAGCTTTTCCGGACACCCTCTTTTACCGTTACTGATGAAACCCTTTAGCGTTGATCAACGCGTATATTTCGTGCGTTCCTATCGGTGGATTGTTAATTTTGGCTTCACCTCGGAAACTTTAAACGTTCTTTTCATCCCCTATCATTTCATTTGAGCACATAACCTAAAATAACACACTTCGACGTATCCTGTGACGAGGCTCCACACCAGGAGCCTCTGTTAGGAAAAGTATATTTTAAGGGAAAGCTCGTCACACTCCAACCATGCACTTTAACGTATGTCATAATTCTTGCAAACTAGTTTAAACGTAGTAGCGCCTCATTTACACTAATTAATGTAATTAAACAATAATCGGAGCTCTGACCTAAAAATATAAATTTACTAATACGAAGTCGAAATACGACGTGTCATTAAGAGAATGAAATAATTATGAGCTGCCGTTCGTGATCCATTCGATGGATGTCAGAAAAGAACGATCAAGATCCTCATGATTGGGGTTAAAAAGGGAAAAAGCGCAGCTGTTTTCTTTCATTGACTAAACCTAATTTAGTTGGAAGAATTTGGGCTTTTCGACAATTGTTACCATCTGCAGTAGGAGTAGAACAAGAAAGAGGTTAGCTTGAGCAGACACAGCACATTTATGTGAGACTCAATAACTCGTGGTAAGAAAGGAGGGATCCCTCGAAGGGCAGTGTGTGTTCCCGATCGTCATTCGGAGCCGCTATTTTCGCAATTTCTTATCTTGCACTTTCGTGTAGACAGCGAAGGATTTTGACGAAAGTGAGGAAGAAAAACTAGTCCCTTGTCGTTAAGTATATGTGAATGTGTACGGATATGTCGCTGGCATGCGACCTGTCGTATTATCACGTAGGGAACCATCAACAATTTTCTGGCAATAAGTCGCTGATGTTACACACGCACGTTGCTACATCAGAAATAAAAGAAAAAAGACTCCCACGAGAATTTGTCCCAACTATATCCGAAATTGGGTCTTTTAGAGGTTTGGCTCATGTGCTTATCCCTTGACCCCTCGTGTAAAGAACATTATCGTAGATGGATGTGATCCACCAACGGAACCACAGTGAACGTCCATTTTTTTTTCATCAATATTCTATTAGCGATTCGGTTCTCCACATTCGGAATCTATCATCGAGATTCATTACGTCGGAAACATTTGCTTATCGAGATCCTTCTGTTTGTCGACGATGAGTGGTGAAAACGAATATAAATATTGTTTCTACGTCTATGGTATATACAAACATATTTATAAGAGTGTTACGCTGCAGGTCCTTTTTATATTTTGATATTGAACGAGAAAATACTCGCGCCACGAATCTGAAAAGAACGATAAATAGGCGGTTGATGAATATTCACTATAATTAATCGATAATACCGATTATCCAATTTATGCGTGATCGAACCAGGTTCGGCCATTGCAAGAGAAATTATTGTGTTACTTAGTTGGGATTGTAGAAGCATTAACATTATTGAAAATATGGAAAATTAAACACGTTATAGAGCGAATATTTCGCGCAAAGAGTCGCGAAACGCGAGGTTTCCGGGTCGCTGTGTTTGCTGTTTCAGAATAGTTGAAATTTTGTTACCGTGTGTTGTTTGATAATCGTTTCAGCTCGTATTTAGATCGTATTTGTCCCGCACCAATATCTATATGCGAATGCTGTCCTTAAAGAATGGAGGTACAAAAATGAATTTACTACATATCAAAATTAAGTGCTTCCCCTGTGCTAATAATCTGCTCCAATGCTTTTTTGGTTTGGCGAAAATTGAAAATTCAAGTGCTCGGTTGGCTTATAATTAAGCTAGCGGAAAATCGGTTAATTATGGAATGCTAGTATTTGAATTAACGTAATATTCAAGTGCATTCCAAATTTCCAAGAGCCAAATCCATAACTTTTTCATTTCCCGAAAAACAAAAAAAAAAAAACCCCTCGAAGATTTAAGCTGTCCTCGAAAATGTGCACAAGTCACGTGTATTACACTATACTTAAGTGCTATTTATGTGCTGAAGAAAAATCACAAACCTTAACCATAAAGTCGTCAATTGTAAAAATGCAACCCCAGCAACTCCTGAACTACCTCATCCCTTCGCTCTGCTAACTTTATAGAACTTTATAGAAGTTTGTCTTTACGGGATTCCATACTGTTCGCGTTGTCACGTGGTCCGTCAATATGACGCGGTAAATGCTCAATATGCCAAGAGGATAGCAGCTAAAAATAACGAAACTGAGGGAATAAGCCATATTTGCAGACAAGGTGCAAAACTTTAAAGAAGTTTGTCTTTAACGGATTCCATACTGTTCGTTGTCACGTGGTCCGTCAATATGACGCGGTAAATGCTCAATATGCCAAGAGGATAGCAGCTAAAAATAACGAAACTGAGGGAATGAGCAATATTTGCAGAAAAGGTGCAGAAATTTATGTTTTTATTTTCGTGAGCTGCTTTGGCACGGTGGCTGGATATGTGGGTTTTGTCAGAAAGGAATCCGGAACCCCGGGGCTTCTGGAATCCAAAGTGCAGACCCTTATCAGTGGCTTAGGCAAGATTTTGCACAGTCCCTTTGTTCGGTTTTGTCTGTTTTTCTCTCTCCCTCAGTTGACAGTTGACAGAACTTTACGAACTGACGTTCCAACACGCGGTCGATCTCACATGGATCTCTTCTCCGACTGCCGCCGGTGGCGCTAGTGAGACAAACGGCTCGCGCCATTGAATATATTGTTAACAATAAGAAGAGATTCATCGTCTACGTGGTTTCGAATCCTACCGAGTATACGATCGGTCGGTCGGTACTCATTCACAGAAACGAAGGAGAAGAAGCCAAACAGACAGAAGCATACACGAAATTTCAAATGGCATTTGATCGTAAATGAAAAGTTGTCGTACATGCGGGTCACCGGTGGGATGTGCAATTGCAACTTCCCAATGCGGCACACCCGGGTCGCGGCACTAATTCACCTGTGGGTGAATATGCAATCTCGTAATTCATTACTCTTGTTGCCCTTTTTCCCGCGACTACTAACGGCACATAGTCACGACGTGCAGAGGTGTGGCCGTTTGTTAAATGAGAACCCGCCATATACGGATATTTCTGCACAATGGAACATGCACCGATTAAACTTTGTGCCAAGCCATTAATCAACGTAAAAAAAAAAGATATCCGATGCAGTAATAAGTTTTTAACGAATTGGGACCGTTCAAAAAGTATCGATTATAAAAGGAATAGATAAAGTGAAAAGGCGATAGATTCTGTTTTGCTAGTTTTTTAATCAATTTCCGTGACTTTGCTTTTTTAGACAATCAGGAGGATTTGAATAATTAGTCGTAAAGTATATTGTAGATTAGTCTGCACGACAGGTTTTTTTCTGTTTCGTGACACCTGCACGCTACTGATATCAGCAAATTTAGCCGAGACCCATACAAGAACAGAACGGAAGTGTGACGGGTCGTTCGTCATTAACCACATCGTCCACAAACGGTCGTCAACATCACTTTGAAGGACGTGCAGACCAGCCAGCAGGAACGTAACCACCACAGAGTCAAACGACTATCTGATTACGCTCTGGGTTTCACGCTAATGACCACTTTTACAAAGCTTGACGTTAACCTTTTATATACCTAAGCTCTGATATGCCGATAATTAAAAAGTCATTTGTTTCAACGACTATCTCATGTTTAATATATTTTTATGTTTATTTCAATCATCTCAATCGAGAGAAATATGGTGGATGGTAAAACAACATTGCAGTAGTGATGATAAATATTTGTATTTTGATTCGAAACAAATTTCAATTGTGTGCATCGATATCGATCGGATCTTTTGGATGATTCTGCAGAGAATTTGACGCAAGTACATAGACGTTAACTCCATTTCCATCTCCCTGAGAGCACGTCGCAGGTCGCATCAAATTATTTTCCTACCCCGTCGACCTCGCGTGAGGGAACGATAAAAAATATCGGACATCGTGTTCATCGCCAAATGTCGGTGTAAAAACGTAATCAAAAAATATAAATAACAAAGAATAAAGTCCACGGGTAACCTCTTAGGGTTGTTCTTTTCTATACTGAAACAGTATCACGTAACGCCGTACGGTCATATCGATCACGAACCCCGTATATGTTCGAAAGAGGGTCGAGAAAGAGAGACACGATCGTCCCGGTTACTGGTTGATGTGACTGGGTCGTCGAGGTGCATAAAGATGCAGTCCGATCGTTAACTGACTGGGAACCGGATTTCATATAAAATTTTTCTAAAATTGTTTCTCAAACGTTGTGAGGCTTCATCAATTATTGAGGGACAAAGTCTCTTCTATTTCTATGAGTGAAAAACCACGTTAAAAAATTCAACCATGAAAACAACGAAGAACCAATTTATTTTCATCCAGAGAAGTGTAAATATTTACTATTTCCCTACATTTCTATATTAAGCTTAATCAAAATCCAATCCCGACACGGTTGCCACGGTTAAGAATAAAAATTCCAAACTCAAATCAATCAAATCCATCAGTAAACATACACTGAGAAACTCACTTAACAAAATTAACACAATGCGGTAACCGAAATGAAATTCGTTAATTCAATAACAAAATAACAGTTTCGCACTGAGCGATATTTATCGGTCATAGGGAATTAAGTAAATGGATTAATTGAATCTTTGTTGAAATCGACAGAATGATTGCTGGGAGCTCGCGGATTTTGTTGACTCGAACGAATGTTTACTCATTCAACAAATTTGGTTTTTTTTTTAGATTGCTTTCCGCGGTTTTATTTAGATGTTTAAAAAATCATTAAACAATGTTGATATATCGGCACGGCGGTAAAATAAATGTGTGGGTACTTCTGATAGTTTAACGGTTTCAAACGAACATATGATTGTTTCTTCAGGAAATCACGTTTCGGAGGATTCTTCCACGCAGCAAGAATTCGCAAGAGCTCGTTCTAAAATAATACAGAGTTATGAAGCTAATATAGACGATTGATGGTCATAAAGTTTGGTTTGTGGCACGCAATCATACGATCGTGCTACACTTGAAAATTATTGCAGCCATGACCCAAGAATTCCCACATACTTGATTTGGTTTCACGAAATTTGTAATAAAACGTGTTGATCAAAATATACGATAAATAAATCATTTATATGTCGATCGAAATCATGACTTGACAAGGAGATACTTCAAAATTTCGACACTCGAAAGCTTCGATACGATTCAGTTTGAAAACGATGTGGTAAAAATCGACAATTTCGACATGAAATTCGATTTTCATTTTTTTATGACTACGAGACTCGCTTACGAGTTGCCGGAATATGTAAAGTGTGTCTTTGCCACATTGATCGTGTCAGAAATCAATGCATTTACAATTTGACTGCTTGAGTGACCTGAACATCCCAAACACAAAACTCAATTCGATGATTTTTCTCAGGCAGAAAGACGTCGCCATCGAAACAAAACAAAAACAAATCGAAAGTATATTAAAAGATAGGAGTCTGCACAGTATGATCTGATGATGACCTGCCTCCCAGTACTTTCCATGTGGGTTGAATGTTCTCGTAAAAATACGTTGCTTACAGTCGGTATGTACTGATATCAGTTGATCCACGTCAACGACGTCAGTCTAAAGAGCAATAAACTCGATTAAATAACCTACAGGTATGTTTGTATTATCACTTCAATATATAGGAAAGCCCTGAGCACAGCGAGGTACCTAAGGAGATATTGTTATTTTTATCGATTCTAATAAACGTAGACCATTCCTTTCCAACCCCATAAGTACACACATTATTTTCAGACCTTCGCGAAGGACGAGTTTGCTCCCTCGAATAAATTCACTCCTAATTGTTTGATTTCATTTGTTTTTTTTTTTCTTTATTTCTAACTGAAACTCGCATATTTCCAAACCAATTGAGCCTCTTGTTTGTTATGTTTGACCAATGCCAGTAACGATTATTACGCTACTAATCATTAAATCTTTTAATCTACTGATCAGGTCAATTGTGAACAATTTGAATGATATAAATTCGCAGGATTCCTTGAAATGTAAAGCAAAGATAAAAATGGAATTATAAATCCATACGAATCTAAAGACACGAACCAAAATGATCTCCGTACGTTCCGTGGACATACAGATATTTGAGGGCTCGTCATTTTTTGTCAGCCATTTTGCAACAACTACAGAGTTAAGCAATTTTTTAATTACCAATCAAAACTATACCGCGTGGACGCGTGATCCTAGCGATAATGAAAAAATGTTCGCTACATATTTTAGGTGTAGCGAAATTAACTCCGGTTCGTCTGGACCGTTGTTGAAGGGAAAATTGGTTAAGCCTTTGACCGGATCGTTCATTTCTTGGCATGACATTTCACATCACTCTAGTTTATCGCCGCTGCCCTCTTTTTCGTTTTCATCGGTGTCCCCAACTTTTCATTTATTTTTACTCGCTGACACAGAGTTTTTGGTAGTTCCTTTTTTTCGATTGGAGAAGAAAGGTGCGAGTTAAATTTCTCTCTCAAGTAGAACGCTGGGAACTGGAAATGGAATGGATCTTCGTTCTTACTACTCGTGGGAATAGTGTACCGTGAGCACTTCCCAAAATCATTTCCAACCTATTCTATCACAATCTGCCGGTGTACGATTACTGTTTCGGTGGGTTATTGCTCCTCGTGCTATTTTCACCGGTTCGAAAAGTTAAGCTTCGGGGAATACGAAAAAATGATTGCCCGTATTATTTCTCACAGAATTCAGGTCCACCTCGTTGTTACTTTTTGCCAGTTTCGTATCATTTTTTTTTTCTCATCGAACTGCCTATGTACGCACGAAAATCTTTCGACCGTTACGAGAATTTTCAAGCCTGGTATCATTCGCAAAAACGTCGCAATTTATTAAGAAAAAAACAAAAAACATTGCATTGTTGTTTTTTGTGAAGGAATCGAACCAGAAATTCGAAACACTCCCATACGTGAGACTTCCAACCGTAATCAATACGAGCAATGAATTATTGCAGAACCCCACGGGTATCCTTATTGCAGTACGACTTTCATTCGGTTTGACTTTCACCCTATGGCTCTCTGAAAAATCGAATTTAGTCCAATCGATAAGAGCTTTCAACCTATATTCCTCCTATCTGCTCGTCTATCTTCGTTGCATTTCAACGAACAAAATAGTGACGGGCGAGAATAAAAATAAAACAAATAAAAACACATTCATCAAGCCTCTTCCTCGAAGAGTTTCTTCGCAGCACGTTCGATGGATGAAAAAAAAAACATTTCATTAAAAAATACTGTTTTACTACCTAGTGAACCCAGTTGCCATGGCGACAAGTCTGTCTCGATAATGCGAGTGAAAAGAGTTCGGCCTTTTAAAAAATTGGTGTGAACGTCTGAGACTGTGCCAGTTTCGTTCTTCGTCATAACGCAACGGAACTCTGAGCATCGACAAGAAAATATTTCGATTATGAAACGAGGTTGAATAATTAATTCCAGGGGCTGATTCTTACAAGAATTCACTGTAGGACTGCGGAACTGTATTGTGATTATTTTCCCTCCATTTATTCCGGTGAAATCGATTTTTCATTGGCAAACTTGATTTAAAAAAATAAACTATTGACCTCAGACTCGTTGGCTGTCGCCGCGGGTGAAAAACTGGAAGTGTTGAAACTTCACGATATGTTATTCTTAAAATGATTAATCTCATATAGTCGCGACCTCAAGACTCTGTTCGCATAAGAGTCTGAACGACGCGGTATCCGGCAACCCTGCAAGATCAACCCTTCGAGGCTTCAAGATCCGATATTTAAATGCGTTAGTACTATTTATATCGACATCAGCACCATAGAATTTCTAGCTGCTTAGACTGCGGATTCCTTTGAAGGAACAAATCTTGAATCGAACCTGCTATCGGGCATTAGAATTATTGGAAGACATGGAAGAACTTCCGGTGCTTTTACGGAGAAGCACGATGATAATAAAACTCAGAGGTATCCGCCCTCGTTCCGGAATGACTAAGGGAACAGAAAATGTGTGGTCGACATATTTCCACCGTGGTTTATTAGCAGGCAATCAAATAGGGGAATAACGTGAAAAAAAGTTTCATTTTGTTAAATCCCTCGTGCGACCCCTGAGGGATATTTCCTCAAGCTGGCATCAGACGGACAGGTTTATACGACCGGGATATCGTAGGAAATTGGTATGCATGGCTTTACATCGACGCAGCTAGAATTTTTTCCTCTCAAAATATTCGTTGGCCGAAAAAATAATCAAAATGAAATTTAATCGTTTCAATAGAAAATTAAATAAATTCTTGAAATTTTCCTCCACGATTTTGAAGGTATTTCGAAATGTTATGCGATAAAAAAAAAATGATCGTAATTTTAGAAAAGTTGCGGTATAGCGAGCTTTAATGCTTCATGCAGAAGAAAGAATACGAATATTTCAACGGGATGAGGACAGAGGTGGGGAAACTCGAATGACTTTTCGTCAATTATTCCCATAGCGTGACATCTCTCTGTGATTAAAAAAAAATCCTATTCGAGGATAGCAATTCCGCATGAAGTATTATGATTCCCAAGAGCAATCACTTTTTATCATATCGACAGCTTCGTATGCAAATTCAACGCGACTAAAATGAACAGCTGTCGATGTTAAAAGCTGGTGTTTGATTAAACCGCAAACCCATAGCTCCAATATTATTTTTCATGCAACAGGTTCAATACAGAAATTCCCAAACATTTCCCATTTCTTGGTCAGGCCTAATGTGAATTCTATGATTCGTTCATTTATTCATGCTGACGTCCTTGACGTCCATAACGGAATAACATTAATAACTATGATCTCGACAGTTTCGAGAGTGCTCCAACTAGATTCGTCAATCCTTAGAGCCATACATTATTCTTTACGTATAATTGCCTGGAAATTTGGTATTCGAGGGTAATTTGGAGCCACTGATTACGATCAGACGTTAAAATAGTAAATTCAAATTCAACCGGTTCTCCATATTGTCAATAATTAAAAGAAAAACTGTGAAAAAAATGAACGACGTCGGTTTGTCGTTGCTCAAAAAATTATTCTGTTTCTAAAATAAAATATTACGTAATCGCAAAAATTGTGTTCCTGAACCCTTCTTTAACCACACGTGTTCGATAAGACACACTGGGTCGCTCTGACACGGAGCATAACTCATCTGTCTGTCATCGATACGCCCACGATCGGTTGTTGTTGAAAAAAATCAACGACACACTTCCAACATTCCTGAATACGTGAACATGATAAAATTTTGAAATAATGTCAAATGGAATTGTTTAAAAAAATGTTCGAAAACTTTGACTTTATAAGAAGCGACAATTTCGGTTAAATAAAAATATAATTCGAGAATCATTGACCAGATTTCCCAGAAAGCCATTTGTTCGAATCAATTTACTTTAGGTTATTATCGAAATCGAGGCCGTCGTCGAAAATATATCTGTGGTCGGGTTCATTGAGGCCAAAAAAAGATTCGGGTTAAAATGATCCAATGTGTCAACGAAGGATAAAAAAAAATTATGTGGCATGACGACCAAACACACAATACGAGCCATATCATGATGATAATATTCTTTTTATAGCGAAACATGTAGTTTTAATGGATTGAGGATGTTGCGTGACCTGTTTGAAATAAGATCTCTGGTTTGAAATTAATTATAAATGTATATTAGCAAAAGTTGCTAGGCAATGACATATTTCATGAGCAATTTCAAAATGTGAGATTGTGAAAATTTCGGAAGTTTTGCGTCGCAGTTACACTCACCTCAGTCTGGGTCTCCATGCTTCCTCGAATTCGCAACTTTTTGGTAGAGTCAGGTCTATTCAGCCGGGGCTTTTAGGAAAATCCCCTAGGCTTTCGTGAGGTAACTGCAAAATGAAGGCAACGGAGATGTGGGTGAAGCGAACTTGCTGGATGCCAGAAAGCCAGCCAGACAAACAAGAGGAGGAAGCAAATCTCCGACTGAAAAGATGAACAAGTTGAAATTAGTTGAAACTCCAAATTCTTTCTGTTTTGTTTGTTCTTCAATATTTTTTCTCTATTTATAAAGAAATCTCTCTCTTGGGAATATCTCCAAAAATCACAAAATGCGACAGAAAAAGTTAATGCGGAGGTCCAAGTTCTATCGCGTAGAAACTTCCATGATCGGTTGGGGATCTCTCTAACTCATAATTCAACTTCTTCATGCCTGTATCTCTCTCTCGTTCTCTTCATCATTCGTATCGACTCTCTCACCAGTCTGATTCCGGTATATTATCCGTAGAATATATTACTCCGTATCTCGCGTATATCACGTTATTATATCTTGGAAAAATACGTTCAACAAACTCGGCGAAACTTCTGTATCGAGAAATTTGATTGCTCATTAGCAGTGTCGCGTTCTCTAAAAGGAAAAACTTTTCATCACGTATGACTTTGGATTAACTGTAAGAAGAACAATGTTTCTCCGAGTATTACGGTCTGCACGTGAATAAGTTGTTACCGGAAAATTAGTTTACTCGTAAGTTTTGTAAATCGAAGTCATCGGTGAATAAAATTAAACTTTATATCATTTTGAATGGCCGGTCTAATGGGATTGCTGTACGAAGAAGTATGGACATTTTTCACGACAGAATTAACTAGGACGAGATGTTCTATGAGTGGTGATCCAACGATACTGTTTCCTATTACGACAAAGCTTCTGTAGCGGAAAACTACATTTATTCCACGTGCAGTTACAAATTGCAACGGTGAAGGAAGGCGAAACAAGCTCAATTCGTTATTTGTCACAAAAACACGCTCATTTTTCTTCTCTTCATTCCTTTAACTGTCCACGCGATTTTTCCTCAACGAGGTCATTGAAATTTTAATTCAGATGTAATGGAAAACACGAGGGTTGCCTCCACCTCCTAAAAACGTAACATCACTTGTTTACAATCACTGTTTTTCTAACTGATCGATTGGATGTATAAAACGAATAGAGAAAACAGAGATGAAGGTGGAAGTTTCAATGCTACGCTGGAATTTCGTTGTGTTTTGGTCATTACGTGACAGAACGTTCTGACCCCGCCCGAGGGTGCATCCGTGGCTTAGCCGTGAACAATTCGTCGCACGATCAGATACATTTCGCCGGAAACTCGATCGAAGCATCGACGCAGCGTCCAATTTAATGACAAACCGAACCCCTTTCCCCTACCAACTAACGTGTGGCACTCGGAATAGCTCTACCGCGGGTAAAGATTGTGCACGCTTTTTTCAAGTAGAGCGCGGGGGAGCTATATATGCACTTGCAATTTGTCGTCAAATTTCCGTAATACTCGTGAAGCGATCCAAGAGGCGTGAAACTGCTTTAACAGGTAGATTTTTCAAGCTCCAAACCGCATTCGAATCGGGAGCAGAGAACGAGGAACAATAATAATAGTACCGGGTACAGAATGCATGTAAAAAAAGGATGGAGCGTAACATGGAATTGCCATTTTATCGACTACGATATCACGATCCATTATAAAGATCTATTTTACGTATTTTCGAATTCTCGGAGTTGAGGCAATGGTTGAAAATAACCTCATCACTTCCACAATGATGGTCTGCCGATAATATCGATGGAAAGGATAACATTTGACGTTTTAATGTACTTGAAACCTTAAGCTGATAATCATTCCAAGAATATTTCGATTATCTGGTTTATTCCAAATGATCTGCACACACGCGAAAAGGTAGTGTGAAACGAAGGATCGCCGATCCTTCAAAATGAATATTGCATCGGGAACGGAATGCAGTCCAAAACGGAATAATTATTTACGAAATAATTAGCAACGAAACTCGAAATGTTTTCTGTTTAAATTTGGATAACTCGAGTATTTTCATTCGTCGGAAAACCTTTGACGTTTACATAATTGACAATGAGCTTCCACCGAATTAGCACTAAAGTACAAACTGTTCTTTATTTCGATGGTGAAAAACAATGAGACACTATATCGTCCACAAGAATCTTTGCCGAACATTGTTTTTGCTTGAAAACCCACACGTGCAGGTTCCAGAATTATTGCAGCACGAATATAACCGAAAATATACAAGACACGACGATAAGTGGCATCAGCAATGACGTATGAAGCATTTCGTTTTCGTGTATCTATATGCGCAGCTTTGCTGGCCACATGTGCATCAACGATGAGAACAACCATGTGAGTGTTTATCGACACTCTCTCGCGCGAAATCCCTGCTGCACTCTATCGAATGCATCGAGGATGAGTTCCGAGGGTGAACAAGAATCTGCTGTGAATAAAATATTGACGGCTTTGGACCGCGTATTCGCGGGGAAGAGAAAATCTCTTTCCCTCTTCCTCTCTCTCTCTCTCTCTCTCACACGAATTACACCATGGCCGTAACACACCCACCTATTGGCTAAAACATGCGGAGGAGAAACGATGCCAACATTTTTCGTCATATTGATCGATTATCGAGGAACCATCATGACGTTAGAAAACTGACGTGTCCGTACACACTTAAGAATATATCAGGCGAAGTCGAGTATTTAAATAAATTGGTAAACATTCATGAGGAATGAGAGGAAACTATTTTCTTCGTTTCCTTTCGTTTCTCATCTGAGTGATGTTGAGCTGCGAGACTGAATCTAACATTGACGTGATTTGGAACGAAACTCCATGCAAAACAGACAACGAGTCTTTCCGCCGTCAATTCTATCAACAGACTTTGCACATCGAGCTTTGTTAGTCGTTTTATAAACAGTTTCTTTGTCGTTTTCTTTTTTCCAGCTTCCTCAAAGTACGAATGAAAGTCTGTGAGAGAATGCGAGACCCAGAAATGTGGGAAACTTTTTATAGACCTTTGTTACGATCGTGATCTCGAATATGCGGAACAGCGATGACCAAAACCGTGCAAAAAGCTGGCCAGAAGCACGTGGATCCGAGGAATTTAAATCTCTAATTAATTCGCAATGAAATGCAAGAAGCTATAACACGTTTTTCTATTGAGAACCATGTGGATGCATTTTTTCTCGCAATTACGAAAAGCAGTAAAAAGAACTTATTATTAATCACGATGTTTGTTTTGGAAAATAAAAAACAAGGAAAACTAGTAGCGAGGTGGTCTAATCCACCGCGAGGAAGTGTCATGTTATCGCGCTTTATCGCATGTCAGTACGAACGTACAACACGAGCAAGAAATGATTTTACTTCGTGCAGAGTTTGCAGAACGTGGTTCGAAATACCAGAAAACGTGCTATCGTATACATTTCTACTTTTTCGCTTTTTCATTGTGGTAACGTGGATAAAATTCAACTGCAAGAGAAAGAGGATGCTACGACTTTTGGCGACACTTTGACAAGAACATTATTTATTTGGTTGGAAAAAACAAAACGTTTTAAAGTTTCGAGATATATCATGTGTATGGTAAAGAAAAATGAGAGTATTCCAAAATCGAATGGAGCATTGCCAAACGTAAGCTCGAACGACATCCCAACAAACATCCTTGATCCGATTATTCAACCGTTGTTTCGTGCCCTGTTCCAATATCCAGGAATTAAGAAAAAATAAAAAATAAAAAGTTAATTTTCCATTAATCGAAACGAGCAGAGTTGCTGCAGATGCGATCACACCGTTTGAGCAAATCCATACATAAACGAGTGTAATATCTCTAAAGATTATGAGCAAACTGCAGAACTATCCGAAGCATTTAAACTGAACTGAGCATCAATCTTTATTGATATCATTCGTTTCTATTATTTAAGATTTATAGCCCCGTGGGGTTATTCCCTACTCGAGATCGAAAGATGGCACGATATATCTTGGAGAACGACTCGAGGGTATTGACAAAGAAGGGAATTTCACGAGAAAACTGTTGCATCTACGAAACGAGGATCTAAAACGCATCCTGAGACTTGACTGTCGATATCAATGTTCGATAAATAGCTGGTCGATTGAAAAAACACTTACTGGAAATAGAATTTTTCGACCATATGGAATGGATAGTTTGGCAAAATCTAGAGGAACGATGGCATTGAAGCCGAATTTTCAAGATTGAGATTTAGGTCAATGATGAATACATCGCTGACCTCGACAAATTTATTCTCGTTTTTGCGAATATGCAATAGCAGAACTTTTCACACAGATAGGAAAGTGAGCTTTTCGTTCGTTTCCCTAAGAGATATGCCGAGTTCCTTTTACACGTCTCTCTCCCACGAGACGGAGTAAATATTTACAGCATCACTGGATGAAACGCGGACAGAGTGGGTGGCTGCGACGCGTGAATCTTGTATCGAAGAGCATCTGTACGTTCAAAGTTGAGCACGAAACCAGCAAGTTTTCATCGCGAATAAGATTCAAGCGGAAAATCAGATCTGCCAAGCTGGAACTTGCGTATATTCACTTGCCGTTGATTCCGTGCATCGCTTATACATGCACTTCGCCTCTCCAAAATGTATTTGCTTATTCTGCCAAATTACCATAAAATTATTTCTAAATAAATGTACATAAAATGGCTTCGCATTACCACGTAACTTTACAGCCTCATTATTGGACATATTTATTAAAGAACTATAAGCATTAACGAGGAATCATTCGAATTTGGTTCAATGATCATAATGACACTTGTTCAATTTTTTAAAATAAAGTTAAAAAATCAATCCGTTCCTCGAGTTTCCGTTCAGCCAGACGAAAAAGGAAAAATTGAGCGAAAAACTTCAGCAACGTCGATTCGCGTGAAAACAGTACGGTAACCAATAAAGCAGGTCACGCCGTAATTAGCCGCAAACGTCATAACTTATGGTGTATTCAAAAGGGTATTTATGTGATTGCGACCCTTAAACTGGGGTCACAAAGGAGATGTTTTACGAATGCAGCATAAACAAGCATTCGGCTTACACAGCAAGTTCACGCACCATGTGTAATTCGCTATTTCCCGAACATGCGACACTGTGAATAAATTAACATGTCGAGTTTTTGTTTGTTTGCTTTATTCATAACGCCATAGGACGGTATGTACTTGTATATATATTTGGTCTCCAAATCATATTTCGCAATGGAACGGTTGACTGCGCAATAAATTACTATTTAGGTCACTAACGTAAGATGGGGTTTATGACCATAAAGACAAGTTCAAGGGTGAGACAGATATTCGTATGGTATTTTTTCATATGTATATTGCCCATGATTATGTTGGCAACTGCCCACGTACGTATAGATTTACGTTACGCTCTCGCTTCGCTCATTAGATCAGCCTTGCTCTGCAACTCGAAGCGATGAAATATATTCATCGCTTCGAGTCAGCACGACTAGCAATGGGAAAATAGAACATGCAGCAGTGCGTATAAGCAGGCAAGAGAGACTGACGCAGAGAGCGAGAGAGAGAGAGAGGAAGGGAGAGAGAGACAGGAAGACACAATATATAGGACAGACAGATAAACGAAGTGAGAAAAAAAGAAGTAGGTAATGTGGCAACAAAGCAGTTTTTCTCTTGTAATGTAACTGTACGTCACATTTTATTATTTCAAGACCGACATGGTCTGACAGTATGCGTTCGTGCAAAATGCAATTGGCATTTGTGCCGTTCCAACGGAGAGAGAAGCTGCATTTTTCAACCGCAGGATCGTTCAGCCAGCAGACGTCTCGACTCCTCTTTGTCCAATGAGTTTTGCATGCAACAAAAAATTGGGATCCGTGACAGAATCAACGACTTTTTGGTCCAACATTTTTTTTTTCCAAACGCAAACAATATTGTTTTTCGAAACCGCAGGTCTCAAGGACTCGAGGTGAGTACGTCCTCAAACTGACAAGCAAAAATAAAAATAAAATCTACATTTTTGGAGAAAAAATAAAAACCTTGGAAAAAGAATGACAGAAACATCCACAAGGACGCATTTTTGCATAAAGTTTTGGAGACGATCCATATATTCGCACCGATCGGCGAAATGCTTCCTACTACGGAAATTCTGCGAGAGTCGGTGAATCAGTGGATTTTTACAGTCGAAAACTTCTCATCTGCTTGAAACAGAAGCGTGAATTTGGTATGTGCAATCTTCCGGACCATCTGTCGGGTTGGGGAAGCAAAATAGGGTGAAGGGATAAGTCGATCGACGAGCATCGATATCAGCGCACAATGCAGGGAGAACTTTTGTATAAAAAAAAGGAATCTCACTCAGTCCGTACACGTTTCGCAGCCTTTGACGCTCTCTTGCGAATGAATCGAAGTTGGGAAAAAAAAAAACGACGAAAGAGAAGCGGGAAATGACGAAGGATTTTCTCCGGGACTTTGACACTTTACTGCAGCCATAACTTTTCTTCCTATACCAACCTTCGCCTTGGTCTTAAACGTTTTTCTTCCCTTCATTTTATTTGTCGCACCCTAATCTACTTTGAACGAATAAAGAGTTTCATGCGAGGTGACATGACCAAAGGAACAAGTAAAAGTTTGGCGCGTTAGAAACAAAAAATTTAAACAACGTCCAATTGTTATTATTAAATTAAACATCATAAGAAGACGTCAATGGAGGTCAGAATAGTCGAGGCTGAATTATGCAGAAGGGTGGACGATCCTGACGAGAATAATGATTGCGGAATGAATGAGCCACTTCGAATAAGAATAAAAACATAACGACGCAACGAGAAGTGCACGTTGAAAGAAAATTATTCTTTTATAGGGGTGCACTTTGCCACACGTCGTTGTGGACGAGATGAATATTGACGTTTGTAACGCGTTTTAAACGACGGCTGTTCACGAATTTGAAACCTTCGGACCACGCTGCGTCTAAAATGGTCCGCGTATTTTTTTTATTTTTCAGCATTTTATTTTTCGTGCTGACCGAATTCCTGGAGCTCTGCTGTCTATTTTTACGTCCTATTGGACAAAGTTTTTTTTGACGTGCTATTCGTTGTTTGAGGTGCCAACCTGCAAATACAAGTCTGAAAAACCATCGAATGACAAAAAAACATTTTCTTTGCATCCGGCGAAAAGGATATCGCGAGCTAAATAAAAGTAGAGGATCATCGATCCTGGACGCGAATGCAAATTTCTCTCCCCACGGACATGTTTCAATTTTTTGTTTTTTTTCTGCCTCTCCGACAAAGTCTCGTGGAAAATATAATTTTGTATGAATATTTGACGCTTCAGGACTATAATATATTCAGAGAGTGTAATAAAGAAAGACAGCAGCATATGCATGGAGAGAGAATGTATAATTGTAGTTAGTCTGGATGTTCCTTCTCTTTCATTAAAAACGAATCTAGTTTCAAGAGGTTTACTCGCAAATGACGAGCGGATCCACGCGACAGTGAGATATAAAACTTTTCGAAATTTGTACGAACGAACAAACCCGGCGCTTGGCATATTCACAGAATAATATAACTCAACGGAGCTCGTAACACATTTATTCAATTCATTTTGGTAACGCGCTCATGACAAAACTCTACAATATTTCTCCCTAATTTCCTCATTCTTTACGGGCAATATAATTGGCAGTTCGGAATCAATTTCAAGTCCAGACGCGAAAGAATTTTTAACTACACTAGGACCTCGCTTTTCGTAACCTCTATTAACTTGATTGTCTTTATATATTGCGGGCCGAATATCATCATCCCTGCACGAATCACAATCTGCACAGAGTCGATACGAGGTAAATGCCTGGGAAGTGGAAAAAATATTTTACGGACCCCTCGTTGCCCCCGGCAGCCTAATAGTTGGCTCTGGCCTCATGAACCTTTGGGCGTCAAAAAAATGCAAAAACTTGGAGTAAATATCACGGGTTTTCCCGTCCAAAATAACGCTGGGAGGAAAGAAGTTTTTCATGACACTAACGATGTCTGGATCACCACACGGAGGGGACAAAATGACTACGAAAATTATTCAACGCTACACAGACTTCAGTGAATATACACTATGTATGCATAAGTGTCTTTGCGCAAAGATGTTGGAGGGTGTGGAATAATTCATACGTACCAGGATTATCTTCATTCGTATATACATGATGAAAATGTAAGGAGAAAAAAAATTAGCCAAGGGTTTGTGGAGAGTTTCCCAGAAAATAAACAACAACGCCCAAAATTGTGAGCTGCATGAGTCGAAAAGAGAAAATCACTATTGAACAATCGACATCAAAGTATTTCCGGATACGTCCTGATCTCTGAAAATTTGCTTCGATATCCTGAAACACTGTGCATCGACCCAAAACGTCAAGACCATGACGTAACGCAAGAGAAAAAATGATCCTTTACTTTTTTCTATAGAAATTCATATGAACTTGCTTATAAGTTTTCTTTCCCGTGCGTATTTTTTATAACGATGAGACTTAAATATCTCGGAAACAACCCTCGGCAGTGCCTTTCACCCCAACAGATAACATCGCTTCTGCAACGTCATCCATCTCGCAGAGTCACTGTCTTCCCCAGATCGTCTGTTTCAGGCTCGGTGACTGAGTCGACGAACGTCGAATCTGGGAATTTTCTCGTTACAAGCAACAGTGCATTCGTTTTCGTTCTACGTTTTCGGGCTCTGCTTTTATTGGGATCCGAGTGTAGAGAGAAGATTTTTTTACTGAGTTTTTTCATCGTCCTCTCACGGGTGAGTAACTTTTCAAAACTCGCAGAAAGGAACGAAGAGGATTTTTCCGTGCGTGTAAAAGAACAGCGAATAATGTGGAATACCCCGGGCGAAGTAGGATACTGAAAAAAGCGAGTAAAGAAAAATGTTTACGTTTTTTCTTATTCCAACGCACGAATCAATTGCCGGCCCTTTGCACTTTCGAGCCTGAATCCAAAATTCAGTTGATTTAGGATAGAGCTGATCGCAAAACCGACATCGACCGTCTTTACCATCGTCTCCGTTAGCAGACTCTGCGAAAGGAGGATTTTCCCTTCAGCTCTTTTTCAATTAATTTTGTGCTTGCTTTTCATTAGCTCCTTATTCCGATAAAAAGATCTAGTGAGGACTACGATCCTATCATCATTTTTGTCTCGATCAACCATCAGAAATGAATTCCGACAAAAAGAGAAAAAACGTTTAATTGCAAATTTCATAAAACGCCATAAATTTATTAATAACGAGTTCTAAATGGATAAAGTTATTGAATTAAAAAAAAAAAATTCATACCTCTTTCGATGCCTCGTAACGGTCAGGTAAAGAGAATCCGCAGAGGTTAATATCTCCATAAAATTTCAGAGTTTACGATAAAAATAGAGTAGAGCATGAAATACGAGATGAGATTTAGTAAACACGCGATGCAGTATTATCGGCCGATGTATATATTGAGGGATGTATTTTGGGTGACGATGTGTATATGCTGAAGGCGACCGCGTAGACATTATCCAGAAATTCGACGTCAATTAATTTCACCAGAAAGGCAGGCATTAGAAGATCGAGAGAAAAAAAGCAGCAAAAAGGATCAAAAATACAGCTTGATTTTAACGGCATCGTTGCACGATAGAGATAAGGCAGTATATGGAAATTTGATTGCAAACATAGCTCCACTAGCAATATAAACGATAAAACATTTCAAGTTCTATTACAGCAATCCCTATAAAACATGTGTTTGCATAATGTCTTCGCATAGGTGTGAAAAAAAAAGGAAAATTGCTCAACTGCAAACGTGTGAGAGTGCGTGTTTGTAGGAAATCATTGTCGTGATATGACTTCGGAAACGTTGCAAAGCTAGCGTGCAAGTTCAATAAAAGCCCAGCTTGTCTGATACGGCTGAAGAAATGGAGAAAGAGTATCGACGTGAAGTTAGAGAATGACATAATTGTTCTCTGCTGGTCATGTAACTGTGAAACCTTGTAGAAGCTTTCGCCTAATTTGACGAGATGTTTTAATTAATCTTTTCCTTATCGATGCATAATAAGCTTTCTTCAACAGCTTCGAAAACTTTTTGCATTTTCTATCGAATAAAATTGAAGAAAAGAGCATCCTGCTGATTTTGAGCGATTCTTCGGGTCTGCTAAAAATTTAGTAATGGATTTTTACATGAACGAGATATAGAACTGACCGAGTGTGTGACTATTTAATTTCTTGTGTGGAATGCCTCATAGCACGACGAGAAATAAGCTCGCGTGACATCTGCTTCTCGTCTACAGGCTAAAACGGCTTTGCAACGAAGCGGAACGACCACGCCGACCACCATACGAAGCTGCAGGTTCGTATATAAAAGTACGAGCTATATAAACCATTATTGATCTCTCACATACTCGTCAGAAGTTAAGAATGAGATCGATGTTAGACGTGCAATGAGTATTCAAGTTCCATGCATACACTGTGCATGTGCAGATATTTATATGGAAACAAGAAGGTGTCTGGCGTTTTTCTTCGATACATGCATGTAAACATTGAATAA
The DNA here is from genome assembly GCA_963921915.1 of Hyposoter dolosus. Classification (NCBI taxonomy): domain Eukaryota; kingdom Metazoa; phylum Arthropoda; class Insecta; order Hymenoptera; family Ichneumonidae; genus Hyposoter; species Hyposoter dolosus. The sequence continues at coordinate 10,929,326 of OY998130.1, read as the reverse complement.
TATCGGAGTGCCGGGAAGAACACAACATTTTCGAACGGTGTTACTTGTACGTAAGTTCACATTACGTAAATCTATTCCGTATGCTAATCTATCGACTACCTGACCAATAATTTCCTCGGTTTTCTACAACTCTGGAATGAAATTATTCGTAATCAGTGAAATTTTCATTACCATTCGTTATCGATTGTACTTTTGAGTATGAATGATTGTGTTCATGGCAAATTAGAAGAAAAAATATAATGCGATCGCCTACTATGGGATGATAGAAAATATCGTTCAAACAATCTCGGAAGCCAGGCAGAAAATTGTCAAAGTTTAAGAACAACAACGACACCAACAACAATGTTCTGAGAAAGTGGCAGAATTTCTTTTTTTTCATTCAAAAATAGTAAAAATTCTTTCAGTCATTTGCAACAACAAAAAATGATAAAAATGCACATAAAAAACAATAAGAATTACACAAATTTGTATAGCCTCATTTATTGATAAAAGCAAAAAAGTTGCTCAAGATGCTTACAATGTGGGCGAACAGGCGGAAGTTCTTTTTTTTTATTAATCTAGTTCACTGAACCGGAAGTGATATCGACTCGAGACGCGGATAAATGTGTGCATCGAAGACACTGGAGAGAATTTATGAAATGATAATGCGATAGCTATAAGGCGAATCTCGCGATTCTTCGATGAAATTGACGGGCCGGAGCTCTTCGCTGAATAATTGGATTCGGGAAAAGCGTAATTGTTTATTATGCTGGGAAACGTATTGTAGAAAAAACAATAGAGTAATTATTGGAAACTGCGGTCTCAGCCAGAATCGAATGACAATTTTCCGTTCAACGTTCTCGCACTAAAAGCAGTTACCAACTGCTATCGCAAACGTCAGATGACGTGGCAAATCTGATGAAAACAATTTCTAATCATTGTATCAATTGTTAATGACATGATGTCATTCGTTGACATTATCTTGTTGACGATATTCATAAGCAAAGCCTGATAAATATTCATAAAAACTTTTGTATCGTGAAAATATTCGGAATCCTGTCCATGGGGATTGCGGAAATCCATCGTGTCACGTTTATGAAATTATTCATTAAATCCTCGAGATAAAAGCAGAAACAAATTGAACCGGCGAAAATATCCGATGAATCGCGTTTAATGGAGGATTTTCGAAATTCAGAATCAAGTGCACGGTTCACAGGAAAGTGCCATGTTTCGTTTTTGTATTTTTGGTTTTACACAATCCCACGTGAGCGAGGAAAGTGGAATTGAATTCTGCTGTAAAAACGGTTCGCCCTTGGGCAAAACCTGGGATGGTGATAGCAAGGAAAACCCTTTAACTCAAAATGTAGAAACGGAGTAAAATAAAAAGCAGTCTGATAACCAAAGGGGCAAAAGGAAAAACGGATGAGGTAACAAAATTGATGAAGCGACAGAATTCTCATCCCCCAGGCACCGCACCGGAAATGAGAGACGAGTCAGTCGAGCGAAAACAAGTTTGTCATTTATGTGCAAATCATTTGGACCCGTGCGTGCAGTATGAGAGAATGCGTTGATATAAATAAATAGAAAACTAATATCGACTGAAAGGACGTCTTTGCATATGTGTCAAAAAAAAAAAAAGATAACAGAAGGTTCAAAGTATCTCCGCAATTTTGTAACGCGAATGCTGTGTGCTCTGGTTCAAATGCAAATACATTCCTTTAATACCTACAGAGCAATGTCTACATATTAATACGAATAACTTTTACGTGTATAGAATTTATTTAAACTCGATGCTCTTATTGTCGGTCATTACGTGAATTTGAAATTATGCACGTACAAGACTCCACGTGATGAGAATAAAATACTTAATTAAGAGAGCTTCATCTATGCTCCAAACAAAAGATCTCTCATGAGTCCGCGTGTTATGAAAAATAATAATTAACGAGTAGGAATCATTAATGACTGTCGCAAACGTTCTGCCTGAAGCGTACGAATTTATAAAAATGTAAATTTATGCACAAGTGCATTCGATTGCACCTTGTTGACGAGAAATATGTACGAGAACATGGAAACATTGCTTGTTTAGCTTCTCGTTGACTCACCTAATATGTCTATTTGATAAATTATCTCGATGGACAGAAAAAAATGAGGAAATACCATTGCACTACGACGAATGACGAAAATCTCATTGAATAACGATTCGAAACCGAATTGCCCACCGGACGAACAGGACACTTTTGAAAGAAACAAAAGATTTCATTTGAAACGAGTGCTTTCCTTATCGGACAATCGTTCTAATAGCAAAAGCTCGAAGAAATAAAAACGAAGACTTACCAATCGAGGATACGAACGTTACGGAGAAGCAAAATCGACGCGATTCAGTCTCGCAATGTGCGACGCAAGTCCCGCTCACTCTTTTATCTCTCCAATTAATCCAGCGTTACTTTTCCCCTATGAAAACGTGCTTAACTCACAATAGCTAAGTGCAAACACGCTAATTGAAAGCATATGAAGTTTGTCACGTTCGCGATTGATTTATTCATCTTATGTGATGTTATCGCCCGCGCGACATACCGCGGTTACTCCCTAATTTTGTAATTGTGCGGATGGAAAAAGCGGCGCTTAAGCAAAAGCGATTGAACGGGCACGGGCATTCGAGAGTATTTTCATCTGTCAACGTGCTAGGGCTACGAAGAATCGAATGTCATCCATCCTCTAGTATTGAAAAAATGTTTATGCACTCTGTAACGACTATTGGAATCCGACAAAAGTGTTGCTTCGAGGTATTCAAACATGCCCTTGTTCCTAGCTAATCCAATGTCACAATTCTTTGATCAAACTTCCACAAAGTAGCGGCACGACGAACACTACTTTTTAAACTAATTGGTTAGAACATCTGTTCGTAAAAGCCACAGAGCAAAACTTCATTGTTATCATGGAACGTTTCCGTTAGAATTTCTTGAAGAATTGAGGGAAACCTCAAACATTAGACTCGAATTAATTTTTTCTATCGTCATCAAAGTTCACTATGAATGAGTTTTTGATTTTTGATTAAAAAGCCTACAATTTTCTCGAAACTCTGGACAATTCGTGAGCAAAAAAAGTTCGTTACTTCGTGAGGATCGAAAGATGTCGTTGCTCGCGTGCCTTATTTTTTTTTTTCTTCGTCGTTCACAAACGCATGATTTTAGGTTTTCCTTTTCGATGTCAGTTTCAAACTTTCCCCCGGCATCTTTCATGTACGAGCAAGTGTTTGTAATGCACGCGGCCAACTGGACTCAAGAACCGAGAAGCTCGCGAGAAGCGTGCTATTTAGCTGGAGGCGCGCGCAAACGCTCAAAACTACTTCTTGACGCAGGCGCAACGATTTTTACGAGCATAAACTTTAACTTTGAACGTTGATGCATAGAATGAAAAAAAAATCGTCGAGATAAAGCCGATTGGCGCTTCTTTAGTCAGGACGAAACAAAATGATTGATTATTAAGGAGTAATTCGATAAATTGAACCGGCAGGTAATCTCGACCGTGAGATTGGCAACTCGGAAGCCAAGGTCGAAAGGTGAACGATAATTTCTCTTTGATGGAGAAAGTAAACATCGCTACACCATGAGAACTTGAACGATCCAGTGAACCACCTTAATTTCTGTTTCCTCGTAACCTAGGCAAAGTATTCAAAACAACTATCACGAATCTCATCCTAACTATATGTATGTCTGAGAGTTCTGTGGCCTATGCAGCACCCTCGAGAATGAGCTTGTGCTTATTTATAGTATATAAGAGTTTGATAAATGAGACCGGAAATTAACTCGCTCCGAGAAGACGGAAACGACTATCGTAGAGGGTTTACCACATATACATCTTCTCTCTTGTTATTGTACACGAAATAAGCGATAATTGTTTGTCTGTTTGTTTATACACGCGACGAAGTTATGACGAAAACACCATTGAACCAATTTTCATGAATCTGACACAGAAAAAAAACTTTAAGGACGTTGTATGCAAAATGTTCTATCGATAGAATTCTATAAATTTGCACCACACAAAGAAAATAGTGATATGTAATAGCTCGCGCAATTTTAAAACGTTTCACCATGTAGAAGTCGAGATATTTATTTATAAAAATTACAATTTTCAGTAGTTTTTCACAAGAGTGTGTGTTAAAAGTTCCAATTTTCAACATCAAATATTTCGATTTCTAAATGGTGTAGCTTCTTTAAACTTCGCATACACTTTTATGTAAAATCGAAGAAGATTTATTTAGTTTTTAAAAAAAAATCGGTTTTACAATTTTTTCGAAATTTTGTTTATTATATAACAAATACAAATTACCTCCGACAATCTTGGATTTAGAGTATATTGTTCTTTAGTCAATTTGTAACAACTTTTTTTTATGAACTCAGGCTCGCAAACCATTTCTTATGTAAGAAAAACTGGAAACAAAAATTCAAATTTGACCGTCGCCATACAACGTCCTTAGCTGCGCTAGGAACAAAAAATGAAGAAAATAAATTAAAAAAAAAAAAAAAAACAATAGAACTCCCGTACGAAATGAACGAACGTCTCATTTGAGTGAAAATAGATCGGAAAGAATCCCAAAAAGCCATTCTTTTGTCTGCTTTTTAAACATTCACGAATATTTTTTTTTTTTAAACAACTCGTGACTCGAATTTCCATTTTTCGAAAAATGACAGAACTTGGAAATTTTACGCCCCCCCCCCCCCCCCCCCGATCGAAAATGTGATTTAATGACAAATGGAAATTCGCTTGTTTCATTAACTATTGATTACTGATAAAAAATCGAAGGACACGCAGATTATCGTACATATAATTACATTGTTCAGAAAATTGAAGACCCTTCAGAAGCCAATTCACCAACATCCGAACTTTTTATGAAACTTATAATTACGACGTTCGAAGAAATTTGGAACAACTGCCCGACTCAAAAAATGTTCAATATGTTGAACAATTTTTCAACAGAAAAATGTTGTGACGAGATTAACGAAAATACGCATTCACGCGAGCGTAACGAAAGCGTCGGAGCCTACAACCACGAAATCTCGTCCAGTCCAATCGATTCCGAAAACTCCGGACCGATACCATTATATTTCGATCGAAATAAGGTTAACGCCCGAAGCTCGGAAATTGGATTGCGCACTTACTATCCGCCAGAATTTCCATAGGAAAAGCTATGCCAGGCCGCTATGTTTGCTGGATGAGAGCGTTTGTGCGTGAGAGAAAAAGCAAAAAGAAAAAAAAAAAACAGAAATGCATTCCACACAGAGCAACCTCGGGCTACAATAAATCTTTGCATGCATGTTCATGTAGGAATATCACTTCCATGGCAAATTGCTTTAAGCACGAAATAAAGTTTGCTGTTTTGGAACTGAAAAATAATTCAATTCCATCGAGACTAAATTAAATTTCTTAACGTAGTTATCCAACGAACGTAAACATGAATGCAATACTCGAATCAATGACACTTGGTCTTATCGTATTATTTTCTTTTTTTTATTTCCATTCAACTCGCTCGTAGCAGCGTGGAGATTGAGTGGCGGTTCATATACTACGGTGGATGACTTTAACGAGAGTGGTATTCCACCGAGTTCTCTTGTTAACTTGAATTGGAGATGTGGATCAACTGGAGCTAGCTAGGAGAGGGAGAGAAAGAGAGAAGAGAGAGCGAAAAGAAAGAAAAGGGAGAGAGCAAGAGCGAGATAAATATAAAAACTACCTAAATTGTAAACTAAATGTTGCATGCTGTCCTAACCGGACGATCACTGACTGAAGGTCGTCTCGAAAATCGTGCGACCTTTACAGCCGGACAGTACTAATAACATAATATAAAGACGCGTCTATACAACATTCTTCTAACGATGTTTTGTCATCAAAATTCAAGAAAAAGACATTTCGAGAACTTCGTTCTGAGAACTTTCATTAATTTTGCTGTCTGGGATGTGAGAATTAAATTCTAATCAGTAATACGACCAAATAACATCAAACTAATTAACGACAACCGATTCGATGCAAGGTGGACGCGACAGCTACAAGTGCATGTGTAATTTATACATTACGAAAAATCAAAGTTTTCATAATGGAGAAGAAAATAACTCTCGTCGTTTATATGAAAGAAATTTCATTTCATTTTCATAGTACGTTCACTTTGTATGTTGTGAAAATTGGCCAAATTCGAATCCCCGAATGTATCCCGATCGTATTCTGAAATGGTAGTTCGAACATAAAAACAGCAGTGTGCGGTGAACGAGAATCGCCGATGCGATAGCATTCAACTTCGGTTGTTCCTAGATAATCAAACCGCGTGTTCTCGTCCCGTCAATACCATAAGCCGTTACGTTCTTTCGATAGCGCCATTTGCCATCTACTGGCAAAGAAGATCGTACAGTTACCGACGCAAGACAGCTTTCCTGCGAGTGCATGATAATTGACCGTCAATTGATAGTAAAGTATGGAGATAACTTTTTTAACAGCTATCGGTAAGTATTCTCACGCGCTAAGAGATAAATTTGTTGAATAAAAGATACAGGCGACTATGTGGACTGAGCTTGCACTATGCAAAGGATCCTCCTTATCGACCTTATCGACTAGAGTTTGAACGATTCGAAATATCTGGTGAATCCAGCGATTATTCATTCGACGTGTTATACATAAACGAATCTCATCTCTAATTAGTCTGGACTTTCAATAAGTTAATACATCGACGAAATCAAAATTGACGAAATCTTCGGGTGATTTTTGTTCGAAACTTTCAAATGACAGATTTTTTCATTCAAGAAACTGAAAATGTTAACGTTTTGAATAAAAAATAAAGTTGAAAGAAATTTCAACATGTTTTCAAGGAAAACTTTAACTTTAATAAAAGTTTAACAAATTTTGGCCCGAAATTTGATTCATAAAAAGTCACAAAAAATATAACGTGGGCAATATCGCGTAAAAAAACGTACAAGAGACCGTGCACGTCTGCCCGCGATAACTCAACTCACAAATACGTACACACTCTAAAAAGCACAAATAACAAGAATTGAAGTCTCTGAAAGTATGTCAATTAAAATAAGGTCAAGAATTAATTTCGGATCTTACAAAAAGCCAACGAATAAGTTCGTAAAAACTTTCGCGGAGTCAAATTCGTCGGAAGCTTATAATTTATGCTGAATGAAAAATCATCCAATTAATTCGCAAGAACAGTCCTTTTAAGCAACAATAACTACAAGGATCAAATTTTTGGAAAAAAAAAAAATAGTTTGCAGAGAAAAAAATTAAAAGCAAATCGTGACAATCGCGATAAACCTTAATGTAGATTTTCGTGCCACAAGAAAACACTCGCATCAAGTTGTTCGACCGAAATCGTTTTAATTTCAATCAAATCAAATTTTAATTTCATTCAAATTTTTCAATTTAATTTTCCACCATTTCCAAAGTGTACACAGAGACAATGAACGCTACAGATGTATGAGAAACTTTGTGTAGAGGTCCTTGTCTTCAAGGTAGCTCATATCTCGAGTCCCCTTACCTGCATTCCCGTGCTTTATGTACAGAAGAGAAAAGATGAGTGTCGTCGGCTCGAGGGCATGCGGGTTTTTCGCCAAAAATCTGAATGCACAAGTGCCCGTCCCGTACGATGTGACCAAGTTATAGACATAGTAGTAGACATGAGTATATATATATCGGCGTTGTTTCCGGCAACGAAAATACACCGACGAGAGGATACAATGCTCTCGAAATCCGACACTCCTTGCTTTTATTAAATATGCACGAGTTGGATACAGACATACAACAAAATTGAATTTGCAAGCATAATAAGACGCAGAAAAGACGTTCGTTGCCTTTCCTCACGACTTAAGCTGTTACTACAAACCATATTACACGTCGTACCTTGTAATGAGTGCACGTGAGCGTGCGGATGACAAGGCGTGGCAGTTAAAATGTATCTTGTCACGTTAGGTGTCACACGGTGTGGAATATGAAATATAATTCACAAAGACACAACCGCAGGAATGGCTGATGCACATGAAAATCAGGTCCAGGAACAGTGAAATGGGCAAATAATGGGGTTGACGTGACGGGATCAAATCGGATACTCCCGCGCGCGGAGAATACGCAGGAACTACGAAGAAATAAAAAAAAATCGTGAGGTTCGAAATCATTTCAGTTCGAAATCGAGAGGAAGGCGAAATGGATCAGCTGAGTTGATAATAATTTCATCAATGTGTACGTTCTCAACTAGAAAACATACACTCGGAATTAATTTATAATTATCGTAATGAATTTAGTCGGTTCCAATGTCAAAACGCGATGAAACATCGAAAGACGACTATTCTGCTGTTGTTCGTCACTGGTGTCACTCGTAAGTAAGCCAATTCGATCGATACCAATGAGATAAAGGCACTCGAGTTAATCTCAAGCCACTTGAGAAATGTCACGATTCCAAACATTATCGTAAACTTTCAAGTATTGGGATGACAACACTTTTAAAATGAGTGCCAATTGATCGAAATTTAATAACGACCAAAAAAAAAAAAATGTCAAGAGTCTTGTTTGGTCGTCAAGTGTATTATATTGACATCTGTATATAAATATTTGCACAACACTCGGAGCAGTGTCGTTATCATGCACTGGGAATAAACGCTCAATAGCTCGGAGTCTCTTAGTCATCGCTCAGCACTTAATCGGTGTCCTCGAACCGCAAAACAAAGCTCACTAATTAGCGTTCATATATTACCTATTCATTTTTTATTCTGTCTCTACATTCACAGTTTGCTGGATTCACAAGAATGGAACAGATAGTCACGTGGAAGGTTTGCTTACCAGCGAATTAAAACGACAGTATTCATTATATAGAGGAACCGCTAACCAACCATGAGGATTCGGTTCTACGGATAAAAAAATAATGTTGAAACAGGTTCGTACGATATATGCTATAACCTTTTACCGTTCTCGCGTGATCCGATCGGAGGTGGCGATAGTGCGAAGTTGATATTATCATATTCTACGAACCTATTCGTTTATCCTTTTCGAAACTCAAACTCCGGAAGCACCAAACTCACGTTTACGGAGAGGAAAGGGGCAGCGAGTGTTATTATGTATTTTGGATATTGTAATTATGAATTTAAGTGTCGCCGGTCTATAACATCTTACGTTTTCGAATTGAGGTTTTCCTCTTCCTTCGTCAATCAGTAGCCACACGTGTCGAGTCCATCGATAACACAAAAACGCTAAGCAATCAAACAGGATGGATTCTCATTTCTTAGTACACCAAGTCCAATTGTGGGCAGAAAATCTGCTTGCTTGGAGCACGTTACAGAAATTATACGCACGACACTATCGTATGCAACTTGATTGACATTATTCCATTTTAAATAGACGTTCAAGGCGGTCCGGAAGGGTGTCGCGAGAACAGTATCAAAGGCTTCGAAACAATTGAGATTTTTATTGAGACACACACAGATAGAAGGAAAAACGACGGGCTGGACAGCTTTTCGAAGCTTTTATCTTACGGTTTGTTAATTAAACATCAACTCCTAACGATATATTCTGCGTAGATAATCTCGGTACTGTACACAATGTCAAACGATTACTAACGATATTTAATAGACCGACACAAACTCGAATCTTGATTATTTACCTGGACATCAAAATTGCATACTGTTGACAGATTATAAAAATATAATATTCATTCTTCAAAGCAACTAAATACGTTGGAGTACATAAACTACATAACAGTTGCGTATATAACGAGAGAGCGTTAGAATATAATTGAGGAGCCGCATAACTCGGACAGCGCAACCCTCGCGTTTGCGTATCATCTACGAGTGTACGAGCTCCTGCAAAATGAGGAAAAACCGTGTCTACACTAGAATCTTGATTTTTTTCGACTTCGAGTACGATTGAATAAGAAGCCTTGACCAGATGAAACAATCGATATAAACAGATTAACTTCAAGGGTCCAGGATTAAATTTTTAATCAAAAAACCCCAACTTTAATTTTTTTAAATTTGTAAAATATTTTTTTCAAAAACTTGAGCGGTTTGCTTGCCAACTCGATGGAACTGAGATTCAACTGTACACCTGTTGTATCCAATTGTATTTGGTTGAATTTAGCCACGTGTGTTTTTGACGTGTTTCTCATATATGCTCGTCACGTTATGACTCGACGCCTTTTATCGACTTCCGGTAAACTTGGACACAACAATCGTGCGAGCTCTTCCCTCCCGCTCTCTGTCTAGCTGATTATTGTGCAGAAAAATATATTTTTTGTGTCCAGACATGTGGCCTATAAATATTCCATTGCTTTTTTCCCTTTCACATACTTTCGTGACGGTCTGCTGCCACATTTTTCTGTATTAACTCCCAAACTTATGTAATCCTAATAATCTTTCCGGTTTTATTATAATCGCGCCTGTGACTTGCACAAATCAGCCAAAGTAATGATATGTTTGAAAAACGTTTCATTCTTTCCAGTGAAATTTGTTCCCCGATCGAAATAGATTTCATTCGACAAATAAAAACTGTCGATAATATTGGGAGGTTCATTTTTCGTGAAATGTCAAGTCGAAATATCTTCCCAGTACTTTCTAAATTAACGAGCTTAATCAATCGTTCATCAATATTTCTCGTAATTGAGCATCGTTTATTGCAATCTTAATATAATTTTTAATTCGTTAGGGAAAGTCTCTCATCAGTTGACTTTTTGCGCAATGCAGAGAAGTGTTTCGAGTCTCGCATGAGGTTTCCAAGCGTGTTGCATTTCGCTTATGCAGTAGCGATAAACGGCATAAAGGTATACGCGCATACAGCTCATATTCGGTGCAATCCGGTGGATCGAAAGCGACAAAAAAATGCCGTCGCAGCTGTACTCAGTAACGAAGACACTAGAGTAAATAATAGTGCGGTCGCTTATACAAATTTATTGAGACTATGCACACAAACTTACAAGTTTATGTATGAAAAACAAACAAAAAAATAAGCAGCAGATATTCATTCAGCGATATTCCTGCGCAGCTTGATCGCGAATTTGCATCCAAATAATTTCGAATACGGATTGAGTTTAGATAATTATTTTTTTATCGAGTATTCGACGAGGTACTGCGCTTGCGCGTTTGATGTAATTAGAGTAGAAAATTCTTGAAATTCTTCGAATAGCGTAAACACAAGGAAACGTAAAGAACGCACTGAAAACAAAATATTGTTGGAAAAGACCGATATTTTGTTCGATAGTTCGACTAAACGTTTTTTTGAATGATCCCAAAAATTGTGTCACTGCAGCAAGACATATTTTAGAAAGTCTCTTCAGAAGCTAATTTTCGTCGGTCCAATCGTAAATTTTGCTGACAATTCCGTTAGAAACCAAATATACTGCCAAAATAACGAAAATTTTGAAATTATCAAAAAATATTTAGTTTACCGTATTCAACAAAATATCGACGATTTTTAACAAAATTTTATTTCCAGTGCGAGTTATACTTTATTATCTTATCACCCAGAGTGAAATGTTCATTCGTCGATGCTACAGACACATCTGCGAGACTTGATACTTGAACGGAGATAAATTAGAGGACAGTGCAAAGTTCTGAATCATTATTTGACAATTGAGTGACTGACAGGAAAACGTTGCATTCACGGATGTCAGACAATGTTTTTTATCTCCTTGTTCAGGGCAAACACTGTATATATGTTAAATATTTTCGTGGAAGAAAAATATCTGCAACAATTCTGGAACAACAATCAGTTCTAGCATGAATTGACAATGTGTCAATAGCCTTTCTCTTTCCCTCTTCGCTTTTCGATACAGTAACAGAGCACAAACAACACCATGCGACTGTCGCGCATTGAAAATGCTACGGAGTAATTTATAACGCGACACACTGAGCAACTCATCTGGAAATAACATTGTGCGACTTGTTCTCTCGTGTATCCTGCACGAGATAAGATCGTCAGCATTGTTGTAATTCCCTGTCACGATTTCAATATCTGAATATATATTTAAATTAATATCGTAGGCTCGAGATTCATCCTCTTCGGGACCGACGTTATTTTCATTCACACTTTTCTTTATCTCTCCCTCTCTCTCTCTCTCTCTGGCTCTCTCCGCCCTATTATTATCTGTTAAGAAAGCCGATTCTCTCGGTTTTGTTGCATTGATTGGACGAGTCAGTCCTCTGGGTACCACGATTTTCGTGGTTCGCGTTTGATCCAGAGCAAACGAGAGAGACTCGGGTTGTATAGACGCGAGCCGAACAGCATCAGGAGACCAAATACCGGAATATCATGCTCAGTGAATTGATAGTGCACTGAGAAAAGAAATTTGTTGATACAACAAAATTTGTGTTGAATCAACAAATCTCGCGGTCACGGGCGGCGAAAAAAATATTTTGTTCATTTTACAAAACAATTAAGTTATTTCAACTCCCCAAAAAATAGGCAACCCATAACTTCAGTCGGTCCACCCAACAACCCAAAAGTTGATCAAACTGATGATTTAGTTTAGACAACTGAAAGTTTTGTTAAACGGGACGCACGGTATTTTTTTTTCTTAATCTCTCAAATGAATCAAACATTTAGTCAACTAGAGTTCGATTTTGTTTTTCAAACGACTTCATTTGGCCACAATAAACGACTAAAGGTGTTCGAGCAACTGAACGACTGCATCAGGATAAATTGATTGTTTTGACCACCTAAGTTATTGCCTGAACTATACATATATGCGTTCACCGCAACATTACTTTTTTTTGAATCAACAAAATTGTAGCGAACAAATTGGAATTTATTGATTCAACACATTTCTTTTCTCAGTGATGGTGAGTAGCGTCTCCCAAGTCTAGCGACTACCTGCAAAGACGGTTCTTGGATGAGCGATGGCTTAGCCATGGCGAGCGCATTCATCCTTGAAGAGCGGAACGTTTTTCTGCGGCCTTCTGAATGGTGTTAATCAACTGAAATCCGGTAAGAACATAATCCTACGTATTGGTGCTGGTAATTGCACAGTTGCCCAAGCTCCCAGTAAAAATGTGACGCAGTCGTTCATCAGGAAAACATAGATATGGTATCAGTCTAGGGGAGTCTCACGGGAAAATGGAAATCAATGCGGTCCCATCAAATGATGGCGTGGGCTCTGCAAAGCTCTGAATACCATCGGCTTCACTTTACAACCGCAAAACGAACACATCAGGGCACGAGTTGAATAAAATTCATTATCATTTCATGTCCTTGTTCTATTTCTCTTGTCCACTGCCAAAAGCTTAAATTGAGTGTGTTTTTTTTCCGAACAACCGCTCTGAAAACAAAATTATGTTGGAAAAGATCGATATTTTGTTCGATAAGTTCGACTAAATGTTTTTTTGAATGATCCCAAAAATTGTGTCACTGCAGCAAGACATATTTTAGAAAGTCTCTTCAGAAGCTAATTTTCGTCGGTCCAATCGTAAATTTTGCTGACAATTCCGTTAAAAACCAAATATACTGCCAAAATAACGAAAATTTTAAAATTATCAAAAAATATTTAGTTTACCGTATTCAACAAAATATCGACGATTTTTAACAAAATTTTATTTCCAGTGCGATCATCACGTGTTTACATTAAGGTCGAATATCCTTTGGTCTATGTGTGCACAACGAGAAAAATCAAAGCTGTATACATATGGCGTCGCCCGGTCTTGACCCGGTGCGAGCGACTTATCGATTGTCCCACGGTATTCCATGTCAATATCTATATATATACAGAATGCGACGAATACTGTTAGTACCAAGTATAACCATGCAATTGTAATATCTGAAGTGAAACACATCAAACAGAAACTAATGCCCTTCGAAATGGGCCATCAAATAAAACGGATAATAATTTTGGGGGCTCGTACGATTTTACTGCAATGCTTAACGATTTAATTTCTTTCGAATTCAAAAAGCTTGTTTTTGAAACTAAGAAAATGCCCAACCAGCAAATTGCGAACGAAAACAAAAATTCTGCCCCCAATGGTGGACGATAGTCGTGAAAAAATGTTTACATCCAACTATAGAGTTTATCGTTTATATGAATTTCTTATCTTAACCATATAACAAAATAATCGTTCCATCTTTTCGAAATCAGAAACTATTAGATCGCAAACAGATTTTCACAATCGTGCGTGTACGGACTTTGATCCTAAAGGGGCGATGTAACAATATTGTGTGCAAACTGTAACCATTCGTACTTTGGCTTATACATGATGAGGCGATTTGTAAAAGTTGTTTCTCACGCGAACAGCTATCGATCGCGTGGAGTATAGGGTAAAACACCCAGTTCCCAGCCCCCAACCGGTAGTCAGCCTTTTACAACTTTGTATGTTTGGGAATAACGTGAAAGTGGTTTTTGACTCATGGGGATTTTTCACTAGAATCTCTGATATTTGATTGATCAGTACACAAAATTTTAATGTGCTAACCCTTCAAACAACTGAGAAAAAAATTTTCATTCAGAGCGTTGCGATCAACGCGTTCGGACTTGCCCCGCGGGCTATTTTTTTTTTAGCGCGCAGTCATTTTCTGTCAGGTAAGTAATTTATGTTTTTGAGAACCTTGGTGTTCTTTAATGGATTTACCTTTCAGAAAGACCGATTTTAGTGAGTTTAAAAAAACTTTAGGCTGAAAAAAATAGTTTAAAATAGGTTAAAAATGTATTTTTTTCATGGCTGACTACTGGTTATACACTTAAACATTGTAAAGCTAGTGGTCAGCCTCCCCCGGCCGACTACTGGTTTTTTGATGAAATTTTTGTATAGCGCTAAAATTTAAACTACACGCAAAGAAAATATATGGAAACATTTTTTATGTAAAAAAAACATGATTAAATGCAATTTTACCAGTAGTCAGCCACATGTCGACATGGCCTGATTGAGACGGCCGACTTATAGCTCGGATGATTCTAGTAGTCAGCCATACGAGGGATTCCCTTGATGGAAATATTTCAGTCTCTAAAATGACTGGGTACTATAAACTTTTCTAGGTTTGAAAATTCTTTCCCGCATCATTTGAAAATGTCCCGAAGACCGATTCTTCAATATAAGGAAGAACGTCTTGGAGAAGCGTTAGCTGCGATAAGAAATGGAATGAAGATTAGAGCAGCGAGTCGAGCGTATGGCGTTCCAAAAGGAACGATTCAAGACCGCTTACACTCGGCAAAGCCTTCGAAGAGGTAGCAGATTTAAATTTTGTATGCCAAAAGTGCCCTCTCAATGAGTAGGCTGACTACAGGGTCCTATAGGGCCGATTACTGGTTTCGAGCGGCTGACCACTGGTGAAAATGGCATTTTTCCAATTATTATTTTTTTTCTTCGTTTTCAGATGAATTTTATGAGTTTTTATAATCGTATCGTTAAAGTTTAATAAATAGCATTTTATTTGAGACTAGTTGCGTGTCGTTATCTTTTTTTGTTTTTTTTAGACTGTATTTCAAAGTTGGGAAATGAGTTAAAAGGCTGACTACTGGGTGTTTTACCCTATACGCCATCGAATCCATTTGTTTTGAGGTCTATTGCAGATCGACGTTTACATTGTACCGCGTAATCGAAACGCTATCGACGACCATACCGACCGGAGGAATCCATGTCATATTAGGAATTTATGATCCCGCAGGGAAAGCGCAATGGTAATGTACATTGAAATACAGATTGTGAAGGACATGGCTCCGGACGAAGTTGTAAATTGGAGATACAATTCAATGGTGAGTATCCTTTGAGTAAATTCAACATTTTTTCTCGTCGTTTTGAGAATAAATAGCGTCGATTTTTGGAAATAATCTCGAATTTTTCATTCGTTTTTCGTTCTTCGTTTTTAGAGCGGAAAAATAAAAGACGATTCTCCCAAGAGCCGCTCTCGTAATTGGATTACATCGTTCGGAGAGTGTGTTTTGACGTTCATCGCGTTGTGAGGGGATCAACTTGATTTTATTCCCTTCTCGTAAGCTTTTTGTATTCAGACGATATTTTGCTCAGATAAACAAAAAGGGAAGGCGGAAAGAGAACGAAAAGACATGACTAAGCAAATCCTACAGCACGACATACGAGACTTCTAAATGGGTGCACACCGAATGAGATATTAAAAATTGTAATGTACAGAGACGAATACCGGAATCAATTTTTTTGATCGATAGTTCCTGCGTGCAAAAGCTTGCGAGTTCTTTCGAGCCTATCCCATCATTGCGTCACCCTTTTTTTTCCTACCCCTTTGAGTGTTTCCGACACCCAGGCTTCCCACAGTATCGCATTGTCACGAGGGCCAAGGGGATATCCGGGATGAGTCTCTTACGATGATTAATCCGCATATAAAGCAAATAACTTTGAACGTTATCGTGAAAAAATTGTTCCACTTACTTAAAGTTGTAACGTATAGGATCACGAGGCTCGAAGTGCAGGTAAGATCGAAAACTATCGATGCAAAGTGAACCGCGCGCACGATCAGATCGCACGAGCTTGGAGCGACCGGAAACGGAGGTCGGGATCATAAAAATTGTAACGAGGTCTCGCGTGTATTTGACCGACCATTCCTTTTGTCTACAAGCTTACATCGTAATCAATGATCCGCTAAGTTCATTCATTTTTCAAGTACAAAATACTTTTCTAATGCAAAAGTGAATCCGGCACGAGTCTGACGCAGTATTCCGAACAAATCCGAAGGTCCACGCACTGCTCGATACATAGCGGAGTAGCATATTCAAAGGAAGTAGAAGGCAGAGAAATAAAAGGTGAACGCGAAAAAAAAAGAAAGAAATTCGAGTCAAAAAATGATTATCTGGTTAGGAGAAAGGATTATAAAAAAACACGTCGTCGTTCAACGAAACTGTACCAACGAATTATTCACGTGCGCGACGTGAGAGAGCAGTTCAGATTAGTCAATATTTTCGAAAATTTACTGCGATCGAAACATAGAAATATACTCATAAAAATGAACAAACGATCGCGCATTGATCGTAGAAACGTGCCTGCAACATATATACAACCAGGCTGAACACAAAACGATCGAAGTAACTAATGGACACACTATTCATAATCGCTAGGCTCTCGTCATCAACCGCAATCCAATGGCAAGTTCCAACAATAAGGCTAAAGCTTGCGCTCATGACCCTGACCTATTTATAATACACTGCTGGCGAACACTCTGCCATACGACACTAATGTACTCCATATGTGTAACTTGAACTTGCTTCCATCTTCTCTAATATAAAAGTCTGCTAAAGATTGAAACACTCTCTGTACGTTTTGGTTCTTTATAGCTCGAGGACTACTGAACTGTTTTCAATGAATCTTTCGTAGGATCTCTTTTGTAATCCGCACCAGAGGCTTTAGACAATAAAACATTCTGCTCTCCATCTAGTATATGGATAAAGGGAGAAAAACACGAAAAAGAGGCTCAAAATTTTGAGAAATTTTCCTGCAACGACATGAAAAATTGGAAGGAACGAAAACTTATTTCGAAAAACTCTAAAATGTGATTAATAAATGCTTTTATTTTAAAACACACATTTCACCATCGCTGATTATCATATTCGTTTATCAACTTGTTCTCAATAATGAGACTATGCCGAAGCACATTTCCATTTGAAAATTCCGACGGAAGGACGATTTTGTATCATTATCACTTATCATTGATTACCCGCTGCTGGGGGCCCCTCTTCATTCTTCATTCGTCGTAATGTCGAGCACACATTATTGCGATAGCCCCGGATAGGGCTATCCTGCTGTCTCAACACTCTCGGTCGACTTCGTTTTATATCTCGTTAAATTTATCACAACTGGCATGAGGTTAATTGAGTTTAAACGAGGTACGTGACTATTATTGCGACTCGTTTTTAAAAATAGAAAGGCCATGCGTTTTTTGAGAATGCGTAAACTTTTAATATGCAAAAAAGTTGTAGTCTCGTAGAAACAATTTTGCACTTGAGAGGAAGGCGTGTCGGGCGAGATGCGCTCATGAGCGGAAAAGACAGAACGTGGGGAACGTGTGAACACGAGAATTCACGCTCAAAAGTGTATCATTCAAGTTTTTATTTTAATTTTATTTTTTATTTTTGCCACTAAGACCCTGGCAAGGTAAATAATAAAGTTGAGTCACGTTAATTAGAATTTATAATATTTGTTATTTGAGACTTACAAAGAATACGTGAAAAAAAAAAAACATTATGTGTTTGTGTGAAGTAAATCTTAATTGTTACACATTTTCATCTCGTTCGGCTGTAACCCCTTCAGGACGTGTCTTTAAGGCAAACACACGAGTGTAATAAACTTCTAGTTATTCAGCTATTATTTTGAAACAGAAACAATATTCGAAACTCGACACAGATTTATTCCCAAAATCAATATCATAAGCGGTTGCAACAATGGAACGTTGTTCAATAAATGTTTTGAATTTTTCGATTGTTTGAAACTTCTCATTTATTCGGAAAATCGAACGCAGAAAAATTTGATAAGTAAGAATTAAAATTCTATTTGGATGAAAGACTCGAGAAGACTTAGTGGTCAGTCGTTACGAGTCGAGGCTCTAAACTTAGAAATTAAGAATTGCTAATCCAACACTAAAGTTGCATTTGCATTGCATTTTTTCAAATGGGTTCGCAATCATTGGAGTTCTATGCAATGAACATAAAGTTTTGTTGGAATTCATTGAATTGTTCTCGCGAGTTTTATTTCACATTTGAATTCCTTGATCTCAAAAACCCCGAAGTATTATTCTTAATTGGTGAAAAAATAATGTTTTATATTTTGTATTTTTTTTAAGCTCAGGGGAGTGGTGTCTTTCTCATTTTTTATTGTACGAGCTTATAGAGCTGATATCGTTGAATGTTAATTAAGCCAGATAATCTTATGAGTGCCAATAAATCTTGATACTTATTTGTCATCATATCCACGACTGATCTTATTCTTCAATTTATGTATCTCGAATACGTTGGTCCAATTACGAAAAAAGACGGTGGGCGGAAAGAATTATAAAGACCTCAAACAATGTACCGAGCTCGTGAGTAATCTAATTCGAGAGCAAACAGTACTCTTTTAATTATACATTGTGGACATACATACGCTTCGAATTCTTCTGAGGCATGTAAACGATTCCGTTCCACTACACGGAAAAATAAATGATCTGCACGAATGCCTGGTTGACACAGTAGAAAAATGTCGAACCAGTCGTTTTGCTGTGTATTCCATTACAAAATGATGAGTTCAATGTCTTCTGTAGGAAAAGTGTGAAAAATTCAATGTCTCCGGCTAAAAAATAGTGTCTCAGGAATTTTAAATAAAAACTGAGAACTTGACTGCAGAAAATATTAGATTTTCAATGTCTGACACAAAATATTCAGAATACATGGTAAAATTTGTCTTTGAATTAAAATAAATGACGATTATCTACTACGACCTTCCGAAAAAATGATTGTAGTGGAAAATTAAAAAAAAAAAGAATCTCGTTCAGTATTGGTATCGTTTTCAACTTCCAACACTTTTACACTGTAAAAATGTGTTTGCTACGAGCACAATGTAACTTTTGTCATTAGTATGTTATAACGACATTTTTTTTTTTTTTATTATTCTTCTCATAAATGAGTTTCAAAGTCATCACGTTGTTCGAAACGACGTAGAAGAATAGGCCTCGAAATTCCAACGCGACATTACTGTACGAGCGAATCGATAATAACGTCTGCACAGATCCACGATCTCTATGAATTTTTCATCTACAACCTGTAATTCTACTTGAACTTCCGTTTCGCGTATAAAGTTGTCGTTTTAGTGGTCACTTAACGTATTACTATCACAAAACGACTTTATTTAGGATTCTTTCAAAATTTTGTACAAACGTTCTTGGCACCAAAACTAACAGTTTGCTCCTCTGAAGAAAAATCTACTGACGTTTAGAATTTGAGATCGATATTCAATTTTCCATTTTTTATTTTTTCCATCTAAACGCGTGTAAATCAAAGTCGCGTTTCTTTTGTTTTTTTTTTTCTTGCAACTTTTTAACGAAACATGACTTCAATTTACATGCGTTTAGATGGGAAAAAGAAAAAATTGGAAATTAAATATTTCGAATTCTAAACGTCAGAAAATTTTTCTTCAGAGGAGAAAACTGCTTTGGTGCCAAGAACGTTTATACAAAATTTTGAAAGAACCCTAAATGGAGTCGTTTCGTGATAGGAATACCTTAAAGAGATTCTCAATGATTTTTTTTTTTTCACGAAAACACGACTGCATGCTGCATCGATAGCTCCATTGAAATTACGACATAAATGTACAAATAACATTCTGCCAGCATAGCTCAGAGGAAAGGGTGAACTACAAATACAAATGCGCAACACATATATATCCGCAGCGTGAGAGCCACCGATCAGTAGGCGGCTGCTGCGGTACTTTCGTCCTTGAGAGCCCACTGTTCTATAGATTATTCACAATCGAATACTTATTTTCAACTATCATGACCCACCATTCGGTAGCATAGGCTCTCTATCCTTCCGGTTGTTACTTTGACCTGGTCTTGGCATCACCAGTCAACCATACAGATAATAAAGTCCGCCTATTTTGGACCACACTCCCGGAAGCAACATCAAACGTATGTATCCTTGAAATTCACAATATTGGCAGCAATTTTTTGGTTCTATGCCTCGACGCTATCATTTTGATTAAGCTTGTTGAGAGTATTTCTTCTCTTCTTTGGTACTGAGCCATTGAAAACATTTTCGACCATTTTAAATCGTGATAACCACCGGAAGAATTTTCGAGTAACGATTTGGTAAAAAATGTTAATTCCGTGTTCAGAATTCGAGTGAAACATTTTTATTTTATGAACGCAGTCAACATTTTCATCATCACGGATTTTTTAATCTAAGCAAAATTGTTAGTTCGAGCTTTTCACTCGTGTATCAAGTGAGAAAGCGAATGGGTCGATAAGAAATAGAAAAAAAGTAGTAGTTAGTTTAATTAAAACAATATCCTTTTGCCACCGATTACAGCCTGGGATGAAGGTGTGTGTTTAACGAGTGAGATAATTTAAAAACTGGAAAGAAGGATTATGGATATATCTACATCGTGAAAAATTGAAGTAGGAAACGTAATACATCGTGGATAATGAACGGACGCACCATTTCCTTCGCGTATGTACACAGACTGTGAGCCCGTGTTTGCGGCTACGTGGATCTAATCGTCACCGCGTTATAACTGTCAATCTTCATTATCTGATTATTTTTTTAATCCGTCGTAATAAAAAAATGTGGCATTATAATTGCGGTTATAAAAGTACCAGCTTCGGTATCGCATTACGGTCATTGGCACGTTGGATTTCAAAAAATTGCGGTTCGATTATCGGAAAAAATGGCAACTCCTAGATTTACATGTGATTTTTTTCTTTACGGAATTTCTTGTTCAACCGCAAGCCGCAGTAACGCTACGAGACGTTACTGCATAAGGAAAGTTTTCGCACTCGTGGTTGATATTGACATGCCAACATTTCTGACGCTATGGTTTAACTCAAAGTCGTATCGTTTTCTCGCGAGGCGCCTTTTTTTCTTTATCGCATGATCTCGTGGGATCGACCTTCGTGCATCTCGCGTTACACTGCGGCATGATTACCCTTCAACGGGAATATTCAAGTTCGCCAAGACTGGCAATTGTGCGGATAAAAGTAAAATAGAACTGACGGAAGGTCGTGTGAGTTCTGGAAGTAGAACGATTTTTTCGGAAAGTAAAAAGAAACTTTATTAACGAAATATGCAGACTGCAATATTTTTGACGCTCGAATTCCCAAGTGTGGCTCTAAATCTCAACAAAATCGAACGACTACCAACGTGAAACGTCGTCGTAACCGAGAGAAATCTGTAAATATAAATATTACACGACAAATTGGTGTCGTCGTTCCAAGAAAAAAAAACAGATCTGGTCTTTGTTCTGATACAAAAAATTTCCGTCGGGGATAACAGTGAAGTGAATGTATTTGCGTCATGTATACATTATCGCTGTCAAAGACAGTTCGTCTTAATTTTGGGGCTCGAGAAAAAAGACTAAAAGCTTTTCCGGGAAAAACAGCGAGCAAAGGGAATCGAGCAGAATGTGAGTTGAACCGGAGGAAAAAATGTAGAGATAAACAAGAAGAGAGAGAGAGGGAGAGAATGAAGAAGGAGGAACAAGATTTAAAAAGATGGAAAGACTGTCGAGAGGGTCGACTGTGTCAACTCGAAGCTCTGGGTGACCTATCACCCCAACTATTTCTCTCTTCACCCTGTACGGTCCTCATCACACCCTCGCATCGGTACATCATGTGCTACCTGAGGATCGATGCTACTCTTTTGAGTAGCATCGATGGGCAGAGGGTTTGACAAATTCTCAAAGCATTATCTTTGACGGTGCCGCATCCGAACAGTCTCTTCGACGACACTTGAAACATATATGCGTCTCGGATATTTTTAAACCGCTCGCCAATTTCGAGCCTAGCGATAAAACATCGTGTATGAATTTTTTTATTATTATGCAGAGCACTCAGAATTAAGGCGTAACGTCACTGTCGAGTTGTGTTGGAATCCATTCTTTGGAGAATCTTATAAGACACATGGGCCGGAGTTCTTTCTTATCGCATGTAAGATATTCCATGTATTTTCAACGAGTAGGAACGACATTGCTGTAGAAACAACAAGACTGCGAGAGAGTCGTGAAATTTCTTTGCGGAAATCACAGAAAAATGTCTCTCGGTCCTGCTGTCTTTTTCCTACGTCTCTGTGACGAGTGAATTTTTTTCTTTTCTAACTTTCATACACCAGATAACGCGGAATAGATGAACGTGGAGTTTTCGTTGCTGTTTGTACTTCCGAATCATCTGAAAAATCGTCAGGCACACGCCTCTGAGGAATTCATGATTTTTATGGGTTTAAAATATGGAAACTAAACATTTCTCAATCGGATAGTTTTTCTTGGCCCTCGACCCAGTGTGACTACCATCGGTGATGCTCGGTAGCCGACCGAAAAAAAAACGTGGAGCCTCTTTTCGGAAGAGTTCCACTTTTTGTATATTTACCATCATATTTTACGAAACGCACACAATGAATATTCCGTTATCAGCTCGATGCTCGACGAGTGCTTTTTATGATCCTCCTCGAAGCGTGTGGAATCCAAACAAACCTCTCATCTGTATACTCAACATTTATGGTTCCTATTTTTACGACAATGAGGTTTGATCATGAATGAATCATCCATGGCGAGACAGATTGGTTTCTATCGAAGCTAATTATCTTCGTGTCAAGTAGTCAAAAAGTGTTTCAAACGACATTAATTATATGGGTCGTAAAAAAATAACTTCTAAGACACACAAGCCTTGCCCTGTTTAAGGATGTTGAGTCCCAAATCGCAAATGACAAAAAAATTCTGAAAATTTGGTATTTTTTTGTATAAAGTACTTGAGCGATCGTGCCAAAATTTAATAAATTAAATGTAGTCAAATGTAGTTTTTCTTTTGACCTCTCAATTTTTTAATATCTACGATATACTGCAAGCGTCGAAAACAAAACGAAGTTTATTGACAAATACTTTTTGTGTTTGTTTAAAAAATTATTCTTATCAAAATGTTAATTTTTTAATAACGAGCTTCCTAATCTTAGTGAAATTTTTACACGACGTCTTAAATACTTCATACAAAAAGATACTAAATTTTCACTATTTTCTTATCATTTTTTATTTCAACCCTTAAGGTGATTAAAGTAGTGATGATAGAATTCTTAAAATTTGGTATGTTTTCACATGCATGAATTATTCAGGAGGTCGTCTACACATTTCACGATTGAGAAGCGATTTATTGAACAATTAACATTAACAAGTTTCATACGTACTCAACACCCTTAAGGCGATCTATCACTTCCTCAGTCGGTAAAAATTCCCTACACGTTTTAATTGGAGAGATTGAATATTTAGAGAAAAATATTATTTGCACGTTGTTCCCATTTCACCAAAGAAGAAGATGTAACTTTATTTCTTGTTCTCTAAATATGAAGGGTCTCTGAGAAAAACGTGTAGGGTAAAACACCCAGTAGTCAGCCTTTTAACTCATTTCCCAACTTTGAAATACAGTCTAAAAAAAACAAAAAAAGATAACGACACGCAACTAGTCTCAAATAAAATGCTATTTATTAAACTTTAACGATACGATTATAAAAACTCATAAAATTCATCTGAAAACGAAGAAAAAAAATAATAATTGGAAAAATGCCATTTTCACCAGTGGTCAGCCGCTCGAAACCAGTAATCGGCCCTATAGGACCCTGTAGTCAGCCTACTCATTGAGAGGGCACTTTTGGCATACAAAATTTAAATCTGCTACCTCTTCGAAGGCTTTGCCGAGTGTAAGCGGTCTTGAATCGTTCCTTTTGGAACGCCATACGCTCGACTCGCTGCTCTAATCTTCATTCCATTTCTTATCGCAGCTAACGCTTCTCCAAGACGTTCTTCCTTATATTGAAGAATCGGTCTTCGGGACATTTTCAAATGATGCGGGAAAGAATTTTCAAACCTAGAAAAGTTTATAGTACCCAGTCATTTTAGAGACTGAAATATTTCCATCAAGGGAATCCCTCGTATGGCTGACTACTAGAATCATCCGAGCTATAAGTCGGCCGTCTCAATCAGGCCATGTCGACATGTGGCTGACTACTGGTAAAATTGCATTTAATCATGTTTTTTTTACATAAAAAATGTTTCCATATATTTTCTTTGCGTGTAGTTTAAATTTTAGCGCTATACAAAAATTTCATCAAAAAACCAGTAGTCGGCCGGGGGAGGCTGACCACTAGCTTTACAATGTTTAAGTGTATAACCAGTAGTCAGCCATGAAAAAAATACATTTTTAACCTATTTTAAACTATTTTTTTCAGCCTAAAGTTTTTTTAAACTCACTAAAATCGGTCTTTCTGAAAGGTAAATCCATTAAAGAACACCAAGGTTCTCAAAAACATAAATTACTTACCTGACAGAAAATGACTGCGCGCTAAAAAAAAAATAGCCCGCGGGGCAAGTCCGAACGCGTTGATCGCAACGCTCTGAATGAAAATTTTTTTCTCAGTTGTTTGAAGGGTTAGCACATTAAAATTTTGTGTACTGATCAATCAAATATCAGAGATTCTAGTGAAAAATCCCCATGAGTCAAAAACCACTTTCACGTTATTCCCAAACATACAAAGTTGTAAAAGGCTGACTACCGGTTGGGGGCTGGGAACTGGGTGTTTTACCCTATCTACTTTTCGGTTATCTCTCTCGCACTCACGCGACTGCTAGATCACCTTAAGCAGACGAAATAGCTCGTTAGAAAAAAAAAGATTTTATCGTTGTATATTCTTCCCTATGCACGCAACTTGGAAAAAAGGAAGAAAATTCCAGATTTTTTGTGTGCACGATATAGCGTCGTTATGTTTTGGGTAAAAGGCTATGCAAGCGACATTGTGACACAGTTATCATAGGATAAGATACGAGATATACATTTCGCCGTCTTTTTTCTTCATTTTACATTCTGAGTATTCAAACAAGTCACTATATCATTGTGTTTTTCACAGACGCGACGCAGTAGCCAGCAGGTGTCGCATAACACTTCGACTCGACGATAATAATATCTAGGGCAAAAAGGCTCTCGGTTTTTTCAAAGTTGTGAAAACACCAAACGGTCACGCGATTCACTTTACGAAGAATATTTCTAATGAAATATTCTTCGTAAAGTGAATCGCGTGAAGGAAGGGAAGGAAGAAAGTGAAGGAAGAATAATTTCTTCCTTCAAATTGTCGATGAAATGTTTCTAATCTTCCTCACAATTCTAACGATAGTACATTTTTTTTTTTTTTTACTTCGCAGACAGACTTCCTAACACACTGTTAAAAAGAACTAGCGATTTGCGCTCACGGCTTCGACACTAATTGAAGAAAAACAAATTGAGCAGACCCCGCGCGTTTTTGCTGCGGCGAGGTTTGAATTTTTTTTATCTCGGAATCTTATTATTTTCCTAAGTACATATGAAGTCATTAAAAATTATCTTTATAGCCTAACGCTTGGACGTCAACTCCGACCTTGCAGACAGTAATTGAATCTTTCTTCATTTCACCCAAATTCAATTACGTTGCAACCAGAAATTACTGTATTTTTCTCAGCGTATGACTGCACGTTACGATGAATCTATACAGCGACACGATTTGACAATGTGAAATTGACGACCGCGCCATTAAACGTTCGAGTCTTGTTGTCGGCGACACATTGCCCCAGTTTTTTCAGGCCGTATCGATATAACAAAACGAGAGCTGTACACACGAAGCAACTACAAGAATGAAGGCATCTCTCTAATTGTATTCGAAGCATCTATTAATGAAAAATGTTGAATCGATAACTCGGTTCAATCGAAATTAACGAGTTTTAAAAACCCTGCGACCTCGATATTTTCCACATTCACATTTCTTCCCGAATTCTAATCAACGAGTGCGATTTCCCGAGATCTTATCGGGGCGAACACGCCCACCGAATTAACAGGATACACATATTAATGCGAGAGAGTAAGTCGAAATTAAATTTCGTTCGTCAGCCAATCGACCTCTATCGTTCCACGTCGCTCCCCGCGTTGTCACTCAACAGTAATTACAAAAAACATGAGAATTGGTAGGAGGGTTTCTTCACTCGCGTGTAGAAATGACATAAAAAAATATTTTTCTATATTTCGTAATTATTCACGGAAATGAAAATTAATGTTTCGGCAAATGTTTCGATTTTCTTGAAATTTCAATAACCTTCGAAAAATACGTTAATCTGCTGTTCGGTAATGTTTCCCTCTCACGCGTGACCCGACCGACCGATAAATCGCCTTGAAGCAAAAGATCAAATCAACTTACCACCTCCAAAGAGCAAAAGGGCGAATAAATTCCACTGAAAACCTTGCAACTGCTTTCGTCATTAGCAACGATGACTGGCGCCTGTCTGGCGCCTATGGGAACCATCGGACTGATTAATGTCTAGAATTTTTCCCAGGAAACTTGATGCAGATTCTCCCGCTGAACAGACTGCCCCCGTGTCAACAACGAGAGGCTTTTTCGATTAAAATATTACAATCGTACCTGTTAGTGATTTTTCGAACGCGATTTCGACTCGTGAGGGAAAAGGTCACGAGTTATAAAAAACTTTGTATTCAATATAAAAACTGGCCTGTTTTTGGTTTAGCGAGAGGACACGCAGCGTGTCAATCATTTTCAAGTCATTAAACTCAAGATTAACATATTGAAAAGATGATCGAAATTCCTGTCTTTTATCTTCAGATGAAACCATTTCCTCGGTATGCGAGGTCTTAATTTTCAGCCTCGTCTCACACGCAAAATCTAATGACGACGTGACTAGAATTAATTCCGGCACCACGGATGACGACTTATGTTCGAAGGCCACGTTTGGAGGCAGTGAAAAAAATACCATCTTCATTTATTTTTATACTTTGACACGGAACAGCACGAATATTGTGCATTCCATAAATAACGAAATGTTTTCAAATATTCAATTAGCATTTATGAACCTACAACTCGTGCAGTCAACGAATTTGTATGTTTGTTGATGAAAAAAATAAATAAATAAATAAGAAATCGAAAATTAAACGCCTGCTAGCGAAAAATTGGTAAATCTTTTTCCCCCACCGGTGCGAATCGCTTCATTTAATGAAAAAATGCGATTCAGCGATTGTCAGAGACACAGGTGCAAATAGCCATGTCCCGAGGCTCAGCCAGATCCCTTGTTTCTGAAAGATTGGTGTGAGCACTGGGAGAACTTGACAGGAAACATAGAATCATTGGTGAAAAATATGTTAAAAAAATGTTTAATAAATAAATCAAAAAGACATTTTTCGTTTCGTGAGAATTCATGTAATCGATCTTCTCCTCCTTTCCTCTCGGTTATTACAATGATCAACGCCGTCGAAACAAGCGTTCGTGTGTATATTTATGTATAAGTAATTTATCATTACAATTGGACGAGTTTTTCGGCTGCCGACGGCGTTTATTTTTTCGTTATTTCATGTTTCCTTTTTTCTTTTTCATTTTTTTTTATTGCTCACAATAATTATTTCACGCACGTATATATAATCAACGTCGTCATCACCACACCTTAAGGTTTACTTAAAGTTTATCGAGATTCACGTTAACTTGACTAGCACGCTAATAAGCCGATATAGAAACGAAGTAATCAATTACGTAATACGACAGTATCAACAATGTTCGCTCATTGAACAGTACCGATGATAATAATAATAATAATAATAATAATCATAAGAATCACCGACGAAAGGACTTTTTAAGCGCATAGGCAAATGAATACTGGCTTTTTACATCGTAATTATAATAACATAATCAAATATCACAAAATGCGATCTTTTCGCAATTTCTTTCTCTCCCTCTCTCCGTCCTTACCTTCTCTCACACGCACACCTTAGATCTACACATTCGTACGAACGTATCGCAATAAATAGAACTGCATAAAACGAGATCATCGCGGCTCAGCAAATCTCAGCTCCTTTTTCTTTTGCTTCGCCACGTTTTGGTTTTTTATTTATTTATTTTTTTCTCAACGACTGTTTTTATTTCTGAATGTATCGGAATCCGATTTAATTTGCCCTTATCCGACATCTAACTCGAGTTCTTAGTTGCTTGATGATAAGGGAACATCGTTAACGCAAGTATCGGATTATATGTATTAGTAAAAACGTTTCGACGAGGTCAGAAAATTTGAAACAATTATCTACTCCTCGTCAAGAACGTTTATATTTATAATAATATCAAGACGCGAACGTGCTCCGTTTACTTTAATACGTCGGTTTAAATTTACATTTCTTATTATTATGATTTCTTTTGTATCGTCACCTTGTTACGAGGTAAGTAGAATATTTTTTGCATATAGTTTTGTTTTTCAGATATACCCGTGCCTTTTTTTGTTCCCCCAGTGTACGAGCACAACTCGCGTCTCACGTCGTTTACATCCAAAGTTGAATATAAAAAAATGAAAAATTTAACAATCGAAAAATATTTTCACACCGCTTTACGACGAAGGAAAGCAACGAAATGAAACGCTCGAAGCGAAACAATCTGATCGCGGTCGAATAGCAATGAGACCTTTCAACCCTCGCCAAGTATTCTAATTCATTCGAACCAATATTTATACTTTCGCAGCATGAAACTCTCGAAGCTAGAGATGAGAATCGGTGTAAAGAAACGATCGTTCGAAGCGCCAAGCCGTGAACATTGAAATTCGTGTGAAACGGATTACCGACATTCGCAACTATGGCTAAATGCCTATTTTGAAATATTTCATTTTCTCTAAAGACTCGTCACGAGTTATCTGTCGAAAACTCTTCAAAACTGGATTTTTTTTTCGGAATTTTTTTAAAAGTGCAAATTGCTACAGCGTTCTGGAACTACGAGTCACCGAAGTTTGGCTCTGAAATACATTTTATTAATTACACGCTCCTCATAATCAGTATCGAACGACGTGATGGATTTTTCGTCTTTGTATCCAGCACTATGAGCTTCTCATAAGTATACTTATTACAGCATGCATGTTCGAGACACGATTCATCTTTCGCAAACAAGCGAAAGTAACAGCAAAGATTTGTTGTTTTCTTTTCTAGTATTAACTTTTTTAAACTTTCGATTTTTTCCTCATTTTCGTCCCTCACTTCGAGATTCTACCTTTCATATATTTATCTATAAAAAGTATTAACTGTAAAGTTTATCGACACAGTGGGCCACGTACGTAGATTTTGGTGCGATCGTATTTTTTGTCATTTGTTTTATTTCTTTTTTTTTTCATGATTATATACAAAATGAAACATTGTGGTAGTTTTTATTGAGTATAAATGGACAAAGGAAGCTTGATTGACTTACAAATAAATCGATGTTTCATTCGAACGACTTATTGATCGTCAAAATGTCAACCAAATCGGATTATACACTAAAAGATTCCTAAATTCTCGGGCACCTTATCCGCTAGAATCATTCACGCGTATTGGGAATAGTTGCATAATTAGTAAATGTTTACTCGAATAGATATTCGAAGCAATGAATAACGATTCGTTACGAATCAAACGTAATTATTAATTCGAAATTCTGTGAAGAATATTCGTAGTTTTACGAAAGTGACGTATCGAAAGGAAAGAATTCGGCAATATCGTATCGAATACAATCCAAGCTGCTACAATGGAGACGAATACTTTGAAATCCTTCATTTCGTTGCGTAACAAATTGTCCTCGATATAATGAACGAATAATATTTCGATTCTTCGCAAGTTTCAAATCATTTTATTGGCAACAATTATTGAGTAGTTTGCAATGATGCTAAATTGTCATAAAGATGAGATTTAATCGCGTATTGCAAGTTTAGAAAATTTCGAAAAATTTGACCTTTGGTACAGTTGGTAAAAAATTTTATTATATTTTATTGAAATTTGTAAACGAATGTGATTTCAATGTCATCTTTATTTGGACACCTCTGATGTTAAACTTTCCTCGCCAGCAACCTCGATGCGGAGAGGAGAGAAGTGGACAGAGAGAGAGAGAGAGAGAGAGAGAGAGAAAGTGAGAGGGAGAAAAAGAGAGAGAGAGAGAGAGAGAGAGAGACGAGAGGAAAAAAGATTAAAGTGAATGCGATTGATTGGCGGAATTATTTGAAGCTCCCTGACGCGCATTGCGAGCCGCTTAAAGCGCAATTCGCCGACCCAACGAAGCCGATGCGAATGGATATGTGAGCTCGATCGCACGTGCCTGCTTTGTTATGCATCTAATAGCGTGCAATTATGTTTGTAGAGCGAGGAAAAAAACGAGCAACAAAAAGAGAAGATTCTTCACGTCATCTGCCTCTCTCTCCCTTTTCTTTTTTTTCTGTATTTGAATTTGGGCTTGCGTAAGTCTGTGGTCAACAATTACGGACATGAATTCGTGTTGGAGCTTAAAGTGGTGTCCCTGAGTTTGTTCGATTGCCCCGGCTCTCCCCGCCTCGAGCGACTAAGCGTTCGTAGCTCGAACGCGACACTTGTGCCATCGCCGAACAAATATTCAAGTCTCGACGCCGTCGTTTATTTTTCCTGATACTCCCTGCTTCATTGATCAGTCGCGCGAGCAGGCTGACGCGGACACGTGACGCATGTACGTTGGGCATCGACGATACTAAATTCTTTTGTATTTCATAACAGTCCCGGCGATTTGTCGTTTATTGCTAAGTTTTCAATATCAACGAACCCGACGAGTTCAATCAACGATTTTGACAAGCAAAAACAATGAATCTCGAGATCGATAAAATTTGAAATTGATGACAAGATTTTTTCGAAATGTTCATAGTTTATTGGAAATTGTATTGGTCAGTTATTTAAATTATCATTTTCATGGGAAAAATTTCCCTTGACGTAAAGTCTCCATGGTCGTTTCGTACGGCTTAATCAGGCAAAAGTTCTTGAGAACGCGGCAAAACTATGCCAAGTTCTTTTTTGTACAATTCATAAGTATTATGCGTGCGGCGAGAATGTAATCAGTTTCGTGATGATTATGATTGGACAGGTGATCGTTGCCCAACTCTATATTTACAACTTTCGTCCACAGTTACAAAAATAAACCGTGCCAGCTGCGTATACTTGTAACCTATATACAAAACAATTGAGGGGTTCGCCTCTCGCGGGCTTACCGACAGAATTCGGCACTCCGTGGTTGTTCCAGATTTCAATGATTTTTTCTATCATAGCACTTCGCGTACAAAGAATTTACAAATGTACTTTGGTTCTTTGACTCGCGACATTCTCGAGTGAGCTTCACTTTTTCGCAAGGGAAATGTTTCGGAGTCATTTCTCCTGCAATAACGACTGGTTACTTTTATCTTTATTTCTTTTTCTTACTGGAATGTTTTCGACAAGGAAAAGTGTGAGAAAAATGAATCGCAATAATAAATCATTTGCTGACTGCAAAAATATTTTCCATGTTGAAATAAAAATAATTATCACGGGCAGTAATTCGTACGTTTTGAGGTAAAAATAATTATTGAATATAAAATAAAAAATGTGCGATATGAAAATTTGAGTGAAAACTTCAAGATTCGGCGCTCGTAAGGGGACTCAAAAATCTATTATTTCCAAAGAAAACTTTTTAGAACAAAGAATTCTGACGACAACCGTTGGCAGTTGACATCTGGCCGTAAAAGTAGAAAAAAAAATCGAATAACTACCTCGTCGTTGTTTACAAGGATAAGTGCTTCGCTGCGGAGGATTAACAATTGAAATTACGGACATTCGAAAAAAAAAACTTGGACGATTAAGCGATCTTGCGTGTTCTTCGTTATTTATTTTTTCCTTAGCACCGAAATGTCATTTTTTCGTAGTGAAAAAGAAGCTCGACGGAGCTTGAAGCTCTAGTCTCGCGAAGGAATGTGCAAACAGAAACTTTTATTATTCTGGTCCATTTTGTTCAGCGTTCGAATATGAGAATAATGTAAAATTCGACCAACGTTGCTAGGAGCGAATGAAAACTGAATATTTTGCTTCGAGAGAATAGAAATGAAGGACAACCTTGAATTTCGGGTTTTTTTTATCTGCTTTTAATATTGACGAGAAACATAATTGAATTATCATGAAAATATTTCATTTCCAAAGTTTCCTCGCAACGTTGAATTGATTCCGTAATTTTTTTCAACGTTTTTCTTTCATTAGGAACTTCAAAATATTAAAAAATACAAATCGAACTCGACTCCCAAGATCTTATAATAAAAAAAACGATGTAGAGAATATTTCACAATCGAGACCGTTCCTCTGTGATGATAATAAATTGTTGCTCAATGGCGGAACAAAGGCAACAATAATAATGACGATGATGATGTCCGTTTGGAACGCGCTAAGAAACGTCCGCGTTTTCAATTAAAAACGAAGATCTGAGGATCTGGGGAATTCAAAGAAAACTAAGCGATATCGAGGCAAAAAAACCTGCTCGAGTTTTGGTGAAAAATATGGTCCAATCGTCGCATTAAAAAAGGAAGTGACGCTCGGACACAGAGCAAAGGATTCTGAAAACCTGACAAGCAGAACATCGATGGAATAATCAGAAAGATAAAAGGCCCAGGAAACGCTGTCGAGTTTCCACAATCATTTTAAATTGCAAGCATTGAAAGTTTCAAGTTAAATCTTAAGGATTATTGTCACTAAGAAAAAGCTATTATCGTCGAATGTCAAATTTATAATTAGAATACTCTTGAACTGAATTCTCTTCCGCAAGATTCTATTACAGTATGAATGCCTGAATGTATTTTTGGACCCTGCGTATTGTACGGGGTGGCTTACGATTGGTGGTCATCCTCGTTAACACAAAAGCTGAAAGCAGGGCAGGCTGTCAGCTCCGTTCGGGGCAAGCGCACATTGTGTCAATTATACCGCGTAACTAGCCCTCGTGGCGAAGTCTCTAACCCTGTAGCCAGTTTACCCTGTGCCAAGCTTCCGCCGTATTAATTGTGCTCCGAATCGACTCTTGCTCGTAGAAGCACGACATTGCTCTGTCGTGGGCTGTACCGTTAACGTAAAAATTCATAGCTCATAGACGATCCGATAAATTTGAATAAGAATTAAAAGAAAGACAGAACGACAGTAAATACTTGGGTGGACTCGCAAGAGCAACGATTAGCTACGAGGGCTCGTAACACGGTGCAGCTGATACGATGGGCGTTTGCCAGGGACACATAGTTGACAGCCATCTGTTCAGGGCTGCTTCTCGAAGGGAAAGGTCGATCGGTTTCTCTCCGATTGGAATTCATTCTGTTCAACTGATTTCTAACTCTCAAGCTCTGTAAATGGTCGAAGAAGAAGCAGCGATACTACACAGAACCCGAGAGATTAAACTGCTGCTAATCCAAAATATAGAAAACTCGCTTTTTTCTGTGATAATATCTTGAGAAAATAAACAATTATGACCCTGTAAACTTTAATCACTTTTGTTCGATGATTTTGATTGCTAGTTCCTCAGGATTTCTCTACACACTAGGTACGCGTATTTATTCGTCCATCGCGTTATCCAATGCATTTCGCCTTGCACTGTCACTCAAATAATGAGAACGTGACGAGAAAATGATCTTAGCTCGTTTAAAAGATTTCCCTCTCGACTTAATAGTCGCGAAACAATAAAATTGGCAAGCATTTGTTTTTTTTATTTATGGAACAGTATGGCATTTCTATCTTACAGAATAAATATTATGTCTTACGATTAATAATCAATTTTGTTCATAACTAAGTTGCTCGCAACGTTTACCTATTAAAAAAGCGATAAATTCACTAATACGAGCTAAAGAATTTGTTCGTTTTCGGTTCTCGTAACTTGTTCTCCCTACAATTTCAAACTTTGAAATAAAAACTAATTTTCATCAACAATAAACGTGACGCGAATCTAGTAAACCGTAAAAAAATGTCACCAAACTATATTACAACCTTGAACAGAACCGATGGAATGGACAATGAATAATTAGAACGTCTCGCGAAGTTGATACGAAGGAAGCCTTTTTCTTCAACCTTTTGTTTCTCGTCTTTGTTAACCGCTGGAATGGAACAAATTTTCGACTCAATTATTACTCGTTATTGTGACGACTGAATTATCACTTTTGCTTTGCGACACGTGTTGGTCGCAAAAAATCAACAATGTCAAGTTGTCACGACCATAAATAGATCGCGAAATAATTCTTTCGTTCAGCGAGATCGTTCGGAGAATTATTCAAATTTATTTTAGACATTATCAAGAAATAATTATCACAAAATTTACTTTCGGTATTGAAAAACTGAATTCACATTTTTTCATCAAAAATTTATAAATAAATTAGATTTTCATAGAAATTATGCTTATTTGGAAAATCTGGCGATGCTGAGACCGTTTGAACCGAAGATTTCTTTTATTTTGGATATTCGTACACCCTCTTCCAAAGGAACCTCGTTTTTACCGATTTCGAAAGTGCCAAATTGCAACAAAATTTTTACACGAAAAAAATTTTGAGTGTTTTTTTTTTTAATTCATGCAAAAACCAAGGGAAAAAATGATAAATAATTTTAAAAAATTGAGATACTGTTGAAATGAACGAGACAATAATCGTTAACTATTCAGAAAGTTGCACGGATGAACGTATGAGACAAAAGTTTTGGCTGTGGGCTGGAGAAGCGTGAAGCATCGACTGAAAACTTTTGACAAACTTGTACCGTTCGCATTTGTCCACATGGAAACATCTAATTGATGATTTAATTTTAGCACGTACACACCGTGGCACAGCAATCGTCGCAACGACGCAATTATTCTCTGTTCAAAGTCAATCGTCGTCCATCCACATACAATTTCCTATAAATAAATAAGTGTCTGATACAAATGATCTGTTCATTAACAGTCACTGCAGGACTCGAAACAAGTAAGTCTGTTATGTCTACGAATTGATGGACGATAAGGAAACGATTGAAAAAAATCTACTCGTCAAAAGTTATTATCTGTCGAAATAAATGTTCAACTGACTCGAAAATTTGGCAATCTTCTGGAACCAATTCTGTGTTTAAAAGAATGACAAATTTGAAAAAAAAAAACTCAAGCGTTTTAGAGCTTTTCCCGAACAAAAGGAATTGAAACTGAAAAGTTCTTGGTCTCCGGTTAATTTTTACCGTGCAGGATGTAATTTTTCACGAGAAAAAAAAACGTGCGATTTTTTATAAACATTCAAAAATGGATTTTGGTTCTATGAAAATTTATATCCTGCACGTTAGAAAATCCAAAA
The DNA here is from genome assembly GCA_963921915.1 of Hyposoter dolosus. Classification (NCBI taxonomy): domain Eukaryota; kingdom Metazoa; phylum Arthropoda; class Insecta; order Hymenoptera; family Ichneumonidae; genus Hyposoter; species Hyposoter dolosus. Next base: position 10,893,585 of record OY998130.1, on the reverse strand, counting down.
TAAACTTGAGATGGTCCTCAGTCTCTATTTTGCGATAATAATTGTGCAGATTTAATTTTCTCTGTGCAGTCCTTGCTTTTGGTATAAATTCTTTGTGGCTACAACTTGGACAATTTTTGTCGAATATTCTCAGCTCGCCAGAGACGATTCTGCGAGGAAATATCAAAACCTGAAGATTGACTTGTGGGACCCGAGAACATGGCCCCTTAATTGTTCTAGAGAGTAATTCGCAATTTCCGTCATTTACTAAGTGGGAAGTAGATCCTTAGAAAAGGAATTTGCAATGAGAAATGAAAGTCATGAAAATTTCGAATTTTATGTGGAAGTCAATAGGAAAATTCAAATTTCTAGTGTCTAGACAATAAAATTAGAAATGTAAAACTGTTTTTCTTTCGTTTGCTGGCCACTCTTCAAACGTTTTCCTCTCAAGTCATTTTTTCTCTCTTTTTCTCTATCTCTCTCTCTCTCTCTCTCTCTCTTCGTCTCTCGGAGTATCGTGTTGTTTACTCTCGATCGTAATATGTTACGGTGCAAGGCTAACACGGCACGATAACAGAAAGATTTCGATCTCGTCAGGCACGCGCCGGGTTTCGCTTTACACCTAATACACCGAAAGTCAGTCAATAGCAGCGGTAGAAAAGAGTGATTTGGTAACGTGACTGTTAAAATTCAGTTGGTCAATATAGAAGCCCTAGCGTATCTTATCCTTGGTCGTGAGAAAACAGTGTTTGACGGTATCGAGATAAGAAACGTAAATACAAAGAGAATAAGTTGTTGAGAAGGTGCACTTGTGATAAGCTGAAGCAACATTCAAAAATTCATCTTATTTTGCATATTAATTTCAACGTTTTTACGATAAAAACGAAACGACAGATTTTTAATCGATTTTTATTTTGGCACCAATTTGTTCGGATCTTTTCAACGGTTCACAACGACTTGTCAGAGGAGATAATTAGTTGCTGAAAATTGCAGCATCTCCTCAAACAAACGTCGTGCGTATATTCACTTCGAGTCTGTAACTCGATAACTTTCAATTTTACATTTCTTAGATTCTTGTCGTGTTTGTTCTCATTTGTTCGATAGAATTGAAATATCATTTTTGGAGATCCATCGACAATAACGGAAAAAAGGCTCTCTCTCTCTCTCTCTCTCTCTCTCTCTCTCTCTCTGTCTCTCTGTCTTTCCCTCTCCTGGCCGATTTAATTTCCGAATGAAATCTATGACCCATAGTTAGTCACGAGTTCGATACTTGCCTGGACAAAATATTGCAACGATTGCTTTCAATGTCTCTTTGCCTACGATATTGTATTTGCCTATAAAAACTGAACTACAGGGCGCGCTATAGTGAATTCCGTGGGAACGAGCTCGCCAATCAATTTCATCGATCCTGACTGACGTAACGAACGCGCTCTGAACAAGATGTCTAGAGGGTGTCCTCCCCCGTTGAAAGCCGACAATTAAAACATAACTTCTCCACCGAATTCCAAGTCAAAAAATCCAATATGAAGAACGTTGAACTTGCACGTGCGTCACAGGAAATTTCGACTCTAATTTCGGTCCAGCACTTGCATTTTTATCATTGGCTGTTCAACCTCGAACGACTCAACACTCAGACGCGTACACAGCGATTTCCCTGAACGGTTTCTAACAAAGTAGGCTCTTTGTTCTTGTCTCGGTCGAATATTTTGTCACATCTCGACTATTGTTTAGTTTTTTTTTTTTTTAATTTTTATCTAACTATCTACGTTTCTAGATACACGAGGAATTCCTAAGACTACTCGATAATCTATAAACTTTCGTTTAGTCTTGTACAGCATCTTTAATGAGAAAAATTGATTTCTCTATCTGACTGCGTCTTATAATTAACTTTGATGATTTGTCTTTTGTTTCCGATTCTCGTATCAACTTTTTCGTGTCTTCGTATCGCGATTACGAAGCTGCGTATGCGATTTTTTTTTTTTAATGATAAATGAGGAAAGCGTTTGTCGTCATTTGCAAAGTTTCGTGATTTCTTTGTACCTACAGAAGAATGGTAGAAACTTTTTTTTGAAAATCTGCTTCATTGATAAAGTTTAATTGTAAATTTGAGATCCAAACCACTTGCCAGAGTCTGACGTGGAATTATTTCTTGTCGAACTTTTGGTTCGACTTGGAAAGCTGATTGCTTTTGCAACGAAATCTTTTTGAAAAATGGCGAAGGACGATCCGCTTCTTCGTATGGACCATGAGTACGAAAAAATGTTTAATTTCACGTCAGCATTTATAACCCAACATACGTTCAACATCTGTTTCTTCTTGTCTCACGAATCTTCACTTTTGTGCACACGTGTTTGTTGGAATTTTTTACTCTTTTAGAAATTCGTTCGATACAACATTTTCACGCCGTCATTCCGACGTTTTTAAGACGTATGGTTTTTTTTTTCTTCTTTTTTGTAATATATACAGAACACGACGTGTGTGTATATCAATTGCTACGAACCATAAGACTCGGTGCTTTGAAAATCGTGCGAAAATCGAGGCTCGAGACAAATTACGAGAGAATTTTGAGGAACTGTTAAAATGACTGTAAAATAATGGGGAAGAGCCCAATCTTGATGACACTTTTTTCTTCCGTACTTCGTGGCGAGACGCTGCTGCGTCTTTGAGCATAAATAAAAAGAAATAACTCGACGAGTTTCCATCGAAAATTATTTCGTCGTGATTTCTAGCCAAGTGGAAAATAATGTTTTTCTATTAAAATCTCTCAATGTGTTTTTTATTTAGTAACAACTCTGTTTAGTCCATATCGTTAAAATATAGAAAAGTTGTTCGTGACTCGGAGCTCGTAATTGTAAAAAAAAAATGATCGTGTACTCAGTTTCTAGCGAAATTTGGAAAATAAAGTTCCACCGTCTCTCGATAAATAACGAGGAAATAAATTGAGATAAGAAAAAAGTGGAACTACGAATTTTTACACATGGTCGAAGTTTGCATCGTTGAAATGCAACGAAATTCCTCTTTCGTCGTAGCAAAGTCAAAAATTAATGTGCGCCGCTCGTTGAGCAATATTTTCGTTAAAATTTCGAACGAAAAATGACGGAAAAATTGGGAGGATTCGAAAGGTTGAAAACAGAGTAATAAGAAAGTGAATTTTTAGTTGCATACCAACGATGATGCACACTGCAATTGCGTACTTTCACTTCGGTCGGAATATCGTGATTAGAACGGATTAATAAACCTTCTGATATCCGAGTGCGATGGAAAGCACGCAATAATAGCACCTCAGTTCGAATATCGCATTTTAAGTGATATTCGTTATCGAATTCGTTATCGAAAGTCGTAATTTTGCTGGAAAACAGTACTGGAGCCAAAAAAATAATTTGAATAATTTCTCTAATTAGCCTGTTCGTAATATAGAACCAAAAAAAAAAGTCAGAATGGCAGGCAATTGGTCGTAATATTTTTGGTGCATCGTTACCTTGGACTTGGAAGTTATAGTTCGTCAGCAATTGATATAAATATGTATATTTGTATGTCTTTAGTAGCTGAGATATTTAACGGGTTGCTCCGACGGCTTCTATGAGCCACCTAGGCAGTTTCTTTGCGCTAATTCACACAGATAATCTCACACAATCCTCAGTACGTAACTTTTCCATACTTTAAACATTCCTTAAGTATAATATTTACATCCTGTTGCACTTACACACAGAGTCGCACAAATATGTACAGAGCGCGAGATTAATAGATAATCGCGACAATTGTAAAACCGTCTAATATTTAACTTTAGCTTTGACCTCTTCGGCGATGCCGCCCCACCTCAGTTTGTAAACCCGGGACCTCCACTGTATGAGAGGATGGAGAACAGCCTGGAGAAATAAGTAAGGCCTGGTAGATTCGCTGAGTAGCCATCCGCAGACAAATTCAAGTTTGTTGAACGGCAAGGGACTGTTTTGTACGACGCACAAAAGTGTCCAATCGAACATGAACCAGAGTAACACATGAACGAGGTAAAATACTAGAGAGTCCCAGTCAAAGAGAACGCCCGCCGCCCAAGAGGCGCAGGCTCCCAGAACAAAACATTCGCTCAACGGCTCGAGGAGTATGGTGAGAGGAAGCATGGCGACTCTGAGCTTGGCCCATCGCTTGAGTCTCGCTTGGAAGGAGTGCATGTCGCAGTGGCCGCTGTTTTGGAGGGCTGGCTGCGAACAAACCGTTATCTTCCAGCCTCTGTCCGTCAGGGATTTAGCATAGAAAAAATCTTCGGCTAGATAAACGCCAAAAGTTTTGAGTCCTCCGACTTCCTCGAGGGGAGCTTTTCTCAGGAGGGCGGACATGCCCGTGTGGCAATTAATCCTAAGGCAATCCGCAGCTAGATACATTCTCGACTGTACAGTACCAAAGTAAATTTTTTCGTAAGAAGCTGCGAATCCTTCTCTGTCGCAAGTGAATGGCAATTGATGAACGAGCGCGACTTTGTCGCCCATGTAATTCACCATATCCAACAAAGTGTCCTCCTTCATTTTTATACCACTGTCGCTTATCAATATGAGCTCGTGCTTAGCCGCTTCGTAAGCAGGATGCATATTGTTGATTTTTGGATTGACGCCTACGCGAGAACCTCCGACGAATAATCTCGCGTCGACGAGAGGATATTTCTCCATTAATTTGTGGACGAGCATCAGAGACGGATCGGACTCGTCCTCGACGCAAAATAATAATTCGTACGTTGGATAATCCATGGTGAAGAAAGTCTCGAGGTTGTTGAAAAGATTCGGATCAACTCCCATGAGAGGCTTTATCACTGTTACTCCTGGTAGTGGCACTTCGTAACTGGGTACCGTTGTTGTTTTACGATGAAGTTTCCAACGACTTGCCACAAGCGCCAGTACGTGCACGATCCACATACCGAGCCAGAATACCATGAAAAATATCGCAAACCCGTAGAGGGTGTACACCATGGAGCTCATGTTTGTTCGGACAACGGAATAAGAAAAGAGTTCGCACGAACGAACGAAAAAAACGAAGGATTTTAAAAGATATTATTTGAGCGTCAAGTTTGAGCCTTTTTCAGGCACTAGGCGTGATTCCCGCGTCTCGAATTTCGATCGCGAGCCACTCGACGGTGCTGCCACTGAAAGGACACCGACACACGCGCACACGCACAACGCCTGCCGCTCCGCTACGCCGAAGCCGGTCCAGCACGCCGGAACGCGCGAAAAAACTACCACCCGCGTATACACTTCGCGGTCCACTTTGCTCTTCTTCGCGGATCTCCGAGTCACCCGGAGCCGGGAACAAACCGGGTTGTAAATGAGTGTCCGCCCGCCTGCTCGGACGAGACACTATTTTATTTTTTATTTGAATCTTGTCGTTTCGGGACTCTTAAACCGGCTTGAACGAAATTCTTTTATTTCCATTGCGAATCTTTCTTTTCGTATAGTCACCACAGCCTCTTTCTTTCGTCTCGCCGTTGCTGTTTTTCTCCCCTTTCCGTCTTTCGCTCGATAATGGAAAAAACGAGGCGAGAATAACGGATAATGCCGCTTTTTTCTTGTCGTATTCAACAAAGTTAATGAGAAATCACACGCACAGCCAACCTCTGATTCGTCGTCTAACTCATCAACGCACGGACACCGCGTCTTCTTCCTCCTCCTCGACGTCACCAGCAGTCGACACATTCACGCGGTTTTTGGTAAACTTTGTATCTTTTAGTTGAAACGAGATATACGACACGTTCGTTCCTTCTCACCCCCTTCACTGCCCTTTCTTTTCACTTTCGATCTTCACTACACTCGTTAGTTACTCACACGAGCCGAAGACACTATCGACCACCTTTTTTCCAACGTTATACGCTCACGATTTCGAGTTACGCCCGAGCTCGTCGTTTCTGTCATAACCAGCACCAACTGTCGTTATTCGACACACCTCATTAATGCGAACGTTCGATTTTTTTCACGCCTACTTTTCACAACGAAAAAACATCGGAATGAATTATTCAAAAGATCGTAAAACCTTACTTCTCGCTGGTACCCTCTTCACCACAATATTATCATCGTTATAAACATTATTATTATTGAGAATCCAGAGAACCGCAGGATCGAGCATAGCCGGAAATTTAAGATTTTTCCAAATAATCCCGGCGGACAAAAACAAGAATTCTAAAAACTTTGTTTCGTCGTCGCTTCACTTTGTCGAGTTTCTTTTCAATAACTTTTTCGCTGTTTATCTTTTCATAAGAATGACTATGTTTGTGGAGAGTGAGAACACAGGAAATTTAGAGAATTTGGATTTTCGAGCGATGACTCGCGTGCCCACGATCTTCGTAAACACCGGCCAACCGTCGATGACAACGACTTTTTGCTACGCACGCACAAACACACCCGCCCAAAATTTGCCTGGAAAACGCGTAAATCGGAACGAAATATGCCAAAGTCAATGTTTTTATATTTCATTGGTTTTTTCTCACTCCCACTTTCCACTCAACACTACGCCCAGGCAAGATAATTCCCGTTTCTCTCTCTCTCTCTGTCGGAAGAGAGAGGCTGCTGTAATATCGTCTACTCCTGCGTGTTGACTCGCCCTACCTGAAGGCACACAGCACTACACAAAACTTTTCCGTTCTAAAGCCGCGCGTGTCAATATATGTACTTCTACCTGTTTCTCGAAGGTAAAGCTTACCGACTTTACGACTCATGCAATAAATCGGAAAAACTCGTGGCAAACACTTTCGACTCTGGTTTTACGCGAATCGTTCATTTTCACAAGGCGATAGAAACGGAAACCAATAGTTAGATTAAAAAAGAGAATCTCGTTGATTTAATCCCGCACGAATCAAGCTTTGCTCTGCAGTGAAATTCGTACGTACGAGGGTAGTTCGCTTTTCTCACTTATTAACCGATATTTCTCGTGCACAGGATATAACAGACGCTTCAAGGATGTGGCTTCGTTATATTTTTCTTGACTCACCCCAACATCCAACTTGCAATTGAACAATTTTTCGTCCTTTTTGCCGCACCAATAATCACACAGGAGTCATGATCTTGCTCTTGTCGCTCGCTCTCTCGTTCAGGACGCGCACAAACTAGACAGCATCGATGAGACTGCGGTTTCTATTCTTGCGTGCTTTATTTTGTCTCCTTTATTACACTCTTTTCACAGGCTTTTGTGCCCACAGAAAAAAAAAACTGGAGCATCATTCGTCTTGAGTCTCCCGAAAAATTGGAGATTCACGGAAAGCGCATAGCTCGATGGCGTCCACGGGACACAACTGACACATGTGACAAGACAACCGGTAAATGAGTGTGTAGGGTGCAGGTAGAGGGAGACTCGACGAAAATATCGAACGCCGCCGCTGCTGCTGCTGCTGCTGCTGCTGCTGCTTCTGGCTCTTGTTCGCTCCGATGCTGCTTCTTTCACTCACTGACTGCAAGTCTGGGTGTGTAACTCACCGACGTATCGTCCTACTCGTCCGCTGTCCTTCCCTCTCACTCTCTCACACTCCCTGTCGTTTTCCCTCTCGAAGTGAAGCACACAACGCGCTCGACGCGCGCGACTACATCGAAGCGGAGAGCTCCACGGCCATGGCAATACTACCTTAGCGTCAATCACCCCACCCCACTTCGACCACCTTCGCTCTATCCCCGGCAAACTTATGCTAGTGGATTTTCCACTATGCCTACTTATACTAATTTTATGCTACTGCGTCAAAAAATTAGAGCAGCAAAATGAGCCTGTTATCGGATTTTTGTATGGTAATTCGTTTACCGACACGAAAATCACTGTGGAAAAACGATATCGAGAATCGAAACCCTCATCACCATTGACTCATCTGCTTTTTTCATCATCGTCATCCAAAAAACCAATCACTTTCTTCCGACTAAACATGCAGACTTTTCTTTCTATTCATGTACTCATACTTTTTATATCACATTCACGACGAAGCGTTCTGAATTTATCGAAAATGAGAAAAGCGTCAAGGGAGAATAAAACAAACATTGAGAGTTTTTTTGGAGACAACAAATCGTTCAGTTGGCGAGCAGCTTTCGAAATTTCGCTTTATTTACACATACAAATTAGATACATTTTGACGACGTTGTAATGGCCCTGAAAATTGTATTTTATGCTTCGATCTCATTGAGTTTCCAACTTTTCGGAGGTCGGATGAATCATGCTTTCAGCATTTAACTCTCGAATCTTCAGTCCCAAACTCTGTGATATAAAACTTAACTTTCTCTGTGCTCTAGCTCTAGCACTTGCGTATTTATTGCGACCATGCGTACGCATTTGCCAGGCTCTTCAGCGCAACGCGCATGATCGTGGAGTTAAATGGGCGCTAAATTCAAACGAATATTTCTCCTCAAACAAAAAATACGAGAATTTTAATACGAATATTCAAAAATTTCACGATTGAGTCATTATTGTCGTCATTATTTTGAATTATGCCCACAGTCTCTTAATTCTCTAAAGAATCCCGCCAGCCTTTAGCTCGATATTAGCATTGTCGTGATTTCCTTAATTTCGGAGCTTTTCATAAACGCAAAAAATCCTGAATATTTTTCAAACATTATGCAAAAAATTGGCAAATTTGTAAACATTAAAAGATTTTGATTGTTTAAATTTTAAAATGAGGCTAAAAGTCTGCAGCGATTCGGTATACACAATCGGATGTGCGTTCAGTAATCAATTTTTTTCTTCAGGTAAATAAAAATGTCACTTTTTCAAAATCGTTACGCTTTTCAAAAAATAAGGCTCTGGCTTTTTTCAGGATAAATTGATGCATGAAAAGTACCCGCTTGCCGTGATTGGATGGCGTCTGTCGCAATCGAGCTATATTTCGAGCTGAAGGTTACTGGTGAAAAAAAATATTCGTAAACCAGAGAAAATGGCATTGCGCGGCTGAACGTGATTAAAATAACGAGGGTCAATTAAAAACCGGCGTATACTCATTAACCCTGAGCAAATTAATTGACCTCAGCAAGCGTGCCCTTCTCAATTGGGACAATTAACGACGAGGGGACAAAAATAATAATATATATTCGCAATTTCGTAATTAACGCGTTACGTGCGATTCAATGTCAACTGTGAATAGAGAGGTACAGCTTTTTTGGTCGTCGAGAAATGGCAACGATTTTTTCGAACTCGTCCAAGAACATCGACGGAATAATTATATTTTGGATATATAAAAAAAATTATTTATTAAGTGCTTATTATTATGAATACATTTTGACAAAACTCAGGCACGGAACTTTTTGAACAACGGATGTTTGTTCGCTGTCGAAGATGAAGCGGATTTCTTGTACTCGTAATAAACAGCATCGTCGGCTCCTGACATCGATGCCAAGTTGCCCGTTCTTCGAATAATCTGAAAACATGTGAAAAATCATATTTCGTAGAGTTCATCATTTGAACACGTTGGAGCTGACCCAGTTCGTCGAGACGACTCGGTCGAGAACCGTGCAGATCGGGTTTCTTTGTGGATCAGTCGGAGAGCACGTGAATTATGCAGCACCAATCAAATATTTTCAGGCTGATCTGCATGGCTTCCGGCCAAGTGGGCTCGACGAATGATGTCACATTTTTTTTTTTTCTCTAATATTACACGGCAAGGGGCTACTCAAAACTTCTGGAAGATTATTTAGTAAAAATGAAATTTTTATGTAATTTTGAGAGAATTGTATCTCTACGGAAAACTATGAATAATTTTGTTCCACAAAATCATTTTGTAGTTCGATCTCGAGCTTTGAAACGCGTTCGTATTTTTTTGCCAGTCGTTTTGGCGGAGTTATTTATTTATTTATTTTTTTTTTTTTGACGAAACTCACCTGTCGAGGACCCTCTCCAGGTATTCTTTCCTCCTCGGCATCCATGTCACTGGCCGATAATACCTGTTGCAGTAATTGACCTTGTTCCTCACGGGTCTTGTACATCATGTCTTGCTCTTCCTCCATACCGGCGAGTTTTGTTATCACTTTGTACGCATATCCTTGATTAACGAGGAAACGCTGTCGTTTACGAGAATAATTCATTTCCATGGTATCCTGAGACACGAGAGTGTAGAAAAATGCGTTGTACTCCTCGGCTATTGCGCCTGTGAAGAAAAATGTCGCATATCGTTTGATAAATCATTACGCGAGTCAGGGGCAGCCTAAAAATTGTTTTTTTTTTTTTTCATGTTTCTCTAAGCAGAGGGCTGACCTTTTTTAGCTCGAAGAATACGACCCAATCTCTGAGCTTCCTGTCTCCTTGATCCACCATGCGATGATATTTGTATCAAAACATTTGCTTCTGGTAAATCAAACGACGTGTCAGCAACTTTACTGACAAATATCGTATTCACTTTCATGTTGTATTTGAAATTTTGCAATATCTGAATTCTCTCGCTCTGTAAAAACAACGCAACATTTTTTACTGCGAAAACAAGTTTAAAAAGATTACTTTTCGGTACAGTCGATTAGAGCATTCGATGGAAAAGTAGAATGGGTAATTTACCTGACTCGTTGGACCGTAAATGTAGGGTTTGTTCATCTTTATGGCGTAGTGTTTCAACGCAAATACGTTGTCCGAAAATACAATTGTTTTGTCGCCCCTTCTCTCGTGATAACGAACGAGATATTGGCATGCCCGAAATTTATTTGGATTCATAACGTACAGCAGCTGGAAAAATATTGTGTTATCTTTGCAAAAATAATCGTTGTAGGCGCTCTCTCAGTCGTACTGCGAGAAAAATCCCACTCAAAGTTACACATTGTCCTTTTCTTTATTGGGAATAACGTGTAACTTTTCTTTTGCTCGAAATAAATTCTGAAATGTCTTTCAGCTGTTTCTTTCGCACGTACACAACTGATGGAGCGTTTAAACGTCAAGGAATTCACTGTACCAGTTTTCGGCTCATTTTGCACGAACGGCTGAGATATTCTCGATAGAATTCGGGTGTCATCGCGCACCAGACTTCGGCACACTGTACACGTGCTATAAACCCTCTTTTCTGCAGTTCCAGCCAATTGGCCTCGTAGAGCTTCGGTCCAATGAGAAAATTAAGATCTGCGATTTTGTCGTCTTCTCGCAATAACGTCGCCGTGAGACCGAGCTTGCAATGCGACTGAACGATCGTCAATACTCGACGGAACATTTTTGCCGGAATGGTGTGCACCTCTGTGCAGAAAAAAAAACACAGTGATCCACTTATTTTTTTTTTTTTTTTACAATCACATTTGAGCGAAAATTTATTTTACAAAACGCTGGAGTTCAAGGATGTGAAAGTGCGAATTAAAAAATGTGTAAAAATGTTAAGTTATCGGACTCACCGTCCAACACCATTATTCCCCATTCCTGATCCTGCAGCCATTTCATCGTTTGTTCAGCCTCCCATGATCTCTTTTGAGTGTGCGTGATCATGGAGTAAGTTGTGACCAAAATACTGCAGTTCATGGGTTTGTCCTTGGCTTCGCTGGTAAAACGACAGATCATCGAATCATCGGCTGTTGACCACATTTTGAACTGTTGCTTCCACTGCTCGACCGACACGCCGGAATTGCAGAGGACCAAAGCTCGTTTTCGCACGGTACAACAAGCCGTCACACCGACTAAACTTTTCCCCGCACCTTTAAATCAAATTTACAAAGTGCATCTTATTAATTTCGTAGATCAACGTTTCCCGTTCATCAAATATTTGCATCGAGCATACCACAGGGAAGTACAATCACTCCGGATCGGGCACGGCCGTTGCCAAACATTTTTCGCAAGCTTTTCTCCTGATAAGGTCTCAAGACAGCCGATGGTTTCAAATCGATACTGAAACCCAGAAATTTATGGATTCAGAGCTTTTTTACGATTTTTATATTTCTCTGTTTTTCTATCAAATCATCATTGCACGTACTTGATATCCGCGTTGACGGTGTCGTTCCTAAAATCGTACTCGGCCAACAGAGGATGTTCAAGTTCGATGCATCGTTTCTGTATCACTTCAATTTTTTCTTGATTCACCTCGAAACTGACAGTCTTCAACTGATGATCCTCTTCCTCGTCCTCATCGTCTTTATCAATTTTGTTCAAGTAAGTGGTGATGTCATTGGGCACAGCAACGGTTTCTACCGGAGTTTGCACTTCCGTGGTGCCTTCCGTTGGAACCGACGTACCTGGCGCAGCTGGTGCAGTCGTAGGCTTTGCGCCGAACTATAAAATCCATTCACGAAAATTGGTCGTAAAAATTTTCATGGAAAAAACTGTTACAAAAAATACGAAGAAACGATATGAATTTAAACAATATCAAGTACCTGTATCGCTTTTGTTTTACTCTGGACATTCGTTATAAAACCGTCTTTCTCGACAGTTTCTTCTACATTTTTTCGCAACCTACATTCCTGAATGACGGGATCTTTGAGTAATTTTTGCAGCACTTCCGGATACGGAGACTCCACAAAATATTTGTTGTGTTTCAAAACGAGTTTGACCTATCGACGAATCAGGAACATGTTATTAAGACTTATGCAGCTTCCACTTGCCGGAAATGTACAATTTTGTAAAACTTACTTTTCCGTAAGATAATGTACACAATTTTATGAATTCCACAATCCCATCGGGTATGCTTGTTTTGCTTAATCTCTTCAGATATTCGATGATGTCGTGGGTTTGCAGACCCACGCTCACCGCTGCGTACAGAGAATACGCCGTGAGCTTGTACTGCCAAAAACAAATAAATAAATAAATAATGTCGTATGGTGATACATTTGCAGCTTATAATTCAAAAGAATGAGAAACTTACTTCATGAATGTATTCCGGCCGACAAACGGGTTCGGATATGGCGATGAGAAAATCATGCGCATGCTTGTAGACCGGAGAAAATGATTCCAGAAATATGTGTCCATTGGGTGCCTTTGAATCAATATTTTTTCATGAGATTACATTTTTCTTCTCTATTTTATGATGTTTCTATTTTTATTGTCGAATTTGTATCGATTTGTTGTTTTTTCATTTGTGTTTTCCATGGAAACGATGATTGCACGGCATTCGGGTTGTTTAACAAAAACAATCAATTTTTCCGTAATTTTTCAACGTTTTCGATTGCATATTCAAAGGGTAATAAGAATTTTCCTAAACATGTTGGAAAGTTGTGATTCATGGCATGGGAATCATGACAAGTGGTGCTGTTTTATCGCGAATATTAAAGTTTTTTGCGTTTGAGGGAAAACTCAGTTGAGGGGTAGCGACAGAATAGTTTCAAGAGTTAAAAATTTCGTGAGAAAAAATAAAATACACGAAAATACTTACAACCCACAGAGGCCTCGTGCCATGATCTGTTTTCAATATCATCTGTGCTCTGTAGTCCTTAGCTCCAAATTCATCCTCGACAGCACCTTCATCCTGTTTTTCAACATCATTTTTTGCTGCGTCGGGAATACCATCGGTTTCCGTACCCTCACCATAATCGTCCTCATTATACTCATCCTGGTCTTCCCTTCGTTTCTTCCACTTACCACGATCTTAAAAATTAGATGAAAATTTATAAGGAATGATACTTCCGATTACAAGTATCGACATTGTATCGTTTTTCACGACGAATCCAATTTTCGAAAATTTGTCGCTCGAATACGTGTTTATTAAACGGGTTAATTTATTTTTATAGGTTATGTACCATTATCTTTCTTGACACGTTTCGGAGGCCCCATATTTGTGGAGTGCTGATTGCTATTTATTTGCAGCCGACATTTAGAGAGCTCGCGAAAAGTTTTATCGTGGATAATACTGATTCACCATGAGAAAGTTTCGATTTGTTTTCATCTGCAAACAGCTCGTTCTCGGACCACGATAAACGTCAAAACGCTGAAGCGGTCGGGACGTCACTGAATAGAATGATGGAAAGGGACAGTATTTGGCCTACCTTTACCTGCACCTCTCCACCGAATGCCCCCTCCATTGCATGGTAGTTTTATGGTTTCCTTTATGCAATAAATGAACGCTCCCTGCTGAGGTAGTGCCTCTGAATTGACAAAATCTTGATTTTTTTTGCACAAATCTTTTGAAGCTCGTAAAAGCGGCGTACGATATACCAGTTGAGCCGTTTGACCATTGATTACTTTTTTATAAAAAAAAAAAACTTTCAAAATTTACGCCTTAGTTTCAATTACATATGGACTATGTATTTTTTCCCTATCCTGCTTTTGGGAATGGTGTGTATGCTGTCGCAGTTACATTCCAGGATGTACTACTTTTTCGAGAAATAATTTTTCAAATTATCCCCCTACTCGTTCCTCACGAATATTGAGTATTTTGTTGTCAGTCGTTGGAGGCGAAAATGTAATCTTCCGAAAAGCGTTCTCATTCAAGTTTCGTTTCAATTAGCAATTCAGTAGTAAATCCGAAACTTGCAAGTTTCACCAACCAACAGTCCAGATTAGATTCAGTGCGAAATTGGTCGGAAATAGAAATCAAATCCTGAGTGATTTACAAAGTTGGATAGGGTATCGTCGATAAGAAATGAAAGGTCAGCGGATAAAAACGTCGTATGTTTTTTTTTTATTTTCAGAACATTTTGTATTAAAATTGATTCAACAGTACTCAAAATTTGTTTTCACAGGTCACAATATGAGTTTGAAAAAGAAAAAAAAGTTTCAACTTACTTCATACTCGGTATATAAACGTAACAATAGTATAAAATAAAAAAATTAAAGTGTTGGACTCAAGGTATGTTGAAGTGATTTTTTCATTTTTTTTTCTAGGGATGACCTGGAAACGGAGTTGCAGGATAGAAATTAGCAGGCCTCAGTCCGCACGTTACTTGCTTCTTTTTCACGTTGAACTCTTGGTTACGATCTCGGTTATCAGGCAATTTTCGATCAGCAGTTCTCTCGTTAGCAGATTGTCGGGTATCGAGAGTTGATAATTTCTGCTATAAACCTACTGTTGCTTACACTCTGTTGCTTGTCCCGGTATTGCTCGTGGATTCGCATTCGACCCTTCCTCATCATCGTCCTCATCGTCGTCTCTATCTTCGTCATCATCGTCGTCCTCATCGCCCTCTTCGTCCCAATCCTCATCCTCATCTTCCAATCCTTCGCCTGATGATCGGAACAATAATCCCATTAATATGCAAAAAAACATAGCAAATTCGCCCAGAATTTCAAATTTATTGATCCACCGCCGCAAATAAACGGACAACGAAATCTCATCGATCCAGACACGGCCTTTCATATGATGGAAAGTCAACAACGTTTTCGAGCGAAAAAATACAATTAAATGTTGAATACCTGTAAAGTAAACGACTGCTCGGGGTATGATACGCTCTCTGATGTAGTGACCGATTTCGAAGTCACTTTTAAGAAGCCGATGCGTGTCATCGTTCAGTTCGGCATCAGCATCATCTGGCACTAAAGCAGAAAATGTCCAATTGATATAGAACATAATTGAGCAATTATTCGTTACGATGAGTCGCGATTTCGGCAATCTCCCAAGCTAAGCAGTGATGCTTGGTTCGGTTTTGCATTTAACGCGCTGTGCCGAAGTGTATGGGGCAGAATCGGTGAAAATACTTGAAGTAATTCGAATATTTCGTGTGGTGTGATTAATCGATCGTAAGTTTACTAGGTCGACGGAACTGATTATTCGAAAAATACTCCGACAAGGTAAAATTGGTATAATTTTCAATACGAAATATTCAAAAATATCTTACCAACTGGAGGGCTAAAGAAATTGAAGAATGAATCATTAGGTACGGTTTTGATGATGGTGCGAGTTGCAGACCCTCGTATATGCTTCTGATTTTTCTGAATCGTCTTGACGGTCACGTTTTTGCGGCTCTTCCAATCAATCGTGCAGCCCTGAAGATAGAAATTTGTTATTTTTAGTTGAAAACACGGAAAAGAGCACTCAATTATTTTGATTAGAAATCAGGCTTTATAATTACTTTGCTTTTGTAAATCTCCGGACCTTCGAAACTGAATGGATCGTTCTTTTCCGGAGCACATTTCATGATGTACTCTTTAGTGAGGACAGAGTTGGAAAAGTATTCGTTTGGCTCGAAGTGGAACTCGAGAACGAAGCCCTGTTGGGAACGAGTCAAAGTTTCAGTCAAGTCAATGATCCGAGAGGGCGAATCTTTGGAAGCAGCGAATTCTTACCATTGGATTTGATTCTAGGAATATGACTTTGATGTCGTAAAGATGCTTGAGGATTGGCTCATCGTGTTCTTCAACCATTTCAGCCGTAATTCCAACGTTCTTGAATATCGTAAGCCAGAATTCTGGAATTCCTTCAACGTTTTCGCTCTCGGTTCTAAAAATAAATCGTCCCAGTTTACATTAATCGAACGATTAAGCTAGTCAGAACGAACCTTTATTTGTATTTCATAAAAATTCTACACCAGTCGAAGTCTCAACGATTTGGTCATTTTAAAAACGGCCAATATAGACATCCAATACTGAAAGTATCGACAAATGGAGTAAAAATATATTTGAGCTACGAATAATCGGAAATTTTTTGTCGATTCTAAATATAAATTAATCAATACTCTGAAACAATTTGGATTTTTTGATTCGTGAATTTCCGGCAACAAAACGGGAAGGAACATTCTAAGAAAATACAAATAGATTTTGTGATGAATTTGTGGTTGAAAAGCTGCAATCAAAAAACGTTGTAAGATTTGTCATGATGAAAAATCTATGATTGTAAAGTTCACGAGGAAAGACTGTAGTAGTAAGAGTTTCCAGGTGATAAAACTCTTTCGTTATTATTACAATGGAACTGTGTCCAACTTTTTCATCTCGCGATTACGATTTATTGCGATTAGAAACGCAATTGCAACGACATATCAAAATACTGGAAAAATGAAGTAAATTCCGTTCGAACTTACTTGTTTTCTGTCACTTCCTCAATTTTGACGTTGGTCTTTGCGTCTTGTTCGTCTTCCTCCTCGTCACTGTCCCAGACACATTCTTCGTCCGTGGGCTCGTAAACTCCCGCAGCTATTTGACTCCTTTTTTCGTACACCGGTGCGCACATTGTGTTATATTTGCATTCGAGAGCGTGCACTTCTTCGTAGAATTTGGCTTCCATGTTCAGAGTAACCAACTGCAGTTGCTTCAATGCTTTGATTCGCCGTTTGACCGGTTCGCTGTACTGTTTGTTCAGTTTTACCAATTTCATTAGTGAGTCGATGATAGTCGAAAGAATTAATTATTTATTCAAATTTTTTGGCGTGACTGAACAAGAATAACAGAAAAAAAAGGTCCAGACGTAACATTCGACTGGCGATTAAATTTTTGTGAAAGCAACAGAAATTTTTGATTTTCAAACTATTGATATCAAACATATTTAATGAAACAGTCGCTAATATGAATTTTGATGGAAAATATTAAACGCTTGTACCTCAACATTGTCTATCTTGATAGAGCGTAGAGCAGATATGATGTCGGATTGCTGAACCTTCTCGGAGGACACTTTGGAAGTCCGACGATCGTCGTCGTCTCCTATGGATTCCATGATTATAGGCTTGATTGGATTAGCCGTGTCCAAGTAACGAGATACTGAAAATCGGAGTTTTTGAAAGAAAAAGTGACGAAAATGTAAATTTGAATTTGGTTTACAGAGTTTAGAGGTTTGTACTAGGGTTTAATTTTCGAGGTTGAATGACATGCGTCATTCGAATAAGGTCGACATTTGAAAGTCGGCATGCTTCTCACCGAGCGCAGATTATTGACGGACGGATGAGCCGTGCCTGATCAATCTTAGAGGCAGGTTTAAAAAGAGGAAAAGAAAATGCGTATCTGAGTGAAAAAATGTTGAAGGAATAATCGAACGACGAACCACACAAGCAGGTTCCTTTGAAAAGAAGTGTCCTTTGTTCCTATTCGCAAAGTCTTTCTGTCAAACGGATATAAGGAAAAAAAAAACGTTGCCCGTCTCGAATGACTACGTCGTGCACATGGAAAATGGCGAGCGTGCGGTTTACGAATTCAACTGCCGCGCCAGCGGTTTCGTGTACGGAATCAACGCAGTCACGTTAACAAATCATTATTTTTCTACGCGAGTTAACATCAGGATGTATTTATTTATTTGAAAACAATATTTCAGTCGACTAAATTGTCTTACCTCTTCAGTATCGAAGCCGGAACGGAAATAAACGGTTCGAGCGAGAACCCTGTGCCTGCGGGATGCGCGATTCTGTAAAATACGTGAAGATAGTCTAACGTTATAGATGCGCGCGCGCGCGTACGGGCCGCCGTGTGGTTCCGCGAACGACGTACTTGCGGCCTGATTCGCCGGAACTGTATATTCACCTCACATACCGGAAGAACCATGTGTTGAGCAAAAAACAACCGGGATGTATCAAACCTGCCTTTCCAGATGAATAAATACCGATTTATTTCCATTCTTTATTTTACTCAAAACTTAACAACAGCCGACATAAATCTTTGAACACACTTGAAACGTTTGCTTTAAATTCCGGCAACTATAAATTCTGAATCATTTCACACGTTCAAACATTACGCGCGCTTTACTCCAATTTCGTCGGCCATGAAATATCATGCATAACAAAGAGCGTGCACGACGAAAATTTTAGTCTTCGCGGTCTTCGCGATTTCGCCACGTCGAGCGCTGACATCTACAAACGAAGTGCCTCAGTCGATAACAATTCGGTAATCTGTCGCATCGAAACTAGCCCAAACATGCGGTTGAAAATTGGAAAATAAAAGAACCAATGGAAAATTCGAAAATTTTCTCGTAATTCCTCAGTCGTAAAGTAATTGAGCAAAATGTGCAGCAATATCGTCAAATAAACACAAAAAACCTAGAATGAAATGTTTGTTTAGATCGTTCCGTTCTCACACATGGAATTTTTGAAAATTCACCTTACTCTCGTCGGTTATGAATGAACCATAAAGATTCCAACACACGCGGAAATGCACTGAGTAGGTGTGCGTCGTCTACGTAACTTGGGAATGTGTTTGCGTGCATGGGTACAAAAATACACGAACGTGTGGAGTCACGCACACGATGTCGTAGCAAATCCACAATGGTATCCGATAGAAGCATAATCGATATTGTGAAACTTCGATATAGTGCGGAAACATGGCCAAATACGGTTTTTCATCAATGTTAAAGAAAAATAAATATATAAGTTAAACAGTGTTTCGAAGCAATATTATGATTGAAATAAAAGTATGCTATTACTTGTTTTTATTAACATTTCTGGAATCTGCATCCCAAATACGGCCGTCTTTCCACGGTCACAACAATGGTAAGTACAATACATATCCTATCATTTGTGTGTTTTGATTCGGAGGGAATGTGACAATAATCACGGTAAAATAAACATCGCGACGAGAAATTCCAATTGTCAGTTGCTTGGTTAATCCGACACAGTACAAAAGAGGAGAGAAATAAATTTGATGTATTCTCGCAACATTTTCTCGTTGCAACAGAATTATCGTTTTTTTTCAACATCACACTTCTGAAGGTCATATAACACCTTGTCATCATCTGATCTCACGTCTCGATAATTTTCTCGTCCAATTACGTCTTCTCAAATATATTTATACTTTTAAACATGCAGAAAATTTCGTTGCTAAGTCAAAAATAAATTTGTCATCATGAAATATTTTCCACGTTGCTTCGACTCGGTTGGCTCACCTCTCGACCGATACTTCCAACTAAATCCCTATCAAAAAAAGATGTTTTGAAAGTGAAATTCACGTAGAAATGTTTGACGATGAATTATTTCAGCTTTCGTCCAGGATGACAATGATGTTCAATATCTTTTGGATAACATACCTATATCAATGCACAAGGTAAAAATAATAATTGCGTCGAGCGCTACACGTACTCAAACGTGAATAAAAAGTTATTAATGGATTGATGAAATTTCACAGGGGTTTGCCAGTTCGGTCCAAGGGGCTGGGTAAGCACAATACACGTAAAAAATACGGTGAGTGGAAATAGGAAAGGTATAGAGGAAAATTGGACACGCGCTTTGTTCGGAACTCGACATTTAGATGACATAGGCAAACACTTTGAATGGTTATCTTACAGCTTATTCTTTTTCTTTCTTTTGATTTTTCAACATGAATTCTTGCTTTGTACAAATAATCTTTACCACTAACATACCATTTAGCCTCTGTCTTGTAACACAGATAAGGGTTTGTTACCTTATTTCATGCCTTTCCTATTTTCAATCTCCAGTAATTTGGTTATCGTTTAAGCGGTAAATACACCTGCAATGGCTGAACAAAATATATGCAAAAACTATCGGAGAGATGGTATCTTGTCGCTGCAAATGACAATCGCTCCCATAGTTCAGAAAGCATCATGCTTTTGAATGATTTACTTCAGAGCCATTCGGGTGTATGCGACCTTGTAAAGCAGCAAACTAGAACGAACGTTCAGGAAATTACTCTATTGGTCGTTGGCTTGTTTCTGTTGAAGGGATTCCGCGTCGGACGACAAAAACGTTCAAGGCGCGATATCGTACATCCAGTTTGAACCGAATGTTCTCGTTTTCAAAGAGAGGTAAATTTGCTCGATTCTTAATCGCGCGCCACAAGCATATTATTACTTCAATTATGATTTTTCTTTCAGACAACTTGGCATTCCGCATCAGGAAACTGTGACGCTGTTCAACAGAGATGGCAATAGAACTATCCATCTCTCTTCCATCTCCGGAAGCACGCAGCATTTTCACTCATCCTTTTTTCAGGACAAAGTGAGATTTTATGTCTATTTGGTTTATTTTTGTTTTTATGGCTTTTACTAGTTCCAAAAACTTTTACGTACAGGCTTAACCCTTTGAGTGCATACTGCGTCGTTTTCACCTCAACAATTTTCTGTCACCCATTATTTCGCATTTAATATCAACGAACGTTTTGGCATTTAATTTTCGTTTTCGTCAAAATAAATTTAAGGCCATAAAATATGGATAATTTACTACAAAAATCTCTAGAAAAAAAAAAGATGCATATTTACCGGAATACAACGATTGTAAAAATGCTTTGGGTCAGATTGACCCAAGATGCACTTATAAGAGGTGTGCACTCGAAGGGTTCGAGTAAAGTTCTCCAATGAACTATGCGACTGAGAACTATGTAAAATTATCCTAATTTGTGAAATACGACATGGTTTTTATTGAATAATCCATAGGTGATCCCACCATTGGGGAATACGACGTTCAATGTCGTGTTTCTTGGCCGAGAGGAGGGTGAGATTGATAGTCATCTATTTATTCACACCTCGGAAGGAACGCTCAAGTACCCGGTAACTAAAAACAAGATTTTTCGTGTCTAATTATTGCGAGACTTTCCATTCGTTTTATTTTTTAAAACTTTGTTGTCACCGAGTCAAAAATTCAAAACATAAACACTTGCTACATATTTTTCAATTATTCTTCTGTGCAGGTCAAAGGTACGAGCGTCAGCAGCCCATACAGACTGCGTCCTGTCGTAGGTGTCAAGTTACCACTAAATGCATCGTTCACCCCTCTCATTTACATGCACAATCCTCACTCCGAGGCAATGCAGGTACGCAAATGAATCTCGATCACTGCGATGTTGTCAAATTACAAAAACAATTGCATTCAATTCGTGGTGCACAAAAATCGATGCACAATATTTCATTCCCCAAAATTGTAAATCCATGGCCATAAGAAAATATTTTATAAATTTTTTATTACGAACGATTCAAAGTTCGACTGGTTTGTTGTTTTTTTGTAGAATAATCGATTCATTTGTCTCTTCAAAAGGTGGTAGAAGTATACAGTAGCGGTGGCGAGTTCCAGTTGGAACTGCCGTCTGGCGAGGCGGAAGGACCTCGGGAATTATGGGCGATTCCTCCTTACCAAACCAAGCCGGTAATAAGATTACACTTCAACGCCTACATGGAAAAAAATCATACGGCGTACGTGAGGTAAGCAACGATTTATTCTATTTTTTTTAATTTTCAACGTGACTTCCTCCACGACGTATTCAAATTTATCGTTATTCGCTCCGTTTAATCAGCGCATCGCAGTTGACGCTAAACCACTCTGGGAATTTGGAACTCTTTAGATTTTTCAATCACAATGATTACATGTCTTTACATATCATTTCGTGGAGCAGCTGTGAAATCGTCATTTTTTTGCAGATTCAAAGTCAACAATAGTGCAGAAATTATGGTAGTCGCAGTAGAGGTCGAAGTTGGTAGCGGAGCAGGTCTCCACTGGGGTGGAAGCTCCGCGTCTATTAATTTGGGGATGGGGGGATCGTTACACTCGCCTACTCACTACCCGATAGCTCTCAGAAATTCTGCTAAGAAGCCCGTTAAAGTTTTGGTAAGAAAAACAAGATTTTTTTTTGTGAATGTCAAATAATGGATGAAATAATATCAAATAACAACATGAAAAAATCAAATATCAAATAATGGAAATAATCCTTCAGGAGAAATTCTTATTATTTTTCAGAACATCATCAGCACGCCCGTTTCGAAAGCTCTCAGAATAGATTTCGAACCGGTTGTCATACCGGGCGACACGGAAGTACCGATTACAATTGGTACACTCATATATGATTGTAAGTACGAGTTTGAACTTTGGGATAATCTGTTTGTTACAAAAAGTTAAGTTCGAAGCTTATCGCATTCCATTCGTACAGGGAAAGCTGGATTAGAGACTCAACACTTCAAGGGTAAATTAATGATCAAAGGCATAGGGCCCGGTGGCTCTAATCAGAAATTGGCGATACCCTGGTCCGCGGAGGTATTGCAAGGTGGCCTTGAGATTAATTCAACCGTTGGACATTACTGTTCGCCGCACTCAAACCAACCACGAAATTTCAGCGTTGTTAACCGATTCAAAATACCACTGGCTATCACAAACGTATCTTTTCCCATCGCAGCAAAATCTTTCTTCGCGGTAAGTCAAAAAATGCCCAAAGACTTTGTTCTCAAAGTGACAAATTTATCATCACAAAATTATAATTGTTCATTTTATTTCGGCCTTAAAAATGTTTTCTAATTTGATGTCGCTCGGTACTGATTTTTATAATTACAGATCAGAAATTTTCATCCGAGAGTTTTGAAACCTGGTCAAAGAGCTAATATATTCTCAATAGTTCTGAACAACGAGAGAAAGAATGAGAACGTCAAGCTCGAGTCATCGATATTCATTTATTCGAACGTTTCGACGACCGAAGTACCTTTACTCAGTTACGATGGAAAGGTACGAAAAATAATCCCCGGTGAAAGAGAAAGCGACAAGGGCACGATGAACTTTGGGACGGTTGGCAGCGGCACGGAAAACGAGGCGATATTCGCTCTGGAAAATCAGAATCCCGTTAACATTGAGCTTCATGGATGGGGTGTCAACATGCCCGGAGCTGTGCTCGAATTAATGGGTTGCCAGAATGGTCCTACCGAACTCTTCAATAAAGGTTTCCGGAACATTACCGTTTGTAGTCATACGGGAAATGTAAGTAATTATGAAATCTGATGAAATTGATTTATCGTTTTTTTTTTTTTTATTATTATAACGCTACTCAGCTCCGCCAATTTAGCATTTCTCTGTTTTTTATGACAAACACAATTTTCCTTGAGAATTTTTGCAAACCACCAACATTCCAAATTCTTGAATAACCTAATAACATAATGTTTATTATTGCAGCAAAGCATAAAGCCAGGCTACCTAGCGATATTCAAGATAAAAGTTAAAACGCCGATGGTTGAAGAGGATACTATCGTGGGTGATGTTTTCGTGCGTACGACTTACGAGAGACTGACAGTGCCAGTTTATATGAGAGTTGCTCACGGGAGAATATCGCTGAAAAAGTTAACCTTCACTGATTGTTTTCCGGTAAGTTTGTCAAGTAAAGTCCCGAGCAGATGGAGGAGAATAGTAAATAATACGAGACTCTAATATTTCAGGGATCGATTTGCTTGCAACAAGTCAAAGTTCACTCGACGTTCGCACGACCAATGGAAGTAACGTTGATCGCACCGGTCCACAAAGACAACAGGGTGAAATATATCGCTCGCGAAGAGTCCTCGTTACCGATAATATCAAAAGGCGAAAACCACATCGGCGCGATTCAAATCGATCCATCGGTTTCTTGTAAACAACAATGTTACCTTGGATTATCGATGAATACGAGTGGTAAATAGAAAATATATATCCAATTGTTTTTTGTTAAGGAGAGAGCTCGCTGGAAGCGTCAAAACTCCGAGGAATTCTCTGACTGATAATATTCTCGATTTGCAGCTGGTAGTCAATGGCTAAACACAATGAGCTTACCGTCGCATACTCGAGATTCGGATTTGAACTTACTGAATGCTCGATATACTCGTTACTTGAATGCGACGGGAGGCAGCAGTTCTTGGGACAACATAACAATGCGGTTGGATACGACGGAAGTTCGTGGTCACAAATTTTACGTCAACATGAAACTGTATTGGCCGAGTCTTATCGTTGGCTCGAGCAGCATGAAAAACAAGAGTCTTTTTACTTTTCCATTGACTCAAGTTGGCAACACTTCTTACAAAATTATTAAATTACACAATCCAAGTACGAAACCCCTGTTAGTCCAATTGGTGATGGATCAGACTTATCCACAGGGTATGAGACTCTATCATTCACTCCCCAATAAGTGAGCATCGTCGTTAGTTCTTTGTACTTTTTCACGCGCGAAACTTGACATGGAAAAGTCAACACTTGTCTAATTTGTAAACCTCAGGTTCAAGCCAATATGTCTCGAATGTCCGCCAACGGTTGACGGTGAATTCAAATTTGACGAGAATGACGAGGACCGTGCATCTTTCGAGAGACAATGGGACGTCACAGCGGCTCAAGGGTCCTTGCCGTTGTACATCAACCCTGGAGAAACGCGCAGCGTTCGTCTTTCCTACACTCCAACTACTGCTGCATGGTCCTCGGGATTATTGTTCATAAGAAACAATATGACGATACTAGAAGTGATACGATTAATCAGTAGAGGTGCACACGCACAATTCAAATTCGGCAATCGGAAACCCGGTTCAACGACACCGCTGCTCTTTGAGCTTGCAGAAAAACATCTCAAAGATTGCGAACGTAAGAACTACGTAGAATTTCACTACGATCTCACAATATTTCAATAACTCATTTTACTTATTTAGCAATTGAAATATCTTGCGATTTAGTGAAAATTATTGATAAAATTGATAAATAGAACATTTCGAATAGAATAGTTTGATCGTCAGTGAATTAAAGTGGCGATAATAAAACTGTTTAATGTTCTTTGTAGGTGAAAGGTCACGAAGAAATCCCGTGCCTAATCTCACGGTCAAAAGGTCATTTACAGCCCGTAACACCGGTGAATTGCCGATAGATATTCACGGGTTTTACATAAATGGACTCCTCTGCGAGGGTTATGGGTTTAAAGTGCTCAATTGCGGTCCGTTCAAATTGAGTCCAAACGCGACGAAAAAAATTGAGATAGCATTTACGCCAGATTTCACACTGTCGCGCGTAGAAAGGGAACTATTAATCCTGACGAGTTTGGGTGCCCAGAGCAGCGACTCTGAGAACAACGTGAACGAGAACGGTATGGTCCGTTTGTCTTTGCTCACGACGGTACCGGGACACACGTTGGAGTCTTGCGCTGCTGTTCTCATAAGACCCACTTGGGAGCCAGCGGTACAATTTGCAGCGATAAGCCTGCCGTGTATCTTATTGATGTGTATTCTGGCTGTATCGTTCCTCGAGGCCGACAGAATACTCCGCGGTGCACTGGCTACTCTATCGAGAACAAGTTCCGTTCAGCCGCCTCTCGATCTCCGACAGTTGGCACAATCAGCAGGGATGATGCGAGAGAAAACGGCGAGCGAGGAAAAGCCAAAAATTCCGCGGAAAGAAGAGTCTTTACCGGACTGGTCGTTGATGAATGTCAAAAGAAACAAGGAGAAAGAAGCAGCAGCGAAAAGTTTGAAAATTCCTGATTGGTCGCCCGAAGAGGAGAAACGATTCAAGCTCGATACAGAATTCAAAGAATTGCCAGTTTTTACGAAAAATAAAAATGGTGATTTAGCTACGACGCTCGATAATTTAGCGGCCAATGAAGTCAGCAATAACGCAGGTATTGCAGGAAAAAAGAAAAATGCCAAGAGACAAAACAGCGCCCCTGAAGTATCGACGACGGAGAGCAGCATTTGTCTGCCGGATAATTCCTCTACGGATGCACTTGTTACTGCAGACAAAAAAAATGTTACAAACATTTCCTCTACAAAGTCAAGTCCAACTGCTAGTAGGAAAGGAAAATGTAACAACGGTCTTACCTCGTTACCGAAAGAAGATTTCAAACCTACGGAGATTGAGGTTTCCCTGGATCCTGCTTTTTCCAATAATTCGCGGGACTCGAAATCAGATACTAAGAGAAAACAATCAAATGGAAATACTGCGGCGCACAATAATCACAGCTCGTACAAAAAATATGAGGCAACCACTAGTCAAAAAACTGTACAATTTTCGGAAGAGGAAACGTCGTCTACGACAACTGAAAGTTCAGTCCACGATGATCCTGCGCCGTATAAGGTAAACACTTATAAATATTTTCCTGCATACAAATAATCAGACTTTTAGGATACTTTTCATAATTTTTGTAATACATCGAAAGTCATTTTATTGTTTCGCATG
Organism: Hyposoter dolosus; assembly: GCA_963921915.1. Lineage (NCBI taxonomy): Eukaryota > Metazoa > Arthropoda > Insecta > Hymenoptera > Ichneumonidae > Hyposoter > Hyposoter dolosus. Next base: position 10,866,985 of record OY998130.1, on the reverse strand, counting down.
TTTTCCTAAAAGTTGAACGCGAGCGTTGTTTAGTTATGATGCAACAATTTTTGCAAAAAAATTTAACATGCTGAATAAAATTTCACAGGATGGAGAACACACGTATGCGAAGCCTGAAAAAGTTCAACGAAAACCAATACCAAAGAAGAACAAACCTCAAGCAATACCGGCGGCCGTACCGATCGATTACAGAGACAATTACGAAGGAGATTGTGACGATGACGATTATGACAAAGAGAAACAGGAAAATCCGAATCGATGGAAAACTAATGTCAATAGATCTGGTACGAAGCATCATCACCATCACCAGGCGCGAAATCCAGAGACTGCGTCGTACAAATCGCCTCGCCCCAACAAGAATCCACCCCGCAAAGATAAAAATTCGCAGAAGCGACGATCTACGGAAAAAGTAAACGTAAAATGTGAGTTGATTGAAAATGCTTCTGAAAATTCACAGCGATCATGCGACGCAGACCCACGACATAATTCGAATTTTAATCGGAGAATCAATTTCGTTGCAACATATTGATTAGTGAGTAATTTTTTTTTACAGCTGTAGCTGTAACGGGAGCCATGATGCAGCGCGAAGAGATTCGTCCTTCGCAAGTGCGGATACCGTCGCCAGTTCCGCCACCACCACCTTCGTGTTGGGGTGAAAATCGAGCCCGATTCAGTGACGTCGTAGCACGTAACCCGGAAAGCGTTTCCCCGGCTTTTTCGACTTCGGGCAAGACAGCGAAGAGCCATGAAATCTCTCACGAGTTATGGACAAATCTCAACAGAAGAAACGTCACTTCCGAGGGTGCGGAGAGGCTGGCGATACAAGAAACATGTTCGTCTCCTATTGAATACACTGAGCCAGTTCCTAGTAACGTCACTCCTGCTCATTTCTCCGAAATGGCGATAGAACAAGACAACGTTTACGATGCGGATTCTTCAGTTGTTACACAAGCTCACCAACACCAACAACAGTCGAACAGTTATTTCATCAATACATTTAACGAACCACCGGTGAGTTTCCCTCCAACTCCGTACAAATGTGATAGAAACCATTAATTGCTTTATTTATCGAAACTTGAATCCAAGAAAAATTACGTTATGCGTTTTTTCTTCAATACGTTAAAACAGAGAATGGTGAAAAAATCACTTGGCCCTCTTCAATGTTTCAATTAGAGTCGCAAAACTCATTGATTGATTATGAAATGAAAATGATGAAAGAATTCTGACAATTTAGTTCGAACCGGAATTGGTGCCGTACGACGATTTGCCGGAAACGAATGAGCCTCTTGTGTTAGAAAGTCTGGAGGAAGACACGCGCTCACGATTATGGGGTAACAAAAGTCCAATTATTGACTTGATGTCCGACAATACGGCAACATATCGATTGGAAACACCTAAACACGTTGACAAATTGGCGACTTTACCAGGACCATTGAAAGGTAATAATTCATTTGCTCGGAGAACCTTGGAATGCTCTATAAAACGGACTCTAATTTCTTGAATAACGTTTTGTTGTGACAGATAATTGGGTGACAGTCAAAACAAACTGGGAGCCACTGTACACGAGAGGAGCTGTGGGCGAAGAACGCAGCGGCGTTTGGGGTGTCAACACCGGCGGAGTATGGGCTGCAGCTCCATGGGGAGCACCACCACCTCCTATTGCTTCGTCCCTACAACCTTCGACCTCCTCGCAGCACAGTGAACCAGATTCTCAGGTATATTTTTCGACATTTCCAAAACTGAGGGAAGAGGATTATTATTGTTGGTTCTGAAATCTCTCGTTTCGTGCGAAACGAGCGAAATGCTCGTTTCGTCTCTCTTTATTGTGACGAACATAACGTTTGTCTTTGTTTCATTTTCCTTTAGGATCGATCGGGTTTCGATCCCTTCCGATCTCTCAGCACCATATGGACTCCATCATCGACGAATCCATGGAAGATGCAGCACGAAGAATAGAATATACGGCGACAAAGTTTGTGATAAATGGCGTTTGGGAAACCATGCGGATTAATTTGTTGTGATAATCACAAGGATTGGTTAGTTAAACATTAGCGACGAAATCGAAAGCGATAAAATCGTGGAAAAGTCAAAAATCTAGTTTCGTCGAATTCCTTCCCTGTACGTAAATACGTAAATGACACACTGACACGTTCTAACGAGTCGTTACAACCATCAGAGGGCAAATTCGAGAAAATAATAGTACGTACTTTTTCATCGATATTACACATACTTCCGCTCGACACATGTCAACTTTTTGCAAAACTTTCAAACTAAAAAGAAACAAACAAAATGTGGTCTATTAGACTTTATTGAAATCTTGGAATATGAATTTTCTTTCGAATATTGCGTTTCGAGAGTGATGCAAATCATTGAAAAACGTAGCTTTCACAACTCGAATTCTTTTGGAATACTTGATACAGCATAACTACAACTCAAAGTGTACAAAATTAATATTATAACAGTGAAAAGAAGAAATCACAGATAAACTGTACCTATACTTTGTAAGACTGCTAATTGTTGTGTTAAAAAAAAATAGATCCAACCCTTAAAAAAACAAAATTCATTAACAAACTTTGTATTTGTCATAAAATTACTATATTTTATAAAGTGGTACATCTTTCAGGATACAAAGCTTTCACATATCGGGTATGTATGGCGGTGCCATTCTCAAAAAGATTCAAATTATTTCAAAAATAAATATATCGTGCTCTACAGTGAAGTCAGTCGATAGCCCGGAATTACGTTACTGGAGACTGCGCAAGATTTCGCCCCCTGAATTCTTCGTAACAGCATCTATGTAAAAACAATCGTACAATTGTTTTTATTTTTGCGTTTTGATTGTTCAACCATAGCATTTCGTTAATGAGTTTTTCTTTTTTTTTTTAAGCGAAAGAGAGAATGTCTCACCATGTTTTCTTCTTCGATTCGTTTCTGCAGTTTTTTTCGATTGATTGCCGAACTGCTGACCCTTGGCTGAGCCGATTGCGTTCTGATTGGCTTGGCCTGCGGTTTTTGTTGTGCCATTATTTTCTTAAGTAGATATTGATTCTCTACCTCGATTCGTCGCATTTCGGCGTTTGTGAAACTCATGTTTCTCCTCTTAGGACGCGAATTGATAGGATCTAAGTTAGCGACGTTCTTATCGCAGTATCTGTTGTCGTTGACTGAAGAGCACATTCGGCGAACATTGTCACGAAGATTGACAGAAAATTGTCGCGGATAAGTACTCTCTTCTTCGCGATTGCTCTTTTTCATCCGGGCCATTGGATATTCCGGGCTGATTGTTCGATTCAATGGTGAACTTGCCGGCATCGATGATCGAGGTGTAACGTTCGTTACTTCGGAATCCCTGCAAGAATCTTCAGAACATACAGAATCGTCGCTATAATTGTACTCATCATCGGACGCCAATTCATCGTTTTGTTCATCGTCGTTCGTAGCGCAAGATCTTTCGTTATCCGTTTTCAACGAAATAGCCTCGTTTTCGGTGCTCCGGTTCATGTTTGCCACACTCACGTCCAAATCATCGGATAAACAGGTCTCATCGTCGCTTAAATACTTAGATTCCAGCTCGACCACGCACGATTCAGCCATTGTTTGAAACAATGCCTCTAGCCTCTATGGCTTACAATTCTTTGAGAAGAAATTCGACTTATCAGAACCTGTTGGGCTCTTGGATGCTACAGAGGCCTAGGAAACTTTACAGCAACGTTGGGAAACCATGGCAACCATAGCGGCTTACGAATACAAACATAAAGGCAGATATATAGTTTTTTCTTACAACGGCAGCAAAATAACAAGACAATCGATAAAATGTCATGTTACCTTCTGTTTTGTCTGCATGTCTCACGAAAAGAAAAATTGTACCGCGACGTCGAAAAACTAGTTTTGCAGATCACAAAATAATTTTGACGCTTACAAGAACATAATAATTTTTTTTTTTCATATTCCGAAAGGTTTGGAAGACTGGAGTTGGAAATGCGTGTTCGACTTCGTGTGCGAAATTTTCGTCAAAAAAAGAAAAAAAAAATAGAACCAAAAGATGTTTTATTTGTCAAAATAGTTGCTTTATGACCTACTAGACGATTTTTGTTTTATCATCATAAGGTCAACGTGTGGGTATGAAACATTATGTTTCCCGAAAAATTTATCAACTCCATCGTTTAAATAAAAAGTTCAATTCTTGTTTACGAATAAATTTTCCCACACAAAAAATAATTATCAATGTTGAGATTGTCTTGGTTTCTTCTCGTGCAGACAGAAATTAAGACGGCTATGGCGTTGGGAGATGTCTCAGACATTTTTTTAAATTTTTACATAAGACACGAAATGAAAAGAGTATAATTTCATTGAGTAAATGACAAAAACGATTTCTTGTTTTTTCATCAGATTCGTTTTTTTTTTTCAATATCCCTTTGTGATCGAAGTTATAAAATAATGTTAATTGGTATCGGGATAATTCGTTCTCGGTATAGGTTTTCAGAAATGAACGAAAAAAAAAAATAGACGACAAAGTTTATACAAAAGTAATTGTCTTGTATCAAAATCCATAATCGCTTGTTTTTACACAGTATTTCTTAATAACTAATGGATTTTTCAAAAGCTTTATCGATACAATTATGGAATAATTGACATGTGAGAGAATGGTTGGTGCATCAATCGTTCGGAAATCCATATACTTTTAAGCTGCCCGCATCTCTTTTACGGTCATAAGTGTCTTTATCGTCGCAGGCATAAGCGAGCAAGTACTGCTTAGGGTGCCACGCGACAGTGAACGTTGCTGCTTCGACGGGAATATCGGCGATCTTTTCACCGGTGTGTACTTCACCGATATCTATAACGAGATCTTCAGAAGCTGCGGCTAATAATTGACCATCGTATGAAAACGATATCGTTCGGACAGGCCACTCGAGCCGAGAAAATGTTCTTAAACAGCATAATTCATCTGCGTCCCAAAGAGATACTAACGCATCTGCTGAACCAGTTGCGAAATAACGTCCCGTTGGATCAAATTCTATGCATATGCAGGTCCCAGGATGAGCCTTTATCACGTGAAGAAGTTCCAAGTCTGGATAACTCAATATATGCACGCAGCCTTGACCATTTGTCAGGTAAAATGTGTCGGAGTCTTTGTTCCAAGATATTTCGTTAACTTCGAAACTGAATTGTTCTTCTGCTCTTATCTTCATTACTCTCGCGTCTATGAAAGTGACTAGATCCTCCTTGTTACCAACAGCTATTGTATTTCCGTCGGGAGACCACGATATGTTTATGTTTTCTCCTCTCGTACCAATATTTGCTGTACATTTCTGCGTCCTCGTGTCCCATATACGAACTGTTTTGTCTCCACTCGCCGTCGACAGCACATCCGGATAAAAAGCATGCCAGCATAGCTGGTCCACGCTACCTCCGTGACCTCGGAACGTTGTTTCTTGCTTCTGTAAATTGCACAAGCAAACAATTGTTCCAAAAGAAATTCAATTTGTTACGACATTTCTCCTGCAGCCACAAAACTCATCAACAGGAGTAACAAATAAGGAACTTAATTTTGTGGCAGTTTGTCTGATAAACATTATACGATCTACAATATAAGACGAAATAGCAATAATAGGCTTCCAGCAATGCATACTCCACAAATGGTTGACCATTTTTTCGTCATGCGGAAATGTTCATAAATTATCAATGCTACACCCATTCTCATTTTGTATACAATGACAGTTTGGAGTGATATTAAAGTCTGAATTGAGAGTAATTTTATTTGGAGTATAATGTGGAAAGAGTTTATTTTATCGTGGATAAATATCGCACAAATTCGAAAGGAGTTTGATGTCAAAGATTCGATTTTCATCATTAACAACAATCAAAATTATAGCGAGAGGGATAAATTATTCAATATCTAGTCAGTTCACTTTGTTTTGCTTCGATTATTTAAAGAAATTGCTGGATTAAAGTAGAACTCCACGTGAAACTGGGACTATCTGCACAATTTTGACTCCAAAAACCTAGTACACATAGATTCGTCGTTATTTTGACGCTGATAGAAACTCGGAGAGGTTAACTAACCAATCGATCAGGTCCAAGTGAGAATATGCACACGCATTTGTCGAACGAGCCGGATGCCAAGTATTTTCCATCGCAACTCCATCCTACACTGTGTACTTTTGCCGAATGGGTTTGTTGTTCTCTGATTTTATTGTGTGATTTGAAATGATTGATTAATTCTTCAACTCGTGAATTAGAGTTCGCCATCGCGTTGCTCAGCTGAGCCGGTCACTCAGTTCGCGATTTCGCGGGTCTGTGTTCTGCATTGGTCGCATTGGTAAAGCCAGTCACACACGCTTTTGCATCGCATAGATGTGTAGCGCAACGTAGCATTAAATATTTTGACCAATCGGAAAACTCTAGACGCAAAAATATAACGTATGCTTCGTGATTGGTTGAAATAGGTTGATAAAGAAGTCGTGTAACCTCGAGAAGTCAGCCAAGTACTACCGCATAACGCGTATCTTCAATAATAATAATTATTCCACTATCATCAATGTTATGGATTGATTGTCATTAGTATTGATTTCCATATTAATTTTATATCGAGTCATGATCCTTTACAGAAATTGCATAGAGCGCCAAATTAAGGCCCGCCGTGTGAGCGAGAAACGAACTAAACTTTTTTAACATTTTCCATCATCGACGAGTCGATACGGCACGACGAGTCTCCTCTTGAGACAACACATCGATAATCGTACAATAGAGTAACAAAAATCCACCTATTACGTTTATAAAACGGTTAATAAACATGTGCGAGAAAAAAACAACAACATAAAGAAAAAAAATACTGAGCTGAGAGCCCGAACCGTCGAAATATATAGGCATGAAAAATTCGTTTTAGCGCGTTTCCGTTTGTTTTTTTTTTGTTCCTTCGTGCAATCAAATTTGACGCTGTTCCATTTATTGTGAAAGGAGCTTTACGCTTGCTCGAAATGATCAAACGGTTGCGCTGGTTCGCCTCGGTACCCTGGGCAACCGCCAGTCTCTATTTGACGTAAACAAAAGTTAATTTTTTTTTCTTTCGTCTCCACGGATGTGACAGTGAAGAACCAGTTCAAGTTTTCGTCTTGCTTCATAGTTTTACAGCAACGATTAAAATGACGTCGTTAGATTTAAGACAACAGAAACTGGAGCAACAGGTAAAATCTAGTTTTTTTAAAATTATTACTTTGTTTTAGAAACAAAACATGTCTTTGTCCCCAAGGGGATAGTTAACAGTCCTTGCTGTCAATTTTATTCATTGTTGCTGTAATAATATCACATCGATTCTTTCTTTGCATGCAGAGGCAGTTGATAGCTCAAAAAATGAAACAAAAAAGGCAGAGCGGAGCTGGTGGCATGGTGCAAGCATCTAATGTCCCAGGAGCGCAGCTAAAAAGCCATTCTACCAAGTGGATGAATCCAAGCAGCGAACTCCACGGTATTTTTATTCCCTTTTAATCTCAGGGTGCTGAATTTTATGCAAAGAAGGCCCTTTCAAAGACTTTCTTATGTAAAAAAAGACTTTCAGTAAAAAAGTTGTAAGAACTGAACGAAAAAATATATGAAAAAGCCCACCCTCTGCTCAAATTCTACAGAGAACCCATCTTTTTTAAATTTTACTATCATCTTGACGTTGACCTCATTTTTTTGTCATACCAGGGTACGACGGACCTCTGCAATTTACTATCTCACCAAGCAATCCTAATCTGGGAGTGCCAAGAGAAAATAAGACTTTGGCAACTGATATTTCAGGTAAGAATGAGCAAAAAAACTCCAAATTTTGAAGAACATTATTCATGCTTCAATAATTCTTTGAAAAGTATGGCTCATATTGAAAATTTCAATCATTGCGATAAACTGTGTCGATTTGAAGCATTTAAATTTAAAATTGTAGATTCGAGAGATTTTTTTTTGTTGGATTGGAAAAAAATGTTTGAAAATGAGAATAAACACAATAAAATTTCTCAGAGATAAGTAGCGACGGTGCCTTCAACGAGGGTATGGAAGTGAGTGATTGTGCGGACGAAGAATCCTCGCCTCTGGACATACGAATGCAATCGGAGGCTCTTTCTTGTCATTCGCCTCTGCGAATAGCCCCGTCGGACGGTCCCGAAACGGTTATAATAAGTAGAGAAAATCATTCTTCGGTAAGAGATTGTATCGATGCGCGACAAATGAATATCGCTTCAGACATCTTCATAATGGTGATTTTATCATTTTGTTCACCAGAGTCCGGAATTAGAAGGCAATGTGGAGGGTAATGTTGAACAATTCGTGTTGCAACCAGCGAACAAAAAAATGCATTATAAATGCAGAATAACACGCGATCGCAAAGGTATGGATCGAGGATTGTATCCTACGTACTTTTTACATCTGGAGAGAGATTATGGCAAAAAGGTAAACATTTCGAATGATTTTGTTGATTTTCTATCTTTTACGAGTTCTCCCTGAGATTTTGATGATTACAAAGTAATTTAATGTTCTGCAGGTTTTTCTATTGGCTGGTCGAAAGAGGAAAAAGAGTACAACAAGTAATTATTTAATTTCGACCGATCCAACGGACTTGTCTCGAGGTGCCGAGTCCTTTGTGGGAAAACTACGTTCGAATCTTCTCGGGACGCAATTCACAGTTTATGACAGCGGTTTTTCATCGATGAAGGATGACAAACGCGAGGAACGTTCTAATCCACGACAAGAGTTGGCAGCTGTTGTTTACGACACGAATGTTCTCGGATTTAAAGGACCTCGAAAAATGACAGTCATCATACCAGGCATGACGTCCGATCAGAAGAGAATACCAATTTGTCCGCGGGACGATACGGAAACATTGCTTGGTACATTTTCACGTAACTATCGACACGGAGGAAAAAGTCATCACAATTACTGCATTTCATATTTTACCTAATAATGATCGAGCGACTTGTGTTTCATTGTTAATTTTTATAAATACAAAAATGAACTTTTGGAGTTCCATGACAAAAAATAATTTTGGGAATCGTATTAAAAAATACGAGAGGATTTTTTGGCATTTTGCTTGACATAGCTAAATGGAAGTATTGGAATGCATTAATTTGGCATGAACTCCTCCGTGTACGTTCCAATTGAAATTTCTAAATAATTAACCTCCATTGATTGGCATTCGAAACTTTAGAATGCTGGAAAATGAAAAATATGGATAATCTCATCGAATTACACAACAAAACCCCCGTTTGGAACGACGACACGCAATCCTACGTATTGAATTTTCACGGTCGTGTTACACAAGCTTCGGTTAAGAACTTTCAAGTAGTTCACGACAGCGACGGTGAGTGAACACTATTATTAATTCACACGCATTGTCTCAATGTCCTCGTTACACATACACTTTTGCTTTAATATTTCAGTCGATTACGTGGTAATGCAATTTGGACGTGTGGCGGAAGATGTCTTTACGATGGATTATCGATTTCCACTATGCGCGTTACAGGCATTCGCGATAGCTCTTAGTAGTTTTGATGGGAAACTCGCTTGTGAGTAGGTCGATCTCAATCCCATTTATACTAAAACAAAACTTTCGTAAGGAGATTGCTTGTTCTTCATGGGCAGACTCAACGTTTGACAATCAAATAATGCAAGCCGTTATATCGATTAAGATCTCTTATTATCCAAAAGGCTATTTGGAACAAATGTTCCAATAAAACAGAAACGAGCCTCTTTGTAAATGATCTCCTAATTGAGTAAATAATTAGAGGCAGCGATCAGATCGTCTTTAGTATTTTGTGGGATTCCTTTACGCATACTTTTTCTGGTTGAAACGTCATTCCATTTAAATTTCGATCCTCAATTGAATGAAATTGAATTTTTCATCTTGTAAAAAATTCTTCAAAAATCGTGAAACTAAAGAAAAAACACATCCGGTTTACACGTTTCGTACAAACGCATTCAATTGTTGTCTGGAGGTTTCTGAAATATCGATTCCACTTTCATAAGCTCTGCATTAAAAAAATGCAAAGTCGATAAGACTTGGAAAGGTTTGAGGAACGAATATCTCGCGACAACAAAACTGCCTGACTGTTCATTGAACAATCATTTCTTCCGACAATTATCCATTTGGACTTTGAAAATTTTATGATTACAAACAAATATTTACCACATCTTTAGAAATGTCTGTATTTTTCGAGATTCTCGTGAAATTCAAACCCCCCCGAAAATTTATGCGTAAAATGTCCTTAAACATTGATATTTAGCGAGTAAGTATCGTGGAATGAGTTTCTATTAAGGTTTTGAATGATTCGAAAGGCTTCGAGGATTCTTTTGAAGAAAAAACAAAAATTATCCCGCAAAGCACTCGTCAAATTATCGGAAGTAACGACTCTACCTACTTATGTATATCCACGATTCAGGTTATCGACATACGTGACTCCGTTTTCACGCGAACGAAACGAGTTCTCGTAACTGCTACGCAAACGTGTGGTCGCGTTCGATAAAAATAATAAGAAATTACATATCTCCTCCACCACGTTGTTCCATGAGACTATCAGTATTTCGCTAGAGACTTGAGAGACGATTTTCGGCAGTATGGAGAACGATAATTTTTTATACGTCGGTGGAATTCTTTCACGACCTTTTAACTCTACTGTATTCGAGACGAGATTGAAAAACAATACAACAAATTACCTTTTCATGACTAAACTTAGAATCCTTAATCCGCATATTACAGCTTTTATTCCATAAAACTGTCACATATCTTGAGAGCTATTCAGATGCGGAGCAAAAAAAAACCACTTTTTGGTAAGAGATGCTTGAATGATTTGTGCGATTCTCTGACCTCGACGCTGATGAGTGAATTTGTACGAGATCCATATGCTGTAGAAGAGCTTACATAGATGCAAATAATTATATAAACCGTTACCGATCGCGAAGTGTGCCTTCGTAGAAACTTGTCCTGGTGAAAATAGCTCTCTGGGTTGTCGGATAGCGTTCGAAAAATATCATCTGTTGATACTTGTAAAGAATCATAACATGTATTCCATATCTGATGTTTAAGAGCATGACTTAAACGTGAGCTTGAAACACGCCGAATCGCAATCATTGCAATTGATCAATAATTATGGCACGAATATCCTTCGTTCCATGAAACTTCATGAATTCCAGTTGGATCGTCGATGTTAGACGCCATCGAACTGAGCGCTGTTATCAATTATTTTTTATTATAATATTTTGTCAATCGTCACGCGTCTTATGAGAAGTGAGAAAAAATCTATGGATGTGTTCATCTCCAGTTGAAACATACGATCAGTATTATGTCGAAAGAAACAAGAAATTCATAACTCAATTAGACGTCACGAGTCGAGTATAACGACGGCATCATAAATTGTGAGGAAAAAAAATCAACGTAATCAATTCCATATTGGTTTAATTTCGCAAGGAATTACCTCACCGAGGCGTTTGTAATCAGGGTTCATCGTCGATTTTTGTAAGCTCGATGTCAAGATTAAAAAAAAAAAAAAAAACATAAAACAATCCGCCTTCAATGTTTTTGTATTCGGTGAAACTACAGCGCGAAATCGACGATATATCATAGAGTGTGTCTAGTCTACAATTATGTTAGTTTACAAATAGTGTCCAGTACATTAAACGTATGTGTGTAAGAATGTTTCTCAATGGATCGATTATTAGATGATAGGGTACAAAGTATTATATAAACGAACAAAATAGAATAACTCTAAATTGAAAAAAAGTGTTTTTTATTTTCACGTATACGTTAAGGGGTCTTGGCTGCGGGCTATGATGTTGGAGAAATGAAAGGGATCAAGAATGGTATAAAACAATGGGAAACTCGTTTATTCGTTCAAATGTATAATTTATTATAAACTTGTTTTTAAAACACTAGTTATTATAATAGAACGCGGTAATCAATTGCTATAAACATATTGGTATAGATATAAAACTGCGTGTTATATATAATAAAAAATTTTTAAAATTCACCCGCATACAAAGTGATAGAGCAGCGTGAAGGCACTTCGGGTTGAAACAGCCGATTCGATACGACGGTACATACAAATAAACCATGTGAATTCACCTCGTCTCCCATTATTTAGACTCTCCTCTATTCAAAGATTTACTTTAACGTTTTTAGTCATAGACCAATAATGAGTCACCGTGGGTTTGGACGCGTTTGATTGGGCGAGAGAGATCCGGATTTGATCGGATGAAAAAGAGCCCAGTTCAATCAAACGACGTGCTTTACTCGACGTTGTAGGTATGGATCAGTCAATTTTCGCAAGTTCATTTTTTCTACATTTTTCCACAGATCGGAATGAAAAGATTTCAGCCCTCGCAGGATAATTCGCAAATAGGCTTAAACTTTTTAATTCCCATTTGACGAACGGTCTGGAAAATATTTACTTCCGAAGTTTGCAACTATTCCTCTGACTTATGAGCAGCTTGACTGATGAGCACTGATTCGTACCTTTGAGGACCGTTTGGAGAACTTAATACATTGGAATAGACACCGGAATGTCTATTCATCAGTTTTCTTTTTTCTATTTTTGTCTCATAGTCTCATTTATTATTTCGCGATTCCATGGTAGCTCTCAATTTATTCGAGCGCATCACGAGCTAGGTAATTGACGCGAATAACTCTCTTGAGAGTGTAATAATTGTTAGATGACCAGTAGTCGTTAACGAACGTATAAAAAAAACTTTATCTTCATTAAAGTGTGATACATTAGTTCTTCTCAAGATACATTTCATGTTTATGATTATTGTTCGCAAATTAGGTCAGCTTGAGACAGCACAAAAAATACGCTTCAAATCTGTTCAACGAGTTAAAACAACAATTAGGATGCAAACAACTATTTCAGCATCGTTCAACGCACTTAAGAAATATCTGTTACAAAACTCGCACTGACATCAGTTTTTGATATGTTAAGAGATATACGATTATGCGTCGAATTGATATAGTCGATTTTGATATAGGGACGGAAATATCCCTGCATCAGTTTTCTCATTATGCAATATAACTCGTTCAAGAAAAAATCATATATATGGTGTTATTGAACGCGTGATATTTGCATTTCGTACTGGACTGAGATTCTCTCCACGCTTTTGTCTCATTTAATGAATTTGTATCAATTCCGATTCATAAATTTTTATCGTTTCTCGACGTTACAATCTCCGATATAAATCTATTAAACATTAGTCATATAAAAATGTTTCATTCGGAAGAACAAATAATTATAACACAGTACGCGTGGTTTATAATGCACTGGGATCGACAGTCGCTATGCGATCGTAGAACGGCGAGATTAAGCAATCAGTCTAAAAGTGTTTTAATTATGCCCCAGAGGTGATGTAAAATCAAACAAACAAAGACGTCCAATTAAAATTTACAACCGATCAAAAATTTTCCAGGGAAGATCTTTAATACTGAAACGTTTTTTTTCCTTCGGAGTGCAATTGTATAATAGATGCAATTCCGAAAATACCAATATTATTCCCTTTTTGGTCTTCGTATTCACAGAAGATGTAGAAAAATACGAGCTCTCCTTATTTTTGGGCAGTGGATTCGAGCCAGAGTTTAATTTATTCAAGCGCAATATGTACAACGTCTCTTGTTTAAAATTCCTTTTTTTTCTTCTTGTCTCTATTCTAGTTTTTAAAAAATCATTTTTTCGTATTACCTTGGTTGATTTTTGTAGTTGGCCGGACCAGTCTTGGACCAGGGATTCGAGACGCTGGTCGTGGGATCCCGCTGGCTGGTCTGTTCCCTGACGTCCAGCTGGACGGTGGCCTTAGTCCCGTTCTATTTTCACTGGTGCTTCTCATTGGAGGTTTTAATGAGGCCTTCGAGCATCGAAAATCATTTGATGATGAGAATATTTCATTATTTTTCTGACCAAACAAAATAAAATCTTGTGAAAATACCTGCGATATTTTATTCGGAACTGTACTTTTGTTTCGCGGAATCGACAGCTTATTATTCCCTTGCACGCTACTCTTGGTACTTTCGACTGGATCAATGGGCAAATTTTGTAACGACTCCGATGGGCTCAACAACGGGGAACTCGTTTTCACTGTCGAGTCTGTACTCCGAGGCGAGCTCCCACGACTCCCGTACACTTCACGTCCGTTTTTCAGAATTGGCGAAGGTAAATCGGTCGGTGCAGCGACCCAGTTGTTCTCCATTACTCGCCGGTCGGGTCTTGGAGTAGATTCGCTTTTCAAACCTGCAAAAAATCTCGGTCATTAAAATAATTCTAGTTCAAATCTTCGGGACTGTATAGGATGTTGGAAAATTCCTTGTATACTCGAACACTTTGCGTTAATTTCGAAATACATCAGGTATTTTTCCATCCGCACATTTATGCTACCGACAAAAAGATCGATCGATTGTTTTGGAATATTCTGTACTTACTTTCTTCCCGCATACGGACGATTTTTTGGAATTCTTCAATATTCATCGATCGCATACTGTACGAGGCGTTGCTGCCGTCCGAGCGTACACTGAGTCGGTCATCAAAGTCCGGTGCACTGTGTGCACTTTGCGTGCTATCGATACTTTCGGTCGATCCACCGCTTCCGGTGATCTGAAGATCGGAAACGTTTCTAGTAACGTCGAGACGTTGATCGGAGCCGCTTTTCATTTTGCCCAATACAAGAAGTTTACTCGTGAATTGTAGGCTGTCGGGATTTCGTGCAGTGTTCGGGCGTGCATTTCCTCGATTGAAACCAAAGCTTGATACGGTTGAGCGTGCTGTCGTTGTCGTGGTTGTATACTTGAGCGAGCTCGATCCCAGATTGGGATTTGACTTTTGAAATGACTGAGGAAGTCTGGAGAGCTGTCGGGGTGGATTAAGCTTTTTAGGTGCTGGTTTATGAAATTTTGTGTCAAGATTATCAAGCGAACCACCATGACTCGTCGTATCAACGCTTTCTCGATCCAAGTGGCTTATAACTTTTTCCCTGGGAAAAGGAGCCTTGAATGTTTCATTTGCCACATTTTCCTTCGACGATGACTTCAACGAGGAAGTTAATGACAATTTTCTCGGCGAGGGCATCATTGTCTTTTCGAAAGTGGAGTCTAAATTATGTACGTTCGATGTGTTATATTGTTGCATGGCGTTTGGAGCAGTAACCAATTTCGAGAATGAACGTGGAGCATTTAATTTAGAGTGCAATTTTGAGGGTGATTTAGTGACGGTCGTATCGAGATTCTCAATTGATTTACCTCGGCCCATAGATTCCTCAGTAAATTCATCCTCTTTGGCTTGCTCGTGGAAAGGAGCTTCGTGGAGCTCGTTAACTTTGTTCGTTCTTGCTGCTCGTTTGGACGCCGAATTACTGGGTGATTTCTTGGACGCAGCCATTGGTGGCTTGTCAAATGTGGCGTCAAGGTGATCCACATCGAACGTATCATTTTGTTGAGCAATGTTCTGTGTATCGAGAAACTTAGACAACGATCGTGGAGAGCTTAATTTAGAATGCGCCTTTGGAGCTGCTCTGTGAAAGGTGCTACTGAGATTCTCGAGAGATTCACCTTGACTCAGTGTTGCAACGTTCCCCGAGTCTACCTTGCCGACAATTTTTGCTGAAGGTTTTTCCAAGCGGCTGTGAGTCATGAATTCGTTGTTCGAACAGAGGGCATCCGACTGTGGGTTGTTGCGAGACTTGGTAGTCGGTGTAAGCGCTGTTTCTTGGTACGTCGCGTCCAACGCTTGTATATTGTAAGTGTGATTTTGTTCTTCGCTTTTTGGACTGAGCAAACTAAAAGTCGTATTTTCTGGAGGAGCGCTCGTTATAATGAAACTTGCATCTTTGGCGATATGACTTTGCGCGATAAAGTTTTTTCTGTCGATGATTTCGGGAGTGACGATGTAACTGGCGTCGTCAATCATTGAAAGTGGCAAATCGGGTGTTCGACACGGACTCCGGCTCACAATGTATGACGCGTGAGGATCATTCGTCAAGGTTTTGTTTAATGCTGATGGCGTGTATGTCGCGTCCATTGGTTGAAACTTTGGCCTGTTGAACGTAGTGGTGCTAAAAATACAGTCCATCTCGGTGTCTCGATCCGTTTCAGTCGTCGCTAGGAAAGTCGTATCCCCGGATGTACAATAGTCAATGTTTTCCAGTACGGTGATGTTCCCAGTGTTTTTAGCGAATGTATCGTTGAAATTAACATCCACGACATCGCCAAACATGCTCATTTGCATCATTGATTCGGTGAGGATTTGCGAGTCCTCGATACCCAAATTTTTCGATGCTTGCGACTCGTTCAACGATAACGTCTGGTTCGTCGTTTGCGACAAATCGTCGGTCATTCCCGAGAGAACCGACGAATAGAGAACCGACGGTTGAGATACGTCCATTATATCGTCGTTGAATTCCGGTTCGGCGAGGTCTATGAAAGAATCGATTCCCTTGGATCGAGACATGTTCAAAAAAGCCTCGAGACTCTCGTGTCCTGGTGGCGTTGATGAGAGACCGCTTACTCCAGGTACTGACGGCCTTAGCATGTGCGGGATCGAGTCTCCTTCAGGCTCCGCAGATTCTGCATTTTCATCGTCCTCTTTCTGGAATATTCATTTGCATTATTTTCATCGTTTCATCAAAAATCACGGTCGACCTTTCGGTTTTGCAACCCGACCAATTTTTTCTTTGCTTATATTTGCAGTATTTTGGAACATTCAAATTTTAGTTTTATTATAATAATTTTAATCATTTAATTACAAAAATTCTGCATGAGTAACATTCGCAAATACCATTGGGCTCCGGGAAACACGATTCCAAACATTCGATGACTGTGACGGCGTTGCTTCGGTGATAAAATCAAAACTCAAGCGGCCCGCCCGTTTTTTAGGCCTTGTAAATGTTCTTGTGTCAATGGATCTTTTACTATCTGAAAAAGAAATCAAGGCTGTCAGCATAAAATTGAATCTGCTTACAATCCTAAAGACAAGCTATTGAGATAAATTCTGTTCGTTATAAAAAATAAACATTTGGTAGGATTTTTTGAGATTTATCGCTACTTTATGCCAATATTTATCATCGTGCAATCATTGAAGAAGAAGCGCGACAATAAATTTCAAGTAAACGTGAAAACAGCTTCTTTATTGATGCAAACTTACCATGAGAATTGTTGCAGTCTTGTTTTGTGTTGCTTCTTAACCAGAAACCCGTGTCACTGGCACTGCCTTCAGCAGCACCCAGACTCGGAGGTTCCAACCTGTTGTAAGGGAAACACAAGTAAAATTGAACTATCCAATGGATTGGCATAGTGAAATAATGAGCAGGAATATATATTTGAAAGGAAATATTGACCATGTGTCATTATCACTAAGATCGATTGCTAATACGTCTATGATATCATCGCTGATATCTGACATGGTAAGAGAATTGCGATCTCCCTGTTGCACTGTCTCGTTCGTCGAATCGGACATACTTTCCATGGTCTTGCCCGATTAAGAGTATGCACATCTGCAACAACATTTCTACCGTTATATTGACATATTTTCGTTTCTCTTTCACTCTCTGGAGCTCTACACGAGAATCCGTTCGTCGACACTAGAATCAGCCACTAATTTTATCACCAACTCATTTATTTAGGCTATTGTGTAATTTCTGTAATTATAATTACCGATAGGCACAGGGAGATTACGAAAAATAGAAACACTCCAAACATAACCACGTACAAAGAAGGGTTGTTTTTTTCGCAACCGTTGTGGAATTCTAGTACGAAGTGAGCAACAGAATAGTTTTTTTACCTTGTCAGAGCTGCCACGCTACTTTCTTTTTCAAGATCGTCAATCGTAACTTCGGTATTATAGATTCCCTCAAGGATCTCAGGTGGAGCTACGTGTTAAAGTCGATACCGGAAGTGTCATCGAATTACGAGAGGAGCATGTACGTCTGCCTGAAAAATTCAATAAAAACGAAAATACCCCCGCGTACTGTAGATCCTTCCTACTAGATTTATGGGAGAACCTGGCCCCAAATACAGTAGGCGCTTACCGGACAGACAGACCAGCATGTTACGAATTACCAATTAAACCACAGATTTCTCCTACCAACGTATGCATAGATATCGGACTAAATATAAACAACGAAAACCGAAAATCCGCGGACAACATATTTAAGAAAGAAACGACGAAACGATGGCCACAACGGCTACAAATATTCACCGACGGCTCCAAACAAATTGGGGGAATGCATGTGGGTTTCGCCTTCGTAATCCCAGAAATAAAATACTCAAAGTCATATAAGATAAGCCCTTCTGCCACTATCTTTGAAGCCGAAGCATATGCAATCATACAAGCGCTAAAATACACCAAACTAGCTAACAAAAGAGACTTATTAATTTGCTCAGACTCACTAAGCGTTCTATCAACCCTTAACTCCCTCGAAATCAACGCCAAAGCTAGCCCATTGATACTAGAAATAAAGTCTCTTGCCAGTAGAATTACCTCATCCGGAAGGAACATAACTTTCATATGGTGTCCCTCCCACTGTGGTATAGAAGGAAACGAGTTAGCAGACGGCCTTGCAGTACGTGCTTGCAACACAGGGGAAAAAATCACTTTCCTCAACCCCCCAGAAACTATAGCCAAAATAAGTATAAAAAGATTCCAAGAAGAAGAGGAACAAGCTCTCAGAAAATCTTTCGAAATAAAAGGAAAGATCTATGGAAAGTTTAGAGAAGGAAAAAGCAAAACCGCCTGGTTTGCTGAAGGGAACATGACGAGAGCCTCCATTACCACAATTAACCGAATAAGATCTGGACATATAGGCACAAATGAACATCTATACAAAATCGGTCTCTCAGACACACCGCTATGCATTTGTAGTGACAAAATACAAACCTTAAACCACATTTTCTGGGAATGTCCGGAAACCCAAATAGCGAGCACAGAGCTGTCACAAAGTCTAATAAATATTAACACCCTCCCACCTTTTGAAATACAAAGTCTAGCCTTCTCAAAATCAAAAAAAATACTAGAATTGATCGTCAAATTTACCAAAGAAATTAGCCACGTATGTGCTTTAACGTATACATAGAACCCCCGCCCTCTGACAGCTTTCGATCAACAGGGAAACAGAAGGCCCAATATCAAAACAATCACGAGACGATGCAATACATAACAGATTCAAATTATATACCAGAGGCTCTCAATGGGATACTGATGGAGGAGGGGAAAGATGTGACGGGCCCTGCCGGTGTGCAAAAGGCAAACGGGAACCGACACTTATCTTTCCTGCCCTCCTATTACGACCCAGAGAACGCTACAGGTAAAAACAGATAATTTTATTCACATAAAACAATGAACCCATGGGGAAAAAAAAAAAAAAAAAAAAAAAAAAAGGGGACAAACGCGCCAAATAAATTAATCACACTGAGAGAATGCTTGTGGCACAACAACGAAAGAGGAAAATAAAAACGGAAAAAAAAAAAAAAAAAAAAAAAAAAATAAATAAAATAAAAAAAAAAAAAAAAAAAAAAAAATAAATAAATAAATAAATAAACAAATAAATAAATAAATTAAATAAACAAATAAATAAAAAAGGATAATACCGAAATGAGACGCAGAATAAGCCAAACGAAAGAGAAAAGAAAAGGGAAAAAAGGGAGTATAAAAACTTATAAAGTAGTACACTCAATTAAATGCCAACCAAGACCGACCTTTTTAAACCCAAGCACATGCACATAAACCACTGTAACATCACCAAAAAGGCTGACAACGCCATCCATCGCCAACGAAACAAAGCTACATCGAGCGTTGGCCGAAATGTTTTTACTGGTGGCCAGGTAGGATCGCCCCGACCATAGAGGGCCCTACCAAACCAAAGAAGAAGAAGAAGAAGATGTACGTCTGCCTGTCGGGAGCTGTCGTGATATCATCGCCGCTAAATACAAATATACACGTGAATGCGTTGTGTTCCGAGATCTACGATTCGTTTTCTTCGTATAATGAAAAAAGTATCAAATTGTTAATCTACGTTTTGGATTTCGATAGCGATCCTATCAATCAGTGCTCTGTTTATTAGTGTCAACAACAAGCTTCATAGAAGAATAATAACTTTTGAATTGAGGTTATGTTTATGCTGAGCATGTGTTTTATCGAAACGTATCTATAAAAGAGAATTTCTAAACCATGGGTAAACCGGGTGGTGGTGAGTACCGAAATTTTGTACATTTTCTTTTTCTCT
The DNA here is from genome assembly GCA_963921915.1 of Hyposoter dolosus. Taxonomy (NCBI): domain Eukaryota; kingdom Metazoa; phylum Arthropoda; class Insecta; order Hymenoptera; family Ichneumonidae; genus Hyposoter; species Hyposoter dolosus. The sequence goes on along the minus strand of OY998130.1, from coordinate 10,846,771 downwards.
TCGTAAACTTCCAGCACAACGTATAACAAAATGCCGGTTTTTCTAAGGTTATCCGAGAAAAGATGGACAAAAGTTGTCTTGGTCGTATCGTAATAAAAAGCGACAAGCAAGAAATAATAGAGAAGACGATGGCCATTCTAGGCAGGACAATGTCCAAGTACAGAACCGAAAAGCTCGTATTGTCATACGGAATTTGTCGTTCAAGGTATTGCGTCATAAATATTCGCAAAGTGTAAATACTCGGCAACGAACGATATCTAAAATTTGAAAAAATTTTCAGGCCACTGAAAACGATATAAGAAAACTGTACGAGCCTTTCGGAGAGATTGAGGAAGTAGATCTTTTGAAACGTCCTGACGGCAAACTCGTAGGTTGTGGTTTCGTGCAATTCAAAAGAGTCGAGGATGCTTCAAAAGCCATTTTCAATACCAACAAAAAGGAGTTGCTCGGTACGTCCGTTTTTTTTTTTTTGTAATAACAATGAGTTATTCGCTCGCCTTCATATATCGTGCAATTATTTAATTTTGCTGTTCCAAGGTCGGCCAATAAATAGTACCTGGGCAATACCAAAGACAAAGTACATTGAAAAACTCGGGGAGAAGGCTCATGAAAAAGAAATCCCGAAAGATGAGCCAAGTTTGAACGAACATCAAGATGTCTCTGATAACCAGGAAGTGGATTTGGATAATGAGCCGAAAAAAGATCCCGAGCTTAATGGCGATACTGCGGTTAAAGGCAAAGGAAAGAAAGGGGTTTCAAAAAGGGCGGACAGGAAAGTTCAAAAGCTTCAGAAGGCGAAAAAACGTGCAAGAATAGTCGTCAGGAATTTAGCTTTTCAAGTAAGTTCGACGCGGCTCTAAATATTTTTTTACGATTGCTTTTGTACGTTTATTTTTAAAATTTTGCATTGCAGGTCACTGACGAAGCTCTAAGAGAGCAATTTGCAAAGTACGGAACGATTGAGGAAATAAAAATATTGTCAAAGCCCGATGGGAAACGGCTTGGCTGTGCTTTCATCCAGTACGAGCTCGCTCAAGATGCATCGAAAGCAGTTCACTACGAAAATATGAAACCTCTTCTTGGCAGACCCATGGTAGTCGATAAAGCTGTGGCAAAAACCAAATTCGAGAAGGCGACAAAGCCAGCGGAAGTAAAACCAGAAATAGAAGAAATCGAAATAAAGGCAGAGACCGAGGACGAAGATTCCAAGGAGATCTTCAAAGAGGTCGGTGAAAGCGAAGCGACTGATGATGACGATTTGAAAGAAGAGGAAAGTTCGGAGGACGAGGACAGCGCAGATTTTAGCGAGGAAGAAAAAAGTGCAAGCGACGAAGAAACTGCAAAGGACGCCGACCCCATTCAAGATGATGAAGCACGACCTCGAGTTATTTCCAACGACGTCAATGAAGGAAAAACAGTTTTTCTGAAAAATGTTCCATTCGCTGTTAAAAATGAAGAATTAAGAGAGTGTATGGAACAATACGGTCCTGTTTATTACGCTCTGATTTGCATGGATTCTCTGACTGAGCATTCCAAAGGAACTGCTTTTGTCAAATTCCGAGTGAGTGCCAATTTGAATATAGAATTTGTACCAGCCTCATTATCTATTTTCCGAATCTCGATTTCCCCAATTTCGTCGTAAATATTTCTACTACAATAATCTCGTGTGTACTTCGTTGCAGAATGTCGAAGATGCTGAAAAATGCTTGTCCGCTGGTACCGAACTGCGTTTGCACGACCAAGTGCTCGACCCTCACAGAGCGTTGAACCGAAATGCAGTCCAAGACAGCAAAACTCTTAAAAAAGAAAAGGTCAAAGATTCACGGAACTTGTATCTCGTGAAGGAAGGTGGTACGTACTGGCGATCAGATTTGACACTTGGTGTCGTTTATTGTTTTTTTTTCTTTTCCAATGCATGCTGTGACAATAGAGAATTGATCAGTTTGCTTTTTGACACAAAGGTTTCTCTTTCATATCCACTTTGTGTTTGTAAATCCTTCAAATTTAAACGATTTTTTTTTCTTTTCTCTTTTCTGTCTCTACAAAGCAATATTGGCCGGAAGTCCAGCCGCGAAAGGTGTATCCGTGACCGACATGACCAAGCGTTTGCAAATGGAAAAATGGAAAACGCAAATGTTGAGAAATCTAAACATGTTTGTGTCGAGGGTTCGCTTGGTTGTGCATAATTTACCTCCGTCTCTCGACGACTCTCAGCTGCGAGAAATATTCAAAAAGCACGCGGGCCCGAAAGCCCTAATACAGGAGGTTCGAACTTATTTATTTTTCAATGTTATTTTTCAACTTTTCAAACTTCGGAGTTTAATGATTTCAAAGAAAATCAAACTATATTATGGAAATGAACATTTTCAGGCAAGGGTCATGCGCGATTTGAAGAATGTGGACGAGAAAGGAGTTGGAAAGTCGAAAGAATTTGGATTCGTAGCTTTCACGAGCCACGAAGATGCGCTAAAAGCGTTGCGAAGCATAAACAATAACCCAAATATATTTTCAAGCACAAAAGTACGTACGATCGTAATTAGAATTTCCAACCATTTTTCCTGAGTCTCAAGGTTCCTCGCTAACTGGCCGATTTATTTGCAGAGGCCAATAGTAGCGTTCTCGATCGAGAATCGCGTCATGGTAAACGCGAAGCAACGACGTGTAACAAAGAGTCGGGAGCACAATCCACTGTGGAATGGCGAAAAATCGAACAACAAGAGTGACGAACCTTCGCGCAAACGAGCCCGATTTCTGAGCGCACCGAAAAATCTCGACGAAGGTTCCGCCGAGTATGCGGGCGTCAAGAGTAAACCCGGCGAACAGAAAATGAGATCGAGATACAATCTAAAGAATCAAGCACTGTTGCATCAAAAAATGCGTAAAACCGAGAAAAAGCACGTAAAAGAGACGAAGAAGATTCAAGCGAAGAAACGAGAAATGCGAACGTCGAGGCAAGAAGTTAAGGTAAAGTAACATTTTTACTTTTTCCCCCTCGTTTTTCACATTCACAATTTTTCTTTTTCCAATAGTTCTTCATAATTCTAATACCTTTTCGTACCATTTTCAGCCGAGGCAAGGCTCGAAAAAGATCAGCAAGGACGAAGCAAATTTCAATAAGCTCGTCAATAATTACAAAAGCAAACTGCAAGCAGTTCCAAACGCGAAATCCAAGTGGTACGATACGTGAATTCAAACATTGGTAGAGTTTCTGTGAGCTCTGTTTATTGTACCATACACATAGGTAATAAATTTAACATTTTTACTTGAGTAATTTACCAATCGTCTTCATCCTTCCACGTACAAAATCCATTACATCGAAAAAATCGTTACGATCCCAAAAAAAAAAACTAGATATATTTCGCGTCCGCTTTCAACGATGCGAACGACATAACGCAAACGATTTACAGTCAAAATAATTGTGATTCTATCGACTGCTGATATAACTCGAACTTGCACATTCAAATCTTTCAGCCATGATCCGCCAGATGGCTTAAGGTTGTTGATTTCGCAGCTAAATCTTTAATGACCATTTTCTATTCGTAATTTCGAACGATAGTCTGCATATATCTGTGGAAAATGTTAATCCTTACGCGACTGACGATTTGTGACAATTGCCATCGAATCACCTTGAATAATCGATTTTTAAATGACAATCCTCTCTCTACCCACAAGAAAACCCACTTGTTATTAAGAAATAGAAGTATCTTCCGGTTTTGATTTCTTAATTACTTCCGTTCATGATCAGACGTTGAAGATAAAATTTCTCAACGTCGTACGACCGATTGTGGAACGTTCAGGCCCACGCCAAAAAATGGCAAAAAAATTTGCAAATTGCTTCTTCAAGATGCTCAAGATGCACGATGCTCAAATATTCCTCTATGAGGAACTATATTTTTAATTTTGGCTTCCTCATACAGGAAGCTTTTGAGCATCGTGCATTTTGAGCATCTTCAGGAAGCAATTTGCAGCCTTTTTTTTTTGTATTTGCATTTAAACGATCTAATTTCAACAGCTTTTCTAAAAACAAAAGAGGAAGTACAGACGTATACACGACTTGCGATTTTTCGAAAAACTAAAATTTTCGTGAAATTCGAAAACCCATAAAATTTAAACCGTTCAACCGATATTTCCCAAATTCCATACCAACCTTCCTATTATGATACTCAATTTATTAAAAAAAAGAATACTAAATCTTGAAATTTGCGGAAGTGAGAGCGATTGCACTCTTTTTTTGAAAATTTCAAAATGCCGTAGAATTTGTATTTTTCTAGCAATTCCGGCAAAATTCTCAGAGAACGAAGATCTGGTATAGATTGAAATCTGTGCAAAACGGGAACCCTGTAGCTCAAACCGTTCTCGAGTTATAAACGTTTGAATTTTACAGTACCAGAACATACACACACACACACATCCGAACATTTTTTCTAGATATGATTTTTCGATGTTTTGAGACATTTTAAGCACATTGACATTGAAAACTAGGAAGAAAAAAAAATGTTCACCGTCGTATAGCTTCCTCTATGAGGAGGCAAAAAAGGGCTCAAGTTTTCGTATTTCGATCCATCGACAAACGAAACGATTCGGTTTTTTCCATGGTCTCACCAAGACCTGCCAAAAGTGCTGCCCTAGACTATAATATCCGAATGTCTCGACGATTTGGACGAACGCGTAGAGAAACTGACGGAAACTCGTGTCAATACAGTGAGAGGTAAAAAATCTCTCGAGCTATAAATTTAGCTTCACGTGCAATTGACCTGAAATTCCTAGGGTGATAAAGTTTTTAACGTGACAATGATACTCGCCGTTTGAATTTAACGATTATATTTAACGGAGAAAGTCCATAAGATTGAGAACGCGGCAACAATTTCGCTGTGTAAATCGGCCATTTCGTCAAGAAGAGGGACAACGTCTCACGTGGCTTTTTATAGAGCGAAGCCTCGAGATTTGGCATTATTACGAATAAAATTTGACGACGTGTAATCTTCGTGTTTAATGATATTCAAGAAATGTATAAACATCTAATAATATTCATTATACAGCCGACACAGGAAAAAATGAGGACGAGAGAGAGAGAGAGAGAGAGAGAGAAGGGATGCGAAGTTACCCTCGTCGCATTTACTGATCAGGGCGTTGAGGATAATGGACGAATTTATATTCGTACGCGGTGGGTGGAATTACGAGTGAGTTCGGGACGACTTGACGTTCCCCGAACAATCTCGCTTCCTCGAAGACTCGCGAAGAATCATTCTCCTCTGTTCCTTGCGTACACGTCACTCTCGTCCATCGAGTTTCAACGCGGACGTAGGAGTCAAGTTTCTCAATTAAGAACTCGATCGTCTTCCCTCTCGCTCTCTCTCTCTCTCTCTCTCTCTTTTCCACTCGCTACGATTCTCTTTCTCCGTCTCTTGTTCTCGGTCCGATAATTCAGCTGGCTTGGAAACCAGAAGCAAGAGCCGAGCAAAGCGCTCGGACAATCCAACGATAAACCGCAACGCCAAAGAGATTTCCTCTCGGAAATTGAAGGCAAATTCGGGCACAAGTTACGGCTTTTCCCAAACGAATATACTTGCAAAGTTCCGTCGTGAATTTAACGCGATCAATTCTGTCGATGCGTTTTCGACAGTAATGTTATTCAAGTGTGTAATCTCAATTCGACCATGAAGAAAAAATAATGCAGTTTTAGAAAAATCCAAGTTATGCATGAAAATGAATCCATGGAGCACGCACGAAATTACTCGAATTCTATTATGTAAATTCCAAAAAGACTTGGACGATTCCAAAGTCACAAAAATTGGTCGATAAGAATATTGGAAATCTCCTAAAAACCACCAGCTATTAACGAGCTTTCGGGGTTCTGGCTTTTCCCCTTTTCCCAATTGTTCGACAACTCTCCAATGCACTTGGCATCTCGACGTGCAATAGATTTCAAAAAACGTGTATGAAGAATGAGATGATTCCCGATGAAGTACCAACGTAGAGATTTTCGTTGGCTTTTGGACGGTAAGCCGTCCTATCAGTGGTGGAAAATCCGTAGGGCGGGCAATATATTTGTTCCGGTATTGTCGCGGGCTGTTGCTCTCTCAGCAGCAGCTCCATGTCCGAGAGTTCCCTTACGCCCGATCGCCCACATACATTTCGTTAAAACGCCCGTGTTCCCGTCCGTTTCATTAATTTTAATGCCCGCGTCACGCGAGCGGGGCGTGTGCAAGCTCTCGCTCTCCACTTTTGCACAACGTATGAATACAAATTCGTCCGAGTATTACCAGCACGAGGGGATGCTGTAAATGCGTGTACCATTGCTTGCCCCTTTTATCACACGCACACACGATCGTACACACAGCCTCCCAATGATTTTCTGTCAGCTGGTCAGAGCACCAATACTCGAGGTATTTTCGAGAGCTGAGCTCCACAGAGCAAACCGAATTATACGATATATGCATAATAAATTAATGTTAACGTGCTTTTGTACAGAATTACTTGCTACCTGTCGTTTGTAGTACGTGCAAAAGCCATTTCGTGCAAAATTAACATTCACCTGAATCCTCGTTGACCTTTTTCAAACCCAAACAAGAACACTGAATCCAAAAATCGTTGATTTAACGAGTAAATTTTTAACGAGTGAAAATCCTTTGCCAACTAACTTGTGATTCTGAACAAAATATAAACGAGTGAAGATCTTCTTCTTCTTCTTTTCTGAAAATACTGAATTTAAAAAAAAATGAATACCTGAGACTGCGTGGAAGCGAAAATCGTTCGTGTGCAAGCGAAAGTTTTGCACAAAATGTTTACAATATCTTTGGAAAAAATGCAGTCAGTTTCTGTATAAAATTGCCGAAGTGAATTGATTCCAAATAGAAAGTTCAGTGTGGTATTTATAATTGTGGTTAGTTTTGGGATTATTTATATCATTATTATGAGAAATAATTATCGTGCAATTTATGATAAAGCGCGTTACCATTTGCGATTAGGTTGGTTGTATTAGATTTTAAGGGAAATGAGTCCGTGTACTCGCTCATGTGAAATTGCAGAGGCCTCGGTTTCCCGTGCCCGAGCATTGTTTCTATGTCTCTCCCTCTCTCTCTCTCTCTCTCTCTTTCTCTCTTTCTCTGCCGTTGATATTAATTAATAATCAGAAACAGATGCGGCCTCCCACAACCCGGTTCGAAGCGATATATAATTATTTAAGTTCCTTCTCATCTCGCTGCTCTATATATGTTCGTTCCATTTCTCTCTCTCGCTCTCCCTTTCCTTCTCTTTCTAACTGCGTGTGCTAATTAAAGAGCACTCGGTTGCGCATTTTACGCGGGTGCATCGCGAGAGTTCTCTAGTTCCGTGGTGAGCCGTTTATATATCCTCCGAAGCGGCGATTATGTACGCACCGTTAGTCACCCTTTTCCACGGATCCGTCGGAATAACATTCACATCGTGACAATCTCCAGTGGAATGATATTTCATGAAAATTATTGAGAAAAAAACCCTCGTTTTTATAAATAAAAATCTCTTGACGTAATTCTTGCTGCGATGTCGTGTTCCCCGGGGATTGCGACTATATTTACAGCAACTACTCATTATTTCTTCGAGTGATTTCATTTTATAATTAATGGTAAAAGATACTTAATGTGTATACGAAAGTATAAATATTAAACCAGCAGCCTCCTGCGTGAGATTGAATTTTGTAGATACAACTAGCCGTGCCTGCGGGCTTCGCCTCGCAGCACACCTAGTTGGCGGTAGAGGGTACAGCTAGCTTAATATCAAAATTAAAAAAAAAATTTCAAAATCTTCAAACTGTGATTTTACGAAAATCGCTATAACTTTTTTTATTTTCCAAACTGTCACTCCGAGGCTAGCACTCGTTATCTTCGTTTTCGAATTATCTTTGAATTGGTAATTAGCGATTTTTTATTTGTTATCATTTTTTAGTTGCTTGTCAACTTTGAAAGTGGAAAATATGACAAAAAAATATGATTTTTTGGTTCGAGTTCCCAAAAATAAAAATTGTTGGAATGCAATACAGCCTAAAACCTATTCTGATTCATGAGCTTCTTTCCTGTGGAAGATTCATCAATATTGGTTCAGTGATTTTTCCCTGAAAAGGGCACAAACACGATTTTGTAATAGATTTTTAAATATATAGAGATTGTAGCGGAACTAATAATGCTTATGTAATCGTCTTGGGCTTTAAAAGAGGAGAAAAATTACTTTTGCTACCCTCGTGGGTGGCTGTTACGTTAACGAAGTTGAGGCTTTCTTTTGTTGCTCAATGTTGTACTCGGTCCAGAGGATTTCAATATTCTTACAGGTTGAAGGGATCATGAACCTATCAATGAAGTGATTTTGTGATTTCCGTGACAACAAATGACGAAGTGCAAGAATGATGTTATCTCCGAAACGTTAGAAACTTTGAGTATCAGGGAAGAAAGTAAAAACTACGACTCTAGTCTCATTCGCATGCACAAATTAGATCGGTGGATTTGACAAGCGTCTAAACTCGTTGGAAAGTCGAGTTGGGAGTGAAGAACTCGTAGTGAAAAGACGAAAGAAATGAGACTATGTGAGCCTCGCAGGACTATAACAGGATATCTTTCTGCCTTCACTCTTGTAAAACGCAGAAAATGCGAGGCTGAGGGAGGGAGAGAGAGAGAGACAGGGAAAGAAAGAGACATTGTGAAATTGTGACCAGGGAATGTTTGCGAGAGGAGTTTGGAAGGAGGCAACAAACCAAAAGAGGAGGCTTGAATTACGAGAGAAAAGGAAGAGCGAGCTGCGTCTTCCTTTTCTCTAGCGTAGAATCCGGATGGCGCTTAGCCAGAAGATGGCTACATAGCCCATTCGTTTGCTCTCTCATTCTCCAGTTCCCCGCGAGCCCAGGGAGTCAGCGCGTGTCCGCCTTAATATCCGCCACTAACATTATTTCATAAAAGTATTACTATAAATCCAAACTCGCGTTATTTAAGTTCCCGTTCTCTCGGGGTAACCGCGTCGCGCGCTTCAGCTGCTCTTTATCCCGCTTCCTCTTCTTGCACTTTCTCGAGATACGTTCTCGCGTGTGTGTGTGTGTGTGTGTGTGTGTGTGTGTGTGTATGCGACGAGTTTTCGGAGGGCGAGCTCGCCGAAACTCCAAAATCACTTGCGGCCGAAGCTTCCACGAGAAATTCGTACAAAAGATCATCCTTGAAACTCATGTACCCTGCTTACATCGGAAAACGCCAACCGGAGAGTATTTTCAACTCCTCGCGATTATATCTGCCACGTCGTGCCTATCTCCCCGCCCCCTTTTACATTATATCATCAGCACACCGTGGACGAAGGCACCGCGAAAAAATGTCCGTCCTCCGTGATGGCAAGACACCATAACTCATTAGGTCCTACGGTACAGCCGCTTCATTATAATGAAAATCGAGACAAACTACACGGTAACCGCGAGGTATGAAAGGAAACGAAAAACTTTTGGTACCAAATATGTGTTTTTTCTTTCATTTCAGTCCACGAATCACGTGACCGGCTTATACAACATCGACAGTGGGGCTGAAACTCGGTTAATTGTGACGACAGCTCGTTGCAAAGCAGACATCGAGAATCTTCGTCATTATCAACGTTGACAGACTTTGCAAAATAACGAGTTTGACTTTAGGCTTTGGATTAACCCGTTTAATCATATTTGTTCCTGCTTTTTATGACTTCGTCGCAATCTGGTGAGCTTGTGTAACATGTGGCGTATATTTTTGTAACGTATCGAAAAAACACATTCATAGTCGATTAACAGCAGTTGTATCGATGTCTGTTGATAGAAACGAACTTTTTGCGTTGTGTTTGAATAAAAAAAGTTGGAGTTGTTTCCGTTGAGCATGCCAAACCTCCGACCAAACCTTTTTCTGTGCATTACGTATTCAGGGGTTTGCAAATGCCTTGAATATAATTATACAAAGTCAAAATAGTAGCTATAACTTATTCTCCGACGAGTATATGAATAGATAGGTCGAGAATTGAACGTGCAAATGTTGCATGGGGTGATAAAATGGAGTCAGCTAATTTCGTGCCGAAATGCATGCATCCATCGAGTGTGTATGTTCATTTTTCAAAAGGTTCGCCGTATACGGAATATTATATGGAATTGTAAGAAATGAATGGGCATGGAGAGAGACAGAACGATCGTAGAGCGTGTAAAAATCCTCTACAAGTATGGCGAACGTGTACGGTTTTGGGCATTAGGGATACGCACAAATTTTTGATACAGAGAGAGAACCGAGCTGTACACTCTGTCGAGCCAGTCGTCCCATTATATCGGATTAGTATTGTGATTGTGTAACCGATGCGACGTGACTCCATTATGAGTCGCGGGACCATTATGTCACCATGCATACTTGTTCGCTACTGACAACTCAACAGTGTGCATACCAACTGGTACATGTTACGTTTCGTAATATATCGAATCTCTCGTAATGCAGGAGGGATATTTGCGATATTCAGAGAAGAATATTCCTTCGAAATTCATAGTAATAAAGCGACACGTATCGACAGGGTAAAGCGACCAGTCAATGGACGAATAACGATGCCGTTGTATTTAGCTACATGAATCTTTTCAAAACAATATTAAAATTGATTAACCCTTCGAGTGCATACATCCTATAAATGCATATTGGGTCAATCTGACCCAAGGCGTAACCCGTTGTATATGCATTTTTCGTTTTTTTCGTGGAGACATTTTTTGTAGTAAAATTTCCACATTTTATGGCCCTACATTCAGTTTTTGGGGAAAACGAGATTTAAGGCCAAACAATCGAGGACGGAAAATTGTTGGGGTCAAATTGACCCAGTATGCACTCGAAGGGTTGAATACCTGAGGTAGTGACTACAAATAATATTGGAGAATTGGGAAATAAGTAGCAAAAGGTGAGAATTTTTGCTAATATTTCAATAATCCTCTTAATCGGCTCGTTGCGATGCTTCTGCATTGGTTTATCTGGGTATGTATTTCAGTAGTAACAAGACAATTCGTGCAGCTTTTTACAGAGAACGCGTTTACCCGGTGGTAACATATATTCAGGTGGTTTTGGCTCTTTCGCCGAAGCGTCTCCTCTTACCGTCATACAATTTATTGGTAAACTTTGCTAGCTTGTTAGACTGTTACGTGCCCTGGAATAAGAAAATATCTCAGAAAAACGGAGAGAGATGGAAGAAGTAGAGAAGAGAAAGAGGTTCTCCGCTTTCATATCGCCTCCGCAGCGCGTGCCTACACGTATACACGTAAACTTGTATATCTGTGTGCTGTACCAGAGCGCCCCCTGGAAGCAGCTTGATGCTGCTACGGTCGGAAGAAAGGGGGCTGGGGGATCAAACCAGGAAGATCCTAAACTCTCGTCCCTATGTGTTCGTCTTGTGTGCCAAAACAAGATCCCAAACGAATAAGGTCTCTCTTTTCTCCTACGCCTCGTTTCCGCTTTCTCTTCGAGGATCTGGCATTTTGTTGCTTCACTGAGGGAAAGAGAGAGAGAGAGAGAGAGAGAGAAGGAGAGAAATTCCGCTAGGTACACTTGGACCGGTGGATACGATAGTCCACACGTACAAGGGTTGATGGTGGAGTGGTATTCTACGGTATGCCTCCGTGCGCGCTACCCTGTGGCTGTTGGTCTGCACCAGTGCCCTCGACGCCACCGTGCGCTCACTGCCAAAGCTATCTGCATCTCTTTCTCTCACTCTTTCACCTTTTGCAACCGGTGTTCCTCTATGGCGATGCTCACGGCAGCCCGCTCCTCATCCGGGTCTGCCAGGAATATGAATGTCATTTTATGCCCTAAAGGCGTAACCTGCTCCGTCGTTAACCCTTAAGAATATTAATCTTTAGGTTCAAATGTTTCTTACGAGGTTTTGTTTTCTCTATCGCCAATCAGTTTCCGCATATACGTACGAGCGTTGAGTGAACCATGTTCTTCGTAAACTTATCCGATCACCGCATTAATTTTCGGCTCGAAAACGATAACAAGACACGCTGCATTTTCTTATCTCGATGGATACGTCGCACGGATTAATAAACAAGTCAGCTCCCTTGGTCTCGATCATCGGAGTTTAGATTGCGATTGAATAAAAAATGTGATGTTTCGCTCTCAAAAATAAATGGCTGACGTTCGGACAAAGTGCGGGACACACAAGAGAAATCTTGTGATTTATTCGAGAAGATAATTCCTACAAACTTTCCAGTTGATCCTGACTATGACGCTAATTTGATGCTCTCGCGATGTATAGTATACATATACAGAGGTCGTTGTATCGAGTCAGTTAGAATATAACTTGGATGTTTACACGAGGAGCGAGAGATGTTCATGAATTTTGAGATTTCGAGATATTACAGTTGCGGATGTAGCGCATAAATAATAATTACGTTTTCGTTATAATGCCACCGGAAAGAGGGGTAACAGAATCAGAGGAAGATGAAAGTTTAGATGCGAATCTTGAGAGGAAAACGAAGTTCATGAAAACGTGATAGTCTATGCGCATACACATACATAGAATTATGAGAATTGTGTCGAGATTCCAAGGGTGTGGAACGCGACCTGTGCTTAAATTTACACAGGCGGTCTATAATAGCGTCGGAGCCTCTCCGTGAAGTGAGGACAGTTATAGATATAAGCAAATATGCGTATATGCCAAGAGGCTGCAACCGGCATATAAAGAGAGACACACCAGAAGATGGCGTAAGAAAAAGAGAGGCAGAGAGAGACCGAGAGGAAGGCAACTGCTTCGAAGCTTGCAGAAATGAGGGAAACCGGTTATACAGTCGAGGACAACAATCATAACAATCTAGTTAAACGTTATAAGGATATTTGGCGCTAAGAGGCGTGCCAAGCGTTGCATAAAATTAAATTGTACGCCAGAGAGTCGAGAAGTTATTGTCGAATCTCACCCTACCGGGGCTTTCTCGTACTATATATTTGCCATCTCCGGCTCTCTCTCTCTCTCTCTCTCTGCCTCCGGTGCAAATCCCTCTCCTCCCCATCCGAAATTCATTCGAAAATACTTGCACACAGAGACTCCGTCAAGAAATCAAGATGAGCAAGCAAGTCCCGCGGGAACGGAAGCGCGAAACGGGACAAAAGATTCCGCTCGTTTATATATTGTCACTGCGTACATAAACTTTGTACATATTAGTATTACATAAACTCATCCGGACGCCTTCGCGGCGCTGTAGTTTTTACTAAATATTTCAAACGACACTGAAAGAAGCTGAAATAGCGTTTTCGAAGCCTTTGCTACGATTGGAGAATTATTGAGAAAATGACGTGTTTTTTTTTTTTTTTTGTGGATCTCTAAAGCCAAGGTGCACGGTTTGGGAATGATTTTTTCAAAAAGATAAAATTCCGATTTTGAAATGCACCTATGCCTTTGAGACCTTTCCTCGCAACCGGATCAGTGAAAAGTGGAGTTCCTCTCACACCGGATCTGATGTTCAGTCTTCTCTTTCACCTCGTGTGCCAGCTTTTTATTTTTATTACAGAGAAAGTCATCCGACGTCGGGAGACCCCGGGAAATTCAATATTTTGGCTATCGAGTTTCGTTCGAGTGGAATTTCTTTTATTTCCCTCAGTATGGCGTATTTCACAGAATTATATAATGGGACGCTCTATGTCGACGGGATACGTTCGATCGCGCCCTCTTCGCTCGCCCCAAATTATATCGCCCCGCGTGTATGCCATCGTCAACAATTGACTCTGAGATTCTCGACTTTTACTTTCCCTTATAAATATATTTATTGTACATCGGGACCCGTGAATCCTAAGACGCGGGAAGCTTAATCGTTTTTACGCTCCGATGGCGACATCGTTGTAAAAAAAAAAAAAAAAAAAATCCATCAATACGTTGATTTCAGGCCCACCGATCTCTATTCCTCATCGAATCCCTTTTTTTAGACTAAAAGAGCCATTCAGCTTTTTCCCCAATATGTAAGCAAAGGGGAGATTCTATTCGAAGAAAAAATAATCACGTTTCCACATACGAAGCTGTACAGAGAGCAAGCTAATTATTTGATTACGATAATCACGTGTTAAATTTTAAATTTTCATCGAAATAAATAATTGACTGCGAATGTGGAATATTTAATCCATTTCGATTTTTATCCCATAAAACAAATATCACGACAAAGTTGTTTCAGCGCCGAATCTGTATGAACTCGAAAACGATTACGAGTTCAACATATTCTAACAATTGCAACGAAACAAGGGAGTTTTTGCACAGCCGCAAAAGGGGCGTAAATGGTCGAGCGCATCGCACGCACCAGCGAAGAACAAGAAAGGGTCGTGCATATAGCGATCGAACCTCCATATAGATTCATAAAGATTTAAAAAAGCTCGCGATGTATAAGTTCGGAGAAAGGACCGAGCCGATCGCATGCATGTAGCACAGGAGGAGCATATAGAGATCCCAATTCGTCGATCGCGGCGTCGAGAGAGCAGAGAAGAAAGAAAAATAAAGATCGGAGTTAATAAGAAGTTTTTGGTCTCACGGCGTTGTGCAAACACGAAGAAAAGGGTAACCCGCGGTGTGGGACACTGACATGGGCGTACAGGGAAAACATGCAGTCACAATGTTGGTCCAACTACACGACAATTATTATTCATAAGCTTTATAATTAAGAGGGAACCCCTACAGGGACATATGCGAAAGAGGGTATCTGCGATCTTTTCGGGGCACCCCGCGTTGCATCGCGTTTCTCGGTGTCCCCACTCCCAGGTTTTCAGGACCCCCATATGGACAACCGCGGCGACAACGTCGACGACCTCGTCACCTAAACGACGTATGCTTGTGTATGTCTGCTGATTGAGACGATGGAAGAAGCAGCACGTGATTTCGAGTGAGCTCTTTCTTAATACTCCCTCCATTTTACACGCTTCATTCCCTCGTTCGCCATCGTCCCTCGTTCTTAACAGTAACGAGTTTACTTTTTCTATCGGGATACGAAAAAGCGTGGCTCTCGCCTCACGCTCTCGCTTTTTCAAAAGTCTTGACGAACTCTACGCCAGATAGAGCCAACACGCTGAGTCATTGTCACACTTTACGCTCGCATTTACCGGCTACCGTATATAATGTACTCGAAAACTGTGTTCATCGTGCTCATAATCGTTACAATAAAATTCTTGCCCTCACTTTCCTACTCTCCCCCTCTTTCTCATCGCGATATCGCAGTTCCATGGGAATTCGTGTGGAAAAGAACGGGCTCGTGCAGTTCCGAATAATCGACGTTTCCTTCTCGGCATATTGTAAGATATACGTATATATATATATATCATGGTACACGGCGACCGTGATTTACTCAAAGACCAATCTCACTCAGCACTGAAACTTGAGAGGAACAGCGACAATGGCTTGCTTCAGGTGGATGCATGGAAAATGCGCGTCAACGCGTCGAGGATTCCGTTCAGCGCTTGCATAACGTACACTCGACTGTAATCCAATTTTGTGGCAAAGTAACACAATTATTCGTGTACGCAAGGACTGACCGGAAGTCCTGCTCCGCACGGTCGATTGCCTTCTCTATTCCTGTCTTTTCACCTCGGTCGAATTTTTACGCGTGTATAAGAAATCTGACATTATGATTCACAGCATGTGTACACCTCTGGCCCAAAATCTCATGTCCAGAACACGGGGCTCCTTCGGGCCTCGTAATCCCTCGTAACTATACTGAATGCGTGCACCCCGCTTGCTTTACGTCGTTTCTCTTTTTTTCCCTGTAATCCACCAGCGAAAATCACTGTCGAATCCATCGCGAGGTTTTTTCGATTTGCTCCTTGAACATCTCAAGTTGAACACGTACATTGCGGAAAACCGAGTTTACGTTAAGGGGTTAAACATGTGAATTCGGATGAAGAGTCGCGAAAAATTGAGGCTGCGTCTGCAAACTGAAATATTTTTACCTGTAATTCTTGTCTTTACCGATAAAAAGCATGGATTCGAGGTCCTTGTCCATAATTGTATTCTCGTGCTTTTGTAAAACGTGATTTTGACAGTCAAATTGAACAATAAATGTTCGTTCGAATGAAGAAAAAAGGAAAAGGGAATTAAATGTGACGAAAATGGACGTAGGCCTCACGAGCAGCATTAACCGATTTCTTCGAATGGTGTGACAAGTTGTTATTTTATGGGAAAAAAGTAGAACTCAAGAGGAAAAACATGCCCCAGTATCGCCCGGCGTGCAAGCACATCTGAACCCTCGGGATATTAACATCGATAAAGAGTATATGAGGGTGGGATTATCATCGGGAGATCCGTTATCTAGTGGCACGCGCTTACGTATACGGTTCGAATGATGCTGCGCTCTTATGTATAATTTTCTCCATTCCTTCTCCGCACGCCGTTATCTTTCTCATCGAGTCGTAAACTCTCAGCGGTATTTCCCTAGTACATCCTTCGCTTATTTCACAGACATCGAGAACTTTGGTTCTGTCTCGTTCGTCACGGAGGCTGCACACACACAGAAACGTAACCACATCCTCGCCCCTTTGCTATATGTAGAAACGTCGCGTGCGTATACGTGATAATAGAGATGTCAGTACGTCGCTTCTTTGACAAGCCAACTAACTGGGAGTCCAGAGAGCTTCCTCGTCTGTCTGTATATGCTATATATACGATACAGTATAAAATACCCGACGTACGAATTCCCCAACGACTGCGTTCTCACGCCGTATTCTCGCAGTGCCTAGAGCAGCGCCCGTATCTCTTCGCGCTCTCGAACCTTTCGCCCTGCACACTACGTATTTTTGTTTCTTTCCCTTTTTTTTCCGATTTGCAATCTTAAGCAAAATTTAAGTGATTATTAAAACTCATTATTTAAGTTTCCGGATCTGTTACTGTCCGAACGAAGGATGTAACGAATGTTACGCCGCGATTGAACTTGCGAACCCCATTTTTATGGATACGATTTCAGTATATTTGACGTATCACAGTCACAAACAAATTTTTGCAACAAATTTATACCCGTAGATTCGAAATAAAAATTGCAGGATATACGCGTATGTTTCGACGAGTAGAATCACCACCCAAAGTCTTTCTGCGAGTCAATGAGATGACGGTATTCGTGACCGACACGTGTCACGAGTATTTAAGATTCTTCAGGATAAGGGTCCACGCGTGTTGGTCGTTCATTACACGCATATAAAGAAATATACATTTACGTGTATAAAAGATGTAATTTTTTTATGTATTCGTACATCAGTCTACACCCTCGTTGAGATGATAATCTCTACGAAGTTTGGAACGTCGAATAAGAGACTATAGTGTAGTCCGTGTGATAGTCGTATTGGACGAAGGGTGTCCTTTCGAGAAATCTTTTTCTTTTCGTGACACTTTTTTAAATATATTTTTATCGGATCGCCCAGAGAATGAGGGTGTGAGTCTACGTGTTTGGAACCAGTAGTGTTCCCGGTTGTTGTTTTCATCCCTTCCACGAGGAAGCTCCTACTATTTTCCAAATCGTGAATGTATTTTTAATGTTGTGTATACTATATTTGGCGAGGCGTACATCCTATGATGAAATTGTATCTCCATCGAGAGCTGCAGAGAGAGAGAGAGGGTGAGGCGAATCTCGATGATAGATCAGCAGCAGTGCCATACGAGCTGCGTATTAACTAATGTTACAAAATTATAATCGTAACGCAGAGGCTGGAGAGGGCGAGAGAGAGGAAGGAAAGGAGGGGAGGACCTGTCATCAATGTTATCGAAAACCGGGGCCACGTATAGATAGGGGAAGCGATAGAGGTTGCATGTGCATATGCATGTACGGAAATACTCGTTTTATAATGGATCGAAGCACACGCGACCGAAGCAACCCCAACGCGTCACTACTATGCGATGTAGAGAGTTGTTGCTTTTCTCGTCCGCACACAATATTCGAGGGCGAAATGAAATTTCCCGCGGACTACTCACAACCCTGTTTCGATAACGGATGATAATTAATACAGGAATTTGTATCAGTGAATGCATGAACTTACATAAACGTCAATTACTCCTTCGACAACGCTTTTGTCTACGAGAATTTTCAAAAACTGTGACCACTACTCCCCAATGGCTTCCGGAGCTTGTTTCGGTCACATTTTCGAGTCGGATATTCGTGCATAATGCTTGAACTCGAACTTGTGTTTTATAATTAGAAACTAGGGCTTTAGAAACTTTTTTTCTACAAAATCGTGTTTTTTTGCGCACCCTTTTCACGCAAAAACGCCTGAACCAATTTTGATGAATCTTCCACAGGAATGGAGCTCATGAATCAGAACAGGTTTTGGGCTTTATTGCATTCGAATAATTTTCTTTTTTTTTTTTTGGGGAACTCGGAACGAAAAATCACATTTTTCGTCATATTTTCCACTTTCAAAGTTGACAATCAATTGAAAAATGATAATAAATAAAAAATCGCTAATTACCAATTCAAAGTGCCAGTTTGTAAAAAAAAAAAAGTTATAGCGATGTTGGTAAAATAAAATTTTGACGATTTTGAAAAAAAAATTTAACTTTTCGTATTAAGCTGGCTGTACCCTTCAGCGCCAACTAGTTTTTACATAAAATCGCAACAGAATCGATTACCCTACGCGGAAGATTCGGTTTTATTCAACGAATTCTTTCCTTTTCACGAATTCTGCCAAAGTCGTTTGTTTTGGTGACTCCCATTTTAGTTGCATGATCTTTGCCTAAGGGACTTCCGAATCTCCGCACTTTCAGACAATTAGAATAAAATAATAAGTTGACGTAAGATGCTCATCTTTTGCCACGATGATCTACAGCCTTGTTTGGCTGGTGCGATCTCTGTACGAACCACTGTTTTGTGCATGCCTTTATTGTTGTCGCGATGAACTGAGGAGTAACGCCTTGGATCATTGTTGAATGCCTGAGAACGTTTGACTTTTCCATAGTGTTTTATGTACGACATAATATTAGTGTGTGTGTGTATGATTACGGGGTGAATTTCTTGGTAGTTTGTGGCTCTTTGTAGTGCGAGAATGAGGAGGGAGGTGCTGCGGCGTGATCGGTCTCGCAAGCGGCCTTCTCGAATCCCGATGCTGAAGTTTCACGTGGCGATAGAAGCAGCGTAACACAAGTGTATATTTATATATCAGAGGGAATAGCGGCGCTTTAACTTTCCATGAGAAGATTTCAAATTACACAGTACGTGCTATGGGGGCTCTTCTCGGGGAGTCCTGTTCCGGTAACGGGACAAGTTGTACACGGCGCCGAAGGCGCGCGCGGGAACTCCCGACGGTATCCCGCCAAGTCCGACAGGGGTCCTCGACGAGCGTATAGTGAAACTGGTTTGCAATGCTGCCGAACGGTGCGAGATACATTGCAGTCTCATTTCTTCACGCAAAAAAGGCTTTGCGCTAAATAACGAGAACAGACTTGTGTTGTTCTCGTACCACATATTTTTCTCATTACATTTTATCGTCCTCAACGCCTCCTTTTTTTTCTTTCCAAAAATCATTGTGCTCCTAATATTTCGCCATCACAATTTTTTTATATGTTTCGCTCGACATAACTACAAATAGACATTAAAGTTAAGCAGCACTGGAAGAATTCAATACTTGGTTGGGTGACCGTTCTCGAAGGTGCAAAACAGCTGCGAAATAGTAAATATATATATATATAGATTTTCTTTGGCGCTCGTAGAAATTCAACACGTTATAGCCCATTAGGAAAAGAGTGAGAAAACTGGCAGGCTCGGCTGGCTTTTTCAAGAACGATTCAATAATTACGTTTTTACTTTATTATATTTATCGAGACGATCATAATTTGCGTTAACCCTAGAACGGTAACCTTATTTTTTTATTTACTTATTTCGGTAAGATGGGGTCAAAAATGACCCCAATTTTTAAAAATGCATACATCCGATAAAATTCAACGGAAAGGTTTCGACTTGGGGTCATTCTTTTCGTTTTTTTAAATGCAGGATCACGTGAGCCTGGGGCAATTTTGCTTGAAGTAAAAAAATTAGTAAAAAATGCGGTGAAACGACAAAAAAAATGGGAGAACGAAGGGAGAAAGGGCCTTTCTCCTTCTCTTCCGAAAGGAGAGAAGGGCCTGGGCTCGTTTTTGATCCCAGGTCCGGTACCGCTCTAAGGTTAATGACGATGCAAGAATTTGCCACTCTGCATGCAGTAGAAATTCATCGGGTCAATAGCTGCAGTGTTTTTTCCTCGTCCAAACATATACGAGAGTGTGCGTATAGAGAGTTTCTTGGTGCAAGGGTGACCGCCTGCAATCTGCACACGGACTCGGATCCGCTTAGCGAAGGAATAAAAGAGGAGAGACGCACAGACAGCTCGTGTGTATGTGCTTCCACGCGATAAAGGTCCACCCCCAACCCCATTGGGCAGCAGGGCAACGTGTATATCTATATATTTGTCCTCGATGTCTGTGTCGAGGCAAGCCAAGGAGAAGGGGGAGTACGCTAACGTGTTCTCTCGCGCGAAACACCCCGTGTGTGGTTCGGCGTTTGAGGTTCGCGAGTAAAAAAAATGTTCTCTTTTTTTTCCGTTTGCACGCGCAAGAGGGTGAACCGGTTGGGCAAATAGGTGGGGGAACCCTCTCGAGAAGAAGAAGAAGCGGGTGACGAGACGCTGCAAAAGGAGAAAACGCGTGGGGTCGGGCGGGGGTGATGCGTGTGTGTTATATTAAGTTCACCAAGAGTAAAGTAACGCAAGCAAGCCAAGTCTTCCTTTGACGCAACGATCGTCGGAAAGGGATGATCCTTTGATCGTCCCGACGATTTTCCTTTGGACTCGTCTCGTTACGGTTCGCTTCGATATCCATACACACATATTTCTCTAGTGTAACACCAGCTAGCCAACAAAAAGCCTTAAATCACATTATTTAAGAGGTAAAAACCATGCCCGTTAAGCCCTTCGTTTTTGCTAACGCCCCACACACGTATATGCGACAAATATACTGCTCTTGTTTAGTCGCGTTGTTGAGGAACAACCCTCTCGCATCTTGTTTTAACTCCTCCGCGTATACTTGCGCTTTTATATATACGTATGTATATTTACCTCTCTCCCTCGCGGTCTTTTTCTTTTAACCCTCTCGTCCTTCGCACCCTCCTTAACCACCCTTTCTTCTCTTATTCTCTCCCGACCCTCGCGTTCATTGTTGTAATACATGTAATCAAGCATAATGAGCATTGTGCGCGTTCGTGTACACGATCAGACAAACATACACTTCTGTATGCACACATATTTCTACTCGTTATAAACAAAACGAATTGTTTCCATTAATCGAAACCATTTCATGTCTTAACCAACGCCTATGCCAAATAGAATCAATCTCTATGAAATTCAGCGTCATTCTCAATAATCGCATCAGGTGCTGAACGAGTCAACGCCACATAAGCGAAGACATAGCTGCCAAATTTAAGAAGCCGAGTTTTTTGGCACGTCTCGATAGTTCGGATTGAAGATTTTTTAGAAATTCTCACGATCTCGAAAGATTTCTGTGCGCCAAGAAAAAATTAGTTGTTGGCTAAACAAAATCCCACCGAGTTGCACGAAAACAGATGGACCCAGGTATACTTTTTTGTTTGGATTTATCATTTTTAGTTTTACAATTGTTTCTCTCTTGGTCGTCAAGAATTTTAAAGTGAAATTGGGATTAATACACTCGATATAATTTCGAAAAATGGACCGAAAAGGTTTTTAGGACAAAATCGTACGCGACGAGAGGCTTCGATTAAATTTTCATACGCGTATCACATCTCGCAGTCCGTTCGGCGAGTGGGAAGCCATAAGATGCTTTTGTTTTTTCTTAAATCGCGTCCAACATGTGCCAGATCGTTTAATACGTTTATACGTTTTTTCGTTTTATTTTTTATTTTTACTGTTTTGGGGATAATGCTTTGTTTCTGGTCTCCACGCTGTTCCGCAGAGTTGCAACGAAATTCAAAGCAGGGAGTAGAGGTACGGTGCACAAATTTGTGGTATGGAGTGATACGATGTCGGTGGCACGCGTATATATCTGTATGGCAAATATGCTGCTTTTTTGGAACGACGCGAGTAAAACCACCGGTTGACGTCTCTCTCTTTTCTTTTCTCTTTTCGTCCATGTTGCGCATTCGTTCGGTTTGTTCCGTGTTTTGTCTTTTTTCCGTTTCTTTTTTCCATCATTTTTTTCCCTACCGCAATCCGCTTTTCGCGGCTGGCCTGCCGTTCGCAGGAGTGCACAGCACAGCCCTCCCGCTCACAGGGCATCGAAATAACGCTGTGGGCACACGAGCTCGCAACGCAACGACGTCCAGTTGCGCGCTTTGCTACACACTAGCCACCCCCCAAATCCAATGCAGAATATGCAACGCACACAGACGAAGAGACACGGATATTACGAATGTATTCACTCCGCCCACACGCATTCGTCTGTTTTTGGAATTGCAAAACATTTTCACACTTTCGTGAATACCGCTGTTGCACCGACAAGTCTCTGGTATACATTCCAATACAATGCATGTGTATATAACGTGCTACACATATGTGTGGGACTAGATAACACATTCATGATTGCTTGTACGACCCGACTTTTGAATTGGAACTGCGGAGATGGGGACAATATTTATCTGACAATCCTCCAATTCTGCTCGGTTGCGTTTTTATTCTTAAATAACGAAAGAAACAGTTAAACGAAACGCGATCAACGTATGTAACGAGCATCTCAATATACTCTTCCTTGTGCCATCGTTCTTGATGGCGAAATGGAGAATAAGCAAGGGAGATTCTGATATACAAACGAATAACGAGCAATTCTGAAGAAAAAAAAATCGACTCGAAATTTTTGTCCATGTGATTTCACCGAGACGTCTCATATTTTCACGCATATCCTGCATGAATACGACAGATCAAGCTGCGCGTTGGTGCTGCGGGGATTACGTGCCGCGAGTCGCGTAGTATCGACATGTGGCGCGTAATCTTCGTTTTTCGACATGTGTATGAAAAAAATGACATAATCATTCATCAATTCTTCAGAATGAACATTCATCAAAATTTTATTATCTTAGCTGTAGGATACAAATTTATTCTAATTTACGTCGCAGAAACGAGTGCCTGTAGTATGAAAATTGTCTCGGACTTCCTAGACGCGGAAAAAATTGAAATAAAAGAATTGCCGTACCTGCAATGACAACGGATGACAATCCCGAATTTTGGTTGATTTTTCCATCCGAAATTCGAGCTCGTCTTTCGATTAAAAATGGTATAAATGAAAAATACTGAGATGACAAAATATTACTATATAGCGTGCCGGGGACGACGTCGAAGCGCTTGAAAAATGATCCATTTCGATCGCTGTTCTCTTCACGGGTTTCTCCTTTGGTTGACATTATTTTATATGTTACAGAGTCAAGAGTGCACAAAATGCAAAACGAAACACGTTTAGGTGTAGAATGCTTCATGAAAAAGAAAAACTATGCACATTGTTGTTATTCTTCAGCATGGCATCAAGAATGGCGACGCACGATCCGACGAGAGAGAAAGAAAGAAAACGAGACAGAGGAGCGAGAGAGAGAGAGAGAGAGAGAGAGAGAGAGAGAGAGAGAGAGAGAGAGAGAATCTGAGTATATAGACAGCCTGTATGTGTATATGGTAAAATATATAGAGATGTTTTATTATTACGGGTTTCGAAGAGCCGCGACAAGAGGCGGGTGTGCGGCGTCATTAAATTATTCCGGAGTGTGAGCCCAATGCTTGAGAGAAAGAGAAAGAGAGGGGGGAGTGAGAGACAGAGAGACAGAGAGAGAGCAGGTTTCAAACGACTCCTAAAACACTGGAGCCGCATTCTCGCCTGCAGTTCGAACATATACATATCTGTACACACCGGGCATTCTCGTGGTGGATAACGGATTTAACACGCGGAAGCAGGAAGAACCGCCAATCGCGCGAGCCATTAGAGAGAATATCATGATCCCATGAAACATCTGTTGCTGATCCTAACATCCTTTTAATACAGACGCATATTAACCCGAAAGATTCGAGAAAATCGCGCCTGCACTCTTCGTTCATCATATTGATTATAGCGAATAAGCCTCTTCAGGAGGTGTGATCAATTTTTCATCGAAGCGAATTCATTAACGACACACGAGTCTTTCCCGATCAGCTAAGTGTTTGCTTAACTGATTCGAATTTGATTGAAATTTGCCGACATTTTGTCTTCAGTATCGTGAATACGATTTGCCGAAATTTTTAACAAACATACCGTCAAAAAAGTGACCGCGAAATGAATCACCAATTTCATCGTTACACTGGAAATAAAATTTTGTTAAAACTCGTCGATATTTGTTGAATACGGTAAACTAAATATTTTTGGATAATTGCAAAATTTTCGTTGTTTTGGCAGTATATTTGCTTTCTAACGGAATTGTCAGCGAAATTTACGAGTGGAACGACAAAAATTTGCTTCCGAAGAGATTTTATAAAATATTTCTTGCTGCAATGACATAATTTTTGGGATTATTGAAAAAAAACGTTTAGTCGAACGTATCAAACAAAATATTGATCTTTTTCAACATAATTTTGTTTTCAGTGTAGCCAAAATACGATGAGGATGATTCCTTGAAAAATTAAAACATCTTTAATCTGGTGTGAAATTTTCTAGCATAAACATCCATTAGGATGCGGACTGTTTCGGAATGTGAGGAAGGGATCAGTTCTACCACGCTCGTGTCTATTTTTCGAGTGACCATCAAAGAACTGACTGTAACGAGTCACCTGGGGAGACTTTCGAGGCGTGTTGCACGCGTCACCTCAATTTCTCGAGCTGTACTCGTAAAAATACTGGAGAAAAGTGGACCTCCAATGGTGCTAGTGAACCCCACAGATCCGTTGGCCTCTCCAGGCCAAAAGATCGCCGCATAAATATACATTCACACTTACATAAAATTCATGAATGTGTGCGCAGCGCGTGTGCATCGTCTCCTTCGAAATCGTCTCACTGACTCTGAAACGATCCTTCAGAACTCATCTAAATGCGAACGTGTCGGCAAACAAAATCGCTTGCGTGGAACACGTAATTCTCTGAATGCACTCGCATCTTCATTTTTTTTCCTCTTTCGATTACACACATAGAAAATTCGATTTTCAATCGAGAACGTTTCATAACTATTTTCCTCAAGAACGCGGTATAGCTTCGAATGCAAGAATGCGTGAATATTGAACTCAATATTCGCCTCGAAAGCTCATGTACTAAATTGTCACCGCAAGACGTCACCGAGATTACAATTCTTGGTACGTTTTTGTTGTTAATAATTGTAAAAAACGATGAACAACGTAAAAGCACACGAAGTGTGGCTTTCTCCCGACGTTTGCAACGGTTTTGATGCATCATACGGTTATATAAACAATTTTCATCTGTCGAGAGCAGTAGACGTTTTGCTGGCATAACGAAAAAACAAACAAACAAATAAAAATCGTTCAAACGTGTGGATATCCACGATTTTTTCACCATGCCGTTATTTCTCTTTGTCTCTTTTCACCGAATGATATCTTTTGTAAATCGAATAACGGTAAAGCTCTGATCGGTCGGGGTGTGCTTTTGATATATCAAATGTTAGCCTCCGGCTGGTCGAGTCATTTGTTCACCGTCTGGCGTGCAACATTTTGAGCTGACGTTTAAATTCGTGTGTTTAAAAAGAATAATCAAGAAATCGAACGAAAATGTATGAATGAATGAATAAAAAGCCTGCGGGTTCATTCGGGGATATGAGAAAAAAAAAAACATATTTTGTTAGTTGCCTGTAGAACGGCGCGTGTGCTGGACAGCTCGTGCGTGGTCAACGCGCCAAACTGATCAAGCATTGCTGGCATCATCAGTAAAACCCAGAGACCAAAATGGCTTCCAGAGGAGCCGAAAAAAAAAGCAATAGAAAGGGATGAAGAGAAGACGAGAGAGAAAAAGAGGCGCGGAAACGACTATAGGAACGTTCGTGACTAATATAGCCCTCTGAACAGAGAGAGAGTGAGAGAGAGAGAGAGAGAGAGAAGAGGGCGCAAAGCAGTAGCAGAAAAGAATAAAATAAAATATAAAAAAAGAAAAAGAAGGATTTGTACCATTTGGCTCTCGTTCGATGTCGGTTAACGCAGCGGGGTTACCATCGGACGCCTCGACGGACACATTGAAGGCGCCCGTTCGACTCGATAATCGCTTGCCATTCATACACTTTTCATTGGATTGCGATTGAGCATTAAGAAAAACCTAACGTCCGTATGTACATACACACACATATATATTATGTAGGTAACTATAGTCGCGGGTCGCATTAACGCCGCGAGTATTCCCGTATTAGCATTAGGAGGCATCGCATCTCGAGTGTAAACACTGCATGGGATCCGGTGGATTTTGGTCACAGTCTCGCACCGCTTGACGTCCAACCTGGTTTGTCCCCGACCAACTTCGTTTTATGTCTCTTCCTCCCCCCCCCCCCCCCAGCCTACTGAAAATTTCTTTTCTTTTTTACTTCTTCCTTCTGCTCTTCGTTTCTCGCTCTCTCCCTACCAATTGTCATACACAACTGCACATCCCATACATACGATGAGAATACACGTGTACCCTAAACTCCTCCTATTTTTCATTTTCTCCCAATCATCTCGTGATCTACGCATCCAGAGTCCATGTACCACTCTCGCTCTTTTTCTTCTCCTTCGACGAGTTTATTAATAGGCCAGGAGTCGCGCCCAGAGCGACAAATAACGTGTTGGCAAATTAAACCATGCAAGACTGAACTCTTACTGTACGAACCGTCCAGATGTCCTAGCGTGAGCTTCGCTTGTATTTTATCATTGTGATTCGCAGACCAATCGTCGATGAGATTTTAAATCCAATTTCTCGCCGATTATTGGTCCGTAGCTAAAGACTCACGCGTGCAAATTATTTTCAAAGGAAAAATAAAAACTCGCACTCAATTAAATTGCCTCTGGCGCGAGGCAAAAAATCGGGCGAAACTAAAAATCTTGTCGATTCATCAGCATATTTATCATTAGTTCGGCGCTACCGCAGTTCAGATTTGAATCAATCTTCAAAAAAAAAATCACGAGCTTCTCTGCTGTAGAACAAGTTTTAAGATTTAACTTAGAATTTCCATCATGGCGTTTATGTCTATGGCACGTCTTTTGAGGTACCAGCACATAACGGAGATTCTTCTTCAGCTTCTCGTTAACCCCATATCGCCGTTTTATCCTCTCGCGCCTATCCTTTATATATTCGAGTGAAAAAGAGGGTAATCAGAGCGATTGAGGGTGAGATCGAGAGAGGATAGGGATTAGTTCGAAGGGAGGAGAGACCTAGAGAGGAAAAAAGCTCGCTCGAACGACTCGGGCGTTAAATCCCTCGGGAGAAACGGACGCTGATCGCACATACACACAGAGTTTCGTATGTAGAGATCGACTCGTGTGTACATTTTATATCTCTCTCTTCCTTCGATCTTACGGGCCTCATCGGCCTTGTGTTCATCCCCTAGAGACACACTACCGGTAAGTCGGTCAACCCGAGGAAGAGGACTAGTCGACCCAATCAAACCGAGCGAAATGATCGGGATCTAGCGATCACGCTTATGGTCGGAACATCACTTCAGTAAAGATACACGTATCCTCACACATATGGGAGGATACACACCCACAAGTACACACTCTGGTATCTTGGACATTCTTTCCTCGTCTCTTCTTCGTGCGAAGCTGTACGACGAATACTGTCAAACACTCGCTCCGTCGAGCCCGTTAACTCGCCCGCGAAATAACATAGACAACAAAAGTATCTTCGCACATCACAGTGAGACCTCAATATTTTTTTTTTATTCTCGTTTGTACCGATATGTGCGCAATGTTCGTGTGTCCGATTTATTTCTACATTATCATTATCTGCTCACGTACACGCACGAGTAGCTCTGTCACGAGTGCAAGAAAATCTGTGGCGACGTGGAGCCCGTAGCACGAGTAACGCTGCATTTTTATGATGAGTGACATTTTTCGGTACGCAATCTTGTCCAATACAGAGTAACATCCGAGTGCGACCTATTCATAAATAATCGTTCGAGTCGTTTTGCTTCCTCATATAGTGACGGTGAACATTTTTTTTTTTCCAGTTTTCAATGTCAATGTGCTTAAAATGTCCTAAAACATCGAAAAATTATATCTAAAAAAAATGTCTAAATGTGTGTGTGTGTGTATGTTCTGGCACTGTAAAATTCAAACGTTTATAACTCGAGAACGGTTTGAGCTACAGGGTTCCCGTTTTGCACAGATTGAAATCTATACCAGATCCTCGTTCTCTGAGAATTTTTCTCGGAATTGCTAGAAAAATACAAATTCTACGGCATTTTGAAATTTTCAAAAAAAGAGTGCAATCGCTCTAACTTCCGCAAATTTCAAGATTTAGTATTCTTTTTTTTTTTTTAAATAGAGTATCATAATAGGAAGGTTGGTATTGAATTTCGAGAATATCGGTTGAACGGTTTAAATTTTATGAATTTTCGAATTTGAGTTTTTTGAAAAATCGTCCAACCGCTCTAACTGCTGCAAATTTTGTAAGATATTGTGTGTAAGTCTGTACTCTCTCTTTACTTTCTAAAAAAAATTGTCGAAATTATATAACTTTAAGTGCAAATACAAAAAACGCTGCAAATTGCTTCCTCAAGATGCTCAAGATTCCACGATACTCAAGGCTTCCTCTGTGAGGAAGCCAAAATCGTGCATCTTGAGCATCTTGAGAAAGCAATTTGCAAATTTCAATTTGCAGCGATTTATGGTTGGTATACTGATGAAGATTCTGAAGTTGCTGAAAAACATTCGGTGGGAAGTAAAATCTGAAGTTGCTCATTGATCGATTGCAGATTTTCTGCTATTTTTCTTGACGGGGGATCAAGGCTAGAAATACGGATTTGAGAATATTTGAATCCTCATGCCAACCCATTCTTCGATTGTGGGTCGTATGAATTGTTTTGATACACAACGTATCACCGACAACTTCAAATACGTTCTGGCTCAACGTTTCAATCATTCTCCTATCAGAGTGTTTCGTGAATAGTTGAAAATAAGTAACAGGAATTTGACATTGTGCGATGTGAGTTGACGAATGTCCGAGGCGAGAATCTTTTTTTTTTTATCTACAGCAAATTATAGTATTTCTTAATTTCGTTTTCCATTAATTGCGTTACGAAACAGGGCAAATGCGAAGAAACCTAGTATCCCGAAAGCCGAGAATGTTTCTCTGCGCGAGCCTCCAGCGAGGGTGAACGAAGAGATTGAAGAATCTTACGAACCTTACGACCATCGGAACGAACCAAAATATGTTTCGTACGTTTTTTTTTTTACATTTTTAACGAAATTGGTCAAATTTGAAAACTGCGAAATAATACAAAGCACTTTTCACAGTGATTTCGGCTCCTTCGCGAATCTGGTCAAGAGCGCGGCTGGTACAGGCCTTTTTGCGATACCTAATGCTTTCGCATGCGTTGGAATGCTCCTCGGAATAGTCGGCACCATCGTCATGGGAATACTCATAACTGTTTCTCTTCAACTGCTTATCAGAACGCATTACGCTATGTGCAAGCGTAACAAAAGTCCGCTCCTAAATTACGACAAATTGGTAACAGTTACTCTTACTTCCGGCGCCCTCAAAGGCCGGATATCGCCAGAATTCATTACGTACGTATACTTCGACGCGTTACATTCAAAAATTGAATGCCAACGCGTCTACGATTCAGTTGTGGAAAGAAAACATTAATTTTTATCGTGACACGAACGAATCGCGAATTTTTAAACGAGCATGATTATCGTTACCAAGTTTTGAAGAAAATGGGAAAAGATTGATAACGGAGTCAGCCGCCTGTATGATTTGAGAGCAACGACCAATGTGTAATTATCTTGAATATTTTTTATTCAGGCTCATAATCGATATAGCGATGCTCTCGTGTTACCTCGGGATCGGAGCTGTTTACGTTGTCTTTGTGTCTGGAATCGTTCAAGAATGTGTCGACATGGAAAAAACAATAAATCAGGCTTACTATTCATTGATAATATTCCCTTTATTGCTCCTGATGAATTTGGTCAAGGGAATGAATCGTTTCGCACCAATGTCGATAATCGCTAATGGACTTCTCGTGGTATCTGCTATTATCGGCACTGTGTATGCGATCAAAGAAGGAAACGGAAAATGGGTTTTTATCGAAGAGGACGTATCCTTGTATCCGAAATTTATCGGCACTGCTTTCTTCAGCATGTGTTCACCAGGATTGGTAAATCACATGAAACTCAACGATATTTAGAAAATAAATAACGATTAACGAACATTGAGAATTTCACGGGAACTCTACGACGTCGAGTCGAAAAATATCATTTCAAATTCTTGCCAGTGTTACGATTTTCAGACGAAATCGCATTCCATGAGCAATAATGATAGAATTTGTGACTTTTCTTGGTAGAATAATATTTTCCTCATCGTCAATCGTTCGAAATGTTACAGGATTGTAATTTTATATTTCAGGTATTAGCGATAGAGCACAGTATGCGGAAGCCATCGAATTATACGAAAGTTTGTGGCGTATTAAATTGGGGAATGGGTTTTTTGATAGGCTTGCACGTGATCATCGGTGCTGTCGTTTATGCTCAATGGGGGACCGATTCACTGGCGAATTTCATTCGTAATCATCATGAGCATAACGCGTAAGACAATCGCCTTTCTGAGATAATGGAAATAAGTCGATTACGTCGTAAAAATGCATTTTTTAATAGAAATTTTCGATTTTCCTTACAGAGGAACATTCACAGTACTCGTGATGCAAGGGATAGCGATATATCTATCGTACGGTTTACAGTGTTACATGCCAATATCGATACTTTTCGATGACTACGCGATCCCATCGATTCAAGATGGCGCCTGCAAGGGATCGCCCTACTTTTGGGATTTGTTCGTTCGTTTCGGAGTTACTGCAGTCACATGTAGTTATACTGATTGAAGTGAAAAAATTGCGAGTCTCAGAACGAACCGTTCAAAAAGCCACGGAAAATGAATATTTTTATTTATTTATTCAGGCGCTCTCGCAGCAGCTATTCCACAACTTCATCTCTTCACAAGTCTGGTAGGCGCTCTGTGTATCGCAACCCTCGGCACAATAATTCCTGCGATTCTTTACATCGTCAGTCAATACGGAAACTTTGGTCGTTTCGCGTGGCGTCTGATTCTCGCAATAATCGTTCTTTGCCTCGGCTTTTTTGCGATGACGTGCGGCACATTGTCCAGTGCAGTTTTGATAGTACGCTACCTGAAATTCGGGTGAGTCTCGGTAGAGAAATATCACGAGATCTTCTGATTAGAAAGGACAATTAAGGTTTAGTGATGTCGATTTTAGAATCACCGTTTAGAATTTCATAAAATTTGGCGCATTAGTAGATTATGATTACAAAAAGATCCAGTCAAATTTTCAAGAGGCTACAGAGACCAGAAAAAATATATTTTTTATTTGAAAAGATGATTTTTATGATAAATTTCAGTTTTCATCGTATTTTGAAATGAATTCTTATCAATTGTTAAGAGAAATCACAGTTTTCATTGTAAAATACAACGAGACGTATGAAATCGATGTTAAATTCATAAAATTACCAATGCGAATATCTTTTTCCTGGTTCTCTGTAGCCTCTTGAAATTTTGACTGGATTTTTTTCTTATCATAACCTACTATCGTACCAAATTTTATTAAATTCTGAAAGGTAATTCTGAAACCGACAGTATTACCTTAATAGATGAGAAGACTACTTATGAAAAATAATACTGCCACGTGATCCGATTTTTAGAGACGAGTAACGAACAGTTCACTGCAAATTCGTCATACACGTTGTTGTTGTCGAAGTCGACAAAAGTCTGTTGTATATAAAGGCTTTCGAGAGAATAAGGAAGAGAAAGAAAAAAGGAATAACCCGTTGGAGCGCTTGAATAACGTCAGAGTATTTAGGCCTCGGTTCGATGCTCGTGAACCTCGAGGTGAATTCGGTGGCAAAGGTAAAAGAAGAGGGAAACGAAGAACCCGAAGTACATACGAGACGACGCACTACGGTCACGAGAGACGGCACACGAACGGTTTTGCTTTCATCACCGTGATGAGGACTTGTCCTTTTAGCAGGACTACACTAACAACCCTTACAGTACACCCTCATGTATGCATACATTTATAAAAGACGGAGTGTTTTCTCTCTGCCTTTCGCTTGATTCAACCATTTTGTGCCTTTTCCTTGTGGCTATATACATGAGATTGTTGCGGTTCAAGGTGGCGATACTCACCGCCACTTGGATCTCCCTCGATGACAAATCTTTTTCGCATACCGACGAAATCTTTCCTGGAAATCTCTCGTGATTCTCTTTCCACCATAGCCGAGTATTTATCTCTTGCCATCATTTAGGTAATCTGTTTTTTTTTCTCGAGGCTTGCGAAATAATTAGTTCCATGAATTTCGAGCTTGGAACACGACACATTCGCTTTTCCTCTACAAACTTGGACTTGGACTTGAATACTGAATTGTTGAATGTGAAATTCCGAAGTTTTTGTAGCAACCAAAAAGACATCGAGTCTATGGATGTCGAACCGAAATATTTACGAGAGAGCTTGAAGGGCTGCAGACGATTTTTGCATAATCGTGCAGGGAATTTATTTTCTTTGAGTGTTTCCTTTGATGGTTTTGATAAAATTCTCAATCCAAAGATTCGTCCGAGGTCTTGTCTAAAGAGCATACAAAGAGTTCTTTTCGTGGTGGATACGCAGCCCGATAAATAACGTGCAAATAATAAAATGCTACGCTGGGAATGTTATCGGGTAACGATGAAATTTATTAAGAACACCTGTAGCTTTCATCGTTGGCTGGACGATCGACCACGACTGGATCATCAAAGCAACGAGGGTACGTAATATAATGATATAGTTTTAATGTACGTTAGTGTGGCGGTGGTCGAGCGTATCTAACGAGGAGACACGTGCGCGCAACCAAGAAGGGTGCGTTAACAAGAGCAAAAGAGATGAAAGAGAAGGGTGTCTTATTCTAGTGCGAATTTACCTCTTACTCGCTCTATCCTTACTAATTGGAATGTTCTGAAAGTGAAGAAACCCAAAGAAAGAGAAGAACCAGGAGGGCGAGCACGAGGGAGCAACTAAAGCGTTTTCAAGCAACAGAAGTTTACTCGGATCGTCCAAGGGCTTGAAATCGAAGGGATTAGCCCTGTTTTTGGTGGCAAATGCACACGTGCACTTAAACGTGAGCTAATTGCTCAACCATGTGACGAACAATCGAGTTCCTTGTCTCCCTTTCCTTCCTCGTTTGTAATTTCACAAATCCATCATTTTTCTCAACGCGTATTTCGATGAAAAAAAAAGGTCGTTAGAAACCTGAAGTTTGTACCTTAATAGTCACATCTCCAGATTGTGACGTAATAGTCATTGGGGGTGTTGTCGGCCCCACTCACTTTGGGAGGCGATAAATAATTGAAAAATCGAAAAAAAAAAATAAATACTACAATGTATTCTCAACCCTTGAGTAACGACCCTGATGATTGTATTCAATTCGTGCAATTTTTAACATAAAAAAAAATAAAAGAATTAAAATTCTGCAAAAATGACTTTTTTGTACAAAAATTGATGCAGAAATTGTAATTTCAATAAAAAAAAACGTTTCATAAATCTGAAATAGCATGCTTTCAGGTGGCACTGATTAAATTGGTTAAATTAGCGACCATTCGGAAAAATATACTCTAGGTATTACACCGTCTGCTTCCTACGGCTTTTAAAACTGAACTAACGGGCCCTCTCAAATAATAACGATAAGGCTCTCTACTGGAAGGTTCAAACTACCGATAGAGCGTGTCACATGTCCCACTTTCTCAAAATTTCTATTACGTATCGTGAGTCCAAAAAGCGGCTGGGGTAAAATTGACACCTTGTGACCATCAAGGGTTAAACGTGAGTAACGAATCCGGAGATTATCACCTCAAAGACATTTGAAAGTAGAGAAAAAACATAGAATTGTGCTACCGCCTTTTTGTGTCGAAATTAAAAGAGAATCTCGGTTCAAACTACATATACGATCAATCGGTTCAAATAATGCAACTCTTAAGAAACGCTGGGCTCTGGAAATAGCCTTCGGCACGATAGAGGAGGCAAGGAAGTGAGGAAATACAGGAGCAGTATGCAAACCGTGGATAAGCGAGAGATATTAGCTGAAGTAAGGAACGAGGTTGTCGGCATCTTCGCGTTCGCTCTCTCTCTCTCTCTCTCTCTCTCTCTCCTTCTTTCTCTCTTGTCATCTCGTCTAGCCTCCCGTAACAGGCATCTCCGAAGTACCTTATATCCAGAACACTGTGCGTATTATAGGAACGGGGAAATACACTATAGAGTGCTGAAGAGCGAAGACGATATCTTGCTCTCCCGTTTCGCCTCCCTGAGATCTTCTCAGAAACATCCTCCCGGCAAAGGCACTGTAAAAGCCATAGGAATATGTATACCAGCAGAAATATCTGTGTAAATATGGTATACATATTAGTAACTGTGCGTGTGTGTGTGTGTGTGTGTTTTCGTAGACCGGAGAGCGAGAGCAAGAGAGAGAAATGGAAGGAAAGCTTCTTTAGCTGCCGTTCACACTGTTACGGGGTTATCCGGGCGTCTTCGAGGTTTGCGCTTATCTCGAGTCTGCAAGACTGCCTCCGGTAATACTTCGGCACGGAACCACCCTTATACGCCACGGGTTAGAGAAACCCCCGTGAAATATCGCTAAACGGCTTGCCTCACTGACAAACCCCTTCCATAAAATATATAATTCTCTATCTTTCTCAATATATATAGCACATCCACGGCACGTTCCGCGTCAAATTAACCTGACCATGCCTCTCGCACCCTTTTCGATCATCATTTTTTACATTATTCCGAGCAAACCCTTGAAACATTTTTTTCTCGAACCAAAAAGAAAAAACAAAATGAATCGACCCTCGGAAAATTCTCACGCAACTCAGTCTCATAAAAATTGGCTGACTCGTGTCGTTGAGCGAGTTACAAATTTTTCTTTCGCTTTGGGACGCGTTACACGTAAGAAATATGGACAAAAATCGTTGGAAACTGTTCTTGATGGTTCACTCATACTATGGAGAAACAGAGGCTGCTAAGAAGAGGTTGGAATTTATTTTGAGTTTCTGGAAATAGGATAATCGTGGATGAAATAAAAACAGTTTCCCAGTTTTCTTACCAAGTCGATTCAACGTCGAACGCCGCATGTGTCATGTGGCCCTTTCTTTATTCTTTCGCTTCGTACTCACCGGTACACCATTCATACATGGTTGGCGACTGTAACACAATCTTGTACAATATTCCGCACTCTATCCTCCGCGACAACACGCCGACTTTGCCGCTATGGCATGTGAAAGTTTTTAAAAACGACATTGAAGAAAATCTCTTATTCTGGCGTGATGGAAAACTTATCTGAAATAAATATCCATTCGGAGTGAAGAAGCTTGAGAACGAAAAGCCACAGGTCTAGGTCAAAATTTTACGTAGTCCTCGAACGAAAATGACTTTTAAATTCACGTCGTTCGCGCCAATATAAATCACACACACATTTGTGCGATTAACCGCGCAAAGAGATCGGTGCATTGGCTCCGGAGATTGTTAAAAATATCATCCGCGGGCCTCGGACGTGGTCAACTCTTGGTTCGGTGAGTGCTCGCCTATGCAGGGAAAAAAGTAAAAGTGTATGAGCATTAATAAAAAAAAGCGTCAATTTTGCAGAAACTGTGAAGGTTTTTGTTCGCAACTAACGCGGAAGGGAGATCGAGAAGAATGGAGACTCGACATTTGGCTGGCGAGAGACTTTGCTGTTAACTCGACTGCATCATCGTGTCTAATTTACGCGAAATATATATCATCAGACTCATACACACGCGACATCTATGGATGTAGGGGGTGTATGTATTTCGTATAACAACTTGGAAGGAATCTGGGAGAGAAGGCAGTCAGAAATTGGACTCGCGGAGTCGATGTGTATGAAGCACAAATACACGGTATATGGTACACCCATAAATTCTGTCGTTTATACATAGATCTATATAGATGTAGATTTAAGGTAGCACATAACACACTATATAATACAAAAAGCTATGTATGTATGTGTGAAGGTTAGGAACGGCGGGCCGACGAGACGCCACGACGAAACGCGAACGAGCTCTCGCGCTTCATTATACCCAACGCTCGCACGCTTCGTTTGTCACCGGAAGTCTCTGGCGTTCTTCACTTTGGCGTGGCCCGTAAGGAAAAGCGAGAACCGAGGATATTCTGGAGTGAGGTGTGACTTTCTAAGAGGTAGCTAAATGTGTGCGGCGACCCCCGGAGGTGCGAGACTACGACATCCTGATGTAGAAATGAGAACAGCAGGGTGATATGGTTCTCTTCTGCGCGCGAGCATGCAAAGTGTGAGAAAGAGGGAAGAAGAATGAGATGAGGAGGAGAGACGCAAAGATAAGGCACAACGAGACGCGCAGCTTCATCTTGAATTAATACAATCACCCTCTTCGCACTGCTCGCGTTTATTAATACGTATATATCTGTGTCGTTTTGGTATGTGTGAGTACGGATGCTGTGCGACTGAAAATCTGTACTATGTCTTCTTGCCACTCTATCGTCTCGTTGCCAGAAAAGGTGCAGGGGTTATCGTCGTCCGTATAGATAAACCAGAGACCCGAGCAGCCTTACTTTCGCGCTATATAAATTTCTAGTACGTATAATTTAGAATCGGCAACGACAAAGGATTTTTCGAGAAAAAAAAAAAAAACTAACAAAAATTCATTTTTCCGGACATTTACTTCAGCCTATAAACTCCACGATCGTTGATATGTATCGATGGGAAATAATTATCTCGAAACTTCATTAATTTTCATGGAAATTTGAGTTTTGCTTGGTAAAAATATCCCATAATTTTGAAGGTGGTGCCCCGTTTGTTTGTAACACGATATTTCCTCGATTCTCTTCCGCCCAAGCCAATTTTATTTGTCATCGAGCTTATCATCCCCGTTGAGGCATAAAGAAATGTGAAAAATGAAGGTCACCGTTGGGACATCCCTCGATATATATGAGTGGGGCGACCCGACAAATATCGGAAACATATACGCACGTGGCGTTTTTTCGATAAAGGTTAAAAATGTTGAACTACACACGTACGTGTATCGACAAGTTTTTATATTTTTTATGGGGTTGGTCCCTTATCGGTACGACGCCGGTGCCCCACAAACACGGATGCGTACGTTTCACAGACGCTGGAAAATGTGAACGCAATATGAAAGACAATATTTTTGTTGCAAAGAAAATGAAAAGCGCTGTAAATATGTGGCAGGAACAAATTTTAATTATTTTTATAATATTTGATTGGATGAATGGCATTCATCATTCCGAATGCCCAGAGTGACTATTTAGTCAATAGGATTTTTGAATAAAACACTTTATCGGTATTACAGCGCATTCACCATATTGACGAATTGACAAAAAAAAAAAGAAAAAATGGGTTATTTCATATAACCATGCATAGAGAGTACATGTGCGTATATGAGAGATTTCACCCACATATATATGACGGTCGTCCTCGTCATCGTGGTCGTTGGCGAGAGCTTTCCATCCCCTGTCCTCCTGCGACAACCCTCGTCCCCTCTCCTCTCGCTCAGTCTCTCGTTTCATCGTTGTCCTCTACCTCCGCTTCGACTAAACCTGATTGGATGCAGAGTTATCTCTCGGTTGCGTTACTTCCGGATGATTGGTTGCTGCGGTTGTCATGACTACCTAACTCTCTGCACACCCACGTGCTCTGCCTCTGTGCTTTCCTGCGGTCCATGATCGAGCCCTCTCTCTCCCTCATAGCTCGTCCACGTTCTCCTCCTACTCTCATACACGTCAACCTCGTTTTCGCAGCAGCCAGAAGCAAACTCCCGATAAAGCTCTCCGTCTCTTTCTCCACACTGCTATAGCTCTCTCGCCAGCAGTGCGATTCCTTCCCGTCTCATTCTACCCACTCCTCGTCTCTATATGCCTCTCTCACGACACCGCGTCGACGTTTAGAACACGCTTTTGCCTCTGCTCCATACCCGTTGATGCTTTTGTTGCTTACATACATGTATGTACGGCATGTGCCGATAACACGAACCGCAACGCCCACACCACGCATACGAACCGACACACACGCTCTCGTTCCTTTCTCATTTTCTCTTGCTCCCTCTTTTTATGGTATCGCTTTCACGCAGTCAAAACGAGCAAACGCGAGACCACAATGACGTTTATCTATATATCTCGAAACTTTGACCGGTGGAACGAGGCCCCGGGATCATTGGTGAAGGGAAGTAGTTGTGAAAAAAAATTTTAAACAAAGTATGAATAACTTATCTCGATTAAAAATCAATGCTCAGATATCGCTACAGCTTTTAACCGATATTTTTAATCCACTGGAAAGCCTACCGGGTGCAAATTTTTTTTTTCAACAAAAAGTTAAAACGCAGTCTTAAGAGCAAATGATTTTGTTTATTCACGTGAAAACTTCGTTCATGATAGAAATATTGCGAATATTGTTTTATGGGAATTTAAGAAAATAACGCACATGCTAAATCTGCGAGTCTAATGGAGACACGTGACACCGCTTATCACGGTTTTTACCCCGGGCCGGTCACCGCCGCTGTCCAAATGCGAAACAGTGTATCGTGACTCCTCCGCAAAGATCCCGCGTGATCCGTTGTTTCGGTGCTCGCGATTGAAAGTGAGAAACAAAATGATACCATGCACTCTATAGAATCAGTAACTTTGGAAGTTTCAATTATATGCTTTCGTTCCAAAATCAGAAGCTTCGAGTCAAACGATCCCCGCGTGCCCTTGAACTTGGGCAGTCGCGAGAATCCCAAAAAGCCAAGTCGCGTATAATTTGTGAGTAAAACGTCTCGATACTTTCATAACGAAAACGACGTGTATATTTTGGTACAACTTATAACGCGCCCGTCGACTACTATATTCAGAGAATTTCATACAACACTCGTAATTAATCGTCCAATGTAGAATGAAATCCGTCTGACTGTTGTTTTATGTTAATGTAAATGGACGAGCATAAGAAATGATGCGATGTTACGTTCGAACGAGAGAAACGAGAAATCTCTCGCGTCGCGGTCTATACACAAACGAATATGTATGTAAAACACACACAGCTACAGTTAATTTAAACACTTTATTTTGTAGTGTACACACAACATTATAAACCGGTGAAATATAAGGGTGCGAGAAATAATATTCCAAATCGAGAGGCACGTTTACAAATGTCTCGAATTGAGCGTGCAGAATGACGAGACGTTATTTATTATCCTCCCGGATCATGAATCTCTCTCCCGCTCTGTCCCTCGTTCGCTATCCTTCTCTCGTATGTCATCGAGTATAGTACACACGAAACTATACCATAACACGATGTGAGATCCGGCGTCTCCCGTTGGCTATGTCTCGGTTTTACTACAAAAGCTAGAATAGGCGTGACTCGTTCTCAATTCACGTTCCGTGCACTGTCCTCTCGTCGTTGGATCCAAGCCCCTCGGAATCACGAGGACCTTTATTTTATTTTGCTTTACTTTTTCCCATCTATATTTGCGTCCACACGGCCAACTAACTCGCACAACCTCGTTGCCATCCTGAGGGATGGAGACGTCACTTTTGTCACGCCAAATTCGTCCCGGACCACTGACGAAATTCGTTTCGAGTGGCGTGGCCAGCATCGCACAAACTCTATGGCGATGAGGAATACAAGAGTTCGACACACTATACACTCTGTAACGCGTAATCTACTACGGTATATATTTTACGTGCGAATCATGACCACCATGTGAAATATCGTTTGCCCTTTGTGCTTGGAGATTTGAGGGATGATTGAGAGATTTAGCGAGCTACATAATCGTCCGAACTCAGATTCTTATGACTTAGTTTTGTTGAATCTGCTATTACGGAAAAAAATATCACACACAGATTTAACTCTTTGCACTATTTCTCATTAATTTCTCACGTGGAGCTCAAATTTGTTTACTCTGACGTATTTGAATTAGGGAAGGCACAAGGTCGACATTGTGTAATGAAGAATCGCAGACATTTCGAGTGTTGAATAACCAATCAAACGTTACAGTTGCAAAAAATAACTGCAGCCTGGGTCATCGATCGCCGATATTGCGAATCTTATGCATTATGATGTCGAAACATTGTTTCCTCATAGAAGAAGCCATGTGACGGTGAACATTTTTTTTTCCAGTTTTCAATGTCAATGTGCTTAAAGTGTCCCTAAACATCGAATACCGTTTTGCACAGATATTAATCTATACAAGCTCCTCATTCTCTGAAAATTTTGTTGGAATCGCTAGAGAAATACGAATTCTACGGCATTTTGAAATTTTCAAAAAAAGGGTGTCGACGCTCTAACTTTCGCAAATTTTAAGATTCATTACTATTTTTTTTTTTTTATAAATAGAGTATTATAATAGGAAGGTCGGTATTGAATTTGGAGAATATCGGTTGAACGGTTTAAATTTTATGGTTTTTCGATTTTTTTCGTAATTAATTAGCAAATTTTCGGTTTGTTCCGCTGTGGACATCATATTATCGCTTATTTGCTGTTGATATTCTAAAGTTGTATAAAAAATCAATGATCGGAGTTTATTTCGATGGAAAAATGAATCATCGCATTTATTATTAAAATATTTGGCCCCAACTTTCGGATGCTCGATGTGTAATTTGTGTGATTTTCATCGATCCCAGACAACGGGATAACTACAATGAGAACGCATTGAACTGTTCCAATTAATCGTTCGGAACATTGCGATCCATCAATCCAGCGATCATTCGCAGACGCTCGGTACAACGTCGAGCTAATACTGTGTCCGTAAGCACGTTCGTGATAGAAAGTTGTTTGTCCCAATAGAGGGTGCATTCGCAGAGGCTTCACACATGCATCTCGATGTGCTTATTTCGTCGTTGTTTTCCACAAAAATTGACGGTTCCGTCTGACTCGTGACGAATCGTTGTTTCACTGACTGATACATTTCTCCTCTGCTCCGTTTCGTAGCGCATATAAACGTCTTATGACTAATACGCTGGGACGATGATAAAAGGACTCTACGTTAACCCTTCAATATTTACCGCATTCGTATTATTATTGCCGCGTGTATCATTTTCTCAACCTCACGAAAGAAAACCAACGACCGGTTACGCTAACTCAAAAAACGATTCTCCTTAATATGGACAAAATAAAAGTTTCGAATATCTTGACCATCGTTTACAGGACGATGCATGTAGTTTTTGCAGATTTTCCTTAGGAAACAAATCGTAAGCGTGATTTTATTTTATTTTCGGAAAAATGCATGACAATCTTTTCACATCTTTCTTTTCTCCGATCGCTTCCGTAACAGAACATTTTTCATGGCATTCCTATGGGAAAATTGGGCTCTAATTAATTATATATTGTTTCTTTTCTTTCTGTTATACTTTCGTTGGGACAAATTTGAGACTGTGAAGCAATCAAGAGGAGAGGTAACTCTAGAACGTTCCCTTCCTGCTGTTATGCCCGTCCGAGCGATCACTCTTGGCCCTCGCCCTCAGGAGTGATTCCTAGTTGAGATGAGACCACGGGAGCGCGATCGCAAGAGTATAGAATGACCCAGCGGAGTGTTTACGTGATATCTTGTAACTTGACGGCAGATGACGAACGCTGGGAAATGGACCACCCTGCAGCTTGTGGTAAACGAATCTATTACGATATCGCGTATATATATATTACGTACGTGCATCATATCCTTCGAGAAGCTCTTGATGAAAGGATATTAAGTCCCACGTGTGTACCAAAGGCCAGCTTTTTTAATCGCCCAAGCTTTCTTACCACAAAAAAACGCTACAAGCTATACAAAACTCATTTCGCATATTCAGAAAACTGGGGATTCCGGAAAATGTAAATTATGGACGGTCACGTCCTACGCTTCGTTATTTTATAAATAAATAATTTTTTTCGTTTATTTCCTGTACTACTGGCATTTCTTTATCTATAGCTTACTGTATGATCAATAAAAAAAATTCGACAAAATTTGCAGAAATTAGAACGATTGGACGATTTTTCAAAAAACTCAGATTTAAAAATTAATTTAAAAATGCCGTAGAATTCGTATTTTTCTAGCAATTCCAGCAAAATTTTCAGAGAATGAGGAGCTTGTATAGATTAACATCTGTGCAAAACGGGAGTCCTGTAGCTCAAACCGTTCTCGAGTTATGAACGTTTGAATTTTACAGTTCCAGAACATACAAACACACACACACACACACATCCGGACATTTTTTTTCATATGATTTTTCGGTGTTTTGCGACATTTTGAGCACATTGACAATGAAAAGTGGAAAAAAAAAAATTTTATCGTCACATAGCTTCGTCTATGAGGAAGCAAAATGTGAGATATCAAACGAAAACAAGTAATAATTGCATTGAAGAAAATAAAACATTGGAAAGAACGCTTTTTGATCGAATGTCAAAGAGAATTTCAAAAACAAAATAAAATGATTCATGCGTCAAAATGAACGATCACTCGGAAAATCGTTTCCATCGTTTGAATTCTTCGGAATATATTAGCATGCCGAGGTGCGAGGTTGCGGAGATTTGACAAAAGTTGGTGGCATCTTTGAGAATCTGGAACGAACTATTGCATCGAGTGTTGTTCGAGGTGAAATCTCACACAAAAGATTATAAGTCGTTTTCATGGTGAAGTGCTACTGTTGACGATATAGTTTTTTCCAGACTATTCAACGCGCCAGAATAACTTTAACATTAGGATGTATCCATTGCGAGGCATTTATACTTTTCGAGAGGAAGAGAAGGATTTGCGTCGTCTTTGATGGGCGACAATAGGAATTTTTTTTTGGTTATGACAATAAATACTCTCACTGCCGAGCTGTCTCTTTCCCTTTTTGTGTTGTGGGTCT
Source organism: Hyposoter dolosus (assembly GCA_963921915.1). Taxonomy (NCBI): domain Eukaryota; kingdom Metazoa; phylum Arthropoda; class Insecta; order Hymenoptera; family Ichneumonidae; genus Hyposoter; species Hyposoter dolosus. The sequence continues at coordinate 10,803,789 of OY998130.1, read as the reverse complement.
TTCAAGCACTGGGGAAAAAAAAATTGGGGGACGTACGAGAGAACCGAGAGTTTTTGAATGCACGGTGTGAAAAAGTAAGCCACGATCGAGAGGAAGAGCATGTGCAGTATATAGTGCGAGGGAGCAGAACTTCATGGTGCGAAGATTGGCTGCAACGCGTGGGATTGCGGGGGATTAAAATTCGGAGTTGCGAGAACGCGAAGGGTATTTAATCCGTTCTTATAGACGCATGTATTGGCCGCAGCACACGTAAACGCTGGGTATTCATAAGCCAGTGACAATTCTAGTCACAGGGAGAGTACGTAAGCGAGAATGCGAGAAAGAAAGAGAGACATAGATTTGTCGCGATTGGAGGATGAAGAGAAAGATTTTGTTGAGGACACGACGTCGAGTGTGTGCTGGATGAGGGATCGTCCGTGCGGTATGTTGAAAAATCAATTGAAAGCTTCGCGGTCCTCGTAATTCAAATCCTCGTGGGGTTCTGCTCATGTGTTACAGTCCGAGTAACCAAAGGACCACAATTATTATGATTATCTTTTTTTCGTTTACCTACAGCGACGGATGTGTGTAGTCGGTGGATAGCTGGGGGGATTACCGAACGTTGAGCAGTCTCGGGCGAGGCCAATACTTGGTTCGATGACCGGTGAGCCACGCACTGACTCGGTTATCAATCATGACGAACGATAGAAAGTTTCCCTGGCTTCCAATAACGCTAACCAACCGAGACTTGCTAAAAATATTGCCGCCCGTTAACCATTTTTTTGTGTTTTCCTCCATAGATGCAAAAAAAAAACATGACAAATTATTCGGGCTCGCAGCTCGTATTTTTTTGCCAGTCCGATTGGTCAACACGGATTCGTTGCAATGAAAAAATCTATAGGCAAATGGGAGAATTGATTTTTGTCCATTAACGGACGAGCATCTGGCGTGAAAAGCATGTCGCAGGGTCGGAAATCGTGATCGCAGTATATATGGACCTTAAGGTCCATTGTACCAGGTTTTGGGTTGCGTTCGACATCGCAGTTTGCATTTTCCAAGAGACTCCGTGTCGTATGAATGTGAGTTCGTGTGGAGCACCATCGGGCGACGATGATTAGTGACCGCACACTTGACCTGACTGACCCGCCCCATCGGCTGGGGAATAAATCGCATTATATCGATACCTCGTGTCCAAGGTCGAACTCATTTATGTGTACATGCGATACATATGTATGTAGATTATGTGATGTAACGATCTAACTTAGGCTCGTACTTGCGATACACAGTAAATTTGACGTCAACGACACACCCCACACTTTTACTCGCCATGGGGTATTTTCGTCTCTCGCCCTTTAAACTTCCCCTTTGTGGCTTTCTTTTCAACTTTACTTCAGTTTTTAGGCAAAGCTTTCATTTGCACCCTCTCCCTCTCTCTCTCTCTCTCTCTCTCTCTCCTCTATATCGATTCTTTCGTGTATATGCTGTCGAGTTCTCTTCTTGTGTATATTTCAACATAGTTTTTGGTTATGCGAGTGCGTGAGAGGGAGACGGGGCAACAGGAAGGAGAGTTTGAACACGCGTTACGCGTTTATTATGTACGATGTACTACAGACATAATAATACGAGGCGAAGAGGAGATTTACACGCATGAAATGCCGTTACATGACCAGAATCAGCGGGAAGTACGCATAGCCCGGGAGCATGGATAACGAGACAGGATAAATTTATTGACTGGACAACAAACTGGGGGGTGAGTTTCGCATTGTGAATTCCTGTGCTGAGGAGTCTCCGTCAGTTATTTTCTTCGTAAGAATTCACGCGTTTCACAAATTTCGTCTATTAAATATTAATATGGCACGAGATTTGTCGAAATTTATTCTTCGATCTCTCTTCGCATTCGGAGGGTCCTCCCGACACAATCGCTGCCGAACAGTCGCACGACTTTTACAACGGAGCTCCGATTTCCGTGAATACACTGGTTCGATCAAGCTAAATTTGTTGACGAATCGAACCTTTGGATCGATCGATGCGTTCGTCTGCGGTCACAAAATCATTTTGCGGGAAACAACGGACCCTTTTTATCGACCCGATTCGCCAACTGAGCAATCGCTCACTACGATAATATTTCTTTTCAACTCACAGATTTCGTTTTGTTCGTCACTTTGCCTTCTCGTGGTCACTGTTTCCAGGACAAAGCGTATCGCGTGACTTTGTAAACTTTGACCTAAGAGTCACTGAACCTCACGTCGAATTTTCGCAATAAAAATTCGTCGATGTCGTTTGACTAATCAGAAAAATAAGGCTCTGTCAGTGTACGCAGGACGATAGCTAAAATATGCTGACGCAAGGGCTTTTCAAAATTGGCGAACCCGTGTCGAAATGATTAAATTTCAAAAATTGCAACTATATCTCGAATCTCTCGCACTCACAGTCGCAAGATATCGTGACTGATTAAGGGATCCCTCGCCTTATAATCGAGACTCGCGGAATGAATTAAACTCAAGTTTACATCGATAAAGATACGATGAGCGGGACACCCTGTACGTAGCACGCTCGACTGATCTTATTAGGCACGCATTTTTTCATATCTATGGACATAACTCGATAGGTACTAGAGAATATGCGAACGTAGAAACCGAGTAGAGCTTTGAAATAATTTATGGCTACTCTCATAATGTATATATATGGTGTCTCGCTTTCTCCCGTACATTTGAGCTGCGAAATCGCGTCAGCATTTAACGACGAGCAGCAGTATATTAGGCGAAATATACAGCAGGTTAACGGTACGGCAGGGTGTATGAGAAGTATAGGAGAAGAGGCAGGGAGGAAGTTTGGTCCAGCACACGGACTATCCTCTCTCACGGGCCATTACTGTTACCTTTGATCATCGCATGACCAGAGCTTAACGCTGCGTCATCAGGGTATGAATTTCTCTCGTACGCCTACACGCTGGCGCTATCTGCCGTAATAATTTACAATCCAACGAGTCATGTCTCTCGCGGTGGTGCTCTCACACATCTACGTATATATATTTATTAATGAGTTATATATATATACGTGTGTGTCTGGATGATTTACGAAAACGCACTTATTCTACATCTACGTGGAGTTGAATAGATAATTAATTAAAATAATTGTGCTTAATATTAACCCAAAATCTTTGCGATCCACGCAGGAATGCGTTAAACTTGTTCATGCGTTGGCGGGCATTCGTATCCGGCCGCCCGCATGTATTTATCAGTTTTCTAAGCTGCTGACTTTTGCAAACGTTCTTATTACTTCCGAAACGTTTAATATGATTTATTTGTTCTTACTTTTATTTATTCATTCGATTACTCAATTTTTATGCGCACGTTTATGTTCAAACGTTGCAAAAATCGCTGTACGGAACGTTCATCGATGTTAAAAATATAAACAGCCATTGTTTGCGCATCCCACCATTTTACCACGTAACCAATAAATAAACAAACTTTGTAATTTTTCATGGAAGAATTTGTACATTAAAAGTATCGAAATGGGTTGGAAATGTTTTTTTTTCCGGAGAGTTTTCGAAAAAAAAAAAATTTCCAATATTTTAGGTAGCGAAACGTTTTCTTATTTTCGATTTTTTGGTAATTTTGGAGTAAATTTTGAAAATTTACTCAATTTGTTTTAATTTTATTGTTCAAGATTCAATCATTTCTGCTACAGGAATATAAGAATTAGAAGGAGAGAGAGGGTGGAAACAAAAAGAAAAAAAATTTCATGTAAAAGATCGAGTAAGAAAAAAGAAAGAATTGATGTATATACAAACATATATGAGAAAAGGGAATCTCGAAGCTACGGCCGCCTGTTGCATGTTGGCTTTCATCTCGTGCGTGACGTCACAGTCGCGAAATAGCAACGCCGCAGTGTTACCACACAGCGAAAAGTTAACGGTCCAGGAGCGGGAAATGAGGTGGGGCTTGAGAAATGAAGGAGGAGGAGGAGGAGGGGAGAGAGGGAGACGGTCGTGGTTCCACCGTGTGACGAGATAGGGTCGAGTCACAGGGGTAGTTTTATCCAAGTGGGGATTGAGGGGGGTTGGGGGTCGGTAGGGGAGAATGATAGCATTGGAGGGCGTGCTTGACAAAGGCGTGGTTAGTTTGTCCCCACCCAACAATAAACAAGCGACTCCTACTTGTTAATTTGTTTGCTTTGCGCTCTGTTCTCTCATCCTCTCTTTCTCCCTCTCTCTCCCTCTTCGTCTCTCCATATTTACCCACTCGCACATGGATGTATGGGATGATACATCTCGCCGGGTTCTTCCTTCTTGCTCTACTCCTTCCACTCCTATTCTTGGCCTTCTTCATAAATCTTGTCTACTTTGCTCTCTCCTCCTGCCTTACTCTCTCGCTCTCACCGATTCAACGTCACTGCAGACTTATTCCTAAACTTGACGATTGAACTCACCGAGAAATCTTAAAATCGGTGTGTCTAACCTAATTGTCGAGGATAAGGACTCAGAGGAAAGAATTTCTAAAGAAAATAGACGTGCCAAAAGTTTCCAATCAATTTGGTTAATCAATTACACGAATGAACCGTTGAAAATATTTATTTCTTCAACTTGCACCGCGCTTCAAACTACTCAGACTTTTTATTCGAGTCCTAAATCTGTTCCTTAGACGCAAACATTAGCAAATGCGACTCATCGATGATTGCAATCGTTCAAACAAATAGTTAAAAAATATTGACACGGCTGGATCGTAAATTACACGTAAATCAACCAACACTTTCTTCGGAGACCCAATTTTTCAAAGCATGTTCGTTCAATTATTTCATTCGAAAAATCTCATTAAAAATTTTACCTCTAATTAAAAATGTCCATTAACTTTAAATAAAATATCATTGGCACGAGTTTCACTTGGAAACGAATTTTTCGACCAACTCGAGTCTCAAAAAAATTACGAGACGTCTCGTCGTCTTGAATTATTATTTCCATTTGTTGACCAAATTTCGATGTTATTTGCTCTTTTTTTTCCAGAATATGGACACGAGGATCGTCGTAACTAGACAGTTGTGGAGATACGCGAAGTGTGTGCTGAAATAACGGGAGTAATGAGAGGCAGTCGCGGGTCGTGTGGCTGGGTTAACAAAGACTGCAATTATAGCAGAGCAATTAATGAGGATCGCGATATCGGGAGAGCGCGACTACTGTTACTCCCCAAATTCAAACATCGTATATTGAAATTTGATTAACCGAAGACGCAGTGCGCAAAAAAAGAGGCGATGCCAATATTTGTCGCAAAGTCTTATCACGTCTCCCAAAATTTGTACAGGTTGTTTGACGACATCGTCTGGAGGATTGATTCTCGATAAAATAGAAAACATTCATTATATTCTCCCGTATGCATGCACGGTTACGTAATTTGTCGTAAAGTTAAATAGCGACGAGTGCGATTAGTCATGAGAAATTCGAATAAAATTGATTTTTCGATATACGAGATTCGATGCAGCAACTGGGTCAAAAAAAAGGGTCCGCAGGATAAATAATTATAGATGATTGAAAAATGAAAATAAAAACGTAATGAAAAATCCAACAAGGAAATATCTGTTTCCATGCATTCGCTTTCCTGGTGTGAATAAGCTCGTCAATTTTATTCTCAAACGTATTATTAGTGAACCGATATAAATGTCTCGGGCTTGAATTACGTAAGAATTTTTTGGACCGTTAATAATGTTCTGTGTGATGATATATGTGTGCTTAGCGTGTGTGCTAAGAATATGCTAATAACGTTGAAATTGATGCGACAACGAGCACAGAAAAAGTGTGGAAGTTGAGGTTGAAGAAAAAAGAATAGAGAGACCGACGAGGGCGGAGAGAGGGTACATTTTTGTGCTATGTGATATTTCCATGTCACGAAAGTCTCTGTATGTTCAAGTGGCTTAAGGTAATTAAAGAACAGACCTCGGACTCATTCGACGTTTCCAAAAATAAAAGATCTGTGTAATGTTGTGTTCTACGCTAACGAACAAAAGGGCGTAACCTCCACCTCGGAAGTCAAAATTTCAATCCTTTTAGCCTCCCTGTATAAATATATACATCATCGCTCTAATCGTATAATCATGCATATCGCTCGAAAACGTTCGATTTACTTTCTTCTTGTAGACTTGATCGCAAGTTAATGCAGTCAACCGCGGGACCTAAGTGTATTGACCTTATTTTTTCACATGTTCGCGGCACATATGCTACGGAGAAATTGCGCGTTAAATGTATTCTATCAAAACCCAAATTTGAATGCGTCTCGAAATTCAATGTTTTCGCTTTTCTCCCAGCACATTTCGCATCGATTCCTCGCTCATCCTTCTTTCTGCGCTTCCTTATAAAACTTTCTAATTCATGGCAATGAATATTATTCAAAAATAGACATCGGTACTTCAAAAAGTGAATTCCGGCCAAAATTTTAGCCAGCAGTTCATCAAATTCTTTCCGATCGAAAAATAAAAAGTAAGGAGGAAGTACAGACTTATACACAATATTTTACAAAATTTGCAGAAAATTGAGCGGTTGGACGAGTTTTCAAAAAACTCTGATTTTCGTAAAATTCAAAAAATCATAAAATTTAAACCGTTCAACCGATATTCCCGAAATTCAATACCAACCTTTCTATTATGATACTCTATTTAAAAAAAAAAAAAATAGTAATAAATCTTAAAATTGGCGGAAGTTAGAGCGTCGACCCCTTTTTTTGAAAATTTCAAAATGCCGTAGAATTCGTATTTTTCTAGCAATTCTAAAAAAAATCTCAGAGAGTGAAGAGCTTGTATAGATTAACATCTGTGCAAAACGGGAGCCTCGTAGCTCAAACCGTTCTCGAGTTATGAACGTTTGAATTTTACAGTGCCATAACACACACACACACACATCCGGGTATTTTTCTAGATATGATTTTTCGATGTTTTGTGACATTTTAAGCACTTTGCCATTGAAAACTGGAAAAAAAATGTTCCATCTTCACACAGCTTCCTCTATGAGGAAGCAAAATCTTTAAAAACAACGATTCTACATTTTGCAAAAGCAGGATTTTGCTCTCAACGTTTTAGACGTAAAATTATACGAAAATGCAAACACTCGGGTAGTTCGATAATGAAATCAATGTTATTTCGTGAAAAATACGAGGTTTTGATAAATATATTCAGACTGTAAGAATGCGGGAGAAATAAAGACGAGTTTTCCGTAGCGGGGGTGGTACAGATGCCTGGAAACGGGTAACGACTTGACCTTGGCTGGATTCACGCGTAGCTGAGCTAACGCAAAATCGAAACGCGTTACTTCCACCCCCTGGATATCCTAAAGCCGTCTCCACATCGTGACCTCTCTCCCGCAACTGCTAGAGACTCACTTCTCTTCTCCCGTACTGTTTCGTCCCCCAAACCTCCGATTCAACCCCCTCTTACAAGGCTCTGTCTCTCGCGCTCTTTTTCGCAGTCTTTCCGGCCTCGTCGACTCTCGCCAAAGATACGTTATTTACTCAGGACACCAAAGCGTTGAGGTTTTATGCCATTATTCCTTGAACTCAAGTTCATTAAACATTCGGTTATGAAGACGACTTGGCTACAGTATTTGCCATTTTGCCAATTCACATTTATTCGCAGAAACGTCGTTATTCGTTTGGTCACGCCTCAAGTTACTAAAAACTGAGACTCATCATCCAATAATTATGGTGTCGAATTGTCCAAGGTTAAAAAAGCAAAAAGAAAAAATATTTCCCACTCGGTATCGTTTCCAGTGCTTAAAATCGTTTCTTACAGATTTAGTTTTCAGGCTCGAACAAAAATATTGTTTAATTAGCAAAAGCAAACACTGCGCAGAATAATTCTGAGTTCTGATTTTTTTTTTAAATTATGTTCTCGCGCTGCAATTTAACGAAGCAGCCTTGAAAGTTGTAAATAATTGATAATGGATCAGACTTATACACAACATCTTACAACATTTACAAAACACAACATTTGCAAAAATTAAAGCGATTAAACGATTTTTCGAAAAACTAACATTTTCGTAAAATTCGAAAACCTATAAAATCAAAACCGTTCAACCGATATTTCCCAAGTCCAATACCAACCTTCCTATTATGATACTCTATTTATAAAAAAAAAATTAATAATAAATCTTGAAATTTGCGCAAGTTAGAGCCATTACACCCTTTTTTCGAAAATTTCAAAATGCCGTAGAATTCGTATTTTTCTAGCAATTCCAACAAAATTCTCAGAGAACGAAGAACTGGTATAGATTAACATCTGTGCAAAACGGGAGTCCTGTAGCTCAAAGCGTTCTCGAGTTATGAACGTTTGCATTTTACAGTGCCAGAACATACACACACACACGCACACACATCCTGACATTTTTTTCTAGATATGATTTTTCGATGATTTGGGACATTTTAAGCACATTGACATAAAAAACTGTAAAAAAAAAATGTTCACCATCACATAGCTTCCTCTATGAGGAAGCAAAACATATAGACGCTTTTTAAATCTTTCGAGAAGAGTATGAACGTCCTAGCCTCTTGGAAAGAAAATTAATGAATCTTTTGGCTACGACACGATGTTCCTTTTTTTTTGTATGTGTCGTATATTTTTCGACACTACTTACAATTGTTTGTACTCTCGTGTGGCTTGCACAGGATAAATAATGGTTTCCGATACGGTCAGCACTTGAATTTTCTCAGTGTGCGAATAACTCGTGTTCGATCGACTCTAAACTGTAACGTATTCAATGCCGAGCCCCCTCCCTCTCTCGACATTGTACGTGAGCAATATAGGACCCTTCAGGTCAACAGTTATTCTCTTCAATCGAATCGCCACTCTAACTTGACTTCTTCAACATTGCCCGCACGTTCTCAAGCACATTTTCACTCTCTTGTGTCTTTTATGTTGCAAAACGCGTGTCACTCGTGAACTCTCGACGCTGCTGTATATTGCCATTATTGTCCAATTACATTCAGACTCCTGCTCAAGTTTTTATTCAACATTTTTTCATTCCTCAACGACTTTCCAATGAAATTTACATTGTGAAGCTAAATTTTTTTCTTCTACGACAATCGATGCAAAGAACAATGATAAAAAATTAAAAAAAGAAACCATTTTTCGTTCTTTCCGATTTTTTGGGAACCGAGAATCCCACGAAACTCTGTCCCACTTTCGTTCGAGTGTCAAAAAAACCGTCTGCATCGATCACAGGATGAAAAATTGCAACTTCCAGATTTATCGAAAATTGTCACGACCAAAGATTATCAAGCTGAGCATAAAAAATGCCGTGGAATATTTCCAGAGGTTCGCGCGGACGTAGTTGACAGGCTTTGGAAAGATTTGACGGGAGCAATCTCGCTGTCATTGAAAATTTTCAAAAACAAAGCAGTGACTCGTTCAAAGCACGAGCTTGTTTAGTTGAGAGTTTGAAAATTTTCACTGCGAGGGTCTCTCCCGATCGAGGAGAAGAAGGAGAAGGAGACGAGAAAAGAGAGAGAGAGAGAGAGAAAGAGACGAGACGAAAGTCTAGGGGATTCTGTGTGTGCCATCTGAGCAGCGAGAGGAAAACCGTAGCCGTAGACGTACGGGTAAGTGACAGGGGTTGGATGCAACTACCCTCACGACGGACCGACAAGGAACGATCGCAATTTATATACACACATATATATTGGTTTGTATACGAGGAGAGAGAAAGAGCGAGAAAACGGGAGCCATATATACATATATATAGGGAGAGTGTTATATAGAGAGTAAGGGTGAGTCACCCTCGTGGCGCACTCTGGCGTACATAACACCCACGGTCGCCCCACGCGTGACTAGATACCGTTTTGCACAAAGGGGACAAACGCCAATTATATTTTAATATCCTTCATGGGCGACACGATGCCTCTCTCCTTCCCTCTTTCTCGCTTTATCTCCGAGAGTCTCTGTCGTTCGGTTTGCAAAAAGCAACGTTTTTCACAAAGCACCAAATTCCAAAAGTTCTCCATACGAATCGACGCATAACTCGACGTTTTTACATTTTTACACAATTTCGATGAATTCGGACGAATTATGATGCGACACGCTGCTCGAACGAGTGATAAGGACTTTACGATCATATCTTATGCAAAGCTCGATACACGAATTACACCGAAAGACCGAGTCTGTTGGAAAAGCTCAACGACGATGGGACAATGGAACGAACTGTCCGCGATCCGTTGATTCGACTTGGCCCAAAATCATCATAAAAAGTGAGCCCTTGATGGACTTTTTCCAGGATTCATTCGAACCGGAATCTTGTCAAAAATTCTTCAACGAATTCGCTATTTTTTTAGTTTCACGTGGGTGATTTTCCTCCCAGAAAATGTTCTCGTTGGACGTCAGACGTCAACGAAAAAGAGAAACTTCGTTGAGAACGAGAAAAACGAAGATTAATATTACTTTGTAATGTACGATTTTTTTTTGCTGATTTATTCGAAACCGAATATTCGACGATTTTTGAATGACAGAAATCTTACTATCGGTTCTCGTACCGAGGGAACAAAAAAAAACATCGAGGCGAAAAATGAATCAATTGAATTTTTGGAATGCCGGTAACCAATAACCCCGCGTTTCACTGTGTTTTCTTTTCATTCAAGATAATAAATCCACGAGGACGTCGTTCAAGGTCTCCGAATCTTTGATATTTCATTATGACTCCCAAAAAAATGGAATTACAAACGAGAATGTGTTTATTGTGGGTAAACAAATTCTTGAATAAAAAAAAAGTGAAAAACAAACGGAAGATCCTTTGACGAACGTGAATAAAAACGTAAGCGGCTTATCGCTTTGTTACACCTGCTTCTGACGTCAATTCTCATGGGGTAAACAAATTTCTGTAGACAAAACTATCGAATTCCATCTGTTCTCTTGGTTACGGATAGAGAGCACATCGTACGATGTTCTGTGTCAACGTAAACATACGCGACGACCTCTGCATCTGTTACGAAAATAAATAAAAAAGACAAAGAGTTTACGTATCGAAAAGTTTGCGTTGTCAGGATATCATCGAGAATTCTTTGGCAGGCGAGAAGGAGCTCCTCATTTGACCCCATGGCAAACGACAGTTTTGAATTTCTTTGAGAATTCATTCGATCATAAAAGAAGAAAAAAAGGAGGATGTGAAAAAACTTGAGTCTGGGTTACGACTCACGTGGTCGATCGCTGGAGGACCGAGATCGACGACGGTCGATGCCCATCTGTCGTTGACGTTCAGAATCTCTCGCGTTGCCTGACACTCGACTCTTGTGATCATCCATCCTCTCTCTCCCTCTCTTTCTCTGGCTCGTAACGTTTACACACAAGGCAGTAGCGACACATACATCCATGGAAAAGACACAAACACAAGAGCGCGAAATATCCAACCGTTTCTTCGGAGTTTTGCGCTTGCGTAGTGCAAAGCACGTTTTTCACAGGCGCTAGCGCCCTCCAATGTGCCTTCCGCACCGTTGAGCATTTCCACCATTCAGAATCGATGATGTCACGTTGCGGGCGGGGGCTGACTGAGATCTGAGTTCGACTCTCTTCCCCCACCGCGGCTGTACCCTCTGTCCACAAAGTGGGAGAAGCCGACGAAATTTCCCATTGGTCGGTCAGCACACTCTAAACTTTTGCCAACGCGACGCGACACGAGAGCCGAGCAACTTGTGCGCGTGCGTTTAAGAATGTGTGCGAAATATCCTCGATGTCACGATACGAGTCACTACCACTGTTGTAACGACGCGGGATGAAAACGATGCAGATCAGCAGAGCAGAGAGCTGAACGGAGATAAAAGACACGGGAGAACGTGTGGTACGCCACGCTGGATATTCACATGAGCATTTATCCATACGCCTCACACATATTCGGCTTAACAAGAATGTATGCTGTTCGTACAGAGTTCGAGACGTGGGCTCAAATTTACTAGAATCCCTTGAAACCTCTTCGACTCGTCCGATTCGTATTTATTCTCTCTTTCTCTTTGACATTCTCTCGTAACGTTCGAACCAACACGACTCTCTCGATCATAACACCAACACCGTTTGCCCGCTGTACATGTTTTCGTTTTAGCGAGCGACAGAGCTCCGAGAAAACGAGGTTTCTTCGGAGAATGAAATGATGAGGTTCCCGCGAGGGGTTTTGTAGCTGCGAGAGAGCGACAAAGAAAATGTTGCCTAAACGCAGATCGTGTGACAAAGAAAGGGTTAGAAAAGAGCAAGAGTGGGAGAGCGAGAGAGAGAGAGAGAGAAGAAATACGATTAGTTCGCGAAGGCTCCGACGAGCTGCCGCAGCTTCCAAAGCAGCACCGGAGAAGCAGCGACGCACGGCGCAGCCAGCACGCGCTTCTCGCTCCTCGTGCTTTCTCCCTCTCCCCCTCCCGGCCCCTCCCTTCTCGATAAACGTACCTCCCTACTCGCGTGTACCAACGCTGGGACTCTTGCCCCCGGTGGTGCGCTCTCCGGTTTACACCGAGTGTGTCGTTGAGCGGCAAAACGCCACGCGACTCCGCACCGACGGCATCCGATCGGGATCGGCCCGTAAATAAATTCCTTATCGCAATCAGGAATACATCGCGCGCAAAGGTGCAACTATTATTTTTTTTTGTTACTTCTTTTCCGCTTCCCGATACCTACGTCAGTACCAAATTCTTCACTTATTTTCCTCAAAACACTTAAACTATTTCTTTTTACAAATCATCTCTCATTTCGTTTGAACTTTTCCTCCAACGTTTTCCCGCGCAAAATCGCAAACCTCGCCGTTCGGTCCAAAGTTCAAACCGACCATTCTTTCCATTTTCATCTCCGCTCTCCTACATCGGACACTTCACACTTTTCCTCTATTTTATCCCCTGTCCACGGAGACTCCAATCATGCGAGACCGAGGAAAAGTTGCGCAACTTTGACGGAAAACCGATCTCGGATCAGTGCTGGGATTCGCGGCAATCGAACTTAATCTCTCGTAGTACGAACCGTTTTTTGCCTCATGATTGCCACTACATGTGTAATGATTAACTCTTCGCGTTCTATGAACCACTTGACAAATTTGGCAGCCTGTCATTTCGATGTTTCGGTTTAAATACGCGGCAAAGTCTCAAGGAATAAATCGAAGCAGTTTTAACCACTAAATTGTTTTCGAGTTCACGTGCAATCGGGACGATACGGTGGACGCGCTTATTGCCAATTAAAATAAGAAAATAAGTCGACTAATAAAAGTGAAGAAATTTTGTCGCCCAAACAGACATTACTGGACAGTGAACCCTCTCAGTCTCCTCAATACAGACGCGAACGAACGGTTATGTGTGCTTAATTAATTTTACAAATATAATATATAAATTGTTTAATAATAAAGTGCGCAAAGGATCGGCACTTGGGAAAATTGTGGTGAATACACAACGTGCGTTTGACGTACTTTAAGTCGACCACCGTCGGCGTTACTTGGTATGTAATATTTCGAACTAAACTTCATCCCATTCTACGATTCATCATGGCACAAAGATCGATCATTTTTTTATCCTTCTCTCCGAAAGTTTCGAGCTAAAGTCCCGGGAGAATTTGAAAATCTTGAAAAATCGAATTAACGTATTACTATCGCAAAACGATTTTATTTAGGATTCTTTCAAAATTTTGTATAAACGTTCTTAGCACCAAAACTAACAGTTTTCTCCTCTGAAGAAAAATTTTCTGACGTTTAGAATTTTAGATATTTAATTTCTCATTTTTTATTTTTCCCATCTAAATGCATGTAAATTGAAGTCGCGTTTCTTTTGTTTTTTTTTTCTCGCAACTTTTCAACGAAACGTGACTTCAATTTACATGCGTTTCGATGGGAAAAATAATAAATTGGAAATTAAATGTCTCAAATTCTAAACGTCAGAAAATTTTTCTTCATAGGAGAAAACTGTTAGTTTTGGTGCCAAGAACGTTTATACTAAATTTTGAAAGAACCCTAAATAAAGTCGTTTCGCGATAGTAATACCTTAACAATAATAACCGCGGCTAGTCAATTTTTTCGATGCTAACACTTGACATTTTCGACAATATGTTTCGTTCTCTACTTTGTTGTTTTTTTTTTTTTTTTTTCATCGACATTCGCAGCTCGGATAATTTTACATCGATCAAAACTTTTCCTTGAAGTAGATTTCTGTGTAGTTCGAGACATACAACTCATTGCCACAGGTGCCCGGTTACTCCCTCAGTCTTTTCCTTGAAGTAAATTTCGATCAAAATAGTCGACGCTTTCGGTATAAAAGTATGAAAAAAATGAGGTATAAGAGATAAGGAATGAGGAATAAGGAACAAATTCCTATTTCTTTTTTGTTATTTGTTATTTTTGAGTTGTGAATTGATCAACGGTGCTGCCATCGCTGGATTCCGCTATTCCTTATTCCTTGTTCCTTATTCCTTATCTCTTATACCTTATTTTTTTCATTGTGTGGCTTAATTTGAGAAATTCTTTGCCACATCAATTTCGCATGAAAATACGCGATCGCAAGGCGCACGTGACTTGGAGTTTTCTCGCGTACGAAACGAGGCTCGTGCGATGTTGACAAACATCTGGTGATGATGGAGAAAATTGATTCTCAAACCCATTTATCGAGTCGCGAAGAAAAGAAAGTAGTTGTTTTTTGAAAATCGTTTCTGGCGATGGGATTTTTCATTGTTGTTTGTAGGATTCAGCGGATAAAGCTTTTCGTTCCGTTTCGTACAATAAGAGCGTGTTGGAACAATGCAAAGAGTCCCCCTCTGTCGATTGCATCGCGCGTCACGAACTCTCGGGAATATGCGATTGAATCCTGTCTCTCGTTGCGGCTCACCGGATTGAGCTTCAGTGACGAAAATTTGTCGTGTACACATGTGGGGATAATACCGTGTTATCTCGGCGTTTTATCACAGTCACGTTAATTTCAAACGTATCGCTCTTATCATAGCGTAATTAGACGAAATGCTTTGCTACTCTGTGGATTCTCGATTTCGATTCACCCTGTAAAATCTGCCAAGCGGACGGAAGTTGACAAATATATCTACGTGCGTGTGTTTGTGTTCGTACAAATGTATAAATATAGGTATAGAAAGAAAAGGACTATAGAGAGTATGCGATATTGAATGGCTGTGCGAACGCGAGACAAGCACAAGTGCGGACACCCCGCGGCTTCGTGCGACGCTCATTGTATATATGAGAAGAGGCCGATTATACAGATATTCTCTTCCTGTACGGAGCCACTCCATCGGTTTTAAATCCTAACCTCTTTTTCTCGTGAATCTTTTTTTTTCTTCTCTTCGTGTTTTTTTTTTTTTTTTTTTTTTTTTATTCTCCAGGGTGCGGGAGTCGCCTTGATGAGTGACGATCATCGTATTTGCTTATTGCGAGCTAGACTCGTCTCGAAAAAATGAAAGAATTAAAAGGGACTCGCAGGGAGATAAAATCAGGGAAACACTGGATTGTTAAGATAGAACAAAAATCATACGAGCTTTGAGGTTATCTTTCCATGTTGAAAGACGTTTCGTAATCTCTCCGAAATTTTTAATGAGATCTCTCGTTATTCTGTGGATTTTAAAAGCTCGAGGAGCTTTAGTTCTTTGTTCTTGTCGTCTCAGCTTTTATAACTCCTCGTTAATCTTCGCTTTTTTTTTTTTTTTATTATTTTTCCGTTTTTTTTGACGATACGTAAATTGTTTCAATAATTTGAGATCGTTCGTGACTGACATGGGAATTTCTGATTCTCACCATTTTTTCTTTGACTGCGCGCTTCTCCTAATAGCCACGAATTTTTTTATCTAATGCGAAAATAATTGAAATCGCTTTATTTCCGAATTAAATCGCTTTATTCTTATGACTGTACCAACGAAAAATAAACGTGAGATTAAAAATTTCATATTTTACGATCAATTCCACCGACGGATTCAATCGGGTGGCACCCCGTCGCGTTCCGAACCTTTTAGTAAACACTCCGACCCTAAAGGGTCAAAATAATTCAGACCGAAAATGTTATTGATCCGATTGATTTCGTGTTTTTCACTCTAGAACGTTATTCTCATAGAAATAAAAGTTTCGATGCTCTGCGTCACGTTGCGATCGGATCAAGAGTCCTCGACGTGGGTTCCCGAAAAAACACACTCACCTAGCACTGTTCATTTTATTCGGACGAAGCTTTCTAGTTGAAAAAAAAAAATGGAAATTTCGTTAAATCGAATGCGAACGATCATCGAAGATTCGGATTGATCTTTTTTTCTGGCGGAGTCGTGAGGACGTTGGTTAGACAAACACACGGATTACTCTAGATCTTTGCTCAGTGTAATTGATTCGCACGCGCTTTGGCAAAGGGATGATGGGTTTCAAATCGTTCGCTATATAACTTCGTTAATCGAAAAAAGTGAAGCGAGCTCCAACGACGACTCGCAGATACAATCGAACAATTCGTTGCTGCATGTGTGTGAAGCGACCCTCTTATCTGTTTCTCGTTATATTTTACCTGCCACCCTCCCGCAACACTCTCTGGGGCGTTAACCTTCCTCGAGCAAAAGCGAAACTGAGTCTCGGAATACAAAAGCTCGTTTTCAACCAGATTCTATACATAATGACGAGTGAAAGCGCGGGCTCTTCTCTCTTTTTCTCCTTCGCCTCAATTACCATGTATAAACACATTCAAAACGTATTTTTGCCCGTCGTTCACGTCCATTCGTAATTCCATCTGAATCTCGCGGCGTTATGAAACAAATCAGAATTCCTATCGCTGATTCTGGAAAATTCCATTCAACGGAACGTCCTCGAAATATACAATTTTAAAAATATTCTGAAAAAGAGGCTGATTTCGAGCTGATTTCTATTTTTTATCTTCATTCATCGAAAATTGTGTGTAAATATGAAAAAAAATTCATTTGTCGATTTGTTCATCCAAATTTACGTTTTCCGCAGTACAATTTCTAAAGAATCGTGCATAAGGATGCTTAGAATTGTCACGCGAGTCATAATACGAGCGAACGGATCCAAAACTATTTTCAAGTCGAAAAAAAAAATGGTTTTTGTTCGGAAATTCAAATATTTCAATAGTCTCTAATTTTTAAAAGTAAAACCAAACATTTTTCTCAAACAAAGAGTTTCGAGTCCTTTGCTTTTTTTTTCGATTTTTGTGACGCGAGTTGATAAATATATTGGAAAATTCGTGATTCTCTCTTTTTTGAAGTCTCGTTGATGGTAATTTTGCAATTTTTGTTGCTCGCGTTTTTGGGATAATCGAATTATTACGTTCGATTCGATTTGGGTAAACTTGCGATTGGAAAACAGCTGGGAATTCAACAAGTTTCGATGCAATAGTTGAGAACAAAGGTGGCAAAGAAAACACACTGGTTAATTGGGGCCTGGCAGTGGCAAAGTGAATTTCGATGTGTATCCGTGCCAGAGGGCGCTTTCTCGCGTTTCGCCTGGCGAAGGTCCATGAGGAGTCAGTTAGTCGCGCGATTCGAGTCGCTTTTGGACGGGTTCGCTAAATCGACAGCTTGGCGTCTTGTAAACACGGGCCGGCCTCGCGATTCTGTTTGCGCTCAGTCGGGCATAATCCGAGGTAATCCTCTTGCACAATATGCTCGGCAACTCTCAACGTCTATATCCCATAGATATATACGCGGACAATATGGATCAACTCTCATTTATTTTATTCCTACGATTTTCCTGTTTCTGCATAGCAAACATTTTCTATCGCCCTTTGTCTCTCGTCTCTGTCTTTCTCTCCACTTCCTCGCGATCTTTCGTGAGTTTGCGAAGCCCCAAGTTCGCGAAACTTGTACCGCGACGCAGCAGGGCGACGACTAACTCCACGGGAGTTAATTAAGACCAGTCAAAAAGGTAACAGAGCGTCGACTGTTTATGTAATTCGAGTTTTCTTTTCGAGCTGAGAATGGCAGCCGCTAGTCACTGATCATTTAGCAAGAGAAATTTCAGGAAAGTATAACAACTAAACAAATTTATTCCATCCACGAAAATGTTGCCTGATCTCTACAATATTTGATCAGAGCCAAAAACTTGTGTACATCGTCCACGATGATCGCGAATATCGAGAAAGAAATATTTTTATCTCCTCAACGTCAACGTCATTCCGTTTGTAAATCCAGTTCATATTTGCCATTTGGATAAATAATAATTGGGCGTGGTATAAAAAATATTATCGTTAAATTATGTTTCATTTCGTTTTTTTAGTAAAAATTGAAAAAAAAAACACAATATTTGCGTTTGATCACGAATATCAAAATACTTTGATCGTAGCAGATAATTTCCTAAAGTCAAATAGTCAGAGCGAGGCTGCCCGCGAGAAAGAAAAACATTTCATTGAACCAGTAGATCCACATTCAATAAACTCGATGTTTTTGTCTATTTTTTTTTTTTTTTTCAGTAACGATTAAATTCTTTGAAGCACAGTTGATTGTTCGAGCTGTATGTCAATCAAAAATTTCAAATGTTTTGGTAATTAATTATTCAACAATAAAAGATTTTACATTACAGCTGTACATATATTCTTCTTTTTATTTCTTAATCTGCTGAAAATCGACGATTCCCGTGCAAATACTCGGGCGAGTGAGCTCAGAAAAAGTTTTATACACAAAGTTCGAGCTCTGTTCCGTTTGTTGGGTTTACAAATAGACCATAGATACACATACACACGCATATATATATATATATTTGAGCTGCGTGTTGCAGACATAGAAACAAAAGTGTCGGTACACACAGTTACGTCAACAATTGCAGGTGCTATGCCCAAGTTTTCCGAGTCGTTGAAAATGCCAGTAGTAAAGGATCCGTGAGGGAAACGTGATTCCAAACTTTCTTGCCAAGTATACTTAGACACCGCGTGGAAAACTTATTTGCTTTACCGTTTGGTTTACTTCGAAGCATGTTTGCATGACCGAATGATTTTTACTCTTTCGAATAATTAGCACGACGATTCGTCGGGGATCGCAGATCTATAAGTTCTTAACTCTTGTAAACACGTTATGTTTTCAAATCGTAGAGCAACTGCGGTGATTAGCCCGCGGTGATGTATGCGCAGGGAACGCATTTTGCTTCCTCATAGACGAAGCTATGTGACGGTGAAAATTTTTTTTTTTCCAGTTTCCATTTTTTCAGAAAAATCATATCTAGACAAAATGTCCGGATGTGTGTGTTCTGGCACTGTAAAATTCAAACGTTTATAACTCGAGAACGGTTTGAGCTACAGGGCTCCCGTTTTTCACAGATGTTAATCTACACCAGCTCTTCGTTCTTTCAGATTTTTTTTAGAATTGCTAGAAAAATACGAATTCTACGGCATTTTGAAATTTTCAAAAATAGGGTGTCGACGATCTAACTCCCACAAATTTCAAGATTTACTATTTTTTTTTTTTTTTTATAAATAGAGTATTATAATAGGAAGGTTGGTATTGAATTTGGGAAATTTCGGTTGAACGGTGCAAATTTGATGGGTTTTCGAATTTTACGAAAATCTTAGTTTTTTGAAAAATCGTTTAACCGCTTTATTTTTTGCAAATGTTGTAAGATATTGTGTATGAGTCTGTAACTCCTCTTTAATTTCTAGAAAAGTTTTCGACATTATATAACTTTAAGCGCAAAAACGAAAAACGCTGCAAATTACTTCCTCAAGATGTTCAAGATGCACGATGCTCAAAGCTTCCTCTATGAGGAAGCCAAAATAAAAAATATAGTGCCTCATAAAGGAAGATTCGAGCATCGTGCGTCTTGAGCATCTTGTTTTTTTTCGGTTTCGGTTTTTGTGACGGAGAAGAGACACGCAAATGAATCATCGACTAAGAGAATTGCGAAGGCTCCGAACAAACGAGTGAAGTAACACGCGGTGCATAGCAACTTTGCAGGTTTTTTCAATTCCTTTCTAAATTTTTTCTTTTTTTTTCTTTCGGGGCACCCCGCGACGCCGCAGACTCTCACAGAGTCCACACAGAAGCTACCCTTCAGGCTCTAATTATCGCACTTAGCTGCGCTCCGGCGCCAAACCCAGAACACACACTATCTTTCTTCTTCTCTCTTGATCTCTTTTTATTTTTTTTCCTCTCGCTCTCTCGGTGCCCCTTTCTCTCGGGCCTGCTCTTGTTTTCTACGCTACTCCTGCAACTGTGTAACTCTGTTACAAGCGAGCTCTGACACGCGCATGTACCGTAGCCACATCTTAAGGGCCACCCTTTCTCGTGTGTCTGCGCGCGTTTGCACGGAATGGACGTTTGTGCTTTACACTCTCGCGAGTATAATTTACATGTTTCTCGAGAGTGTTTCCGAGGGTAATTGCTACACTCGAAAAATCATCAATGTTTTCGTTCTCGCACTCATTTCGTTTCTACAACAAATATTCACATTTTTTCACGTGAGGTAGAAAATAATCTACGCGTCAGATTTATAACCTCATCGGAAAACCCAATGTTTTTTTTTTTTTTAACAAAAACATTTTTTTTGCATAAACGAATTTTTCGTTAAATTAATCAAAATCTACGGAATGATTTTTTTATTTCAACACAGAATCGATCAGACGGACGAAAGAAAAAAGTAATTTTTTCTCGCTTCGATAATTTATTTTATTAGCACCGCAGACATAATTTTTACGTGGTTCGTAAGAAGATTTAAATGCGCGATGCAAGAACGAAATCACAATATATTTCTTGCCCCAGATAAATTGGTAAAAGAAAAATTTCGATTGGGCTCGAGTTCTGGGGCTTCTCGTGAGATTTACACAGCTGTACACGCTGTCGAAAGTTGTTCGTGTCTCGCTTCGTGCCATCAATGCACCAACCACGAAAATTGAAAGTCACTTCTCATTGTTCGAAGGAATTTAGATTAGGAGCGGAAAAACGTAATGACACGTATGATGATAGACGACGACGTTTACTTTTCTCCTTTATTTAGATATCGATCGTTCAAGACCTTTTTTTCAATCACTTAATCATTTCAATTATTTTTTCCTCCTCTGTATACTACATTATTTGTATGTGTGCAAAAACGTATGATTCCAGAGACAAAGTGAGAGTCGAAAGGCCCGAAGATTCTGCCTTCGCAGCAACTTGGGGCTGCGGTCGCTCCATGGCCGGGCGCGACTGGCCTCCTGGCCTCTGTCACCGCTGATGACATGGCACACAAGGGTAAGTCTCTTTAAATTAATAACTTTTATACATAATACTCTCGCTTTGATTCCATCGACAAATATAGAATTTTTTGATTTCTTGTTTTCTCTGGAAAATTGAGGAGTGTGAGAAAAAGTTGAACAGTAATTATTTGTTAATTAAACAAATATATAAAGAATTTTGGTATAGTTTTCATTTTAAAGAAATATCTAAATGGTCGAATTTGGATTTCGAAATTTCGGGTTCAGACTCGTAAAATCTTGGGGATTATAAATTTCACGTAAATCGTTCGTGAGCAGAAATGATTGATTTTTATTTTTGATGACTTTCGAGGTTTCCCTATATAGATGCATATTTCGAACGATGGACTAAGGCATTTAACCCCATTAGTTTCTCAATGGTGGACCATTCTCTTCTCGCAGTTTTCGCGTCTTCCCTTCGTGGCTCTAGCTCCTCTCTCGTGTCCTTGTCGCCTCTCCTCCCTCTTTTTGGAGCTTTGTCTCTCTTTCTCTCTTGCCATATCTCGCAGGTTTTCCCTTTCCCCATCGATATAGTCGTGAAGAAGCTCCTCTGTGGCGAGCTCTTTCACGAGGGGGCAAAAGCAAAGAGCAGAAGGGGAGAGATAGCGAATGTGTCGAAGGCTTTCTATAAAGCGGCGTCGACGGAGTCTTTTGCTTGCTGGGTGTCGGGGATCTCACAGTTTCTATCGTCTTCGTCGTCGGTGAGTCGCCGGGACGCGATCTTAGAACTCGCCTGACATCTTCCTCTCTCCCTCTCTCTCTCTCTCTCTCTTTCTCTCTCTCGTTTCCTTGAGTATGTGTGCACATATACGGATATGATCATAATATATACACTCTCTTTTCCTCTCGGCATTCGCCTTCACCTATTGATTTCCATTCTCTTCCACGTGATTCGCTCTTTCCGCACCCCGACGACGTGATCGTCGTCGTCGTCGTCGTCGTCGGCGTTACCCCCCTGGCGTGTACCGTCAACGCTGCACACACGCACACCATCTATACGATCAAAGTTCATCCTCGTATCGGGGAAAGAATCATCACCGATTATGTACCTGCTCCGAAGGTCCAGAATTATCTTTCTCGATGATAAATTAAAAACTAAAAAAAAAAACACTTTTGAGCACCATAGAGTTTTTGTTAAATATCAGCGAGACTTTCAGTTCAATTCCCGATCGCTTCCTTAGAGTTTCGGAACCTGGACTGTCATTGCTCGCTTTCGGATTTGCCGGACACACCACCGACCGCCTACTCATCATTATCGGACCGTTTATTATATTCGAAAACTGAATTTTTATCATCGATCGTCATACGGAGTAATGTCGACCCAACTGAACAGACACTAATGACTTTGGCCAATTACGATGAGCACTTTTGTTAAATACTCGAGCATAGTTGGCACGAATATACAGACTCGAGTTTGTCCGGAGCTAAGAATCCACAAGTGAGTAAACATTCACTCGGTAGAGTTTAAGAAAGAGGAACGGAGAAAGGAACCGCGTGAGGGAAAGCCAGTGTTAGGGAATCGAAGAACGACGAAAGAGATGGATGAAACGAGACTTATATATAGAGTAGAAACAGCCGGAGAACGGACGACGAAAGCCGCCGCGACTCAATGGATATCATTCTCCGGTGCAGGGCGCTTGAAAATCGTCGAGTTATCTGACCGAGTGCAGCCCAGTGGGGTGTGTAGCGTTAAGTTGGCGTTAGCTCATCGAATCAACCGCGATGGGTGCGACACGCTTCTGCTTCTGCTTCTCTCTGCTGGCCCATATAACCATCTACTACTTTCTTTCTCTCCCCCTCTCTCTCTCTCTCTCTCTCTCTCTCTCTCTTTTCGCTATTTCTATCCTTTTCTTTCTTTCTATATTTCTCATTCTTCTTTCGTTCATCTTGTCCCTCTCAATCCTTTAGTTTTGCCACGATGAAAGGAAATCAGTGCTATAATCGATTTTCATTCCTTTCTTCTTGATCAGATTTTCCCACTTTCGTCCACTAGTCACGAACACAAAGCTGCTCAATTTGCTCAATTTTCTTGTTGTTATGAAAAACTCTCGTGACGATAACGTCGTTCAAGAATTTTACGACAACGAGTTGAAACTTTCGTTCCATTTCATTTTTAATGGAAATTTTCGACACATTTGGATGTTGACGTGCGTTTAAGGGAATTGAAATCGAAAGTCATCGTTGAATCGTCACTCCGTTTTATTACCCAATCGCTTCTGACGATATAAATGTTTTCTCGTTCGCCTGCTATTGGTTTCGCGTCTGTGCGAAGGAATACATTTTTTTAGAGCTCATTTTAATACGCGAAAATGCTGGAGTGTTTGGGGTTCTCTAAATTTTGTGGTGAAAAGGTCTGCCTGTCTCGCGGTGACATCAAAGCTCTGGTTCGTTTTCCTGCCACACAGTCTTCCTAACATGTATAGAATTGAAAAAAAGAAGCAAAAACTCCTAAAGGCTCTTTTCCATCGTGGTAGAAATGTGTCGAGCGTATAGCCACCACGGATACTACCGCGTGTTACAAGGAGACGAACGAAATAAGAATAAGAAACGATCGAGTGGATGGTGCGAGATCGAAGCTCCAGAGAAACTGCGCTGATTCGCGATGTCCCTGAAAAAAGGAAAGAAAAATACAAGGGGACGAGCAAGAGAGAGGGACAGGGACTAAAATAGAGAGAAAAATAAAATACGATGTACCCAAGCGGAGGACAAAAAATTTCGATAGAGGGTGGTGGAAAACGCGGGGAAACGTTGGCATTGATCGTTTCTGAATTCCGAGTAGATGCCGAGAAACTCCCGAAAGCGTTTCTCTTCCACTCTTCACTTCTCTTCGTTCTCCTCTCCCTCGAAGAGTCTGATATTCCGGTTTTCCTATCAGCAATTTTACGTATCGACGAAAGCTTCCAAATTCGCTCGAATAAGAAACATTTTACGACATACATGTACCGTGTAGATTAAGGGGCTTTAAAAATCACGAGAGGATATCAAAATTCTGTACGACACGAGGATAAATTATTGACGTAACCAAATCCATTCAATTTTTTTATTTTACCCACGAATCGGATTATTAAACTACAACGTTTTGATAACATCTCCAAAAAAATAATGGACTTTACGTCAACTTGTGTGAATAATTTATACCGAGGGTTAATGATTTCGTTTTTCTTTTTTTTAAGCTTCCGATGAAGTCGAAGCTATTCTTTGGGGTGAGTTTTTTCTGACTTTGCAATATAAAAATCAAGAGCTTGGTATTTAAAATCTGACGGAAAAGATTGTCGAAATTGTCGTAATTTTGGTTAAATAATATTGCACGTTATGCACGAGCGCGTTTGATGTCCAATACGAAAAAATACAGAAATTTGTTGAGGGTTTTTTGCAGGCCGATATAATAGGCGGAAATACATTTGAGCCATTTTCTCTTTTTCCAAAACAAGTTGCTTCCTCGCGTCTTTACGATCTTTATGTAATTAATTATCGCACAACTGCTTGCTAAATAAAGGAACTTGACTTATTTCCTTTCTCTCGTAACACAAAAGCTTCTCGTGATAAAATGCTTTGCCGGAAGGAAGGACCGCGTACGAGACTCTTCGACATCTTCAAAGGCCTTCCCGGCGTTCCTCTTTTCTGTGAGCATAATGCGTACTTTATGAAATATAATTCTCGTCACTTTACGTTGCGGAATTTCGTTTACACCTGACACTCGAAACGCGTCAAATGTAAAAAACGAACAAACAATGTTCGACATTTTTCATTTTTTTCTGGGTTAAAAATCCATGTCGGAAACTGTGTTTGCCATTTTTTTTCTTATTCCTTA
The DNA here is from genome assembly GCA_963921915.1 of Hyposoter dolosus. Taxonomy (NCBI): domain Eukaryota; kingdom Metazoa; phylum Arthropoda; class Insecta; order Hymenoptera; family Ichneumonidae; genus Hyposoter; species Hyposoter dolosus. The sequence continues at coordinate 10,778,880 of OY998130.1, read as the reverse complement.
AAAAAGTATTAACGAGCCAAACAAGACCAACTTGTTTTTTTCTTCGGCGTTTAACATTTGATGACTTGAAACTTGAAAATTTCCTGTTTGAGCGGAGGGCGACGGTGTCCGTGGAGAGATCGAGAAATCGGAAAAAAGAGGGAGACGAGCGGGTGCGTTTTTCAAGTGGGTTACGTCGACCTGTACACATTTCATCTCCGCGCGCGTGTATATATAAATTCGAGTCGAGGTCGAAACGAATAGGGCGAGACAGGGCCAAGTGCAAGAAAGCGATCTAGCGTGAAAGAATTTGGAAAAAAATAAAGTAGAGATTCCTGTCGCAAAGTCTGAAGCATTTCTCGCGTCAGTCCCGCTTCCCAAGAGACACGAGAATTTAATTTTTATTCGATATTCCAGAGTTCTGCTTGCAAATTTTTTTTTTTTGCTCGTTTGTACCCAAAAATTTACGATTACTCGGACCATGTTTTGAGAATAAGTCGAAGTTGAAAATTTTTTGGTTAGTCGTTCAATACGAAAGATTCAAGGATCTCCATAGGAAAAATGCCAAATGACTTTCATAATTTTGCATGAAATGCGTCTTGTGTGTATTTTTATGCAACGTTCAAGAAATACCTTCGTTTCCACGGATGAGTAAAAAGAAATCTATCCATCGTGAGTTTCTCTTCACTCGAATTTTCCTCTTTTTTACCCCAGCCAGGGTTTTATCGTGAATTATATATACAACCTACGTCGCGGTATTTCGCGACATTTTCTCAACCGGAGGAAAGCTTCTGGAGAAAATACTTCATACCACGCCCGACATGAGAGCGAAAACGAGGGTGAAGGTTCTCTCTCACTCTCCTGTTCAACAGTGAGACGTGACTTGTTTATCAAAGACGATAAAAAAATCCGAGTCTAACGTATCTCTCCTCGAGGCTCGATAAAATGCTTTTCCGTTCGAGGATGCAACGATAAATATGTCATTTCAATAGCGTTTCCCGTCAAAGAGTATTAACGCCGATACGCTCGATGCAAATAACCTGTCATCGCGTTTATAAATGTAAAAATATTATTTCCAATCATAAAATTCATTGGGAAATGTAATTAGCGACCGATCGAATAACATCTGCCCAAATCCACACATTTTACATTTTTCTACTGGTCGAAACTCGTACGTTTTGATGATGATGAAAATAAACATTTGTACAAAAAATATTGAGACTATTGGCTTTAAAATTTTTCAAAAACTAGAAATTGTTTTTCCGGACTGAGAAACACGTGTTATCGAAATAATTGACTAAAAAAAAGTTACGTACGAATTCCGAAGGCATTTGTATCGATAGAACAGTCGCCGCACATACGCAATATTATTTTATTCATTGAGTCGAGGTACGTACGTAAGCGAAGTATTGTATTGTTTTCTATCGATGTATAATGGTGAATTCATTGGTTCGCCGTGGAAGGGGGCGATGAATAAACAGAGCAATTGCGACTGAGAGGGAAGAAGTAGGAATGAGAAAGGAAAGAAAAACAGTTGCAGCAAAAGTTCGGCTTCTACGCGGGCAAATAAATATTGTGACAAATCGTGGGTTTGTTGTGGAGAGAAAAAAGAGAGTCGGGGTCAGAGGGGATTGATATAAAAATACGAATACAAGATGCGGAACAGTCGATCGTACATGTTGTTCGATTGTGAAAGAAACAAACGAAAAAATGTATCGTCGTGTGTGCTCGTCGACCCCGTGGGTACACCAGCAACTGTCGACCTAATTTTCCCCTAAACGTTTTCCGGAGATTAGATCAGGCTCCTTTCATTGTAACGCGGGGACCGCGATGCCGTACAATCTCACGTACATCACTCACAACATCCAATCGTTCAATTCTCCAAAATTGTATACACACCGACATATATTTATACGAATAATAGAAAACGTTCAACATTCAGAACCGAATTCTCGAGTAGTTTGGTTACTGGTGACAGCTTCCGGTCCAGAATCATCAAAATATACTAAATTCATCCCAGCGTACTTAACATTAATTGTCATTAAACAGATTACCAACACTTTTGTTTAAACAGAGTGAAAAAAAAAAATTTTAAGCCATTGAAAATTAATTTTCCAACGTTTTTTTTTCAAAATTTGTCACTTGACGAACAATTGCGAATCGATCCACTTGACATTTGTGGACCAAAACCGAAAGCATACAGACCTGATTCGTCTCTCTTTCTCATCGTTAGCAACGTAGATTGAGGAAAATACATTTTCATCTGTATTTTCATACGCTATGTGTACACCGGAAGAACTCGATGACACCTCTCCTTTTGGGGGAGGGTAATCCTGTCGATATCCGCGGCTATTCAGTCACGATGCTGAGTTTTCTCTCGACGATCTCTTCTCCTACTACTACGTGCTCCAGTGAATATTTGAGTGACACTTGAACTTAATCTACGACTCTTTTTGAACACGCGTTTCTAGAGTCTACTTTATTTATCGTGCAAGGTTCGTTAAATCTTAAATTGACATAATGAGATTAAAAATATCTCCCGAACGTGAGACGGGAATGAATAAATTTTCTTCGTATTGTCGATTTTTCTGCTTCTTTGCGGAAAAAATATCCACGCGTGAGAATTTATTCCGGATAAAATGTACTTTGTGAAAATAATGAGCAACTTGATTAATTGGCTCGGAACCGGGGAAATATATCGAAAGAAAAAAGATGACGAGTTAGTGTGAAAATCTATTTAAAATGATCGCCCTCGCAGTCTCGACTCACCGACACATTCCCCGATTCGCCATTAACGAATGGGCAATGAAGTTGAACTTACAGACCGCATCATAGTCTCTGTGGGACGACGTGGTGACGACAAGGGTCGTCGTAGGAGTCCCAGGGGTGCATACCATACCGTAACACAACAAAACATCTCAAACTACTTCATTCCGTTTCATTCCCACAGCTATAGGCTGATCATTCCGATACCAGCTCTAATTATGTCGAAAACGTGTCCCCCTGTGGCGCGAGCTCGGGACGACTGTACGACGATCCCACTCTAGTGTTCCGGGGCCCCCTCCGTCCCATGGGAACTCGCTTCTTACGTATAGCCCTGCGTTTCTCTTTCTCTCTCTTCCTCACTCTTTTTTTGAGTTACCAGTGCCATATTACATGCCAGAGCACGGTGTAACGCGTTCGTAGTGCGAGACCACAAAGCCGTTCCACTACCACGCGCGACGCTGATGTCATTGTAGTTTACCCTGAGGGCGCACCTTGTGTGATCACGAAAACGATTGTGCCCCTATTAAGACTTGTCCCGTGGATCGAGTGTATTTCTTATATATTTTCTTACGAGCCTGCTGGTTCATCATCCATTATATTTTATTTTTGTATTGCTTTCCCCCGTCTCTCTACGTTTCCTACATTCGGTCTGGACATCGAAATAAAGTTGATGCAAATTTTCGTGCTTTTACGTTTACCTACAACGATCATTCCTGTGTCCGTTTCCCTTTAAAATTTCGAGCCATACCAAATTTTTTATTTTTATGATTTCTATTTGTTTATGTATCGCAGAAATACGACAAATATTGAGAACTGGTAAAAATTGATTTTCGGTAATCAAACAATTGAGTGAGATTCCCATGCAACTCAATTTCTCCAACTGCCTCTGCTTCGAAAGTAAGTCGTAAATAATCGAAAGAACAGGGGAACTTTGAGAGAAAGCCCAAGTCCTGGGTTGCAGAGGATTTACGAAAGAAAAAAAAAAAAAACATAGGAAAATCTCATGAGTACATTGAATCGAGTGAGATTTCTGTCAGCACGTTATAATTCCCGGGCAGATTACACTGCGAACACATGTTCTGTGTTCCATTGTAGTGACGACGCGATTGGTCTTTGACCGGTGCATTCAACCGCCAAGGAAAAATTGAGCAAAAGAGGGAAACGGAACTGACATGAGAAAAAAACTGTATAGTAAAATTTAACGGACTCAAAAGGTTCGTATTTTTATCTGAAGATATTCCGGAAATCGATCGAATTCTCTACGGCGACTTATCTCATCGCGTCGCTCTTTCGTTTGATCAGGTTTCGACGTTTTCCTCGTCGAAAAAGCAAATAAATCTTTTTCAAAGATTTCTCATTCGGTTCTGGAATATTTGTTGAGAATGCAGTGGAAAAAAATAAACTTTCCACTTGCCGTTTCAAAAGGACTCTCCGATCTTCTCATCACCTTGTACGATAACCGTTTCTCCCTGTAGAAGGAAGATCGAGACAAAAAAGTTCAGACAACAGGAATAGAGAGAAAAAGAAGAAACGGAATTTCGGACATATCTCGTTAGAATCCTGAGTCGTTTCGAAATTCAACCAAGTACACGAGAGGAAGATGCTAACGGGAGAAGAATTTTGTGGCTCATGAGATTTACCCAAACGTTTACAGCTCTGTTTTCGAGGGAAACGTCTCGTGGTGCAGACAGGTATCCATCTATATATGGTCCAACCAAACTTCCTATTTATATATAACGGAGGGACGTACACGAGAGTAGCACTCTCGAGATAGTGAGAGGAAGAGAAAGAGAGAGAGAGAGAGAGAGAGAGAGAGAGAGAGAGAGAGAAAGAGAGAGAGAGAGCAGGAGATGCCGATAGTGAACGTCGATGTGTTCCTGGATGGTCCCGACAACGTTGGAGACTCTGATGATGTGTCGAGCTGACTGCTCCTCTAGTCCGATGGTACGGGCCCCTGGTGGACGGACCTTTTCCACGTAGTGCACCCGGAGAAGCGGCTCTGACAGATCTGTTGGCGCGGAATAACGCGTTTACGAGCTCTTTGTCCGGTCCTGCTTTGGACCGCGACCGCCTCGTGCTGCCAAGCAAGCCAGCAGCAGCAGCAGCAGCAGCAGCAGCAGCAGCTTACCAACCCCAAGCGCGTACCTATGTAGTACTTTCCTCTATATATACAAATATATACGTACATAGATATTCGAACATGTAGAGAACGTGGAAACAGACAGACCCGAGGCGTAGACCTGTCTCTCTCCCTCCCATCACCGAATCTCTTCTATCGTTTATGCCTGGTACACAGGTTCTCTCATCTCCTCACTCACTGATCTGTCTCACTAAGCCTTGCCAAACTCCTGTTCTCCATCCTACGCATGGACCAATTTCACTTCCTTTTTTCATTCTCTCTCTCTCTCTCTCGCTCTTTTCCGTTCTTCCTCTCGGAGATGAGTTACCCTCGGGTAATTGGATAATTCGATCCGGAAGCCAGCACAAGAACACCCTTGAGGTGCACACCGACGACATACATTCGCATCGGACGAGCCTCTCAAAACTCTCCCACAAACTTAAATACACACCACGATGCTCCATTTTCTTAGAGAGCTCCCCTGAGTTGGTTATACTTCTGGAGATGTATACGAATGCGTGCATTCGATGCCCTACGTGTGATGGGCCTCTTGCCATATGCTTGGAACGTCAATCATGAACTTCGGTGACTCTATTGCCAGGATGATTACCGCCCTGTTAATCCTTTGATGCTCAGTATACGCAGTCCGCATGAATCTCTGGAGCGTCTGATCCAGCAAGCAGATCACGGAGTATCCGTGAATCATTTTGACACATCTTTTCTGAAAATTTATCCAAAATTTTATTCTCTTACACGTCTTCGAGTTTAAATCGCAGAAAAATGTTCGTTCCTTTCGTCGGGTTGGAAAACCAATTTCTAATTGAAATTATTCGCTGCTAAACTGCATATCGAGACTATTCTCGGACATGGGAACGAGTTTAGTAAAAATTGGGTGTCGAACATATTTTAAAAAATTTGGAAAATTTGTTTGGGCAGCGGAAAGTGATGAGTTGAGCGGTTCCAATTATACGAGCGAAAATATGGAAAAGAAAGGATTCCGAGCGCCGTGTCGTTCAGACTATATCGCAATCGTACGGATCGATAATGGGACTATTAACTGTCGAGGGTCGAGGGATTTTCACCGGAGCAGGGATTGTGAAAATGAATCTCGTTTACAAATGAAAATTGAGAGAGATCAACGAGCTCGGCTATCCCAGTAAGAACACGCATTCTACGGTATTATAAAAGAAAAAGGAAGAAAAAAACAGCGTGTATATATTGCCGAGAAGCGGTCAAAGCACGCGGCAGATTGGATACAAACAGCAACAAATACTCGAGCTTCGTCATTGTGCCTTTGTAAGAGAGGCTTTTCGGTCTCCCTCTAACAAGTCGTTCTATCCCAACAGCAACGGTACATCATCCCTTAAAAAACACACACACACACAAACACATGTACGCGTGCATACGACCAGAGTAAAAATATTCTCTCATTTTGAAAACATGTCCGCAACAATGAGGCTATTATTATTATTATTCTTGCTGTAGTTATTCTCCCTTTTTTTGCTCTTTCCCTATTTTATATTTCTCTCTCTGCTGCCCGACTACCTTTTCCTCGGGAGTTTTCCACCTTTCTTTCCTTCTCTTTCCTCCCTTCCTCGCGCTTGCTCATTCACCTGGCGGTCAGACGAAGAGCTGACCCTTGTCATCTCACCTACGGGGGGGCGTCTCAATACAGTCGAAACTTTTTCGGCTAAACTCCATGAGAGTAAGAAGTTGAGGAAAATATCGAACTCTAGAGAAAAATCAGGGCGAAATAAAAGAGCGAGAATGTGAACAAGTTCGAGAGGATACAGAGACGCAAAGAGAGAGAGAGAGAGAGAGAGAGAGAGAGAGAGAGAGAGAGAGAGAGAGAGAGAGAGAGAGAGAGAGAGAGAGAGAGAGAGAGAGAGAGAGAGAGAGAGAGAGAGAGAGAGAGAGAGAGAGAGAGAGAGAGAGAGAGAGAGAGAGAGAGAGAGAGAGAGAGAGAGAGAGAGAGAGGTTCTTTGGATCGAACAATTTCACCGACAAAACGGGATTCACGGGAGCATCCCAGCCATTCTCACGTCCAAAACAACGTTGTTATACAGTGATGATGGCTTCGCAGATGAAAAAGAGCGAGAGAAAGAGAAAAATGGATGCTGCTCGTTGGTCCTGTGAGAGACCGACGAAATAGCAAAAGTGAAGTAGTACCTTCGAGTAGGGAACGGTAATAGCACCGAGAAAACTACCCTCCGGTTCATATAGCCCGTATACACACTCGCACACACTCGCCACAGATACAAAATACTACCAACTTGTCACCGGCTCTCGTTCTTGCCTGAGCTTCAGTTGCATCTGGCCAATCTCATAAATTACCTCCGAAAATAAGACTCTACAACCGTGTTATAGAGAGCAAGACACCGTTTACGTATTATTCGTACCCCCGGGAATCCCTCCCCTTAATGCCTTCCGTCCTGGTAGTTCATTGACCACAAGAATTATTACTGGATATACGAGATGTTACCGTACAGACCATTTCGATTCTTTATCTTCTTGAAAACATACTCGAGCCTCTTTTATTATGTTACCGACGTGATTTTGAAGTACTTTAAACGATTTGAAACATCCTTCCGATCGTGCGAGGTACGACCCCAGCATTTCGAACGATTGAAACGTCATTTACCGTGTAATTCATTAACCTTTCGAATTTATTTCGTTTTACTTAATATCCGCGTGAATAAAAGCTCCAAAAGATTTTGATAAAATTTCCATTTTACCGAGGACCCTTTTAGTCGAAGATTGTCGAGAATTCCGTGAAACTTTTCGGGCTCCTGATCTTGGTCGTGTCAAAAGGACGACGAAGGAGAGAGACGAGGCACTCGAGGCAAGTGGGCATCTCTGAATTGGTCGCGGTTTACTTCGTGCCCTTAGCTACTTCAGCACCAGCTTCTCACAGTCGTTCAAGCATTATATATATATATATGTATATATATTTATGTGTATGTACATAGAGAGGTGGACAAACGCGAATAGCTTTGGCACCGAGAGGGGTCGTCGTCCCACTCATTCATTCCGCCGGAAGCACTTCTCCGAAGGGACACGACGATTGAGACGCGCGCGCTGAGAGTTGGTCTCTTTTTTACTCCCTTTCCTTTCGCTGCTCATGATTTTTCGTTCAGCATCTTAAATCACGATCTTTCTTTCGGTTTCACGGTAGTCCCGTCGTAAAATACAGCTCAAAATTTGCCGCATCATCGTTCATCGTCTCCGTCGTCACGTCATACTACGTGTCTCATTATGATTGCCGTTTTTCTACGTTCGAGCTCCAAATTTTTGGCAATCGAGGGAGCGAGCACAGTCTTTCATTTAACGATGAAAAAAAAAGCATTTGAATTACTCAATTCTTGCATCGACCCCGATCGACGATGTTGAAGTTTGCATCGTTGGAATGCAACGAAATCCTGTTTTTTATTGAGCAGATCTCAAGATTATTATTCAATATTCGGTCAGGACAATAAAACGATATTTTATCGGGATCCAAACTCCAAATTTCAAAGTTACAAACCCCGAGTGTCACCCCGATCGATACTTGAAAGAAAATTTCTCTCCATATCAATGCATCGTTATTGTGATAAACCGTTCAGCATTAATTTACACACTTGAGAATTATCGCGCTATCTAAATCCTCTCCTGGGGCCTGTTTTACATTCAGCGGTAAGAGAAATAAAAAATTTTAAACCCCATGTAATCGGTTCGAGAGATACGAGATACATAACGAGTCGGACACACAGGCATGCCTATAATATTAGCATTTTTGTCCGATACCGTTCGTTTGACACGCGCGAGATGCTTCTTTGCCGAAGCGCCGTCTGAATCGATTATCGTGCTCGATAGAGAGACAGGACCGCCTTGAAGAAAAGCTACCCGTATATAATATCAGCCCTGAGTATATGTGTCTGTACATATATATGCAGCGATATAGTTAGTATATCGGTGTTGGCGACGAGGGGGATGATGAATGTGCCGTCTCAGCCAAAGCGTCAGCGAGGCTCTGTCGCTCGTTTGTAAGCGTGATCTACACCCCGCTCCTTGCTCTTGTTCTCTCTCTCTCTCTCTCTCTCTCTCTCTCTCTCTCTCTCTCGCTTTCCCGCAATAGTTTTTCGCCCCTTTTTTCCCTCTGTTCCGATATTCACACATCGGAAAACAAAGTCTGATCCCAGAGTACAAAAACGAAGGTTGTATACGTGCAAAAATCGCCGAGGATCCTGTGCCGCGAACGAGTATTTATAAATGTACGGCGATCGCTTCGGTACATCGGTGCGGCTTGGACGGTACGATCGAAGAAAGCGAAAAAGAACTGGGTAAAGAGAGTACATTAGGGAGACCGATAGTACATCGCGTGTACATGAAAAAGTGCCTGATATTTAGTAGCATCGCTCATATGTGCCACATCGATCGATTTTACATACACACGTCACCCACCAAAGCGGCGCAGCAGGTTAATACGCCTTACAGAATTATATTTGTCGCTTCGCGGATTTACACCGCGCGTTATTGTGGTCAGCACTCTCTCTCTCTCTCTTTCTCTCTCTTTCCATCTCTCTTGCACTTCGTTATATATCTTCTACTCTCTACAATCTTCGCTTGTGTCGTACATCGTATGGCAAAGTAGTGACGACCTCCATCACGACACAGAAGATGCCCATATCGCGTCTATGCACTGCTCGCGGACTGAAGCGTTATTGCAGATCGTTCCACTTCTACACATACTTTTAACACTATAAAAAACAGATTTTCCACAGCCCGTACGTTAATGTTGTTTTTTCTCGTTGTTTTTTTTTTTCAAACTCCTCTTTCTCCTCCTCTGTCCCGACTATGCATTACCGCTAACCGACTAGACGCTTTACACGATGCCCAGCGTTGCGCGGAGAGCCTTTTACAAGTTTTCGCACAAAGCAGCAATTATGCTGTTGGCCTGTTGCTATTTATAAAACCTCCCATCGTAATAAAATGTAACAAAATAATCGTGAAATCGTAGTTCTTTTTCCTCTCCGACCGAGCTCCGCGATGTTCAAGTTTTTGAGATAAAGAAATAATAAAAAAAAAAAACTTGAACCATCGGATACGTGAATTGAATATACACACACTCACACATCCCTGGGGTTGAGAGAAATTGTGAGGGGGAGGCTTCTAGTTGTTGGCTAATGAAGTCCTAGTAAACGAAAGAGGGTCGGATAGAAAATCGCGAGGGTATACACATCAACCGTACTGATACTTAATACAAACGTTACAGTATCAAAACATACACGTAACACGTGAATATATATTGCCAACACTCGAGCTCCCTGTTAACCCTCTTTTATGCACTATACGACGTATTACACATAGAATAAGCAGCCCGCTCCCTGGGCGTTCTTATAACGAGGAACCCTCGTGTATAATACACACCGAGTGGGTACAGGATTTACAATACATCGACATCGACTTTGTGTACATGTGCAACGCAGAATCTTCCACCTTCTGTATTTATGCTCATTCTAATAAGCATCGCATTTTCTCTTCTTATAACGTGCTACCCAAGTTTCACCCTTTCCCTTTATTTTCTCTTATTTTCACCCTGTAGATATGTCTCTTTATTCATTGTCTCGTCTTTCTACCTTTCTACCCTGTTTGCGAGCACACAGCGACGCACAATTAATTAAATTATCGCTAGTTATTTCATTGACGTTCGTACGGACTTGTATCTTCTGTCTGTATCACATTATTCACGTGCAAACAGTTATTATGCACGGTTTGTCGCGTACTTATGAAGCAAAACCACGATACGTTACTTTCTCTTTTGTTTCATACGAATTATTCGTTCTCTCTTTTGTCAACGAGATTCTATCCTTTTTATCATTTTCGCGGTGTGTGTCGTACCAATTGGCTCGTTTTGTTCTTGCTCATCTGCAACGTTTTTATGCGTTACCGCCTTTCAATTCGTACCTTCCAACAAATGATTCGTTTCATATACGCACACACGGCTTATCGGCTCGTTTTTTTTTTTTTTTCAATTACGATTTTGCTCTTTTCGTCCTCGAATCCTATTCGGTTGTGTACACTTTTTCAGTCTCTATTCGAAAATCCGTTCATTCTGTCAGCGAGCGACAAATTGCGTCTCATCTTCGGTTAATGAGGCAGGTCATTACATACGTGTATAGAAAATTGTTCCGATTATAAAATACTTGATAAGTTTTCTCAGCAAAGTGATACGAATGCCTGCGAACTTAGAATTCAATTTTTCTCGTCATTTGCTTGAGCAGCAATGAGAGAATGTTTGTCTATGCCTCCGATCCAAATAAACTGACGGGATAACAAATATGATTGGAAAATTTACGAGAAAATAGTACGATCGCTCTTTTACACTAAAGTAACGGACGCCAGGAGCTCGCGACAGCGATAATACTACGAGCACAAAAAAGGAGACAAAGCTTTTGATTCTCACGAAATTTACGGGCGCGGTTTCTCGCTGACATGCTCAGTGCATATAAATACATTTCTTTATTCCATCCCATTTCTCACTATCTTTCTCTTTTCTCTGTTCCTTTTGCACGATGCTATGATGTCTACTGTAGTAGCAGCTTGCACGCCTATTAGTAACTTCCCTTGTACTTTTACGTGTATGTCGCGCGTCGCTGTCTACACCAAGAAAGAATTCAATCATGCGTAAGCATCGAGCATCGATTATAAAGGCAATAAATTTTCCCTTTTAGAGACCCTCACCGTGTTTGTGTGTGTGTGTGTGTGTGTGCGCGCGTATTTCGAATCATATCCCTTCATCATCGGGCACAAGCCAAACCTATTCTTTCGATGGCGAGAACGACAAATCTCACGATTTCAATGTTCTTTCAAAAAATCTTCTTCTCTATACAAATAAGTATCTCTCTTAGAAAATGTCGAAAGTCACGCGTGTGACAGTTGTAACTTTTTAATATTTCATGTCCAACGTCTGTTTGCCACTTTTTACGCGTCGTAATCATTGATCCATCGGTGGTTCGACTACGTAAATACAATTTAAACGTTCGTTTCGCGATTACAGATATTTACACATTTTTGAAGCGCAATTATAATTCGGTAATGCACCAAGTGCACTTGATTGAATTTAAAAGAATTTTCTTTTTTTTAAACCGCTATATTTCTGTGGTTGCGTCGCACGGCAATATTTATACAGACGTAATAACTTCATCCCATGGAATGAAGATGACCTGAAATCGTAAGACCTATTTTTCACGTTCTTTTCATTCGCACTCCAGATCTCAATGATCGAGGGTAAATTTCGGGGGTCGTTGAAAATTCTTCCTCAATGTACCGTGTGGCTTTGAGGGGTAGGCGTGGCGGGCATCCACGACTTCACGCTTACTTATGAATACACATATATATATACATTTGTAAACGTATGGAGTACAGCCAAGGAAGCTCGAATAAAAGAAACTCGTGGAATAAGGAAACTCACACTTTTATTCTCTCTCTCTCTCTCTCCCTCATCTTTCCTCCTTCACTGCCAGTCGTCTTTACGAACGAGAAGTACGAGACTTGAAAAGTGTGGAATTCTCGAACTCTGACTTGTCATCGACACAATGAGCTGGGGTTATCTACGACGGATTCGCCGCTCTGACGTTTTTAGCCCCAACGTTAAAAATAGTCTACGAATCTTTCTCGTTCTTGCTTCTCTCTCGCTCTTCCAGATTTCTACACAGCACTTTTCGACCAACATGCTATCCCCGTATTCCCATGCATATATATATATATATATTCATGTGGATGATCCTGTGGAATATAAAAGAAAAATGGACTTCGGTCTCGACGACCCAGCTAAAAATTCCTACGTGATGTACGACTTCGTATAAACTGCAGTAACTATTGTCGATCTATTGGCACAGAGAAAAAGAAACATATTGTGTAACTTATTATATTATATACTTTTCCAAAGCATTACATAATACAAAATCGACTTTCTTAGACACTGTGGAGGAACAGGATTCCGCCATCCCCTCACATCAAAGTTTTTTTTTAAATTTAATTCTCTCGACCCTCGATGACACTCCCAAGTAATTATCATGAGGGTGAAACGCGAAAAGAAACTCGTGACACAAGAGCCTGATTTATGAAGGAGATCATTCTTTTTATTTGTTTGGGGGATGATACAAATGTGGCGGATTTCGGAAAAAATATGCATCTTTGAATATCCAAACGTTTTTCTCACCGTGCTCAACATTTTTCGTACACAACCTCGTAACCGGTTTTTTTTTTCGTGTCCCAAAGACACGCGGCAACTTTTTCACCTTGAAAATCATTTTCCTGTCAATTTAATGTCGAAATTCTTTGTGATTGTGATTTAATGGAACTTCGGAGTAATCGAAATCGGTCGATTTTCAGGTCATAGCGGTGTCAATCAGCTGGGGGGAGTTTTCGTCGGGGGGCGCCCTCTGCCGGACTCGACGAGACAAAAGATCGTCGAATTGGCTCACTCGGGGGCACGACCATGCGACATCTCGAGAATTTTGCAAGTTAGCAATGGATGCGTCTCCAAAATCCTCGGCAGGTTGGTTGAAATACTGTATATTCATTTTAAACAACGTTTCTAATCATTTTACAACGTCCATTTTTTTTATTTCCTTCAGCTGCAATCTTGAGTACGAAACTATGAGATTTAGAAAAAATAGTTGAAAAAGTTCTGAACAAATAAAACGATAAATTCCATACCCGCAAATATCAAAAGCCAAATTTTCGTTTCGTCCAATATGTTTTCCGATTTTTCGTCTCATTTTTAACAGAACACTTTGAAAAGATTTGCAAAATGAATTTTAATAATTAGTGAATTATGCAAGAAGTAAGATTGCCTCAAAGTGTATGAAGAAAATGACAAAATGGAAGCACATTATGACGAAGTGGAACTCACACCCGCCACAGGAATGCGAACCACGCGTGGCATGGTCAACTTTTTATACGTATCTCTCTGCTCCTCCAGTTTCTCTTGGTCTCCGACACAACGACTTCTCCCACAAGTACATTCACGAGAACATACACATTCATACGCAAACATCTCGCGCACCCTGCATTCCTTGGAGAACTTGCGTAATAACGCACTTAATCTCGACGCATTAGCCCGATTGGCTGAATGTCAACGTTGTCCTCGTCGTGTGCTCGTGTACGCGACAATGTGCGAGGACAAGGGACAATAACGACGTACCGGGCGTCCTTCCATCTCGTACACCCTGCGGAATTAATTATCTCGGGAGATTCTTGGGCTTTGCAATTTAATAATGTCTCTTGCCGCGATTGTGATGATGATAAAGTCACGATTCCTTGCAAATATAATACACTTCGTGGACCGAACTTTAACACGATATGAAATAAAAGGCCGTTCCTAATTTCGCAACTTTGACAATATTATTTTTGTTTATAACAACAAGAACCCCAAGCAACTTACTCAATTCCGTTTGTTACTCGCATCTCCCAACTACATCATCACAAATATACTTTTTGCCACTCGTCCGTTTATACCGGAGAAAAAAAATGTAGAGAAAAATAATAACTCAGGGGCAAAGAATAATCGCGATTGTTAATTTTCTTCTAATTCTGTTTTTCTTCACTGAGAAAAGAAATTTGTTGAATCAACAAATTTCAATTTGTTTGCTACAATTTTGTTGATTCAAAAAAAATAATGTTGCGGTGATGACGCATATGTAGTTGAGGCAATAATTTAGGTGGTTAAAACAATCGATTTATCCTGATGCAGTCGTTCAGTTGCTTCAACACCTTTAGTCGTTTATTGTGACCAAATGAAGTCGTTTGAATTACAAAATCGAACTCTGGTTGACTAAATGTTTGATTCATTTGAGAGATTAAGAAAAAAAAATACCGTTCGTTCCGTTTAACAAAACTTTCAGTTGTATAAACTAAATCATCAATTTGATCAACTGTTGGGTTGTTGGGTGGACCAACTGTGGGTTGGAAATTATGGGTTGTCTATTTGTGGGCAGTTGAAATAACTTAATTGTTTTGTAAAATGAACAAAATATTTTTTTCGCCCTCACCGTGACTGCGGGATTCGTTGATTCAACACTAATTTTGTTGTATCAAACAATTTTTTTTTTCAGTGCTGTTGTTTGTTTCGTACAGTCGTTTAGACTATTAATTAATTACAGCAGATTGTAAAATTTCATGTTAGCGTTATACTCGAGAGTGAAACTTTACTGAATTGAACCGCAAATTATTATTGTTGCAGGTACTATGAGACGGGCTCGATTAGACCCAGAGCAATTGGCGGTAGTAAACCAAGAGTCGCGACAGCTGAAGTCGTGGGCAAAATTTCGCTCTACAAGAGCGAGTGCCCCTCGATATTTGCATGGGAAATTAGAGATCGATTGCTTCAGGAAGGTGTCTGCACCAATGACAATATACCAAGTGTAAGTACCGTTCGATATTTCAATAAAATCAAAATTCCAAGTGCAAAACTTTCTCAAAATTCACTGCACAAACAATTTTCCACGAAATTAGTTTCTACACGGTCCTCGATCACGAATCTCACAAATAAAAACTGGAACTCTGTATTTTCCGAAAGAGAAAATATCGCGAATGAAAGGATTTTCATGATAAATTTTGCATGTTTATTGTGACATTTCGTTTTGAGTTAATTCATGAAAGAATTTCTTTTTTTCAACGCAACAAGTTCGCGATTAATTGTATTTTGATCCCACGACTTAATTGCTTCATCGGAGAAAAATGATTCCCCGGTAGTGACGTTACCAAAGTCAATACCACGTGTTTGACGAATTGTACGATCGTTTCCTACCTCTGAGTATGATAAATTGAGCACGCCTCAAAGGGACTCGTAATAGAGCGACTTGATGTTTATTACTTAACGAGGAAACGTCTTTGCACACGGAGGAGGAAGCATGGGAGACAATTCAGGCGTGTGCATTGTCGCTGTCGATGCTTTGTCTACATTCCGTACAAAACGCCCTGCATTTACGTAATCTGGGTAGCTAGCAACGGCGAGACTATTAGCGAGAGATATCAAGGGTGCGTGGTTTGTCGTCGCCGGTCTCGCGGTGCGTCGCAGCTTCCCTCATTATTCCAAGTGACGATAAAAAATGATACGCACCTGCAAAAATCGTTTTGTACTTTCGATTTCAATCTTTCCGCTTTATCCCTTGTCCGAATAAATAATGTTTTTTGAGCTTTGGTTTCCTGTCACGTTGCTAAATTATTTCATTCGCTATTCTACCAAAATTTTGATGCTGTCGGTTTCCGAATTTCTTCGCCGAAATGGATCACGCTCTCTACGAAAAAAAATAAGGGGGGACAAATTTGATTCAATGGAATTTGCCGACTGAGGAGAATTAAAAATGAAAACGTACGAATTTTGATGAAAATAATGTAAAAATTTGATTAGAGGGAAAATATTTATTTTTAGCTTCATGAAAATTCATCAAAATCATCGATCGTTAGTTCTTCACGTCTCTAGGAGATTAAGCGACGAGTGGAGTATGAATTCTATGGTTTTATATCGTTAATTCTTATAACTTGCGACTGTGGCAAGAAGAAGGAAGGTGTCATGGTAGTTCCGGTAGGTTGGAAGCCTAGGAAGACCCTCCGCGTTGCCATGGATATTTGCATGCGTCCAATAAACGGTGGCTAAAAGGATCTCTCATCTCTCCCTCGCACTTTATTTCTTTCTTTTTTTCTTTCTCTTTTGCTCTCTTCCAAGACTCTTATGCTTAACGTAAAAAAAGTAAAAGAGAGGTATAGAGGGTCGCATAGCATCGCTTCCCCGAGAAAAGTCTTGTTTCTTCGTTCCTTGTTTTCGCCCTCACGTTTCCCTCTTCCATTTAGTTCTTACCCTCCCTTCCTTTTTTCTCTCTTTCTCTCTATCTTTTTCTTCATCTTCTTTTTTTACTTATTTCTCGACCCCTGGTATATAGCGACACACCGTTTCCGCGTATCGTCGTCTCAGGCCGCTTCTATTTCTCGCGTCTCTCCGTAATGGCTACGAGTATAAGGTACGAGCAAAAGGGGAAGCAAGAACGTCACCCTTCATATCGTCGACGCGTATAAGCCTCCCCTTTCTCTGCCGCCTTCTGCCCTTCTTTCCCAAGAGGGTGGCAAGACTTGAACGGAGGGTTCCTTGGCGGCAAAGCACGCGAGGAGGAGCTTCCTAACGCCATCGTTCTCGGTTCGTTTCTCTAAAACTTTCAACTCTTCTTTCGATAATACTTTTTCTTCAAAAATAAATACTTGCCGTTATCATTCCGTTACGAATAACTACGCACGCATCTCTTCCACAAACCACTCGGCCATTTTTTTTACAAATTCAATAAATCAGCTGGCTCAACAGAGTCGAAGTAGTTTTTTTTTGCAAAATGGCCGCGGAGCGAATATTTTTCGTAAATCTTCAATTTTCATCTTCACGGTTCACGGAAGAATAATAATTGTGCAATTTCCCATTTTTTTTTTCTTCATAAATTGTGACAATTGCGAAAGAAACAAAATTTCAATCGCGGCTCAGCAATTTATTATTTGCAGCTACAATAATTTGTTTAACATTTTTTTGTTGTATCAAAATTTCTTCCTTCTGAGGCAGAACGATCCTTAGGATCGCAATGAGAGATTTTTTTTTTCTTTGCTTAATTCATGTTGGTTTTATCTTTTATTTAATAAAGAGACGGACCAAGCATTTGAACTTTTCTTTTTATAATAAATTAGTACAGAAGTCGAAACAAGAGTGAGTAAAGAGACAGAAAAACAAAGGAACGAAGAATTACAAATGACTGTCTCCACTCACAAACAGATGGACACAGAAAAAGGACAGGGAAACATATAACGGGCGTTTTCAAATTCTAACAATTGAACAATTATTAAATTAATGATTCGTGATTTTAAAAAAATTTGAGAGTAAGCGTAGGAATAGTTTATTTATAAATATCGGCATTGTTACTTTTGATAAATTCTGGGAATATCGAGAGTATGATCTTTGAAATAAACTGGACGGATTTAATAAATCGCGCACAGCCGCGTTATAGAGTGAGAATTTTTATTTCAAGCTGTTTTAACAAATTGCACGAGTACCCTCGAGGCGTTGTAAGGAGGGAGACGTGTATAGTCTCAAGTCGGGCGAGAGAAGGAGGAATGAGGGAAAAAGCACGCGGATGGGTTTGAGAATTCTGCCGGAGGGGACGCGCGCGCTCGCTGTGCCAGTACGAAAAGGATCAAAGCGTCACGGTTAATCCGCCGGAGATTCGAGCATCCCGGTGTGCCTTTCCGGCCTCTTTCACTCCTTCCCTCTCGGCTTTCCTACCTCTCGTGAACTGCTTGTTGTGGCCAAGATTAACGCTTCTTTAATGGTCCGTGTAATATTCCATTACAAGAGAAACACCGACTATACTTCTGTGTACTTGGAGCACAAGGAACGAGAGAAAGAGACAAACAAGAATTTATTATCGTCCGAGCACGCGACTTAATACATTTGGCAAGCACGGAGTAGCAACTCTGCACTTGTTGTTTACACACCAAACCATTATTTCTTCCAATTGAAAAATTCTCTACAAATAAAAGCTGCAAAAAAGTGTAAATTCGATTGTTAAAATAACATTTTTCCATACTTTGCAAAAATTTTGTCATAGTTTTTTTTTTATCAATATAACATAAAAAATATTGGCGAGCCCGAACGTTGGGATTCAAAGGTCCGCCATTTTGCGGGAAATGCATAAAAGGAAATGAAGCTCAAGGAAAACTGGTTTTTTTAACGTAACATTCGATTCGACGAGAAAAAAAAATGTCGCTACGTTCTATTTGTTCTCGTTCGGCAACGGGAGGGAGATAATTTTGCGAATAAATTTAGCACATTCTCGAAGCTGCGTAAGGATTGGGCAAATGCTCGTCGGTTGCTGCGTGTTCTGAAACGTCGTAGAGGGGAAAAAAAAAAAGGAAAAATGTGGCAACGAGAATTTTGTGGAAAATCGAAGCACCGAAGAAGATGAGAGAAAAAACGAGGGAAGTGAATGAGGAACGGAGGTTTTGCAAAAGGATGAGAAATAATATATACGCGAAGAGGAAAGAGAACGAAGGGCGACATCGCGAGGTATATAGGGGATAAACGCGTGAGAGGAAGAGAAAAGACACCGAGTAAATGCGATGGTACGCCATCAAGCTCTGCCGTAGAGCGCCTGGAACATATTCCAAGCGAGTCGTGGTGATTGGGGGGAAATTTCATTATTCTCAGACATTACCCCCGTTATTGTAATGCCATCAAATTGGATACGCTTCGTACACCTCTTTTTCCCTCTTTTCCCCTTCATTCCCTTTCTCTTTCTCTTTCATTTTCTTCAGCAATCCCAACCAGTTTCCTCCGCGTTTTGCCTTATTCCTCTATTTTTTTCCTCCGGATTCCGATTTCTCCCTTTCGCTATCCAAGGCAACGCGAACTTCGATATCTGCAGAAAACCAGAGACTTTCAATTTGCCATCGTCTTCTCGTCTCATTTTTGCTATAAGTTCTTCCATTTACGTGCTTTTTTCTCTTTTTCTTCAATTTGCTCGTCGTTCTTTATCCCATTTTGATAAAAATTATAATAACGGACCCCCATTATCTGGTTTCTTCTTTGTCCCATTGTTGAAATATTATAACGAAGCGTCGAAAGAGATTCTGTCATCCAAATCAATAATCGATAGTGATTGAAAGAAAAATAAAATTCAGAATAAACCGGAAAAAAGCGCGAAGGACAACAAGAAAAATGTTGTCGTCGAAAAAATGACGCGTCATACGTGCGCAGCTGTAATTCTCTGTGGACACATCGAGGGTAACGCGCGGATGAATAGATCCGCGAAATGTCTCGCGGAACGTGGAAACACGAATGACGTTTACGCGTTCCCATCCACCAGGATTTGAATCTGGCTATATGGATGAGGGTTGGCGGCCGCGTTATTGGTTTACTCGCGCCACTGCCCACTACCTCCAGTGGTTCTCCGGTCGGATTTGAGATCCAACGACGTATTCCCTTCCAATTCCCTCCGTTCTCAGTTTATCCCTAGAGATCAAATTTTGCTAGAAATTCATCACAACACGTTCTTCAATCGAAACGAAACGTCTTTTTTAAATTTTCTAAATTTTCTTGTAAACTCCTTCGTTTATTTTCATCGCGTAAACCGATCAGCAAACGTCGTGTCTTTAGTAATTAACAACGTTTCTTTAATTACCGAACACCAAAGGTTAACGCTTTGAAAAAAAAAAAATATCGAAATTCGCGGAAATATGAATATGTGCGAAGAACCACTGGAAGAGTACGAGATTACATTTGTCGAGTCAGCCGTCCCCGAACGGTACACGGTCGCACTCGTCGACAGGGGCTTGCTCTCCCGGCTAACGTCGAGTTTCATGTCGATTCTACACTACAATACTCTCCTCGGTTCCGTACACTTGGTGCCCTCATCACACAATTTTCGCCAACACGCGGTTTCCATTTCTCTCGATACACAGAGCACATACTCGTTCGAGAACTTCTACGTCAATTTCATCGGAGTTTTGACTTTCAATTCTCGTCACTTCGAATGACATTTTTTGGCACGCGGTCTTTGCAGTACGGGGCTGCACTTTGTTTCGAAAAATTGCACCGAACACTTGAACAAAATCAAAGGAACGTGAATACGCGTTTGTGCATCGGGACAAGAAATTGTTCTTGCGATTCTTAAGTTGAACTATTCGAAAACTGCTGAGCAAATGGCAAGATGCTCCAATTTAATCGCATCGCCATCCCTTGGTCCATTTGACACGAAATGGAGCAAGGATATAAATTTCTAATAAATAACAGAATCGACAGAGCTGCCGCCTGAAATTCTGCATCAAAACTTTGCGAGCGTGTTGCTCTTATAGCCACGAAACTCCCAAGTCACGATGTACAAGGGCGACCGAGGAAATCACCCCCTCGTTCTCGCTATGAAGATCGGAGAGTACGTTCCACGGTAATTAATAGTCTGTTCGGCGTAGCCACTTATTCGTAAAGGCGTAAATGGTCAACCAAGAGTCGACCCTTCCGTTTGTATTGTACTCTACGTCCCATATATATTTCCAACTATACACGTGTACGATCTGACTCTCTACAACCCTTACCAAAACGACCAGGACTTTTAGCTGTAGAAAGTTTGCTCCCTCGAAATAATAACTGAATGTGACGAAAGGATCGAAAAACCGAACAAACTCTCATTGTCGTAATAGAATTTCCCGAAAGACGAATGATACCGGCGCGCTGATAAAATCACAGATTTTACAGCGAGGAGCTTAGGATCGTAAAAATAGGAGAAAAAAACTAGATTGATCGCCTCCAAATGGATAATTC
This sequence comes from Hyposoter dolosus, assembly GCA_963921915.1. Taxonomy (NCBI): domain Eukaryota; kingdom Metazoa; phylum Arthropoda; class Insecta; order Hymenoptera; family Ichneumonidae; genus Hyposoter; species Hyposoter dolosus. The sequence goes on along the minus strand of OY998130.1, from coordinate 10,757,686 downwards.
TCGCGTTAGAATTCGGTCATATTTATTCGCGTTTTTTTTCGTCTCTTTTTAACATTGGGCACCGTGCCGCCATGCGAATTCGATAGACGTGCTAAAGTAACCGCAACAATGCCGGCTTCGTAATGGATGGGCTTAGAAACCCGAAGCGAGTGAATTGTTGGCCCCACGTCCTCGCTTTTCTCTCTATCTCTTTCTCTCCTCAGATATATAAGGCTCGAATGGAAGGAGAGAAGTGAGCTTGCGACACCCTTTGCCTTTGCCGGTCCTACCCGCGTAAATCAATGCAACTCACCCCACACTCTTCCTAACCCATGGTAGTCCTTGGGCTCTCGCGGTTCGCCGGTTTCTCGTGTCTCTAACTTCATCCCCGTATATATGTGTATAGACTTTTGGCTACTGGCTACTAGGCATCCTTCCTCTTTCTTCTTTCGTTCGAGCTCGTCGCGATCTTCTCTCCAGCAGCTCTCTTCCCTCGCTTTCTCCGTGTAGATAGAAGGGGGAGGGGTTAGAAACGAGCAGAGGGTGAGTCGGGGGTGTCGGAGACGTCCGGCTACTGCATTATGTATTTCTCACCCAACCGGTACTGTCGACTTTCACAGTGCAGAATATACCACCCCCGGCTTGAGGCAGCAGCAGTCTTCTACTTTTCTCACTCTCCCTTTTCTTTTTCTTCTTCTTCTTCTTCTTCTTCTTTCGTGACTCGGCAGCTCCATCCTTTTCCTTTTTTTGTCCACATCGACGCTACTATTTCTTCCTTCATCCCCGTCGAATGTTTTCTAGCCGAGAAACGCACAGTCTTTGGCAACTTTTCGCCAAATCGTATCCTGTATCGTAAATTTAATTCGCTACATGACTAACGAAAATTTCATTTCCAAATTCGCCATTTCACACTCATTTTTTATATAGAAAAAAATAAATAAAAAATAAATTCGGATGCTGAGTTTGTCCTGCTGTATATTTTACATACGTAAGACTTTTCTCGCTATTACTCGCTGCATGGTCTCGGCATAAAATATATGAGAGATCACTCAGAAACGGAATTTCGAATCCTGTGAAAAGTTTGTTGAGAGAAAACAAAGTTTCCTCTCTTTCTTCAATTTAACAGAATGATTTATTACTTGAGCGTAAAGTAATAATGAAATATCTGATTTTGACATCGCGGATGATCGTAAAGCTGCCAACGTTCGGACCGTTTCTTCGGTGCTCGCTCTCACTCTTCTTACCATCTCCTTCGAGCGTATCTTATCCGACATTTCTCGAGGAATCGGTAGAACACCCTTGGCGAAACAGCAGCGTGCAGACTCTCGCACTCTGACAACGTTCCAGCACATGTTCTCGTTTTATTTTATTTTTCTCTCCGTTGTTCGTTCCTCGCTCCAGCTCCAACCTTTCCTATATCTATTTCATTTCCCGGAGTCTGCTGGCGGATCCTTTTTAATCAGCGATCATGCGTCCGCTCGCTTCCCTCTCGAGAAATATGCTGGGACACTAAAACCTTCGACCAGAAGAATAAATATGTCGTTGGATTAATTCCAATATAGAGACTGGGTGAATCGTACACTGTGTTTGTTCTTTCACTTACGATTACGACTCTGCCTCAAATATTTCTTGCAGCAACCAAGCTCGGAATAATAAACCAAGAATTGAGCATAATAAAGTGGATTCCTGTTTCGATCGCTTTAATTAAGCTTAATCTATTATTAATATAATCTATTTAATTAATGCTTAATCTTCATAAAAGAGTAAAACAGAAGAAAAAAAGTTTTAATTAACAAATAACTGTAGCCTCGTGTAGACAGTTCCAAATTACTCTTAACCATTAATAGTCACACCTCCAGAGATTGTGAAGTCATTGGGGGTGTTATCGACGCCACTGACTTTGGAAGGCGACGAATAGTTGAAAAATCGTATAAGAAAAAATAAAATAAAAATACTATAATGTATTTTCAAACCTTGAGTAACGACCATGATGATTGTAATTAATTCGTGCAATTTTTAATATAAAAAAAATATGAAAAAAAAAAATTTGGCAAAAATGACTTATTTTACGGAAAATGATGCAGAAGTTGTAATTTTTAATTTGAAAAAGAAAAAAATCGTTTCAAAAGTCTGAAATAGCACGCTTTCAAGTGGAACTGGTTAAATTAGCGACTATTTCAAAAAGTATACCCCAAGTCTTACATCGTCTGTTTCCTACGGCTTCCAAAACTGAACTAACGGGCCTTTTCAAATAATAACGATGACGCTCTCTACTAGAAGGTTCAAACTACCGATAGAGGCTGTCATAAGTCCCATTTCCTCAAAATTTCTATTACGTATCGTCGGTCGAAAGCGGCTGAAGTAAAATTAACCCCATGTGACCATTAAGGGTTAACCATTATTGGAAAAAATCAAACGCAGTCGTTGATGAAACAATTTCATGAGCGATTTATGAACTTGAGGATGAGAGACAGAGCGGGCCTTTCGCGCGTTGCTCGTTCTTCTATTTAGCAAAAACTCTGGACCGCCGCGATAATTATATGCCAAATTTTCTTTCGTACATTCGAGTGTATAAAATTGAGGATTCCCTTTTTTGCGTCGATCTTTGTTAGTCGATCGTCAATTCAGATACATACCGAAATGTTGGATCTCTCGTTGAATTTGGATTCGCGAGTAATCGGAAAAAAAGAAATGATTCGGTCGAGTTCCAACCGAACGAACTTCGTCACGATCTTTCTCCATAGTTCACCTTTAGATCTCCGATGATATTAACATAAAAAATACTTGGAATGTTAGTTTTTTTATTCCGTGGAAGCTGTTCTAGTGTGGATACCAGTCGTGGTCAGTTGTCTCATTCGATAAGCAGTCGAGTGAGCTGTGCATGCGAGAAAATATACACACAGATATGTATACGATCTGGTTCGATATTTATATATCGATATATGGCACAAGATATGGTTCGATGTTACAAACACCCACACAAGCTTAAGAGAACACGCATGAACCTCCGGCGTTTCTCTCGCGGAGTAGATCGACGCGGCGGAGTGTCTTCTTCACCGCTAAGAAATATGAAGGCGTATCAATTTACGTGTGCCTCGTGCTCCATCAAGGCGGCATTGTTTCTGTATAAGAACGAACAACGACGAAAGGGACTCGGTCGCGACGACGGGATCGTTTTTTTTTCCTTCGCCCTTCGATTTCTCTTCTCTCTTCTCTCCTTCTTCGCTCTTTTTCCTCATGCTATGCTCTCCACGATGTTTTCTCCGTTGAGAAAGAACTCAAAAGGCACGCCCGCAACTATCTTTACGATGAGATCTCTCGCGCTTGTCCCATCATGGAGCTTCTCTCCCTTGTCACTTCTCTCCCTGCCCCCGCGACTCCCCCCTGCTTCTCCAGCTTTCTCGCTTTGGACTGGATCGTCAAGACCTCGATCGATCGGTCGAACGACCAAGAAAGTCCAAGGACATCGCGAGATCACGTTATATATATTTAGTTATCTCGACGGGGCGTTCTCCGCTCACGCTCCGACAAGATCCCATCTCGCTGGGTCCAACTCTTTCCTCTTTTTCTCATATTTAAAATCATTTTTGTTTTTTTCATCCATCTTTCCATCGCGTTGTTATTTTCTTTATACTTTCGACTCCCAAGTCCATCCATTCAGTCGCAGACTTTTGCAACATTCTTTCGCTCGAGCAAACTCGCGCTCGAGCGATCGTTTACCCGCGAATCGACCATCACCGATACAACTTTTATTTATTTTCTTTACCGCCATTTTTCTTCTTCCTTTTTATCCTTTTCTCGCATCTTTTCTTATCAGCGTTATTCGTCTTCCGTTCATGTACAATATTCGATGTATCACATTTTCATTTTCTTGCCGATCTGAGTTCATAGTCTCTGGATCTCCAAGACCTCCGGAGTTTCTTCGTGTTTGTTTGTATTTTTAGGGTATCGTTTGTACCGAAAGGATCTCTTTGGTTTTTTCAGGGCATCCGTGATCATTGTCGATTGAACTATTGAACAAATTCTTGCAGAAAGAAAGAAACAGATTGAGAGACGTTTGAATTGTAAAAGAACTCTACGGGATTCTTGTAATTATGAACCCAAATCCATACGCAGCAGCAGGTTCGTTTCGTAGACAGACAGAGGAAACGTTGATTCAGCTCTCTCACTCTCTTTCCCTCTCTCCCTCTTTTTATCTATTTCGGATTCTATCCATAAAAGCACTTTTTTCTCATTCTTTCCCCAACGATATATATGTAAGAGGCAATAACGGCCGACGCGTGGCGTTTTCTCGAACACTCGACTCCTGCACATCTCGTTCTCTTTATCCACCCCTGTTTCATTTTTTGAGGGGGAACCCCCGCAGAGTTTTGCTAAATACCGCAATGCCCTCGGTTGCTCCTCTTTCATCCTCCTCTTTCTGCTTTAATTTAGTTCTCTGGTTCTTTCGCACTCAGTATCCGTATCTCGATTCTCGAGTGTGCTCTCCATCTTTCTCTCTCTTTGTGTCTCTTCGTATCCCGCTGGCTAGCCCTTTTCTTTTCAGCGTATTGTACGTGCCACGTACACTTGCATAGGATTATACACACAGAGACACGTAGACACAGTGCGTAGATGGCACATTCATAGAACGGGAAATCACCCTTCGCGTGGCTGTCCTACCGGCGCGCAGGAAGAAGCACCAGATTAAAAGCTGTGATTATACGTGCGCAGCATCGAGAGAGAGAGAGAAAGAGCTAGAGAGAGAGAGAGAGAAGCGAGAGCGTTTCTCTCTTGCTGGGACTCACGCGTATATCCTTGGCAACAAAGTATACACTCGGCGATTCCTCTAGCATGCTCTAAACGACGGTGTAACCAAACGAAGTAGGTATTCGTCCCTCCCACTCTGCCATTCTCCTTCTTCGTTTATTCCCCTTTTTATTTACTGTCTCTACCTTCCTCCCTCTCGCTTTCGCGCTTCTCCTCGTCGTTGCTTTCCTCTTTCCTTTTTCTACCATCCTCGTGATCTTCCGACTTATTGCGAAGCATCGCCGCACGCGGCATTTTCCACCATCCCTTTCTATGTTTGGTGCCTCGCGGTGCGGTTGTACGCGATTCGCAAGCATCCACCCTCGGCTCTCTACCTCTCTCTTGGAACTCGGTTCGTGACTCTCACTCTCGCTTTTACCCCCTTCTACTCTTTCTCGCCCCCTCGCAGCTCTTAAATTGCGAATGCCACACGTTCCACGAGTTCTATTTAAATGTAATTTGTATCTCAGGTCTTTCCCCGACACCCTCGACGACGGCGACGACGACGACGACGACGATGAACACCGACAACACCCGCTCCCGTTTACTTTACCAGAATCAGGCCAAAACGGAGAGTTTGCTATGCATACATAAACTTTCTATATATACACAAGTATAAAGGTTTGGCTTAACATTATTTCGAGCAAAAAAACCAAACGGAGGAAGAAAGAAATTATCTTTTTTTCATGCCTTCTTTACTACCCACTCCTGCGTGACGACAGTCAGTTATACGAGAGCACAACATTCCGGATGTGTTCATGCAACGACCTCTTGCGTCGAAGAATTATTGTGAGGAAGATTTTTTTTTTTTTTCTTACAGTTCAAACGAAAATTTTATTTTCTCATGTTTCCTTTCAAATTTTTTCCAATTCTCCAACATGAATATCCAGTCGACAATCCACCTTTGCCACAATTCACATTTCGATTGTCATTTTGATTGTCTTTCCATGAAAATTTATATTCCTAGTTGTTTTTTGTGTGTTTAAGAAAAATTGATGTCTCTGTTTATTCTGTAAAAATCTCGTGACGTCGAAGCGATATTCGATTGTCATTTGGACGAGGCGTGGAAAAGCACGTACGATAAAGCCAGTCTCTCGATACGAATCGCATATTAAAACGTTATATTGATCCTTTGGGACGCGTGCGGCGTGCGGAGGATTCAAGGGGTTGAGAAATCATAACGAAAAAGTAGGATAGCTAGAGTACGTGTTATCAGATCGAGTTAAGTAGGTCGTAACAGTACAAACGCGTTAACGTACGATGAAGCTGTCAGTCGTCAACGCACATGCACGCGTCGCACAATCTCCATTTTTTTTTTGCTCCTTCTCGTGTGTCCTAATGCGCCAATATTTCCCACGACGTGGGGTGACGGAGACTCTTTTTATAACGCTTATAACACGCACTTGTATCACTAGTGAAACGTTTCATGGGTGCACCCGTATTCGTATGTACACACATATTCGTATAAAAAATGTGTTGAGAAGGAAAGAAGAGGGAGGGGGGGGGGGGTGAGATTTGTAGCACACGCTAAACTCGTCACCCCATCGGTACCCCAGACGCGTGGCTCTCCGCGCTGTGGCAAAAGGTTCAAAAGCACCAAGCAGTTTGCACTAGAATTCGTTACGATCCTAATTGGGAACGATCGCCGAGAAATTGCTTTTATCCTTTTTCTCTCTCTTTCTCTCACTTTTTTTTTTCATTTATTTTAATACATTTTTTCACGTTCTGCAATAATTTTCCATCCAACAGCCAGTTTGGGGTGTACGTACAAAATTTATAGACGGTGTTGAATTTTTCCTAAATCGATAGAAAGGGCGACGCCATCGTCAACCCCTTTCGATCCAACATTTTGAACACGCGAACCCATAAAAGACGTGCCCCGATCTACTTTTCTATAATGAGACAATTTTTTGGTTTTCATCAGATCACAAATTTTTGCGTCGCAATAAAAGCGACTGTTATCATAATTGTTTATATTTTTTTTATGATTTTGTTGATCGAATGAAAAGTTTTTTTATGCGATTGTCGGAAAATTTAATCGTCACACGTCACTCTCGATAAGTTTGCGAATTGTCGACGTAGTGAATACGAAGGGTGCGATAATGACAGGTTTACAACGCTTCGGTATTATGAGCAAGGATCTCACTCGGGTGTATTTAGTAATGTATAGTATGTTTATATTGGTAACCCGAGAAGTGCAGGGTATAGCACACGTGTCAATGCGTATATCATAGCTCAGCCCCCCGCGTCGATCGCATTTTCAATGCCCAACGCGTCGCTCTTATATACTCGTATTATATTTTCACTGCTATCTCTACATATAAGTACCTTAATGCATCAGTGAAAACATTGTACAAATCATAAGCTGCAATCAAAGCTTCCCTCTAGTATGCAGCCAATCTCTCAGAGTCGACGCGTACCTCAAGATACTTCAATTAATGAATGAACAATACGCTGAAAAGTGTATGGATCCTTTTGATTAAATTGTATACTTTCATCCTGAAAAAAAAAAAAAAACGAAAATCGGGCAAATTCTTGAAATGTGAATATTAACCCTAGGACCCTACTCAGGGGTTCCCCAAACATCCACTAAATAGTGAAAAATTCGAAGATTATGTTTTTAATTTTTTTTAATTGCATTTTTCACCGTGAAAAATAAATATTACACTTTTTTTCAATTTTTCATTTTATTTTCAGAATTCGAACGAATGAATTAAACAAAAAACAAAGCTCTCTACTACAAAGAGCGAGTCAAAACTCGTTGGGAATGAATATCACGATAAATTTGAATGATATTCATTGTTTAGTAATAAAAAATCAATTGAGCTTGTGCGAAATATTCAGGATCAGTTCCTTATCATAAAAAAAAAGATTGCCATAACGGCTTACGCATTATCTATCAGTTCAGAGATTTATCCGAGTTTCCCCTTAACCGAGCAAACGGAAGTGGGCTATAGAGAGAGAATGGGGCAGAGAGACAAGACCTATACACACCCTCGTATGTTCTTCCGCTCTTCGCGCCACTCTCGGAACTTCCCCCTTTGCTCGCTTCACAAATAGGACGATCCACCCTTCTCAACCTACACAGACTCCGGATTCGGGCCTATATCTTTATACGGATATATAGAAATTTATCGGTGTGTGAAAACACGTATACAATGATCCGGTTTCCAGAGGAGACATGCGCTATTACGGAGGCGTCAGAGATTGGCAATATTATGACGTCTCTCTATCCGGCGATACTCTTTACATATAAACACACACACACCCTCTTTTGTCACAAACAGTCAACGTTGTCATTATTTTCCTCCTACGTTATTCCGCCGTCCGCAATTCAGCCCAAAACCTAATGCCATCAGTTTGAATCCCTCTCCTTCCGAAAAAATATGAGTTTTGGATCAAAATTCACGAACTAAGATTCCGAAAAGATCTGTCGATAGCGATAGATGAAGCTTTACATTTTTCCTTGCGTGTCTCTTGGATTTATTTAAATAAAAACCACGATTACGACATATTTTGAAAACGATTCGAAAAAAATACTGAATCGATGTTCACCCTCAATTTTTGAGATCTTTTCACTCAACCGTTGATTCAGACACAGCGCGTAAGCCACACGAGGTATGACATCGTCGAAGCTACGGGACTCTTCGCACGACAATCGAGGGAAAATGCCTTGCTCGCAGGTATAGAGCGTGAGACGTCGTCCGGAGAAAACAAGAGACAAAGAGAGAAAAAAACTTTTAAGTAGAGAAACCTCGATGGTACGCGACAATACCGATTACCTGAAAGAATGAAAGAAAAAGATAGAGAGACCGAAAGTGACACGTGACGACTTCGAAAAACGCCAGTCAAACGACATTTGATCCTGACATCGAGTGTCCAACTGTTTCGCTCGTTTTTCGTTAAGCCGCAAAGACCGTCTATAGCATACAATCCTCCGTATAAACATATATAAATTTATAGTGCGTAAAACGCTCGTTTTCTGGCTTTATGTGTAACGCTAAGAACGACATGTGTCATACGGCAAACCACCTCGACTAGAACCCCGATCATTGTCGTTGCGAGACGACCATTATGCATCGAAAGAATCGATCCACAATGAATCGCTCGCAGTGACTCGATCGCTTTTTATTGTACCATGTCAAGCCACTTGCCACGTACTTATATACGCGGTAGCAGCTAATACCAAATTTCTAGTGCCTCGCTAGCTCTAAGAGTTTCCGGGCCTTTTACTTTTCATATTTGTTTGCTCGTTGTGTGACAGAAGCCACTCGCAGTCTTCAATCACAATTCCGGCTCAGTCGTCAAACTCATTATTTCTTCATGTAAATTCGTGAAAATCACTAAATCATTGAAAACGATTTGTATTTTTAGAACGATCCTCCAGCATTTTTAAAGTGCGAATTAATCAATCTCAATATTTTGGAAAAAATGTTGAAAATTTTTTTAGTGCTTAGTTTTAAATCGCGAGATCACAATTGCATTTTTTTTCTTCATCATTTCGTACGGATACTTCAATAGAGTCGATGGCTCTTGGAAAGAAACTGAAGGGCGAACTGTGAAGCGCGAGGGTGGCTGCGTACGACGGGGGTCCGAGATATGTCAGCCCGCTTCAACATGGCGGACCCCCTGTCACGACGACGACGACGACGACGACGACGACGTCGACGATATAGCAGATTTACCGGGTCCAACTCATGCTCTAGGGAACGATATTTCCCATGGCCAATCCCACGCCCGTGTAATCCGAGCACTCTGTAAACTCACATACATATATTTATATATTTACACGTATGACACGTTGCTATCATACTCTGTAGCGAAAAGAAATCAAATACCTTTTCCCAGCAGAGTAGGTGACAAGAAGAATTGATGAACTCGAGCAATTTTTCGTAATTAGTCCTTCATTTTTATTTTTATTCTTATTTTTCTTTTTATTTTATTTCTTTCAAATCTTCTCGGAGTATTTACCGTTGTTACGGTATTTTCGTATCAGAAATACGGAAAAATTCGAGCTAACCTGGAAGACCTCACAGTAATAATTCGAGCGCATCGTGCACGTGATGTAACGCTTCATTCAGACATTCAAGCATCTGCGAATTTTCATTGCTACACACACAGAAAATATTCGGTGATTCGTAGCTAATGGAATTCTTTGTTTAGCGACTGTCGGACGTACGGAGACTGTGAATATCGATAATTCGCTCCATCAGAGCATATTGTCAATCTTTCGTGCCTCGTATCATAATCCCCGCTAATTCATGACAATTAATTGATTCGTTAAACAATTAAAATGTACGTCCGAATATAGTACAAGGATAAATAGAACATGTGTGCATATATATAGAGATTCTGAATTAGTAATTACTTGTGTACTCTCGATCCATCTGTAGAAGCAACGTCGATATTGATAAAATCATATGCCCGAGCACAGTGAGCTGGTAAAATCACGAGTGATAAGGGACTGGAGGGTGTGCATGTAACAACATACAGCAGTACTTGCTTCACGTTGGATAAGTGTCTATAGGAATCCAGTTCTCTCCCCAAAGCCCTCGTGTGACCCAAACCCCGTGTTATTCCGAGCGGGTAGTACTCACGCCAAAGTTGCCTGCTCGGAGTGGCGCGCGAGACGGAAATAATTGAAGACGGAGGTAATTAACTACCCGTGGTGCTGAACACGATACCGTTGCGCTGTGGCGCACATCGTTTTAATTACCCGGGCTACCTTTCTCACTCACTCTCCTTCTCTCTTCGTCTCTCGCCGCGGCTGTCCCTTTTTCGCTCTTCGTCGTCGTTGTAGTCGTTCGCTCCGCGTCTCATCTGGCAGAGAGGCTTCTCTCCGTGTTCCAATGAAATCAAGATAGTTATAGTACTCTCTCGGAGTCACCACAAACGTATTCCCAATTCCCCTTTACGAACTCTGTCCTCCCGGTGTTCCCTTACCTCCGACTATTTATACAAAATGAATCACGTCGTACACAGAGAATAACGAATCATTGGAGTACGCGAATCATTCGGGCACTTTTTCCAATCTTCTTACGTTTTCCACGTTTTTTTTTCGCCCCATTTGTCAGAGTTTCAGTTACTCCTTCGGGATGATATCGCTACGAGAATTAATCAGTTTGATTCTCTATCGTGAGTCAATGTTAAAATGCACTTTTCGCGCTCTCATTCGATTACAGTTTGCATCGTTGTTCGGGATAGCGGAGTGCTAATTATTTAACCGGAAGATTTAACGTTGTTTTTTTTTTCTTTGTGGGCAATGTTTCAGGTATCGTCGATAAACAGGGTTTTAAGAAATTTAGCAGCACAGAAGGAGCAGCGACAGCAGCAACAGCAGCATCAACAGCAGCAACAGCAGCAGGGAGTCGGTGGAGTTGGTGTAGGAGCGGGAAGTCCTGCCGAAAGTGTCTACGACAAGCTGAGGCTACTAAACGGCCAAACGACGGGTTGGCCGAGACCCAACCCTTGGTAAGATTTCAAAAAATCATTCAGCCTAAAAATTTCTCAGAAAATTCAAAACATTTGCGTCCTATTTGCTCGATTCCCTTTTTTCTTCAACGTTTCTGTGGTTTTGGAAACTTTATCGTTAATTTGTGCCTCGAAAAAAAAAGATAATCCCGTTATGGAACCTTCGTGAAGAAATTTCTCTTCTCGTGTAAATAGTGCATTCTTATTTCCATAATTTCCTACATTCAGGTATCCTGCCGGAGGAGGCAGTCCTTTTCCCTCGTTACAACCGAGTCTCAGCCCGAGTCATTGCACCTCGTTGGCTCCGGATCCTGCGGAAATACTGCACGCGAAAAAGGGTGAGTGACGACAAAACAAAATTAATTTCAAAAATCACACGAAAGGATATCGAACCCATTTTATTTCGGTCTTAAAAAAAACGAAAAAAACAAAAACTCCATGCCGCGTAATGAAAACGAACCGGAAAAGTATTTTTAACCGGTAGCCACCACATAGGTGCAAATTTGCACCCACGAAAACTTCAGATGGCGAGATTTTCAAAATTTCTTTTATTAATTTGACCATTTTTTTTGTATTTTTTCATTTTCTGATCATTACAAGCGATTGCCCAGGATTCGTGTGGTGTCCACGGGTTGATTATCAAAATCTTAGACTCGACTCCCTAGCCAATGAAGAACCAAAATCTCGAAAAAACATTCTGCAAAAAACAAAACGTCCCTAGGTCAGTTTATATTTATAGAAATAAGATGGACATCTCCGTCAAAAGTTTGGTCGATTCAGGCTCGCAAGCTCGTGAAATTTCTAGCCTCGCCAGATTCAAGGCTCATGAGGTCAACTGGCAGCAATTTTGTGTGTGCACACATGTATGGAAAGCAGGGCAAACGTATGAAAAGAGAGAAGCAAATAGAAAGCCAGAGAGAGAGAGAGAGAGGGAGACAGAAAGAAACTCCAAGCCTGGAGGGTTCAAACGTTCCGACAGAAGAGACCGTAGCATAGTCGCGTTTTAATTAATTAATCCGTGGTGCCCGAAACGATACTAATATCAATGTAATTCTGTAGCGGTTGTCCCGCGGTTTGCCGCACGTGTATATGCGGATGCATCCAGTAATCGCCATACGAGCAGAAACAAACCGTTCCCTCACATCTACGTACACACTCGAGCATACCAAAAGACCCGACAAGTAAAAAGGCGTAACTCGTATCAATAACCATACGCTCAACTATGCGAGTTATGCTCTTTTGTTTTGCAGCCACTGACACATTAGCACACATAACCATAAGCTCGACAACGTGCATGCACATATTCGTATTGTCAGAATGTACAATTTTCACAAACCACATTCGCGGCTACTCGTTTATATACAGTAACGCAGGCAAATAATAATTGTATCTCGGTCTCTTCCAGCCCTTGCCACACACACACACACACACACACACACAAACACATTCGCATCATTCGCCAGTTTAACTCAGTCTCACACCGAGCCCTGTTTTCGTATCGGCGCAATCGAGAGTCTAACCCTCCTCGATCCAACAACTCTCTTCCTCTCTCTTTTTTTTACGCTTTTCCCTTGGGCGTCATAGGCCCATTGGCCTTTTTTCTGCGCTGCGATTCTGTTCTCGTTCCGCGTTTCACCTCCGTTACAATATTTCACCGAGGCCCTGTTCTCCCGGCTTCTGGATAGCTCGAAATTTTTCTCCGTGTTAATATACACGAACGTGTACATAAGTCATGTATACGTACACACACGAACGCAAAGATATACACAGGATGGCATATAGCTCCGCAGTCCTTTGGCGGCACGGATCAAACGAATGTGAATTTCTTTGCTTGGATTTTTCAACGCGATGCCACGAGCAAACCTACGTCAGTAGAATACTCGCGTGTATATGAATTTATGCACACATCAACATCGATTCATACGTACTGGCGCCACGAGTATCGATGGAAGAAATTTTACACGATATCGCAAATGCTACCGGTTCGATCACACCTGCATCGAGATATAAGGGTTCGTGGCGTCGAGCAAGAAAGAAGATGCAATAAAAAACGAAATGGCGTTTATTTTTTACGGAATTTTCATAAATTTCGGGGGAAACAGAATTTTCGATTCTTCGAACATATGCACGCGTCGATCGCGATGGATATGTGGATCTATGTGTAGGTAAAAATACGTGTGTATGTGGAAGGGGCAAAGAGCCAGAGCGTAAGAGGAAAGGGGCACAATCAAATATGGTAACTGTTGCAACCGCTCAACCGCACGCGGGCCCCGGGGGCCGGATTATCCGCGGGGGTGGCGCCGTTTATAGGATAACCTCTACGTGAGGGGTTCAACTCGCAAGGGTCGAATCTATCTCTTTTCCACCACGAATAGCCTACCGTACACTACACGCTCGATTCAGCATCTCCTCTCTGATCCTCTCTCTCTCTCTCTCTCTCTCTCTCTCTCTCTCTCTCTCTTTCTCGCTGCCTCTCAACCCCTTGCAAATTTTCGACAAAACCATGGGGTCGACGAGAAGAGAGCCGCAAGGAAGCCTCAGGCTAAATTTCCCCACCCTCTCCCTCACACTCCTGCGCCTGCTACCGCATCTCTCTGGAATCGAGCGTATAACTCGCGATCCTCCCCCAAAGAAGCAAAGCAAAGCAGATTACGTCGCAATCATCGCGCTGTACGCGCGATTCACTGCCCGCACGCGTGTATACAAATACCTTATATACACGATTTCCCTTCTTCTTCCATTATTCTGTACTTTTGTTGTTTTACTGATTTTTTCCTTTGTTCGGTAATTCTCGGATAGCCGCGCGATCTTTTTTTTCTTCAACGTCCTTAACTCGATGTTTTCACTGGCCAATTGTTGCACGTAGTGATTTTCAGTTTTCTGGTCGTTACCGAAACGAATCATCATCGAGGAAAGTCACAATGTTCTTTCGCTTTCCTGCTCCCGTACCTCACACTTTGTTTTTCATCACAAAGATCCCGTCAACTTCTTGTCGAGAACGCACACATATTTGCCGGTTGTTGTTGCTCGCAGGGAATCTCGTTGTCTGGTGACAATGAAAATAGATTTCGGTCTCTGCATTGTACGCGCTACACGTAAGAGAGGCCCGTCACGGTCTCTGATGTTGCTTAGAAACTTTCCATCCGGCAAAGAATTCCTGGAGGAAACTGAGAATTGTTCTAGAGAGGACTACGGTGATAAAAAATTAAAAAATGGGAAAAAAAAAATACGACGCGACCGAGAGAATAAACAGCAACGTTCGTACATGTGTACACATTCATCACTCGTCCCATACAATAACGAAGACTGTGCACACCGTCGTTGTACACTCACTCACCCTGTCGCCGCGTTTTGTTATCCAGGAAAATGCGAGACGCTGGGGTTCGAGAGTCTTCCCCGTACTCAGCCATTGTTTTTTCACCTCTAAGGACTTGCACGACAAGCTTCGATGTGCACCATAAAAACATGAATAATAAAAACAACAGAAACGTCACAGTTCGACACACGCGACAGGAATCATTAGAAATGAATCAATAACAACAGAATTTCCGAAAAACTTATTTCCTCCCTTATTTGCGACTTTTAAAACTGTGACCGAATCGTTTCATCATTTTTTTATCAACATTATTCGTCCGAATATTAAAATTTTCACCATTGAATCGCGCCGATGAAATTCTGGATAATTCAATTTTCCAATTTACACGAAGGTCGAAATGCAACTTGTCAAAATTTCATCCACTTAACCCTTCGAGACCAAACAACTTTTTCACACACTTCGATTATAACAGAGTGACAAAACAATGGTGCAATGGCTTCCTTTGGTATTATATGAGACGAGATCCCTGTGGTGGTGAGCATGTTCGTCGCTCAGGGAACAGGGGGCGCAACCCAGAGGAGCCAACCCTCCCATTATACTCGACCTCTTTATCTCCAATGTTGAATCTTTTCTTTCTCCGCTCCTCTCTCTCTCTCTCTCTCTCTCTCCCTTCTTCTTCTTCTTTATCTTTCTGTGTGTCTTTTTTTCCTCCTTTTTATCTCCTCTTAGCTTTTTGCCCTGAGCTTTCGTCGTTTCTCTATCCGAACCGGTATACCCAACGTGTATAAAAGCTTCGCCGCGATGCGAAACCTTTTATTATCGTCGATCGAGACAATGCCTCGCGCGCAGTGCCATTGGAGGATAGACCTTTCTTCCGTTCTTCCCTTTCGCTATCTATTTTTCTTTATCTTGGCGCATATTCTCCCTGTAACGTCGGTATACGCTGAAGTCCTCGATCAAAACGAAAAAAAAAAAAACAATAAAATACATATATACCGCACGCCATTTCTATAGATGCGAGCAAACGCTAGGGAATTCACGAAGAACCGGAGTTCACAAAGATAAAAAACAGAGAAACAAGTAATACGACACGTGCGCAAATGAGTCAAAGATAATAATCAAAAACTTAACAACAATTTTTTATTCTAAAATTGTTGTCAAATTTGAGGTTGAATTGTTGAAGTTAGAAGCGTAAAACAATCCCCCATTGCAGTGGATTATAGATAGGGATCTGCTGATTACGTAACAATGGAGAAAATAAAGAATTTTGTGGTAAATCGTAAATAAATCGATTTAGCCATGTGTGCGTGTGAGAGATGACGGAAATTCTATACACAGAGCCGCAAAAGTGAAAAGCTGAAGGAGTGCATAAATATCCTTGTTACATTCTACGCGTACACGCACGAGAGACTCTCTTTATCCCGACCTCGTATTATTTACAAAGGATACAGCAAAAATTGCGCTTTTTTATTTTCTTCATCGTTGTTGCACTCGTTCTCGAGTTGTGTGTAATTTCTGACATAAACGACTTATACGTGTTTGTGTATTCGGATCCCTACGGATTTACACAGAATATGTACTTGCGCCCACGTGTGCGTGTGTGTGTGTGTGTGTGTTTGTGTTTGTGTAAGTTTCGCGTTGGCTATACCGAGAAAGGAGAGAAGCTATGCATTGGATTCGCAGGTCAGTGAGTTGTCGCATTGAGTCTTTCCTCGCGTGTCAACCCAGCTTCGATTTATCTCGTTCGTCAATCTACAAGCTGACCTCCCAGCTGGTATCGGGTTACTTCGTTGCTCTCCTGCCTGCTGCCTGCCTCATGGGGCAGGCTACGAGAATCCCCATCATCGTCATTCGCACCAGTGAGACTATCTCGCCGACATTATGGCCAAGCCATGCTGCAGGTATATCGGAGATCGTCAGATATATACATAGTTTTTCATATCTATCCGTATACGATCGAGAGATCGGAGTCAGTGTGTTTTCCCCGCACTGCTAACCATCGTTCTATCGTAATAACTTGAGAAGCCACTTTTTTTTCTCCGGATCAATGAGAAACGACACGCACGGTGCTTTGTTCCAGCTAGATTACTTTTATTTTATCCATCGTCGTCATCAACTACGATCAAGGTCAGCTTATAATGAACATGACTCTGAAGTTTGCAACGTTGAGATTCAACGAAAAATGTTTGTTCTATTAATTATTTGTTGAATTTTAAATATCATGCCAATTTTTCGTGTCGATTGAGTTTTTCGGTTGCAAGAGAGGATCGTTTTATTGTCCGGAGCAAATATTGAATAATAATTACGAGCTCTACTGGAGAAAAAAGGAAATTTCGTTACATCCCAACGAAGCAAACTTCAACATGATTGGGACATGAGCAGCTCATGAGCACTCGTATCTCGATTTAATCGTCAAGTCACGATATTGTGGTACGTGGACAATGAAAACAATACTTTGTTGGAGAAGGTCAACTGTCTTGTTGAATTTTCAGCGACAAATGAATTTGCAACCAGAAATATTGATCAATTGGAAAATTTTGATCGAACGTAATGGATTTCTTGGCCGACGAATAATTTCTTATTCACAACGTTTTTTTTACAACGTGTATAAAGAGACAACGTCGTTCTCGAAATTGTTCGTCAGGTGTCGAGTTGATTCGCTAAGGAGCTCAACATTGTTTAGCTCATTTTGTAAAGAAGCAGCTTTTTTATCTTTATCGATATCGACTTATGATTATACGATGGAGACCGAGAAGCGAGTCCATTGTATTTCCAGTGCTGATCCTTTCCAATGAACCGACGACCCTCTCAGTTTTCCATCGATATATCTGTATAGTTTAATAGATATAAATATATATTTATTGATGGACATCACTCTCGAACATTATGTGGGTGGGCTGAGCTTGTACACCGAGAGTGGTATTTATCGGGAAATCCATTGAGATCCAATCGTCATAATCCGCTTTACTCACGATATTTTGCCGCGTTGTATTTCTCCTTCCACACTCTTTCTCGTTCGCGAGTGCACTTGAGATCGCTAAAGCCGAATCTATTCGTAACACACGCGAGCGATATCCAGAGCTCTGACTACAGCTTTCATTACGTCCTCACCCTTTGTATTCCTTGTTTAGTAATACACTCTTATACGCGATTCTTATAACGTATTGTACGTTCCAGTGAGGCCTATTGTCAGCGTCTGCGTGGGGGAACCGAACATCATATTTTCAGTTGTTGCCCTTGAATCAAGTGGCGATATTTCCAACTTTTTTTTCTTTATATACAGTTCATTTTTTTTTTACGACATTTTTCAAATATTTATGAATAGAAAATTGACATTTCTGTACCAATGAAATATTCATGGACTCGAATTAAAATAATTCGGCCTATCGAAGCTCATGGAGAAACAGAAAAATAGAAAAAAAAAAAACATCACTCAGATTCTTGAAAAAGAAACGATCTGCGTATAAAAATCACGCCTTCCCTGCATTTCCCATTTGATATTCCAATGATATGATAATTCTCTTAAGCCCGTTGGCCATTTCGTTTTCCTAATAGCTTTCGACCCCTCGGTTCCAAAAGCGCTCTTGCCTTTGGTCGAACGACCGGAAGAGTCGACGCAATGATAGTGTGTCCTGTTGACTCTCACTTCCTTGTGCCTTTTTTCCAAATATTTCTCACCCTCGCTGCTCTTCAACATCGTTCGGGCTCCAAATCAGGGCAAGGGCGAATGGCCACCCCCAAGAATCGTTTTTTCCTTCTTTCCGCCATCTTCTCTCGTTCCATTCGCGCGATGGATACATTTAAAAAAAAAAAGCGAACGCAGCACGTTCGACGATCAAAAAATTTTTCATTTTTCGACCGTTCCCACGTATAAAATTATTTGGGGGAATCCGAGCAATATCCACTGAGAAATGAAGGGAAGGACATGATCGACAATTCATAAGTTCCCAAATTGCTAAAAAGCTTGAAACTACGGATTCCACATTTTATGAGCCCATTGACTGCGAAATCAGTGAAGCTTCCTATGGGTGTACGTTTTTACAAAACGAACGTTATGTCTTCCTCATTCCCTCTACAATGCTGAGACGGAACGAGGAAAATAGCAAGTCATAGTGCACTCTGGTGCATGGACAAAGCCACACTGCGACGACGCGAGGAAAAAAAAACAGTGAAGAATAGTTCATGCTTCAGGGGTATTACATAGATGCCAGTCTCATACATACGCGTGTGTGTGTGTGTGTGTGTGTGTGTGTGTTATAAATATACATAGACAACGCACATAATCTCGAGAGTCTCATATTCGCGAGTTATACCGACCTTATTGTGTCGTTGGGAGAGGACCCTCTTTGCTTACAAACAGACAGCACAGCTCGTGTTATTGACATGCTCCATGACGTACCTTTGCTCATGTTGGTCCTCTCGTACGGGATCCTCTGCATATACATATACCTCGGTATCAAAAGACATATAGAGGACCGCGTGGAGAAGGCGGTCGCCATGGTTCACGACAAAAGCCATTGACGCTCTAAGTACGTGGCATGCATCTCCGGAGATGCGAATGAACCGTGCAGACAAGAAAATTAGAACCAGATGACACGAGATCACAAAAGATGAAATAATGATTCTAAAAGGTGCGACAAAACGTGCTGCGCTGAGAAATCTTGAATAAATTGTAAAAAGTTGGAACGCAGTTTTGCAACGACAAAACTGTAGTGTGCATGATAAAAAACAAAGTGACGCACGAAAGCCAGATCTCGGTTTTTTTTGTTTCTTGGCTATTCGAAAACGTTTATGTCCCGGGTTCCCATAAGCCCCGAAAGTAAAGTCACCGCGGGAATCAGACTCGCGTATTTTTCTTAATCTCGATTCACGGTTCGAGCGAAGCACGGAAACCGAACGATGGGAAAACAACAGGAGATCTCTGCTGGGGGGCGACGTAGTAGGAGACCAAGAAGGAGACGAAGGAGAAAATAAAGGGCACGGTTGAAAGAGAGAATGAGAAGAACACGAGACGCGCCCGGTGTGTTCGTAAAGTTGCATGATGGAGTGTGAGAAGCAACCCTTGCGAAAGTTAGCCCTTCCGACTGTGTTCTCCGTTTAGCTATACGTATATACATTTCTATATGTATTTCAACTCCGGATGAATCTGTCCGAGATTGACTCTCCGAGTCGGTGAAACGTGGAACCCTTACTCATTCCTATATATACGTTTCTCTGCTTTCGCAGTGTCGTTCTCATCTCTCTGATTCTCGCGTTGCCAGATGTCACGTCATCCTGACCTCCAATTTTCTCCACTCGCACAAACTTCAATATCTATTCAAAATAAATATATAAAAATTATCACGTGACCAGTTGTGTTTGTATATTTTTTTATTTCTACTGTATTTCGTGATCGCGTATTTGAGTTTTTTTTTTTCATATATTCTCGCTCGTATTGTCAATTATCCGTTAGTGACGTTTGGGTTTATGAACGGAATCATTTTTTTTCAAAACTGTCGCGTTTTTCTTTGTAAATTACTGTTTTCATATCATAATTCGAGAAAAATGTAAATTACTTGAATTCATACCGAACAGTCGATCTTTTTGTTCTCGTGCAATCGCGCGAAAGTAATGGAAAACTCACGTCCTAATGATATACGGCGGATTTACACTTCGGATAATTTTCAACGAGTACACGAATTACGAGAATGTTTAAAAAACGTCGTTTTCGAGATCGAAAGATATGAAGAAAAAAAAACAGCAAAAACGATATCAGGTTTCATGGGATCGTGTCTTGATCTCCAGGAGAAATCGAGTTTCCCGAGCGGAAGACTTTATCACATAATCAACAAAAAAGTAATATGTAACCGAAAAAAAAACTGGGCTCGTGAGAAGAAAAGATCCAAAACAGGTTGAACCATGCGCTGGGGATTCAAAAAAAGTTTCCGAAACGAAGAGGCTATAACGAACGGATGCATGGCGAAAACGTGGGTGCTTTTAATCTCGTTGATACGGGAGTCGCTCTTGCGCGAGCTCACGATCTCTTCGAGCTCTTCGTGGCTCGAAATCCATGAGAATGGAGGACCAGTTTATCAGAAATTTTGCTAAAATTAAATCGACGCGAAAAATAGCGGTGCTCCGAAGAGTCATGCTCTTTTTCTTGCCCTCTTTTTCCCCCTTTTTTCTTCTCCCTCGCCTATTTTTTCATTATTATATTTTTTTTTACTCTCGCCGGAGCCATACGGAGGGTCGTGGCGCAAGGCCCACGCTGGTGCTCTGCCAGAACGCTCGTGCTGAGAGGTAACTTCCGGAAAAATTAATATCCCGAGGGAAAGAGGGTCGAAAGAAGCCAGAGAGAGAGAGAGAGAGAGAGAGGGAAGAGCAAGGGCCGAGGGATCCCTCGTGCACCGGCTGCTGTGCTGCTTGGTTCGCTCGACTGATGTTGGCTTAGCCAATAGCGAAACGAGAAACGTTCGTCTCTACTCATAACAGCTACCCTAAGTTTTTATGCTCGATTATACTGTAACGGAACATGTACCTTAACTGCATTCATTTCCACTTGTCTTTTCGAGGCGCTTATAATTTTATTTCTATTCTACGGAGCAGCTCGTTTCAAATGTTCACGATACTCATTGCAATTGGTATGTCCATAACAGAATGTACGTTGTTTACGGTTTGAATGAGTCTGCGCATTTTCCTTTTCATTGGAATATTTCAACCTCATTTTTTTCAACGAAAATGGAATTAATTCTTTCTTGACATTTAACGAGGAGCAAATTATAACACGGCAAAAACCCGATCGTAATGAGAATAGTTCAAAAAAGGTCTGAACTTAATTCCGATTTCTTTTCATCCATGGATCAAAATTTGCATGCAACGTTCGATCTAAAATTATAGATTATGGTGTCAAGTTCGTGAAACACTGAGAAACTGCATGGTTTGTCTTCCCACAACTGTACTTATCGCATGATAGCAATCAATCAGCGAGAGAAGAGTGCTTTGCGTATGAATTGCATATGTGTTTGGATCCAAGAAAATTCCGTGGTCGATACCTGAGCATTGAATCTGCGCGGACATTCGTATTGAATTTTGATGTTCGTTGATTTCCTTTCTTCTTGTTTCCTGGGGTCGACGTACGAGACCATAAAGTTTTAACTAATTGATGCTCAATTCGCCGTTGATTGGCTCCAGCGAGAGTTGTTGAAGTTCTCGAAGTGAATGGATCAAGAGGCACGAATATCAAGAGAAACAATAACTTTGAATTTATTTCTAAAAGCAAATAGAAAAGATCAGAATCGAGCGATAACATTGTCGGTTGATACACTTCGCATGGAGACGTTTAGGGATAAAAATACGGACTGATATAAAAATGTTTACTTCCTGTTTTTACAAATGGAAATATCCCTAACGCTATGGTGTGTTGCCATCGTAACGGGGCGAGGAGACGTAGTAAAAATGGTCTTTACCTAAAGTCCAGATCGAATAGGCACGCAGAGATTGGTTCAAAGTCGAGGGGTTTGATGAAACGTCATGGGGCATGGGCTCGAATTTTGCCGACCTACGGCATCCATAACAACGAGGATCCGATAAATTTTCTTTCTCGCTCACATTCTGCATTTTTCACCCTTTATTCACCTCCTCTCTCTCTCTCGCTCTCATTCTCTCCTGATATCGCACTGCTGTCTTTATCTAGGTCTCTGTGCAAGAGTGAACTTATGAAACGTTGGTGCGGTCGTGTGCTACCTCTCGCACCCGGTGGTGAGAGCGATATTAAATTTCTGGAATTTTGCGGTAAGGCGGAGTGTGCTACATGCCAGTGGGGAGCGCGAAAACCTCTCGTCCAGGCTCCATACTCCACCGTCGACTCCGTCATTGGGTTTTCAATAATACCCAGAACTCCATGAGATCCATGCGAGCCAGAGTTTTTTAAACCTTCCATTTTTCTCCCCACTGTCGTACACATTTTATTGGAACAAATTGGATCCATCCAATATAGAAGTTTTTCTTATGGGAGGATCCGAGGGATGGAAAAGTTTATTATTATGACTTTATCCGTCATTTATATGCGTATTTATCGAATTGACAGGTCGTTGACATTCATTGATATAGAAAAAAAAGTAACCTGGCAGTGGTTATTTTTTTTTTTATTTCATGGGATGCATGACAAAGAACGAAATACATTGACCAAATTATTTCGAGTCGAATTTAATTTATTTATTTATTTATTTATTTCCATTACTGTGTGGATAAAGAATCAACGCAATTTTTTTCTTATACAATATTTACACGAGCAATGACTCCACGACGTGAAAATTCATCACGAATCATCGACTCACCGAATTTAGCTTAGATTGTGATGAAGAATCTTTGATCGTTGGATGGGAATTGATAGTTGGCAAGAGCCGGATTGACAGGTGCGGCAGCAGCCAATGGTTGACGTTGTTGCTGTTGTTGAGTCAAAGTCAATTTCTGTGGTGCACCATAGGAATCGACTACGGATGGTCCAAGTACAGCGGGTGCGAATTCGAGTTTTTGGAGCGGCGAATAAGCGTAGATCGGGCCTCGAAGTGGCTCGACGTTTTCGGCTTCTACTCTGGCGATTAATTTCATCGTAGCGAGGTCCTTTCGGCTCATCGAACGCACACGTTGAAGCCGACCATCGGGAAGTGCGACGAAATATTCGCCGCTTTCTCTTTGCTCGGCGTCAACCTCACCAACGTCGTCCAATTCGTTTACGGAGTCAACGGCTTCGGCCTTTAATAAAATTAATAATTAATTCAACTCTCCGTTATACGAACGAACGCGCGAAATGGAATCTACAAAGAAGTTGCAACTTTGAATCAAAATTCCAAGATTTTTCGCACCATTTTCGCCGCCCATCGTTTACCAACAAACACTCAAGTCTTGCTTTTGTATTGCCAAAAACATTTTTGGCAATTTTAAATGCAACAGTCGGAGCGATCTTGATTTTACGTGAAAAACCTCAAAAAAGTGGATCTAGAGTCCAGAAGGTCACGACGAATTTGACGTTCGTGCCGGGCTCAGCTGACGCGGCCAAGAGGCACGCGCCACTTGGTCGATTCCACCGTGATCGAAAGTGAACGACGTCGCGGAATACTAAATGAGCCACGACACAAGGTGAAAAGACGAATTGACATGGCTATTTGAATTTCAAGGATTTTAGTCGCTAGTAACGCGAATACCACGCACGTATAGCAACGAATCAGTGTTAGGAAGAGAGAGACAGAACAGGATCACCAAAAAACCCGAAAAGGAGTGACGTGGCAATTTCAAAATAAGAGACACGAGTACTGTGACGAAAGTTGAAAAAAAAAAAACACAGACGAATTTGACATCGTCAACTAATTGCAATTGAAAGAAAGCGATAATTTCGAAATTTGTCAACGCCATTTCCGTCATCAACGACGGAGTACGAATTGAGAAAGAAATACAACTTTTCGTAATATAGAATTTATTTAAATGGTTCGTACCTGAGATTCGGTGTCTCCTCGGAGGGTTGTAGATTCGTCATATTCGGTGGATGTTGCTTCTTCGGTCGTGGTAGAATCTGGTTGGTTAGGAGCGCCATACTGTTGCTGGGGAGTGGCTGGTGGTCCATACTGTCTTTGGAAGGGAGTCTGTGCTCTGAAACGTTGTTGAGGTGCGCTTGGTGCTTGAGATTCTTCCTGAGGTAAATCTTCCGGTGCTCCGTACTGTTGTTGTGGGGCAGCGGCTGGTGCTCCGTATTGCTGTTGCGGAGCTGCTGCTGGTGCTCCGTATTGCTGTTGCGGAGCTGCGGCCGGTGCTCCGTATTGTCTTTGCGGAGCCGCAGCTGGTGCTCCGTATTGTCTTTGCGGAGCTGCGGCTGGTGCTCCGTATTGTCTTTGCGGAGCTGCAGCTGGGGCTCCGTATTGTCTCTGAGGAGCTGCAGCCGGAGCTCCGTATTGTCTCTGAGGAGCTACAGCCGGAGCTCCGTACTGTCTTTGAGGAGCTGCGACCGGTGCTCCGTATTGTCTCTGAGGAGCTGCGGCCGGTGCTCCGTATTGTCTCTGAGGAGCCGGAGCTGGTGCAGCGGGTGGTCCGTACTGCTGTTCAGCAGCGACCGGCAACTCCTGTTGTTTCTGGGTAGGATCGAAAGCTGGACCATCTGGTTTCCAGCCTGATGCGGAATAAGGAGCCGCTGCCTCAACGCTTATCGCCGAAGAATCCTTTGGCTGATGACGTGCAAAGAAATAATATCCGCTGTCTCTATCGGCATCGAACGACTGACGAAAACTCGGAGGTTCCGCCAGAGTCACAGCCACGAGCATCGATAGACTCATCAGCACCTGCCAATCAGGAAAAACATTATTCTTAGTATCATTTTCGTATGCACCGCCCTTAAGGGTTCAAAAATTAGTAAATTCACTGGCAAATTATGTGAAACAAACGAGAGATTGAGTTCGAATTGGCGGATATTCAATTAATCGGTCCGGATTTCTACAATTTTAATACTGATGAAAATATTCGTTCATATATTATTCCTTCGATGACAGCAAGACATTTTCATTGGAGCGTTTCGATTGGATTTTTAATTATGACAATACTTTGAAAATGTTTATCGTTTCAAAATTAGATTTTCACACTTGCTGTACCTTCATGGTTATCGTGAGAGTGAGAACTGTTTGGTAGAGAAAGAGTCGAATGACTGATGCTCCACTGTTAAAAAACACTTCTTTATATACGAGAGTTCGTTGGTCAACTCTCGCTTGGAATGAATAGCAGTCACATCGACTCCTTGTAATTCAACACGTCCTGAATTCATGTCCCGAAGTCTCTCCCTCCCCCCTCCCCCATCTTATCCTCAAACTGTTGACATTGACCCTCTTAAAACGATGAGGAATGAAGCAAAGTCTCGGCTGACTCCGTTGGCTCATCGCCTCAACTAGCATCATAGACGACCCTCAAATCTGTGTTATATGCCTTTCAAAAGTAGAAATACTTGTCAACAATTATAAACAACACGTGATGAATGAATCAGGTCTTAATTATAAAAAATATTGATATCAAAATTGGTTTTTTAAACCCATGGACATTGCTCGAGTATTGACAGATATCTGAAAAGAAGAAAATACCAGAATGCTCGTCATCGACTCAAAATCCTTAGAAAAATACGAAAAATGATTCTGAAAACGACGAAAAGTTCGACGAGGTTTATTTATGTTTATATTCCAAGTCGAGCTCTTCCTATTTACTGTACATTTGTATCGATAACAGTATAGCGATTCCGTTAACCTGAAAAGTCGAATATTCGATCGTGAATCGAATAATTTATCATTCCGAATTTAAAATCCTCGAGAATCGACATTCAGTATCAAAATTCATAGTCAGATATAATTATAACATCTAATTAAAACAGTACGTTGTTGACGACCTCATGAATGATGTTCACGTATGAATGGGATGCACGTACGATTACCGCATCGAAACGTATAAATCTCCCAGTACCCTAGATCGAACGGACCATCGTGAGAGTTGTTATTTCGAGCTCGGAGCGTCATAGCCACGTACGATTTAGCTGGACGTCACGCACCAATCGCCGAATACTAAATCTTCTATTGTATGTCCATGATGCTATACGTATAAGAGCGAGAGTTTTCTCGCATTGAGCTCGTAACGATAATATTACGTGGTATCAACCTTAGTCTCTAGTGGTAGAAACAAAAAATTCGGATTCGAATCACGATGTGGCGAGAAGGCTCGTATCCTTCGTGTACGATTTGTGCCGTAAACGTTCTTGGCATGTCGGGATTCGCGGTATCATCGAATTCACCGTCTATTCAATGTGAACAGCATCCGAGCGTTGTGGAGGACAATCAACTGGATAATTCTCGACTATAATTGATGATGATCCAATGATACTTTTTTAATAATTCGAGATTTACTCGTTACACTGCGCGAGTGATCGTAAGCAGTTGGCGAGGCATTTTTATTAATGAAATCGATACACGTACATGGAATCATTTTGATTTTGACACATCGAGTCCGCACTCAAAATTTGATCGAGACTCGATGGACAAGACATCGAGTGACTCGGAGAACGTTTACGAAGCGTTGGTGCGGCTCTGTAAATTTTTTTTTTACTTTATTTTTTCGGAGCTACAAATTTGAAGCGAGACGCAGTCGCGAACTTTTGGTGGTTCCCCGTCAGGGCTACCGAAGAGACCAGCAGCGATGTTGAGAGAAGGATGGAGAGTGAACGGAACGAAGAGATGGGAGGGGGCAGGGGGTTGCTCCAGCTCGCCGGCAAAGCAAATTATTCACACTCAAACGACTCCATTTCAATATCGGGCAGAGCCCAGGGACAAAAGAAGGGCGAGATGCCTGTCTCCCTTCTGCTTTCGCTTTTACTGTGCTATACTTATACCGCGCTTGCTACTGCTCCTGTAGTGTTCCTCTGTGTCTGCAGTCTGCCCCACTCGCTCGGCTTAACTCTCTCCCTTTCATCCGCGTACGTTTCGTTCATTTTTCTCTTTCGCTCCCTCTTCCGCTCTCTGTTACTCACTCTTTGCGATTCCCGGCTCCGTGTGTCAGCCTCAAGCTGAAAACTCGGAGGCTAACCCCCTTCCACCCACAGTAATCATCATCGCGTCATTTTCATTCTCAACCTATTCGCAAAAGAACCAAAATGTCATTCGCCCCAAAATCAACGATGAGTCGTCGAGTTTTTCCCGCCAGGATGTGCATTATCGATTATAATAATTGATGGTGTTGCCGCCATACCATTGAAAAAATCCCGTAATTATAACAAGGCCGTTTGGTTTGTCATAATTCCGAGATCGACGATCTAAATTAGAAATCTTGAAGAATTTCCTTTACTGGTCGGTTTGGGTCTTACAGATCGATGATCGGAGATTGGAGCACGAATTCCTGGTGTTTTATTTCTGGTTTAAAAAGCGGTCTTCTTTGAGCGAAATTAAACTCTCCAAGTTTTATCCGGAGGAGAAATTAAATCGGTCTGTAACATATCGACGTGGATCGTAACGCGCGTCGTTATATTTTTGTGTGTGTTGATAAACATACGTATGTTTGTGGCAGTGATGGTGAAATACCACAGGCGCGAGTCATGGAGCAGGTTCGCGTATCCCGGTAATTGAATATATTTAAGCGAGCGGGGACGGTTGTGCGGATTCTCGGCTTACGGAGACGAGACCCCCTGTGAGGATTGTGTATAGCACACGCATATGTATATATACATACATCTAGACGTGCGAATGTATATACCCCCTTGGGTGTACTCTTTTTTCTCTGCGGACTAGCTAACGTCTGCATGTAAACTGGATTAATCGTCTATGAAGGGGAAAAGAAGCTCGTGCGTTGCTCTATACGTTCCCGCAGCTTTTTCTCGCACCCCTACAAGCTGTAAGAACGTCTTTTTCACATTCTTAATGATTGCATAAACGATAACAGCAGTGTGCTTCTCCTGTACATCGCCGATCGAAATCCTATGGGAATCTCGTCATATACAAAGCCCCATTGCGAGCCAGTTGTCCTCTTTTCTCTAAAACATTTCGTCCGCCTGCTCCCTTACGTTCTTTCGTTGACTCGACGTACGCGTGCTATCGGCAGCTCCTCTCGTGGGGTTTTGTTTCAAAAACCGCAGAGCCATCTCCCCAATTTGTGGAAGTCTACACACTGCTGTTTGTCCCTTTTTGTAGGATTCCTGCAATTAACAAAACGGCTACTAACACCCAAAAAACAATTCGGGCTCCGGCCCCGCACAGCCCAGACCCCGTACAACAAATTCTCTCACGTCGTGATAAGACAGTATCTCGATTCCTAATTCTGTACGCGCTTTTGTAGAGAAAATTTTATTGTAATAGCGATTTATCGAGATTGTAAAAAGTTTTTCTTTTATTTTATTCATACATTTGATGCTTTTTCAATCGTATTGCATAATCGAACTGAGCGGTTCAGCCCCTTATTGATCAATTTATCAGGACAATTGATCTTTTCGTTTAACAAGCGAGTCACGGTACATATTTGCATGTTTTTCTTTTCTCGCTGAATTACCGAGTCATGGCCACATGGAAATGTTCCGATCACAAGTTGAAACTGACATATCTTTATTTTATTATCGGTATAGCATACTTTGTACATATTTATGAAGAGATTGTGCAAACAAAGCATATAATAGGCGACCTAATTATTGGCGCTCGGCTGAGTGCGCGGCCGGCATAATAAGTTCCCGTGACCAGTCGCGAATCGGCTTTTTTCTCTCAACCGTACACCTCGTGATAGCAGCTCACTCGGTTTATACGTATTTGATCGATATGCTCGATCCATGGATATTTTTATCGGAGACAAAAATTTTTGTATTTTCTATCCATTCGGCATATTATTTCCTGTTTGTTTTTTTTTTTTTTTTTTAACTATTTTTGCACGATTTTTGTCATTGGATTAATCATGAACTCTACAGTTTTGACACTCAATGCGAGATTCGATCGATCTTGAACAAAGCTCATTGACAAACAGACACCGAGTGTTTTCACGATCGTATCCACTCGATAGACTTTGCAGAAGGTTGACATTTACCTTTGGCTTTAGATTTCGCCGTGTTATCCAATTTAGTCTCGCGTTTGATTGAGTTATCGCGATACGCTGAACTTGTCGACATCACGGTCCTCCATCACGTGAATCTTTCTTCAAGTAAACATTTTCCTCGGTCAGTAAAAATTGCTCAGATGTATGATAAGACGGCAGATAAAAATCATTAAAATTTTGAAAACGTTATGGAAATCTTCGAATACAATTGAAGAAAAAGGAAAAAGTAGTTTCTTACTCTCTTAGGTATTCCGCTTCCCTTTGGGCTACTCTGCAATCGATGGAAACAGGAACGTATTACTATCACAAAACTACTTTATTTAGGATTCTTTCAAAATTTTGTATAAACTTTCTTGGCACCAAAACTGACAGTTTTCTCCTCTGAAGAAAAATTTTCTGACGTTTAGAATTCGAAATATTTAATTTCCCATTTTTTATTTTTCCCATCTAAACGCGTGTAAATTCAAGTCGCGCGTTTTCTTCTTGCAACTTTTTAACGAAACGTGACTTGAATTTACACGCGTTTAGATGGGAAAAATAAAAAATGGGAAATTAAATATCTCAAATTCTAAACGTCAGAAAATTTTTCTTCACAGGAGAAAATTGTCAGTTTTGGTGCCAAGAAAGTTTATACAAAATTTTGAAAGAATCCTAAATAAAGTCGTTTTGTGATAGTAATACGTTAATTTAGCGAATTGTCGAGACTGTCATTTTATGGGCTCGAATTTAGATTTTTAACTGTCACATTGAGTTGATTCGCTTGCAACTATTATTTATATACCATACCGGTTGACTGTAAAGATACGATGGAAGTACATAAGTACAGAGAATTAGTAGCCACCAGTGGATGCAACACCGCGAGAACGTGCCTGAACTGAAAGGCTTGCGGAAGATGGGTACCGTCAGTCAATGTTTGCCCAGCCTAACCAACCGTGCATCAGGCCCCCGGAGTTTGCTCGAGATATTAGCGCGCTCTCGCACCTCCTCTACGAAACCTCTCCGCTCCTTCTGTATCCGCTGATGCCGAATCTTCCAACTCACCCCTTAATTCTCGCTCGTTCACTCGCTCGCTTAATCCAGTAAATAGTTTATTATAGTGGCATGAAGCAATCGGAAAATCTGCCGTATCGAAATGGACGTAAAGTCGTTCATGTAAAAGAAATGATCCCTTAGAATTCTCCGTCGTACGTGAACTTGTGAAAAGAAATTTTTAAGCCGATCAAAACGTTCCCTCGCATTTAACTCCACTTTTTCTAGTCTGGTCCAAGTTTCGAGCAACGAATTCTACGTTTCTTGAGTTTCATTTGTATTCACTAAATTAAAACTTGATTTCCATTGATTCCTCGAACTATTACCCGGACTAGAATTTTCACAAATAAATTCTTCGCCCAACAAGTTATCCAGTTTATTCAAGTTTTCTACTCACTTTTTTCGTTTTTCCATTCAAAACTTTTTAATCAGTGTACATCACGGTTTCTTCGAGCCCCGAGCTAAAAAGTCTGTGTCTCTAAAAAAAATGTTGTTGTTCGAAGGGAACAAATCCCCGAGAACATATAATCCGAGTCTTTTTCCAATGCTCTCTCTGCAATTGTAAAACTTTTGGGTAACTGTGCGTCTAGTCTCGTGTCCATGTGCACAGACAAGTTAGAGGCCCAACCCGATTTCAGGAAAATCTAGAAAAAACTATTTTGCTCGATTTTACTCAAAATTAACTCGCGGTACATTTGCTCCAAGATTTTAGCATAAAAACTCATGGACCTGGGAGTTTCTTAATGACGGAGTGTCTTGGTTTTCATGTGTAGATGGAAATATATGTTGGGCGATGTCTGTTCTGGTTTCTGAGTAAAAAGGCTCAGAGACAAGAAACGATAGTGTTTCGAAGGTGTTTGGAAGCTTCGGAACGTATTTTGGTTACGGTGTAAACTTAATTTTCTTGCACTTTGGAACAATTTTGCATGTGCTTTCTATGTCTGTGTTTTTGAACGTGAAACAGTGTCGTGCGTGTGTAAAAAGAATGGCTGTATGGGGATCAAGGGAAGTTCCAAAGAGAGCCTATATATTTCTGTATGACGAGAGAGAAAGAGAGGCAAAGGAGAGAAAGAAGAGATACAGAGAAAGAGAGAGCATGTCGACGGTTCGCCCGGACGCAAGCTAATCGGAAGGGAAACTTTGCGGCGTAAACGGAGCTTAACCGCGAAGCTCGATGGTACACAGTCAAGCAAGCCAAGTCAGCTATAGCAAAGGGTGGAAAGGGGTTTAAGGAGAGCCTCTCTCCTCTCGCGGGCTGCCTCTCTATGGTTTGGCCCGCGGGAGGTGGTGCATGCAATTCATACCACGATCGCGCTGCCTCTGGTGGTGGCGTCTCACTCTTCACGAAGCTCTTCCAAGGGTAGAAGAGTCGCGTAAACCCCCCACGGATACCTCGCGTTTCGCGGGTAAGTTCTCCGGCGCGGGGCAGGTTGTAGAAAGTGCGGAGAACGAAGAGGAGTTGGAAGAGGACGAGCAAACTTGCAAAAGTACATCGCGACTCAAGAGGCCGGAAGTAATAGCGCGCTCGCGAGAGCTCGTCGTTGCGGAATCGCCACCCACCAAGGATAATATCGAGGTGGTGGTTGTCACGAACACCCCACTAACCCTTCCCATCTTCTTATAATATCTAGTGCCACTATATCCTCATTCAAACTCTCTTAACCCTTTCCCATAGTCTTTTTGATACAACAATAAAAGATCAAGTATTCTTACGCCCCGAATTTGGCATTGGATGTGGAGCTGAGGACATCGAAATGGGGCGAAACGTTTTTGTGTGTGAAACCATCGAAATACAACCCTCTAACCCTTCGCACTAGAGAACCGATGATCAAAAAACGCAATTGCGTCGCGGATGGAGCTTCTTATAGTTTCTAATTCTCATTAAAGGCACTAATTTTTTTTTCGAATTCCATTTGATACTCGATGATAAGAACGTGAAGGAAAAAAATTGATCGAAAGTGAGTGAGAGAGGGAAAACGAATGTCGAATAGCCAAATGCCAGCTGGACACAGAGCGGCCCTCCTGTTCCTTTTCCGAACAAATGCCGACGGAATTTGATTGAGTCGCTTCACGTAAGGAGATTTGCAGCCAGGAACGCCGCGTCGAAATCGTTCGAGCGTTTGTTGGCAAAGAGGATTGTGCCGCTCTGGCTTCTGTGGAATCGAGTTGAGAATCCATGGAGAATCGAGAGAGAGAGAGAGAGAGAGAGAGAGAGAGAAAAAGAGAAGAGAGAATTATGATGCGAAAGTCGATGAAAATAGGGGCAAGAAATATCGCTCCTCGCTGTGTATATTCTTGTCACTCGTAGCCCCCAAAACTTCCTCCTCAACTGTTTACTCCGATATGCAACGGAGAGGAAGCGAGGAAGTTACAAATGAATCGCGTAATAACCCATATTGCTCGTATATTCGGGGTGATACGCTTCGATGCTCTCAAGCTCTTCGTCTCATCAAGTTTCCAATATTTTCCATTCCAGTCTTTCGATTCTCATCCTTCGTTTTTCCGTTCACTCTGTCATTCTTTTTTGACATATTCCTTTACGAATTTAATGTATAACTTCTGTTTTAATGATTCAGTAATTTGAAAAAAAATTCATATAGGACTTGCGAGCATTACAAAGAAAAATTGACCCAAATTAATCCGGCGAATTGTTTAAATCTTTTATTGGAATTTCCATTCAATGCACGAATCACAGGTCAAAATAAACTTAATAATAAATTATTATATTTAGTTAAATTCGAGGTTGCGATTGCAGAAGTGGAAACTCAAGAACAACGCAAACCGGCGAAGCATATAATTGAAATTTTCCATGGCCCTGATTAGTCTGATCAATAATCGATTTTTCTACTTACTTCGTAGACAACGCGATAGTTCTCATCAGACGTGCAGACTCTCGTAAATCCGAATTGCGGTTTGATTATTAAAT
Source organism: Hyposoter dolosus (assembly GCA_963921915.1). Taxonomy (NCBI): domain Eukaryota; kingdom Metazoa; phylum Arthropoda; class Insecta; order Hymenoptera; family Ichneumonidae; genus Hyposoter; species Hyposoter dolosus. Next base: position 10,724,615 of record OY998130.1, on the reverse strand, counting down.
GTTTGTGATAAGTTCGATTAAACGCGTCATTTCCTGGGGTCGGAGTTTCCATTTCTGTGATATCGCGAGCATCAATTTCAATCCGTGTAATTTATCGTTCAACTCGCGCGTTTTCACGATATGTATATATTCGTATGTGAACAATTATCTTTGTTACTTCGATCGCATCATCGGATTATTCAGTCTCGTGTGTGTATGTATACATCTTTCCAAGATGTTGAAATATAATTGCGTTTGCCGATACATCGTGTTTGCTGGTATGCGTGAATATCGGATTTTAGAGGAAAAAACTCTATTCATCCCTAAAATAATTATTTTTTTCTTTTTCGCGTCCGTTTATTCTTCTCGTTGTCTACGCTCTCGTGATGGCATGCAAAGGCAAAGGATCATATATACCTGATGAATATAATGGCCGTTGCTAACACTCTTGACGATGGCCGCGCCCATTTATCGTCAACGCGCGACTTCACAATCCCGATGTGCCTCTCATTTCTGTCCCTTCTTTTTTTTCCATTGCATAGTCTTCATCTGTATTTGCGAGGATGCGTATAATCCCGAGTTGCCCCTTATTCATTCAGGGCTGTCGAGGTGTTGCACCGAAACTCAACGAACGCGACGAGACGCAGGAACATCCCGCCCCAATCGATGCACGCGCTTTTTCGTCTTAATCTCGACCTCGGACCTATCAGACATCGAGAATTTCAGTCTTGGTGCTACTCTGAGCCCTTGGGGGGCGGGGAATCCAGAATCATCTCAGTCAACTTCGTTACATTCTGTTTCTCGCAATCGATAACTGCTTCTTCCTTGGAATATTCCGCAGGCGATAACGTTCCATTACGCTTCAATTTTCTTAACTGCTTATCAAACCTTCCGGAAATTTCAATATTTAGGAGAACGAACACGAGTCTAACAATACAGAGTCTTTATTTTCACAGTTTTCACATGAAAAACCTTCATTTTCGTATGCGAATACCATTTTGCAGAAATATTTTCTATTTCTTCTCCTTTTCATCATTTTTACAAAATGAACGACTGAACGATGAACGACAAAATGAATGGCCCTTGCGTATTGAAATAAAAAAGAAATTCTTGATGCGACGTATGTTTTTCAGGTTTTTTTCTCACATTAGACATTATTAGTCGACCCTAATAATAATAAGCGACCGTTTTGTCGGGGGGGAATGAGAGAACCCATGGACGATATGGTATACACAGAAAATCGTGCTGGTATATAGCATCGAGGAGGCCGAGGGTCCTTTTCGCAGTTTAACATCTGTATCATTTGTGACATTGTTAGATTCGACTCGAGTTCCATCTGCTCTCTCTCTCTTTCTTATTCTTCATGGGTGGAGCATGTACATGTGTCTGTGTCGATTAAACGCTTCTGCAGAACTAGAAATCAGGCTCTACACGCTACATTATGCCTCGGCCATTTTACAAAATGACGTTTACGCCTCGACGAGTTTCTGATATACCCCCTCATATTTCTCCAATCCATTTTTGTCCATTCCTTCCCCATGCTTACATGTGCAGTATATACATACATACGTTTAACGATATAATACATTTTTCGACATAACCTCTCGACACCAGAATCAAAATCTCCACAAAGGAGCAGTTGCCCTGCACGCGCTCATTCCATTTTTTTCTTTACCGCGTTTTCCAATCTGTCCGATCGTGTAACTTTTGTACGTGTCGATTTTTATTAGCGCTTGCCATGTACAGTTTTTAAAATACGCACGCGTCCAAACCGGAAGTGGAATTTTTCACCGGTAAGAAAAGTGTATTGGAGCGAACTTGAGAGGCGTTGATTGTTACTTTTTTTTTTTTCGTTGGTTCTCATTGACCGCACGAAACTTTCGATTTCGATCGAAGGGTTCAAGAGGGCGAAAAGAGATTCGAGTGTGTCACACACGCGTTTTTTTTTCAGACGCACTCGTGGCTACTTTAATTTGCAATTGTGCTTTCTGGCGTTAGCCAAGTATGTAATGTATACATTCTCGCATGGTTCGCCGATGATGACTGGCACGTGGATCCGCAAACGCCATTCTTGGTCTTCATAAGCTCACTATCGAGAGACCACACTTCTGTTTCTCTTTAGACCTTCCCCTAAATTTATAACAGTTGACAAAAATTTCAAGCCGCCTGGAAATCCGAGGTAGACTACTTGATTTTTTTCGTCCTGCTCATCGGAGCGTACGGCGTTGCAAGGGCGCAGGGAATTACCCGGAATGTATATCTCCGTACCGAGGATCGCGTGTGAGCTGACGATCTTAATATTTCATATTAACCCTTCCACTCCGCAATCGATACCCGGACGTTTCTGCGACGTAAAGAATTCGCACTTATGCAAAAAAAATAAAAAATAAACAATTTATACAATATTTCGTTCATTTTACTCGGTAAAACTTATTTTTTTTGGAAACTTTTAAAATCGAAAATTCCAAATTGCTAGATATATATATACAAAATATAGTGCCAAAAATGTCGATATTGTAAATGGTTTTTATTGCTCTTCGTAATTTCTCGATAATTCCGAATTGATTTTCGTTGAGAAAAGTTGAATCGTTTAGAAATGCTGACATATATACGTGTATAAATGTATAATAGTCTATTATACTTGTAAATAAGGTAAAACGGATATAGGTATATAAGTGTCGAGTGTGGAAACAGTAGCGTTGAGTGCCGGCCATCGAGTGACTCGTGCCTTTTCCGTTCTCGTTTATATAATGAGCCCTCCGGAGTCTAATATAAACTATAGCGATAAAAGGTTATATATAAGTACAAAAGTATATAAGCGAGGTCCTCTCGTCTTGCACAATGCAATCAACCGCCATTGTTGCACTCTCGTTCTGCGGAACAATGAGGGAGGACGAGGTAGAGGTGGAACTCTCGACAGTCTTCGACGTTTAGCTAAGTGCAACGAAGGTCCATTATCGAATTTAATATATAAAGCTGGCGTTGAGAGTGAAAAGCAGGACCATAGAGTCGCGTTTACCACTCGTCGTTCTTTTTTCTTCTCACATTTGCTTCGATCTAGCTCTTTCTCTCTTTCTCTCGTTTCTCCTCCACTCGTAAGTATACGAAGCCCGCTATTTCTTTTTCTTTATTTTTCTTTCGACGGTGAGATTCGTACCTCTTTCTGCCAGAATCAGAGAGCAAGCAAAAGCAAGCCGCCTTTCCGCACGAGTGCATCGACGGTCATTCTTTAACCGTTTTGGCCGTTTTGATGCCTTGCTCTCAGACTACTCTTACATACATTGGTTTTCCATGCGTGCACTTGACCGTCTTCTGGTGCTTTTTTCGCTCTCGAACTGAACGAGTGAGCTCGCGAGTGAGTGCGAAAAAAAAAGCATGGAAGAAGAATGCGGATTTGAAGCTGAAATTCTTCCTCTCTCTCTCTCTCTCTCTCTCTTCGTCTTCTCATCTTATATTTTCTTCCCCATTTTCGCTCTTCTTCGGTATGGTATATTTGTTCTGCTTCCGAGGAAAACCTCGAGGAAATCTTTACGAAAGTATTGCGTCTCGACTTTTCAAATCTTCAGACTTTCCTAAAGCATCTGAAACATCGAACGAGACAAGATTCTCTCCGCCATTACGCTCGAGCGATCCCAAGAGGCTGTGCGCTCGTGATGCGACTCGCCCGCGTGTTCTCCGGTTGGCGGATAACACGACCCGGACCCGAAGAGTCTTCCTAGGCGGAACGGCATCACAAGGAAAAGAGAAAGAGAGACAGAGGGGAACGATAAAAAGAGACAGTATAAAAATGTTTTAGAAGAAGAGAGGGAGAACGATGGGGACGCTTGCTGGATGCTGGATATTCTTCCCCCTCTACAACATGAACCTACCGGCAGTCAGGCAGCTGGTGGCCTCTGACGATAAATATATATATATACGTATGCATAAATCCCCACTCAAAAGCGGAAGGGACGAGCACGAGAAACAAAATGTACAAAAAAGGGGGATCTTCCTTCTACTTGTCGTAAAAATGGCTTTCCACGGCTCTCAAAGCAAAGTCAAGAATTCACTACACGCGTTTATAAATGCACCTAGTCTTTCATTTGACATCGACACCATCATTTGTTTGTCTTCCTTTTTTTTTTGAAGCAATGGAAAAATTTTCGTCCAATTCGCCAAACGCACAAGCAAATTTTCTATATTAATGAATTTCGAAAATTGACCAAACTTTGATGTGACATCAATAGTGGGTAAAATAAAGTATGAAAAGCATTTGGTAACTCGATGCCCAAAGTAATCCCAAAGAAATATAAAAGCTTGTCTGAAAATGGTGAACAATTTCGAACCGCAACGGTTCTCGGTTCATATCGCCTCGTATATATTTCAAGTTCGATACTCGGAGGCTTTGCATGAGACCCAAAGTTTGGAAGCTCATAACGGTACATGCAGCCGGTTACTTATACATATGAAAATGTATGTGTAGGTTTATAGTTTGATAAAGATCGACTAAACCACAAAATCTTAAAGGAAAGCGAAACTTACTTCGCGAGTTGTCGGAAGGGAAGTGGCGGTTTTAATTGCTGCTTAAGGAGGAACCCCGCCTCCATCGTCGACGTCATGCTAACCCAGAGGGAGGATTCTCCGAATCCTTGTGACCCTGGTGCTGCTTGTTACTACCTTATACGTACACTAGTTTACGTAAGAACGTACCCAGGAGAGAAATAGCGAGACAGAAGGAAAAGAGCATGGCAAAAAGGTGCAGGATATAAGGGACGAAAGGTGGCTGCTTAGTCCGTGTACAAGAGTCAACAATTTGGAGTGAGTTCCGTGTGGCAAGGACGTCTCTTAGCTAAGACCTTCCAAAGCGGAAAGCAACGTCGTTTAACGGCGAGAAATCTCCACTGAGGAAGCTAAGAAGGAGGATAATGCTACACCAAGAAGAGAGAAGTTCTATCCGCAGGAGTTGCTGCTCTCGTAATCCGCGAGCAAGTTTACTACCATCCTCGTCGACGTGGCTTCTTGCCAATGTATCTTTTATATCTATATATTCCATTTATTCCTCGTAACAGATATCGCAGTTTGAGAAAGAGCTCGCGAGAGAGAACCGAAAATGGAGAACATCTCTTAGATTTTGAGCATCAACATAACAGCTCGACCGTATATATGTATGTACAGAAATGTGCCAAGAGCTTATCTCATACTAGCGCCGATACTCGCAAAACGAACAGAATCATGGCCACCGTGTTATCCTTTCTTTATCGCGTTTTGCTTCCTCGTTCCTGGTTGGCAACACCGTCTACCATGTACATAAGATTCTTACTCGTGTCCCCAAAGCTTCCTGTACATTTATGCCACCCGAATGCAGATTTAATCGGTGCACCTTAGAAATAGTTTGAAAAGCACATTTTTAAACTTGTAGGAAAAAATGTGTGAGATACGAAATGCGAATTGACGAGGAAGCAACGAAACCGATGGAAAAATACGGTCGCGGAATAGCAATGGTTTTTTTTCCAGTTGGAATTTTACTACAGAAACTATTCCGATGACCAAAATGTTACTGCGCAGTGAATATTTTTAATTGCAAACCCCAACGCACCTACAAATTATCACTCTTCCTTTTGAAAATCCTTATGATAGTATAAGTGTATAAGTTCTAGTGCTTTTCTGCCTCATCTGTGTCTGGTTCTTCACCTTCCAAGCTTTTCAGCCTTGCTGCTTGAACATCATTCTATCAGTCAGTCGTTCGAGTACGACGACATACATATATATATGTATATATGAATATACACGAGCACATATATAGACAGACTTTTGCTATCAGGCATCCCAGGCCCAATGGGAACTCAAGAGGGTCGTTATCAGGTTTCCATTACCACGGTGTGCTGGGACGAATGCCGAGGTAAAGTTTACAAGAGAGAGAAAGTGATAGGGATAGGGCGAAGCCTTCATGTTTGGAGATAAAGAGGAAGCGAGACGAAGGGCGATATATGTAAGACTAAGGACGACGGAGTTTCGGAGAGTGAGAGGGAAACGTGGTTCTCTCTCCCTCGCTCTCTCTTTGTCTTGGTGCTGGGGCGATAGAGAAGAGAACCCGTGCAAGGGTTGGCCTGCAGCAAACGCTCGGCATCTTATCGCTTTCCCTTCGACCCATTCTTCCAAAACCCTCCGAAGCATCCCACCACCCATCGTCGTTTCACCTTCTCTCGGCCTCGGCATCACCCTCGCGTTTCCCTTCTCCCGCTCGTCCTCGGGTGCCGAGCTCAAACCCACTGACGCTGGGACGCGCTCACCCAGAAACCGACGATAAGGTTTTCCAGGCAGCGCGCCATTCTGCCTCTCTGCCACACGACGCTACAACGTGTAACCCACCGAGTGCGTACCGCTCCGCTACATCCAAACCACCCCTCCTCATCTAACGCGACCAGCAACCCTCCGCCATGACTCTTTCGCTCTCATTCCTTCTCGTGTCTCAGTATTCCTCACTTTCCGTCATTCCGCTATCATCATTCATTCACCATGCACGTATATCATTTATAAATTGCTCCTCTATGTTCTCGCCTGCGTGAATCAACTTTTTCCCCTCCAATCTACTATTCCTGATAATAGGCAGAAAAAATAATAGCTGATGACGTTTCGTACGATTGTTCGTGATCGAGCAACGTTGTCGCAATATTGATATACTTACGAGTGGAAATTTCTTACGTACAAGTAGCCAATGGAGATCGCCGTGATTTTTGGTCTCGTCGTGACAAATCGACGAATGTTAAACTGAGCACATGTGCATATATGCGACACTTCGTGACGATTCGTTAATTATTTTGTTGTTCAATCGTTTGTTCACAGTTGCTGAACTCGAGGGCGGCGCTCATTCGGACGAAACAAACAGCGGAGGCGACAACAGTAACGCCGGGAGCGTTTCCGGTGGCGGTGATGACGATCAGGCGCGTCTCCGTCTGAAACGAAAGTTACAAAGAAACCGTACGAGCTTTACGAACGAGCAGATTGACGCTCTCGAAAAGGAATTCGAGCGGACTCATTATCCGGATGTTTTTGCGAGAGAACGATTGGCCGGAAAGATTGGCCTACCGGAAGCTCGAATACAGGTAATTATAAAAAGTTAATATTTAGGTTTTGCCACCATTGTGCGTTTGACTGTAAATTAAAAATAGCTCGAGTTACGCGGTCCCCTATTTTTTTCTTCTCGTCGATAATTCCAAAGATTGACCCAAATCTTTTCTATCATTGTGTATTTCTAATTTCACTAACTCAGGTATGGTTTTCGAATCGTCGGGCAAAGTGGCGGCGAGAAGAAAAACTCCGCACCCAACGGAGGGACAATCCTCAGCAGCAACAGCAACAGCAACAACAACAACAGCAGCAACAGCACAATTTGGTTAGTGATCATCCGACTCCACCACCTCCTGGTGGAATGCTTGGCGGTCAACCACCACCACAAGCTCCACCTTCACCACCGAGAATTCATCATGGATTCGCACCTACTGGTGTATATCCCGGAATTCCAAATATGTCGGATTCATACAGGTAAAATATTTATCTTCACCTCAATTTACCTCAGAAATCAGTTTTCTCACGACGAACAGGATGTACACCAAACAATTCGTTCGCCAAAATGATCGGTCCAGTTAAATATCGAAGGATTGAAAAAATTGACAGGAGTAGGATCGCTGCTGATAATGATAATGCGTTCCTTGATGAAAATTTTTCAGAAATTCGCTGAGATTTGACTAATTTATCAATACAGAACGATTAAAGTAGAACTGTCGGTTTGAGAATTACCGTTTAGAATAAAATAAAATTTTGTACATTGGTAAATTATCGTTAGAAAAAGATCCATTCCAATTTTCAAGAGGCTACAGAGAACCAGAAAAAAGATATTCGCATTGGTAGTTTTATACATTCAACATTGAGTTTTATGATCAATCAATTTCATCAATTCTTAGGACAAATTACAATTTTCATTGTAAAATATAATGAAATGTATGAAATCAATGTTAAATTCATGAAATTACGAATGCGAATATCTTTTTTTTGATTCTCTGTAGCTTCTTGAAAATTTGACTGCATCTATTTCTTATCACAATCTAGTACTGTGCCAAATTTCATTAAATTCTGAAGAGTAATTGTAAAACCGACTACCTTGAGTTAGCTTGCCGATACTCCGGGAGGGCTTTTTGCTCATTTGCAAACAAATTAGCTCCAATGTTTTCAAAATTTTTCATTTTTTATACGATTTTTGAAATCGATCTGAAGAATCCAAACAATGACCAAGTCTTGAATGTTCGTAGTTTCGTTCTTATGTTTCTGAGCCTGTGATAAGTTGCAATATCGTGAAAATGTTGGTTTAATAACTTGTGCTTTTTTTTCCACTATTCACAGCCCGATGACTTCGATGTCGAGCTTTACAATGTCCGGGCAACAGGGTCAACAGCACACAAGCAGCATGTCGTCCTTAGCAACAGGCGGTGGCATGGGACCAATGGGCATGACAGTTGGGATGACGGTTGGACCTAGTCCCGGGGCTTGTCTTCATCAACGCGACAATGGTTACTCGTGCGGTGTCGCGAGACCACCGAGCTACGAGCCTCTTCATCTTGGCTACGGATCGAGACCGACGTGCAGCCCGACTCAGCCTTATCACACAGCAGGGCTCAATCAGTACAATCAGAATGCCAGCTCGACCGGTGAGTGTCTACCGCACTCACTGCACTCGCTGCTAGCGCTCTAGCCGATCGTGGGACTCGGCTATCATCACGCTCGTGGATACCACTATTGAATGAGAGTTGATCTGCGATGCTGAACACTCGCTCTCTTTCTCTCCTTCAACCGGTAAAATAGTTAACGTATAAATTAATCGAGGAGGTTCGGTAATTCGATGCTAAATCAGGCTTTCGACTAAATTCTCAAGACAGTCAAAACAAATATCGCGATCGTTTCGTTCGTCTTGAAAAATTGGTGAAGAGATTAATCTTTGGATAGTTTGACGATCTTTTCCCTAATTTTTCGCTTCGATAACGTATCCGCAACTTCTAAGAAGCGTTTTGTAAAAATCGATCACCGCCGGTAGTATCATGTAGAAAATCGTGGAACGAAAAAATCTCAGTGCATGGCACTCGAAAGCACGATCCTTCGTTCGAGCTCAATGGATCCAGAGAATTGCTATTATTCAGAAATCCCTGACGATCCTTCGTTCCTTCGCATTCGCGATTTCGTCCAATTAGAATTTTTATTTTTTATTCCAAAATATCGCAGCCCCGAATCCTATCATTGAATCGATTCTAACAAATCCATTTTACCGAATTTTTTGAACAAATGAAAAAAAAAAAAAAATGAAAAGGAAGATCGCGTTGAAGTTTTTCGATTATTGAATAAATTTTATTGCCGAGTCCTGTAAGTCTACAAAATAAACTTCAAGTTAGACCAGTGCCGACGTCTGTTAGTAAACTGTACACTCGCATCAGATAAACTGGAAAGTTCTAAATGAATTTTTTAATTTATTGATTACAGGCTTGATATCGCCGGGCGTGAGTGTGCCGATAGCAGTGCCGGGACAACCAGCACCGGATATGGCAGCCCAGTATTGGTCACCGAGGCTGCAGTGACCGTGGTGGTCGTCCACGTCGACCTCGACTTCTTAGGACCCGAGCCAACTCGTTCTTCAGCGATTAAACAGTGAGAACGACACAACACATAATATATGTGAAGAAGAGGTCTTCGCGTGACTGATTATACGTAAACAAAAAAAAAATGAAAAAAAAAAAATTGTGACAAAACCCAATATCAACGCTTCTTGCTGGGAATTTCGAGAGCATTTTATTCCCTACGTACACAATATTTTTCTTCTTTCTTTATAACTCTTAATCCACGTGACTACTGCCGCCCACAATCCGAGTCTCGCTCGTACGTCGTTGGGAGTATCGATGATTGACAAAAGTGACTCGTTGTTCGCTAATCATCGTTTGATTTTTCTTAAGCGATCAATAACAACGACAATAATAACGCACCAACCACATAAATTTCAATGATTATTTCAAACTAATCTTCTGTAATCGCTCAAATCGTAAAAGTGCAAAGCCCTCATCGTACCGAAGAATGTTTCAATTTATTTTCTTCTGCACTGAATTCGCGATAAAGACAACAACAAGAATCTTTTAAATCCCCTTAGAACTCAGTGCTACCTAGCGAGATGTGTTTTAGTTAATTGATGAATAAATGAATTGTAAACGTACGGAGAGAATTTAGCATTTAAGTATGTCGATATTGCAAGTATATTCGTGTAACGAACGAGGGACGAAAACATTGACGATCGATGGATGGATGAACTTGTGCGTATCCAGCCTCCAAGACCTTTCCCTCATCAGTCTTTTTGCAAATAAGAAATAGTTGATTCATTATTATCTTTTATCACGATCATCATTATTTTTATTATTATATCTTATTATTGATAAAACAACACAAATATGAAATACTTACCCGCCGTCGATTTGCTATGTATAAATATTATTAAAAAAATTATATATATATTTAAATATCTATATATATATGAATTAATTGATGAATCAATTAATTTGTATATATATAACTATGTACGTATATATATATCTATATAAATATATAAATATGTCTCCATTGTACAAGGTCGCGGAGTGACGGTCATTGTGTGGGAGAAGACCGATTGTGATTTCTCTTAGGCCAGGTATGTTGAGCGTACAATTATACATTCTAAATAAATATAGACAGCGTGTGTGATTTATCGACCATACCAATTCATCTTAACCAGCAATCATCGGAAATTCAAAAAAAAAAAGAAAAAAAAAAAAAGACTTTTGAAAATCGTCTAAAACAAAAATTGTAAGAACGGACCATCGTAGAAAAGTGGGATAAAAGGTTGTAAATATAAAACTCGAGTATATTCGAAAAAATGTAACAATTGTATATTTCGTCGAACAATAATTCGTTTTTGTAGATTTTGCCGGGCGAACGGGCTTATCGGCCCCGATCGCGTTCGAACGATATTTTCTTCTTTTTTTTTCGTATAATATTTTCGTTAGAAAGGCATTTTCAGCGTCGCTGGGAATTATCAGTGATTTCATGCAGAATTTCAACTACCTAATCTTTACTGCGTGATGAATTTATCGTGGACAACTTTGAGTTCAGAAATCAATGCAATCGTAATATTTTCAGGTATTACGAATCCTCCAAAAAACAAGGATTACGACGATCCTTGTTTTAAATTGAACAAACAATGCACAATTCGTACGAATTGACTTGGCGAATTTGTTCGTCGCTGTTCACACGAATAAAAGTCGAATAACTTTCTCTCATTTCGTGGCTCTCTGATCTATTTATTCGAATCGTGCAAAAAGATGATGGAAGGATTTTGCTCGTGGACTTCTTATCGGTCGTTGATCATACTTTTCCCGACGCGTTACTGGCAGAGGAAAAAATCCCGGAGTTTGCTTCATGGACGGGACTGTGCCTCAATGGGACTCGTTAAATTTTCGATATTCTCACTCGATTTTTACATTCGAACAATACAATATATTCTGTTTTCTGTTTTTCCATAGAAATGATAATCGTGTTCTGTCCTGTCGTTACAGGGATGACAATTATGATGATCGTCATAGTTTCGACTCTTACAATAACACAATATACCGTTGTTATACACATTGGTCGTAGAACACTGCGAATTTAATTAAACTTTTTATTTTCTGCTAATCTCTTGGTCTTTCCTATGCGCTTCTCGCATTTTATTTACAAATAAGAATCATGAGCTTTCGCGCTCATCGTGAAAGTTCGAAGAGAGCATTTTGTGACACGAATTATTAGCCCATCGAAACGTGCGAATGTTGCAAATCATTTCGAGGGCTTTGACATCTTGTCGAATACGACGAAGTGAAAAAACTCTCGTTTCCTCTCAGTCACGTTATCTCGCATGCCTAAGAATACTACGAACGATTGAACTTCGTTGTAAAGATAAGAAGGAAGAATAAAACATGCGGCAATATGAAAAAACAAATGAAACCGTTCAAACGGTGGATTTTTCTGTGAGTAGAGCATCAATGTCCTTCAAAATATCTTCCGAGGCAGGATCTACAGCAGTGAGATAATCGTCGTCGTTCGAGCTTAAATTAGTGTCACACAATTGTTCCAGTTTTAGATCTTCGGTGTTGACGTTTATCAAGGAATTGACATCGTTCTCTTGGACGATAGTTCCAGTCGATTCAACAACATTTTGAACGTCGTCCGAGGTACTGCTGTCGCATAATCTCACTTCTATTTCATCGCTGCGAGCATTATCCGGCTGAATGTCAGAGGAGTTAATTGGTTCGTCGGACGCCGCGATATTAGTGGTCGTTTCGTAAGATCGGATGAAACGCTTTGGTGAACGACGCAATCTTACCGGCGGTACTCTGGGGACTTTGCTACTAACGCTACAACTCGTTCCAGTCTCTTTTTTCTCCTCCTCGTCGGTGGGTAATTCCGAACCTTCAAATTTACGCTTCCTCGATACAACTGGCACGATTTTGTCTTCTTGAGTCGTCGCTTTGAGCTCGGCCAATGTTTTGATTGCATTTTTCAAAAATTCGGCGGATTCCTTGACGGTGATTTTATCTTCGAGTGGTCGCTTTCTTCTTTGTGGTATTTTACGAATTTCTGTATTCTCATTTGTTACAGATGTTTCCTCGCTCGGTTCGATCGTTGTCTGAGCCGCAGCCTTACGACGTCGGATTTCTTCCAACGTCAAAATCGTAAAGTCTGTCGGTTTCTCGCCTTCGTCCATCGCTGTCGTCGATTTTCCTGTTGTTCCACTTCCGGCAGACCTCTCGCGCGAATACAACGATACCGTACGTCTGGCGGCACGAGCCGAAGTGATTCTCTTCTCTTTGCCACCCCCGACACTTCCGAGATAATCATCCGGCTCGTAAGAATAGTATGCCGCACTCTCAGCCTGGATCTCCTCCAGTCTGATCTCCTCGTAAGTCTTGCAATAAGGTACCCTCGCTGTGTGAGCCTTAACTGGTGAGGGTGCACTCTCGCTGTCAGACTCTGCAAGAACACAACGAATAATATCGAAATAGCTGATTAGTACAATTTTCGTATCCTTATTTATTATTTGTGGTATTGATTTATTTATTTATTTGCTTTGTTTTTTTATTTTTCGTCCTCTTCACAAATAAACGTGACGTCGATGCACCGTCGAGCTCTCGTTTGCGGCATTTGCATGTTTATTCTCCTCATATCCCTCTCTTCCGTTTTTGTTTCGTATCAATTCACATTTCTCAATATTAATGGCATTTTGGTTTTGTTTTTCATTCAAAGAAGTAGTAGCAAAACAATAGTCTCGTTAAATTTTTGGCCAAGACAATGTCCCATCATCCTCTGAAATATCTTTCGCTTGCGCTTTCCCTTCCTTTCGTTTTCACTCACTCTCTCTCTCTCTCTCTCTCTCTCGCTCTCTCTCTCTCCCTCTCTCTCCCTCCCTCTTGTTCTAGAAATGATCGTGTTTTGGTTTCTTTTCCTCATTTTCGTCCTCTTTCCTATCTACACAATCTTGGAGGCTGTTTCTGAGACGATGGCTCACACTCTGCAGGAATCTCTCCTCGTGGAACACCGATCGACTTTGATATTTCAACAGGGAAACACGAGAAACAAGTTTTTTTTTTTTTCTTCTAAAAAGGAGGCTGTCTTCAACTCGTTCGCAAGCCGAGCATCGGTGAATCTTCGGCCCAGCCTGAAAGACACACCTTTCTTTCCAGGTGTAGTTAAATTACATCTCTTGATTTCTAGTGCGTGTGTGACGGCGTTCTTCCAGCTCTCAAGAAATAGAATACTTAAGCCAACCACGAGTAAATCCATAGTTCCGGAAGTTCGACAAGAGAAAAGACCTTTATGAGTCAAAGTTCACAATTCATGTTCAATGAGAAAATCATATTTCAATATTTAATAGATTCAACCCTCAGATTCAATAGCCACCATGGATAGAAGACTTCGTGGAAAGAGAAACGAAAGTTGACAAAAAATACAAACAAAATGATCGAGACAATGAACAAGGTGATTTTTGGAGCTTGGGGCGATGAGGGTTCGTACTCCCGTGAATCCATTTAATCAAATATTCAAATCTCGCTTAAAGTTTGTGTGTTTTTTTTGTGGTATGAAGTTTATTGAAATTCAAAACATCGTCTCAACGTAAGTATTAATTTTCATTCGCTTACATCGATCATATAATAATGCACATATTGCGTATCAGCGTATCTTCGGTAATTTTTATATTTTTTTTTGTTCACATAATTTTCTTTTATTAGATTATTATTAATTTTTATTTTTCATTTTTTTTTTTCGTTCCTTTTTTTTTTTGCTCCACATGTACGTATGTGTCCGTATTTTTATCCACGCATACACAGGCACATATGCGCACATACGTGTGCACATATACACAGATCTGATGTGCTCTGTTTACCGTTACATCTTTTTGATAGCACGAGTGACAATATCTTCATCTTTCTTTTGAATTCTTTAATTTTTTAAAAACTTTTCCTAACTCTTTATCGTTCACTTAATTATTCTGATGAACCGTCGCAACGGCACTCACATTTGCGAAAGTATAGTCACCATTATCTTCCATGGCTTTTAAGGTCGCGTTTTTATTTTTTATTTTTCTTTGTGATGCAAAAAATATGAAATCAATTAATTTCAAATCTCATACTTCTTCGTTATATTTTCGAAGCGTGAACACTCTCTTGTTTGTCTTTACGTGGCTACCACACGTGGACAATGTGGCGAGGATATCTCGAGCCAATGCAAATGCCGCTACGAAGGTTTTACAACTTCACATCGACGCTTCGTGTCGCTCATCAGAAGCGTTGCCTAAGAGGAATAGAAAAAACAAAAAATCGAACGAACAATTCAATGATCGAGCGCGAGCGTGTGAGTTCAGCTCACGTACAACGCAGTGTAGCCGACCGCCGATCTTATAAACGTGATTTCATGTAAAACAACTTGTTTCATAGAAATAAATGTTTGCAAAACAAAAAAAAAAAAACAAAAAAAAAACGTATTAAACGAAATAATAAGAAAAGAAAAAAAACATAAAGCAAACAAGTGTGTGAATTATACCGATGGGAACCGGTGTAAGGAGCGGAATTTTTCGCAAAAAGCCGATTAAATTGTGAAATGCAATAACAAATAACGAAAACTCATTCTTGTTTATACGAGATATTATAATAATGGCTTCTCCGTCGGCCTGTCTCCACTTTTCTCTAAACTATTGAGCGATCTCGTCGCCAGAGATTAGGATAATTCATTTATTTATTTTTGTAATTTTTCTTGTTGTTAAAAAAAAAAGAGAAGAAGCAACGGAAATAGGCGGAGGGAGTAGAGAGAAGAACAAGAGAAATAGAATTATGATGAGAGGAGGAAGAAGAGAGAAAGTGTTAATAATTAATTAGTTCAACGCAAGACTCACTAGATAACGTTTGTCGAAAATAAATCAGTGATTATGGCTGATAGTTTACAATTAAAAAAAATACATATATTTAAATATATATATATATATTTTTTATCAGACCCGATGAAGAGAACGAAAAGGAAGACTAATGCCTGATTCATTCATCTACAATTTATCTATTCTTTCCCCCTTCCTCTCCCATTTATTATGCCTATATAATTTGAATTCTAATCATTTTCCCATCTATTTCGTTTTTTTTTTTCAAACTTTTTCACGCCATTCATTTATGAAAAAACATGATGAAATGCCGTTTTAAAAGCAACTCTATATTTGACGTACGTGTGAGCGTGCGTTTGGAGTGTAAATCAGTCAAAATCTCGCAGAGTTTCAACGAATCTTAAACGAAACCCCGACTATTTATCATCCTTTTTTCTTTCTTCGCCTATATTTTATTGTTTCTTTCATTCATTCAGTAAATCGCGATTTCAAGCAGTTGATATATACACAAACTACTTGTCACTGGATGTGATAAATTTGAA
The DNA here is from genome assembly GCA_963921915.1 of Hyposoter dolosus. Classification (NCBI taxonomy): domain Eukaryota; kingdom Metazoa; phylum Arthropoda; class Insecta; order Hymenoptera; family Ichneumonidae; genus Hyposoter; species Hyposoter dolosus. The sequence goes on along the minus strand of OY998130.1, from coordinate 10,708,652 downwards.
TTGAAATTCTACTCGATAATAGTGGACTCGCGACTTATCCCTTCGCCAAGGTCCACGTATCTAATTAACTTAGTTGAATTCTACTCTATACCAAAACCGACAATATAATATGATTGATTTATACGAGTCGTTTAACGAGACGTTTAAGAGCCACGCGAATACACATAGAATTTTGCTTCCGCCAACGATATTTTTCTTCTTTTTGTCTCTTTCGTTTCGTTACTATTTTGGATTTCTGTTTTTCCTCTTTTTTTTTCTTCTTCATTCAATATACGTGCGTTTGCTAAAAAATTGTGTAAAAAGCCAAAACATATGAAGGCATGTTAGCGTATTTCCGGGTTGGTCACATTGTCATCATAATAATCACGATTCGTACGAGGCCGCGAGACGCTTCAAGTATCGTTGGTCGAACCTTTCATATCCCGCGACTCGGAATTATTTCGTTATAAATATATTTATGCATGTATATATTTCAAAATATATATACATACACGTTATTTATTTGTTTATTCATTTTATCGCAAAAATTGCAATAGAAAGCTACGCCAACGAAGAGTGAATCGAATTAACGAAATGTCCCAATGCACGGAGATTTGATTTGGGGAGAGGCGTTTGTTTCGGGACTCGAGCGACCGTGCGACTCTGGAGAATAATACCCTAGAGCCAAATTATTATTTGGATCGTTCGTGTACCGAGCGTGACTAGGTAACTAAGTTTTTTTAATACGTTATCCTTTACCTATTTAAATATTTCTTTTGAAAATTTTGTTATTATGATTTAGGTATAGAGATATGCCGGTGCAGTGGAAAAAAAAGAGAGAGAGAGAGAGAGAAAGACAAAATGAACCCAAAGAGTTGAAACAACGAAATACTCGAATGATCGGATAAGTGAAGATAAACAAAAAGACATTAAAAATAAAATCTATAACCCGATATACCAGTTTCGGTCTATAATGTCTGTTTGTGTCTATGTGTGTGTTGAGACGCTTTCGAGTTACAAACGAAACCAGCGTAAGTTCTCGATTTCGAGGATAAACGTGCGAGAAAGTTTAGCTCAATATTCGATTGTTCGAGGAAAAAAAGAGAGCTGTTGAATATCCACCCATTTCGAAGGATATTCCGAGCTCGGATAATAATTCAAACTTTACGTGTTTACATTTATCCATTTTTGCCAAACCGGATCGGTATAGACGCCCAATCATTGTAAACACAAAAGAGAAACACGGTAAAGGTGAGCTTTCAAATCGCGTCAACAAACACAAAACTTTAAACACTTATTGTTTCTTCTTCAATTCGTTTTCCTCCTCAATAATATTCTTTTCTGTATTTTCGGTATCAGGATCGAAAGTTTAGTCTATCGCCAGATATACTAACGAAAAATTAGTCCCGATCGCATCTAGTGCGATTAATTATCTCGAGGAATCTTCTCCGTTGGCGATTCCGAACGGAAGAGAGGGAATTGCTCGGAAATCTTATCGTTATCGTTTTGTTTTCATTTCCTCTTTCGTTCGTCATGCTATTTTCAAGTTATTTGTCTTCTCTCTCAACGCTTTGTTTTGTTTTTTTTTGTTATTATTATTAGGGTCTCCCCCCCCCCCCCACTGGAAGGCCATCCCGTTCGCGTCATATTCGATTATCTAGAGCGACGGTGCACGCTCACCGCCAGGCTTTCATAATTCGTGTTTGTCGCCTACCGTATTAAAGGACCTACACATTAAATGAAAATTTTTCTCAGTATCTTCGGTACGAAGGGAAACCGAGAAACGGGAAAGGAAACCTCGACCTCGGCGGCTGAGGGCTTTGCTCAGCGTGAGAGGACGGGTTATAAGGTGAACGTTGATGAATCTGTGAGGTCGAGGCTTGATTTTGCAAGGTTGCCATTGTCTGTCCGTGTGTGTGTGTGTGGCTGTGATAATTCGCTTGATGAGCGTACTGCTGCGGTGTGACATGGTGATGATGGCATTGATTCGTTTGCAAATTTTGTACGCCTGCTGTTTGAGTTACGCTTAGACCAGCTGGTGGTTGTACGCCGCTCGAACCACCGGTTATATTAAGGCTACTAGGAATATCGACGGGTATCGAAAGACCGTTCCGGATACTCAGGGTGTTACGGAGATTCAAGTTCGTTTGTAGGCTAGACGGTAGGGATAGAGTGCCTGGCGTGAGGTAGTGTACGTTGAAAGATGGGCGGCGGGGGGGCTAGTAAAGCCTCATACCTTCGTCAAAGTTGACGATAAGAGGATCGACAGCTGGACTGCCAATGAAACTCCCTGCCTCACTGCTGCCCCGACCTTGGTCAGATTCGGTGCCGCTTCCGTCGTATTTTCCGTCATCTATGTACATGAAATAATTACGCATAAACAACGCGTCACAACGCTCAATTTATCTTCAAATATTCTTCCTCAGAGTCTTCCACAACGTTATCCATCATTATTTTTTTCATCGTATCCACCAGCGTACCAATTAACGCTCACGCAATGATCCAAAATAATAAATAAACCACATTTTCATAAAAACTTTATCAACATTTAATTCAAATTATGCGCACCTGGACGATTCGACCATTCTTGGGTGACTGGCTTTGCGGTAACTTCCGCTGTCTTTATTTGATTCGCTTGATCAGGATTCGCCGCCGGGCGACCACCCGTGTGTAGAAATGGACAGTGAGGCTTTTTGCAGCCACCTCGTTGCGACTCCCAGAAGCAAGGAATCGACTTGCGATTTTTCTGTATTCATTTTTTTGTTTAATCAAAAATTAAAAAAACGATTAGCAATCGGAAGATCTTTATTCTACGATACAAATTCCTTGCGGCTCTTAACCAACAAACCTACCTTCAGTTCCATGTGCCTGAAGTTGCAATGCTCGTTAAGGCAGTTACCCTGCTGCCAATACTGACACATGACCTCGCATCCCAGCGCGGATGGTTCATGTCTAAACGCACAATTGTCACCCTGTAAGGAATTTCTCATTAACACGTGTCCAACAGATTTATTACAAACTTCTCAACACGCCGACGGTTACACCTAAAATTATATTCCATGGATAATAAACATTTGCCAACATTTCTCCATCCATTCAGAAAATTGATGTACCAATGAATTTGAAGCATATTTTCAGTTTTCAATTCATACTCACAACAGCATGAATCGAGCCACAAATTAAAATTCCAAGTATATGAAAGAATAGAAAAAAATGTAAAAATCACTGAATTTCAATTATTCTTGCAACCAATTTCTCTGGACCAACAAAATCTTATACTCAACGCCCATTGGATGAAACGCGATAGAAAAAAAATTTGTAACTCAAAGAATTTATTCATGTGGTTGTTTTCGCAGATTAGTTTAATATGAAAAATTAAACTTGAAACATGAACGGACACTTGTAAAGCAAAACATTTCGAATAATTACGCTAAGAGAGCGTAGGTATATAGAAAAAGAAAAAAAAATAGAGTGAAGCACTTTACGATAGATGTGGAATAACGTGTAAATAACAGAACCTTCCTTAATTGCCAAATTAATTACAACAGATTGATAATTTTCTGATTTTTCTACTCTTATTGCTCACAGTGCCCATTAAAATTGATTCTATGAGCATAAGAAGCGATTATGGGACAGAGTAATAAAACATTCTGGCATGGCATTTGGAAGAAACATGTGAAGCAGCGATAATTAACAAATGTACGTTTATGCAGTTCAATATCAATAAAAATATGTGGAAGTTCACAGGCTTTGAAATTGAATACAGAAACTTTAAAACCGACCAAAATTCGTGAAAATGTGAAATTGGAGGAATGTAGCATTACGAGCCTACAGGTGATCGGACATTCAATATGGCGACCCTAACCTTACAAACGTAGGGTCGACGTGCAATATGGGAATGTTCACGAGGATTCTAGAATCTTGAAAAAAATTCGGAGCTCCCAAATACGAATTTTAGGATTAATAAATAAATATTTCGACTCACCTTTGTGCATGTAGAATAGTAGAAAAAGTAACAGTCGTTATTTTTAGGTGCGGGATCCATTTGCAAGAATTGATAAAAGTCCGAGTGATCGTGCTCTTTGCTGTATGAAAAGAGAAAGGAAAAAAGTAGTGATAACGATAAAACCCTGCGTGACGGGTTTTCTATAAAATGTTTAGAAAATCTTATCGTCAATAGGGACGATAAAAGGCAAAGGAAAATAAGACTCGAGCGTTGCAGGACACGCTGAAAATCGTTACCATTTAGTACGAAACATGGTTTGTATAAAAGCGAGAAGCTTTCCTGCTCGTCGATGGACAGTTGAATTTGTACTAAGAATATATTTCCTTGAATATTTCTGCGGAAAGTCTGATTGTCCTGCGATATGAATTCGACCTTAGCAAGGTCATTTTTTCTAAGCTTATTATGGACATGTCAAAATTTACTTACGTTTGTCTTTGATGTTCACGGTGACTTTTTTTTGCTCACGTCTTTCGTCGGATTGTGCTGGCTCGGGCGAAGGCAAACACACGCGCACCACTAATACTCACAACCAACTCAATACAACGCTCTCACGACGCGATTTTCTCTAGCACGCTCTCTCTATCTCTTTCTTTCCTCCTATTAATCGACGACTACACGTCTTTCTCAAACCGGATATATCGAATTTTTGTTATTCGATTAGTTTCGACTGTCGACACGCACCGGATGTCGCGCTACTTCCATCTTTCCACCGGCACGCGCGCGGTTTTTGAAAAATGGCGGATCATTCATTCCTAGTCATAAAATATCTTTTGCTCTGTTGCATATTCAAATGATCCAATAATGTAGAATCCAAACAAATGGTAAGTTCTTCATTTTTCTTTTTCAAATTGTACGAAGTTGTTATATTTAATTTTTTAATCAACTGTCAGGCTTCCAACGATAATGGAATCGCAAATCGATAACGAAAGGAGTGCATCGTCGCCTTGGCGATCATCAAACAATCCACTTCCGACCTTCGCAGATGGAATTTATTTTGTATAGACTGTACACGAACGAGAATTTGCAATGTCCGAAACGAGCGAAATTTTGCTAAATAAATATTACGGTTTTGGTGCAGATCCCAAAAATAAAAAATTCCTATCAAGCCACGAAGCCATGTATGATTCGAGCAAATTTGATAGAATCTCAAAGTCAATTGAATCAACGGAAAAGGAAGCGATAGAAGAAACTGCGGGTCTGAGGCCGAGTTTAGAGGTACATTAAGGTAGTTCGACGATTTAAAAAACCAGAATTTGTTAAATTATAATTGTTTCTAACATAATCTCACTCGTTAATGCTTCCAGAATATTTCGCTTTGGTAACTCGTAACCAAGTTTGTTAGCCACCTCGAAAGTGGGACTGGAATTAAAAAATCAGCCCATTTTTCGTACAAAAAGCTTTTCTCTCTGTGTCGATAAAAATGACCGTCGATTGTATCTTCTCTTTCAGGGAATGAAAGACGAGGAAGAAAATGGAAATCAAGGAGTTGCGTTCGGCATTGCTCGATCCTCACGAGCGATTCCCGATGACGATAGTTTCGAAGGAGAAGAAAACGACATCGACGACTACGAAACTTTATTAGAATCTACGTTGCCGCAAGAGGAAGCGATGAAAGAAGAGAAGAAAATAATGATGGAAGCAAAATGCCCCTTGACTCCACATAAAGAAAAACCTGACGAAGCTACAGAAATATTCAACCAAAACGTTTCTGCCTTGACGACTCATTTCGAAGAAACTTCCGAACATGCTTCTGACATTTCGTCTGTTCCGACAACACGAAAAACTAGAAAGAAAAGTGCACTAACGACTTCTGCTGCATCAACTTCATCTTCCCAGATGCCCCAGGCTCCAAAAAAATTACCATCGTGCAATGGCATTTTTCTCGATCTCACTAAACTCTCACTCGTTGAATTTCCCATCGATGTTGTCGCCAACGTTCCAAACTTGAGGGTAGGGTTGCTGCTACAAACTCAATAAATCGTTAACGAGAAAATTATGAATTTTCATAAAATTCGTATTTTGTCCATAAAAGAACTTTTAAAATTTTCATTGTGTAGGCTCGATATTCCAAAATTGCAATCAGTCTCGTATTAAGGTAGTACTGTCGGTTTTAGAATTAGTGTTCAGAATTTGATAAAATTTGGTATAGTGGTAGATTGTGATTAGAAAAGGATCCAGTCAAAATTTCAAGAGACTACAGAGAACTAGAAAAAAGATATTCGTATTGGTAATTTCATACATTTAACAATCTTATGATAAATCTCAGTTTTCAGTGTATTTTTTAATGAATTCTTATCAATTCTTAGGAGGAATCACAGTTTTCATTGTAAAATGTAATTAAATGTATGGAATCGATGTTAAATTCATGAAATTACCAATGCAAATATCTTTTTTCTGGTTCGCTGTAGCCTCGTGAAAATTTGACTGGATCTTTTTCTTATCATTCCGAACGGTAATTCGAAAACCAACAGTACTACCTTAAGCAATTTGACACCATCATCTTGCTCGGGAATTCCGATAATTTGATAAGTCATTGAGAATTGATTGGGTGAATAATTCCAGATGCTCTATTTGGAGAACAACTCGTTGAGAAAACTTCCCGACCAACTGTTCTCGAGCTTGAGACTTCTCCAATGGCTCGACGTGAGAAATAACCAATTGAAAAATTTACCGGTGACTATAAAACATCATCCATGCTTGGAAACGATACTTCTCGATGGAAATTTATTCGAAGAGCTACCGCTTGAGCTTTGTACGAAATTTGAAGATTTTTTCCAATGGCCGAGAGTTTTCAACGTCAGCTTCAATTAATTTGATCATTTCTTCAGGTTTACTTCCGAATTTGAAAGAACTTCAAGCCTCGAGAAATCCGCTGAATTTTCCACCTGCAGATATTCTTGCTCTTGGTTTCGCAGCCACGATTCGTCATCTACGAAACGAATGGAACAAATTACATCCAGAAGAGGCTGTCGAGTCCCCAGAACGTAAGACGATTTCTTTCTACAACTCACAGCGCTCGTAACGACTGCGAACTGAAATAAAACATTTGTTACTTAAAACAAAGCAGGCGAGAAAAAACCGAAACTTTCTACAATTCTCTGCTCGGATCCACCGGTTGCGCAAACATTTTCGAGAAGCTCACGAATTTTCGGATCTTCTTCGACGGGCCACATTGGCGAAGAATTGAAGAAAATATCGGTCAGGCAAAAAGGACGAAGTTACAAGCCGAGCAACAGGTATACAAGCATTTTTGCTACGCAACCCAGTGCAGCAGGTGACAAAATAGTAATGGGGGAAAAACCAACACTGTGTAATTCTTGCGCTAAAAAATGCCTAAAATATTCGGACTCTTTGGAAAACGAGAAAATTCCTGAGAAAGAAGATTTGGACGAGATGATAAAACCTCACAAACCAAGGCTCCCGAAAATCGATGCCAAACGATGCGTATTTGGGTCAAATTCGCGGAAGAATGCAAGGGAAAGGGTTTTCGATATAATAACGAGCGAGAGAACGATGGAAAAATTATGTCCAATGCGTCTCGGTGACCCTGATCAAATGCTCATGTTTTTAGAGAATTATCTCGGCATAAAAAAACGATCGATGGGCTGGTTTCCCTCGCGACAGGGTCGTGCTTGAAATGTTATCCTAATAAGTGTATTTCAAGCATTTTTTCTCCTGAATAAATGAAGAATTTCAAGAGCTTTCAGTAGCCTGTTCAAAAATTCACCTCCTTCCTTTTCTGACCCTATTTTTATAGATGTGAGAATCGAGGAACGGATGAAGAACTGGAAATGCGACTACTATGGATCTCCAAAGTCAAGGAAATGCTGGAGAAGCAGACACTCGCCCTGCAGAAAATAAAGTAACTTCATTTTTTCCTTCCTATCGCAATAATTAGAAGAGTTAGTGATTCATTCTTTGCGATCGAAATAATCGAACAGAGATCAAGATGCTCTGAAGGACTGGAGACGAGATCGGAGGAGTTACAAGAAAAGCATGAGCAGAGCAGCCAGTAGAACGGAAGGTACGGGCCGAAAATGTTCAGAATATCTGCTCGTTCTAAAATCTCAGGATTATTGTTTTCTTTTCCAATTTTCAAAACTCTAGAAAAATTTATTTTGAGGCAACGGTTGAAAAATCAAAAATTTGGCCGAGGAGCTAACTTTTTTCTTTTTCATCATTAGAGGACATCCCGTTCGGAACCGACCTCAATGATAATAGTGCCTCCTCGAAGAGTCGCTTAAAAATGCCTTTGCAAGGTGTTAAATTAAGGAAACGACACTTGGGATGGACAACGTAAGTCTCACGTGAATTGTAAATAACAATCGACACATTTGACATGCCCAATTGTTTCAGGAATATCAATCGAAAAATGAGCGATCTTTACGAATCACTGAATCGATTGGAAAAAGAGAGAGAATCCGAAACGCTGAGTCCTCGTTCCGAACAAAGACTTTTGGAGACAGAGATGAAAAAAGTAAGAATTCTCACAGTTGTCACAGACGGAGCCCACAGAAATTCAATCACTTTTTTTTCCACTTTTCAGCTTTCCGATGTGCAGGACGAAATCGAGAATCTCCGTCGATACAACGACACGACGACAGCACTTTGCGAGGGCCTTGACTTCTCGCCTCAAACGCAACCGTACAAACCTCCACCGTCCATCATCATCTAAATTTCTGAAAGAATAAAAAATACGAGGCAAAATCTAGTCGTAAAGTACGTCGTTCAAAAATATTTCAGTCTTTATGCATTTTTATTTAAATAAACCAATGATGATCACATTTTGTATTGTAAGGTTAAAGATTCATTACAATTTATCAGTTATGAATACGTTACTGAGATCACTGGATTTTTCAACGAAATTTTGTGGATTAATACAAAATACGTTCTGAGCGCAATAAACCGTATAAAATAAACAACATTGAGAATATTCCAATGTCTCATCCTCTGTAAAATTTTGGCCATATGTTGTCCTGATGCGGAGAGGAATTCTTTCGCCAGAATAACCAATAATTACAAGTTCGTAATCCTGAGAGATTTGCACGAGAGCATGTTCAATTTAGGGCAAACAACCCTTGGTGTGAACCTCTAAAATTACGCTATGTCACCTCAGCAACATTATCGAGTAATTTCCATTCCAGGCCCTTCGCAGCGTTCATTCGCACACGTATTTACTAAATAATATGGAATAAAATATAAAATGCTACTTTGAGTGTGTATTTTTGTGCCTTCATTCGTTGAGGAATGACTGTTTTCAATTCTGAATAAAATTCGAGCCCCAGTTGAAAGCTCCTCCCGGTAAAAAAAAAAAAAATGCAAAGCGAATAGAAAGTAAATACCAGTAATCCAGTGATCTCGTTATCGTGATAATGACATTGCTTTTCACAATCATAGAATCGCCAGAATGTTCGTGGGTATAAAAGTTGTATCAAGCAAGCGATTTTGATAAAAATACAGTATGATTGTGCATCTCAGCTTTGCACGACAGCGGTTACACCCCTTAAGAGAATTTCTTTTCATCTATTTATTTCCAACCATCCGAACGTTTGCACGACTCGAGGAAGAATGAATTTTGTTGCCACTAGTCGAGGATTCGTGTCATTACATATATAAATTATGTATTTTTGACGCTGAAACGCGTACGAATTCTACATGATGATTTAGACCGCTCGGGTTGGTGAATCATTGAATTTTATGTACGTTATCCTACTTGTGTACCTGACGATTAATTAATCCCAGGTAATCATTACTATTTGTTTGTTTTTTTTTCATGTTTTCCTCAGCCCACGGTCGTCTACTTCGTCTAATTCAATATTGTGAGTGTTTTTCGAATTGGAGAATGATTTTTGTGGATTGCACATTTATTCCGGGGCTATCGTGTGCACGTTATCGTAATCTTCCGAGATTTACATTTTAATCAAATTTAATAGTTTTTTCGATTTGCTCGAAGCGATCGGATTCAATCTCCACCGGATGTAAAAGAATTACTTGGTTTTTTTCATTGTGATGATGAATTCCTTTCGTTCGAGGAATCATCGAAATCGTACCTCATTTTTTCTTCCTTGTTAACTTAAAATCGTTATTTTGAAATTGATGAATCTTTTCAAACGACAACCGCTTTCTCGGTTAATTCATTCGACATGTGTACCTTATTGACAAATATCACTGGAGGATTTGCTCTCTGTTAGAAGCTTCTACACATCGTTACGACTCCCGGTGTCTCGTCCTGGCCTTGATTGAAATCGACGAAACCTAGTTTTGTGTAAAACTCGTGGTTCTCTTTGTCCATCGACGACATCGTCGTGTGCACGCCGAACGAGCCTAGAAATTTAGTCGAAAAGTCAAATTTGTTTCCTGCGCAGGAACCTTTCCCATTTCCCCTGAGTTAGTTTTGATTCTTGTCTGTATTGTGACTCTTTTGGAGATTGTGTTGAGCAAAGAAAATTATTCAACACTCGACCGACTTGAAAGTAAAAATGTAACGCTGAAAAGTCGCTTAAACAAGTTGGAAAATTGAAAACGAACCGTTTGCTCTGAGGGCTGCCAGAATACAGGTGATCAATCGTTTTGGCACTGACTGGTCCGTTACGGTGGGTAATACTGAACAATAGATCTGCGAAGCATGTTGACGGCAAAGTTGTTCCGGCACATCGATAGTGAAGGAGTGAAAGTATCGTATAGCTTCCTGTAAATCGATCGATTCGTAATGATGGTGTCAACAGTAAAGAAATTGTCATGTAAAAGAGAAAATACTCGATAAGTCGATTAAGTACAAATCCCACATCGTTATTAAGTTCGTGCCACTTACTTGAACGTTCGACGATACGTCGTTGGTGATGTCTTCCAGTGGATATTTCAACTGCAGTTCAGGAATCCAAGAAACAGCCATTTTTTGATTGTATGACTTGATATTCAAGGCAGCGACGGCATAGCCAACTATTCCATCTTCGTCCTCAACAACCATGCAGAGCTCCGGACTCAGGGTTAAGTAGCCACCGACGAGTCTACAACAAGGCAACAAAAAAATTAACTTTTTTTTGTTTATTTAAAAACGGTTGATGATCTTATAAAGACTTTCCTCGACGATTCCGACGTATCACAAATTCATTTTCTTCTTCGACAACTTTGAAGAATTAGAAAAGCAAAGGAATTTTTTATTTCTATCCATGACGAGCGGGCTTCACAATCGAAATATATGGTAAAGTTATTTTCTATTGATTAAAAATTTGGGAATTGTGTTTCAAGTAAAACAATAATTTACCGGTCAGCGACTGCCGAAGTTCCTGTAACGCCGGTAATGCGATTGCAAACGGCATAGACCGCATCTTCGTCGCTGGTCGAATAAGGGCGTATCGTATATATTTTACTAGTTGGAACTTCTGGAGCTTTGTAAACAAACAGATCGTTACCGCTGTCGACCGGTATCAGACGCTGAAACAAGAAGACAAACCAAAATTGTTGAATAAGCAGCTGAACGGATGTTCGATGTAAAAAAAAAGCAGAAGATTGTGTTTGTCAACCGAACCTGCAAGTCGGCGGTGAGACCTCCGCGAAAGACCCAAGGCTCCTGGTCTCCACTCATGAAAGTTTCTTTCCAACCGTTCGAGAACCCTATCCCGTGGGATCATTTACATTTGTTAAAACGTAAGTTTTATTTGTGTATTTAGGTACTAGTATGCATCTTATTGGAACGCGCGCAATAATACTCTAAACACTTCAATCAACAATTTTCCTTACTTTTCCATTTAAAAATTTTTTTTTGCTACCAACATGCAAATGTGGGCTTCAACGGTACGACGAATTTTCAATCATTTTTGTCAACAAGCACAAAGAGAAGAAAATTGTTCTATGAATACAAAAGCCACAAATTTTCAGGCCCGAGAGTCGTATTTTTTGTTTGTTTGATTTTCTTTAAAGAGAAAGAGTAGAAAACATCGTACCGTTGATAGCTCTCGCGCTCGCGCGTCATAAACTCTTGCATGGTACAGGAGAGGATTGGGTTTTGAAATTCTTTGGAGAAAGATTTGTGTTGGCATAGAGGACAAAGTGGGTTCGTCACGCCAAAGTGCGCCTGAAATAAAATTCGTATTACACCTGGAAAGAATGTGTGTATGTCTGGAACTAAGCAAAAAAAATTAGTGCGTCAAGGTTGTTGTTTCTAGGAGGTGGTGAAAAATGGGATTCTGAACTAGAATCGGCAGAGACACCAAATCGTCTCGTGTCCGGATCTGATTACCGGCTTCTGGAGTGACTGTTTCGTTGCTCGTACGTACCACCAAGTAACCATTGTTGACCATTAATTACCTAGTTCATAGTTGAGAGAAAAACAAAAAGATGGAACAAGAGTTTATGAATTGCTGTATTGTTTGTTTTTGTGTGTTTCTTTGGCTAATTTAAAAGATGGACAAATCGCGAGCAAGACAATCTTTTCATTTAAAGAAAAAAAATACAAGAGAGCTTATGTGAATTTAGGTGATAAGCTTTTCTTGTATTTTATTTTTTTACTTTTTTCATTACAATTGATAGTAAGGATCACGCGCGGGGAATTTTCCCTCGGAATTTGTCTATCTACGCGCATTTAATGTATCGGTTTTACGAGCGAATGCAACTCTGATCTCGAGGTCTTTTTCGTTTGGCTCTCGTGCAAAAAAAGATCGCGACACCAGAAGAGTCTTCGCGACGTAAAATTCATTGGTAATCGGGGAATAGGATCGCGCGCATTTTGCTGTGAGTTACTCATATACAAGTAAGTCGCATACATGTGTAGCTGCCTTGGGTAAAAGTCGTCATCGTCGCTGGGAATCTGCCAAACGCTATCAACAAAACAAAAAACATAGAAATTATAAATTAGTAAATTTTTCATGTGCAGCGTTGTTACTAAATTTCCCCTGATCTCTCTTTCTCTTCATCACTCTTTTTTCTTATTATTTTTGTCTCGATAACGAGGAAGGAATAAAAAAACACAGCAGCTTGTGAAAAATGTCTCTTGGGTGCCTTTGTGGCTTTTTATGCTTGAATAACACATTAATGCAATAGTTAGTTCCTTCCTGGTTGTAACTGAAAGAACAGAAATGTTAAACATGTTTTTAGTAGCTGGCTTATCCGATTGCTCGTGAAGTAACATTTTTATGGTAAAGTTGCTGTTGGACAATTTTTCACGTTTATCAAAGCAGTCGCCTCGTTTATAAAAATACTGTTCCAGAAAGCCACACGTAATGTGCTGATCGCGCGTTTTCACAATTGAATCGTTAGCGCAATGCCAGACGATTAATTCACTCGTTGAAAATTCTCAAACGAGACTTTTCCATAAAGTTTCAAAAGTTTTGATATTCGAAAGAAATGGATAAAGTGGCTTTCTCGATTTAGTATCGCGCGGCGTTACACGTTCACTCCTAAAGCGCAGGATTGAACGAGCATGCAAACAGATCAAGATTCCGTAACTAATTGATTTTTGGACAAACAGAATATTTGAGGATGAAAAAAAAGGCTCGGGATCCATGGAACAGGGAACCATATGTTACTCAACAAAATATAACACGACGCGCGCTTTATTGCTCGTGTGACGTTTATACTAAATGAGTATTTTTTCCACATCGACTATTTTTTTCGGCAAGATTCACCCTCGATTTTTGACCGACGATCAAAATAAAAAATGGAAATCCTCACATAATATCAACGTCACAACTCTGTTCGAGGATTTTATCAATTTTTTTGCATATTTTTAAAGTCTCGTTTGCACAAGTTCAAATGAAACAAATTCTTGTTATGATTTCATCGAACAGAGCTTGGAGGGTATATTCATAATTAGGAACTCACCAATGCTGCAAAACTCTCACTTCTGAAACCAAGTATATGAAAAGTTACAACATTTTTGAAAAATATGAGCAACAGCACTTATCCGTGAGGAAACAATTACGTTGGTACAATTTTTCTCAACACTTGGTACTACGAGGTTATTATTTCGGAATATTGTAGCCAGCGTACTGTCATGAATAACTAAATTTCTTTTCTTTTAGAAAGCGCATGAGACCGAATTGTCATTGCAATTTTTCTTTTTTTCTGATTATCGTTAATGAGCGAGCTGGATGTCGAAGGTGACTACGAGCTATGGTTATTCAAGGCGATCCATCAGTTGTCTAGTTGGAAATGAACTTTTGAGGAAAATCCAAGTTACAAGGTCCTTGATCCGAAAATACGACGTAACTTTTTGAAAATTTGGAATATCATCGCGAATTGTCGCAATTTGCGTTTCAACTGTTTTTTCGCACTGCCACGAATAATAGAGCATCTTGAGATACGAATATGTAATTTAGTTCGAGCCAAAACTTACCCAGCCATTTAACATAGCTATTCAACAACGAAACAACGCCTCGCATATCCCAAACGTAAGAATAAAGATCGTACAACAATTCTCGGTTGTTACAAAAGGAGAGACGCGTGAATAGTCTGTTGACCGCTGTGCACATGTCGTTCATTTTTGCAGCACGGCTACGCCATTCGTCGATCTGAAAAGAAGCAATAAAAAGCAATGTTAATTATGGTGTCCCATAAATAAAACCGATAATGTTGTTGAGGCAGGTTTGTCGCTGTAAAAATGTTGAGAAAAAAATGAAAAACTCACGTCGGCTTTGCTATTGGGATTTTCCTCATTCGCTTTACCAATAGTAACGCTAGCGTTACTTTTCAGCCAATTGAACTCTTGCAGCAGCTGTATACCTTGGCCACCATGCTCGAAAGGCAAATAAAAAAGATCGCAGAGCAAGCAAAGATCTTCGTGCGTAAGAATTTTGTCCTCGTCTTTTGCATCGCTCGTGTCTGTTTCCGCACTCTCATGATTATCATTGTCGTTTTCAACGATCATTCGGCTGCCGTTTATCGTCGGTGATGTGCCGTCTACTTCCACTTGCATGCTTCCGGAAGCTCCGCTGCATGTCTATAATTTACGGAGGCAAACAGTCGGATGAACGTTGAAAAAATTAATGAAAAAATAAATAAAGTCAGTGGAATATTCACCGATGTGTTTTCCACCATGGCATCGTCTTCGGTAGTCGTTTTGGCAACATGTGCCGGTGAATTACTCGGTGTTGTGTTACAATCCATTGGCTCGGTTGACACTGGAACTTGGCCCACTAAATTATTGCCCGTCGTATCGATAATCGGTATGACCGGCTCACTCACGACTTTTGTCTCGGAGATAAGGGAATTCATAATAGGACCAGGAAGCGGTTGAACGAAACCATCGGAGCCTGTCACGGTGGAGCACACTTCAGCCAACGCTTGGAGATGATTTGAATTGGCGATCGGTGCGGGTGCCGTTGTGACTGTTGTGCTCGTTGTCGTTGTCAGGCTCATACAGGTGTTTACCGAAGGGATTATGGGAATCGGTATCGTCGGAGCCACGCAAGGCTGAGGCTTCGCTATCGGCCCCCAAGCTGCACGCTTTTTACTAAATTCTGGTAACCAATCGTTTATGGCGTTTTTTAAGGCATGCCGTGGATGGTACATGTTGGCTGAGAGTGTCGAAGGAACATCCTCACCAACCACACCATCTTCCGTCTCGGTCTCAAGCTTTATATCCGCTGAAACTGTGTCGTCTAAAATGAAATGTAACAAATTTTTGATTGTTTTTATCCTTATTCACATTCTCATGGTCCTCGGAAAAATTGCTTCTTTTAATAATTCTCGATCGTTTTTTTCTCGGAAGCAAAAAAAAACGCAATTCCGTAAGAAATTAGTGGAAAATTCAAATATTGATATTTTAATGGCCAAAATTGTTGGCTCGGAAGTCGGCGTCATGACCTCGATGTCGTAGAAAAATGACAGGATTTAAGAAAAATCGAATAAAACGAGACGAAAAGGCTTACTCAGGGTTAAATCTCGTTTTCCATCGACGTTGCAACGACTCCACTGAGCGAGAGTGTGTATCGCGACAAAATTGGCGCCGTATTCGCAATTTGGATTGGTCAAAACGCCCCGAAGTTTTGGAATCAAATCTGGTGAACGACCCGAGTAGGGACCGAGGAAAACTCGTTTTTGATCGTAATCATTGGCGTGCAGATTGTCCCATATAACGGGCGGACGTCGTAGTACTTCTGTGATTTCCTCGATCGACTCAACGCTCAACAATCGCGATATTACTTTTGGACCTGTCCACATTATGTCGATTTCTTGGGCCAATTTGCTACCGAGAGTGTTCAAATATTCGGAAGTCGCGACGTTCGGCATTGCCCTGGTTGAGCAATATTGGGTTGGACAAAGAAGAAATCGCGGCTGTCCGAGATGTTGAAAAATATCGTTTGTCACGGAAACCTAAAGAATTTAAAAAAAACAGTTATTTCCAATTAATGGTTTCTAATATGCAACTCAAACAGACCACAATCGTTTCTCCAATGGTTTAGACTTACTTGGGCATGTGCAAAGGATTGAAAAATTTCCTTGTCAGCTTCGCTCATTTCTGGCTCAATGTCATCGAACAACAGAGCAAATGCCGTGCAGCCAAATTGACTGACTTGCTCCAGTTTTCTCTTGAGAGCAGTGACTTCCTTGACGCTGGAATAAGTGATGTCCAAGCCGGGCGACAAAGCGTAATAAAAAGTTATGCCATTCTCCTTGGCGGCTGTTATCAGTCCGGTCAAATGTTCAGCTTCCTCAACCGTGTACAAGTCTCTCCAGTAGGCTCTGTGTTTGTAGTCGTCTTTCGGAGCGTACAAGTAAGAATCCATCCCCCATTTTTTCATCCTATTGCGGAGAACAATACAATAGACAAACAGCGTAGTTTGAAAAGGACTTACGAAGCCCAGATTCTTCAACAACGTGAAACCATTTAAAAAATACAAACTGCCCTATACTTACTTTTGAAAAAGATCTTTTCGTTGTTCCGTAGTCCATGGACGTCCATAAAAACCTATAAAAATATAAGATGACTCGAAAGTTTAGAATTATAAAGTACATGTTGCTATGGTAATTGCTCGGCCACGGTAGCCTTGGAATTTTGAATATCGAATAAAACATTCGTTATAATTCACGGAACAATACAAAATATCGAAAACATAATATTCATGGCTTGATTGTCCACTGTCCAACGTATGGTTGGAATCCGTTGTTTATTTTCTCAACCACCCATTTTATATGGTTTTTACGCATCAAGATTTTTCTAAGGGAAAAATGTACAAAAGTTTTGCGACTTGTGCGATATTTTGCTCATACAAACAGCTTGAATCACTGTCAAAGTTTTGAGAGGAACTAGCGTCAATCTGGACCAGGACATCCTGATAATTGAGAGGGATAGCTGTCGCTGTGAGGCCTCATGGTACCATAGAAAGCTAGAGAACGTTTATATTCGCGAGCCGAAACTGTCATCGAAATAAATTCGGGTCCTACGATCCGGAGATCTACGACGTTGAACGAAAGTTTTCTCGATTGTTGGGAAAGTGATTAATATGTAAATGTTCTTACCTTCAACGACTCCGCAAATAAAATTTCCATTTTTGGTATTTGATATTGCGGCTCCGTTCGACTCCGCCATGGCAGTTCCAGCGAAATGTTAAGTTATTCGAAAATAACGATTGATCGAAAGCAACGGCTATAACCCGTTTCCTGCTACTTGATTAACAATAATAGCACGAAAACGACAATCAACAGAACACGAACTAAGTTCGCCGAGATTCTGTACTACTTTCGTTCAATTTCCTCCTTAATTATTTCCATTTGAAGTACACGAAACGTTCAAGTCTTCAACATTCAAGATTGCGAAGAAATAAAAGAGAGTTATTTAGTATTGTAGACTACAGCCGCAACTAATTTATATCCTTTTGAGCAATATTGAGGCGGCAAGAAAATGGAATCGCAAAGAAAGCTAGCCCCAACAAAACCGAGACCGAGAGCAGGTCACGTATTTCTATATACTTTGTGCAGTCAACCCAGCGAGCCAAGCAGATCCTTAATCTACATTACCGAGACATTAAACGTTGACGCGAACCGAGTAAATTCCTACCAAGACAACTATCAGTAAGACCACGCTCGTCACATTCCCATTTCTCATGTGTCGAACCCCACAAATCCTGTACTGTTCTTATCACGGTAACATTGTTCTGGCCGCGTCGATGATTTTTAGGGACACAAACGTCACAAACAGATTTATCTCGACATTATTATCGTTGTCGCGGGTGAGGCTGGTATAACCTCAAAAAACATGAAACTATCCAAAGATAGTTTATAAAGTGCCGTTCGGTATTAAAATCGACTCAATTGTCCGGTTCTTCCGGAGAATTTGTGCGAAAAAAAATGTCGTTCTCTGATTATGAGCAGACTTGCCACGATCATGGAGCTTTGTTGGTCCTTCTGCGGCCGATCGGTCCTCAGATGAAGCAAAAGTTATTAACAAGATTGTGCGAGCGTATTATCAAAAGCGGTAGTCATTTCACGGTGACGGATTCGAGCGGAATGACTCGTCAAATATTTACACGATTTGTCAAGGAGCACCCTGTAGAGAATAGCGACTGGGGTGATTTTCAAACACACCGCCGATTATTGGGTCTCGTTACTTTCGGCAAATACAACGACCAGACGGAACTGAATGAGCTCTGCCGCTTGCACGAGACTCTCAAAGTTAGATATTCTTCGACGCTGTACGATTCGCGCGCTGTTCTCTTTGGACCTGTACAGTCGGAAAGTCTGAAGGAACCTCCGCCAGGCTTTGCGACTCCCTCAAATTTCAAAACGCGGGGTATTTTCCTTTCCGACGAATCATGTCCCGAACTAGAAGCTCAGATAATGGAATGTCTCAATCTTCTTTTCTGGATTCTTGAGTCCAAGAGATTGGAAAGATCGAGAGAAAAAATTGATCGGGTCTCGTTGATTGTAGCGCCGTTTGAGAAAAAAGACTTTATTGGACTCGACATGGAATCGAGAAACAACAGAAAGAGATGTATCGGACGGATGACCAAACATCTTGGCGATTTGTGTCTCCAGGCTGGCTTATATTCCGACGCGTTGAGTCATTACAATTCAGCCGCGACTATCCTCCAAGGAGTCAATGATTGGTTGTGGCTTGGAGCCGCTCTGGAGGGTCTTTGCGCGGCATCCGTCATTGTTCTCTATCCCAACTTGTGCAGGAGCTTACCTCTCCAAAGAAATTCTTCCTTGCAGGAGGGCAGTCCGGGTAAACAAAGGTTCGCGCATTCAGCTTTTAAATCTTTTATCCTACCAAACATTTGCCGATATTCATTCGCCATTGTTAACAGTTTTGTTACTTCCAGTCGAGGTAATTGTCATTGATTTCCCAATTATCACATTATCATGTTTCAACATTCGACTTGTGAACGGGTCTCCCAAGTATGGCTTTGGATTAGATTTGCTTTTTACTCAATCAACAAGAACATTTTTTTTCCCAATTATGTTTGAACTCTGTTGCTTGTTCAAAATCAGTCTGGAAAACCTAGATTCCCAGTCAGCCGGGAAAAATCGCCTGCAATAATGCAGGAAGTTTTTTTTTGGTTCTCATATTGACTGATTTATTTTTTTCAATTTTAGACGCGGTTCCCAGCCTCCATTGCCTCTACCCGCCCCCCTAGCAATTGATGAACTCAAGGCTGAAATGCCGAATATATTATCACCCGAGGATATACCGAAAAAGTACCGCGAAGCGATTGTTCACTACAGTAAATACCAAAATGCGGGTATCATCGAAACGGAAGCGAGTTTCAAAGCTACAAGAATATCCATAGAGCAAAACTGTACTCTTCAAGCTGCATCCTTCCTCAACAATGTTGTATTCATTAATTTGAAGATGAATGATCAAGAAAAGGTAGAATTTATTTTTCCAATGAAATGTTGATTCTAATCCTATAAAATGAAAGCGTTCTCTTGTGTTTTACTGCTGACTGTTTCAGATCGATCGATTTACGACTTTATCCGAGCTTTATTCATCATTTGGATTCCTCAGAAAAGCTTCGTTCTGTTTGCGTCTAGCTGCGACGAGACATGTTTCCGAAAATAATCCTGAACCCGATTGGCAGCAATGTTACAATTTAATGTTGCAAGCTACGTCCGGATTCAAGTTATCCCTGGATCCCGTAGAAATGTCCAATGGTAACAGGAATAAACAACTATTTAACGCGGAGACATTAAATATTTCGAAAAAACAATCCATACATTGAATTACTGCTTGGACTCAGACCATCGACGAGGCTGGCCGGCTATTCAGATTCAAGTCATAACCGAACTCATAGCTGCTGCCAGCAGAATGGGAAATCCTGCCTTGGCAACTAGGCACATGACTTTTCTACTCCAAATAATGTACAAACACCTCAGCCCCGTTGAACGTAAAGACATCGCTCTGGAACTTCAAAATGCTTCACAACAATGCGAAGGCGCACCAGTTCCTCTCGTATGTATCCTTCAACCAGTTGAATTCAAATTCGTAAGCTCAAAAGCTCAAAATTCTGCTAAGGTGCGGCCTAACTGTTGTGACTCAGATGCAAGATAAATTGTTATGACAAAATAGTTTGTGACTTGAAATCCGGAGTATTTAAACGTTTTTTTATCCTGCCAACAGGTTTTAGACTCAGGGATCGTCATACCACCAGCAAATTTGACAAACATACCAATAACAAAGTCCTTCACTTTGAAAAATCTTCAGCCGCACTTGCAGCCACAGAAAATTGAACGAATCAAGGAAGATCATGGGCCCTTTCTCTTTACCCCAATAAATTTTGGATCGTTAGAGAGGAAGAACACTTCGAAGAGTAAAGTCGGTGAGTGGATCGACTCAAGTTTTTCGTGATGATTACATTTTATAAAAATTCCCTGTATTCGTTTCGAATATTTTTCAGCTATGAATCGTTTTTATTCCCAGATTACTTGTGGGTAGAAGGTGATATCTGTGAAGTTTCGATGCAACTAATCAACCCGTTGCCCTTTGAACTCAATGTTTCCAACATGCGGTTACTTACGAACGGAATAGTTTTTGAATCTCTTCCCGAGAGTATTACTCTCCCTGCCGAGTCAGGCCCGATCGCCGTTACCTTGGCTGGTACACCGAAAGAAATTGGAGAACTTGAGATTTTGGGTTTCAGTACTCACACACTGGGAGTCAAGTCGAATTGTCGATTGAAAAATATCGAGGCCATACCCTATCCGCAATATTCGGTCGAGATTATTCCAGCTCTACCGAAAATTGAAATCGCTACGAGTTTACCACAAACTGCAAGTTTCAGCTCCGGTGAGAATATCGTTACCAGCGCGAGCGTCTCACTCTACGGTGGTGAAAGGTAAATAAATATAGTCATGAAAAAAAGAGTTTATAAGAACCCGAGCCCCCGATGATCGGTCACTCGACCGAGCTTTTCGTTATAGCGCACGTTGCTATCGTCGGCTCACTCGTCCTTTATATCGCTTTTTATCTCTGACTCGAAAATTTCTAGACATTTCCGACGACTGCACAGTCCATTTGAATTTTCATATAAATATTTTTCAGCTCGGAATGCACAATTACTCTAACAAATACCGGACCCGTGCCGATAGAAAAAATCGAACTTTCCATGCGATCGACCTTGGACGCAGCAACAGAGGACAAAGTATTCAAATGGAGTGATGAAAACTTAACGACTCAATTGCCAATTCAACCAGGTGCAAGTGCAAGCCTTACATTGTATCTGTACGCTGCGATCGATTTCATAGCTCCAACAGCCCGAAATCGTAAGAATTTGTCATTTTACCTTTGAAATTCTTAGCTAAGTAATTTTTCAATTCAAGTCAAGTCCCGAATTTCCCAAATTAAGTCCCGTCATCGTTGTCGTACACATTTCTGCGATTACAACTTTTATTATAAACATGGAAAAACAAAAACACGTACATCCAGTCATACGAAATGATTTTTCTCAAATAATAATCAATTATCAGCTGTTTTGTATGATATTTCATTTCAGAAATGACTAGTAGCATGTACTCAAGTCAAACGTGCAGTTCCATGTCGCAGTCTGGTCATAGTTCCTTGCCATCGCGTCTGAGTTCGCCATCGCATCATACTAAAAGACAATCCGAGTTAACGTCGTCTCTTCGATCAGGGCTTGGCTCGCATCTGCTCGGTAGTAATCCTTCGGCGAATACGGCTTTGTCCAAATTAGCAACACCACTTCACGCTTCCAACGTGACGGAGGGACAACTGAAAATCAAGTATTCTGGGGGCGCTGGACTGGTTGCTGGTTATTGTCGGGTTTCTTCGGTTTTTGTAACGATTGAAATGTTGCCGAGCATACAAATCACCAGTTGGGATGTACTTCCTGCAGAAACGTGAGTTTTTCTTTTATTCTGATGGAGGAATCGGAGCGACATTTCTAGCTGCTACATTCAGCAGATCTACCAAGCCACACATCGACCGCACACCCTGTATAACTTATTTTTTTTTTACTCTGCAGACCAATTCAATTTTATCTCGTTTTGGATGTCATCAACTTGACGAATCACGAGATGGAGTTGCATTACACTCAGAACAAATGTATATACATGGAAGGAAGAGAACCTTGTCGCATACCAGTGCCAGTTAATCGATGTCCGTTGAACAAATTATCAGTGGTAAAGAAACAAATTTGCAAATTTTTAAAAGCACAATATTAGTTTTTTTAATCACTTCGAGGAAGTGGAACGTGAGTCCATTTGCTGGGGAGAAAATCTATTATGCATGGTGCATGCATAGATTCCAAATTTTTCCTGTAATTGCCATCGTCCTGCAATCCTTTGATCCAATATTTTTCTACGGTCGCGATCTCGATCCCTTGTAATGATTTTTTGCTTGATAAAGCCCGATCAATTATCGAACTTTATGAACTTCGTGCACGACTCTCTTACAAACCCTATTTCATGAAGCAGTGGAAAAGTCATTCCACGTGAAAAATGATTGTCCGTTGCTTCGTATATATTTCTTAAGGCCACAAAACGGATTTATTAAGGGTTATTTCAAAATTTTGTATAAACATTCTTGGCACCAAAACTAACAGTTTTCTCCTGTAAATAAAAATTTTCTGACGTTTAAAATTCGAGATAATTAATTTCCAATTTCTCCTATCTAAATGCGTGTAAATTGAAGTCACGTTTCGTTGAAAAGTTGCAAGAAAAAAAACAAAAGAAACGCGACTTCAATTTACACGCGTTTAGATGAGAAAAATAAAAAAAAGGGGAATTAATTGTCTCAAACTCTAAACGTCAGAAAATTTTTCTTCAGAAGAGAAAACTGTTTGTTTTAGTGCCAAGGACGTTTATACAAAATTTTGAAAGAATCCTAAAGTCGTTTTGTGATAGTAATACGTTAAAAGAGAACTTATAAACATAGAAATCATTAGAACATTATATCCATCGATTTTGTTTCATTTCACGATAGCTCAACGAAGGCGGCGATGCAGGAGAATTGGGAAAGCTTTGCGCGGAGCATATTGCATCGCTGGTTGATCTGAGATGGCAATTGCTCGGAACAGAACTCACAGGAAAGGCAACCCTTTCGGGAATCACCTTGACCCAAAGCATGTTGGATCTCGTTCGAATGAGTCCACTACAATGGGGTACGTACTCGACTGTTTAATCGACTATATAAGCAACAAAGTTTGTGACTAACTTTTCCGACTTTATTTTATAGAAATCTCCATAAACGACACAGCGATAAAAGCCCAAGATGAGATAACATGCAGTTTGGGTGACTGCATGACGATCGGAGTTGGAATTTGTAACGCCCTGGAACATCCCCTAAGCAACCTCACTCTGGCCATAAGTTTCTATCAGGATCATCAGAACGGTGTCAATAATTACCGATTGGACACGAGGCTATCGATCGCGGGGGCAAACAAAGTCATCCTCCCGACGGTAAGTTCAGTTTTTTTCTTCGAATTTCAAGTATTTCGTTCATCAATCGTTGTCGCGCTATTTGACTGCTCGAGTCTAATGTCAACGTGAGAAATAATTCTTCTTTATTCCGATAATGAAGCGATCAGCTTCATCGTTGAAAAATTAGTCTAAAAACTAGTTTCATCGTGTTGAGGCTAGTTGAAAGATAAAGAATTCGTCGTTGTTTTAAATAGTTGCAGGAATACGGCCGAACGTATCACGAGTGCCGCGTGGTATTCTTCACGGCGGGCCAATACAAAGTTGACATTCAATGTAGCAGCAGCGAATCAAATCCCGGTCCAATGACAATTTGTTCAGAGCTGATGAATGCTGGTCACACTTGGCGTTTTATACCACCGATTGAAATAGCTGTCGATGATTGTTGAGTTTTAAACGAACAGTAGAAAATTAAAATCTACGAGCAAATAGTGAGATGTTGGTGTATACATGAGACATTCCACGCCGAGTCATCTACTCACAGACCTTTCGTTTCTTTTATCAGCTTCAAAATTTACATGCTGTTAGTTATCAATGATAAAGAATTGCCCGGCTTGACATCGACCCTCCTATATGTATATACATTCATCAAATATTCTAGGCAAACACTTGAAAAGTAATGATTTAGCATAGCTTCGAATTGTTGATACATTTTGAAATTACCGGAAATTGCAGAAATATAATATTGCATTTCGCATTCGGACATTTTTGTCTTCTCTGTGCTACCAATTGAATTTTTCTGATGCTTCTCTGGTTGATCGTTTATCACGTATTAATTATGTTTTCGGAGTTCGAAATGCATACCGAAATCAATTTTACCGACCAATGGCTTGGTGACAAGTCTTTGCCAATATCGATTACAGTGATACAAAAGAAAATCATTTTCAGTCCCGACTTTTCTTCAGTGCAAAAGGATTAACTCTTCGAGTGCACACCCCTTATAAGTTGCATGTTGGGTCAATCTGACCCACGGCGTTTTTCGAATCGCTATATTGCGGAAATATGCATTTTATGTTTTTTTTTTTGTTGGAAATTATCCATATTTTATGGCCCTAAACTGATTTTTTGACGGAAACGAAAATTATGCCAAACGATCGGTGACGGAACATTGTTCGGGTCCAAACGACCCAGTATGCACTCGAAGGGTTAATTATTTATATAGACCAAAATAAAATTACCGAGGAAAAAGTATCGGGAGTGCCCAGGTCGAACCAACGCGTTATATCGACAGCAGGCAGTTTAGCATTTTATTTTCACCGAGCAAGACGAGAGAATTAAAAACATTCGACGCTGTAAAATGAATGTTTTCTTGGTCAATGAAATTTATCCACCCGTTCGGAAAGAAGCTGCTACTCATATGTTCTGCTGCTATCTGACAGTAAAAATTTTCTTCATCAGTCATGAGTCATCGGTGGTCCTGGCAAAGATTTTACACCAAGAAATCGACATGGAAATTTTTTTATCTGTTTTTCAAATACCAATAAACAAAATGTCATGAAAATTATGACCAGCACCGCTCACCAAAAGTCCTTTTTTGCCCCAGCCTGTGATACCTCTCCCAGGAAACTTCGCAAAAATGATAATTCATAATTAATGAATAATTGATCATTGTTATCATTCCCCCAGAGCATCAAAATTGTTCGTCCTGCGGACATACGCTATGTTGATAATGAAACTCAGTCGTTCGTGCTGGATAACGGAAAAGAGACTCAATAATAAAAAAGAAAGCTCTGTTTTTTTCATCCTGACAGTGGAAGTCTTTTTTTTTTTATTGAAAATTTAGAAGACCTGTCGGCCCGTCTAACAAGTATAAAATGAGTTTGTAAAAATTAGCGAATTTTTCTAAATACCTTAGACCTAATCCTTATAGTTATGAATTCATTTCTACACGCGGCAGTGGAACTGCATTTTTTTTATTTCGTAAGTTTAGATTTCTTTCCGAGTGGTATGAATTCCACTTCGTGCAAATTGCGACGGAATGTTTTGTAGAATTCCAAGACGTTTCGATCGGCCCATATCTGTTGAGTATTAAAATCCAGAACTCTGAGTGAATCCAAACTCTGGGCGCGCGAGAGCGCTACATATGCCTGGCCGGCATCGAAAACTCGGGCCAGACTCATTTCGACGCAGTCGAGAGTCAAGCCTTGGCTCTTGTGAATCGAAAATGCCCAAGCGAGTTTGAGAGGTATTTGCTTCCGGTGAATAAAACCACCGCCCGTCCCTTTGATCGTCCATTTCTCCATTGTTGCATGATGCTGCTCGCCCGATCGGAATTGCACCACCGGTGTACCATCAACGAATTTGACAACAACTCCTCGGGCACCGTTTACGAGGCCGCCGCTCACGTTTATATTTTTCAATAGCATTACTTGCGCTCCTACTTTCAATATCAATTTACCGGCTACGGGCAACTGTTGCTCCAATATTTTCGACATGTTTTCGTCCGAGTCTTGCGCAATAAAAGTTCTTTCTTCGCCCGTGAGACTCTCCAATTGGGAAGTATTAATTTCGTCCGCTTCCCGAATATGAGAACAAAGTCTCGTGGCTAAAATTCCATTCCTTTCGATCTTCTGGCTGGAAGTTGCTCTCAGGATGCCAGCTATTTCTTCTGTGACAGATCCAACTCTGATACGGTTCAACAATTCAACAAACTTGGCATCTTTCTGTCTGTGTACCTTGATCAATTCAAAATTGTAACTAACGCACTTCTTCCATGCCGAGCTCTGAAAGCAAAATCTTGTTTTTTTCTCGCCTTTGGAAACAGGCGGCAATTGAAAAAAATCGCCGCACAGAACAAGCTGTATTCCTCCAAAAGGTTTGTCGTTTTTTCTGACGTATCTAGCAACGGCTTCGATTTTATCAAAAAATTCGCCATCCACCATGGAAATTTCATCTATGATTAGGTGTTTGGTTTTGCGCCAAACCGACGCTACCGTCGATCTGGAAGCCAATTCGAAACAACGCTCCAAAGTCGCAGTGCCGAGTCCTATTCCGGCAAACTGATGGAGCGTCACTCCACCTATGTGGCAAGCGGCCACTCCGGTACTCGCCGTTGCCATGGTAACGTCCGGGGGTAAGCCGGCAATTATACGTTTCAACAGGAAGGATTTGCCAGTACCGGCACTGCCTGTGAAAAAAACATTGTGGCCTCTTAGGACGGTGTCCAAAATTTTCTTCTGTTCTTCGCTCATGTTTGCCGCCGTCGGATTGGAATAAAGTTTCTTGGCGGTTGGAATTTTCTGGCTGTGCGAATCGATCAGCTTTCGCTTTCTTGCGTTGCTCGGCGAGGGTGTGGTTATCGTTGCTCTCGATCCCTTCAGAGCTTTCTCTCTGGCTAATGTTAATTCTGTGTGTGTCGCAGGACTAATTTCTTCTGTATGGCCCAGGCAAGCTTTTCTGTTCAACAGCAGATTGTCGCGCAGCGGATTTGTCTTTCGCGCGTCTTCCGCTTGTCCAGTCATTTTGACGAATATCGTTTTTAGAAAAGTTACTAGCTGCGCAGCAGGTGCATTTGACAATAGGATTGTACATTTTTGATCAGCAAGTTTGATCGTTGCTTTACCCTCGTTCATGAAACGATTGAATACTGAAATCCCTTTGAGAACTAATTTTGTTGCGACTTTGGCCTGTTCAACGCATACCTCGAGCACTATCTGTCGCAGGCTGTTCCTCAATAGCCGCAAATTCGCTGTACGATAAGACACTTTCCGCAGAATTGAACCATTCCCGTCCAACCATTCGAGGATCACACTGCACGTCAACGTACTATCTTCCGACGCCGATGCCATATTTTCCAACTTTTTAAATACTTTTATGAAACTGTATTACATACGAACTATTTCGATCATTTTAATATTCATGCCCGCATCTTATGTACACAACACGTTCCATTTTACTTTATTCTCCTTTGCTTTCATGTGCCTCGGGCGTCGATTTTAGGTTAGGAATTGTTTATTGTTTTTTTCTGGGGGACTGGCGGGAAGGAGTGAAGCACGAAATGCCGTTTCGAAGCAGCGGCGCTGTATGCTTGTGACGAATACGAAATTTTGTGACTTTCATAGAAAAGACCGTGGAATTCCGAGGAGCGATACATTCGATATAATTTGAATTTTTTTCCTAATCAAATTAAAACGCTTAAAAATATAATGATTTGATTCTTTTTTCAGAATTTTGGGAAATTTTGCTAGAAAATTCTCTGGTGATGTGAAAAATGGAGCAAAGGGCATAATTTTCGAAAAAAAAGACATTTCTGACAGACAATTCAGGATAATGAAATAATGTGATGAAAAAAAGTCGATGCACACATTGTAAATTGATCTTTATTACAAGAAATTACGTAGCTAATTTGTACATATAAAATATAAATATGGTACAAGAACTATGATACAAAGATGTTTTAGTGGGATGTAGAAGAACAATCTTTCCTTCATTCTTTCTCCTTCGAACGGCAGAGGGATTATCATACTTCCCGATGAGCATAAATTGCCATTCGCGATCGATCGGTACCGATCGATTCCGAGCCTTCATCATTTTTTTTCACATCGTCTACTCGAACATTTTAAATCTTTTCTTTCTTCATTTATTCTCAACGAACACAGCTCCAAAATTCATGGCGATGAGAGTACAAAAGATAAGAGATTTTTCGAGAATTTGATGCGAGGCTGAGTGAGCTCGACTTGATGGGAAATAAAATCGATTTCCAATCGTACAATTCGTGACTCAGCAATTCTTAAGTTTTTGTGTTTTGTGATGGATCGATAATTGTAAAAATCATCGGACGGGCCTGACGAAAAGATTTCCACAAAATGTTAAGTTGAGGATCATTTTTTGGGTCCAAAAGGCACGTTCGTTGAGTCAAATAAAAGAGATACTGGAACAACGAAATGACTAAAAACTGTAAATTGTCTGCGTTTCTGTGAGCTAGTCGTTTCGAGAAATAACGACAACGGAAATAGTGATGTTTTTTTTTTTTTTTTCATTTGAATTTTGGCGCGCCACTCAGCCGTGCACAAAAACCTGGAAATGACAGATTGGACATGAAAGACAGGAGTTTGGATTGATCGCGTATGAATCTGGTGGGGAATTAGAAAGCGATTTGGCATTTGATTTTTCAACTCTAAATAACGTAAAAAATGTTGTTTTTTATTTTTTTTTCTTTCTCTAATTTGGTCGAATTTATCGCAAATGTCGCTTTCCACTTTGTCCCCCACGAAGAGTCTCGATTATCCATTGCGATTACCAAAAGTTACGATTAAATTGCTCCGTTCACGACTTTGTGTTTCCTTTTTGTCTCTAAAGTGAATTACAGAGCGCTACGTCGTGCGGTAACTGCTGATTAACGATTAAAGCTACGATAATGTTACTCGAATGAACGTGCGTGCATTAATAATATATCAATAACGGCATTTCTCCTTTGATTAATTGTTAATCGTATAACAGTTTTTTTTTCGTTCTCCTTACATTTTTTTATTACTCCTGGTTTTCATTTGTTTTTTTTTTTTTTATATTTTTGGCCTTTTGTTAATTCAGATCCCAGAGTCGAGGGTTTTCACTCGTCGTTCCCTAATGTTTCGTTTTTTTTTTTCATTCGCAGCCGTTGGGTACGCGATTCGAATCGAAATGATTGCAGATTTTTTCGAATCGACCGATTCGGTGACGAACGAGGGGAAAACATTTTTCAACTTCCTCCTTGTCTCTCGCAGTCAAATCGATCGCGATCGACTTTTGTTCGGAGTTTTTTTTCTGCTGGTTAAAAATATCAACGATCGAAATTTCTCGCAGAAATCGTCGCAAAGACGATTCAATTCTTCTGGTGGATTTTCGTGTTTATTTGTCTTTTTCACGTTTTTTTCAAAGAATTATGCATTTTCCTACTGATTCGATACACTTCCGGTTCACGTGGCTTCGGAACTTTGCCACTCGGATAACGAGACAAACAATGCAACGATTTTCAATGAAAAAAAAAAAAAAAAAAAAAAAAACAGCGAAAAATTGTCTACGACTGCTCGAAAAGATTTTCGACAAAAATTCGTTTTTAATAATTCATTTATGTTCAAACGTTATTTATGAAAATTTATACTCTCAATGAATAAACATTACATTTAGCAATCCAATAAGCAGCCAGTTGGTTCCATTGGAACTAAACTTTTATGACGATTATTTGTCTTTTTAGAATCTACAGGCCATATAGGCATTTTTGTAAACAGCTGATAAAATTTATAAAAAGAAACAAGATAATTTTTCGATCTTTCACGAACCAGAGGCCACAGCCGAGCGAGTGAAATTCGAAGCGAATATTCAGATCTGTGAGAAAATATTTTCTTACAAATTTCAAGCAAAACAGTTTTAAAAAAAAAATGTTATTTTCCAAAAAATCACCATTTGCAATTAAATTGCAAATTCGTGAATTTTTTCTAGCAAATCTCGACGTTCGGATTTCATAATTATTTGTCTTTCAAATACTACAAAACGATAATGAGTCTCGCAGCATTTCGCTGAAAAAATACAGGAGCATTGTATCTTTTTTTTTTCACTCGGTTGTCACTTTTTCTGCATTTTTCTCCTGATTCTAATAAAAGTTGTCACGGCTTAATTATAAAAAAATATGGCTTTTGTTATTTTTCATGAAAATGCCTCGGGGCTGTTGTAGCCCGAGTGAGAAATTTGCGACGCCAATAGATTCTCGACATCGGCTGTTAAAATTAGTATCAATTGACAAATCAAGAAATTGTAAAGCCCCAAAAATTGTTGAGGGTTTCGAAAGTGTCGTTCGATTTATTTCCGAGGATTGTTTTCCTGCTTGAAAAATTCTCATTGTTTCTGGAGTGGCAGTGTTAATTGGCTCGTAGATAATGAAGATTCATCTACGATAATTAGCAACGTGTATTAATGGACAAAGTGCCACAGAATGGACAAAAATTCTGGTCCTTAAAAAAGTGAATATTTCGTTACTTTTGTACAGACTCAAAAATGGCAGACTTATCGTTATCAGTCGAGGAGTTGATGGAAAGAATACAATTTGACAAATGGCCAACAGTCTTGATTGGAAGTCGTGTGTGTATTAATTGGTTCCTTAATGAGCGTCTCGAGACTTTCGATCGGACTTATTCGTTTGTTAAATGTTAAATGCACGACGATGATTATTTTGAAGTTTGAAAATGATGATTCGATGATGATGATGTTGAGTTGATAATGATAATTGTTAATAAATGGACCGATGGGATTAACGACGAATGACAATGACGTGGCAGTGTAAAAATTTGCTAAGCTCAGTGCGTTCGACGCACTTTTTCCACTCTTTTCGAGGCTCACTTCGCATTGACCCTCATTTCGTCTATTATTTCATTAAAATCCTCCATTTTTTTGAGGCCAAATGTTTTCAAACGATTCTCGGAGTATAATTACGATCGAATTCGATCAGTACGCTCTCCAGCGAACTGATCCGAGTTTCCGTTATGTTATTCTGATTCCAGGCGGTGGTTCGATCTGTCTTTTTCTCTGTAGCAGTGGACAAGAGTCGAAACAGGTGACCAAGAGCACGTGACTTTTGCAGGCTTCGACTCTTTTTTGTAGGATGAAGGTCTCGGACTCCAGAGCCTCGAGGAAGGATGGATCGCGCCAGTCCATACTGTTTTCAACGTGCACTGTCGATGAAACAAGAAAAAAATCAGTTAACAATCGATTCGGAGGAATTTCGTGGCAGCATTTCGTAACAATTATTCTCAATCAATCAACGAAGAGCACGTGTTACTCGTGAGTCAAAAACGCAACTGAATTTTTTTCATTATTCAAATTATGTCCAACTTATGTGTAGGGCTCATTTGGCGTTGTACCATCGGTTTTAGAATTATCGTTTAGAATTCAATCAAATTTGGTACAGTAGTAGATTATGATAAAAAAAAAAAAGATCCAGTCAAATTTTCAACAGGCTACAGAGAACCAGAAAAAAGATATTCGCATTGGTAATTTCATGAATTTAACATCGATTTCCTACATTTAATTGCATTTTACAATGAAAACTGATTTCTCCTAAGAATTGATTAGAATTCATTGAAAAATACAATGAAAACTGAGATTTATCATAAAACTCAATATTAAATGTATGAATTTACCAATGCGAATATCTTTTTTCTGGTTCTCTGTAGCTTATTGAAAATTTGATTGGATCCTTTTCTAATCATAATCTAGCGTTATACCAAATTTTGTTAAATCCTGAACAATAATTCTAAAACCGACAGTACCTTTATCAGTAGCTTTATAACATCTTCAAAAAACGCCATTTTCAACCGCATCTGGTGCCTGTAGCATTGTTAAAACCTTCAACTGTTTATTTTGCGATTGCTCGTTAACCTGAAATGAGTTTCTTTCAATTTCGATTCTTAGCAGGATAGCTTCAACGGTAACAAGGGTTTTTAAAGACAGCGTTGATTTCCATGAAAATTATATTTTCTTATGTTAGTTTTTGGTTTGCTAAAGTTGGAACGATCGATCTTCAAAAAATATAAAAAGTTGCAAAGGGCGTGTGTCTGTCATAAGAGCCTGTTTTTAAGGATTCAAAAAATAGTGACTTTCGTGTATCGTTCTCTTGACAACTAAATGGTGGATTGAAAAAAATTCCAGTAAGAGCTGCTCGCTATATTTTTTTATGTTATTTCCAAATTTCGAGTCTAAAAGTTGGAATTTTCGCGTTGAACTCGCTAAGCGACTGAAAACGTTGGAGAGAAAGGGTCGAAAACTCACGCTCGTAGCTCCAACGATCGTCAGGGACCATGAGCCTTCTCTTGGCCTCTCGAAGCTCGAGCTTAAGAAGGAGCTGGCGCAGCCGCAGGTTGTGTATCCTGGACATCGTGCCACGGGGATCCGAGCGCAGTTGTGCGCGTTGTTCCAGAATTTCCACGTCCTCGTCGGTGTATTCGAGAATCCCCGCGAGAGTTGGATGAGCCTGTGGCAACCGGTGGCCTGACTCTTCCACCGGTGGTACCACCGCTGAAACACCCGCACAACGTCGATGTTAGAACGCCCAGAGCACCACCTGAGAAGAATCATCGAAGGGGGGGACGTTTTTAGCGTTTTTTTTTCTCTCTGGCTCGTTTCACCATTTTTTTTTTTTTTTAGCTTTCAAATGGTTTTTCAACGTTAATATTCTGTTTGACAATCGATCGGAATGACAAAGAAAAAAATAACCTTGAGAAAAAAGGAATTAAGGGGTCAGGACGAAGAAAATGCAAGAAACTTCGATCTTTCGAAACTTTTTCAATTCGTATTTATTTTATCTACGATCGAGATTAACTCGTGGCATATCTGAGAGTATCAAGATGACTGCTTAAGGAAGAAAACTTTAGAAGTTACGATTCGCGAAGAAATCAAGTATTCTTCCGATTCCGACGTGCAGTCGCCGTCCACGTTGAGTGGGACTTGAAAAATTGATGAACCAAGGGAAATTTGAGCAACGATCTTTCTCCCTTGCAGCCTCGACGGCGTGAGCCCCCGGTCTCACGTCGTGATTAATGAGACGTTATTGAAAGGTGAAAGATCGTGAGAAATTATGCAAGCTACTCGGCACTCTCAAGCCTGCAGACTTCCCTCTCATTTTTTCTTTCCATTCCGGCAGTCAAGCTTCGCAAGAAAGTCAATAAAGCCTGGGCAAAGATTGAGTAATAATGGATCGACTATGTAAAACCAACGAACAAAGCCCGAGCCTCGAACTGCCCGATTTTTCGTCGGTCGAAATTCAAATTTCAAATTCAATTACACCCTCAATTAACCATTTGATTAATCAAATTTTTCACTGACAGTGAAAACAAAAAAAAACAAACAATTGTTTCGTGCTATCGTGTTTTTTCGATCTCGTGATTTTTGAACCTCAAGGGAAAAGTCGAGGGTCTCGTTTTTGATTGTTCTGGAGAACGACAACGTCGTTAATTTCAAGGAAATATTAAGGGCTTGAAATATTTTAAGGGATTGTATGACGAAAAATTAAATAAAACGAGTACGAAAGTTTTTGTTTCGGCATTCCGTCATGGAGCAATTTGGGATCGATTGAAATGTTGGAAAACGTTTAAAAATCTTGATATTTTTCATATTTTGGTGGAGATTATTTTTTCACGGACATTGGTGAAGAGAAATGGCTGGATAGATAAATAAATAATAATAAAGTCTGCTGACCTTGATGTTCTTGAAGAGCTCCGGTGTGTCTTGAGGAATCGCTGGCTATGCTGCTCGTCTCGCTGTCTCTGAGGACGCTGTCGTAGCCTGAACTTTCAGCTCGATGTCTGGAAAGTGTAGCGGGTGATAATTTGGCAGCTCGAGAAGTTGAATCAGCCCCGGAATCGGATCCTTCTCTGTTGAGAACGAGTGACGATCCGAGGCTGAGAATTTTACGCTGTAGACGTCCAGAGGACGGGACTGAGGACGGAATCGAAAGCTGCAGGGGAACGGTCGCTGAGAAAGATGTAACAAATCGATTAATTATTAAGGAGAATAGTTCATTATTGATTTTGTTTTTTTTTTTACTGAAAACTCATTTTTTGAATTTTTTTCGAGACTCTTTCTAATTTTATGGGGTTTTGATCCCTTAATTTTCGTCGAAAGTGACTTTATTATGGACCATTCTTTCCGTTATGAAAAAAGGAAGAGAATGGCGTTGGTTGCGTTAAGTTATCTTGAACGGGACGGATTTTATGCTCAAAAGAAGATTGGGGTCATTTTGACCCTGTTGGAGACACAAGATTCGGAATGCATGAGTTTTTATTTCCATTAATTTCCGCAATTTATTTCAATTAAACTTACCGGGTACTTTAGCATCTTCTTCGATGTCCGACTTGCCGGTGACCGTTCTTTCGGATCTTTCCGCAGTGACGAACAATTTTTTAGCTTCGACATATTCCTCTTCAGGATCCGATCCCGAGGCACCATTCCCAGGTATCCTCTCTATTTCTTCCTTCAAATTCGGATTGGATGCACCGTCCGGATGTCTCAGGCTCGAGATGTTACACTCGCCAAGTTTCCCACAATATCTTCGTGGACTGGCCAGATGAGCCACGCTGCTCGGATACCAATACGAGGCTGTCGCTGGACGTGACATACTCTGACGACAATTGTCGCATATTTTCTCTTGGTCGCTCTTTCCGGCTATGTATGCCGGCTCGCTGTATATACTGCCGTGATTGCTCGCCGCGTCGTTGAACAGAACGTCTGACAGCGACAACGATTGGCAGCGCGAAGGTGGACGGAAGACTGTGGCAGCTGGAAAAATTTTTATCTTTCTAATTCTCTACTTCCCCATCAATTTGAGGGTAACCCACTTGGCTGGAAACGGGCCGGAAAAAACTCTCAATTATCGTAACTAAGAGGTTGCCAAACAGCCAGACGAATCAGGTCAGTTTCATGGACAAAATAACGTTTGTTTTTACAGCATGTGGTTGGTTCGCTATCAAAGAATTTTTATAAAATTTTACTCAAAAATGCAAAATTGCAGCCTTTCGATGATGGGAAATGGATTTGCATCTTTTTTTGAATCAGAATTTTGGAACCGATGACAGGCAGTAATTTTTCTTTCATTTCTGGTTGAATTTGGCATTGGATCGTTGGCATGGAATCGATTTGTGGAAATGAGGAACAGAATATTTGGGAAAATATTGAAGGATCCGTTAAAATGGAATTCCGCGAGGAAATATGAAATTAAAGGAACGAGAAAATCTTTAATAGTGCTCGGGGCAATATCTGTTATTGAGTTCTACGCGGAGTTCGTGCTCAGCTGAACTCATGACCGATCGCAAGTTTAATTTGTCTGAACTTACATGGTGTGTCTCGGACGCTGACGGAAGACGAGTTTTCTCTTTGGTAGGTCGCCGAATTAGAGACGTTTGCAAGGGCTAGTTTACTTTGATAAAGTTCGTGAAGACGTGCCAATTGATCGAACTTGTGTCTAGTCTCTTGCTCGAGAAAGTCTTCGTGGTCGAAGTAAGGCCGAGGTAGGACACCAGCAGCTACGGACGGTGGATAGTGCGACCTGTATCTGTCCGTATCCGACATTACTGACATGGAGTCTGCAACAAATTGGCAGAATTATTTCCTCCATGCCGGACAGATGTACGACCAAGAATTCGGATGATTAATTTTTTCGGACGTTTTTTTTCTTCCTCATAGAGGAAGCCATGTGACGGTGAAATTGTTTTTTTCTCTCCAGTTTTCAATGTCAATGCGCTTAAAATACCTCAAAACATCGAATAATCATATCTAGAAAAAATGTCCGGATGTGTGTGTCCGTGTATGTTCTGGCATTGTAAAATTTAAACGTTTATAGCTCGAGAACGGTTTGAGCTATTGGGCTCCTGTTTTGCACAGTTGTTAATTTATACAAGCGCTTTATTCTCCGAGAATTTTGTCCGAATTGATAAAAAAATATGAATTCTACGACATTTTGGAATTTTCATAAAAAGGTTGTCACCGCTCTAACTTCCGCAAATTTTGAGATTTGTTTCCAATTTTTTTTTTTATGAATAGAGTACCTTGATAAGAAGGTTTGTATTGAATTTGGGAAATATCGGTTGAACGGTTTAAATTTTATGATTTTTCGAAAAATCGTTTAACCGCTTTAATTTTTTGCAGCTTTTTTAAGATAATGTGTATGAGTTCGTACTCCCTCTTTACTTTCTAGAAAAGTTGTCGAAATTATATAATTTCAATGCAAATAAAAAAAACGCTGCAAATTGAAATTTGCAGATCGCTTCCTCAAGATGCTCAAGATGCATGCTCAAAGCTTCCTATATGAGGAAGCCAACATTAAAAATATATCGCGCATCTTGAGCATCTTGAGGAAGCAGTTGGCAAATTTCAATTTGCAGCGTTTTTAAAATACATTGATAAAAAATTGATCCGTGCGTTTTGTTACGACGATAAAAAATGAAAAGCTATAAGAAAAAACAAAGGACTCACCGGTAAAAGTGGAGACGACAGTAAGATTTTCCTGACTGAGTATCCTCAGAGGATGTTCCTCTTGATCACTCTCGGGCAAGGGATTTTCTCCCATACACAGTGCAATATCTTCTTCGGTAACTTGAAGACAAGAGTCTTGCATTGGTACAGGTTCAAGATCTTCAACTTCAACGATTTCGAGTATTTCGTCCTCGGAGGATACAGAATGTCTGGACGGTAGAATGATGTCCTTGTGCGATAGATTAAGGCTTTCCATGGAAACTTCCCGACTAACACCGTTGCTGAGTGGTTCGATGAGGGGCAAGGGCGGTGGAACGACGATTTCTTCATCGTCGTCCTCGTCGTATTGGGTGTCGACTCTGCTCTTGTCCAAGCTATCCTCCATAACTGGACTTGCGGTTAGATCGAGACCGGAATCCGTGTTGGATTTGACGTTTAATAAATTCAATTTAGCACCTAATTTTTCAGTGATATCCTCGATATCCGTGGCCTTGAAGCTGTCGCTGTCAACAGTGGAGAGTGAGGTGTCATCCTCGTTATCGTCGCAGCTTTTGAAACTAGTCATTTCCTTGAATATGCCAGAGGATTGTCCGCTCGTTTTGGCATCGGTTCTCGATGCGGCATGTTTGGCACGCTGAATCTGCGATGATTGATTCTCGACCCACTTCCTTATCATAATCTTCTTGTGATTATCCATGAAGCCGTAGCCGGA
This sequence comes from Hyposoter dolosus, assembly GCA_963921915.1. Lineage (NCBI taxonomy): Eukaryota > Metazoa > Arthropoda > Insecta > Hymenoptera > Ichneumonidae > Hyposoter > Hyposoter dolosus. The sequence goes on along the minus strand of OY998130.1, from coordinate 10,671,147 downwards.
GGAGTGTTGCTGAGTGTGAAGCAGAGGTGGACCGGAGAGCTGCATCGGACCGTCTATCCAGGTTTCCCTCTTGTGATGAGCCTCTTTGAGCATGTGCCTTGCTTCGGCTACTTTGGATTTGGAGATTCTTGGACCATCTATCCATTGTTCATCGGAACAACCACCAGCCGATGCGACTACGGGTATTTTGCTCGTGGGTGAATCCGAAATTTTGGCATTTCCCGAAGCTTTCCCACTCGGGTTGGCTTTTCTCGCTGGACTTGCTTTCGGCGTTGCACTATGTGCCGGTGAAGTTTGCTTCGAGGCGGTTTGCGTCAGAGCTTTTACGGCTTTCGAAGCCTTGTGAGCTGGACTCCGCTCCTCGGGGATTTTGCTGGGTCGCTCGGCCGCGGAACCACGTAATATTCGGCCCATTGCGCAACGTTGGTCACCGGAGTTTAAACTCGGCAGGTAGACGGGTGGATGTTCACCATCCGTAGCGTCATCCGCTCCAGGTCCAACGTATATCACAGTGTCAGCTGACAAATCGCTCGAACTTGGATCACATTCGCTGGTTTGTCTCGCGGCAGCTTCTTCCCCGGAACTTCCACCACTTCCCGCACCCTGAGCTCCTCCACCGACGAATTTTATTTTCCGTCTTCTCATCCTGTGTATCCTCGAGGCTAATTGGACCGTCGTCAAAGTCTCTGTATAATGTTGGGTGTTGGGTGAAACGTGGGCGATCATGGCCGCGTGGCAAGTCAACGAGCCGAGGCATTCCTTCAGCAATTGCGTCAACTTGTGCTCCTTGTATGGCAAGTGCTTCTGGCCGTTAAATATTGCCAGGAGGATATTCCCCAAGCCAGATAGAGGAATACCGCCCGAAGCTTTGCCACGATCCGAATTGCCAAGATCCATCAGATGGAGCCTGCTTCTTCCACCGGCAACTGTAAATTTAGCACGTTGATCCGTTTTTTATTCATTCGGCTTCTTTTGTAATAAGATCGTACATTCGCGCGATCAGATAATCGAGGATATAAACGAGGAGCAAGAGGCAACCGTAAAATGTGTGCGGAACGAAAAGGCTATTAAGCTGTAGTGCGCCGGAGCTGGAGGCAAAAGTTATGACTTTTATAAAAGGCAATAAAGAACTCATGAACGATAAACATTTTTATCGTCACTCAAGATTTCCTCCTAGTCTCACGTTGAGGCTGTAATCATATTTTACAATTGTCTCATGCGTGCGCATTCCCATTTAACAATCGCCTTATTACGAAGTAATTGTGAAATTTCTAGATCAAGCTACTGACTGGGAGGGTAGCAACGTGTAGGCAGATCTGACAATGTTGCAGCGTTACACTATCCTGCAATACGATATGCGTACGAGAACATTTGCTGACTCATACTCCAGCAAGCTCCATGGGTTGATCGTAGGTAAACTAGAATTTGCCGGAGGTGCTGTCTTTGATACGTACCTCCACCCTTGCCTGCTACGCTGTACTGATAAACGTGAAGGGTGTACAGCATGTGGGCATCACCGTCTTCACGTTGACGTCCAGCTACTGCAGCATCTAGATAGAAAGCTGCACGCTCAGCAGTCGGTGCTCTCAACTCGCTATGCTGCTGTAGCTGCAGTGTACCGAACAGAGGATCGTCCCTCAGATATACGGCAGGTGACTGCTCCGAGTCTGCAAAAGATAATACACACGTTTGCACACGTCAGTCATGATTGCTGCAGTTTGCCTGGCCTTGCACCCCGAGTGCAAAAAACCTAATTCAATGAGACACTCGTCATGGTCTTCTATTTATATTTGCAACGAGCCTGCTAAGGTCATCGTTGCGTAGGCTATGCAGGAGAAGCTGGAGACGATTTTCCAGGGTTCTTAAATTTCATATTTATGGAAAAAAAAGTTGTTCTAGGTTTGATGATCATTCTGATCATTCATTGTTCATCCAGGTGACACTCAAATTTTCAGAGGTTTAATCAAGTGGCCGAATGGTCCGTAATTAAGTTTCTTAGCCCCGATTCCGTAGTGGTTGATCCTTGGAAAATGTTAGATATGGTAGCACCGGTGGCTTTATTCTCAGGATAGTCGTGAAACGTGGAACCAAGAAGTGCACAATAGAGGGAGCAGTTGGAAATGTACGGGAGATTGGGTAGTAACGTCGTGTGCATATGATCATCCAGCAATAAATCGAGACAACGCAGACTGTCCTTGCTATCTTTGATGGCTCAGCATGTGCTGGCGGAATATACAAAATCCTCGTAAATGTGTCAAGAACCGTTATAGTGCAGTACTTCTGTTTCTTGTCTGCCGTTTTAAGACTTTCTTATCTTTGAAAGAGAAACGTATGAGAGAATAGAAAATAATGTTTGCAGCTACCCAGAGGATCATATGGAAATGCAGATGCTTTGTTAGTCACTGCAGTGTGAAGCGATTTTCCGCTTGGTGCTGGTCCATATGCTCGGAATCTTAATTTCAAACGCTGGGAAAATGAGTGAATAAAAAATGTGATGTTGCTAAGAATATGAGGAGAATCAGATGAAAACTGAGCACGACGAAAAAAGATAGGATGGTAAGTAAAAGTAAGAGTGATAAAAGAAAATCGTCCGTTGCATTTTATGGTAGCAGCGAATGGGAACGGATCGATACGGCGGAGTCAGCAGACGACGACGTCGTAGTCGTAAAAGCGGCTTTTCGCACCTTCCTCGTCATCCCATACGCAGATACACATCACAGGTAAGTATTCAAGCGTATAGGGAAGTCTCGTCCCTAAGGCACCTTGCTACTTCACCGTATGCTAGACTGAGTGTGAACATTTTATCCATGGATCTCTTTCTCACAAGCAACTATCTCTAACGGAAAAAATATTCCGTCCCAGAAGCTGCCTCCAAGTTTCTAATACAAAATTTTTCTTCTTTCCTAGAAACTATCCTTCCACCTTGATTCGTCTGAGAATTGCTGATTATGATTACCGCCTCATTGTAACGATTAAAACAGTACCCCTTGGCATTAAGATCAATCTACATGACTGTGAAGTGTTAATTCGAAGTAAAGCTCCATTGAAACGAACGCACTGATTAAATTCTATTTTGTCGAAAGTGTGCTGTTTGTCTGGATTCTCATCACAGACTCCTCTGGATTTTGGAAGGTCTATTAATTTCCATTTCGGCCTGCTCTGCTAACGAAAATCGGGATTTCCATGATCTTCCGAACTCAGAAGTCCCGGTGAATTTTCTGGTTATCTCGATGCTTATCCAACGGAGAACGTTGGCTCGAGACAAGAGGAACAACGAGCGACGAGGATGACCTGGGTAATATAATAATATTTCAGCACGTGGCATCCCATATAGTTTCCGTTTATAGAGAAAGGATCCAAGAATTCTCTAGTCTTCTAGCATCTCGCTAGAAGTATAAGATCTCTGCGTAAGGAGGTCCCTTGCCGACTGTCCTGAAAGTGGTAGTAAGTACACGGTGGTTCCTCCACCGCGCGCGGCAATATCCATAAAAGAGACCGGAGGGGGAGCGAGTAATATTGCCAGCATCTGTGCCGTGCGGTAGCTTGGATGTTCCCTATATATATACCCCTTGCTCAAGTTTTCTACATATGCTTGCGAGCTCCCTTTTGCTGGCTTCCACTGTGCTACGATGGAGATCCAGGGGTGGGAATGACATAAAACCGGAAACTTCTTGTATCTTTTTTCCTTATTCACCGTTTGTCCATCTTGTGCAGAATTTCGGCATTCCTTTGGTTCTAGGCGATGCTTCGTGCGCGGTTCGAATACTAAGAAGGGCTGAAGACTAGGCGTTGAAGTTTGAAAGGCACTTGTTTGTGATTCTGGAACCTGGACAAGCAAGAAGATCCGGTGATTGGCATTGATGGCATCATCGAGTTCATCTGGTGCAGTTCGTACGAGCGAAATCCCAGGAAGAGATGCAAGATGCTGCTATTTCGTGAACTGCTCGCTGGAACTTACAGTTCGAAGGATCTTGAGCCTCAACGGGGAATCATTCATCATCCGGATCAAGACTGTGCCAATGGTTCTCAAAGCGCCAGCTTCCACCATTTCGACCATTCCACCATTTTAGAGCAACCAGCAACCCTCTTACGAAGATCACACGTGGAGCGCACGTGGGATTGAGGCAGGGGAACGATTCTCGTGGCGCCTTGGATAAATCGCATTTCCACGCAGTTCGAATCCCAAAACAGTTTTGTTGCTTTCACCCACATGCAGACGCTGATCTGCACGGCCTGTTGGTCGTCGCATTATTCACTGGTAGGTTCATACTTCTAGATGGCTGTGATTGTTTCCTCTCCATCATTCGCTACAAGGAACGTGCTTCCCTGTGCTGATATTTTTTTTTTCATGAATCTTTCCCCAAACGCGTTGAAAAGCACTAAAGAAAATCTGTTTCACCCCGTGTCCAGTCCAGCTGCGATAAAGCTGCGACTTCGAATTAGGGTGTACATTCACGCACAGATATATAGAAGCAGACTAGGGCAGAAGGAGCCTAGCCAGGAGGTGGCCGGCAGGGTGTAAGCCCGGGTCTTTACATAGCTAGCCAGAGGCGCTGGCCACAGGGATGGTGCGGAGTCTTTTTCCTGGGGAACCGAGTACTCCACCTTATGCGCTCTTAAAGAACATTTCTTTTTGGTTTATGCGCTCGTACATTCTGCCGTTTTCCCGCGAAATAAACGCAGCCCCGCAGCCCCCCCTCTACGCGCATTGCACGTTCCGGATATCTATGGCAGTGTACGTGGCTCAGGGAGGGAAAGGCAAACTAGAGGATGCATGAGGCCATACGTTCCAGGATAAAAGAAATGATGGAGCAGCCCAGGGAGTTGAAATGAGGAGGAAGAGAATCGAGTCGTTTTACACCAACGGGGTTAAACGTGGACAGGTGTACGAGACACGCGAGAAAGCTAGCTTAGCTCCTGGTAATAAGCAGCGAGGGCATGAATTTTCAACAGGACGCCAGGTAAAGAATAGTTCACGCTGGTGTTTCTCAGTGCTCTTCTTTCCCTAACTATATATTCCGTTATTTTATGTGCTATATTCGTCCGCTTACACGTCCTGTATATATTCGATGATATATGTTTCGTGTTTATACGCGTGTCTATGCTCTACTGAGTCTGGCCTGACTCTCCGTACAATTTCACGTATTTTATAAATCACTTCGCAACGCGAATACGCTCGGGAATGCTCATTTACCAGCTAACTTTATTTATAACTGAGGGAGATTGGTTGTAGTCGCAGTATAGGTGAGGGTGGTGGTGGCTTCGCCGGAGCTTTTAATTCGAACGCTGTTTAATTTAATATTTCTAATTTATTCCTCGGCACTGTACTCGTGGGCCTGAAAATACGCCCGCCAATTCTTTTTCCACGACCTCCTCTCCCTCTCACCCTTTCTTTCGTGGTTAAGCTTTTTTTTTTTATCTTTCGCCTTCTCCTCCAAAACGTTTTATCGCTTTCTCCAACTACCTCGCTCTTAATCGTTCTTTGCCTGATTTTCTTTTTTGAATCTCTACCCCGTTCACTACTTTCAAACGAATTTTTTTGTGGTCCATTAGCTCCGAATATTCAACCTTTTAACGTCGTTTTTTTGCCGAAAGGAATTAGAGACTAGAGACTTGACGTTGGTGACGTTTTAGTGAAAAATCTTGTGGGATGTGGACGTATGATTTTCAATCTTGTCGAAAAAAATATTGTATTCGGAATGCTCCATAGAAATCACACGTCATCGTGCCTAATGGTTGTCGTTGGTCTACGGGACTGTACGGCGGGGCTAAAAAAGTGGAAAGTCACTCCTGGAAGCCACGATTTCTGTCGAAAAATCGTGCAGAGTACGATTACGACTTTTGGGTTCCTCAAGAAAGCGGAAATGGCGGGAAACTCGGATGTGGTGGGAAGGAAGCGAGATAAAAGCTTTGCCGCAACGACCAATTCCTAGGTACCCCGAGTTTATTATTTAATAAGCTGGAAAATTAATTGAAACTCCTGGTCCTTAATTAGCCGAAGTTCGAGGGTGGAGACGTCGTTTTTAGAGCTCTGTCGCTTCGCGGAATCAGGGCGCGAAATGGCATAGTCAGTGACGTGAAAGGGAGCGAGACTCGAACTAAGGAAACCTTCTGGCACGAGAGGAGGGAAAGAAAAAGCCGAGGAAGGGGCTGAAAAGAGGACAAACTGCAAAGTCACCAGTCACATCGGATCTTCTCCAGAGACTCGAGCTTCTAATAAGTTTTTTCAAGCGTTATCGCACAAAGCTACGCAAGGGAATTTATCCAATTATCCGAATATACACTTTCACTAATTAACGCGCTTTTGTCATTAATACCGTATATCAAAAACTATACAAATCCTTGCACTTCGTTTGACGAACCCAAAACTTTTTTCTTCTTATTTCAGTCAAACAGCCAAAGACAATAAAAAACGATGGCTCGATATTAATCAATTGTTTTTGTTTATTTTACTGTTTTATCGTTTGTCAATGTTGTACCGCGAATAAATTAATTCGAACAAAATGTAAAATTTTTCTTTTTTCCTATTCCCTCTCCCTAAAATGACTTGCGATTTGATTTTTTATTGATAACAATTCTTAAAAAATAATTTGGCATGCTTTTTGGAAAAAGTTGTGATTACGAATATTTACTGTTTTTTTTTTGGTAATATTTCGAAGTCTTCAATTTTTTTTTTGAAACGGAAAAAAGTTGAAATGACAGAACTGCGTGCTGTCGACGATTGTCAAATTTAGGCAGACTTTTGTCGAGGCATCTCGATGACGACGAGGCAATCGCGCGTCCAAGGGTTTCATCATCCATTGGAAACGTCAGCTCGAATAAACCAGACAAGTTTACGTCCATCGTGACAAATTTGCATTGGAACGATGGTTCGTGTGTTCGGAGGCTAGTGTAGCGAGGTACGTGTCGCTGTAACTCAAATTCTCGAGATTTCAGACAGAACTTTACCCTCGAAAAATCCACCGCGATAAAGCCTCTGAGGGTTTTCCTGCTGGCGTTTCGTTCGATAAAGTATTTTGCTCAATGCGTTCGTCCGAAGATATCCATTTCCGACCAACGACATTCTTCCCTTTGGCACGTGGAAACAAGCGCAATATATAACCTCCACGAAATTTTCGATTCTCAAGCAGAATCGCACCAGCGAAAGATTTACTCGTGCGTAGAAAAAAAAAAAAAACAAGAGAATCCTGTCCTCGTATCGCTTAACCAAACTTCCGGAAATTACTGAAGGCGAACGAGATATAATCCTTGATACTTTCCAAAGCTCGTGTGTGTCTCCACTAAAACTTTTCGATCTCCCGATGAGTTTTCTCACAAGCATCAACTCTCATAGTCTTTGATTAGAATCTTTATTGCTACTAATTAAACTTTGTAATTAAAGTTTTACTCAAGGGCAAGTATTTCGCTTCAAACGTTATAATTCTCATGATGAATTAACGAGTTCATGGATTTCTGCTGCCGATACTCATCGGGAGACTGAGAAACGGTCCGACCTCTCAAGCTGTATTTTCGCTGAGAGAAATATTAAATTTTTTTCGCATCAAATTTGAACTCGTCGTTTTGGGAGCAAACGATACGAAGGCCGAGAGGAAAAAAAAATTGTGCAGGCAAATAGTGAATTTGTTATTACACTCGAGAGCCGGAAAACAGAAGAGCAGATTGCGTGTGGTGGTTGATTTTTGAGAATGGAATTCGACCCTCCTCGTGGCAGAAGCGAAGCGTGTTCACCCTTCGACTGCTCGCCCCGTATAGATACGTAAGTGTCCACTCGTCGACCATGCAGTTCACTCGTCTCTCTTTTCGCCCTCCGGAACTCTCGTGGCATGGTTCTTTTGGGTCTCTGCTCCCCTGGTCGATTCCTTGTGATTTTGTTCTGACATACACTCCGCTTTTCATCGCTCCGTCATCTCCAGCCGAATTTTCATCGGCTGAAGAAATTTCGAGAGTCGCAGGCTTCCGGTTGACCGTCAACAAAAACGAGGGGCGATCAGAGGCAGTTTGAATCTTGAACCGCTCGTCCATGAAGTTTGGGGCATTGTGGCGAAACGCGATTGGAGTAATTTTCAAATTTCATCAAAATTTGATCAAATTTTGGATTATTGTTTTGATTAAGCACGGCGAACGCGATTGTCGAGAGCTCGCTGGCAATTGTCACGTTTGAAGAAGCGCCTTGGCAGCGGAAATGCGACAACGAATCCGTGATACAACGACAACGAGTATATTCGAGGACTCTGTGTCCTACATGTGACACCGCGCACTTGGCTCTAATTAATCCAAACGATTATGCCAGAGCCGGTATTATTCGAGGCACGAAATTAATTGTAGGAAGCACACTACTGTGTGGCTTTCGCGCTGGGTACTCGTACGAGTACTCATAGACGTTTCTACACGGAACGAGAGATATTCTCGGACGAGGAAACTTGCTGCTGCACACCAAGAGCTTTTATTGTCCCATAGTCGCTGGTGTACTCTGTGCGGAGCTTTCCAGAGCCTTAGGGTTGTACGAAAAGCTTATAGATCCCCTGTCTTCCAATTTCGCTGAAACGTTTCGGTCGTACAAGCCCCGAAGCTTTTCGAGTACCATCCAAAACGTGCCAGTCGTTTGAACGAACTCGTTACGAAAACGTAAAAATATTTCAAAGTATACACTTCTCCTCGCGAATTTTACTCCACGCCTTTTTGTTCGCACAATATTTAATGAAGCAGTTACTCGAGAGGACGTTCAAGTTGCAGAAATTACTTTTACCCTGACGCTCGATCTGTTTTCCAATTAAACGATTTTCTTTCTTTTTTTTTTTCAATCGTCGTAAAGCGAGCGATTTCGCGTACAGCGAGGCGCGCTGCTCGCGAGTTTTTTTTTCCATACGAACGTTTTTCGAAACTCTCGAAAAAATTTGACAGAAACATTCGACTCACCGTTCGCGTGAGCTGCGAGAAGATCTCTCAATTGTTGCTGGCCAGTAGTCAATTCTACACAACTGACCCTTACGCTGAATCTCGCTCCAGTTCGCTGTCTTTGCTCCGAAATCCCACGAAACAGCCACGCTATTGCACAGGGAATTGCCCCGAGGGTGTGACCAGCTTCCGGGGTGCCTAGCATCGTATGCGATTTTCCTGGAACATGATAATCGTCCTTATTAACACTTACGACGTTTCACCAATGTTTCGGCACAATCATTTCTCGAAAATAACACTTTGGCAGCAATTGCAAAAAAAAATCATATCCGGAATTCATTATTATTAATAATCATGTGTTAAAGCTTAATGAAAGAGACAAATTTTTAGAAATTTCAATTGTTTCAATAATAAATAATAAATTTAATGAAAAAATACGCAAATAACAATATATTTTTTCATCTTTCAATTGACCAAAGTAAAAATTTCAAATAAATCTTAAGACAAAACATATTTCTTTATTATAATTTCTTCTTATGAATATTTATAAATTTGCATAGTAAATGATTGATTGAAAAAAAAAACTCAATAAAATTCAAATGAACTTGAAGTAATTTTGAGTTCAAATAATTATTGCATTAAAAAATGTGTTTTAATTATTATATTTCATTTAACCGTGAATTAAATTTTTTTTCAGATATAAAAAAATTATCGTCAATTAATTACATTTGTGATTTTTGATTTTTTTTTTTTTTTATTGAACTTGAAGATGAAATTAATTGAGGGCGTATTCGAGGTAAAATCGAGACTTTCGTTTTATGCGACGTTTGAAAATCGATTGGAAAATGGGGTGTTCACGATTTCTTTTCAGATCGAAAGTGGTTTTCATCGGATTATTAAAGCGTCACTTTTGTGTGAATAGGTCGTAGTATCGTTTGCTCATTCGGAATAATTATAATGGAGCTGGGGGCGCCGTAGTGTCGTGTCGAACTAATTTACCGAGAGTGCTGTACAGCATCCGGAAAATTGCGGTTCGGCGCTGAATAACGCAAGCGTTGGACGACGCTCGGCGTGTTCGATTGCTCCTCTATAATTGCGATGTTTGATTTGTGGCCGAGCCGTAGGCAGCTTCGTGTGATTAATTTGTTTACAGTTTAGTGGCTGGATGTATCGGACTGTGCTCTCGTTGCTCGATTGTGGCCATGCGAAGGCTCTGTGACGATGCGAGTTTACGATCATAAAACTTTTCCAATTGAAGCAACAATTCGATCGCGACACAAACGCGACAAACTCAATACTTTCAAACAGATTCGTCGTGCAAAGTGACGCATCATATTTCGAAAAAACTCATGGCCATTTCACGGACTCTAATGTCTCGGCAACTCGGATTTGTTCATAATGCGCAAAAAACATCTCAACAACAAGATCAACGGATAATGAACTTTGTACGTAACGTGACGACGATTCGCTATACACGCGATGCTCGGAATTGAATTATCCGATGAGTGTGATTACCGCTGGCATGAAAACTGTGCAAAATTATTATCGCTACAGCTCATTCATTTATGGAATTAATAATCAGTTCATTATAATGGCAAATGTGGTGCTTTGCTACATCGTTAAATCCAGAATAATTGTCCGACCAATGAAGTTGATTATTTTTCAAAAAGCTCTCATGATTTTGTCAAATATTACCAAAACTGTTGTTCACTTATTCGTGAAGCAATGAAAAGACTGCGGGCGTTACCGTTGCAGAGCTTTACGCGCAGGGCTCTCAGTAAATTCGTGAAAACATATTTTTGTCCACGCAAAATCACTGAGGAATGATTTGAATGCTCGTGATGAAGAAACAATAAAAAAAAACACAAGTTGGTGCATGGCTGAGCGGCCACCCAACCAGGTATTGGCATTTTTTAATTTTTTCAATCTCTCTTCTTCCCATGAGACAATTTTTGATAAAAGTTTTAATCGATATCACAAGTTCCTTTTATATTATCGAGGAAGCTAAATACTAGATTAAAAAAAAAAAACCTTTTTTTTTAATTCAATAACGAAGAAACGTCGAAAAAAAATAGTTAAACTTTTTTTTAAGAAAATGGAAAGATAACAATCTGACGTTTTGATCGCGTGGGACGAATTAAAAAAGACGTAAAAATGCTGTTCCGAATAATTACAATCAGGATCTTAATAATTCATTACGGAATGGCGATGGAAAAAAATGAAAATATAGGAGCTATTGTTTTTATGTGGTATGAATGTTGAAGGGACATTCTCCACGATAAGGTTTTGCGAGGGTGGAAAAAATTTAGAGAGAATAGAAGCAAAAGAAAAAATAACACACGAAGGATAAGGACGCTTCCAATTTTACGATCTTTCACGACCACGCTACCGTTTCCGGGACAGGAAACGAGATCCGGGAAAGATTTAAATCTTCGGCACTACGTTTTCTTAATGAAATGAGCGCCTCGAGCACTTTCATTGGGGACTTGAATGCTCTGCTATCTCATTTCAAACTGAGGCTAACACAATTTCTCGACAAAGATTGATAATCGAGTCAAAGAACGATATGAAAACGAGATGAAAAAATTCTCTCCCGACCGTCTACAGCTTGGTCTTTCCGGAGATCAGGAAATGAATCATTTTATAAAAAGGGCCAAAGGGCCAAGATCCACAATCTTTGTCCAGAAAATTCAAAACCGATTTTATACATTTTATAAAATCGTCAACAAAGGTCACTGAATTGTTTGCACTCAAAGTTATTTTAAAATGAATATAATTTTCAACATATTTTATGAGCTTGTTTTAAAATTATCATAATAAATATAATACTCTACGGGGAAGAGTTTGCTGAACGGAAATGTGGTGTTCACTCGGGGGAGAAATTACGACATTTATTTCTCCCTGGATAAAAAGTAAGGAAAAGAAAATAAAGAAAAAAGGAGAAGGGAATAGATGAAATATAAGGGCTCGTAGATATCCCCTGCTTATAAGGTCGCACCTCCATATTGTAATACATATATATAAATGACGATGAATACATATAGCTTGAGCGTGAAGCAAAAATAATCCAGAACCGTGTGCGATGAAAACCGAAAAATACGAGAAACTGTCCCAGTAGCATATTTTATCTTAAGGTCCTTTCCTTTCCTCCCTTTGTCTTTACATCTCCATTTTTTCTGTTGCATTTTCTCGGCATCCTAACTCACGATTCATCGGTGTCTGGCTTTTTTTTTCTTATTTTTTTTTCTGTTCATCATCGAAACACACCCTTTCGTTCGAGTTTTTCTTCTTCCGGAATTGCATAACTGTATCTTTACCACGCCCTTTTTCCCAACATTCCATAATTGTGCATTTGCATGCAAACTCGATATCACTCCTTAATATTTAAAACAACTCCGTGGCTCACGGTGTTGCAAAGTGTATAGACTTGCAGTCGATACACTACAATCACATTCGAGCATGCTGTGTCAAGGCAGCAACATGGTACGCTTCAGATAACGGAAATAAAAATACTAGACGGAAAACCCAGAAAAACTCGTCCGGATCGCGAGTGAATAAAAAATTCAAACTCTCTCAATTTTTTATTTTTGTAGCTGCTTGCCCGATTGTAAATTTGAGACGGTGAGGCTACCCCAATGCATTTTTTACTCGCGCACACAATTCTTTAAGGTGGTCGTCTCGAAAAACGTTTTTTTTTTACACAATTTTTCGAAATTCCGAGAAAATCTCGTTTCTTTTCAAAAATTGAAAAAATTAATCAGTCTTAAATTTTTCGAGCAATGGAATTAGTTTTGTAATTAAAATCCAATTAATTAGTCGATTTAAAGTGTGTAAATGTTACGGTGAATCAAGGGATTCAGGGAGACATTATTTCAACAAAATATTCATTGGTGTATTGATTTTTCATTTGGCTCAACATTTAAATTGGCAATTGATCGTGATGACAGCGTTTTGCAGCATCAGGGAACACAGCCTCAATATCCAGAGCAATTTATTGACGAATATTGTAGCGGAGCGTAAACTTTATATTCTGGCGTATTGACAAAACGGCTGAAAATTGATTTCGACCGGGACGATACCAAAGTGTCACGTGAGTGCTTAAAGCGTCAACGAACTTTCCAATATTATTATTCAGGCATGAACGTCATGTGGCTGAGCCAAAATGGGATACTGTCGCGACAACGTGAATGCTCGTTGCGTATGTATCCACGTGTGCAAGGTGGTTGTTGGGACAACTTTGTTCGTAGCCAATTGGCTAAATCAGTTTTCCAACTGGGTCACATCTGCAGAGGCGTTTATCGATCTTCAGTATTCTTGGATGTTCGGAATCTTATAATTTCTTTGGCAGTTATTAGCGCTCGACATAAAATTAGTTTTTTTTTTTTTAATTTAGCGTTAAATTTTTGATGATCGAATTTTTAAATTTCTTTCTGGATTAACGGAACATTTTATGACGAATTTTGTAAAATAAAATCGCACGATTGCTTTTCATTGACATTGTGTTTGTGGAGACCAGTGCACGGAAGCATCAAATCTGTGAATTGGGGAGCGAATCGTAGGAAGAATTTTTTCGAGGAACGACCTTAAAGCTGTTGGCAAAAAAATGACGAAGTAAAAGATTGTCGGGCTTTTTTTTCAGTGTCTTTCGTTTTAGGTAGTCGCTTTCCGTCTTCAGCTATTCTTTGGATTCTTCCCTGATGTTTTCTTCATCTCTTTCTCCATTTTACTGCTTGAGTTGTTCATTTACGTAATTATCTCGTCGCCGTCCGGATGGATTTCCTTCGAGATAACAATGGCGTTTTGTCTACGAGGACGTCGAACCCGAGATAGTACCTGGGGGTTCCGGGAGCTGGAGGGTGCAGGGAGTGACGTTCTTGCTCGTTCACTTCGACCCTTGTAAAAGTGCGCGGAGGGAGATGAAAAAAGATTGCAACAAGAAAAAGCTCGGAGGATATAATCTCAGCAGGTCATGACTTTCGCTCCATCGCTCTCTTCTTCTCATCGAAAGGAAGAATATACAAGTTTCAGAGTTTCTAAGAACCCTACGCACGTCACTCTCATCCGTTCTCTTTTAAAAATATTTGTATTTGAAATGTTGAACTCCTGATTACTTTCCGACTCAGTGAGCGAGAATAAACAAAAGTTTGCGACATGGCTGCATTTTTGTGAAGTCTCAAAACATTGGAGTGCAAGGGAAGTCTCCGTTTGGGAAGTTTTATTGAGATACACTAAGCGTACACCTCTGTTTTCGTAAGAGAGCGTTGAGTTGGGCTCTGCAGTGTATTTGTGAGTATAAAAATATGGAATGGACGTTGAGTATGGTTCGCGTGACCAGACTGGGTCAGAAGTTGCTCCGCTCAGCACTGACTAGTCGATGTTCGCGATGCAGAATGAGGGGAATTACGATAACAGAGGTTACGAAAAGAGAGGTGAATTTTTTTTTTTTCGTTTATTCGATTTATGAATGGCAAAGTACTCACCGAGGCCCGCATGACCGAAGCAGAATAGACAGCCATCGGTTCCGTTGATCACAGCGTGAATGACGTCGGTGAGGGCGCTCGAGCAGATTTCCGTCTGAAAATAACGATCCGGAGTTAAAAAGCTCCCGTTGATAGGTGGCGTTTGTATAGTAAAAAAAAAAAAAATGCAGTTGCCGAATGAAAATGAATCATCACAATGAGGATTTCTCACTATTGTTGGCGATCGTAAATCCGCTAATTATTCATAAAACAATTAACAATGAAACTCATCGTTACAAAAAATTGAATAAACAAAGGCGTTCTTTTTATTTTCCCCCAGCTTCCAGTTCTCGCATGAATTTCGTGTCTTTCCAGTCGGAGATGTTAAGTTCAGAGGCAGGGTAAACCGGGAGTCCCGGATAACATTCAGTAAAATTGAGGGCGCGCAAGAAGCTCGGGTGAGAAGTGTGGGATACTTGAGAATAATGACTGGCCGCTCTCGTCAAGTGTTTAAGAAAGCGTGGGAGGACGTTTCGGAGGAAGGGTCGGTAACTACCCCGGTTCGAATGAACTTGGCTCGGGACAACGGAGTATACACTCGAGAGATTCTTCTTTTTTCCTCTCCTCATTCTCTCAAACTACTCCCCAGTCCCCACGGTACATCGCCTCGTTTTCTTCGTAATATATTCATAGATCCCCGCGACCAAAAAGTATTTCGCCGGAGGCTCCACGAGGTGAAGAAGCTTGATCGTAGATTCCAACAATTCGCACCTAACTCCTTCGATTCCCGATGATCCTGGAGTCGAGAAGTTGGTCCGTTGGGGGAGTCAAAATGATTTTTCTACTCGCAAAACTCAATCGAATATTTCATCAGGTTTACGAGAAGCCTCGATGTGGCCCATGGAATTCCTGGCCAAGTTCGTGGCCGTAGAAAAAATCCGCTGCAGCTTCGATCCCCGATAAATTATGCAAAATCATTTGTGCTCGTCGTTCTCTTTCAAGAGATTCCCCAATTTTTCTTGTCACCGTCGTCAGCATCGCCGAGTTACGAACAAACGACTTTGATGATTCTTTGGATTACGAAATCGAAATGAAGTTCCGGACCCCGCGTTAGCGTTCGTTGAGGAAGGAACTCGTGTACGCGTAGAATTGATAGGAATTGGAATCCTCGTACGTATCGCGAGAGGAGCCGAGCTTAAGGGTGTCGAGCCGGGAGGGTGGTAAATTCTCGAATTTCCTGCACAACCTCGTCCGGATGTTTCTCCCTTTTTCATCTAAAATCTCCTTGTAAAAAATATATATACATATATATTGAGGAAGAACGCTGTACATATTGATCGATACTGGCGAACTGGTGTACCGACGGTTTTACCATTAAGCCTAGGGGGGACGAGTGCTGGTCTTCTTCAAGGGCATAGATCTCATTCCCCAGGATGATGGAGAATAAGAGTGAGACAGAACGTGTCGATACCTCGGCCAAACAAGATTGAAATCTTCGCCAGGACTGTGGGTGAGGATCGGATGAGCTCGGCGGAGAACCAAGATGGGAAATGGGAGATGAAAGCTGAGAGCGTTGGACATGAAGTGTGTGTGTGTGAGAGAAAGAAAGAGCGACAGAGAGAGCGATGGGTTGGGGGGGGGGGGGGGCAGTATTCCGTGGTGCAGGAATAAACCATCATCCTCCTCGGTCCTTTTTACTTTTCTCTATTTCCTTGGTATCCTCTCGTCGGCATAGAGAAACGTAAATGCAAATGGAGCGAGTGAGCAGAGCGAGGAAAGCAGAGGACAGAGCACAAGAAGATGAGAAAGAGGAAGAAGATTGAAAGGAAACGAGGAAAAAGGAGAAAAAAACTGGCGTGTGGCATGGATCGAAGACGAGAAAAAAAAAAGACCAACTCACTGTGGTCTCCTCGAGGTTTTCGACGTCGCGTGTGATCGAAAAAACGGCGAAATAAGAAGTCCGGCAGTCCCTTTTTCGATATGGTAATTCCAATCTGTCGTGGACATCTCTCCGAGGGCTCACGGTGGATTTTTACATTTTATTTCCTTGGCCAACAACTGGGGAAAGTCCATTCGCTCCGGCTGATCATCGAGCCTGCGCGTTTTCCCAAAACACGCTGATATTCTCGTCAACTTTTAGTGTCACGAACATTTTTACAGAAAAAAACGAATATGGGAAACGACACGACTCCATAATACGAAGGGGAGTCGTTAAGAGTTCGAAAATGGTCCCTGGCATCACAAAACCTATGAATTTCTATTCATTTATGCAGCTGTCAATTAAGCTGTTCATTTTAACGATCCCCGAAAGAAACATGGCGTATTTTGGAAAACGGTCACGTAAGACACTAAAGTGATCCAAGCCGGAAAGACGATACACAATAAAAAGCTCGTACACACACAAATACACACTTTTGCTGTACCACGTTTCCTCGAACGGTGAGAGAAAACAACAAATGAGATTCATATAATTATAACGGGATCATCTCTCGGGGGAAGTGGAACCAGCATGGCAAACAGTCTTCGAAGATATATGTATAGAAATGGTGCACAAAACAAAATATATACGTAGGAAAAGAGACGTTGTACGGTCTCGATTCTGGGGATGCAGCAAAGGGAGAAAGAAGCTTCGGGGTCTCTAGCAGTGGATGCTGATGCCACTCTCGGTCCTTTCCCCCTTCGCGCGTCCCAGAGCAAGCCGTGACGGTTAATGAAATACGTGACCGGAGCCTCCGTCATAATCTCAAACACTTGATTCCTATGGGTCCGTGTGCTTGCCAGGGAATGCGGAGAGAAACGAAATAGGAAGAGAGGGAGAGAGTGCGTACCAGAGAGGGGGAGTGAGCAAGGCGGAGAATCGGAGAGGTTCCCGATCATGGTGCCCAGGTGCATCGCAGAATGAGCAAAGGCGAGAGAATCTACACAAAGGGGTTTCTGTTCTCTGCTCGACTCCTTGTCCCACCGCAGGACTGTCGTGGAGGACCTCAACGGTACTCTGTAACGATCCTGCTTCCCGTTTATACGTTCGAGCACCCCTATCCTTTTGCTCTTCGTGCTAACACGATGGCGAACAAAATTTACATGCTGGCGACAGCAACAACGGCAAAGACGACGACGACCAAGGGATCGTTGATCGCTCGATCGTCGAGCAACAAAGCTTTTCGATGGAACCTGGTAAGCAAAATCTAATCACTTTGATAAACATGAATCTTCTGTCTTTCTCTCCAGCTCCATCTCGCCCCTTAACTCTCTAGTTTACAGAGTTTTCGATCGTCTGTACAAGGCATCAATGTTTGCAGGATTGCAGGACAATTTCCTAGATGTTTGTTTTCCAAATTGTCATTCATTTGCCAACGAGCTTGCAAAATCGAGATCTTTGTATTTTAAAAAACCTTCAATAATTAATTTTCATCTTTTATTCTCATCGGATTGAAATTTTCTATCATTCCTTCCCCAAAAACGCCGCTGTAACGACTGCTTTGAAACGGTGGCTTACAGTGTCAAGAAATGAAAAAAAATCGAAGTTTTTGATGGGGTGCCAAAGCTTGGAATTAAATTGAAACAGCCACGTCTCGATTGGAGTTGGCGGGGCGAAAAATAATCGCAGAGACATTAATTCCGAGGGGCTTTGGTCGATAATTAATTAATATTTTAAGGTCCCCGGGTAATTGCAAAAAGAAAATTTGTTCAGTTGCGGTGAAAATTCGATAGCAAAGTTTGATCAAAAAGAACTCGTCGTTGATCTTGTAATAATTAACAATAAATGAAACTCAAGTGTAGAAAAACTTGAGAAATATTCACAGAGTCCTCACAATACAATTTCCGCCATTCGCTTCGTTCCTCTCCTTTTTTTTTTTTTTTCTTAAATGCAGACGTGAACGAATTTCTCTAAGAACCAGGCTCGAGCCCGGGTGGATGAAAAATCGTCGAGGAATT
Organism: Hyposoter dolosus; assembly: GCA_963921915.1. Taxonomy (NCBI): domain Eukaryota; kingdom Metazoa; phylum Arthropoda; class Insecta; order Hymenoptera; family Ichneumonidae; genus Hyposoter; species Hyposoter dolosus. Next base: position 10,652,857 of record OY998130.1, on the reverse strand, counting down.
CGAGGGGAGTGCGGAGTTGGGAAAATAAACCGCGAGGGACGGACAAGTCTCAATTAGGATTGAGACGGAGAGTCGGTAAAGCCATTAATTTCGTTGGGTGTAAATTAAAAGCGAAGCAACGGTAAGGAATACGTGTCAGGTCTTTAGTTTATCGAGCACGTGTGTGTGTGCGTGCGTGTGTGTGTGTGGTATGACTTACGAAAGCTATAGCGTAGCACGAAAAGCTCTCTCATCGTGGGAAAGGGCACACGGAAAGCTCGCACTGTTGATGCCTGATGTCCTCTCACCCACACCCATGGATTGAGCTTCAGAGCGTGTTCTCGTAACGCAATATTGGCGTAGCACTCCTGAATACGAATCATCGGTTGGGATGCGGGCACGCCCGGCCTGCGCTCGCTCTCTCCAACGAGAAATACGTGTAGGCAAGCTCTTGAGCAAGTTGTGGAAGGGGATGAAGGAATGTAGATACAGACACAACCAAAAGGAGCGACAGGATGATTTTTTTTATAGCCACGCAAACGATTCGACCGTCCAGCGATTTTTAATCGAGAATTTAGATTCGGACGCTCGAAAAATTTGCTACGAAACACTTTTTTGGTGATTTCGAGTTGATCAAACGTCCGGACAGGTCGGAAAGTTAATTTTGCCTCTTGTTTTGGACCCTGCTGTAGATTTATTCCGGGACAGAGTCACCGAAGGGCTCGAGATGTACAGAAACATCTATATGGGCGTCGAAGGCTGAGCGACGAGCTTAGACAGTCTCCTCGAAATATACTCTTGTCGTTCTTTTCCACGTGAAGTTAATTTCTTGCGAATAACTGGCTCGTGAACGACGCCAGAGAGTGGAGAAGGTGAAATATTCGAGAGAACTGGCCTAGGACGAATTCCTGAGGATAGGAAACTAATCGGAAAGTTGTGCCTTAATCGATGAACATTTTTCTCACACGGATTTAATCTTTGGCTATGGGGAGCTGGGGCCACGTTCCACCCTTGATGGAACGGGTCCACAAAAACTCTCGGATTCTTTCTAATCTCGTTTCCCCTCAACGAAAGCCCGTGCGGAAAAGGAAAGAGCGAAGAATTAAGAGCTTTGAATTTCCATCCGTTTTTCCGCACCGGAGACAATGCGAAAGCCTTGTCAACGCGGAAACTTTCTCCGGGATCCATGGTTTTTCGCGAGTGGCCTTTTTCAGAGACGAGGGATTCTGGGAGGCTGGTGCGAGAATGGTTCGAGAGAGAGAGACAGAGAGAGAGAGAGAGAGGGAGGGAGAAGGGGAAACTTCGAAGCTCGAAGCTCTTCGACGGCTAATGGCGGGAAATAATCGAAAGGCGCCACGTGCATTCCCATTCTTCTTCGTTGTTTCTTGAAAATCGTGACGATCTCTCAATTCACAAGATTGCTGCGTGAATCATTCACGCACTTGTCGCCGGCGTCGAGAACACCCGAGTCGAAAGCAGACGAAACACACGTACCCAAGACCTTCGAGGGTCTTTGAGAAAAAAAGAAGATCGACCCTTATTCCTTGAGGAATCACTTTATAGAGAGATCGAGGAAGCATGTTATTGTGACCCTTTTGGCAACCCCCGGAGTAGGTCGTTGATGTGTGTTTCGGCAACAAGGGTTTGCCACCAACTCTCTTTAGAAATAAAAAAAAGAAAACAAAAAATAATAATAATAATAGGCCTGGAAATGATCGAGATCGTGAGTCTGTAAAAAATCCCACAAATCGAAGATTTTCATCTCGGGGAATCTCGATCCACTTTAAATCGTCTTTATCTCATATTTATCGTCCTCATGGTGTTCTCGTTTCATGGCTGTCTCATAACTTGTAAAATACACGAAAGTTACGAGAGATTTACAAAAATAAAAAAATAAACTTTTTATAGCGCCTCCCCGAAAAGTGCATTTGCTTTTACCTTGCAAAACATATTCGTGGTCGCATTCCAAAGATAACTTTGCACTCGAATCCCGTACGCGTTAACCCTCGCGAGCCCCTGAACAATATTTCTCGAGAGATAAAGAGTGTGATTCCCACGGGACGACGTCGTCGCACACAAAGCACGGCTGTAATGTAATGTACGGCGAATTCATCCTTTTACGATAATTTTATGCACCGACACACGGTTTTCGAAGAGATGCGATAGGGTGCGTTGGGATTATGTCCGTGCATATATACAGATAGGCAGCTACGTTTACGGATGAGGCCGCCGTAACGTCGTAACGCCTTTACGAGACTATTAGAGACGAGCCGGGGAAAATGCTCGATGAGATACAAATACATTTTGATGTATAAATTTGATAGTTCGCATGGATCGAGAATTTTCGAAATGGCTGCTGCGACAGCTTCCTCACAAACTTTGGCAAGTCCTGACGCGTGAGACGTGGCGAAAAATAGTTCGTTCACGCGGGAAATCTGCGACGATTCGTCGTTAAGTTCCTCTGTACTGCTGACGATTCGATGGATGCGCTCGAGTAAGATTTAATCGCATGGAAGCTTACGTAAATCGAGTTTCCTTGGGCGTTTGTCACGTGAGCCCCTTACTTGGTTCGGAGTCATAAAATGAGAGATTTTTTTTTGTTCAGAAGGCTATTGCTAGTCTCGATATATGCAGAATAAGGAAAAACTGGAATACGATACGAAAGATAAATCATCGATGCCTTTTTTGAGGGGGTCGAAGGAGAAATCGCGTTCTCAATGCCTATGCGAGCGAGTGAACCGCAGGATTTTTTCTTTTCCAAGGGATAGATCGGAGTTGTTTGGTGAATCTTCAAGTTTTAGATTCGGCTATAAAATCACGATAACTGGGTGGGCGTGAGCCCCCGAGGATAGGGAGCTCGATGTAACTTGAAAAGTTTTGGATCCCCTTAGCCAAGAAATGGCTGGCAGAGCCGCGACGATCCGTCGCGCCACCAGTTTAGCCAATCGGGGGTGGTTTCGGGAGGTCGAGCGCTCGGTTTATGCCGGTGGGATGCGGCGAGAGACCAAGAGACAGCGAGAGAGAGAGAGAGAGAGAGAGAGAGAGAGAGAGAGAGAGGAAGAGAGTAAAGGGGAAAATCGAGAGGGGTGTTCGCTGGAGCGCTCGTACCCCGAACGCCCCTCCTCAACCCCGCGTGTCGTGAAATATGTCGCGATTTACACGGGAGATTGGCGTCATTGGCGCCTGGGGAGCAGCAAGTGCGTTTGCTCTTCCGCCCCCGGCGAGAGGCAAGCTTGTGAGCTACCATAATGTATATCTACATATATATAGAGACTGCGGTGCCGAGGATAGTCCGATAGAAGCGAGAGACAAAGATTCGACGTGGATGGAACGAGCGAGATAGCTGAAGCGACGAGGCATCGGCGGCCAGGGATCAAAAAAGCATTTGGGCAAGCCGGACTACTGAGCGCCGAAAGCGAGAAAGACTGAAACAAGCGGAGGTTCGAAGAGAGAAAATAAAGGACGAAAACTCCACACCGCACGCTATACGCCTCGTTCGGTATCGAATAGTCCCACCCACAGTTTTGAGGGATTCAAAATCGAAACCACTGTCGACGCTCGCTCGTATTGCGTGCCCTCACCGTACATCGCAATGCCAGTGAAAACAGAATCTAACTCGTATACGTATATCTATCGAACTATGCAGCAGTATTGTGCGTTCTCGTTTTACGCAGTTATACCGGGATTGCTTTGCCGCAGCACTAGCAACGACGACACACCAGCTGCGATTCCATTCAGCATGGATGCGCAAAAGCGATCCACCTATTCGCCAACCGATCACTCATCGTTTTAAAGGATTTCGAGAAACAAACCAACAGGACAATGCAAATCTGTGTCTCTTTTCTCAACCCCTTGCTAGGGGTAGTCTATCAAATAGATCGATGGTTATCAATTGTAACTATAAAGACTTCCTATTGGACGGAATCTCTTGAGATATCAGACATGTAACAAATTTTAGGATCCCATGGCTGCTCGAAACCCACTTCCAGCAGCATGTCCATCAGCTCGATACACCACTCATGGGATTAAGTAAAATTCAGTATAGCGCGTAAACTCGAGAGGAAAATTTGAATATCTCGGACATTCTGAATATCTATATACTTGTGCGGGATCCATAGTTCACAGCGTATTAATTACAAGCAGTAGCTTATGAACAATGCAGACCTTTGTCTATCTGACCAAGGTATTTACGAATCTTGGCCCATCCTCATCAAAGCCATCTCGTACTTTGCTCTCAGCCACCTATAGCTGTCAAACTTGATCAGCATTCGTAGCATGGAGGAGGATTAATCCAACTAGCAATATGGAAATGCGTATGGGTTTGATGAGTAGCCAGGCAGCCTCTAAGGTCAGGACTACAAGCTAGGAAAACGAAAGATCAATGGACTTTAAATCTATGTTCCTCGATCTAGGTCCAAAAGGGAGGCAAGTGGAAAGGCATCTAAAAGGAATGAATTACGGAAACCTAACGGTTCTTGGTTAGCATGTACGAGAGCCCACAGACCCGTATGATCAGTTTATAGATTGTGGCTCCCGCTGGTTTCCATCAAGTCGATCATGCCTATTTGGCAAACCTGCTAAGACCACCGATGGACCTGATTGATGCGAACGTCGAAGTAGGGACGAAAGGGACAAAGTTGTGATGCTCCATCCGGGCGTACATGTCAGTCCTTGATATCGTGAACGCATCGTCTAGGTTCCAAAGAGATAAACCACCAAGATACGTGTTGCGTGTTAGAGCATTGGAACTCTGGCTTGCCATGGAATCGTATCGCGGCTTGACAATCGGTCCGGATCCCTGCTGATGGCATCATAGTGCTAGTGTTCCCTGGCTATAGATAACCAGTGATATCTGCTACTCGTAGTATCGATTTCCTTCCACGTCTCCAATTCCCTCGATCCCATGCACCTCGCCTGATCTCGTTATCGTTTGTCGCTCTTGATTCCGGCTTCCTTGCTGCACTCATACTCCACTTGCCATTCGCGCTCTATCTTATATCTTCGGAAATGATCAGTGATACTCTATCACTTCCAATCTTGCTGCCAGCTCCCACCTTTGATCTTGATCTGATGGCAAAAGATTTATCGAAACTAGCTGACATCGAGGTATTGTTGTTAGAAACGAGTAGGATCGAAGTGTGCTCCACGTGTCGAGGGAATTGTTGAAATTTTGCAGAACGTTGCCAATAATTCCATGATCATTGGACACAATGTGGAGCTCCTGGCCAATTGGAATGCCAAGAGTACCGAGCTCGATTAGCCAAATCTTTGGAAAGGTTTACTGTGGCATAGATCGATTTTCCTATTCACTGATCTCGCGAGTCCTGAATGGCACTCAGTCATCAATGCGGATGAAGATGTTCATAGACACTAGTGAGCAGGTGAAATCTGGTTGAGGCAATCGATGAATGGTATAATAATGACACATCATATTCCGGAAGTGTGCTGATTAAATATGTTGAGAGGGATGACTTATGGGTCTCGTAGGGCACCTCGTTCGATCAGCATTCGGCAGCAAACGAGCAATAGATCGCCATTGGTTTGGAGATAATGGCATGGGAGAAGGTAATGCTCAAGGCTCTCTCGGTTACGAAGGGATCCCCAGAGCCTTACTCCCACAGTCACTACGTGTGCCGGGCATACAGACGTGACAATGCACACACTTGCACAAGTGTGGTGCATGCATTGGAATTGGCATACACTCGAGTAATCTACTGCGTGACTATTAGTCGTAAGTCAATAATAAAGCCCTTGTCCAGCTCGAGTTATAATGGTTACGGTGAATTATACTGGTTACGATACCGGGGGTATAAGTAGTCGCAGGATCTGCTGGCTAGGATGTAGTGGCTGCTAGGTAGGATGGAATAGAATTGTCGATTCGAGTCCATTGGTACTCGGCCGTGGCTGCTGCGGTGCTGGTGCGCCTGCACCCATAGTAGCAAAAGCCCGCGGCGATATGTGTCGAGCGTCTATATACCGTCCGAGTAATTGAGATGGATGTTCGGTTGAATCAGCTAGAGGTTTCATTTGCCCATCCGCGGTTCCTATGTGGCCCCTTGGGCAGCTGATAGTGCTCAACGTGTGTGCTACTCCATGTCTCTGTATCTCTTGCTCAATAACACTTGATTCGTTATAAAGCCTTAATTTCATCGACCATTCCCTCGTCGAATTAAATACTCTTGTTTTCGGTTGGACAGTGGATGTAGGATCAAGGCACCATCTTTTTTTTAACCTACGGAAGACTCTGAACAACGAGAAATGCACTTTCATGTGGAGGGAGGAAGAAGCAATATGATCATTCACCTGTACTCCATGAAAGTGGCAGTTTTTTGGAAGACGTAGGGTCGTCCAAGGCGAATAAGCATAGTCAATGGAGGATGAAAGGTAGAACGGTGTGAAAGTAATTTCAGGAGGAATCCCCAAGCATCATATACGCAGAGTCTTCTTCAAAAGTTCTTTTGTCGGATATTGTATTTGGCAAACTGCCTTACGTGTGTGGTAAACCGAGTTAGGAAAGCTCCTGCGGGTGTCCCGAGCGGAAGGAAAGAGAGACTTATACGAGGATCGGAGTAGAGACCAGAGAAACAAGGAATACAAAGAAAGTATACAAGCAAATTGGACCTACAAAGAGAAGAAATTTTCAAAGAAAGTCTCCGCATTATGTGACCTAGCTTACTCGTTGCTATTCCGCCTTATCCGTGCTTCACACATCGGTCCGTTATCACACGCAAACTTCTATGACGTTGGAAAAGAGGTGACAGGTCTGAACGTCGTTCCTTTGCCAATCAGTATTCTTATCATCTGGCACGACCGATTCCCAATATAAACTTGATAAAGTGCATCATTTTATTCCAGAGATATTGATTCACTGAGGACCACCAACGAACGCCAAGTTGTCGAATGCGAACCGCGAATCAAGTTTTGCTTGAAACTGATGACGAAGTTAAAAACTTTCTTCTGTCGTGTCTAAACCAAATTTACTCGACAAGCTTCTGGTTAACATTCTTCGTGAAAATATGATCATCTGGAAGGCTAGAAACAAAATGCGACAGGAGTCTTCGCCTCGATGTACACAATCACTCAATCCTGCCCTGCGATCGTGAGGTTATCGAGGGAAATTAGAAAATAAGGGCGCTTAATTACGATGGAACAGGCAAAGATATGCACAAGCTGCTAGGGCAGGGTTGGTTTCTGAGAATCGATTCAAGCGAGACCAAATAGGTGGTAATTTCTAAGGAACTATCGATTGGCAGCAGTTGGAGATCAATTTGTTTGGCTTGCTGGGTCGTGAGAGAGCATAGATACGAGTGGAAGGAACCAGGCAATAGGAGCCTCTCTCCAAACACCTGTCGGCGCTGTAATACAAGGGGGAGCAAAGCTTGGGTGCACAGAAGAGAATCACCCCGAACCACTTGACCCTCTTCTTCTGGGATGTACATATTTGTCTCGTGGTATGTCGTGGTCGTTGCTCCATTGTTGGGAAGCCGTATGCAGCCGACAAGATGTTGCCAATATCTGACGAGCAGCAGGTTCAGCTCTCAATATCGTCGACAAGTTGGAGTTGAGAGAGAAAATAAAACGTGATATGCTTTTCAGTGTGGATTCCCGAAACGGCGTCCAATGGTTGGAAGAGTTTAATAGCCAGTGCGGTTGAACCGCAGGGTGAACTACAAAACACTTGGATCCCAAAATACCATGAATCCTCCTTGTCGTACAAAATGGAATGACAATTTTGACGTGGAAATTTCACATGTCAGGCTTTGGTGGTCACCGATCTGAAGGTCTTCAGAGTGTCATGAAGGGACCAGATAGTTCTGAAGGAATCAGATTGCTGCCAACCACTGAGGTTTTAACCCGAGGGACCAAGATGGAGATAAAATCATTGGGAAGCGACAAAATCAACGGCAATCACGTCCTGCTCGTAGAGGATCGGAACGATCGCGTTATTCCATATGTAGAATCAGGCAAACTGGACAAAGTGGAAGACAATGAAAAAAATGGGAAGCAGCGAGACAGAAATAGGATAACAAGTTAGGGGAAAGATGCGATAACGAGTCTGCGTTTGACATGGTTAGGTTTAGCGTCGGTGTGGATTTCTGGCAAGTCTGTGGAGCGTTCCCCATAGGACGCGTAGGCAGCCTTTCGGTGATCGACCGTCCAGCCGATCCGTTGCGCAACCGCGCCCTCAAAGTCCAGTGAAGCGACAGAGTCTATGGAAACTCGGAACCACCATATATTCTGCGCTATTCCTGTTGTAAGCCGCAGCAATGGCAATCCATTCGTGAGTGAGAGACGGGAAAGCCTGTGGGTCTCCCATTGTGTCTTTCCATGACAATCAGCTGCAGGCATTTGATGGAATCAATCGATTGCTCTATCCGTCCTTTCTCTCTTCACCACTCCTCTCCGTCTCCCTCTCCGTGTCTCTTCTTCTGGCCGTGTGCTATCTTGTGTGCTCTTTCGATCGAGTTTCTTCTAAACACACGCTATCGGCTCGAGATAAAGGGCACCACGAGGCAGCTCTGAATTTTCGACGAGTTTTGAAGGCCGAGAGGTGGCACAACAATCGATGCGTGGCGGATCAGGCGGAGGGAATCGGCTCGTCCCTTGGGGAAGCCTCGTTGTCGACGGGATCCAGAATGCCAAGGGAACCACCATATAAAAAAACAGCATGTCAACCGAACGGTAGAGCTGGCTCGCCGGCTATAAACCGTACATAGCGATGCATTGAATCCAATGCTCTATAACGTCCCTCAGGAGTCCAGGAAATTCCTCGATATTCTCAGCTTCAGTTAAAATCCATCTCTTTAAATTCGTAGCCGTAACATTTTTGTTACGTGAGTTTGCACTGACTGGAATGTTCCTCATCACCCTGGAGCATATGATGTTTTCTATTTTTTTATTATTATTATTCATTATTATTCATTCACTTTGAATCCTCGTTCACGTTGCCTTGGGGCATTAGAATTTTGCACAAGCGAAATTTGTAAAAAGTAGACGCTTTTGGTAACGTGTGACGAGAAAAATAACGTCGAACGAATTTTGCAAAATTGTCTAGACCAATTTCGAGTTTACTTCCTTTCTCCAGCGACAGTTTCTCCAATGTAGCTTTGGCGGAATTTATTTACAGACTGAGTTACATTATTACGGAGATATTTCCGTAAAAGTCCGGAGATTGCGAATACAGCGTTGCGCTTACCCAGGACGAGGGAGCAAACGAAGGAGAGAAGAGTTTTGGAACACAAGCAAAGACCAACATTCGCCTTCAGGGATTTACCGGTCTTTGGACTCGCCAGCGAGAACTAGAGGAAATGGAGGCAGGGTTTAGAGATCGGGAAATTAGTTTAGTTATGCGCCCGGCAGGGACGCTCCTCGCTCGCTCGCTCTTCCCCCAACACGTCAAATGAACTGCACGGGTAGTTCGCGAGGCACGTACCGGTTTCTATCGCAGCTTCTCTTTTGAATACTCTAATGCTCGTCCTCGTTGTTTCTCACCATCTCTCTAAATTCTCAACTTTTTGCTCGAATCAACTTGTGCCTCCAGGGAAACCGAGAAATTCGCCAGACGAATCTTCAAGGATTTTTCCAAGGATTTGCTGAAGAATGAGACTAAGAATCATTGCGCGCATGACTTGATACTTTTTTGTTTTTCGGCGAGCCATTGACGTAAAAAAGTTTCGATTCCACTAATAATTGATAAGAACCCCATGAGAAAGCCATATATCTTTCGACGTCGGTCAAAGGGAACTCACCTGAGAATCCTCTTCAGTGAAAATGGCATCAAAGGCGAACATCTTGGGAGCGGCAACGGTGGGTCTTCGGTCTTCAGCTGCCGACGATTGACCCGAGGAAGGGTCAACCAGGGTCACTTGTTTCTTGCGCTTGTCCGCATTGAAAAAACTGCCACCCTCACCCGACGACACCCTGAGCATCACTTTCACCTGGAAAAAAAAAAATACGACCTCCATTAAGCACCACAGAAGATGAAAAGTGTTGCTCAACGTAATAATAATTAAATCTCTGCCATAAATTTGTATACGATTAATGATCTCATTTTTATTAATGAGAAAATAATTAAAACGTTTTTCAATTAAAAAAATCTACAGCAACGTTGTAACTGGTAGTCTCAAAGGGTTGGGGATAAATATATGGATGATCTGTGACGAGCAAGCCATGGTAATTAACCGGCGTTCTGCTTATTCCTACCCATACTTCGCTAATGAAACAATGGCCTCGTTAAAATCGTCTGACAAAAGCATTTTCGTGGTTATAATTGAGAAGCGAGCTAGGAAGAGCCTGTTGCTCTCAGCTTCGGTGAAAATTATATTTTGAGCGATCCATAGACTCGTTCCAATCTTGTTTTCCTTCCCACGATTCTACGTTTTTGGTTTTTCAACTCCTGGCAAACGAGCCAGCGCTTCTATTCGTATTACTTCGTAAAAACTTTGAGACCGAGATTATGGGCTCGTTAATCTTCTCGTAGACCAAGTGTAATTGAAGCAATCGCAGGATCGGTTACACGCTCGAAATAATCGTGTTAGCGATCGAAATCATTTCAACTGTTATCTCGGTGCCTTAATAAATATTCTTTGAAAAAACGAGCTCAATAAATTTGTAAAGACTCTGGTATGTTGATATTACAATCAGAGCTCATTGGCTATTGTCTTGCCCGATAATCCCGCTGGGAACAGCAATAAAATGAAAATTTATCGAGTTCTCGTCGTGTGTTTGCTCGTTGACGATCGGATTCATCGATTTATTTCTTGATCCGAAATGTTTCGTGGCTATTTCTGCTTCCAATAGGAACGTTAAACGTAGCGAGAGAAACGACCATCTATTTTGAGTTTTACCATCCTCACGACAATGGGAACGAGAAAGCTCGATCTCCACAGAGTTGCTGGAGAATGCACATAAACGTCGAAAATCGCAGCTTCGTGAGACAATATAGAGCAGCAATTAGACGTCGTTCTCATCTCTACTGAGATATTCACTGAAACGTTTCTCCGATAAAGCTTCAAAATATCCCCCTCTCCCTCTATTTACCACTCAAGCATCAGAGACGTGCCATTGAGGAGGTCTCCTCAACTCTATACTGAAGCCTCTCCGGCACATCGCTGTCACTATATTGTCACATCTTTGTCGTTCAATACAAATCGAATATTTTTATTGATTATTAATATATAAAAAAAAAAGATCTTTCCCACGAAAAAATAATGGGTCCGTTCTTTTTGGATGAGACAGAAAAAAAAATGAATGGTGAGTCGATTTTTTCTGATCGTATGGCCAGACGAAGGAAAACTGCACGTTCGCGATGATGAAAAATTCGAAATTTTTTGTGTATGGGGGAATCTAAGAAACAGGGGATCGTTCAATTCTTACGAATGAAATCTTCGTATCTATTAGCGGTTTATGTTTCAATTGTTTTAATTCCCTGCTGCTTTATTCAACATTGTAGAATATTTATGATCTTAACGGTTTTATCTGATTGGTATTCGTGAGGAAAATGATGCCTGGGAGTTGAAGAGACTGGAAATAAACGTTGGAGAAATAGAGAGAAAACAAGAGCGAGAGAGAAAAGCTCTCCGGAGTTTGCTCGACCTCCCCCCTCCCCGAGGCACGAGTCTCACACAGTCGAGAGTTGTGCATGCGACCATCGATCGATCGCGTCGTAGACCTATTCCGGTTACGTATGTCTATTGTATACACGAATACACACACGTGCATGCATATGTATATAGATCAATGGGTTTATGTTTAGGGGTGAATCGACTATGAGGCTTTGAATAATCGCTCGCATTCATGATCATTAATAACGAATATTCCACTGTCCAGACTTAAGGGCCCATGAACTGTACTTTGTTTGCTTATGAACAATGATGTTGCAACAAGATTTAGTTTACCAGTTCATCCATTTATGAAAATATTGGATTCGAAAGGTGCGAAGCAGAGCTCGACGAATCAATGATGATTAATTTTTTTGTCAGGCAAAAAAAAAAACAACGTCGAATTTCCAATTTTTATTTTGCAATAAAAAACAATCGCCTGAAGATTTTTTTATCATTTATTCAACAGTATTTCTGGTTACGTTACGATAATCGAGGTTTCTTCAAAAATCGCGAAGTCAAGTTTCGGATTTTCATCCTGAAATAAAGAGCCATCACCTAAAGATTTTTCATCATTTATTTGCCAGTATTTCTGGTCTCGTTACGATAATAGAGGTTTCTTGATTTTTTATCACTGGATGGTTTTGACGTCGTCCTATATATAACGGTGGGTCGTTGGACGTAGGATAACGGTCATATTGGTCGGTTCCTCGTCTACCCGGTGCAAGGATCTCTGGCGGCAAATTCAATTTCACTCGTCACATATTTTCATATATATGTATGTATGAATGTCACGTTTCATCCGTTATACACATACTCAACTGACCGGAAAAGCTATAACAACGTATTGCGGCCGTACCACTCACATGAACCATCAAAATTTTGTCTACAGTAAACCAAAAGTTTCGGAGGTTCAATCACGATCGAATATAAACTGATATCCACGATTTTATTGCTTATTGTTTTTATTACTATAACCGAGAGCTTTGTACCGTTCCGTCGCTATTTTCACCTCAGACTTTATCAATGACGTAATTAAGGGCTCAGTGTTGTGTGGCAGCCATTTCCCGAGGCGATATTGTGGCCGGAACGACGTTTCGATTCTTTGAGATTTTTTCAAAATGGCAATTCATGCAACACACACGTGAATAAAGAAACGGTGCGATCTCTGATGGTGAAGAAAATGACAATCTGTTTGCTTCTTGAATGATTTTTTTATGAAAAAAAATCGTTAATTAACACAAAAGTTTTTTCTTTCCCTTATTAACGTCGAATTAATCGGCGGCATATCTGAGATTGGTGAGACTCCGTTCTACCCGTATCGTTCATAAGCATAACGATGATGATCTTGGCTCGAGTTTCTAGTCATAAAGTCAGGATGCGTATACGTACCTCATGTCTGAGGGCGGTTTACGACTCTATATCGAATTAAACGACGTTTACGGTTGACGCTTAAGGGCTCCGTCAACGTATCTCGTCGAGGCGAAACATCCACGAATCAATTTAAGGGAATTGAAGCCTCGGGCTCTTTCAAGAAAATGCCGCAATGAGACGTGCAAATAAGGATTTTACGGAAAGAAATAAAATTTCTCACGTCTTCGAAAAATGGATAATGGTTCGTTCTGTCAAATTCCGAAGTGTTCGATCATCAAAATATTCTTTTTATTAGAAAAACGGAAAGAATCATGCGTCTAAAAAATCGTCGACATATTCACAGTTTCTCGTTCAAAGTTTCGCTGCATTCACGTTGAAAAATTAACTTTTGCGTCAATTTCCAAAAAAATTCTATAAATCGCTTTTTTTCATTTTGATTTTTATCTTTTTTTTAAATATTTTCCTACAATTTTTGGTTCTCAGTATTTGGAAGTTTCGTACCTTACTTCGTGAGAGTTTGGCGAGTGACTCCTTAACATTTTTCACACTTTTTACACCATATTTCGTACTTTTAGCTGAAAAAATGGGATTCCATGATTAAATACATGAACCAGTAAAATTTACGTCCTTAAGGTTCGGGCAATTGTTTTTATCGCCGTGTCTATATGTTCGTTGGAATTTTCGCCAGAAGTGCACATGTATGCTTTATTCTCGCGTCGCGCCTTTTCCGACAGCTTCGGATTCACAGACTATCACGGGAGCTCTACTCTGGACGTTAGAGTTCATAAATGTTTTACGAGGGTTCTCGACCGATGGAACATTATCCGCCAATTTACGATCCGACGTATATGTATACGTTTGTCTTCCACTCTCTGTATTTTCCTTTATATACAGAAATATACGTGTCACGTGTAACTGTTCAAATGAGAATAATAATCCTTCGGATCTTTGCGATGCTCCGTTCTGTGCAAATTATTAATAAAAGTCCTGGACGTATCGACAAGCGTGGCAATTATTTTTCACGCTTTATTACGACGTTCTGCTGGTAATAAAGTTTCAGAATATGGAGATTCAAGATAAAGTGTCACTTTGTATTTCTCAGGTTCACGCAGAGATTCTTTTTTACACGTTGTAATTTGAATCCCACGCAGAAAATCCAATCAAAGTTTTTTATATTTCTTTACCAGAGAGTAACAAAGATTCTTGAGGGCGTGAAATAAAATCTTCGAAATAATGGCACGATATCGGAATTTTGGGATGTATAAATTTTCGTCGCTCTTGTCGGCTCGATAGGAAGAAAGCATTTGCCTTTATTCAACAATAACTGCAGTCGATTTTGATGCACAAAAGTGCATCAGAATTTAAAGTGTCTTGCGGTTTTGATGGAATGGAATGGACTTGGGGGACAAATTCCACTTTGAACGGCACGTGGAAACTTTCATTAAAACGATATAGTCGCAACGTCATTGTATCGCCCAAGGCGATCGCCACTCGCCACGAATTTGAGGATGAATAACAAAGTAAAATCTATTTCTGGGTCTAAACGTAAACCGACAGGATATTCGATAAATTGAGCTTTGCACAATGAACTTTAGGAACTTTTAGAAGCTCCTTTAGTTAATGAATGAGGGATTTTCGGTTTGCGGATGTTGTCAAAATATCAAGAAAGATCGAGGGAACGTATTAGAAAAATCATAAACCTCAAAAATCCTTTCGTAAAAGTCTGGAAACAAATTCCATTCGCTTCGTCGTACAAAGGACAGAATCTTGTGCAATTAATCGAGTATTTTTATTAAGTCGTTCATGACATTTTACTTTCGTTAGGAAATAAATGTCGCAGTAAGGGGTTAGTGTCCAGATTTCCGTGGGTAATTTAAATTTTCCGGAGCACCTAAACAATGGGCGTCCCAGTGGAAGATTCATCGGGATCCTCAGGAGCCAACGAGGCCTGAAAGGAACAAAAACACATTTTTTAATTTCTTGTAGTCTTCTTGTCGACACAAGGAATTTGAATTTTAAGTCACGACGTACGCCCAGAGAGATCAAAAAATTTGCAAGTCCCTTTCTTTGATTAAAAAAAAAGTCTCTCCAAAAATTTTTATGTCTTCCCAAATATTTCTTGAAAAAAAAACACGTTTTTTTCAGTTTTGAAAAAAATGATGGAAATTCACTCTGTTTTACGCAACTCCGGGTGTACGTAAGCCCTCAATAGAGACTGACGTACTTCTACTTCCTCGAAACACTTTAGAATCTTGACGCCAGTTTCACAAAAAGTTTGCTCTTCTGTGAACAATAAAATCAAAATAATAATTGCACACGATAATTCAGTTTAATTAAATTTAGAAAAAATTCATTTTGGAAAATTCCTACTCGGTATGCTGCTGCAGAGTTTCAAGCCTTCCATACGTTTTTCGAATTGAGCAGAGGATCTGTTGAGTATATCGACTGCACGATCCATGTCCAGAGTCCCGTCGTCGAAAAACTACGAGAGATAAATAAATTTTTCGTTGATCATTGAAACTCGGGTCCAGAGTGAAGCGACGAAGTTTGTTTGTTGAGAAGATTCGATAATCTGATTTTTCTTACGAGTCCCTGGAGTTTCATGAGACACGCAGTGAAGCAATCGGCTTTTGGTAAGTTTGGTAGATGTTCGGGATCGATGCCACTTTCGTTGGCGCACTTGAGGAACTCTGGCCGAAGTTTTGGCTCTTCGGGTCTCCCGTAAGCCTGGACTCACACGATTTCACTCAAAAAGTAGTGCAAACTGGGTTCACGATTACGTAAGAGAATATCGGAAAGAATTTTTTACTTACGGACGACGCGAACGCCATGGACACGAGGAAAGCAACAAAATAGTTCATCGTCGCGTCTTCGACTTGAAAATTCTGAATTAATGTCCACGATTTTTCGCTCTTTATATACGAAAAAATGTTCGAGCGACGATTCGCCATCGTGAGTGAGTCTGCGACGTTGTGTGCGTGGGAGTGCTCGCCGCACGTGAGTACTAATTAGTCCTCCTGACAGTTGTGTCGAGATAATTATATCCGTTTTGTCATTACTCGCAATTACATCGCCCGACAAAAGATTCCACAAAGTAAACATTGGAACGCGACGGACCGGAAGTTCAATCCACGGACGTGATTGTGCGGTTCGCATGGGATTATTTTAAAATAAAGTACATTTGCTTGTAGCAAACGTGTGAATTCGACGTTGACATGGCCATTTAGTTCCGCCATATGAGGCTGAAAGAAAAATGGAACTATTTTTATAGATAATATACAATGAATCGCGAAAGAATAATTTTCATCCAGTGACAATCACGTCCTTTCTCACTCATGAATCTTTTTTTTATCGTCAGGGTTATCATTTTTTTTATCGCGAACTCATCAGTCACGGGTCACCGGCGATCGATGCATCTGGGATTTTCGATCTGTTCTTTAGTGCAATTTCAACGACTATTGCAAAATTTTTGAGCAGTCTTTCTGCCATTGATGATTAAAAAAAAAATTGAACAGATTTGAATGAAAAATTCAAGCCTCGGAATCAGCGCGATCAATTTTGATTTTGCATTCTTTTGGTTATTTCGTATTTTGTATTTGGTTTTGTTTTATTCTAATCGAAAAAAAAATAAATAAAAATTCACAAAGAATGAAAAAATTCAGGAATTCTTGCATTTTTTCATGCGTTGAGGTCGGCGACTTCAAAACTCTCGCCCCTTCGGCTCAGATCGTCAAATTCTAATTTTTTTAAAAAGTTATTATCGAACCCCAAAAACGTTGCGTATTGATTTTCCATCATTAAGCAGAATATCTACAAAAACCCACTCGCTGAGGTGTTTTGGTGGTGGAACGGAATCTGAAATAATTATTTTTCCCATAGATTCGTTTCGTTAGTGCTTTTTGTAGGATTGATGTTTCGCGGGAGAAAATAAGTTAGTCCGGATGTCGCGTCAGTGTCGTGAGAGTAAAGCGAAAACCGAAAAGCTGGCTGACGCCATTTTCACTCCTCTTGGTATTTACGCGACTCCTGAGAGTCTCTTCCGTATCTAAATATCATTGCCCTGGAGGCACAGGGAAATGTGCCTCCTGCTCTGTTCTGCAGAGTATCGTTACGGAATTTATGAAGAAGGTGGGAGGAGGCGAGAGCGAAGAGCTACTCCAGCCAAAATAAATATATACGTATATATATATATAATCCGGAATATAGAGAGACGCTTTTTCGTGCAAGTGGGGCCGGAAGCTCCCGCGGGCAATGTACTCGATCCTGCGGAATTTTCGCTCGGCGTCTCACCGAAATGGGTCAGGGGTGAGATTCGTTACATTTTCTGTCCCCCTTTCTGCTGACGGTGTTACGGAGTGCGGATGCTCATGGATCGAGAATCCATTATCAGTGAAGCGGAAGCTCAAATAAAGCTTTCCTGTCTTAATACAAAAAAAGAACTTTATTGTCATAATGATTTTGCGATTTTCAGCAAAAATTCCCCTTTTGACGAGACCCAGAAAATCGACAGTTTTTTTTTTTATCTTCGCGTCGATACGAAATGTCGGTCAGGAGTCGATGAAATAAAATATTTTCGCTCTCTGCTTTATTGATGATTCGCAGTTTTCTTTTCGATTGAAAAAAAAATTTGGGATTTACTTGGAATTCACGGTTTGGAAGGAATAACTTGGTGAAAATCAAGAGCCTTTTTGCGAGCTGGGAGGCTTTTTGCATATACGTCAGTTAGGGTTGTCAATCAGTCGGACGATAGTGCCCAGAGAGCGCGTATAAAAGCTCCTCGAAAGGAGCGTGCCACACGCCATCTCATTTTCCCTGCTCTCGCCTACCTTCTTCTGCCAATGTTTCTGCTTTGCTTTTAAAGCCTCATCGTTGTGTAGAGCTTGATGCTATAGAGAAAATGGGAATTTGCCTGGTTTCCTCCTTGTGGACCTTCCTTACACAACAACGTGACGTAACGGCTGTGAGTAACGGTGTTTGTTGTACGAATACGACGTTGTTATAGCCATTTTGATATCGCGTCGTCAAAAGTGACGTGGAAAGGAGAGTAACAGTGGCAGCTTGTACTTTACAAACGACCTCGCTACTCGCATCAACTTTCTCGTCCTCTCTTTTTCCTCCTCCTTCTTCTCCTCATGTTTTCGCTCCCGCTCTCGCCTTATCAAGCACCAGCGGTCTATTAAATCTAATAATAGTCACGGAAACATCCCTTTAAATTCGTGACACCCTCGAAATAACACTCAACGAATTATAGGATGCAAAACACCGGGATTGTCATTCTCGAATGATAGGAAAAAAACGAAGAAAATCAATTATTTTCTTAAGCATCGCATTTTATTCGATTCCGTTGCTTTCTCTCGAATGAGTTTTTCCTCTTAAACTTTATTTACATCCCTTCTGTCTAAAATCCAGGCTCGTGGAATGAAAAAAACGCCAAGAAACAAAAGCAAGTCGTTACGAAGGGTTGAAGTATGACCGCCATTTATTTTCAAACTTGACACTTTCCTCCGGAGCTCTTGGAGCTTGGGAAAAGAAACGAATATAGAAACGCATCGAAACGTTCTCTTGATTTATCGGAACGCAAAGCAAATCGTCGCAGGTGCCGTGCCATCGATCCGGAGGGCTGGATAAGCCACGAAAACCTGTTTCTATTTCGCTGTTGACTTCAGCTCACCGAAACAAAACAAAAAATGATCAAAATGACAGCAATTAAGATCGTGCGAGTCCAGAAACTCGAGGATTCTGTTTTCCTTCAATTATTAACCGTGTTTTCCCATGAAATGGAAACTTCGTCTCGTAGGAATTTGAGAGTGGAATGCGAAACAAACCGATGTAAATGCACGTTTTTGGGCGAACGATCGCTGGTTTTGTTGAGGACGCAAACCGTTTGACGAGAATCGCACACCCTCGACGCAACGAGGGTTCGCCGGGATATTTCCAGCTTCTAACTCGATTGCGCCCTCCTCGGTAATGACGGTAATCGAATTGCGATTCAACTTTCGCACCCTCGCACTTGAGTGATCGGATTCCCTCGATAGCTCATAATTTCCGTCCAGGATTTTCACTTCCTGCTCTATCTGTGTAGCGCACTAACACTTGCAAGAAGAGAATCTCGGAATTGTCACACTACAAAAGTTTTGGTGTTTCTAGGGGAGACGAAACCAACGACGAACTGTCATTTCTCATATTTCGAACGAGTGCTGGTCAATATCGCTAAAGAAATATTTCTTCTCGACACCTGCTCATTTTTCATCGTCTTTCTCTCCAAATATATATTGGACATTAAGGTAGTCGAAGCTCGTAATATTTTTCGGCGATTTTAAGGACTTACGATCACTGCAAAAGTTGATCGAGTCTTTTCAAATTTTTTTTAACCCCCGTAAGTCAATTATTTCGGGAGTGTGTACTCTCAGACATTGGGACAATCGAATGTGTTTGCTATGGAGATAAACGAAAACTTTCCCTTTCGCCACCTGTGACCGCAGGGTTAGTCGATTCAACGAAAGATTTTATTGATTCAATAAATTTCATCGCGCAGTCACGTGACTATGATTGCCCCAATCTTTTTTCAATGAACGTCATTCGCTTTGTTTTTTTTATGACGAAGAGCCTGATCTACGATAAAATTGCATTTGGTAAACATTTGATTAGGAAATTCTTGAAAACAGAAAAGACGTTGGGAAAAATGTAAAAATGAAGAGAATTCTGAACACTCGCGGGGCAACTAATTAACACGTAGTGGATTTTGAGAGGAATGCTTCAGATTGTTTGAACGAATTTTCCACGCCTCATGTATCTTCTCCTCGTGTGCTCCGTTATATCGTGCCTTTGGCGACGATCCGAGTATTTCCGAAGAATGGAAAGAAGCAGGAGGACGAACGAAGAGACGGAGAGATAAAGAGGTGAAGGAGGAGGAATAGCGGAAGGAAAGCTCGTAGGCGTCCAATCCCAAATTCAAATGAGGAAGCAAGAGCGCATCCTCGAGTCTGCCCTTCGGGCCTTTGAAGATCCTTCCATCTTTGAGCATAATAGTGGACACGGGGCTCCATTAGATCCTCACTTTGAATGTTAAAGCCACGACTGCTCGTCAGACATGCCGAAAATTTGGCGCAAAAAAGCAAAGGATATGGAAGAGAAGATGAAGCCAGAAAATGATTATTAATCTTGACAAGGGGTCGAGAGTCTGCGCGACATTTACGCAGACATCAAGCAGCAGTCTGTTGAAAGCAACGTAAGAGCTTTGAGTTTGAACGAAATGTTTGGACGAGCGAAGCTGCGTTGCCTTAAATTAGTCCTTCATGCGAATGAAAAGAATTCATTGAATTCCAATGAACGAATCTCACGAAAATAATAAATTATTGGCATTCTTCCAAGTTGATCGTTCTCCAGAGTTGTTCGTCATCGTCAATACTTCGCGGGTAAGTGCCTGTTCATTTTATTCGAGTGATAAACATTCCCCACAATCTCGAAACTGTCAATCGATTCGAACAGATCAATCGATATCGTGCAAGTGGAAATCGCGAGTTTCGAAACGACGCGGAGAGTGAAGACACATCGGTAAATAAATGAAAGTGTCAGTGAGACACGTCATTTGTGTGGTCGATCACTGCAGCACGTGGCAATGTGGCAGAGATCTGCACCGAGGCACGTAGAAGCGAATGTAAATTTCTCGCAAGTCGTGGCTCAAGCTCTGCTGCAATAAATCTCCGTAGAAGAAGCGACGATTGGCGGCATGGAGGAGCGAGAAGATGAAGCGATAGCAAGAGAGAGAGCAGGGAAAGATAGAGAAGGAGGAGAAAGGATTCCGAATACCTTGCTCTCAGCGTTACGAAATCGAGGAAATCGGTTTTCGTGTTAGCGACTCTTTTGTGGCGGGCTACGTCGTTCGATTTCCGGTTTGAATAACTATTCGGTGAAATATTTCTCGTCTTATTGACTCGGCGAATGAGGCAGTTCCCATGTGCGATAGAAACTACGAAGACTATCGTAAAGGCTTTCCTGCTTCCCTGACAAAAAGTTTATTTTTCTCAACGAAAATAAACTCTCGAAACGTTGAAGAAAGAAAATCGTCGTGGTTGACGATGACAAAGGAATTCCTAATAGCCATTCATATCTGGCAAATGGGATCTTCAACAACGAAGAAAAAAACTGGCTGAGCTTTCCAAAGAAAATGGAAAACTGTTAAACTGCAAGAATCAGGATAACACAAAGAACGCGATTATGCCGCCCTCAGGGTCGTCGAATGATTCAACTGGCAAATGTCGGGACCCACCATGAAGATGCCAGGGGCAAGAATTATTAATTTCCCCTGCTTAAAGTAAAGGAAAATGTTCGAGTATGCATCGATGCAGGGGAGAAGACAGGAATGAGTGCCCATGATGTGCTCCGAGAGACGCGGCGATTAGAGAGATAGAATGAAAAAGAGAATAAAAGATGGAAATGTGTGCACGTATTGGGTTTTCTTGATAGGAGGAAATAAAGCATTTATCGAATATCGCCTGAAGCGATTTATTCTCTTCCTAAGAATTCTACGAGGCTTCCATCATTACAACAAGATTTTATTCGTCAATTTCCACCTTAACGTTAAAACCATTCATTCCATAACTGAAAGAAACAATTTTCAGTCGTTGGAAAACGAACGTACTCTCAATCAAGAAATTGATGTAAAAACTCGCGTTAAAAATGTATAAAAATGAAAAAAGAATTGTGAAAAAACAACAGATTCTTGATTTTTTTTATCTTTCGTTACTACACTGAGCCATCCATTAGGATAATCGGAAAATCAGGAAAATTATCTCGCGTTTTACGAACAAGTCGGTGCATAGTGAAACGGTCACCCAACCGAGTATCGACTTCGCTCGAGGCTGCGTAAATTTGGTGATTATCGAAACCACACAGAGCTTTTCGTTACGGTCTTTTCGTACGTGATTTTCATCGATGAATACATTTTTGTTTTCGCATCTGGATTTCATTACATTTCGACGAATATATTGAATTACAAATACGAAATTGTTTGGTAGGACAATGGATTATGAGGATTTGATATCACGTTCAGTTTAGTGTACAATATGATGGAAAATAAAAATAAATATCAAACGATTCGATGCAGATGGAAAAAAAAAATTGTAATTATAAATGAAAATCGATGGAAAATACGCAGGATTTTATGTTATACAGAATATCGCGTTGCTCCAGGCACAAAACCAGTGAGTTTTATATTTTGTTCCGAAGTTGGTCTGGGGTTGGAGCTGCTCGATTACGATTTTGCGTGCGTACACGTAGCCGCTAGGATGCTCGAAACATACATTTATCTGGGCGACAGAAGTGAGAAAAAAAAATGATGATAGTCGAATCAACGAGTTCGAGAGAAAAAGCGAAGGAGAAAGAGAAAAAGTGAATGTACGTGGTAATTATCCGAGCTGCAGGATAGTGCGATTGTACACGCTGCGACCCCTTTATGAGATTTCGTCACGCAGATGACTCGGTAAGAGTAATAACAAAAAACACAAAACACGTTTTCGATTTTTCCCTCCAAGTTTCACTCGTTCCACGAGCTTCTAACCCTTTCGGTCATACATTTCTCTCGCATGCTCGAAACTTCCTCGTGATTTTTCGATATCCTTGAAAAGTTGTAAAATTAAAAACTAACGTTGTGTACACCGTCCTTTTTTTCTTGATAAAAAAAGAATAAAATAATCTCGACAATTATTTTGTTTATTTCCTCTTTGTAAACTTCATTACTGTCTCATTTTTTATTTTTTCTAATTGACATTAGTTTCAAAAATTGAAGCAACTTTTTCGTGCCAAGATAAGGATAGCCTTGCATTTGACAGCAGCCGCGAAGAGCCAAAAGACGAAACGATTTACGAGATTTTGGTTGAGCCGCAACTAATTTAGCGTCGATTCCAAGCGACGCGCTTATCTCCGCAGCAGTAAAGGCCTCTACATCGCGACTTAACCATAAAGTCTATACATCTTTTACACGACGAATGGGGGGATTATTTCTCCTGCTAGTCTGATATGGTTTTCGTGTGGGAACGCGGCAGGGGGAGGCTGCACAATGATCCAGAACCTGGGAATCTCATTCTCCACACGAGCGAGTTATATTCTCGTAGAGTCTCGCTGGAAACGCACACATAGGATTTGGAGATTGAAACTGAAAAATAGTGCCACGTTTTTCACTGGATAATCGCAAATCCTTTCCTACCTGTGCGGACAAAACCTTTTGGCAAATATTCCGGAGCTCCTTGCAGTCTAATAAAAAAGAATATATAAAAAAACGTGGCTAAGGAAAGAATAATCAAATTTCGTACACGACGTCCAAGTTCTGGAGGAATCTCGAAGATAAAATCTTGTTCTTCCAGCTTCCCAAAACAGACATTTTTATAATTCTTATTTATTTACGAGCTGCGTACACTTAAATACGAAAACACAGAGATAGGAAGAAAGTGAAAAACGAGTTTTGGGAGAAAATGAATTGCAAATTTGGGAGAAAGAATGACAGGTGAATTTATCATCGGGCTGTTTTTAGAGGTCTTAAAGTTTCTCTCTTACAGGCAATCTCACCCTTCGTGAACTTGCTGCCTGTTTTTTCTTTCGGCATCTCTTAACCTCTCTCTCTCTCTCTCTCTTCCTCTTTCTTTCTACTCCGTTTCCTTCATCTCGAAATAAGCGCGTGTCTACAGTCACCCTTTTATATTGAGTCAAGTTCCTAACGTTGCTTTCCTCTCTCGAGAGCCTTGTACGCACAAAATTTCGAACAATTTTTCATTTCACGCCCTCTGGCTGCTGCGCGTGTTTTCGCGTGCGTCGTGGCAAAATAAGCGTGTGATGGAGAGGCTCGTGCAAAGAACTGGGTCCAAGGATAGAACAGCACTCGAAAAATAAAATATATACATGTTCGTTTAATGCTAAATATATGAATAAATATATATAGTCGAGTCTCGAGTTATTAATGGGGTGCGTGCAAGTCGTCGAACATGAGGGTAGAAAAGCTTCGATGCCTACTTTTCAATTCAGGACTCAAGAGTCAATAAGTGTCGAGAAATGATGTACAGCAGCTTGGCGCGGCTGCGATTTTGTTTTCCGGAATAAAAGCAAGGCCTTCGGACTTTTTGTTGTGTCCGGGAAATTTGCCCTCGTGCAGAACTGACTGGAGATTTTTTCTGACATTGAAAGTTGCCCGAATGTTGAGCTTTTTTCGTGTCGATTCAGTGACGAGATTCGATAAACGAATGAATCGTTTGAATGGCACAGATTCATCGGCCACATTCAAATTATCATTTCGAATTTTCTGAGTTCGTGTGAAAAACTTGACCAAAGAGTTCTGTAATCTTCACGATTTATCCGTAGCGAGAGGATCTTGCGGAAGTTTCGATTGAATCGTGACTGGCCTGCCGATTCGTTTACGTCGCGGTTGTCGAAAGTTAACGAATCTCTTCATTGTGCATACGAAATATCTCGGTGAATGGATTTCTCGCCTTGGCTCGTTCTTTCGTTGTTTTTAGGCCGAGTTCCACAATCGGTGGAAATTGCCTTTTGAAGAATTTAGAATTTGCTCTTGAAAATCAGACAAATGGTGACTCGAAGGAAAAGATGATCGTAGTTTCTGCGTTAAGCGCCGATAGGCAGAAAAAACGTTGATGCGTTTCGTTGGTTTGGTTTTTAGGCTCGCGCGGTACTAAAATGCCAAGTCGTGAACGATCGAGGTTTCCAAGGGGAAAATCCGTGCAATCAAAGAGCGACTAAAAGTCGATGCTACAGTGGAGTGAAGCATCGCATGTCGCTGTGTCATCATGCCATGTCCCTGACTCTTTTCTGCCAGAACGTGTGCGATGTTTTCCCAAGCGTGGATAACGAAAAAAAGGGTTTGAAGCGAACCGTTCAATCCGTTATCTTGCTCGCACTTCACAATTTCTTTGTGTACACGATCGCAACATATTCCAAATCCTTTTTCTCTCTCCGCGAATGCACTCGTTAATCGCTCGTTCAATATATTTCGCCTTTGCTCCAGTATAGGGAAAAACTTTTTGGAATCACGTAACGAGAGCTTCCGCTTCCTTTGACGCGCGCAAAGTATTGAACGAATAAGCTTTAAGGTACTACGAAAGTACCGTTTTTCTCTTCAACGAACTGACTCGATTTGCAAATCTTTGAATAGTCACTTAATGATCGAATAATTAAAAATCAGGAAAACCTTATTCCTTCACACATTTGGACGACTTCGTTTCCTCGTCAGCAGAGTTTCCCTCAAAATATTCAATATTTTTGACGAAAAAACATGAAATAGCTTGAATTTTTTTAGCGAGCTCTTGTAAAAGGGAAGAAAAACATGGCGAGTACAAGTTACGAGAAACTCGTCATAAGCTGATAATTCTTGGGGTCCGCAGCAGCTGTTGCATCGAAGGGGCAGGAGAAGGAAGCGAGGGAATCTCCCTGACAGCGAAACCCAGGCACGCCATATAGGGAAACTCATACCAGGGTGAATGGAGAAAGCATCAGCAGGAAGAACTGCTGTTTGGATTATAAATCCCACCTGTCGACGAATCTGCGACGAAATCTTAACGCATCGAGATGCTCGTTGCGAATTATCGTGACGTAAAGAAGCTCGCAAAATTTCTGGAGATTGCTGTTGGTCGAAACTTCGGTTCTCGCGATCCTCCTCGTTTGTCGTTTTCAAGTTTGGATGATCACGCACATTCATATTTTGATCATCAAGCACAACGTACACTCCATCATCTGGTGGAGACGTAAAAGATTATCTTCCTGCCTGTCTCTCACTTACGATTTTCGTGCTGCTGAGCTTTACGCAGACATTCGAGACTGAACTGCGTGCATGGAAATCGTCAAACTGGAGTCTCAACTTTCGTCATAAAATTTAGAAGCCTGCTGTCGAGAACTTTTGGCCCGAGAACTATAGATTTCCTTGAGAGTTAATCGTCGCAGAATTTATTTAGTTTCTTTCCATCCTGCTGTGTGTCGTCCACGTCATCGGTCACCTTCAGGCTTATATCGATCAAACGTAGCGATGTGGTGAAAATTACGAATTTCTGTCACCGGTAAACGGAGCGTCGAGACTTTTGCCATTGGCTCAGACTTGAAGCTTCTTTCGACGTCATTTTCGATTATTTACGTTGAATGTTTAGTGAAGGAAATGGGGTGAGTCTCTTTATTCTTGGCACAGCCTCTGAACTAGAATTTCTATGGACATATTTCTCAGGCACTTTGAACGTTTAACGAGACAGTTCGTCAGGCTTGATCCACGTTCAGATATTTTTCTCATCACCGGTGTCGAATCGCCCTTATTTCTTGTTCGTCCTCGTGAGCGTCGAGGTTTTCGTGATCCACGAAGGAAAGTCATCGTGGCGAATCGCGGGAAGATCAACGAGCAAGACGAGGATAGGAAATTGAGAAAAAGATCGAGCGGGTTTCAAAAACTTTTGGCTCAAGGGCGCGAGGGCGGGAAAAAGAGGCGGAAAGCACTTACTCGTTTATTTCCAGCAGTGGAAACCCCCAAGACTCTTCTCAAAAAGCCCGCCAGCACAGTTTCAGGCTCCAGCATATTTTTCGGGAAATTTGTCGCGACTATCTGCGCAATGGGATCTCCCCTCGCCCATAATTCCCCCGTAAGAATCATCGAGACACGAAGGAGCTGCAAATCTCTCGTCTAACCTAAGGAATCCCCTCCCCGACTCATCTTTCATGAACGCATATCTCGTATGCTAATTTCTCTCGCCGCATCATCCCCTCTGCTTCTTTGCCAACTGCTATACGACCCTTAAAATCCAATAGAACGTGAACCTTAATCTCTGACAGTTGACGGAAGCGACTAAGATTTTTTGACGCATCTACGATTTACGATTGACTTCTTGAATTCTTTTGATGGAGATTAATGATCGTCGACATGTAGAGAACGTCTGGAAGAGTTTTTTTTTTGTATATTTTAAGAGCTTCACAGGAATGCGATCCTGTTCGATGATTTTTATTCCGAAAAAATCGAAAAATCCTTCTTAAAATCTGTGTTTCCTGAAATGTGAAAACATTGTTTCGATATCTTCAGGAAGACACAGTAATTCTTTTGGAACCAGACAGATTCCTTAATGAAATGTGAAGAAAATGTCAGAAGATTGTTTTGTTTGTTTGATAAATTTTGATCCTTTGTCCTGTGTGTGTATAAAAAGTGGTCGGCACACTCGAGCCAAACGCGCGTGAATCTCCGATGTTTAACGCGTTCAGCTTCGCTATTAAGCTGTACAGCGAGATTTCTCGCTCTAAGTCTTTGAAGATTTGTGAGTTTGGGTGTTTCCCGGAGCTTTCTCTTCCGCTGTCCCTCGCGCAGCCGGCGTTCGCTCTACAACCCTCGCACTTGTCGTGAATCTTCGACTGGTTTTGTGTCTGCTCTTTGTTTCCTTCTCTCGCACACACTTTCGATGTTTCCCATGCTCTCTCTGGTTTCCTATAACGCTTAGCCTTGCCAATCTAATCTCTCGGTTTGGTTCGAGTCGTTTCCCTTCTCGATACTGCTACGAGGTGTTGTCGAGACGAAAGAGCTTTTACGCACTCGAGTTGCGGAGCAGGGAGAGATCCAGGACTCTGCGAGGGTAAAGCTTCGATCTCCCTGAATGGGCCGGATCGTTTACACCAGTTTTTTTTTCTCCAGGTTAACAGAAACTTCCGGATATTGAAATATTTCCATTCACCGAAAGAACGATCATTTTTATTAGAGGAAAAATAGAAAATTCATCGTCAATGTTCTGCGACGACGGAACTCCTGCGTGTTCGCCACCGGCGACGCTTTGATCCATATCAACAGGAAAAAGGTTGCTCCTAATGCTGGACGTTCGAACGTCGGACGTTGATTCGCAGGATTGCGAGTTATTTTTCGGGCGGACATCAACTTTTGGAGAAGCTCGAGCTCTCCTCGGATTATTCTTGGGATCCAGCGTGTTCCATATTTAACGGAGAGCTGTTTGAATAATTGAAGAATTCGAGGCGCCAGCCATTTGTACTTTTGCTCGTTACTAACTGCTGCTGTTTAAAATTTCACGTGGAGCCGCCTTTTTGGAATAGCTGGAGTGTTTCTTTCTGCTCCGGGGGGCGGACCCAGGTGCTTGAAAAGTATTTTCTCTGAACTGCGCTACGACTGCTGTGTGTGAACGTACAGAATAGAAACAGAGACATGCACATGCAGACACATACGTGAATCCATAGGGCGCTCGGAGAGCAAGGGAGAAATATATAGACGCGAAAAACACGAAGAAAAAAAAGAACATGGGCTAGAATGTGAAAAACATGAGCGTACTCGGTGTACCACGGACAACAACGAAACAATGTGTTGGTGTTGGCAATAGAAGAGACGGAGCGAGAAGTTTTACGGTCACCACGAGATACGAGTTCAGAGAGCACTCACCAGCCCGTACTGCCCATTTTTATCTCTTTTTCTTCTTCTATTTTCTACCTTCTTCATCCCTTAACACGGCTACTTTCCCTTATGCACTCACGAGGGCTCTTTGATGTATTTATCTTTATCTGCAGCCTCTGAGTGCCGAGAGACTTGCCCACCTGTCGGTTTTGTCTGCAAGTAAAGGCTCACTGGATCCTATAAATAAAATAGTTTGTCTAGGAGACAGCAGAGACTTTTTTCATGTTTACGAATGAACAAATGATCTTATCGCCGCACTAAACGTCAAGGAGAAAATTATATTTATTTTTTTTCTTCTTTTTTTCGTTGTTTATACGGATCAGAAGGTGGAGGCTTAAGTTTTGCTGAAGTCAAATAATCTCGTGCGCTCCGGTTTACAAGCAATTTCTCGCGCAAAGTGAACTGCGTGTGCCATTTGACAGGAAAATAGTGAGATCGCTGTATGTGTAACGCTCGCAGACGCATATTTTCCACTGCAGACTCTCCTGGAGAATCCCTGCGCGATTATTCCTACACTCCTTCTCCTGCTGCTCGCTCATTCTTGATTTAATAATATGGCCTGGCAAGCTACCTAATTATTACAAATACGAGTTCCCTTTTCACCCTTATTTTGTCTCTCAACTGTTAACTGCCTAAAGGGTTCTCTTATACTTTCCGTGAGGGACTGCTGTACTAAACTACATCAAGACTAACGACCAGCACACAAACTTTACTACTTCCTCCTTTGACATTAAGCACGTAGGAAATATCTCAAACGAGTCTCACGCTTAAAGATAATATCTTCTCATTCATAGAAAATTTTGTCACGTTCCATTATTTCGGTCGATTATATTGAATTTAAAAAAAAATTGATTCGACGTTAATCCAAAAAATTGTTGATTTGGGTGAACTCTGATAAAAATATTTTTATTATATCGCAACGATCGGGCTTCTGAATTCTTTCCGATTTTGTGGATACAGCGAAATATTCAACTCGTATTTATTCTTATTCGTCGTTAAGAAAAAAAAACTATTTTCGAAACGCTTTTTACAAAATATGAAGAAAAAATGTTTCGCACTAATTGAAATAAATTCTAAATCCATATTTCTATAAGTTTTGCACTCAATAAATATATGAATAATATTAGTCAAATATTGATTTAAAAATATTATCCGTTTGTGTCAAACTTGTAAAAATAAACATTCCCAATTCATTTTTTGTTTGATGCGGAATTTATTGTAAATATGATTTTGTTTTCTACAAGAGGTATAAAAAATATTGATTTTTTATTTAAAAAATCGATGTCGCAGATAAAAAGTGCAAGACCAGGAAGGATTCTAGTTTCGAAGTGACTAGATTTGTGATTATCGTTAATTAAGGCATTTGTGGGAAGAAGGCAACGATCGAACTGCACAATACAGAGACAACAGTTTTTCCTTGTACCTGATTCCAGCTGAAATCGCCTCCCTTTTACTTTCCCTTTTTATTTTTGTTGAAAAAAAAAATGGCCCGGTTTTCCATCGCTCTGAAAAGGTCTGAGCTGAATTTAAAACGGATCTCGATTGAACGGTAGCGGGAGTTTAATGCGTGTGCGAGCGTGTAGGGGGTTTCCGCGGGTGTTCGGATTAGATTGGGTTCATGAATAAAATCGTAATTTTTCAGATTGCACAGGAATCGGTACGGGCCGGGCTGGAACTTGACGTTACACCGAAAGGAATAAGAAAAAATATGTGAAAAGAAAAAGAAACACAGCTCAACTCGGAGTTAAGATCGTGCGCCATAGATAGAGCAGGGGAGGGTTAAATTCGAAAAAGAATCACGATATGGAGGTGGCTCCCTTAAATGAGAAGGGAGAATGAGGTCCCTTGCTCCTCACCTAGAACTTTACCACTTGGATTTCTCGGACGATCGATCATTGCTTTCTTTCCTTACGCTTCGAAAAAACTTCTCATGGAACCCATAGAAAAGTTATCAATCGTTTTTGATCCTATTAATTTTAAAAATCGATCAATGATTGCAGAAAATCGATAATTATCTACTGACAATTAGTTCGTCGAATTTCATAGTTTTTTGGTATTTTTTTTTTTTGAAGCATTATTCATGGAGGTATCAGAGAAGATCCTATGCAAATCCTATGATAATTATATTTATAAAATGCATAATTGGGCTAAATGTTTCCCTCCTGATTCCTAATTATTACGAGGCTCAGGACTTTACTCGAAACTCCTACTCCCACATATAGGCATAGAGTCTCCTGACGATATAATCCTTTCTCTGCACGCACGCACTTACGCAATGTAGCCGAAGGCACATTGATATTAATGTTTGAGCAGCAACGACGTTGAGGCAGGATCCTTTCTCCCTCAACATTAATATTAATCGCTCTAGTTTCGTTCACGTAATAACACATTTCACTACAAGCCACGATCTATCTGAATAATCCTCAAAAGTGGAAGAGACATTGATCGAATGCTAATGAGTAATTTGATCAAATTAATTTTTTTTAAATTATTCCGATTAAATGAATTCAATTTTTTTCTTTATCTTCCTGGATTTTGTAGAAAAAATAAAACAATTACAAAATTCACAGCGAAGTTTTCGGGTGTTGGAGAAAAGGGACGAAGCACTTGATTTTTTTTGTTTATAAAAAAAAAATCTGAGGAAATTCATTGCACGTTTACGTTCCTTCGTCTCGGCAAGGGCGACGTTTCTGTACGCACGAATTGCTTCTTTCGCTACGTCCGATCGAAGACGCAATGGTAATCCTCTTCACTCTATTTTTTTTTTAATTTATTTATTTTTTTGTCGAACGATTACCCCCTCGAATTTTTTGCTGAAATCCCGCAGGCAAAGTTGGAACTACTGCCAAAAAAATTTAACAACAGAGATGCACATGCAGAAAATAAAAAGCGCGTCCGTACTGAGTGGCGAATTTTCCGGTCCAAAGAATCGCGAGCGATTCAACTTCGCTATGGAGTTCGTTTCGTTGAATAATCTCTATGTCTGTTTGTTTTATTCACTGACAATTGGTTCACGTAAAAAGCATGAATTCACAGATCACAGATCTTTTTGCTTTTTTCCCTGCTTTTCGCGCTCGTCTTTTTTCAAGCCTGGATAAAATACACGGGTGAGGAACGAACGTGTTCTTCGATCAGTACTTTGAAGGTATGCTCTCAAAATCATATAATAGTTTCCTCATTGTCGATCCTATTTGTTTTTGGAAAAAAATGAAATTTCCTGATTTTTTTCCGACAAATTTTCTCTGTGAAAATATTTTCAGGTTCTAATAAATCGGTTTTTGTGGAAATTCGGTACCGGGAGATTCGGAATCACTGAATATACTCTTGAGAACTAAAAATAAAGGCCATCATATGGAAAAATGACTTGGAAACGTCAATTAGAGATCAACGAAAAAGTGCTCGCGTTTATTCGGTGATTGCATTTTTAATTTTTTTTTTATATAGATGCAGGGGGAAAAATCTAGGAGTGGAGGAGAGTGACGGCGAATAGAAATATTTATAGGTTTGTAAACGGAAATCCATGATAGGCGGGCAACCGTCCGCATATTTTGGTTCTCGCGCTCGACCGGTCAAATCAATTTTTCCGGTGCATCGATCTTTCTCTTTTTCCGCGCGCTGTCTCCCGTTCAGCCTTTCGTGGCTCGTTCTCTCATGGCCGTTTTGCATAATCCAGATGGTTGAATTTCAAATTTCAGCGAGTGCTTCCGGCTCCGAAATCGCACGCACGCGGTTCTCGTCATGAGCGAATTCCATTCTCCCCATTTCTCCTTCTGCTCTGCTCCGCGCTCTCTGTTCCCCTTCCGACTCTCTCGTTTCTCCGTCTGTCGCTTGCTATCGAACAATTGTTTGCGTCAAAATTATAACGCGCTCTTTCGGAATCACGAATGTCATTGGTATGCATTCGTTTGTTAGAGAATCAGAATAATTTAGTTATTTGTCCAGCTATTGTCGACGCACTTCTTTTTGTCACTATCGATTTCAATGAAAAATCATGAAAATCAAGGATCAAAAGGTTCCGCGATTTGCATTGTCGGCAAATGATGAGATTTCTATGGGATTTTTATGGGGCATTCACACTCATGGATCCGAGGGAACAATAGAAAATAAAAATTGCATGTATCATTGCGAGTTAATCGAGAAATCTGATCTACGCAATAAAAAATAAAAAAAAAATTCGCCTCTGAAAATGCATTCCTCATTTTTTTCAATGAAAAAACCCATAGCAGATCGTAAGTTTGTTTACTTTTCGTTTTGTATCAAACGTAACGAGAAATTTCGTTTTCATTTTGCGATCGTTTCGTCATTATGAGGCAATCGATGGAGTTTAGGAAAATTTCGGGAAATGCGATCGCGATTCCTCAAGAAAGCCAAATTTTTGCCGAGTCTGTCATGACTCTCTCTCTACGTTATTCTCGCTTTCCAGTGTACACCATACGCGTCGATAGCCAAGTGTCTCGCCAACACGTTTTACGACGGAAAGACCGCGACAGCCGAGCACACGTCGAGAATGTGGGCTAAAGTTCGTTTCCGGTTGCAGACGGTTTTACGATTCGACATTAAACTTTAACGCATAGTCGATTCGTGCTCTATCCCTCCAAGTTTTATACATAAAAAGTTTCTAACGCCACTCTCTCTTTCTCTCACTCGCTCCCTTTCGATCCAGCTCGTTACTTGTCGCACATGTAGACCCTCGATTTCACATACTCTCTGTGTGTACACTCTGGGACATATACTTTCCGTCCATATATACGGAAGCAATCAAAAGCCCAATATCGATTATTTGAAAAAGTCACGAAGCAACTACTGACCAACGGAGATATCAAGAATGAGGACATTGTTGCTATTTATAAACTTGCAATTCCGATCGAAACTGCCAAATATTTTATTCAATGGAAAATAAACGTAGAAATTATTTTTTTTTGTGACGTGCAAATTTTTTCAATGTAAAACGCAGTAAGGAGTACGAAACTTTTTGAAATTTGTTAATGAAGCAGTAAATTGTAGAATTTGGCAGAAAAATCTTGCAATTTTGATAGTGAATTTTTTTTATGGGGATTGCCATAAGATTAGATTTATTCGCAAACCTTCGTCTATATTCTGCTCACAATTTTTCGTCCGCACGAACATTTGAATAATTTTAAGCATTAGAAAAAACTGTGACTGTGGAATTTTTAGATTTTGTTCGTAATTTTTTGTTTATGGATCGTGGCTTCGTGTTCTATTCATGAGACGCAGTTTTCTTTTATTTTCTCTTGCCTTTTTCATCTGTTTCTATCGAGTAGCACGTAAAGGTTGTTTATCGTCCTGACCGACACGCGAAATTGAATAAAGTTCTCGATGCTCTCCAGTTGGTATAGTTGTTAAGGGCGCATGGAATACTCAGCATAGCAAGAAGCTTTAACGCGTGTTGCTGGTGGTGAGAGCAACAGGGACGGAGAGAAGCTAGGAGAGCGAGAGCGAAAGAGAGAATTTACACGGCCACGTCCGCGTGCATGGACATCAAGTAAAATGATATATTCGACGAGTTTCTTGTTCGTATCGGTCGTGCATATTCGAAAGTACAAAACGCGGCAATATCGGGAGCATGGGGAATCGGTAGACATTGTGGAGATCGCTGGAGAGACTGGCTAACTTGACCCGGCGACCACTTTGCGATTCATCCTCGTGAGAAAAAATTCGTCATATGGAAAAGTCCATGTCAAAGCGATAAACAGAGAATAAACATGTAAATATCAAATGCTTTGCATTTGCTTTGCACTCTGTGCTTTAGAGTTTTTAAGTGAAGAAGAAAATACGATGGGAAAATAAAGACGAATGGAGCGTCGCAGTATTAAATTTACTGGCCGTTCCTTTTTCTGCTTTTCTTAAAATTTTCCTCTGCCTCCGAATATCTGGGGATTCTCTCGCGAGTTTCCAACGTCCGTCCAATCCGACGTGGACTCAACATTTCATATTTCTTTTCGTTTCACACAGGATACTCCCTGGCAGAGAGTAGCCGCGAGACGTTCAGGTACAAAGTTGTTCAAGCAACGTCCCAACGACGCGACCATCGAGTAGTTACCGTTGGAGCATGGCTGCATGACCATACACGATTCTATGTTTACTTCTTCACTGTGGCTCGTACCAGGACTCAGGCAAAGAACAACGCACACGCTCTTGCCAAACCTGATGTCTGCGAAGCCCTTTTCACCACCCTAAGCGCAAAAGTGCAGAGCAAGGGAGAGAGCCGAGCTCGCTCTTCCCCTAGCACACTGCCGACGTCGTCGGGGCACGGGACTGTCATGAATATGTAGAGTGTGCGAGATGGTGGTCAGACACCGGAAAACTTGGCGTATAGCAGCCCCACCGCACACCATGAATATGCTAAGCATCGAATGAGGGGTTAAATAACTCAACCCTCATTTTCGTATCTTTATTATTTTCTTTTTACACCCACTTTTTTCTGTGTTTGTCCAGGTTCCTCGTACTTTTTATCACTCATTTGCCAACTGAAACGTTTTGACGGAGCAGTTGCGTTCTGCTCGGACGGATTGCACGACAAATTTCAAGGAAACTCACGTTCTATCCCATAGAATTTTATAACTACACTGTGAACTACTGTCGTCCTTTGGGACTCACTTATAGGAAAACTTTGCTCAATGAGAATCTCGATAATCGTCAGAAAAGCTGCTCGAAAAGCTTGTCAAAGGCTCTGCTTAATGAGTGAGAAAATATATAGCTAAGTTATCGACAAAAGAGAATTCGATACCGCGGAGAAATGTTGATGAATTTTCAAAATATGCTGGTTCCTTTTACAAAGAGAAAACGATGGATGTTGGAGTAAGAAAAGCTTTCTTGCTCTTGGGGATGATGGCCAAGAGGCAAAGATAACGTTTCGACGAAGCTCGATGGCAGGGGCTGCAGGGATAGCCGCGTGGCTGTCATGGAGGGTATTATCCATCTCGTTAGAGGCACAAAAGAGCTGAAGATAATTAATTTCTCGTTAATTGTCAGTTCGCGTTTCTCGTTTGGTACTCCGCATCTCCTTTCTTCGGCATTTTTATTTACCAAAACCTGTCGTGCTTAAAGTCATTAGATGCATGAGACAGATTTCTCTAATCTCTGCCATTTTTATCGATAAAAACATTTTCGTAAGATAAAAATTGAAAAATATGTACAGAGTGGAAAAAGTTAATTGAAAATTCAGTTTTGTAGTTTTATTTTTGGCTCCCAATTTCCCTCCCGCACAGTTACCGTTCCAACTGTGCCCATTTTTTTGTTCATTTTTTTTTCCTGATCCCCGAGAGCTTTTCTGTTTGAGAAATCTTTCGAGCAAACTTCACGGGAGCTGAACGAATAACGGGATAAAGGTATCCGAGGTTTTCACCCTCAGGTCACACTAGCAATCTATGTTGTATGCAATTCGTATAAAATATGCTACGATGAAGTGGAAAAGGGTCAGTTCGGTGCTCGAATACCATGGGAAACGTGTTCGAGGATCAATGGAAAAAGGGGATGTCGGAAAGGCTGTATAGAACGAGAAACGATGAGATTGAGGTGATGTTCGCCTGCAGCTAACGTTTCCTCGATGTCTGGCCTCAACAATGCAGTCTTTCTGCTTCAAACGACCATGTTCATTCAATAGTCCATTGGCTTTGGTTCACGTAGTACATCAGCCAACTTTTTCTACCTGATATTTTTTTATATATATATATTTTACATGGATGGGCGTCTCTTCAAGAATCCTGAAAATGGATCGAAGCTTTGATCAATTAAAAATGAAGAAAAACATGGCACAATTTTTATGATAAATAAAAATTCTGTCGAATTTATTTTTGTTTTGAATTGTGAAACGAAGCCAAAAATTACTTTGATAAAAAAATCGTTCCTGATCGGTTCTAATAGGGAAGCTCGGTGGAACACTCGGGACAATCTTTATATATCAATTTGCTTAGCAGAGAAACGTCTCGATCGAAGATTTTGTGCCAAGTACGAGAATACGAGGTCAACGTTTTTTTTATCTATAGCGAGTAATTTTTTTTTTTGTATAGTCAATTCCCAGCAGATCGAAACGTTTGCTTTTACATTTCACCACCTCGATGGAACGTCTTGCCACGATGAGTTTTAACTCGAAACGTGAACGCTGTGCGAAGTTATTGGAAAGAAGTTGGAGGCTCTCGAACGATGGGATACATGGTTTCCCATGAGAGTCTCGTTTATTGACGCTTCGATTGATAGTTGCGAACCGATGTAGCTCGTATCCCCGTAACCAAGGAACCCTCAAGCTCACGTGCAGTTAAAGTCAATGAGCGTGGTCCGACAGGCCGTTTCTTCTTTCCCCATTTTCCTTCTCTGCAAACAGTTTCCTCCTTTGTCGCCCCCCTTTTCCTCGCACACCAAGCTGTGCACTCGGAGAAACATTCGTAAATCGATGCTACAGCACACGCACTACGGACGACCTGAATGCAACTAAAAGCTCGCGATATCCACCACCTTCTTTCGCTCAGGCACTCACATTGATTTGTTCGCGAGGCTTTCTGCTTTATAGCTTTTTCCTGGTACGTGTATCAATAGCTCCATAACTCTCAACAAAGGAACCAGACTAAATAAACCATCAGCTGTGGCAACGTTTTTTTTCCAATCATTCCAAAAGTTAATGTCGAATGAACAAAAAACCGTTAA
The DNA here is from genome assembly GCA_963921915.1 of Hyposoter dolosus. Taxonomy (NCBI): domain Eukaryota; kingdom Metazoa; phylum Arthropoda; class Insecta; order Hymenoptera; family Ichneumonidae; genus Hyposoter; species Hyposoter dolosus. Next base: position 10,615,825 of record OY998130.1, on the reverse strand, counting down.
AACTCGTTAAAGAAAAAATTAAACAAATTGCAAAAGTTGCTTTCTTTTTCCCAATAATTCCAAAAGTGTTACTTCCAAGTAACTAGACTAATTAGAAAGTGTTACTTTCTAATTCCAAAAGTGTACTGTTCAGTGAACAAAAATCGTTAAAACTCCTTGAAGAAAAAATTAAACGAATTATCAAAATACAATTTTTTTTATTATCGTTTCTGCGAATATTCTTTTTGCACTTTATCGTCATTGCGAATAAAAATTCATGATCAACAATTAACATGCGAAAGATGGTTGGTTTCTTACCGATTATTCCAAAAGTTAATGTCGAGTGATCAAAAAACCGTTGAAGGCTCCTTGGAGAAAAAATTGAACGAAACATCAAAACTAAAGAAAGTTTTTTTTCATCGTTCCTGCGAGTATTGTCTTTGCACTTCAGCGTAACCATAAGAAAAAAATAATTAGAAATTGAATCACGCGTATGACTCACGGTCACCCAACCAAGTACCGTCATTATCGAGTTTTTCATAATTTTAATTAAAAGTCTTGATGTTTTGGGCATCTGCTGTTTTCGTAATTAAATAATTTGATTGACTGAGGGTTTCCTTCGAAAGTTGTAATGAGCCTGGAGGAAATGAGTGAGAGTTGATTGCACTAAATTCCATGTTTGCCATAATCGATCCAGCAGGCAACGTCGACGAGTTAATTTTCATATCTCTGCATATCATAGCACTAATGAGGAATATATATTAACAATTCGTGCTCTTGTCCGAATAATTCAGTGCATAGACATCTGTATGGGTTTCGTAATAGCGCAGTGCTTCGTGCGGTATCCTTTATGCATCATCGGGATATTACAAGGCGAGGTAACGGATCGGATGCTTATTCGAGCAGATCCAGAGGATTCACATGTTCATCGCTCGGGTTTATGCATATTTCAGAGGCACGTCAGTCATTCCGAGTCTCTCGTTTCGCGATATGTGTAACACGTACCATATCTACCGAAATATTGCTCGGCATAGCTGGCGTTGAATTTTCAAGGGTGCATGGCTAGAATGCATGTGGAATAGCTTCTGCCCATATTTTCTAGGGCTCGTAAAACCGTATGACTTTAGGACACGTAGAGGTAATCGTAAACGGAATGAACTTTTAGACCTTTTTTTGGGAACCCAATGCAATTTTTTTCATTACAGCCGGAATTTTTGTCAAAAAACTACGGAAAAGGAAAGAAATTATGAAAATTTTATTTCATCACATAGTCTCGAAAAAATTGAGGAATCAATCGAAAAGTTTTTGGTACAGTGTAACAAAGTATACAGAAAGGGAAGGGAATTATGTAAATTTTGCTTTAGTACGTAGTCTCTGTAATTTTGAGCAATTAACCAAAACGTTTCAATTATTTTGTTCACTTTTTTCAGTTTCAATTGAATTGGTTCCTGCTGAACATTTAGATTTCTGGTTAATTATCTGGGCTTTGGAAATGCTTTGCTAGCGGGAGGCACGAATTAAAGACCAAATCTATCAGGAATGTTGAAAGCTACGTTAAGATCGCATAAATATCGAGTTGTTAGAAAGTGCATATAAATGTGTGTGTAGGTTCACGTAGATCGCTTGGAGGTTAATATACGATAGTAAAAGAGGGAGCGAGGGCGGGAGCTAATTAATTCAGCGGTGAAAAATTTATCGCACCCGATTGGCCGCACGAAACGATGAAGAGAGATGGAACGTTCGAGAGAGAGAGGGAAAAAAGAGAAAAATAGGGAGTGAGAGCAGAAAGTACGCGTGTATGAAAACATTTTTTCCGGCTACGTCGTTATTATTATTTTTTATTACATAATTCGCTGAATGTCTTTTCTTGTGAACAAACGCGACACTGATCGGCCGCCGATAGTTCGTTCAATTAAGAGACTCTCGTTGACTCGTTTAAAATTCCATAAACGTCGTCAACGCAAAGATCATCAATCATGAACCGAGATTTATTTATCGCACACACTTTGCAGAAAAATTTCGTGTCGTGATAATTTCCCATGTGATCGAAGTCACGAGTGCGATAGAAACTTCAATATTTTCACGATTCTGTCGTGAGTTGTGGTAACGAAACAATTCGTTTTTTTTTCTTACTATATTTTATTATTCTGAAATCTATATTTTTATTTATTATTCCCGCGTATGCCCTTAAAGGTTCGTACCCATTGCTGTCGCACATAAAATTTGTATTTTTTAGTTTTTATTGATAATTAATTGAGCAAGTTGATTATCGACAAATCAAAATGCTTTTTGGAATTTAAAAAAAATTTATTTTATTCGTCTGTGTTCTGACCGTGAGTCCTTAATTGTTCACGTCGATACCGATACGACTCCGATCTGAGATTTTCGAGTTTTTAGCTCCGTTTTACGAATTTTTTCTCCTCGACATGGAACCAACGAATAAAGAGGGAAAGAGAGTTGATTTTATTTCTATCGATTCCTCGCTTTTTCGGTTCCTTTTTTCCAACGAGCGAAAAAGCACAAGGCTCAAGAACGGTTTATAGCTCATTGGACATTGGATGCAATTAATTTGTCATCGTGCACACGAAGTGCAGAGAGTCCGAGCTACTGGATCGTCAAGGGAACTAATCAGAAAATTCATACGTTCTATTGGCGGCACGATCTAAATATATTAACACAAAGAAACTGTAGCGGCAACAGTCTCGTACGATGTTGAATTTTTAACGAGAGGATTCCGAAGTGAAATATCTTGGTCACTCCGTAACCATCGACTCGACTAATCGATAAAAAAATAACGAGAAATCAAAATCAACAGAATTTCAGCTTTAAAGAAAAATTCGATGATTTCTCGAGCGGCTCGAATATTCCATTGAAGTTGGGCTTCGTTCCACGGTTTCTTCACCTGCTCCATTGATTTTCTCAGGGAGTTGATATTTCGAAGGAAAGAAATTGGACTATTTGGCGAGAGAAATTCCTGATTTTTGAGATTCTTTGCTTTTCCATTGTTCGAGGATGAGACCGTACCACGAGACCTTATCCCCCGAATTCTGAATATACTCGTTCAGTCGTGTCTCTCGAGCTGAAGCAATTTCATTTTCAAGATTTTTCGACTTAAAGAAAGGAGCTTTCTGACTCGAATAGCAGAGCCAACGTGTTTTTCCTTTTATCATCTCATTTACATAATGCAGTTGGTACTTTGCCACGTGGATTGCGAGGTAGCACAAAATGCACTATTCATATCTAGACCTGCATGTGTAAGTACATGTGTACGAAATGTATGCAATTTTGAAGAAGCTATTCACAGACAAAAGCAAATGATAAACATTTATTGAAAAAAAAAACGTTGACGACTCAAAGTTTTTCATAAATTCGATCCCGAAAAATTCAATAATTAAGTCCACCACTGATTCACCAATGAAGCTACAGTTGCTCCATCGATAATGCTTCACCCTTTTTTCCAAAAGTTCCTAACTTTCCGAATTCCTATGATATAAACCACGAATATCGAAAAATTCCCTTAGGACCTCTGTTTTCGCAACAGTAGCGTACTAGTTGCTAAATCAGAGGTCAGCATGTCTCCACGGATATAAAATAAAGGTGGATGTCTAAATCACGAGAGATAACATCGACTGGGTCACCAATCTGCTTCACCCGTAGACTGTGACACAATGTATTTGCTTTTCAATTATTCAAAGCTTGTTTCCACATTAAACCGTGAACGTAAATACAACGTGTATTTAATCAAATGTGTCTATGTGTGGGTATGTGTGTATGTGTTGGTTATACAAGTTGGTTTTGATAGTGGAAGTTCGTCAAATGTGCGTAACGTTGATTAACACTTATGGAGGGCACAAAACCGCATAATACCCACGAAACGGGCGGCGATGGTTCGTGAGTTGTTAACCTCGCTGATTTTGGTCGTTTTCCACCGGTGCTGAGCTCGTAGTGCGAATTGACCACGAGGCTTGGTGGCCTCTATCGTCATGCTACAATCACGATGAATCACTAAAACACACGCATATGTTGGTAAACGCACGCGTTGTTCACAATGGCTGTGGTTTTCGTTAAGCAACCAGGGATTTCGGGGAAAAAACAATCAGAATTTAGCAACCGAAGGATTTACTTATTTTATTCTTGAATTAGCATCCATTAAAAATTTCGTGACGGCTCGTCGTGCTTTGTGGGAAGAAATGACTTAAAACATTAACGCTCGGACCATGATTATTTTTCTCAGTCGTGAATGCGACAGTGGGTCAATTAACCAGCCCAATCTTTCCTGCGGCTCGAAATCATTACATCGTACGTGGTATAGCGACGTTTAATTCACACCGTCGCCTTCGTTTTTTCTTACCGAAGAGAACGATGTACGATGAAGTGAGATCGAGTGAATTTTTAATTACCAAACTGTAGAAAAACGATGACGAGTCGCGATTGAAAATGGTGGGAGCGAAGTAAACTAGAAATTTTCGTAAGCTAATTAACAATCCAGCCCTCCACGTCTGGCTGTGATAATCGTCTGGGAAAATTGTGCCAAATCTCTTCACTGCAAACCTCCGAGTATGGCATATCGAACGTTCGGTACATTCTATAAATGAAACGAGTTAAAAGTGTCTGTGCACGAAGGCAGCGGAGCAGGTATAAGTGTTTAATATACAATAACGTATATTTTATAAGAGATGAACGGAGAGTGACATAATCGAAATAGATACTAACCGCGCGGGAGGGCGTCGAACCGCGGGTCCTCGACCGGGTTAATTGAATTTCCATTAAACACATCGGTTATTCAGTGCCCGCGGGTGGCAGGGATGAGTGTGCTTAGCTCCCTGATATACACGTATATACATACAAAACTCTACATGTCAGCGTACGGGACTGCGAAGCAAAAGGACTTTACCTCTGCAACCTCGGCATGGAGCTTTCCGATTCGAACAAGCCCTTTTCTTCGCTAGCGAATAACAAATACGTATGCAAATCTATACATTTATATGTAGATATAGATTTTCGTATCAGCAATGAGCGAGCGGCGGAGCAGTCATCTCTGCTCGCGAACGTCTGATACTCGTCGTGAATTCTGACTAATTTAGAGAGTAACCCTAGTGGCAGGAACAGAGCCCAAACACATATACACGAAAGGTCTTCCTGTATACATAAGAGATAACTCAATGTGTATACATGTATATAAATTGTGCGTGTGTGTGTGTGTGTGTGAAAGAGAAAGAGAGAAGAAAAATTATATGCATTTTGGGATGGGGTATTGTCACACATTCTCTTACAGAGAGTGAACACACTGACAAAAACCTACAAGTTGGTGGAGGACTCGCAGTCTGTGTCAGATAAATACCGGCATTACAGACCAGACCATCCGGACAGGCTACTGAATAAAATGTGAACTGAGTGGTTGGGCGGTCGAAGAGAAGCTCCGACTATATATTGTGGATCGATCCTGGTATGTCAGGTGGAATTTGCGAGAAAATGTCCGAAAATTAAATATGAAACATCGCCAAATGGCCCGACGAAATCGATAAAATTGTGAATTCCTATCTCTCTTTTCACTTGCCAAGCGCGCTTTTCACGCTCTTGGTCTCTTTCACTCTTTCACTTCGATCCCCAACGTCACAGACGTTTCTAGTTACTCTTGCCCCAGGGACCCTCTTTTTCACCTTTATCTCTCGTTCTGCTTCTCTCTCTCTCTCTCTCTCTATCTCTCTCTCGCTCTTCCTTGGTCGGGGTTGGTGACCGAACTCTCTGGACCACTTTTCTCCTACAATCTCCTTTCCTCCCTCTCTCCGTCTCTCTCTCTCTAGCGCTCTCTCTCTCTCTCTCTCTCTCTCTCTCTCTCTCTCTCTCTCTCTCTCTCTCTCTCTCTCTCTCTCTTTCTCACTTTTTCTCATGGTGTCTCGTGGCTTTCGTCGTTAATGTATAATAGGATATCCGTTACCCTCTCCCCTTTGGTGGTATGACTCCAATAACGTTACCGGAACCAGACTCCCACTGCACGTCACCGCAGACACGACAACCTGCGCTCTTGGGGCATATCCTAAAAGATCGCGTTCACGATCTATTAAAAATCCACCGCAGACTAAACTTTCCGAACGTATATCGCGTTCACCTTCCCCACAGCAGGTGACAGCAATAAAATATTCTCCAACTTCCACTTTTTCTCCTTTCCCTTGAAGCAACGTTATCGTTTTTTCTTTTTTAGCGCAACATTTCCCATTAAAAAATCAAAACTGTGCTCCGTTCCACCATTAACTCCCATCCATCCCTTTCATCGTGGAGTGGATCGTCTCATCGGAAGGACAATGTGCAGTGTTTCGAAAACAGAGCGTCTTGGTGGAAGTCCCATCAGAGCTCATGGTGTCGAAGAAATGATCCTTGTTTTGACAAATTTTTACTTTCTATGAGTTTTTTAATCACTAAAATATGAAAAAAATTTATGTTTCTTCTGAACAGCCAGGAGTTTGTATCGGAAATTTGTGCGACTATAAATAATGGTCAATAATCGAGCGAGCAGGATATCACGAAGTAGTTACGCTTGTTTAGTCTGTTAGCGAGCACACTGCAGATCATATTCCTAAATTTATGATAGTCCAACTTATACACATTGTGTTTGCATGCGTCGACTTCCCAGGAGTTTATACACCACGATGTACCGCTCGATTTGTATAACAAATATCTACATGTATATACATCGGAAATGGGGAGGAGGTTGATCGAACTATCGGACCGTAAACTTGCCCGTTCATAGGAGCTGAACCTGGAGAATCTATTAACTGCTTCCCTCTAGGAAAGTTCGGCAGGATACAAAGCAACGCGATGGGCGAATAAAGATTCGCCAAACTTTAAAGCTTCGGAGACTTCGTGGATAAAGTTCTGGATTTTCAGCCGGATTAAGGGACTTGTTTCTCAGGTGTAAATGACGATTCGAACATTGAAATTCAGGCTTTTCGATGTTTGGAGGATGGAGAAAAGTCATTGAATGATCGATCGATCAATATTCGATTTTTACACGTGGATTCTAATCACGAACGAAATTTATGGACTTAACGAGCGTATGGTCTCTTTCCAGATTAATTTTCATCGGTCAGAACCCTGCCTGGGTTTGTATTTCGTCGATTTGAAATCGCGGGAGAGTAATCAAACTTTCAATACTTCTCGATCTCTGTAATGTTTTCAGGGTCAAAGGGAAATGGAGCTTCCAACAGGATGCAGACGATGGAGGGCTTAATGAATAATTCTTATTGCCTTGCCTATAAATTCCTTATGCCTGCGGAGAGATTTTTTTTTTTATAGGAATAAAATTTTTTTTTTCGTCGACCGAAAAAAATCGACAAAGTGACGCAATTTTTTGATTTTCAAAAGTAGCCCATTAATGTATGAGCTGGAAATCGGATTTGCTAGCTTGAGGATTGTCTAGGAATATAGAAACTGTGGGAGGGTGGAATGGAAAAATAATGTGGAGGAAAAAATGGGAAAGTGAAAAAAAGCCTATCAAAATAAAGGCTAAAGTGTTTCGATATTTATCGGTTGGCACTTCGGACGATAGTTTTACTCTGCGTTTTCGAGGGTCCTCGTATTCTCGATCTCGTGGTATGAGGCTGCAGTGCAATGGTACGATTCACTGGCTGGCATTTACCGCGAAAAAATAAAAGGCGTAAATCGCTCAATTTAACACGCGAAGTCACGAGCGACTCGCCATTTTATTTTCCAACGACTGTGGATTTTTTTTGGCACCGAGCCAACGGAAACTGTGGCCGACGAGTATTCTCTGTTTCTACACGGAACAACCCCTGGGGAGGTGCGGGACGGATAAGCACGAGGATTCCCCACAGCAGGGAAAGTGGCAGTTCGATTTTCTTCCTATTTTTTTTTTTTAGTCGCCAAAAATATTAGTGCTTTGCGAAGCTGGAGCACTAAGAAGAATGTCGATCGCAAAAAACGGCGATAGGAAGAGGATTTCAAGTCGGAAAGTGTCCCGCACGTGCTCCTTTAAAGAATGATATTCGTTAAGGTGGTTTGCCAGCGTTTGGCTCGGTCGATTTGGACATTTTTCAAATTTATAAATTTTAATCTTTGAGATTTCTTCCAGTCTTTCCTCATCTTATTCCTTTATCCAAGAAATTTTATACTCTCGTAACAATTGGATGAAAGCCAGACAGATGGGAGGAAAAAAAAGTAAAAAAAAAGAGAGCCTTGCACCAAGAATATTACGTGAATCGTTTTTCCTGCACTCTGACATTCTCCCATTTCTCTTTCTGAGTTGAAAAAACTCTCAAACCAGAACAGGTCAACGTATGTACACACGTGTTCGGGAGCTTTTATCGATGGATATTTTTCTCTCTCTTCGACTCCGCTGCCTCGTCTTTTTCCTACATACATGATTTTCGATCTTCAACGAGAAACGAAATCCTTGCCCGATCTCTCAGATTACCGTAAATCTCGTATTTTAAATTCATCTCGAAGGATATAACGAAAAGCTTGTCGATATCAAAATCTGCTGGACGGAAATATATGAAAAAATTTTCCGAATCAAAATTAACAGCAATTTTCAAAATTCGCAAACGACATCTTTTTCCGTTTGCAGCTAAAAAAAAACAGGATTTTAATAGAAAGGACCTCGAGTCGGTTCGAGGATAAAAAGTTCACGAAGTTTGGCTCGATAATTTCGATCTTTGGAGCGTTTGTCTGTTTTTTTTTTTTTTTTTTTCTAATCTTCACTTTTTAGCAGCAAACGTTGGTGTATGAGAGGAAAGTTTATCCAGTGGCATTGAGACGTTTTTCTCGTAGTGGTCATGACGAAATTGCATGCAGCGAGAATGTGCGACGATAAAATGTCCCCGTGTAACGTTCCCTGGTGCTAATGGCCCGAGGTTTACATAGGTGAGCTTTAATGTTCTCCAGAGGAGTTGGAGGGTGTGGATGATAATGTAAAACTGGAAGTTGCCTACATTTGACGACGTTCAGCATCAAGAACGAGCTGTAAAAGACCCACGATGGTTGCTGGGAGCATATTCAGCGTCGAATAACACTCTGCATATTTTTTTTTTTGCAACCGCAGATGGTCTCATGATTAACGTTCATTTTACGATGTATGTACAGAGTTTTCCAAGTGCGATATTGTCATCGTCGTTAAAGAGATCGAGTTTTCAATTTATGCACGAAATAAAATAAATTCAAAAGTTTTATTGTCACAATGGTCATTCTTGTCTTCTTGGGGATTTTTACCAAAAACATCGTGAATTTTCATCCGGAATTAAGCAAAAGATTCTTGCATCACTCCGGAGAACATGAGACACTTTGACAAGCCCCAGAGGAGAAAAAAGCACATTTTGCAATTGCAGTAAAACGTCGTTTTTTTTTTTTTAATTAAAGAAAATTATAGCTCCCTGATTAAAGTCGTTGATCAGGACATTCCAATGTTTTGGTTTATGCAAGATTGTCACAGACGTTTTTTTTAAGAATTTTTTGGACACGATTGTCTGAAAATTAAAAAGAAATAAATAAAAAAATTATAATCGACACATTGAGTACACCGGCACTGAGTAAAAAGCTCTTTGACTTAGCCTCACCATCGGATACATCGTTGGATGCAGCTTCGACTCCCGTTATACTGTCTACGTGACAGCAACACGTGCGAGGCATCATCACACCAGTAAGTTTTCTCTCATCTTTCTCGTCCATATTTTTTTTTTTCGTATTTTTCAACTTTTTTTTTACTCGCTTTCGTTGCTAGCTCGTGGAAAGTTGCTCGTTCACTTCAGAGCTCTCTGTACGTGCGGTTAGTCGAGCAAAAAGGTCTTTTCCAACCGCACAACTTGTTTCAGTCGGCAATTACGTACCCGCTAAGTGATTTTATTATCTCAGTGAATTTTTCTCCCCCCTGCCCTGAAGAAACTTCGTAAACACTTTATTGGCTATTTTTTTTCAATTTGTCGTTACGAATGAGGCATTGAAAGTTCTTCGTGCGGAAAAAACATTCTGTGGCAAATATTTGGAACATAATTACAAAAAAAAATGATGAGAAGCCGTGAAAATAAGTTAAAATGCCCAAATAAAAGTTCAAAACATGAAAAATTGCAATAATACGAATTTTTTCAAAATAAAAATAGATATACGAATTTTGCATTTATTTTTAGTAAGCATTTTCGAAAAAAAAAACTTTTATGGGCATTTAAGCCATTGTGCAAATTTTGGATCCTTGAAAAAATGCTCTCGATCTATAAATAAAGAGTTTTTCGAAAACAGGGGTGTTTTTATTATTCTTTATCCCTGCGACTCGTTTTTCAAGTAAATTTTGAATGAGTGAAGAGACAATCGTATCACACCAGTTCTGATGAGCATTCGCCATAAATAAAAAGGGACAATGTCCATAGAGAGATTATCGTGAAATGCCATGCAGAGTTCGAGGCTCACCTGAAACAGATAAAAAAAAAAACAGATATGGATGAATGACGTAATGATCGATACAAATGGGAGATTTTTAAAAACCTTTTCGAGAAATACAGTAAATGATGCGATGGAATGAAAAAGTAAAATATATCGAAGTATACAAAAGCTGTCAGCGCGAAGAGACGGATTGAGAATGATTTATAGGAGGTAAACGCCAGAATCTGTCCAGACGAAATGAATATGGATCGTCACAAAACGTCCATGTTTCGTATTCACAATATTAGTCGTGACGTCGCCAAGGGAGTGAGTGCGATCGGCGGACAGGAGGAACGAGAGGATGGTGTGTTCATTGCCCGTGATCAAATAAATGGAAGCAAACTGCGCAATATGGATATCGACGAAGCTCTTTGATGATAAACCTATCAAATACGTTATTAAGATAAATAAAAAATAAATAAAAAAATTAAATAAACACAAGAGATCACTGAAATCTCAATCTCTTAATCCTCCTGCGTCCCTGGATAACGATTAGTCTAAGCCAATTACGCAAAAACCTCTATTTACGTAACACACCTCTATTAGCGTAATTTCCCTCACCCCACTTCGGAGGGCTCATCACAGGTGTGGAAACATTGACATCCGTATTTATGAGTGTAACGCGAAGCCGGTATATCGCTACTGTTACGAAAATAGAGGTTTCAGGGTTCTCTTGACATTGATTATCAAAAATTATAAATAACTTAAATTCTCATCTCCAATCCCTGTTCATCTCATCAGAGCACGCTGTTTATTGAAGAAACATTGTTTCGTCGACTGCATGATCGCATGCAGAGTTGGATTCATAAAAAACTTTTTTTCTCGATAACGGAGAAGATTAGAGTTATAATCAAGAGCAGTCGCAGAGGTTTTCTCTAAGGTACCCATAGTTTTTAGTCTCGGTATCGTGAATGGGTATAGAGATTTTTTGGGGCCATCAGAAAATTAGTTTCCGACGACGTCTCAATCATAGATTATTTTTTTATCAGCAACAAAGAGGTCAAAAGCGATGAGCGAGGGCAAAACAGCAGTCATTAGATAATGGGATTATGGGACCTTCGAGTTTCGCCGCATGCAGAAACAGAGAGCGAGAGAGAGATAGAGGAAAAGGGGGAAACGGAAGTTTCTTGTTTCGTTGAATGCGTAGAGAAGGACGTTAAATGAGATATCTCTCTGTTAAAGATAGGAAGGGTACGTTATGGGCGTTTATCAATGATTTATTCGAGTCTGTCTCGATACCTTCCAGGGAGGGATGTAGAAAAGGGGTGTGCACTCATGGTCATGCGCCCGAGGGCTTTTCTGTATATTATGGAGCAGCAACACAGCGAACGTGTACGAGGCGATTCTCGCGACCACGTTCGGAATGTATGGCTATGCCAGTCGGATATTATTCCGCAAGGCACGCGACCGAACTATACTCTTTATAAATATTCTGTGAGCTGACTTTATGCACATCGCAGGTCAACGGACTCGTCATCATTATCTTGACTTTCATTTCCAAAGTTTCAATCAGTCGATCAAGCATGCGAAAACATACTCCGATGGATATTCAAGACTCCAGCATCTCATTTTTCATGCCTCGTCACGTCTCCCGCAATAAAATTCATTAATTCATGTTTTGGGGCTCCCTCAATGATCATAATCACGCACTCCATATAAATTCAAGGCATTAGCAGTCGGTGCGCCTCGTAAATCGATTGGTCTGTCCTGTGCTCGTGACGATGGGGGCGCGATCGGTATATACGGTCTCCGGCCGTCTCCGAAGTTTAGCAGCTTCGTGCGGAGTCAATACTCGGTTGGGTGACCGCTCGGCTGAACAGGGACTGGGATTCGGGAAAAAGTGTAGCCACGTCCATTGACTCGTGGATGAGAAAACGTTACCCAGACTGCTGGAAGTCTCGGAATTGTAATGGGAACGCTGCAGGGAGAAAGGATAAGAAGAAAAGACCAAAGAACTGTAGGAAACTTCTTGGGGGTTGAGTAAACGATACAGAGGAAAGGTAAAGGTAAAAAAGAGGTTGAGTAAACGCTATACTAGTGGATTCCAAACACAAGAGAACTGAGTGAACGCCAAAAGCTTTAGCAACATCACACCATGATGTAAAAAGCGTGTGCGTTCCTCGATACTGTCTCGGAAATCACAGCAGCATGTTTATGTCGGTGACTTAAGCTCGAGGACTCACGCGACTAGTCCACATGTCCTTTCCGCCTCTTTCGCTCTCTTAAACTCCCGATCTTCGTCCCTCGCTCTTCCGTTTTGCCTTACGTGTAAAATTGCGTCTTATCGTGTCACATTTCCGCCATGACCGAGAGAATCATTGCACACGCTGATATACTTTTATTTTATTTTTCAAATCCAAATCCACACCCTCTTTTTTCTGTACTTCTCGTTCCGTCCACAAAACGCTCGCTGCATAAGTTTTTGTAGTTTGAAAACACTTTGCGATGCCCCAAAAAAAAAAAAAAACAAAACAAAAAAAACACCTTTTTCTCTAAATTGTTTATAAAACACCTGAATAATTGTTTTTGCAATTTGAACGTTTCGTTGAACGCGGAAAAAAGTTTTTGTCTCGTGGTGGATGAGCTTCGGCTTTGCAGAGACGTAAAAAAATATTTATTTTCACTGGCATTTCTATCGTTCGACATTGCCAGTTGGATGAGAAAATTGTGTCTGTAGGCTGACTCGGTTGTTAGCTCCGGCCACGAGAAGCCTGAGCTAACTAAAGCGGTATCAGTAATTGCTTTCGTGTAGCTAACGCACATGTAACATGTTTACAAAGCACTCGCAAGCTCGATTCTCCTCCGTGCCATGCTTATAATTCCCCTACCATTGTACACCATTCCGCAATTCGCTTCGCTACTCTTGTATGTTTCCGAGATGCTGTTCTGCATCGGAGCATGGGCCGTTACACGTCCGCCCGATCTTCCTGAATTATTGGCTGAACGTCCCGGGGAGCCAGAAGCCATAAGATATAGCACGAGAGCTGAGCATATCCATGGAAAATAAACTCATGGAAAAAAGCATCGAAGCAACTGCACCGTAATAATCTCCATAAAAATAAAAAATAAAAAAATCTCTCAAAACTTCGGAATTACAAACCTTCTAATTACGAAATGCATTTTCGCTGTGCATTTCTTTTGCATCTCTCATGTGTGCATCCTTGCAAACATTCCTTGAGAAAAACAAAACTGAAAGGGGCATGAATTTCCTGGGATTTCCACACTCGTCAACTGCCTCACACATGTCAACTGTCGTGGTAATAATGAGAGTGCTTCAACGTAACGCACTCCTTCAATATCTCCTTGCCTAGCCTAGGGGATTCTATTTAACGGGAAACCGACTGTATATATTCGAATATACACTCCGTATGTGTATATTTTGTCTCGTAGATATCCATGCGTTTGTATAAATCGAGCAAATATACGGCAACGTTAAGCGAGAGAAGGAGGAGATACAGCTTGTTTTCTGGAGCTCCAGTATGCAGGAATCCAGCAATTTCGGAATACCCTTTGGAGAACGTTCGCTATGCCGCTTTTGGTTTCGATGTCGATCTCTCCCTCCCTCTCGCTCGGTCTATCTCGCTGCCTTTTCTCGTCTCTTTCGTCCTCTTTACCTTCGGCTTTCGACGAGAAGAATTTCGAAAAGCTCCGAATAATTCGATCCTCTTCTCCCCGTAAGCTTCATCCCCATCGAACCACAAATCTCATAACATTATTATGCATCTCGTAACTTAGGATGCTCGTAAACATTCGCACCTCGAATCACTCCGACATGCACGTACTCAATTAAATCGAATTACGACCATCAGATTAATCGTCACTGCTTCCCTGAATCTCGATGGATAGTGAAATTCGTACGAAGATTAATTATGATTTTTCGTGTTGTACCCAACATTGCGTCTGTCCGGAATGCAGAGAATCGAAAGACAAAAAGATCCATGGGAATAGCTTGTTTACAAAGTGAAATTTCTCTTAAACTTTCGATTCAATTTATTCGTATTGCAATTCTATCAACGAGAAGTAAAAAATTGAAAATTTATTTTACCCCTTACATGCTCCTCGTAATATTAATCATTCTCGCAGATTTTTTTTCTTCTCTTCTTCCTTTTTCATTTTTCATATACACTTTTTCCGGCCTGACGTATCGATAGGAATATTTTTCGCGTACCGCATAAATCCCAAAGTATAGCACGACCATATGGAGTGCGAAAAGGGAATGGGGAAGAAAAAAAACATTAAACGAAACTGTGCTCGTGTATATCGCTTTATGGATAGATTCGTTGGTGAAAACCGCACCTATCGATATTCGATAGTCGATAGAAAATGTTTACATCTATATGTTGGTCAGCCCGGTGTGAGCGTCGCGGCAGAAGAGTATGGAAAGAAAACCAATGGCACTCTCTATATAGGAAGCTCGTGTCACGAGCACTGAAAGAGAAAAAGAGAGAGGGAAGAAAGGGAATCGAGTATATTCATACGAGTGGGTGCTGGACATCGCGCGGAGCTCATATTCGTGCGGTCCACTATTTTTTTTTCCTCTGCTCAAGCGATGAGCCTGCTCGGCTATTTATTTCCATAAATTACATTTTTATGTTATTTTTTCAATAGCATTTGGAGCATGACTCTGTACGCTTTTTTTTTTACGTTTTTCCAAAGGTCGGAAAAGCTTTGAAAAAGTGCGAGAATCGATAAGAATGTGAGAGGAAATGGAGCTGAATGAAAATAAAGGATGCTGGAGTAATAACGAGATTGTTAGTATCCCGAGCAGAGTAATTTGAAACTTTCCACACGGTACCCAAACTCAGTCGTTGCGATGGGATGAATAAAAATTTCTAAAAACACTTTTGGAAAATCAGATTTTGACGGATTTTCGTGCATCGAATTTGTTTTTGTTTTTCGAGTCGTACAACGTGAAATTCATTTACTCTGCAGTTATACAATTGTACTTATTCGCATATTATTTTGTATGGATTTGTATGGAAATGGGTGGAATGTGCGAGTGCCTGAGAAAGCGAGAGAACAGCTCTCAAGAGCGAACAGCACTAATCCTCAGGTTCGGCTTAAGCACACCTTCCCCTGCGTTGCTTTGCCGCAATCTCTCTGGCCGTGAGTAAGGCTTTAAGCCTTTTCAACCCTTCGCTCGTGCTCTTCAATCTTTACACATGCATATATTCTCGACAACTTTCTCTCTTCGTCTTGCACTTTCTCTATCACTCTCTCGTTCCCATGTATCTGCCTGTTTGTGTCTTTTCAGAGAAGGGATGCTCTGAAACAATGGAATGCTTACGTCAAACTCGCGGGAGCGTCGCGATTTTCCCGCGCGTTCGTATTTCATGTCTCAATTATTTCGTACAAAGGATCGTGCCGACGAACGACGCACGCTTCGTCCAGCAACCGCATCTCTTGCTTGTCCTTCGTCTCTCGTATTTTCCAGCAAATATAATCCGCGAATGGAACTAGAATCCCGTAACTACAAACCGGCCATTATTAGTGCTTGTCTATCACACTCATGCGCGAATTTATCCTCGTCATTCCACGAACAAAATTCTATTCGGTGGCGGAGTCTGCTCGTTCGTCTCTTCTTCGCAGCATCCGCCAGCAGGCGACGATCTCACGTAAAATCGTTCATTTTACGGTTTGTTTCGCAATGACCGGTGTTGAGCGACCACAACGGCGGTGTTTAAAATTTGGAGATGATCCATTGCTCGGCGACACCATAAAATATTGAGATACAAACGTGTGTGTTCGTCGTGGTCCAACACTTTGAAATATTCACTCGCCCGATCGTTATTCCATCGCGACTGAACAATTTTATGGAAAATTCTCTATGAATAACGTTCCGCTATTCTTTCCATTGCTCGAAACGTTGATAACGAGATTCTCGAATCTTTCGTGAACCCAGATTTTACTCGCCGAACGACCGCTTCGACTCTCGATCCCGAATAACCAACTTAAGCGAACGAAGTTCGCAGCAAAAGCCTCGCGCCCGCTCACGCACACCGCTCGAATCTTTTCAGGCATTATTTATTCCTTGTTTAATAAGCAATCTAAATTCCGTCCATTTTCGCACTCGCAGTATTCTCAATGCCCCTCTTTTCGTTTTCATCGTCAAAACTCAAGCGCATAACCACGAACCTACGTATATACGATTCTGCGTCATACGCATTTTGCACTATTGTGTACTTCCGGTTCACTGTGGGCACCGGAAAATTCAATAGAAAACCCGTCGAATGTTCGATGCGTTCAATCTCCCCAAAACTATTCCCACAGATAAAAAAAATAAATAAACTGTTCACATTGAAAAATTTCCATAATTTCGCGTAATTTTTTCTTTTTTATCAAGTCGATTGAAAAGAAAGTCTTTTTGATTATTTATGGTCAAAAATTACAGTGGAGAATGTCCATTCGTTGTCAATTAAGGGATTTTTGAACGCAAATAATATGGTCGTTCGTTTGCAAACGATTGGGAAGAAAAATCGATCTTTCGTTAACGTTACCCCAAATCTCCCGTGAGTTTAACGTGCCAGGCGAGATTGTCGAGCAAAAGTGTTGAGCAATGCGTAGCAAGGTGGAAGATAAAAGAGTTTAATGAAATTGGCAAAGACCCGACACTCATGTCCGATGTTAAGTGAACTTACTTTCATCTTTTTGGAGCAATGACGACTCGTCGCCCTTGGTACAAAGCACGAACATAACGCGATATGTTATATTTACTGCGCACCGAGCTACATTCCCCTTAATGAATTTTGCACAGGGAAATTTCAAATTAAATCAACTCGAGCAGTTGTTCTTTTGGTCCACAGAATTTTTTCTGCCTTTAGGTGTTCACTCAAATCTCACAATTGAAGGTAGTGTGGAAATGCATTTTTTCAACCGAATAATAAAAACTATGAGAAGTGGAAACGTCATGATGGTATTGTTCCCTTAAAACGTGGAGGTTTTCAATTGTTACTGAAAAAAAAACATTTTTTCGTATTCAATTACGAGTGAAATGAATTTTTCTTTATTCAAGCACTTCTGGACACACTGGGTCAATTTGACCCGGACGAATTTTTCCAAAGTTACGGAGATTTTGCAGCAGTTGAGTTGAAAATTTTTCCATTTGAAAAATCGGTCATTGGAATGTTGAGTGAGACCCGGGTCAATTTGACCCAGTGTGGAAAACACCGGAAAAAAGTCAGAGTTTTCGTTTTTTTCCTATGCATTTTACTTTCGCAAGGAGTCGTCGAACCGTGTTTGAAGAAGATTCGAAAGTCGGAGAGCCGAATGATTTATTAGGTTAAGAGAAGTAGAGGTTGAGAACAGAAAGCATAAATACATATAGCGTTGAGTTATAAGCGTCGTTAGTATGCATCGTTCCCGTTATTACCATTCGTTCTAATACACCAACCATGGCAGGAATCGTGTCTCCGGGGTGTCGTTCCCGATTATTACCCCGAAAGGGTTGCTGGACTCAATTCCTCCCTGTTCTGGAACAGCACCTGAGGGTGCAACTACCCTCTCCCTGATGTTACCCCACTTTTCATCCTGCTAGCCTCATTGTAGAGTCACAACTGAATGCAAGCAATAGTCAACTGTTCTCTCTGTTCCGTCTGAAAGAGTTTTCGTTCGTCGAGGCTTTTAGGTTAATGAAAAATATATTTGTACTGTTTTGTGGCGAGTCACGGGGTCGAGAAAACGTTCCACAGCGACGAGCAGAGTTAAGCAGTTTCGGGCAAGGTCAGTACTTGCTTGGATGACCGCGTAGCCATGCAACTGACACTGCGACTAAGAAAAACTTAGGCGCCCGTTGCGAAAAGCAGTCAACTGCTTAACGTTTATTTTTTGGATTCCCTTCTGCATACTTTTTTTTCATTGATGCAGCAGACGAACGCGTCCTTTCAAGGCATGCTAAAGGTTATATTTTAGATGAAGCAAACATGCACCCTTAAAAAGCATAGTGCATGTTCGGTGTTCTGCCTGTTGCTGCTATTACTCACTGACTAACTTTCTCTCTTTTAGAATATTTACATATCATCATGTTTCATCCACGTCCAGCTTTTTTCAGTCTGCACTTTGTGCCATTTCAATTTCTTTGCCCCTCATTTTTTCGTCACTTTTCATGCTCTTCGCTACTTCGCACCGTTCCTTTTGAGGTTCTTCTTCGGTGACTCGTCACTGAGTTATATGTTCTTCGGTGGAGGACCGTAATAAAAAAATTCCTTCTACTTCTCTTGTGAAAAAAAAAAAACACAATAATAATAAAAAGCAAAAAATGAATGCGGATATGTGAGGAAAGTTGAGAACCCTCAATGTCGCATGTGCGTTTTTCTTTTTAGCGTGGAGAAAAGCACGCGTGAACCAAAACGAGAAGACATAAGGAAACGAGCGAGGTGACTACAATTCCGTACCTCGGTGGAGCATTAATTAAAATTTCTACCCGCCCTCCATAATGGAATGTAGGTCAGAGTCCTCGGGCACTCGGATGATACAGAGAGTTTAGAAAACCGCTCTTGGTGACAGCAGCCCCATGGAAAGCACATGCTTCTCCGCTTTTCTCTTCAGTCTTCTTTTCCACGTGAAACAAAATGAAACTATGCTGGAACTCATTTTTTTGAATCGCGGTCGAGACGGTTTGCCTCTGTGTCCACATAAACTTTTGTTTGCTACAATGCGGCAATTTTCATAAGAACAGCACGGAAGCCTAAACAATGCAAAATCAACACCACCAATCTTCGTGAGATCAACAGTATTTCTTTTTTTTGCAAGTCAAATTTTCGTGTGGACTGTTCATGAGAACATCATTTTCTCGAATAGTCTAGGCAATCGAGTTCCAGTTGGTTGTAAAATAAAAGTTATGTTTTCAGCGAAGGACTTTGTTCCGATTACAATTCTGCCTGAGCAACAATCTTCACCTCAACCTGGTCAGACTGATCCAGGATAACCAGAGATCAGTTTAATCCAAATATATGCCAATGTTTTCCTGATGGGAATTTATTCCGGACGCGGCCAGGATGACCAGAAATGAAATAAATGGAAGTTCAATAAAGTTTATCTCATCAGGATTCATTCAGGACCAGTTCAGGATACCCGGAATTAAAATATATCGAAGTTCAGCGAGGTGTACCCTGTCGGTATTGATGGAGAATCAGCATCAGGTCAGGATGACCAGACATTGAATATGCACGAGCATGGCAAGGTTTACATCATACGAAAGTTCTGATGAGCATAAAATGGTAAATCTTGATTGGAACCTGATGAAGCTGATAAACTAAACCTAGTCAGGACGTTGTTTGTCTGGTCCGGATGTTAATTTCTAGTGGAGGTTTCCCTTCATACCAAAGGATTTTATCTGGTGTTCGGGAAAGCTTTCTTTTTCAATGAACGCTTCATCTACCAGCACCGAAATATGAATCGGTCCCCATGTTGCCTCCTGCCTGGCTCATAATTAAGCCTCGCTCACAGAGCTTTTTTCGTACATTTTACATATTCCCTTCGGAGGTTGATATGTTCCGTTACATGGCAAGCTCGCGATACGAACAGCGTGCTTCGTGTATTAACCAATATGCAGAGAGACGCTGTCGCTTCATTCCCTTGCCTCTTTATCCATCGTCCAGGCAGACTACTCCAGCAGAGCACAGTGGCTGGATTCAAAGTACAATTAAGCCACGACCATTAAAAATTTACCATTCTCCGAGTCCCATAATATACCCGGCTTCCAAACGGCCAGACTGCGGGCACTTTGAATTGAGCCACGAGCTCTACTTTGCACCCGATGTCCGACAAAAGTTAACAATGAGCTCGACAGTCGTAAGTACCACCAATGTGCTCCACCCACATGTGGATGTTGCCGCGCCTTTTAGAGTGGATCTTCAAATGCCACTATAACAGACTGAACGTCGTCAACAAAATCCGTGCCTGCTCCAGCTGATTTTACGACAAAGAGCAAGCAGGCACTCTCCATCCGTTTGATGCACTTTTGTTCTGTCGGTCCGTTCAAATTCAACCAACGATTTTAAATAATCAGACAGTAATTTTAACAGAAGCTCTTCATAATTGAAAATTCTTCATTTTCGTAAAGCTTTCTGAATAATGGTGCATTGCTGTCTTCTCAGGCTCACCGAGGTCTCATTTTGACTTGGCAAGTGACGTTTACAATTAAGTCAAGAAGCAAAGGGACCATCGCGATGAAGATGAAGCAGGAGACGAGCAGAAGCTTAAAGTGATCTTGAGAAAAGAATGGAGCATATACACACTCGATGTGGCCGGAACTACGTTAAGGGAATCAACCATCTATAGCTGTAATTGTCTATCTTTCTCTTTTCATCTCTTAGTCTTTCTCGTAACTAGACGTTTGATGGACACGCCGCTTATTCTCAAGGGGCAAAAGAGCTGCCTCCGCGAGTGCTGGGCTCTCCGATACCGCGAAGGGTTGATGGAATTGGAGAGTGGGTCAGGTCTTTACTTTTTTCCTTGCCAACCCTCTTCCCATCGCTCTCTCATTTCTTTTTTTATTATTCCTTCATTAATCCCACTCTTTCCCAGTCTCGAGAGTTCATCGACGTCCTTCCGAGCCCCATTTTCCTGGGCTTGTCTGTTTCTAATACCAGGTTTGTGTCAACGTTGCCTATTCGAATGAGTGCTATCGAAAATTTCTCCGGGCGCGTACTTCGATGCCAAATTTCTTTTGGCCATTCTTTTTTTTTTCTTTACCGCACCAACTATCCAGGACTCCGATTCTTAATTACGAAAATTTGATGAAAAGAACTTGACTGAGGTTATAACGAGAGGAAAGTATCGGAGAAGCGAGGGACAGGACTGTGTCAGTAGAAATTTCGAATCATAAGTCGTCGATGGCCCATTTTACGTTCCAACGGAGAAAGCTCTTCCGATTATTGTCAATCGAGAATAAAAGCAGCTTCTCCCATTTTTATTGCCATGGAGCTTCATAACCAGCCACAGTTTTCTCTTGAATTACAACGTGCAGAATGTGTTTGATTATTAATTACATGGCTGTCATTCGGGCCTCGTCGTATAGGCGAAGAAAAATAAACATTTCAGATCGAAGAGCACAGAAGTGCATAACTGCCGGATTGAGCAACTTGTTATTTATTTTTTGTTGCATCAACGATTACCAGCAACTGTGATATTAAGTTTTTCCAACGTGGGTCATTGCCTGGATCGATATCCTTGCGCCAATAGCTGGGAATCTCTTTTTTACTCAATGGAACGACTGAACTCTGCCGTTTCCTCCTCAGGGAGATTGCGAATGAGTCGCTCGAGGACCTCGAAGGATTGAGAAAGGAAGTCTGTATGTGTGTGTGTGTGTGTGTGTTTGCGCGCGCGCGCGCGTGTGTGTGTGTGTGTGTGTCTGAGGGAGAGGGAGAGAGAGAGAGAGAGAGAGAGAGAGAGACAGGCATTAAGTAGTCGAAACACCTCTTAAAAGTTTGGAGAACAAAAATTCACTTCATCTCCGTCGAAGAAGATGAAAAGAAGAAGAAGTACGTGAAGCGAGATGTCGACGTTACTTTAAACTTCCGACGTCATTTGTTTAAGAGAGAAATCTTCACGTTCCTTCCAACGCTTCGAAAGTCGTGTATTTTATCATCGGACGGTAAACACTACTGAAATCTCCTTGAACTATAAAAGGATCTCAGTTTTGATTGCAGCAGCGAATAACTTTTCCTCAACATTTATATTATTTCGTTCAATTAACTCTACCGGCAGGGCTTCGTTGTGGAAAGATGAACTTTGTATTGCTTCCGATTCGTGCTGTACAATGAATTCGTCATGAGAGGCTCAAATTTCCAGACGCTTTTAATCATGTCAGCCATCCTCGATCCTTCGTACATTTCTTTGCACAGCAATCTTGATTTTTATTCCTCATAAAAGAAATATTACAATTCTCTTATTACTAGCCAATTTGAAATGGAAGGTAAATTGGCGGGGAATCACAATATGCTGAGATGAAAAAATGGGAAATGGCGAGTTTTGAAAGCGAGGAAGGGGCGAATCCAGATCGGGCAAAATATCAATCATTGATGAAGCGTGAAAGGGATAGAAATAGCGACACGTCGAGGACTCGAATATATTCCCTCCTCTCCTCCCCCCTCTCTCACTCTCTCTCTTTCTCTCTCTTTATCTCCTCAGTCGGTACATCACCGAGAATTACGAATGCTTTTGGATGGGTCCAATTTGTGAATTCCTACGTCCCCTTCGCGACTGCGTCAGAGCGTCCTCATCCCACGTCACAGGATTCTCGTTGTTAGGCAGGGATTAATAATACATCGAATACTGCCGCAATACTCCTTCCCGTTTTCCGTTCAATACGACCTCATCGAAGTATATACAACGTTCTTGTTATTACATGAACCGTATACGCAAGCGGATGGTCTTTTAAGGAACGAGAGTCTAGGAGATGTTTTTTTTTATGAAAATCAATAAAAATGATGGAGCTGTCGGTCGTACGCGATGGGAGAATTCTCGTGTAAAATTCTGTTCTTTCGATTCTGGAACAATTTTGCTTTCGGAAACCGTACCTGGCCCCGATAGTCAGTACAATTTCTTTTACTAACATCAATGACCTCCACGAGGATCCACAATATCAAAACCGAAATATGACAATTTTCTTGTATTCGCCTAAAAACTTTTGATTTAAAATCGAGAAAAAATATGGAAGAGAATGATAAAAATTGCGATAGTTTTTCCAGAGTAAATTCATTTTGTTGACATTACAAAGATTAGCGGAACGTGGAGAACATTGCGAGCTTCTCGAACGACGTGCAACCGTATCCGAACACGAAGGATGCTGCAAAAATTCTCAGTCATGTCCCGAATTCTCTCGGTCTCTAGCCGCATGGTTGCTCCGAATATATATTTTTCATTTGTTTTTATTTCTTTCGGTTCGCTGCACATTGACTCGCCACGTGCAACAAGAAAAGCGAAATGCCTTAACATCCCGACATTTCGTTTAAAGATACTTCGACAGGATTTCGTATCTGGTCTGCACGCTTGACACACCACCGACGTGTGTATCGGTGCGGTTTATACTCTCCTTTGCTTTTGTAATGTTCGCTCTGCCAATACCTAGTAGTCGATATCGAAAGAACCTAAAGTTCAGTCGACATTTCCTCCACAAATCGAAAAATAATAAAAACCTTTAACAACAACATTTTGATGTTTTTGTTTATTTCTTCAAAATTCACATTTTTTTCTCGCATCTAACTTTCCTCGGAATTATTATCGCGGCTCGGAGCTCCTTAAGAGAAAGGGACATAGTGGTTCATGCCAGTTGTCAACTAATTGACAGGAAGAAACGATGTGTCATCGTTTTCGAAATATCAGCATCCTTCGTTCTCACGTCAAACCTTTACGTTCCGTTCTCAGCTCATATACATCCCGTAATATGCCAGTCTCACAAATTTCACAACAGTTGCCTGCGGGCTCTTTGACAGGACCAGGAGTTCTAGTCACAATGAAAATTTCAAAGCACAAATACATTGCATGACAACTTGTTATGGAGGGTACGTAGCAGATCATTTTAGAGCTTGAAATTTATGTGGCTTGATATACTCGAAGGAATTGCTCGTATGTGTACGAATGTTTCAGACAATGGATAGAATCTCTATTATTAACGAGAAAAGCTCCTATATACGTCCTGATGTAATGTTCGAAACTTTAAAGCACGTATTACATTCGGATAATCGTTTCCATACACGGGACGCGCAGCACAGATTTTCTATAGGGGGAATCCCCGACTAGATTCGTTATTCAACAATTTTTTCTATTTTTTTAACAATTAAAATGCATTTTGTCATTTTTAAAACCGAGTGTAATTTCAAAATACAATTCTTGAAGTGATTTTTTCAAAAAATGTTAACTTTTCGAATGGAAAAATCGATTTTTACTGACATTTTGACAAAAACCAAAATTTCGGAAAAGTTTCAAGCCAATCGGAGGAATAAATTTTCAGAATTTTTCGTCGTTACAAAAGTTCTGATAAAGACCTGACTTTTAAAAAAGTTCAAAGCTGATCGATGGAATAAATTCTACGAATTGGTTGTCACTTCTTCAGGGATAACGCGTAGCTCCTTAATAATTGACAATTAAATAACTGGGCAGAGATAATGAACAAACTTTGAGGAATTAGCTGAATTCAAAAGTATTGGCAATATCACGACTGCTACCGAGAGAAATAACTGGATCAATGACGGATCTTGAGTTCAAAAGTTATATCGTTCTCGCCCCTTAAGGGTTCGCGCGAATTTACATAATGAAGCGATAATTCGTGTATATGAGCGAAATCGGCTTCACGCCGAGTGCATTATCTTTCTGCTCTCTCCTTCTTCTTCTTCTCCGTGTATCCGACGATTTTCTTTTGCTCGCTTGGAAGACCCTCCGGAATTTCAATAGTATCGGTGGTGCGGTGAATTAACAAGTCAGATAAGCGAGAGCCTTTTTGGGGAAAGGAGCAGAAGGAGGAGGAGAAATATGAGAGAAAAGAAATGAAAGGCGCGAGAATCTAAAGCAAAAAAAAACCACCCTCTCTCGTCCTCATTTTCTCCGACTTCCCTCTCGCGGTTCTACAGGTCTTACATTTTCGACATGCGTCACCAAGCTGCTGGAGGTCTCTCTGCCATTTTCGTGCTCCTTAAAACAAAGGCACGATCAAGAAGAAAAAATGTCAGAGGTAGATTTAAGTTTCTAATATTTACGAATATTCACATTATTGCCCACGCGATACTCTTTTTTTTTTTTGCTTCTCATCCCTCATCCACTTTGTGGCTGCCTGAATTACTTTTCCTTTGTCTTTCGGTCTGTGCTTCGGAGACGGAAATGTGTTCGGTGTTTTTCGGAAACCGCATTGAAGCAAAAAAAGAAACAAAGATTTGTTACGCTGCAATTTGGAGTCTTCAAATCTTTTTTTTGTTTCCAGTGATTGCGGAAGATTATTCTCTTAGAATGTTGATTTCAAGAACAATCAATTTTTTTTTTTTTTAAATAAGTTTCATCTTCTTGATATTGCATCATTGGAGGTTAAGGAGTGAAATAGTGGTGAAGATAACGTCAGATTTTATGACAGGTGCTATACAGGATTGCCATGATATACGAGCAAAGATATTTGACGTTTTTGCTGGGAGACGAGAAGTAGTAAAACGAAGACTGGAACGAGCAAGGGTGCGATAAAATTCAAGCCAAGGGTCACATTCTTTTGGATGATACAGCGAAAGGAAGGCTGGCGAAAACTTTGGCAGGAACGAAATACGAAACAGAAACAAGGAAAGATAGAAACTTGGGTATAAATACAATTCGATGCAAAGGAGTATCGTTTAAGCTTCTTTTTCGTTGAGGTGTTTAAGTTCTCAATTTCTTTCAGATTCCTCTCAAGCCCTTTTTGTTTGAATCGAGTGAATGATACTCAGCGAAGAGAAATTCCTCCAAAAAAAAAAATAATGGCAAAGGAACCGGAACTAATTTTTCGTAAAATTTACCCCTCAAGCTCGCCTCGAACGTTTTTCCCTTATCACGAAGCAACCTTGACTCACCTGCAAATTTGGAAATTCAAGAAACAACCCTATACGAAAAAAGAACGAAATTCCAAAATTAAAAACAATAATTGTTTGGGAACGGAAAAAAATGTTACAACATCTTTTTGACACTTATTAAGAAACTTGAAGCTTCAGCAAAAAAGTTTCCTATTTCGAAAGAAAGTGAAATGGATACGGAGACGTTAGACCGTCCTCTTAAAAAAACTGTCATGCGAGACGGCCTAAGCGATAGAAACTTTCGCAATGTATCGAGGGACTAATGTGTTTTCACTTTTCGGAAGAGTTTTTCTCAGCTCGAAGATAGCGAGAGTTGTACTGACCGAGAGCGATGGTCCGTAGGAACAATATTGGTATTTGAGATATTTTATTAAGGTCCCAAGAGAGCGATGTTCCTTGAGATCCTACGACCCAGACACGTCGTTCGATGGCCGGGCAGTAGAAATCGGTAGGGAGAGAGAAAAAGGACGACTGGAGTGATGAGAAAGTCGAAAATTTCCAGGATTCTTTAAGAAGTTTGGACAATAAACGAAGCCGACAAAAAAATGTAAAGGTTTGGCCGAGGTTTAATGGAAAAATGAAATGAAAATGAAAATATCGAATAACGAGCAAAAAAAAAGGAGATTCGCTTGTTTCGATCCTTGAGCAGAATTCCGCGAGAGAAATTCCAAAGAGAGAGCCTCGTCGCTTTCGAGGATTATTTTAACCGGATGAATAGATAAGAGCAGAAGATTCGACTGGTGCGTCGACAAAATTGAAGGAAAAAGATGAAACGAGCTTGCAGTTGCATTGCACCCTTGAGATTAGAGACGAGGAGAAAAAATCTTGTTTCGTAGCCACAGCTACGACGAATCTCTTAGTCCTTTCCGGAACGATGAGATGGATGGCTGAATAAACAGATTTAATTGAGCGATACGCGAACGCAGTATTGAGAGGCCGGAAAAGAAAAAGAGGATCGAGAAGAGAACTGAAGGAAAGAAGGAAAGGAGGATGGGAAAGACGTAGTCAAGGGTTTCCGGATTGTTACAGTCCCAGCAGTTTTTCTTTTGCAACGTGACCAAAAGACACATTCACAATGAAGGTTAAATGCAATTCGTTTTCTCTGTTGAGCTGCTGGTACGTGCATAGATCCATGCACGTGAAAGACAGACACACAAGGGAAGAGCACGCTTGGTCGATTTTCCGTTTTGGTGTTCCTGAGTCTTGTCCCTTTCTCAGGTCCATTAGAAGTCAAGCACGAGAAAGAAAAGCAGAGAGACATAGAGAGCGAAGAAAAGAATAGAGAGAAAGAAAGACAGAAAACACTCTTCGCAAAGCTGGTTGGTTCTTCGATCCATGGCAACCGGAAGTCCCTTGGGATACTCCTTTGCCGAGAGGAGAGATACTGCTCGAAAGGAAGGATAGACACGAACATACACACATTTTCTCTGCAAAGACTCGAACAGGACTGACAGCAAAGGAAATAAGGAAGAGAGGAAAAAAAAATATAGAGAGAGTGTAAGGAAGGGCCAAATTGCCAGGGTGGAGTCAAAGTGGCCAGGAAGAAAAGTCGAATTACCACCAAGACGAGGAAGGATCGGCGTGCTTGACGCCACGTACAGCTTTCTCAGCGATTTTCTCTTTTCGAGTGGATGAAAATCGCTGGCAAATTGTTTCACGATTCTCGCTGCCTCTCCCACGTCTCGTACGAGCCAAAAAACGATAAACACTTTCGAGCGATAAAGCCTATGATTTAAAAAGAGCTTAACGCTCGTTAGATGGAGTTTGAGTTCTCGGAATGTTTTCTGTCACGTTTCTCATACCGGGTTGGGACTTGACTAAGCGATACAAATTTAAAAATGCACTAATTGGCTATAATCCACGATAATTAGATTCCGGCTTAATTAATGGGGACTGTAATGGTAACAAGTGCAAATATCACGCCACGGACAATTAACTTTCTTCTTCATCTTCCTTTCACATCCTCTTCTCCTTCAAAACACTCTCGACCAATGTTTTGCTAACTTTTATCTACAGTTGGTTAAAAAATACTTGCCTCTTTTTTTTGTCGTTGCTCTTTCTGTTTCGGAATTCCATGTGGCGAACAACCCTGGCTGGCCAGACATTTTCTCGTTGCCTTTTCACCTGGCTTATTCGCTAATTACAGCAACTTAAACTTTAATCTACTTAATTAATAGCCATCGTCCATTACCCCGATGGACCCGGAGTCATATTTCCCTGTGGATTGCCTTGTCCCTCTCTCTCTCTCTCTCTTTCTCATTATTTGGTTCGTTTTACTTTTCATACTAAACGAAAACGTCTTTTCCAGTTTTTTTTTCGCAAGGCAGCTTCGGACCAGACTGTGGTGGATTTCACTCTCATGAAGTGCGTGACGCCCTGGAATAAAGGAAGAGCATTGGGGCTGCCAGAGTTCCTGTTCTTTCCGCCCTATTCCTCGCCTCTTGATCTTTTTTTTTCTTCCTCGCACCTTTACCATGAAAATTACTGTTCCATAAGTTTTCAGCATTTTTGCTTTCGCAACGAGCTTCGCAAAGCTCGTGGCGAGTAACCACCAAGCTTTTTCTACCACGACACACCCTGCACGAGACGATTCTCCTAATACAGTCGACTCTCTCTCTCTCTCTCTCTCTCTCTCTCTCTCTCTCTGTCTCTCCGGCTTTCCCTCTCTCCCGCCCCTTCCCTTGGTCTTCCAAGACGATCGCAGAGTCGCCATCATGAGGCGTAGACCCTTAATACTCGTGTACTTGGCGCTAAGTGCTACCAAAGGTAAAACCTCCCTTAGACTTCCTAGCCTTACTGTTATTACCAGTGAGTTGCCAAATTAATTTTCATAAGAGATCCAGGCGAAAAACGCTTCTACGTTCTGGATGAATACATTTCCTCGGAACAAGCTGTTCCCTATAACAATTTTCTCGATAGTCAATTTTATTTCATAAGAATTTTACAGAAATTTTGAACCCACAAGAATCTGGTGCAGCGACTATTTCCCAGTTTTCCGTAAGGTTACAATTTTGATAAATTTATCAGGAATTTCAATAGGATCGAGGGACGACCTTGAAATTCTGATAATTTTCCAAAAAGATAAATATAAATTTTTATGGGAACAAAATGAATTTCTTGCGGTGCGTAAAATTTTAATGAATTTTCGTTCGGCGGTTTTTTTTTGTTGGCGTAATTCATAAAATCGTAGGAATTTCCTTGCTCACTGGTTTTTCTGTTTGTGCATGATGTAAGGCGGTCGTTTGATTCCTACGATCAAGCACGTAATCACGATAAGCTTTTTTCCTGTATCTCCCTTTTGTCCCTTTATCAAATAAATACCCTTTCATTTCCTATACGATTCTCGTCGTGTTTTCAAGCGTTTTTCGAAGCACCCTCTGTTTTCCTCCCCTCTCGTTTTTTGTATCTCCTTTTTCCTCCATTCGATACTACTATATTTCGAACTCGGCTGCCCCTGAATGGTTGGCCTCTGTTCGACCATTAATTTCATTTTATCGCCTCTCGCGCGGGATTTGAACCTGCCGGTTCCCGTTCTCTCTCTCTCTCTCTCTCTGTTTCTCTCTCTTCCTTGCTCTTTTCCATTTCTTTACTCGTACGTAATGCGTTCTAAATGTAAAACGGGCAAAAGAGAGGCCCAGGTCCCCACATGTCTGTGATATATGTGAAAAATAGATGCAGATGTGTAGGTTATGTGTATGTAGGAATAAATGCAGTAACGAAAGATTCAGTGCGAACAAAAATCGACAAGTTCGCCTGATAAAATTTCATTCAAACTTTTCCTTCGACGTTTCTCCATATTTCATTCGATTCTTTTCCGCTACACCTGCCTGCCGAATCTCCAACATGTCTGCTGATCTGTCGGTCCACAGGTTAGTACAATTTTTTATTTTTCCAATTTCCCACAATTTTCTTCTTCACTTATGTTCTTTCTCGTGAATTCTCGGAGGACTAACTCCTGTGAAAGGATATTAATTCTTTTCCGAATTTCTTTTTTGTCTTCTATTCACCGTGGAAGAAACGATTATGAAGCGAAGAAACAATTTCCACAATCATATCCCTTAAAAGCTCATCGTAGTGCTGCGGGAAACTCCCAAGGCGCAGCTGTAATTATGACGTAACACGGAGGCTTAGTGTCAACCTAATGGCATATCGAAATAACCTTTTTATTTTTATATTCCAGAGGAAAGATACTTCGAAATTTCCGAGCGGACACTTGTCGGAGAACTTAAGATAAAAGACTTTCCAAGACTTCACAGGAGCCTCCCAGAGCCGCGTAAATGCTTCTGACTAACGTTGATGTTCATCGTGTAATGCATTTTTTTTGTTCACATTTTGCATAAAATACCATAAAAATCATCGCGAACCCGAAAAATGGCAAAATAAATGGTAATTTTTTTTTATTGAGTAACGAATATTTTTTACTTGCTGCAGTAATGAGTCCTTAAAATTGTCGCAATGTAAATCACATGATCGTGCAGTTACTGCAAAATACTCATAAAGTCTGAATGATTTGAAAGAAAAATCGAATCTGCAAAAAAATGAATAATGTTCAGGAAAATTTGTCCATCGCGGATGTAAGCGAGGCTGGATGAAAGGCGCAGAAAAGTCGAGTCCATTCTTGACGTTGAGGTGTTCGATGCACGTGTGTACTGCGTATTTTAATATATCTATTCATCTCTCGAATTTATTCACGGTTCGGCAGGATCAAATAGAATGTCCTTTCCGTAATGTACGTCGACCTGAATAAACGATATCTCCGAAGTCGTTCTGTATTCCCATGCAGAGATGGGAGCTGTTTGCTGTTTTTGAATTGCTATGGAACGGGGCTCGTGGCTACGGTGTTTCCGGTCACGGCTTCAGCGCGTTTCCCTTAGGACGAGGCGGTGGATAAGGGAATGGAGCGATGGAGGAGAAACGATGAAACGTCGCATAGAGTTAAAGGAACAAGAGAAACAGAGCCCATCAGTTTGCATGTGTTTCCCACATGCGTGTGCATGGCAACAAATACGACAGCAAAAATATTGAGCTTGGCACAGTGAGTACGGGAAAGGGTAAGAGGAAAGATGCGAAGGACAATGCAAGGTGTAACTTGGCGGTGTCTCGAAAGATTTCCCGAAAGTCTGTCAATTGCGATAGAGATTTCCTGACAAAGATCGATCGACATATCGTTTTTATTAATTTTTTTCTATGCAGCAGGAAAAGAGGAAAAATTATTACGAGGTTGAGTAATCTGGGGCTGTATGCTACGGAGCTGCAGATCCACAAACACGAGTGGCAGTAGCAAACGTTGGTCATTCCACTCTGGAGTACACGAGAGGGTGAATATTGTATGGAGGGTAGAGTTTGCAGGGTCACCACTCGAGGTCAACCAGGGTGGAGGATTAATTATGCAACATATCTGAGCCGTATGTGCAACGTTATACGAAGACAGCGGTGATGCGACTGTCGGACGGCCAATTAACTCTCCGAAAGCGACCACGAGCTAACGAAATCCGCGAGTAATCGCTGTTTGTGTAAAATACACAAACGTGGCGATCGCGAGACACTACGGAACTTGCCCTTAACGCTCTTAAGGATCCCGTAGTAATTGCATGTATACACACGTAGTTCTGCATGGCTATTACATTTCACGACGTACACGATCCACGCTTCCCATTCTCCACCTTCCTCCGTTACTAATACGCAAACCTCGACCGAACCTGGTCTTTTTGGCTTCCGAACTATTCGACAGACGACGACTTGTTAGAGAGAGACAGGGAGAGAGAGAGAGAGAGAGAGAGAGAGAGGGGGGAGAATTTGGCAATTTGCTAGATTATGCATTTTAAATCAACTTGGCTTTGGCTCTGACGAAACTGTGGTAAAGGAGTCTCTCGAATTATCATACAAAAAGGGTGGAGTTTGGAGCCGAATTATTTCGATGCCCTTTTGAATATTCCCATGTTCCGAGTATGGGGTTATAATTGTCGACTCCATTCGCCATCGATCCATTTGAGTTAATTTTCGAAAATAATACCGATGATTATTGAAATCAGAGATTGGAAAATATTCCAATCTCTAAATTCAATGCACTTTATTATTCAGAATAATTCTCATCTATTGATGAGAATTATTCTGAATAATAAAGTGCATCTGGTTCGA
This sequence comes from Hyposoter dolosus, assembly GCA_963921915.1. Taxonomy (NCBI): domain Eukaryota; kingdom Metazoa; phylum Arthropoda; class Insecta; order Hymenoptera; family Ichneumonidae; genus Hyposoter; species Hyposoter dolosus. Next base: position 10,583,759 of record OY998130.1, on the reverse strand, counting down.
GTGAATCGTGCCAAAAAGGACAGGAACTAAGAATTCCTTTAATCAAAATAATTGTTCTTGTATTTCAATCCGGTCGATGCATTCAATTTGCAAAATTTATTATTGTGAAAAGATTTAGTAAAAAAAATCGAGGCGATTAGAAATTTTTTGTCGAAATTTCTATTAGTTTCTTGTGCAAAAATATTTTATGCTCCAGAAAATTAAACCGATAGCTCGATACGTATATAATTCGAAGTTTGCTAGAACATAATATCAACAGGAGAATTCACGGAAGGAAGAGAGATAGAGCAAGGGAATAATTGGATGGTATTAATCTCGTTCATCACGGGTTATTGCGCAAGTTCTGTATACCAAACAAATATTGTGGGAGAGAATGGAATATTCTCCTGGTAGGAGAAAAGAGCCGAAGCCCTCTGGCTCTAAACACCAAAATACCAATTTTCATTGCTCTATCTCATGGTTTCTGGACCGTGTATTCTAATGGTTCTCCCGGTGGATTGAGCGTGCATTTTTTTATTAACAATAGTGTGTGGAAAAGAGAGAGAGAGAGAGAGAAAGAGAGAGAGGAACAGACAAACTGTTCCTCTTTCTGGTGGGATGCTGGGCCCTCACATGGTGAGGCAACCACGAGAGTTAACCCTGCTGGTATAAAGTGAGGGACGAGTTTCAGCCCTCGGGGCTGGTTTCAACGAATTGCGAAACAGTCCAACAGACTTGTTCGGTCCACACCAGTCGTGGCAAGTTTACCATTACAATTACTTACCATCCAACAGTCATTGGCATCTATCCGCACTCGACTAGCTGGCCGCAGCAAGGGATGCAGTTGCGTCAATAACTATTTACTTTTGTCTGATTGTGTGGTCAATTACTGTACTATTTGCTGCGACACCAGGTTTAAAAAAAAACCTTCCAGGCACGTGTTTCGGCCATTTCAATAGGATTTTGCACTACAATCGTTCGATATGCCATTCACAAAGTTATTTGTATCATTTTTTTGGTTTTTCAATACTCGAATTTCCATTGGACAATGATAATTAAAAAAAATGTTCGTTGCACGTAATCCACAATTTTATATACAAAGACGATTTTTCAACAAAGCTCGAATTTTCATTGTGTAACTTTTTCTGGAAGTCTTTCCATCTCCAAGGAGAAAAGCGTGTCCTTAAAAAACTTTGAATTGATCGTTCGAAAATTGTTTTCGACGTCAGTTGAAAGTTCCGGTCAATCGGAAATGCTTGTAAAATGCTATGTCTCTAAAAAAAGTATCAGTCTCAATGGGAAATAGTCCGTCCATGCGTCCATTGTCCATGGGAGCGTCCTACACAGTTATTGCATTAACTCGTCATTGTCATTTTTATCACGTGTTGGCTTGAATCAACAAAAGCCAGAGAGGATTCTCCCGAGGATCGCTGTTAGGGAAGTATGGGGGTCAATTTGGCCCTTCGACTACACAACCATGCTTATGTAGTTCTGTAAATATAAACATGTGTGTAGATATGTATGTGCGAATGCGTTGTACGTGAAGTATTTTATTCAACGTGTGTATCACGTTTGCAAAACCTCCGAACGCCCAGCTTGTTTTCACGCGCGACTCTTGAGCCCTCCAGTCGTTTTCCCTCCTCCTCCTCCTGCATGTGCGATTACTGGAACTTCGATGCTTCGTGAACTATGTGTCCTAGCTCTGGATATCGCGGAGAGATTCCCTCGCGAGAGAGGAAGGGGATGGGAGTGACAAAGTCTGTAGCCCGGCAGCGGATTAGTCGCTAACGACTAACTCTCTCTCTCTCTTTTTCTCTTTCTTCTTTGCCACTTTTTTCTTGTTTCTCATTTTGTTTATTTATTTCCCCTAAAGTCCCTAACGTTTTATCGTCGTTCCCGTGAATCTCTCTGGATAAAAGCAGGGGACGATTTTTTTAACGGTCTCCAGGACTAGCGAGCAAAGACTTCGAGGAATTCCATGCATCGATAATCGATAATTACACTAATTAATCGATTCCGGAATCGATTAATTAGTGTAATTAATCGATATCTTAATAAATAAATTTTGGGAAAAAATAAATATCAATTTATGTACCGGAAAAAATTTGCTTCTGCTCAAAAGTTTTGCTCAAAATAATCGCCGGTTTCGCTCAAACGCCCTGTACATGCGTTAACGTATTCACAGTCAAACACACACACACACACACACACACATTTATGGACGACGATTAATTAAGCTCGTTTGTCCGTTGAGCTGTGCGTGCGTCAAATCGCGCTGAATATACGCAACGATCCAAGGAACGTAACGAATGTCGGATTCGTGTGGACCACAATCCAGTGCATTTATATAAATACATATATAACATGTTCCTCTCACATTTAGGCTTAAGCGACGAGGATGTATATCTGTGAACGGGGAAAGACAGCCTGGTGCTGGGACCAGCGGCCGACACCGGAACCGTCGGTCACCATTACTAAGCATTGTGTCTGCGGTTCCAAGCGATTTGTACCCTCGGCGACCACGCACCAGGGACATTTATTAAAGCTGCGAACCCTCCAGCTCTCAGGACCTATTCTAACTCGAGAAATCGCCAAGAGAACTCCACTACTTTTTCCGAAAAATACCCAACCCTCGTCCACCCATCGACGGGACTGTTTTTTTTTTTATTGCACTTTTAATCGGACTCAGTGAAAAATCCATTTTTCCATTTTTTGGCACTCTGATCCACAATAGCCGGTTGGAAATAATTATGACAATATTGCGTTCGTGATTATTTTTTAAAACGCACATCGAGATGACTAGTCAGCGGTGCCTTAATCCAATCTGGCCAACACCAAAAAGGCTGGCCTCGTTCACGTGTTCGCTCGAATTAGCTTATCCAGTGTTTCTGCTGAAGCAATGTCAGCGCATTCGACTACTTTTCGCTCTTACCCTCGTCTTAACAATTTCGACATAAATGTCGCTATACCCAGAGAAAGTGTAATGATTTGTTTAAGATGATGCATCGTGGTTGCGCTGAACTCCGGAGCCCGCAATTCGACGAAAACAAAAAGAAGCTGCGAAAAGTTTCGCCACGAGAAACAGCTTAATGAGCTTTTACAATCTTCGAGGCGAAAAAATGGATTTCCAAAAAGGTTCTTCCAGGCGGAAGATTGTGAAAGAGAATGACGAATAAATATTCTACGCCATTATCCAGCCGCGTGTTTCGAAGTTAAAAATCCTTTCTTTCTGTTTTATTTGTTTTTGTCGTCATATACCTGAGGATTCTAATTATTTACGGTGTCGCGACACTTGCAACTAGCCTCTGTACAGACGTGTATAAATTACCAAGTTAAAACACACCCTCATAAATACAGTCCAGAGCCACGAATCCCTCTCGGGCTTGGACTCCACCGCTCGCAGGGACTCGAGAGCTTTTTCACTTGTACTTGGAAAAAAAAAAAAATTATAACAAAAAAAGAAGTTCCTAATAAATTCATAAACCTCCTTGGAAGCCCGTGAGAGAGAAACGACGCTGTACGCGGCGCAAAGGGCTCCTCCGCAGAGTGTGTTAATACGAGGGACCAACCAGCAGGCTTTTGTGTCCCACGTGAGAAACGAAATACGTGCTCTATAAAACCCGAGATGATAAGAGCACTCTGATAATAGTAAAGTTACAACCTGCACTGAGAGAAATAATTTCGTTGAAACTGTGTGTAATCCATGCTCGTACATTGCAATTAGTGCTCGACAAATTAAAATATTTCTCGCGAAGTATTATCGTTGTTCATTTATTAAAAAAACTCAGATTTCCTCCAGTTTTTTTTCTACGATTTTCAAAAGTGACGATGAGAAAACCTCTGGCTCAACAAAAAATTGTCTTGTTAGGAAAAAAAAAATCAGTAGAAAAGATGAAGTTGTTCAGGTATCGAAATAAAAAGTAATTAACAGAAAATTAATGAGTTTTGCGATTGATTGTTTAATTAAGCTTCAAACCTTTGCTGCTACCAAAAGATTTGTTTTATTCACAAGGAAAATATACGTCTCATTTGCATTTACATATGAAATTGCTACTGCAGCATGTACATAATTAACAAATTAACTTTTGCTATAACGACGCACAATGGAGAGTTTTCTACGTGCGGTAACGAACCCTCGGGCCACCGTGCGTACGAGACGAGAACGTTAACCAACGGATATGTCGCTCATGCCAGGAGCTTAGTTAATTTTAAAGCAACATTTATATGCGCAATCGTAATTCAGCTTAACAATATCATTTGTCCCATGCCATTCGATGCGATTTAATAAACAGGTGCGTGAAAATCAAGAAAATGTGTCAGACATTTTTCGCCAAAGGAAACAAATTCCTCACTGAAAAATTTTTCCAAAAGTTATCGAAACCCAGAACTTTGACATTTTGAATCTGGTGAATTGAATTTTTTCCATACTGCGATTTGATTTTCCGAACCAACGTTTCTCTATTAATTTCAACGGAATATTTCGAAAAATTAAAAAAGACAAAGAAAAAATTAGTTTCAAATCAAACGCATTCAAAAACGTTTTTGTAAAATGTAGTAAAATGTCATTCGCCACATAACTCTACTCTCGACCCACGAATACGAACCCGAGTACTGCGAGAAGTGAATTTAATTATATCGTTGATGAGTTTTCCAAACCAGAGCGTTCGGAATTCCGGCGCTAATAGCTCATTTGCGAATGTACGAGCGCATCAAACCCAAATTATATGGAATTATTTGTAAATAACACAATTCGACAATAAACTGATCTTCTGAATGCATTCAAAAAAAAAATCATTTTCCTTCGATAAAAAATTGCTCGGAATTCGAAATGTTTTTCTGAACCGGTTTTTAGTTTTTAAATATTAATTTTCTTTACATTAGAAAAGTGTCGAAAAAATGTACAAAAAAAGTTTGCGCCGAATGGAATTTGCTTCGCTGTCGATCGCTTTGACCGAGAGTCTGGGGCTTAAAAATAGGTAATTCATGTTACATGTACGAGTCTTATTATATCGAATACAAGAGGATTCGGAGGAAGAGCATAGAGAGCAAATAAACGTGACTCGACTGGCTGGAGGCGAAACATTCGCTTCGCTCCAAAAGCTAAGAGAACGCTGTGCGCGTGATAACGGAATTTTCCGTATAATCTAACGAAAAACAGTGCTCGGCATGTGTATGTCTGCATGTAATAGCAATAAAAAGAGGAAAGGGAAGAAGAAGAGGGAGAGAGTCAAAAGGAAATAACATTTTGTCGCTGCCGGGATCTACTGCATCAAAGAGAATAAGTACAGCTCGTACATTCTGTGGCATGAAATCTAGTTGCTCGATCAAATTATTCCGCTTGCTACTGTTCGGTCACCGATCAAATAATTTCATGTTCCTCGCATTTCCGTCGGACCGGCGGAATTGCTTAAATAATTTTCTCATTCTCGCAAAATATAAATTCCACTATTTATTATTTTATATTTTACGATTAAGTATTCGAATGGTGCGGAGTAAAAAAAAAATTGAAGGCAACGGATTAGTGACTTATTTTCCGTAGAAAAAAAAAAACCATCAAATTGTTTGTCGCGATCAAAATTTGTTCCCCTTTACTTGACGAATCATTTTCCTATCCATAGAAAACGGAATAAAATTGAAAGCGAGAGGCAGAGGCAGAGCGAGAGAGAGAGAAGATGATAAGAGAAATCCGGATGATTCGACGCAGCGAGCCTATACTAGGCCATGCGAAGGTCTTTGGTTAGAAGCGATATCGTATTTCCGGCCTTCGACGATACTATTGTCCTGCGGGAAAAGCCCCGTAGGAGGACCACAACCGCAGCGACCTCCAATTATCCTCAGGGAGTCACGTGGCACAGGTTGCCGAGATGGTTCGTGATGGTGGTTGCAACCCTTGCCCGAACATCCCTCGTTCAGCCATTCGCAAACATTCTCTCGTACGTATACGCGCGGGTCCACCACTTCATCGTCGTCATCGTCCTCGACCATTCGTCCCACAAATCACTCGTATCTTCTGTACCTCGTTTTAACGTGCGCGCAACATCGTCACGCCGTGAGGGAGTAAATTAATTATGAAAACACAAATCACCCGGCCAATCGACGCTGACACGACTTTCCCTGCCAAATACACACTCCGTCGCCTTCAATGTTCCATCAAACACACACACACACACACGCAAATACGTTGCTATTATCACTGTATCTACTTCGATTATTCCTTCGCTGTTTTCCCAACGAAGTGCACTCTGCAGTCTCTCTTTATCTCCGTCGCTCTCTCCAGATTCGTTGGAACTCTCTTTCTTCCTCCATTTCCACTTCGAGTCCAATCAGGAACCAATATAGTGGAGGTCAATCTCTCGAACGTGAAGCTCTCTCGATCAATTAATAACCATGCATCCCTGTGTAGAGATTAATGAAGATTCGATATCACATTCCTAAGCACGCGTGTCTCTCAACGTGCCAGGCACGTGTGTTAAGTACTCCTTATTTGGATTATTACGCAAACGTATGCGAGGGAGGACCGAGCGGTTGAATCTCTGGGTATCAAACGAAGGTACGAGAACGAAGTATTCCTCGTTCACTGACTGCATGCAAGAATCATTCGTTCTGGCAACGTTTTGACGATGGAAACCGCGCACGCAATATACAGAAAATCCTGCGTTATTGCTCTCGAGGACAGAATTAATGTTCCTTGAATAGATTCGCATAAATCGCGGCTGCTAAACTCATTCGAATGATAGCTCATTCAATCAGCCAAGTGCTCGATCGTGATAGAAATAAAATTCCTAGGAAATGCATAAAAAAAGCTGTCTGATTGATTATTTCGTTTGGGTCGCCGAATTCTTTCTTTTCGTCGCGTTCACACTTTATTATGCTTGAGGAACCTAAAAAAAAATTGCGGTGTAATCATTTACGAAGCAGTTTAGGGAGAATCTCGATTATTCTCCGACTGACCATAAGCGAAACGGAAATCACGCGCTTCTCATTAGGCATTCCGAGACTATGAAGGGTCCCGAGAGTTTTCGTACCGGGACCGAGAGTCTATAACGGCATTTGCCGAATAGTGAACACCGACCTGTTTCCATCCCCTTCATCTTTCGCCCTCGCTCTCTAACGACCTCAAGTCTAACCCCCGTATAAGACCGGACATTTCAATAAACCTTGGCAAATGTCGACCGTTGACCACCACAACCACCGTTTCACTATTCGCCTGACCTGCTGGTCAGCACCTTCCGCCATTGGGGCTTACACTACGGAAGCCTAAATTGTTCGTCCTTCTCTTTTCCTCTACGTATTCCTACGGACCTCTTTCTGTCTTCCTTTCCCCTGCTTATACACCACCCTCGAGAGAGTCACTGTGACTCTATGACGCGACCATCGTTACAGGAACTTTACGACCCTCGAGCCGACGAAATCATTTTATCGAGTTTGCCATAAATCTTTGCACGAAAATCTCGCAAGAAAAACAACGCGAGGATCCGCCAAGCTCGACGAGATTTTTTTCATTCCTTGTTCGAACGTCAAAGAATCATTTTTCAAGTTTAAAATGATTTTTTGATTATTTTCATTTGTATGAAAATATATTGGATGAAGATTTCGAAAAAATGATAAACAAACTCGCGTTTCGTGCGATCGCGGGCGCGGATGTTCTGATTGACTGACGTTCCACAGGACTTCCCCTTGACCGTCTGCGTTTAGCTTGGCAGACACGAGGGGATCGACGAAAGAAACGTGGATTCTTCGCAATTCAATTCCCGCAATACCCGTGGGGATGGAACAGCTCTTGTGTGTTTTTTTTTTTCACTGTATACGTAACTCTCGACCGGTGAAATACGGAGAGAAAGAAGCGAAGAGCAAGAGAGACGAACGAGAAGGGAGCGTCTCACAAAAACTCGATATTCTTCCGATTCCCTGGCCGAAATAGTCCGATAATGGGACGGGAGAATGTGGAAAAAGAGGAAGGTGGTCGGATCCCCGACTGCAAGGGGATGGAAAAAAATTTGACCGGAAATTGATGGAGTTTTTCGTCTAAATTCATGACGATTTGTCATTTTTTTTTTTTTTTAATTTCAAAAAAGTCTTCACGGAATGACACCGAGCCCAAGGATTTTCATACGTTCATAAATGATTTTTTTGTTTTCCACCGATTCACTGACGATCACATAATGCTTCGTCCGACTAAATTGAACTGCGAATTTTTTTATTTTTTTCTCTGCTTCCGTTCCACAGAGTGTGTCCTATCCGCTTAGCCGTCGGGAAAGTTCATTTCGGATGAGAGTTTTATTTATTTCCACTTGTTTGGAGAGAGCGAGTAAGGAAGTTGCGGGAGTTCCGTAGGGGAGCGGCGGGTGTGGGAATCAGAACCAGCCGCGCGGTTACGGTTCATTTCGCGTCGAAACGGTTGTGTCCCGACGACGAATCTGGCCGACCCATGCCTGCATCCTTTTCTCTTCCATGTCCAAGCAGCGAGGTAATACGCAAAAGGGCGCAACGTCTGTCGCTTGACACGTGATGCAACGCGAAGACTGTGGCTTTTTGTTTATTCGTTGGCAGACACACACGCGCGTCCTCTCGTAATTCGCTGTTCTTTGGACCCCTCGAAAAAACTACGTCCCCGATATCTCCTTTGTCTCACTCCCACCGATTTATCTTCCAAAAAGTATATACAACTAGAAAATCCTGAAGGAGAAAAAATAGCCAATGAGGAAAAACTGTACGAGCTCATAAAAATCACGCTATCGTTGTATTCAACGTGACATTTTTCGTCTGCCAAAAATCGAAGGATTTCAGCCACAGACACATACACAGTCGAGTCTGGATTATTATTTTTTTTTCTATTTTTATCGCTTGGCTCCTTCATGCGTGTCCAATATCTCAGTTTTACTCGCGATATAGAATTTGTTGCGCCATAATTTTGCCAATTTCTCTCCTTCGTCTCTTATTTCGTGGATCCAGGCTGCGGGTCGTTTATTGAATCTTAAGACATGTATCTTCTCGTGAAAGTCAATTCACCAAGAGAACGAATGAAGCTGTGAAAGTCCTTTCACGGTCCTGTGGCTAAATGATTCCGCGTGGGGTTATTTCGGTGCCAGAAAAAAAAACGGAGAAACTTACAAAGCACAAAATTTATTTCTCAATGCTTTTGGCAAATAAATTGACGCTTTTTTGGTCTCGCACTAGAGATTTCGAGACACTCTGTGACGTAAGATTTCTTTGCTTATCTGATTTTAATTTGCCAGCCAAATTTTATGGCGTTTTCCGTTTTCTCTGCATGCTCCTTCGTTTCCAGCTCAATTTCGTTCAACCATTCTGCCTGGAAGACCAACGGTATATACTCGCTCCATTCGCTTCTGGATACGACGACGAAACCCGGAAGATTGAGCCGGAGAATTTTCGTTTCATTTAGCCAAATGACACCCGAGACTCACCGTTTCCTGCTTCCACTTATCTTTAGCAGCCTTCGCGTATGTGCAAGATGAACGCCATCATAGCAATGAACTCGCGTGAGACATTGTAATGACAGTGCCACCGGCGGATATGGAACACAGCAGACGCGTGTGTGTTGGCCTGCAATGTTTGCAAATCGTATACGAAGCTCGTGGAACTGCATGGTACCCCTTATTATGGGGAAAATTAGTGAAACCCAAGAGCCTTAAGTGATGATACTCTTGGAGTGAAATTGGAAGCCACAAACCGGAAGATTCACTGCTGCTTCTATCATTTTCTGCAGACGATGCAAATTTTCGTAGAGTCTGGGCTTTGCAATTGAAGAAGAAAATGGCTTCGTGGATGATAATGATTTTGGAAGCTTTTGAGATGATCGATCGAGAGGGGAAGGGTCGCGTAACTGCGAGTCATGAATGCTCGAGAACTGGTTTTATTGTTCGAGGTACCAAGTTCATTTTGGAAAAAAGGTTTTTGCGCAGCGAGCGTAGCTTTGGCTGCATGGGCAGTCAAAAAATTCAGACAGGCAAACTTTCACTTTTGATGCAACTTTTTTAGGAGTCCGTGAACTTCAAAGTTAGTTGTTTCTCTGTATTCTGACGGATTGGGAGACGTCGGAGTAACTGTTTCCCGGAAAGCTCGCCGTAGAAACAAAATGTTGGAACGAGACGAAGAGTGAAATATTAAGTAAAGGAATAATAAAAGGCAGAGGGTGAGAGGGAGGGTGTAAGAAAACAGGGAAAAGTTGTTGGGACTCGCTCGCGCCGTGAAACACCAGCAAAACGTGCCGGAGAGGCTCAAATTTTAAATGGACAAGGCAACGGACTTTTCCATTTGGTTTCTCCTTCATTTCGTTGCTTTATTTCCTGCGCGTTTTAATTAGCTGCGTCAGCCGGTGTAAACAATGAGCTCTTATTACTAACGAATTTATTTTCAACTATTCTTCGTGTCGGCTGCGCGTTCAACCGACACTAAGTTTCTCGACTTCCCCGCGTCTTTTCGGGCTTCCTTTATCTTCCCAGAAATTTATCTCCCTGGGCTGTCAGATTCATTTAATTCCCAGATCATTTAAGAACTGTTGCGATTGTAAACTTGTTGGTTCGCAGTAAACATTCCACTGAGAACGCTTAACCCTAGTTAGTGGATCTTCATGGACTCATAGTCAAATTTTCCGCATCACGTTTTTAAATAATCGTCATTATCAATTAGCAAATGATCGTGAAGTTTGGGTGATTGCTTCTTCGGTTTTCTAAGAGTCTGGCGTTTCGATTTCACTACAATTAAACCCCGATAGGGCGATTCCTCGCAAAGTTACAGGGTGATAAAAGTCATCGGTCCCTGGGACCGGTAGTGACGAAGTAAGGTGCCAAAAGTTGTTGTAGCTAGTTTTTAAATTGTAATCCAGTCCTAAATCTTTCGAATGATTTTACCTCGTATCGTTTTGTACTTTTTTACAGTTCGATGCTGTGAAAATTCGTGTTCTGGCTCTGCACGACTAATGCCGCTCTGTCACTAATGGTAACGGTACGTGACATGAAGGAATTTTTTTGTTTTCTTTTCGACAAATTGTCCATCATTTATCCCTCTCGAGAGGCATCGCTGATGGAAAAAACTGTAAATTTGGTAGTTTGGGATTTTCGGATACAGTTCGTAAAGATAACGAGAATTTTTTTTTGATCATTATTTTATTTTCGAGTGTAAAATTTCCGATGGAAACTTGGTTTTGGAACTCGTGCTCGTAATACCGATAGGGATGGAATTATTTTCCAACAATAAATGCAGGATTGAACGAGAATTAACGATCCATAACGATATCGCCAATAGCAGGGAGCAAGTTGAAGCAACGATAGAAATAAGAAGCCTGGACGAAAAACGAAAAAACGACGTGAGACTTGGCCCAACCGTTTGTTACGGCTACAGCGATATATACTTACCGATATCCCTATGGCAAATATTGAAGTTTCGGCTGTTTACCGATCGTCGAGATTGCCATCCCGACGTCTCTCTTACGTGAAAGCACCGTGAGGGAGATTTCAACCTGCGGGAATGAGAGCAACAAGAAGAAAGTGAATCCGGGCGCGGGTTTCCTAAAGTTTACGGCCTTCGCGACGTTATCTCAACGTTCCCTTAGACCGGAGCCCAGTCTGCCCTGGTGATGGCTTTGAGAGTTAAACCTTCTACACGCGTATGTGTTCCACAAAACGTACCTGATGAAGACAACTCACTGGAACGACGAAAAAGTTTCGAAAAAAATAAAAATATTACGATCTTCGATCAAAACTTTGGGTCTGTCAGACCCCGCAAGGTTAATGAAGTCTTTGGTTCTTGAAGACGAATATAGCCCTTAGAAACTCCAATAGAAAGTACGAAATGCAGCGAGCAATCTAACGAATGCACGAAAAAATTCTACACGACGATTTAACCGAAAGGACATTTTTTTAATTTGCGCGTCTCATCCCTCAGCCTGTATAAACAAACGAAGAGAAGATACGTCGCGGATTCTCAGCTGCACACTATGCGTTCGAGATTCTCGGCTTATAACCCTATAGACCGTCCTCCATTCCCTTATACGGCGCTTATACGAGAGACGCGCGACATTCATTTGCATTTCAAATCATTCGCAAGTACACGGACGAAGTCTTCCTTGGTTAGAGCTCTGACGTCGACTACTCCTACGACGTGACGATGTCGACTCGAAACGCATTCCGTGTTCCTCTACATACGCCGGAATCTCCACGGGATTGCGGCCAAGAAATTGAAAGACAGTCGCGAATAGTATTTTCGAACACATCGGCTTGGACTGCACATTTTGGGAAACGCAGAAAAAATAGCAGACTTCTCAGACGCACTTTTTTTATTTTCCAAACAAACGAGAGGAAAAATTTCTTAACGAAAAGAGTCCGTGGATTATTTTAAAAAATAATTCTGCATCCTGAAATGTTTGCTTTGCAGGAACTTTGATTTCTGCTTACCATATTTTTATAATGGATTAAAAATCCAAAATCCAATCAAATTCACCAACAGCCTGCCGGAATGACAAACTGCATTATTTTTTTTTAATAGACTCATGAGGCTAATCAGTGCGTTGAAAATTGGGAACATTTGACCGCCGTTCAGTAAGAAAACGTCGCAGACTTGGCGTCTTTGGAAAATTCTTTTTTCACAAAGAATTCAAATGTCGCCGACATATTTTTTGTTACCCGGAAAGAAATGAGTCAGTGTTTCTGGCTCCGTAAGAGAATTCTCGTCGAAATAGTTCAGACCAGGAAAATAAAAGGCCCGAAGACACGGATTATGAGTGAATAATCACATGCGATGAAGTAAAATGGGATTATAAATTTTGCCAAGCCTCGGGCCTCACCATCGACGCTGTTAAACATCCGTGACGTGTAAATTCGGTTTAGAACTCATCCTGGCACAAAATTTTACCGATTTTTGGTTCCAATTAGTTGTCAACACCCCACGTTGCAGTTTAAACGAGTGCATTACAAATAAAAATATTTTAGGACAAAAGTTTCGAAGATTTAAAAACTCACCTTGCCGACACCGGTGAGTTCTTTGACTCCGATTCTTCTCAGCAATGCAGGTGGCGCAGGAGGCGGCGATTTTAACAAAAGGGCCGCGTATCCATTTGGAAAAATTGGATGCTCATCTGGACCAATATTTTCATCACCGGAGCGACGTCTCCTGTGAGGACTTGACGAAAGATTTAACTTTTGAGCAGCTCTGCAACCGATAAACGAGAAGAATTCATTAGTCACCACGTTTCGTCCTTCGAGCCCTGACCGGACGCGTGTGCCACTTATACTAGAGAATTTTTTCAAAATTTTCCGTACAGTGGTTTTTGTTGAAAAAAAAATAAAGAATCAACTGATCGATGCAAAATCCTTAATGAATCCGACTTCCCGGTCCGGAAGTGCGAGGTTCCGAGAAGTTTCTACATATACTTCCCGATGAGGCACCAAATTGATGGAACGTATCATCATCAATCGGCTAATATACTTCGTGGCTTTCGAAAAAGAAAAAAAAATCGCAAAGGAAACTCCAGAGGACGAAATAAAGTTTCTTTTTCGTAGCTAGGAGAGAATCTTTTTTTTGGTTGTCTCCCCGTGGGTTTGGCAGATTCTTTTCGATTCACCTGGGGCTCGAGGGCGCGAGGAGATATGACTCTCGAATGCCGTGGCTATATGTCTACACAGGCAAAGGCAAAACTCGTGGCGCCATGAGCAAACAATGCGCTAGTATTTCTAGAGAGGTATATATGTGTCTCGTGGGTGACTGGGTGACATACTCTGGGGCTCGAGCCGGTAATCAGCGCAGGTAATGTGGCGGAACCCCCGTGGTGCTCCAGATGAGAGCGTAATCTCTCGTGCCCGGTATACATTCGTGCTGCCCGTTTAAAGGAGGTAGTTTTGTCTGTGGAAAAGGGCGTGCGCGCTGGCGCCAGAACCAACTGTGAGAGTGAGGGAGGTTGGAAAATAAAGATGGAAAATGTGTGTTCGTGTGAGCGAGTGAAATGAGAAAATCGTGAGAGCAGAGGAAGAGCAAAAGAAGAGATGGAAAAGCGAGAGTCGCGAAGTGAGAGTGCTATCGAGGAGTGGGGTAAATTTTGCGGGGGAGGTAACCACGTCGACTGGGTAGACGGGTAGGTTGCTAGGGTTCACTTTGACTCTCGCCCCTTGCAACCCCCGGGCCTCGTTAACCCACGCTCTGTGAAATTGGAAATACCGCGGAGAGGCCTGGTGCACCGAGTTCTCCGGGACTCCACAACGGTGCTTCCTCTTCCTCTTCCTTTTCCTCCTCATCGTCGTCGTCGTCCTCGTCCTCGGCGACGTCGTCTGCGAGCTCACTATTGCCGGATTCATGATGGAATATTCACTGGAGTGGGGCGGATAGTGAAAGTGAACTTGAATATAGCAGCAGGGCACGAAAATATTGAGACACACACAAAACACACAAATGTAATGACCATGTGGACTTGTCACAGATAAATCGCCGCTTCTGGTCTCATGGCTTGGGGTCTCATGGTTTTTAACATTACGCTGGATACTCTGGGTCAAATTAACCAAGCGGGGCCGAGTTTTGAATCAAGACACCAAAGCTTCACGATACAGAAAGAATTTCATTCAAAATACACTGTGTGGGTCTTTCTCGTCATAGTCATACCGAAAGTGGCTAAAAAAATGCCCAATAAATTTTGGGGCAGTGCAGGATGCATCCATGGGAATATTTCTGTAGAGTAATTGTTACACGGTCGTGAATGGAAGTCCATGCTCAGCTGAGTTTCATTTTAACGAGCAACTTGGTCTGGGAAATCGTCACGCGTCGAGAACTTTTGGTTTGCTTCTGTATCCTCGACCTTTGTCTTACTTAAATATAGAAGATGATATATATGTATATATATATATATGTAAATGCGTGTATGCACGTATAACGAGCCCCCATCGCACGCCACATTAACAGCCTGACTATTACGCCGGTTTTAATTATTCCGAGTTCTATTTTCTCGTTAATTTTTTTTTCATTTTCGGTAAGCAGCAGCCTCAGTGGCTTCATGGCAGCATCTCGATGGAATAGACGTATCCTCTGGCTTGACTGGCGAAAAAAATAACCCGTGAGACTGAGAGAAAGAAAGAGGAAGGGAACGGGCCGGTTTTATGGTCCGGAACTCTAACGAACACAAGAGCAGCAGGCAAGCTCTGCGGGCGCGGGAGCTACTCGCGGCTTCCGAAACGTCACGTTTTATCGTGTGCCGCGTGACTTTTTAACTCTAAACGAGAGCTCCTTCTTTTTTGTGCACCCTCCACTTCAACCGCATCCTTTTTTCCAGCCTTTTATTTCCAACCACTTAATTTCACGAGGGAATAAAAGTTTGTGACGATTTTTGCCAACCGAATCTTCCGATCTGGCCCCCAATTTTTTTTTTCGTTCGTTAAAAATTATTTTTTTCTTGCAACAAATTCCACAGGCCAAGTGTTAATATCCAAGGCTATTTCTTCACCTTTGCATAATCCTGTCAACATATCGAGACAGCCAACGAAAAGCCTCAAGGCAAAAGGAGAAAAACATCAAATGGAGAGAATGAGATTGCGTGGAAGAAACGCGTGAGGCATCCATCACTATGGGAACTCGTCGGCGCACTCACGGTATGTCCCCTTGGGGTATCGCTTCTTTCCCATCGCCAAAGGAACCAGAAACGAAAAAATGATGTACAAAAAAACCTGTGCGTCTCACTCGAAATCCATATCTTGAATTATTGAGACACTCTCGGGACGAGCTGAATTTTTTCACTGTTAGAAATCTCTCTCTCTCTCCCTCGGACTACATACACAGACCTACATGTACGTACTTTATATATTATAAATGTGTGTACGTGCAGCACGGCGAACAACTTCCGAGAAAACCTGCTCGTCTTACTCCCGTCGAAACGAGCTTTTTTCAGTACGAAATGAAAGGAAAAGAATGAGAGAAAGAGAAGTGTGTGTAGAGTTAGTACAAGAGTTGGAGAGCCCGAGAGAAATCACTCGTCGGTTAAATAAATAAGACTTTGAGTATATTGCGAGAAGGAGAAATGAAATAAAATGAGGTAATTGCTTCCGTTTCATATATTTCTTTTATTTCTCTCCAACTTTCCGTTTATCTCTTCAGCTACTAATCATAAACTTCCACTATCACATTTCTCACACACAGAGCAATTTTCGACCAGAATTCTATTCATCGAGATCGAAAAATAAATAAAAAACGACGTTATCGACATTTTTTTAATCATCCTCGGATTATGAGTTGTGTGCATTTCGGTTTGTTATTCGTTGCAGTTGGTCCAGCCTTGCAGGTTCCTGAGTCAAGCTTTTCTCAAGCATTTTTGTATCGCGCTTCCACGAGGGCCAAGGGAAACTGTGAAAAATGCGGTCGATATCGGCAGGTACAGTTTTCTGCGTCACCTTCATAGCTGACGATGTTGGAAACTCTAAAAAACTGCCTCTCGTTCAGCGAATGATAACCGCGAGACGGTGTACGGCTATGCGGTCACCCAACCAAGTAGTGACCTCGCCCAAGTCCGCTCAATTATGGCGATCGCTGGTGCCTCAAACCGGCCAGAACATTCGATCCAACTCTCGATGGATAATACTCAATTTGTATATTTCTGAATCTCGTTGAGGGAAGCTAGGCGTGGCGGATTTTAGAAAAAGTTATTTTTGTAGATTCGTCAATCTTGCGACACTTTTTCTTTCTCATCTTTCGTCAAGCACTACATCATGTGAAATATTACGTCATTACTCGTCGCTACACGCTGTCATGGAGAAAAGTGTATAGAACACGTGGAAATAAGCGCCAGCAATTTTTTTCCCAAGGCTTTTTGACTGGAGAAGAACGAGTGGAGAGAAAGGATGAAAAAAAAAAATAAGGCAAGTAAAAGAATGGCAGGGTGAGCTCGTCGAGACGCAGGTGCGTAGCGAGCTACGCAATCTATACGTCAATCAGGAAAAACAGATGTGGCATTGGCACATGAGCATCGACTCAACCCCTTGTCCCGATCCAGCCTCATCCCTTCAAAGCCCTTAAGACACATTTCTCGATCGTCCTCCTTGGTTCTCAAGATTCTCCTCATTAACGTTCATGCGTGGCGATCGAGGATTCACGAAAATCGCATTTCAATTAATTGTCTCGCATCTAGGGGATTCCGTAGACTCTGGGAGAACATTGCTATTTCCAACTTGATCGAGATTCATTCACGAATTCATCAAGTCACAACCAATCTGTGCTAAAATAATTTTTTTCAGAAAAAATCAAAATTAACCAAAAATTTCTCGAAACCAAAATAGCTCTTCTCTTGAAAATGAAAATATTCAGAAAAAATAAAAGTTATTCAAAAATTTCTCAGAGTTTCATGGAAAGAAATGAAAATTCCCTCATTTTTCGTGAAACGTTCATTTTTTTCTCGTCAATATCGAGAAATAAAAATACGCATCGGTCTAATAAATACAAAAGTGACTGAGGCATGAAACGTGACGAGGAAATCGAAAACGTGTGTGCATGAGTTCCAACGAAAAAAGGGGTTAGATAAACAAGGAATTTATGGGGCTGAGATAGTGCGTGACAAGGATTTTGGAGGGTGGGAACAGGCAGTGCAAGGTAAGCTGGGAAGAAACAACCCCCAAAAAAGACACGAGTGGGTCTCAGCTGTTCGATCCTGCCAACTCTGATTGAATTGCCTCGCCTTATATGGGCGTTTCATCGCTTCAAAGACACGTGTGTGCTGCACACAATGTTCAACGCATCACACGAGACTCGTCGTTATTTTAACGAAATACGAATAACGAATTTTGAAAAGTATAGAGTTTCGTTTGCGTTTTTTTTTTAATTTCAAGTATTTTTAAATTTTCAGTATTTTTAAAATTTCTTTAAATTTTTTTTTTGGAGAGACGGTGTTCCGCACTAAAAATGGTATTTCATTCTGCAGGCAAAACTGTGAACAGGGGGGGTGAAAAAAAATCCAAAAATCCGGTTCGATGTATTTTTGGTGGACGAAATGTGACAGAAAAATCTGCAAATAAATTTGATTGGAGGGGAAAGATTATTTATCGAGTGGTGATCAAAAATTGGGCAGTTAACTTGTTAAATGTGGCAATAAAAAAAAATTTGGAAAATTTTTCTCTGTCAAATATTGTGCCATGAAACTCTATTCAGTTCCGATAAATTCTGTTTGGTTGGGAGAAAATTTATTTGAAGCGAATATATCGAATTTCCTGGCACCGAGAAATTTTCACAGTCGTTACTGCGGGGAGTACAGTTTTTTTTTTTTTTTTTTTATACTGTTTTCGCTGGAGTTACGAGCTGAGCGTGAAAAAAAATCGAGGTGAGAATCGCGGCCGCTGAACCGGCCTCCTCTATCGATATATGTTCGAGTTCGTCAGGGTGATGCATGCGAAGCCGTTTGCGTATGCGCCGGCAATCGAGCGTTCATCAGCTCGTGTGTACAGCGGCTACAATCGCCATGAGTGAGCTACGAGGACCCGCAAACTGGTAGGGGGTTGTTCCGGTCAGCGGACGATCTGCGACACTCCGAGCTTCGCCCTGAATCCACCGCGAAGTGGGTTTCATAATACGTACATGAGATTGCGCAATAAACAAGCGAAAAAAACTTCATGTTTATTATCTTGACGAAGCAGCTGAATGAAAAAAAAAAAAATCAAAATCACAGCGAAAGCGAAATGGACAATGAAAGAGCGAACGAACGGAAGAAATCTGACGATTAGACACCGATGAACAAGCGTAAACAAAACTTGTGGCAATCGAGAGCCACGAACCGCAAGTGTCCGTAAAAATATAAATTAAAAAAAAAAGTTTCTTGAATATCGATCAAAGTGAGAAATCGATAAAACGAGAGTGTTCCATATGCAATAGAAAATCTGCTGCATGAAATATTCTGTACTTCAACTGTAAATTATCCTTGAACTCGTGCCATAAAAATAAATCGCTATGGATAGAAATTTGAAAGGCAAAAGTTTGAGAAGAAACAGTAAACATTTTCCACACGAATAAAACTATTCAAACACCTCAAAATGTCCAGTCGCGTTCCTGACAGTTGCGAAATATCCTGAGATAGTTGCCTGCACCGTAAACGAAGTGTCGAAGAAAAAACGAGGAAAAAGAAATTAGAAAAATTGTGTTGACTGCAGAAACTTTGTATACATTCTGAACATAATCGACTCAAGTTTTTGCACAAAGTTGCGAACGTACATATAGATATATTCAAATGATTCGTATTCGAATGATAGAAAAGTTGGTCCCGAGGAGAACGCGGAACGTGGAGACCCGAAGGACGAGAAACGTCATCGTTCGAAGTCTGATTTGTGAGTCCAGGAGAGAGGAAAGTTTAATTGGAAATGGAAGTCTCGAAGGGGCGCGAAAATACTGCGTGCGTCTTTTCCTCCACTCGGCAGTCTCTTTCGACAAACATTCTCCACTTCGGGACTTTTGCAAGCTTCCTCTAGGAAATATCTACATAGACAAATGCAAATTATATGTAGAGGTAACTGGTGAATTGAGAGAGTGATACCTACTTCTCTCGTAGCATCAGACACAAATATAGTTTCGACAATCCAAAGCTTCCTCGTCATTTCCACCTTTTCCTGCACCATTCGCGACCTTTCTCCATCAAATTTTCTCTCTCACTATCCCTTTTCCAATGTGTGTGTCTGCGTGTGTTCGAATGCTTTCAAAATGAGTGAGAAGTGCACGATGGTGACTCAAGAATCTACGAAGAGACGAACGAGCACGTCGACAAAGTTCTAAATCGAAAACAAACCTTAAAGAATTTTCTTCTTTTTTTTCCAAGTCTACCACAAGCTGCACGTACTCGTCGGATTTGTTCGAATGTTCAGATCCCAGTGATATCCACTGAAAAGCTTCTCACGATCAAAACTACCATGTGGTTTCGTTTGATTCAAACTCTCGCATCCAAACGATCCGAAAGATCTGTTCTCTGACTATTCGTTCCTTGTACAGCATGATTCTTCGTCCCCACTGCTGATTAGCTAATTTCTTTCCATGGAATTATACAGATTCGTCTATATTATTCCATCGTTTTTCTAATTGGAATATTCATCGAAAAATCGATGATTAGGACTTGATTGAACTTTGGTAGTGATCTTTGCATCATTGTCATCGAAAAATCGATTGCAAGAGAGTATTTTTGAAATTCTTTCGTCACTCCATAGTATTTTTATTTCTTCGTTGTATCTATTGTGGATCTCCAGCAGCTGCCATGCTCGGAGCAGCTCGGAGCTTTTATAACAGACATTGTGTTCCGTTTCATATTTGCAATATCCTTTTTGTGCCCTTCATAAAAAGTGGGCTTCAATTTTGAATGTGAATATCTGTAGAAAAATATTTCAACGTCGAAACTTTGATAGGAAACTGCTCCAGCGAAGCAGTGACTCGTAAAAAAACCATAAATGTTTGATTTCATGAGTTTTGCTCCGAACCTGACCATGTACCCTGGATATTTGGCATATAGACACGTGTGTATACCGAGTTGTCGATCCTTTAGGAAACATTTTCACTATTGGATTTACGTCCCGAAGATGTCACGGAATATCATATTTTCTATGGATACGAATTCACGTTGAAAGGGCAGTGGATAAAACAAGAGCCTCTTGGAAAGGGCAGACTTTTGAGAGGTGCATCATCGATTTCCCTCGGGAATGCACCGGCAACTGTAGTTGATATTGAATTGACGTTACGAATACAAAATAAACCAACGAAATATTATTTTCATTGAATACTCTTAAACGCTCTCTTCTTTACACTCGTTCCACGATCTTCCGCTTTTTTCCTCTTGCCATAAAACATATACTTAGAAAGAAAAAACTCTCCTCAAAATCTTTGGATGAAAATATTCTTTGAACGACTCAAGAATCTATAAAAAGCATGCATAAAAGACACGATATTTCGGCTTCACTTTATACGTCCAATTTATTTTATAGTGCCCCGTTAGGTGTCCTGGAAAAGTTGTGAACGAATTGGGGTAAAAAATAAAAATAAAAACTTTTTTTCAATCATATTTTTAAATATTTATAATTTATTTTAATTTCCGAAGTATTTTTTTGTTGATTTTGATGAAAAATCGAGTTTATGAACACTGTGCACGGTGATGCTGCAACGATTTTCTAAACAATGATTTCAAATCGTTGGGATTTGTGTACGAATGCAACGCGAAGTAGCTCAATAATTACATTCGATAGAATTTCGCTATAAAATTTGAAGGAAACTTTGGAAGCTCTCGACTTCCGTTTGAGAGAGGATAAGTAAACATAACCGGTGGCGCAATTTGCTGGAGATAACCTTTCAACCCCTAAACCACAAGATACATGAATACGCAGGACAGACAATTCCAAAGTCTGTGCCATAACTGAGCGGCGGGGGGGAGGGATCTTCGATCGCTTTCTAGCCCGCGGGGGACTTGCAACTTTTTGACAGCAGACAGCAGGGTTTGTCTGTCTTTCTTTAGGTTTCATAGCTTTGACTCTCTCGCGCTCTTCGTGCTTTACTTTGGTTGCTGGAGGGGCTGGATTCTTGAGGGATGGTTAGCGTGATGGTACACGCGGATATATAGCTTACCGAGGGTGTATCTTGCTACCGTAGGTGTTAACAAGTGACGAGAGGAGGGTTGCGGACCAAGAGGGCTCATAGATCAAGGCAAGTATGGGGATGATGAAGAGTGAGGGAGAGACAGAGAGCGATGCCAAAGAAAATAAGGCAAAAGGGGCGAAGAAGGATCTTCCGAAAGCTTCGAAATATCGTGCGATGGATCTGGAGACTTGGTTAGCATAATATGCGAGCCTTCGAGGATAGTGAAGCAGGGCAAAATATATGAACGTATATTTATACTATTAAAAAAGCAGCGAAGGAGATGAAACATCCGAACGGGGTCGGGAGAGCAAGAGCAGGAAGAAGAAATTTCTTTAAAATGTCAAACCCCCGGAGTACCTCGGGGCTTGTTTTATATAATAAACCCTGCTGCTCTCGCTCAATTCACCGGGAACTCAAAATATAGAGATGGAGAGAGAGAGAGTGAGAAGATGAGAAAATAAGGAATGAAAAAAAGGATGTGACGTTGATATTCTTGTTGCTAGAATCCTTCGCAAATGAACGTCATGCCTCATCGATTCTCTTCGCGCCCATACATCCTTACTATATGCTCTGCTCTGTTGCTTCCCACTGTTTCACACATCTGCCGAATACATATCGACATTCTAAAAAAAAAAAAACTTGGAACAAAAAGTTTGTTTTGACAACATTTTTTTTTTATCTTCACGTCCACCGAACTATCGAATTGTAATGAAAATTTTTTAACTCTCCGATTAAATTGTTTCGAAAAGTAATTGTAACATCGACATATTTATATTTGCAGCAAAAGACACAGTTCGTATTTCTCGATATAATCGTCATAACGTTGATGGAATCATCGATAAAGTTGATTTACCGTAATTGGTCATTATCGTAATCCGAAGTGAACAAATATCGTATTAGTCGTTTTAATTTCATGACGTTATTCGTTCGGCATAATTCACAGGGATACAAAATGGTGGATGAACGAATTATAATCGCGATGGAAAATCGATTGGGTTTGGGTGGAATGGAGAAAAATCTAGATATGAGAATAGCAGAGACGACTGCTGCGCGGAAAAAGAGATGGAAAGGGTTTGTGCGTTCGCCGTGAAGCAAGCTAATTAAATACCACCGGAGATCAAAGTGGTAAGCCGAGCCACTAATAAACAGTTCGTTCTCCCTGTTGCTCTTTCCTATGACCATGCGATTTGTTCTTTCTCTGTGGAGTTCCCGTTGAAAATGGAGTTGATACAAAACTGGTAATTCCAGTTCTGTTGCTCTCAGTAGCGCCACATCCAACTGGCTTTTGTTTGCCCGAACAACCTCACTCTCGCTTTTCGCATAGTCGAGCTCTTTACCATCGGCCCTTTGTCGTATTTCAACTCTCTGCTTTGTACTCCATCGCGAATGTTTGCGATGGCACTTTTATAATGCTAAACATACCTCTGGCACACACTCGTTTACGTTAAAAGATAAATTATCGGCTACCAACCCTCGCGAGCGTCATCGCAAACCACAGACACGAAACTAGGCACCTTTTGCGGTTCAAAAAGAAATGGACTCTCTCCTATTCCGAATGCATACTCTGCCAGCGAGTAAATTCAATCACCGGATGTTAACGCAAACTTTGAAGAGGAACCAGTGAAAAAAAATGTTACTTGTGAGTCAAAAAAGGAATTCAATTTTTTTGCTTGTTTTGTAGATTCTTCCAAAAGATTTCGTTTTTTTTTTTTTGGAGACACATTTCATTCGATGATAATTGAAGCGACTCTGGCGTCGATTTGGAATATTCGACGTTTTTCTCTTGTTTGACAATCCACTGAAATGAAGCTAATAAGAAATCGCAATCAAGATCGCTCTGAGTTAAATTAATTTGCGAGGTTTTCATATACTTTGATATCTTATAACTCTGCGGCATATAAAGAAGTTTCCAAGTATTCTAAAAGTGCTTTCGTACACTGATAAGATGCGGAGCTTCGAAGCTTACTACTTTGACCATATTGAATCACTGCGGACTTTCATAAACCTGACCATATTCCATATCCCTGGTGCGGTATTGGTATAGCGATGAGACTCTCGTCTCCTGCTTCGTTTCCCCCTGTTTCCCGCGCCCAATGCTACTCGCGTCTATTACACGCTTAACTCAACTCGAACGAGGCAAACTTTTGACTCAGCTAACTCTATCTCGCTGTAATAAAGTCGAGAAGCACGAATACGTGTGTGTGTGTGTGTGTATCTGAATGGGCGTGGTCCGGACAAAGCACCTTTTTTTTTTTGGTTAAACGGTAGCGGTTTTCCTCAAGCGAGCTTTATTTTATTTTACACCACGATCCGCTTATCCATTCAGAACTCTAAAACGCTCTAGGTTTTCACTTTGTATTTGCTCGGAACCGCATCGCGAAATTAGCATTAAAGATACGGATTTGGAAACGTTGTTTGAATTATTCTCCGGAGAAGAATTATTGCAGGAAATCTTTTTGTCCTGTTGAAGGATAACGCGATGGGTTCTTTCTGATGCGAGAATGTATGGAAGCTGAGATTGAATGAATGATTTTAATTGTCCTGGAAAGTCGGAAAGAATTCAGGGAAGTTGAGTTTCATTTACGAAAATAATGAGAATTTATTTTCAAGTCGATTATTCGCCTTTAATGACAGCGTAGCGCGCCGTTTTCTCTCGCTTAGTAATGTCCAACCTTTAAGGCATGGACTTTCATGCGATTACCTGCCCAGACGCCGTTCATCTCCCGGGAGATCCTTACTAAGGACTCCGGCCGACTTTACCACGATCTACTCTACTTTTTTTTTTTCACATAGCGGCTGACTCGGTCGCTCTACCTTAACAGCCGGACCTTAACTGTGCAATATAACGTGCAATTGTATAAAAGTGTTGCGTTGAATATCGCGTGTATGGCAAGTTGGGCGTCTGGCCGCGTATTACGCGTCTACGTATTGCAGAGGGTTGAAGCAAGTAGTATAGACAGTGTTGTGGTCAGACCTTCCTTTAACGTTGATCTTGAGTAGTTGAGACCAGATGGAGTCGGACGGGCGTTCGCTCGAACGGACAGCAGATGGGTACTAAAGCCTCAGAAGTCTGCTCGCACACAGACGAGAGAAATAGTGTGTAGTGTGTGAGTGAAAAGTAATACAGCGATGGACGCCAAGGGGAGAGGCTGAAAGGATCTCGCCAAGAACGATTTACCTCGGAAGACGAGCGTTCGTAATAATCGAACGTGATAATTTAAACCTTAAATTATTAATTTAGACCACGTTCCTTCAGCATATTCTGCAAAGTTGCCTGAACCCAAAAGACGTTACAATTATCGAACAAAAACTACAAGGCACTGTGGAATCATGCAGAGTTGCCAGAGTCCAGCAAGTCAGACACAACGAAAGGAAAACTTGGAAGCGACGACGAGGATTCCTCGATAGACTCAACGAGTTGAAGGAGTTGATGACAAAGGTGATTCAGGTTTCAGGGCGTATATTGGCAAACGGAGAACATTGACGAAGCTCGTCATTACCGTGGTGAGAAACATTCTCATATCGTTCGCTAACCAAGACACCCTGTACGTAACAAGGGGCTTAAGCTCTAAACCGTCTTAATTTGCAAACTATTCGCACTCGGTGTTGCAGGCATACACAGGAAGGAAGATAGATAGAGCAGGGTATTGGGAGGAATAGAGTGGTGCAGGTGTAAGACGAGAAGGAAACGGTAGACGAAGGGGTTGGAAAGGGTCGAATAGTCCAATATACGAAGATACAAGTGGGTGTGTTGTGTGTGTGTGTGTGTGGTGGAGGTAAAGAGAAAGAGTAGAGTTGGGAATTATACCGTGCAAAGCAAAAGCGAGTAACCCAAGGAACCTGACGTTCCTCCTGGACACGCAAAGTCTGCGTGCCGCTACTGGAAACTATGCGACTTCAAAAGCCTCGCACCATGGAGAGCTTATAGCATTCACCTCGTTCGTGCAGGCTGCAGATCCTGGCAAGGAGAGGGTGGGGCGAGGCCTCTCTGCTGCTCTTACCCAACTCTTCCTCCTTACTTCTTCCTCCTATGTGTTTGCTACTTCTCGTGAATATACTGCCAACCAAGAGACGCCACGCAGTACTGGGTTATGTTGACACCGGGGTTTGCAGTTTACCGGCCGACAGGTTGAGTGGTGGATCGATACCGCGATATCGTCGTCGCGCTCCTTGTGCTCGTGCGTTTTGTTTGGCTTTGTCCGCTGCTGCTGTAAACCAACTTTTCATCGAGTGCTACTCACTCCAATTCATTCTCCTTACGTGTACCTTGGCAGATTCCTTTTTGATATCATTATCGCGACGACGGAGCTCAGGCCACTGATTCAAAAACGTAAACGCCGAGGATCGGGTGCTTGAGACACTTTTTTTTTGGCATTTTTGGATCGGGAGCTTTGCTGATGATAACAGCCTGAAACTTTTGGGATCGGGGTGCTCGTTCGGCATCAGGAGACACTGGCAATCAAAGTTGATCGAATCCTCGAGGAAATTGTGTGACAGCTCTCGCCATTGTTCAACTGTCACGAGAAACCGAACTCATTTGTCATTGATGAGCTTCCGGCCTCGAATAAACAATTGAACTCAAGCACCGGGATGAACGTTCCAAGTAATGCCGTGGCCATTGTCCTTTGAAGAGGCGAAAGAACGTCGGGAAATGTTTGAGCGAGCGAATCACTCGCTCGGTAACTCGTAAGACGAAGGAGAAAGTCTGGAAAGGTGGCTCTCTGCGATACAAAGCTTCCTGAGGTCGGTCGTTGCGTTCCTATTTGGATTGGCCTTGCAAGCTCTGCCTTGTGAGTCCGCAAACGACCGCACCAGTCGCTCCTCGAGCAGGAGGTTTGCAAAACTGTACGCTCAAGTCCTGCTGGTCTTGATCGCGAGGGGCGTCTACTCCAAGTATTTCCCAAGTTCGAGCCAACGTAGAAGACTCGCAAGTAGAGGCAACTCTGCGTATATCTATGTGTTCAGCTAGTTGCTTTAAACTCTCGCTAATTTAACTCACCAGCAGGCTACAGAGAGGCGCACAGTTCCAAATACGCGTGTAGGCGTTTGCCGAACAACAAAGGCCCTGCTCGCGGCTTGTTGTTCGACGTAATCTTACGCAAAGGCGAACTTGGCTCGTGAAATGGACAGAGGCTCGATGGGGAAACTTCACAGGAAGCTTTGCAGAGTCTCTTGACAAGAAAACCCTGAGGATATGCGTGGGCGAAATATTTGCAAAAATTCTGACCAAATTCTAACTGAATTATTGCCATTCATCAAAGTGACGTTCGTGCCAAAAGGAACCAGCAGGGTTTCAAAAGGAACAAAAACAATGGCACTTTCATGATTCCGTTAACGTTCTTTGTTGCCCCGAGTTAAGGACGCCGTAGCCTAGACTTTATGCGCGTTTGGCAAAAATAAATGAATCTTCTCCGTCAGTCCCGGTCTGGAGAGACGAAGATTCTATTTTAAAAGAAACAAATCTTCGGTGATACGATATTCCCCGAGTGGCAGAAACGAGAACTCGTATAAACTCTCGGTGCTGCAGTATTTTTGGTCCAAGTGTGAATAAAGTTCGAATACTTTTGTCCATCAAAGAATCCGATTCCTACGCTCCAGGGTGGTGGTAGTAAATTCTCAACAATTAGACTATCACGTGCCTCTAGTCCGTCTCTTTCGCCGGAGCTCGTTGTTCATCCTATCCTCAAATAAGCTGTCTCGTTCGAGATCTCTCATCGCTGTGGAGCTTTGCGCGAAGGGCTGAGTGGTCATTTATATCCGCTTCGCGACGAAATCTCGCGGTGCGGCAAATTAAAGTCGCGCACCACGCTGTGCAGACGAAGCAACCCAAAGCCTCGGTCTCTTTATCTTTCTCGCATTTTCCTTCAACGCATTTCAACGTGTAACTCATAATTCTTCTTACAAAGGAATTAAAATAGTTTGTGCAATTGAATTCTCGCCTCTGTCTTATAAACTCCAAACAGCATGATGAGTGGAGGGAGATCAGTCGACGAAATTAATCGTCTCGGAAAAATGATTAAAAAAAAAACAATAAACAAACGACTGGTTCATTTTTATTTATTTATTTTTTGTTTTACACTGAGGAAACATATTGGGGAAATTTTTATTAATAGAATAACCTTGGAAAATCGTGACAATTAATGGAGCACAAATTAAACATTTTCCAGAGCCATTTCCACTTTGAATAATTCTGAAAAAGAAATGATTCTGGTCTCCCCAACGTGGAGACGAGAATCGGATTCGAACTGTCGACATTTTCGTGGTTGTCATGATGTTTGCTATTTTTATTTATTTTCAAATCACACGTCACGTCGTGCGTACACGCTTCCCATCAACAGAAACCCTTGGGACATCCATGGTGTTTTGGACAGGAGTCTAGAGGGAAGGATAACGCAACCGTAGGAGACTTTTCGAGGGGTTGTTGCGTTCGATACATAAAAAAAAGCTCGTTCGATATGATTTCACGAGATATTCATAAGGCGGTAGAATATCGTTGGGTCTGAGGCGTTTCGCAGTGCAGAAATAAGTTTCGCCGCTTTTCATGGGGAAACTAATGAACCGATTTCGTGAAACGATCCTTCAAATTTCATTTTACAAGATCCTCACCATAAAGAAATCGAAATTCCCGTATTCAGTCGAACTTTAAAATGGCACAGACTTAAAAATGCAGATAAAAAAACGCAAATTCCGAATAGCAGACGATTCGAAAATGAACAGGATGTCTGAAAACTGGGGCTTTAATTGGATAGAAAAAACTTCC
Organism: Hyposoter dolosus; assembly: GCA_963921915.1. Lineage (NCBI taxonomy): Eukaryota > Metazoa > Arthropoda > Insecta > Hymenoptera > Ichneumonidae > Hyposoter > Hyposoter dolosus. The sequence continues at coordinate 10,555,444 of OY998130.1, read as the reverse complement.
AGCGATTTTTGTGAATGGTTGAAAATAATGTGAAAATTTCCGAATTTTTTATATTTTATTCAGAATTTTTTTGTTTTTCCAGCATTTTCGAAGCAAAGATCCAAATTATATTTCTCTTCGTGGGTAAAGCCACGTTTATAAAAAATAGACTTTGAATTCTCCGTTGGAAAATCAAGCGATCGATTCGTATTACGAAATTTAAAGCTTCGAAGCAAGTATTTTATCCACGAGGGGATGTTCATCCCTTTTGCGAGAGTATGTGATGGATACGTTGGATTTGACGTATCGTAATAGGTGGACGTGAACACCGGAGATGCATTTTCTCCCGCCGTTGTTCGTCGAGCATTAGAGCCGAAGAGTTTCTCCCCCTCCGATATTTTCTTTCCTTTTCCCATTCGTTCAGGATCCCTCGTCGTGCTGTTTTTTTTTTTCATATGATTTTTAGACGCAATTTATTCAAGTCGTTTTGAAAAAGGGTTACAGAATGATTGAACGGAGCGATATAATGAGCAGCTCTCGGTGCGAAAATCCATGCCCCGATCGAATTTCGTAAAATTCTGTGGCAGCCGCGCCCCAGCAAGTTCCCTCATCGCTAACGGAACAGCCTACAAACAATTGCACATTTTATTTTTTTAATTTTAAATGCGGAACGTTTTGTATCGACAGAGCGATGTACGAGAATGGTTTGGACAAACTGTACGAGTTCTCCCTCGTGACATATGATCGCGCGAGGAATATATCTTTGGAATGATTTTTTTTTTCTCATGATTTATGCCAAATTGCATTTGAATTCGGCAGAGGACCGGCAGAAGCCGCAGCATCTGGAGAAAAGTGCTTCCAGGATGTTCCGTAATTCCTCTTCCGTGGAGAAACAGACAAAGATACGATGTGGACGCGGCCAGTCGTAAATAATCGAATGGGGCCGAACGAACACGAAAAAGAGAGAAAGAGAAATGACAGAACGAGAGAGAGAATTCTCAAACGGTTGTCTCGTGAACCGCGAAACAATGGTATTGATTTTATTTCCATATCTCGCGCTTTTTTTTCTCCCTCATGAACGAGGGTGACTCGGATGCTTGCAGTGAGCTAGGAGGAAAACGCGAAGGGAGGATTGTCCTCGAGCTCAAGAGTTGCTGGGACTTTTAGGCGAGGGACGCGAAGAGTCCCTCACCTCACTTCCATCATGCTCTGGAGAAATGGCGAGCAGGAGGCTTGCCAAGAATGACGACGAATGCGAAGGAAATAACACAACATATACATAGAATATATTCGTACGTATAGCCATAGTATTCATGGTCTTCATTCCACATCCAAAGGGTAGATATCGAGCGAGGCACGTCGGATGATCGGTTTGCACCTCACGTAGAGGACAGTTCGGAGGCGAGACGAGAGGAAAGCGAGAAAACTCGTTGGCGAAGTAACCGAGGGCTTGGCCAAAGTCACTCGGAGATTCCGAAATGCGAAGAAGGAAAAAAAACTAAGAGACTGTGATAAAAAGTACAGAAAGTGACGAAAGAGTGACGCAGCAAAACCTGTGACGATATTTTTCGTTATCTTCTAACTTTCAGCCAAAACCCAACAAAAAAACGATGAGCCACCGAAAAAATTACCGTGCACATTCCTGGCCAGACTCACAAATCAAGAAAAAAATATCTTCATTTATTTATTTGATTGATTAATTTAATTAATAAAAATGAATTTCCTCAATGACTCCAAATTCTGCAAGCATTTCATATTTTTCTATATCATATTTCGTTGGTCCCAAAGTTTTACGAAAATCACTTAATTCCATGTGCGACGACGGCACGTCCTCGAGAATTTTGCGCCGCCACAATATTCTCGTCCATCGGTATAATTTATGGTTTGGCGTTGTGGGACACCCCGTACTTTTCGTGGTAGCACATTTCGTAGCGAATAATAGGTACCCGGACGAAACTGTATCGCTGTTTTCGATATAAATACATTTTGGATGCTCCCAAGAAAACAGGACGCTGTGAAGTGTTAAATATATTCACCGTGAGCCCTTTCGTTTGGCAGCACTCGGCGGGTATGTAAATACATATTGACGACTGACACGTACCAAGTTCGCAGAATTTCTGATATCCGATATCGGGTTCCCATTGACGGTGACGTTATTGGCCATTTTCGTAGTGTTCATCGTTTCCCTTATTCACGTATTCGCGTGTTATAACTGGCAATTTCGTTCCGGAGACACAAACGCATCAACACGTTTCTCTCCTCCCCTGAAGTTATTTAGTGTCGCAGATAAGGATTTTAAATTATCCTAAAATGGGCGGTTTGCAATATCAAAGTGTCGAACATGTTATAATGCGAGACATTTACTGGGCGATGAATTACCTCGAAGCGTGGAAACGTGTTCCAGGATTTTATCGAGCTCTGCCTGCGCAAGATATTGAGGAATTAAGAGGAAATAAAAATTAGTAGAAAAAAATTAAGTGGAAAAAAATGGACAAAAAAGTTTGGAATCAAAAGGCTGTGAAGTGAAACCAATAGAAAGGAAATGCTCGAATTTATTGACTTGCTCAGTCCATAGGGCATTGAACAAAGACGACCACCAATGAGACAGATAAACGTGGATTTGCTGAGATAGACGAGAAAAAAGGTCGTCGGACCTTTGATTCTCGTGGCATGTCTATAATACAAGAGTGAGATCTTTCCCAATGGACAATGGATGCTCCACGATAAATAAGTCCGTAATCATTGATCCGCAAAGTGTGAGATGTATAGGGACAACTTGTACGGCTCGAAATATCTATTGAAGGTGAGCTTTCCAAGGAAAATAAAGCGAGCTGACGCTCTCCAATTGTCGTCATTGAGTCTTTATCTTTTTTACTTTCGTTCTTTTCTTCAGTTTCTTCGTCTTATTCGTCGCGTGTGTGTGTCTACAGAATTCTATAGTTTCTCATATCTTTCGCCCTTCAACAAAGCAGCGACGTCTTTTCTATGATCAGCCTGAACCTCTCGGGAAGACTTTCAGTTTTGAAAAAACGTCCATTTAACACAGAATATCAGAAACACGAGATCCACCTTGTTACCAAAGATTCGAGACTGCGAGAAGAATGAACGTAATGAAACAACTTACGAAATGAACTGAAACACCTACCGATCATTTGTGTCTATACACAGACACGTATATTTGAGGAACAGCCTGAAAACTGACGACGTTGAACTCGAGCAACGAAGTTTTCCCCCTGGACAATAAGGAACTATAATTAACGACGAAAAAAAAGAAAAAATACGTAGAAACTTGTGAGCGGGAGAATAAGAAGAAAAAGAAAAAGGGAGTCGAGAGGTAGAAACGATTCGACAAAACTGTCCGGAGGTTCTGCCGGTCGCCATCTGACAGAAAAATACACTGATGTACGCGTTAGAAAGGAAAAATAATCTCTGCTCAAACTCTTCACGATTTCTTGGCCAACCTAAAGTTTTTCAATCTTCCGTCATTATCCTTGGTTCCTAGGGTCTTGGACTTCGCTTTTTTGTACTAGAATACTGTCTGCACTCATTGTCATCGCGTGTATAGGAAAGACAAGAATCTTCTTCCTCGAACAACGTTCGCGAGAAAATGTTTTTAAAAACTCGCGTTGCCGAAGCGTTAAAAATCTGATGACGTTTTTGGTTTGGGCATCGAAGTCGATCGATTACTAACGCGTCCGGAGATTTTTCTATCAAGGAAAAGTTGAAAACTCAAGTATTTATGAAATGGATTAATTGCCAAGAACGAACAGAGATCATTTTGTCTGGTGTCCGAAAAGAAGGCTTTGGCCGTTGTGAAAAGGATAGAAAGTGGGGCTGTGCAGTCTCAATCATCACCTGCGACAGGAGCGGATTGCTGTGGCTCGCCTCAATGTCCTCGAGATGCTTCAACGACGCGAAAGCTACAACGCGACGAATGCCTTTGCTACAAGGTTTCCTAGTTGAAAAGGGCGTAGGCGAAGCGAAAAAAGCAGGAGCAAAAAAGTGGAAGATGAAGAAAAAAAGGACGATTTGACGGAAGCCGGAAAACAAATTACGTTCTCCTGCCGTTGCAATTTTCCCGGGAGACTCCTGGGCTGACAAGGTTTCGTCTAAGTCGAGTCTTTTCAAGCGTGCCTCATACCCCATCGATGTTGGTATTTTACTAGCGGCGAAAGTACATCGTCGCAGTATCTTTGAAGCTGCTGACAGGTTCACTGTCTTTTCATCCTTCGAAGAATCATTCATTAGCCTCTTCCTTGCTTCTTGGGTCTCCCTTAAAGACTACAACCTTGTACCATGCCTTCGGATGTGTTGGAAGAATAAAACAGGTGACATTTATCCTTTTCCTTCTTTTTTACACGACGCTAATGCTCCTGAAAAGCAGACTTCGTTATACTCTCTCTCATTTAGCCTTCGCCTTGTCTATTCAGCCCCTGCTCTTTCCAGTATCTTTTTAAGCTTCATCTGTTAATACGCTACGTCGAGCTGACGTTCACGGAATTCACATCCAAGCGATTACCAATCAAATGCAATCTTGTCTCGACTGGGATGAAAGCGTTAATGAATCGTTGATTGAACTCAGTTTCAAATTTATTGAACGTCGATTTCCGGCTCGATCTATTTTTAAGGAATAAAGAACGAGGTCGAAATTCATGTCATTGCTTTTTATTGTTTTTTTTTTTATTCCCGTTACTATTGTACTAAATCCTAAAAAACGAAGAGAAAAATAAAGAAATCTGAAGTTAATTTTTCAGCTGCTTCGCGTAAAATTCGATACTGGATTTCTTTTTATTTCTCGTTTGCGTTATTTCCACTTCGCAATCTCTTCGTCTCTTCGTTGCTAGAGACCGCATGCTAGAAATGATTGTTATGCCGAGTGGGAGCAGGTGAAACAAAAAAAATATTGAAAAAGAATACGTGGCGTCCGGTGCAAAGTCCGGTTGGGCTCTCACGCGCTGGAGCTCGGGAATTGTGCGAGGGCGAAGAGTCCTGAGGGATGAATGCCACACGCTCGTCGACGTGCAAATACTCTCTCTCTGCGTGAAACGCGAAAGCACCGGTTCGAAGAGAGAGAAAAAAATTCTCTCGCGTTTCACTTTTGCGCACGGTCAAACTTGTGCCATAAAGAGAGAGAAAGAGAAAGAGAGAGAGAGAGGGAGAAAAGGAATTAGAAAGAGAGACCGAGGAATAAACAAATAAACCGAAAGTACAAAGGTACGAGCAGAGAGCACGGTAGCTGAGCACCCTGTTCGTCCTGGATGCTGGTTATATTTTCCCATGGGACGGAGGAAAAGCTTCGTGAACATCCACCACACTATGGACGGCCTCCGGACCGTCAATGAAATTCATTACTTTCCTTTCGCTTCCTCTTCTTCCTCACTGGTTTCATAGATTTCCTGATTTTCTCAAACACACACTCACTCATTTTCGAAACTAACGAAACTGATGCATGAAAATTCATTAGCACTGTTTTTTGCAAAAACTTCCAAAAAAGCTGAGGAAAAAAAAAATTCAATCATTAAAAAAGCAAAATTCTAAATTCTGGAGAATCGATAATTAATTAGGAACAATGTAAATATTTTTGGGATTTTCATTTTTATCATTTCACCATCGATTTTTCCTACAAAAACCATAAAGTGCTCAGCTACGAAAACTATAGCGTGTAGAAATGAGTTCAGACGCCTTTTGACCCATTTTTCTCGTTGTGTCACAAGCGCAACACGTCAGGCCGATTGCGGTTCACGGCAGAGTTGTACGGGCAATGGAAAATAGTCGGCCAAGTTGAAAAAGGAGAGAGAAACAATAACCACATGACGTGCAAACATATACTTTCCGATGACACGCGCTCGTTTGTGAAAAAGAGAAAAGAAGAGTTTGAGATTTCCGCTTTCGGAGGATTTTCATCCCTCCGAGCGATTTTCACGAACGCAGAAGCGGAAAAAGAACTCGTGGAAAAGCTCGACGTATTTAACCAGGCAGAGGATTTTGCGTGCGGGACCAAAATGACAAAACCCTCTGGGTGTCTCGGGACCCGTTTCCTATTTTTTATTTTTTTTTCTTATGCACAGAAATATCCATCCTTGCGTGTATCAGAGGAACATCGTCGGAAAGCGAGTTTCCTAATATTCCGGCCGACACGCTTGGACGAAATAATAAAAAAAAATTCCTGCACTCAAATCGTCCTTTGCACAGTCAGCGTTATTGGAAAGTATGGCACTGCTCCTTAGTCGACGATGTTTCTGCTTTCCGCTCACTCGCATCCGTCAACCCTGATTGCGATGAAAAAGAAAGCAAAAGGAGAAAAAAAAGGTGGCAACCGTTTCTTGGCATGTGGTCGATCAATTCTCGTGGCTGCACCGCGAACAGGCTCGACATAAAAAAAAGCTCGTTTCATTCCCTCGTTCTTATCGCTGGAGAAGCATCACACGATCAATTAAGAAATTGACAAACAAATGAATCAAAAGTTTCTTAATGCTGTCTCGGAATAAACGAATGAATTCCGATGAGAATTTTCGCGTGACGTCGACCTGGCTAAGCTGAAAAATATTTTTTATATTTCCAGTAAATCTCGGTCGAAACTTGAATGAATTTTATGGACAAAAATCCTGACCAGGTCGCGACCAACAAGTGTTGGATTATCTTTCCAGGCAAATATCAAACCCAAATGCGATCTTGAAACATGCTCAACTGGGATTCTCATCAGGTTGCTAATTAATTATACCAAAAACGAGATTGACCACAAATTACGTGACGAGCATCGAATTGAAAGATTTTTGCTACTACACAATGAGAATCATACGAAAAAGCACATCTGGCGTTTTGTAATAATAACGAGTGGCTGGAATTTCGGCATATAATTTTGATTGCTTATTATGCCACTCATGCCCAAAGTTCGTGTATATTTCCAGTTTTATTCGTAATTTGTGTGATCTCTCTCGGGATGCTGATAATGGTTTAATATTTAAACACACATAAACACACACACACACAGACTGTGTGAATTTGTGAGTGAACGGATTGGGCGAGAGAGCGATTCGTGCGTGAGTGGCTAACGCATCGCCACGCAGTGTATTCTCCGGTACACACGCGAGGTTGTCCGAAAGCTCAGGAGGGTTTTACACACTGTCGGGCGTTATGCATTCGTTTCGGACATATACGTGCCTTGCGATTATTATCGGAAACGCGGATTTAATTTTAACTCGTTGCGTCGAGCACACCGGTGAACGTTGAAAAAAAAGGAGGAAAATATATATAATTCGGGAGGTCCGGTTCGTGTCGCAAACCCGGATTGAAAAGCTCGCAAAATGGGAGGGGATGAGCGAGCTCGTCGGCTCCAATTTACCGCATGCTCAATCGCCAAAAACTCGTTCAATTGAGTGATAATTGGAAAATATAACGAAGGGATTCGAAAATTAATTGCTGGTGACAACATTTTTTACTTTTGTGATTTTTAACCTCGTGCCGCGCATGATTCCAACTTTCGGGACAACGTAGAAATAATTCGTGCGCACGAAACATTTTCTAGGGTCGTTGTTAATTGTGCATTTTGAGTTAACAGCATTCTTTTTTTGTTTTTTACCTTGGCGATTCTTTTCCTTCTTGTCCAGTCGCCATCACGGTTGCTGTGTACTTTCCTTTCTTACAAAATGTTCTAACAGCACGGATTTCACATGCACACCATACTCGCGACTTCACTACAATTTATCACCAAACACTTTTTTCCACACTGACAACGTATTCGTCTGACGATGAACCGCACAGTTTTCGTTTAGTCTCGTCGCACATGATCCGACCTTGTCATATTTGCACATTCACTCCGTTCGACATATTTCAATTTCGATTTTAATCCCGAGTAATAATTGAAAAGCGATTCATCCGCGATTGGAAGTTTCAACAATTTGCTGTGCAACTGGAAGCCACGAAATGTTCGCAATTTTTCTAAAACCGAAAGGGAGTGAAAGTTCAACTGTAAAAATTCAACAATTCATTGATTCAACGGGAACTAAAAATTATCGATGCAAACGTAACTGTACGTTTTTAAAGTGCTAGATAAATATTGATTGCACGTTTTCACGATAACAGCATAATTAACAGAAGTAAGGCATCAATAAATTTCAGGCAGACAAACAACGAAAAATTCTGTCTCGGATTAAACTGAGTTGCTAATTAATTGAATTTATTTCTGCATATAAATAATCGGACGATCGATCATCATCGTTGATGCACCGAACGTTTCCGCTTTCAGTTTTCCGAACATATTTCATCCACAAACGTTGCTCTCGCTCACATTCCAACGAAAAACACTGCATCGAACTTTTCACGCACGATGGCGAATGAACGAGACACGAAAAAACGTTTTAATTGTATTCAAGCTCGTAATTAAATTATTTCAATGGAAATAAAAATCAATTTTTTGGAATTCCTGCCAAATTATCTTTGGCAACCATGGCCAACGGCATTTTCTGGGAATTGTTAATAAACAAACGCGAAATGTTTTATTGAATTCAATTGAAACAGCGGTTTCTCGAATCCATGAATTTGTTGCACTCAATTTTTCCTTCGATTTTGAAAAAATTCTTAAAAAGCGTGTCGTTGGAAATAATTTTCTGGATTCTTTAGTTTCCGAGGTTTTTACTCGATAATGTATTGTCTCACACGTGCCATATGCAGCTTATCAAACATATACGTGTTCGATTAAAGGGTACAATCGCGTGGGTAATATTCTCGCGATTCGAGAACGTTGATGAACCGGATGTTTGTATCGGTAAAAAATTAGTCCACTGAATAGGCAAATTGGTTCATTTGGATTCGTTTCATTCACTTTTTAGCTCGATGCCGAACATGCAGGCTCGTTATATCCCGAAAGAGGGCTGAATTGGCATCGTGGGAGTTTTTCGTCCAATGAAGGAGTCACGTACGCGATTCTGTACTGGCAAGACTCCTGTTTCCGGCTCGCACGTACCGATCCCTCCTGATCATTCAATTCACCAATACTTTTTTCTTATTTATTTTGATTATATTTACAAATATGTAAGTAGGTTTTTTTTTTAAGGGACGAAGGCGAAGATTGCGAATGCTTTTTCACTTCGTTTTATTTTTCACTCAAAAAAACCAATTTTGAGCGTTTTTGGCTCACGAGAAAGTAAATTATTCGAAGTTTCGAAGTCATTCCAGGGAATTTGATTTTTTATTTCGGAAAAAATGGATGAAAATTCTCATGTCATCGCAGCATGATATTGTCACGGATTATTGTTTTTTTGATCCCATGCCGATCGGAATCCCACTCGCTGTCGTACACGCTCGAGGGAGACCCGAAAGCCCTGGGCTGCGTTTCTATTCAATTTTTTTCTCCCAACGTACGTGCGAGTTTGACGGCGCACGCCGCGCTACTGACGACCCCATAGTACTAGAGAGGCCACACGGCACACGGTCCAACCGGCTCGCGCAAGCGCCGCTATCGCCTGTGAGCTTTCCTGTCATTCTCGTATACAATACAATTTATATGCACAGGTCAAATCTAGATATGCTTATCATGCAGATTCGTGACTTGGAGACGTAGCGAATTCTTCTGAACTCTCGAGTAATCGAAATTGATCGATGAAGTTATCGAATTTTTACTCATTTTCGAAAAAAAAAATCGAATTTTCGTAAAGCTTCGACGTTTGGAGATCCACAAACAATTAACTGGACCGATAGCAATTAAATATGAAGAAAATAATGGAAATTAGCCAATAAGAAAAGAAAAACATTCTTCTATTTTTGAAAAATCCATAAAAAAATGTATTCGATTTATTTTTTTGGCTATTTCCAAAACCATTTTGAAAGTGTTGAAAGAACCATTTGGAAAGTTTATTTTTTATCGTCACTCTGAGCGTAATGATGCAACTTTGGAATCGTTTTTTTTTTTACGAGGCACTTATATTTACAAACCGCCACCTGGTCATTTTGGAAGCTCGTTTATTCGTGTATGTATAATTATTGAGAAATATTTTACAACTTTTCGTGGAACTCCATGCCCTATCTTTGTGGAAAAAAATAGAAAGAGAGGAAAGCTCCTTAAAGTCAGTTACACATGCAAACATAATTTGTATGGTGAACATAAGAATTAAGGGCGCACATTTTTTGAGCTCAGTCGCGTCGTACTGTTTGCGTGCACGAAATCATTACAAATCGTTTTTTTTTCTACGATCTTGCAGATCTTTTGGCAATCATTTTATTTCGACCTAATTAATTGGGTTAAACATTATTTCATGGATATGGAAAAATGTAAATTCGAGCTCTACCTTTTTTTTAAAAATGGATAAAATGACCTTGGCCCTCATCGAAGACGTTTTTATTAGCAACTGTACGACGGATAAAAATGGCGAGATAAAAAAAAACTAATTCGGTTAATTAAAAAATTTTACCATAGTAACGAAATTTTCGTCATTCCAATAATAAGTTTGGTTCAAATTTTTTTAGTATCTCGAAACAATAAGTTAACAAGGAAGCTTGAAACTAAAAAAAAATTTCTTTGGTAGCACGTGCGAAAAAATGGTTTTTTCTACATCGAAAATCGACGGAATCCGTTAATTTTTTTTGTCTATAAAGTTTTTGTTAGTTCATACTGGAAAATTTGGTTATTGATAACAAAAAGAATCGGAAAGATATTTTCGTGGACTGTTTTTTATTGTTTAGACGTCCATTCGACGACGGACAAACTTTTTTTTCCACCCCCATCATATATTTTTCTCTACGGAGTTGTTGAATGAAATGTAATGCTTAGATGTGTTAGAAATTTGTGTATTTTGACGGGTTTCGGGTTCGTCAGTGCCGGATGTCTCCAGACGCTCGTCCGAGTCGAGATTCACGGTACGCGACCAGCTGTTTTCTCTCCACGCTCTCATCTCTCATTTGTTCTTCTTACTCTGTGTTCTGAGCTCTTCCCTTTGATTCTCAATGTAGCAAATATACAGAATGAGCTATTCTCGTACCCGAAGTGTCTCAATACTAATTACGGTCAATTAATCAACTAATTAATCGAGTTTTCGTTGCGGATACATGCGAAGAAATAATTCACTGTTTTTTGAGTTCCCTGATTACGAATTTTCACTCGAAATTTAAAGATTTGTAAGGAATTATTCTTACGAAAAGTTTCGTGATTCGCGTTCATTTACAATACGAAAAATGGACTCGCGTTCGTTTCGGATTCGGCCAAACGCTACCAAATCATCTTAAGGTCCATATGCCGAGACAAAAAATCGTTCTTTATTCCATTTTTGTATAAATTGTCATAAAAATAATTTCTACAAAGTGGATTAGAGCGTCGAAATTGCAATTGTAACGCAATGTTTCGTGAAATTGTTCCATGAATCTGGATCCTTGCAATAATCTGATGTACTTATGTGGATTCGTTTTTTTTCGAGGACGCACAAAAATGAAGGAAAAATTGATTGACATTTGTAGCGATTTTTTTGACTGTGCATAGAGGAATGGAATTCCTGAATAAATTTTCCGACGATTTAACAGTCCCGGGCTCCCTTAATACACGTTTTTGGATGTTCATGTGTCGTGTTTGAATATTATACCTGGTTGCATTGGTCCGGGAAAATGTCATTTGACGAAAGTCGTAAAATCCGTATGGTGCACGGGTTTCCCCAAACGGTGTGTAATGCACCGACGAGCTCTCGCGAGAGCCCTCATCCGGACGGTGAGAAGATTTATGCGTATATGTTGGACATGCCAGAAACGCGCAATGGCGATTCCACGAGTTTGCCGATGCGAGAGAAGAGCAACACTGAACTAATGTACAGTTATATATTCAGGAATCTCTCGTCGCTTTTCCAACTAATAGTCGCGCTATCCGACGCGCCCTAACACACGCGTACCCTCTAGATTCATCCCCTTCGTCGTTAAATATATACACGCGCGATAGAACGGCAAGGGACGAAGCTTACACGAACGTGATGCATTTTGGTGATTCAACGCGAACCTGCTGCACGAATTGACACTTCAGTTTGTATTCGTATACATATGTCCGGTGTCCGGACGAGGCATTGACATAAGTTACAGCTCCGGCTGTTGTTCGTCTTTGTGCAGGGAAAAAAGTGAACATTAATTTTTCGTAAAAAAAAATCGCTTTTTTTCTCCGTGAAAAAACTCAATTACGTTTTTTTTTTGCAATAAAAAGTCTCGGATTAATAACGTTCGATGAGATCGGGGTAATCACAACTTTTCAGAATTTTTGCTCCGTTCGAATTATTTTGAAATTGATATTTCTTTTTTCTCGGTGAGTCTGAAAATTGAATCCGAGAAAATGTTTCTGAACGAAAAAATGATCGAAAACTAGTTGAGTGTACTCAACAGAATAGTTGGTAATTTGTTGGATGCAAAATCAGTTTTTTTTACATGAAAAACATTTTTTTATGATGTTTTTTTAATTCGAACTCAACTAACTCCTTAAAATCCATGATAAGTTAAATGGCCGATGCTCGCCTGCCTTTACGTTCGGACACAACTGTACGAATGAGAAATCACTGGTTGGCCCATTTCGAAAACCAAGTCTCTCAAAAGATCGTCATCTCCATATCGTTGAAAATGAGTTTCCGAATTGTAATGAATGATGGACCATGTTGAAAGGAAAGAATGCTGGAACGAATCAACTAAGGAACGGGATGACTTTTGAAATTAAGTGCATGCGACACATGATTGCGATTCAAACTTGCAATCCATTAGAATTTCGACGAATCGAAAGAGAATATTTCGATGTTCAATGACGCCTCAGATCGCAAAGAACTGCATTTTCATTTCTATCATCCGTGCAGTAATTAGGGCAGAGCTTGGAAGGAAAAAAATCTACAAAATGTGTCACTGCGTCGAAATGAAAACGGAGTTTTTTGAAAATTGGAAAATTGACCTGTTTTCGTTTCATTTATGATTCGCGAGTTAGTGCGACGATAAACATCGCCGGATTTTCCAATGAAAGATTTTTTTTTAGCCTCGATATACCACCGCCTTTATTGCACACTGCCCGACTTTTTATTCGGTGCTATGTCAGTTTTTTCCATTTTATTTTTTTCATCGTTTTTTTTTCAGGACGTAATTCCCGAACAGAAAGAAGAATGGAGGCGTGTATATTTATATATGAACGTAGGAAAATTATTGTGCGAGCCTAGAACAATGAGACCGCGGTAGAAAAATATTGCAAGATCCAGCCACGATTAGAGCGCCGAACGGCCGACTTTTTCCACGAGCTCCGGTGAATTTTGGCCAAGAAAAAACTGGAAAAAATATGCTCGCAGTGGCGAAATGGGGGAATAGGAAATTATTGAATAAAAATATTTTAAAAAATGTTTTTTTTTTTAGCATAGGCGACAAAAATTGATTTTGGTCAGCAAACGGAGGCGGTTAACAGAAATTGCATCTTGAACGAGCACAGTCGAGGTGAGATGAAAAATTCACTGGTGGGATATCGAAAGCACGTCGACGGGCCTCTGGCGGATCAGACAACAGAGCACCCGGCGAGATTAAAATGTGGGCCGCGGGGAATTTTAATTGAAAAAGCCTGTACGAATTCCTCACAGTCTAGTCGCGAGCTAACCCACCGTCACGCACCTCTGGGTCACGAAAACATCGATATTTTGTTCGCTCTCCTCTTTCATAACCTTTGCTACACTTTGTACTAAATTTTACTGAGACAATTATCAAAAACATCGTGATGGTGAAACTAATTTACACTATTGACCTTGAATTTAACGAACAAGGTTAATTAATCTTGATTAATTAGTCGCGTGCATTTTATACGAAATGATAGAAAAATTGAAGACTTTGAAATTTATTATAAACGACTTCGTTTCCTAAAAATTACAAGCGACATTTCGGGGATGACGATCAGGATTTCGATTTTGATCGAATTAAACGAGTTTGATTAATTTGGTTCTATCGAATTAGGGGGAAAAATGGGGAACAGGCAGCTCCGGGAGTGTCCACTCATCCTAGTCATCCCGATAAAAAAAAGATCGTTGGTTTTTTCCCCTGAAGCTAGAGGCGAATAAAAAAGCAGCCTCTTCCATGTAGCAACTTTTTTTTCACTCCCTTGCTTTTTCATGGATTCCATACACAAGTGATTCTCAGTTACTGGATTTTGTTCTTTTCGGTCGCTTCTTATCGTGCAAGCTCGCATCGATCGTTTCGCCTTTAAAGCTTTTGGCGCGATAAAACTTTATTTCCTCTCCCCAGTTCTCGAGTCATCGATTACGACATGCTCGTCGTTTCTTTTTCGTCTTTGCCTTGTCTTTGTCGTCGATTCTCTGCACACAGGCCGTTGTCACGAGGAAAACGAGAGTTCCACCCACTCAAGCAAAGAAAATTGGGCTTTGATTTTCTATCCTGCAACCTCCTCCTTCCTCCTCTCACAGCATCTTCCATAAACGATGAAAAAATCCTGTTGCGTCAATATGAAAGAATCATTTTAATTTTTACGAAAATTACTAGAAGTATCAAGTGCTTAGGGCCTGGAAGGTCGTCATTAGTCTCATTACTGTTCTCGCAATCAAGGCTCAAAGTGTCGCATTTCATGGATCATCCTTGAATTTATAAAAAAAAAAAAAATTATTGACTCTTTCCCGTTCGCGTTTCTGCATCGAAGATATTTCCGGCAGAATGTCCAATAACCTCGATAGCTCGTAGAGAAACAAACTTGGTTTTTTACGATCCCGGTTGGCTCGTTCGCGACGTGGAAGTCTTGGAGACAGAGACGAGGAACGATGCAGAAATACGAGGTTGCCAATTTTTTAGAAGAATATTCGAAGGTTCTGGGGAAACTTAGAAAGATAACCTTTGCAACTATTCGACGATGAGCAAAAACGTGAACGAGGTATCGAAGAAGAAGAAAATCACCGCTCGGACTCGCAGTCTGTCTAGGCCACTTTTTTGTTTTTTTTTTCTCATGTTTGATAAGAGCTTCCGGTCGACAAAATCATAGTAATGTTCTTCCTCGAGCTGTTATCGCTGGATCCTAAATATGGAGACTTTCTCAGCATCGAATCTTATCCTCCGATGCTCCCTTCTTGCAGTTTCGCCCAACACGAGCTTTTCTTCGAGATTCCCTTCTCAGCTTTCCCCTCGCAAGGACGAACGGACTCATTCCTCCGAATTCTCACCCTTTCGGTGGTTCAAAGTTATTTCAATCGCCTCATCGACCCTCCGACGCTTACTTTACAAACTTTCAGCATCGGCGAGTTACGAGCGTTATGCAAATGCGGCGATGTAGCGATACTATGACTGTATTCCTTCTCCTGCGTTCTCAGCAGCTGCTGGAGGAATTCCGGGATGTAAGCTCTCAGCTTACATGGGCAAGTGACTACGGAATCGCAGATCATTCGGTTACCAACACACCGCAACGACACATTTTTCCAACCGTAACTAAAGGGAAGCTTCCATTTCCGGTTCGACAAAGCCATCGCGTTGCGGAGACTTTGGCCGACGGAAAGCTTCTTGTGAGCTTGAAAAAATGGACGTACATAGACTCCAGCGTATGCGAAGTCAGGCTCTCTCTGAGTGAGCCTCGAATATCGCGGCGTATAGTAAAATTTCCTGGTTTACTCAAGGCATAAAGGAGTTCCGGGGTAAGAAGACTGCCAAGTGATGTGTTGCTGCTCTTAAGATCTCAAGCCCAGTCACCCCTGGGCCATAGGTCGGCCGGGCTTGGCTTTTTGCTACTTTGAATTAACGCGACCCAGCAAAACGCTCAACAACTCACACTCCGTGTAGTTCGAAGTTGCCGGGAACTAAGTTCTCTTGCTGGGCCTGTATATGGTCACGTAAGTATATTCAAGCTGTGCGACTGGTGGGCATACCTGGAGGCATTCAAATGAGCCAGCATTGGAGAGTTACGTCGTTTGCCATGGAGCTTCGTAGCTGCACATTACGAAGCTCCGGGTACAGCAGGTTGCAGAATTTCTAAATTACCCTCTGCTAGCGGGTCTAACCGGAAATACTCATCGCAAAGGTGGAGCAACCTCGTTGAGACAAACGCGTGTCTGTCGAGGTGAGCCACACCAAAACCCTTAAAATCCATGCTCCTAGAAAGTGTGTAAGTGTTGGTGGAAATGTACTGCCGAATCCATGAGTGTATACAGGATTTTCCAAAGTTAAGCCAAGGGTGTGGGGCTTCGAGGAAACTCCAGGGAGGAAAGTTCTGTTTCATTTTTTCCAACGGAGTACCTTCGATGCCACTTTACAGATCCTGGTCAATCTGACGGATGCCCTCAACATGGATTTATCGGAATCCTATGATTTATTGGGCCTCCAAGCTCAATGAAAGCTTTTGTAGTCGCCTGTACCATTCGTGAGGATATAGCGTTGCAGTGTAGACCCAGGCAGAGCGAAGCAGTAAACCGGGACGTTCGTATTTGCTTGGAATATTCAGTCTTGAACCATTTAACGTATACCATTCATGTACTGGGATGCTACGTGGACGTGCATAAAGAGAAAGCAACAGTGTACACAATAATCCTCATGGATTTGATATTCAAGTGTATTTGTTGCTATAGCAAAGATGTTTGAATGTGTGGATGGCCTGTTTAGTGGATGGTGAAGGTGGAGGACAAAGGAAAGATGTCTGCTTGTGTGACTAGCTGGAGAATTCTCTTCAGGGAGCGTTCCAGCGACCTCAGCATCCTCGCCTAGCTTCCACCTCTCGTGTCTTCTTGGCGCCACATTGCATTATTACATAACGCCCGTTAAGTAGATTAGCAGCAACGATCTAGTTCATTAATGCACCTTCTGGTTCTCTTTGGCTGACTCACCCTTTACATTCGGCCACGTTAGCAAAATGGTGAAAGGGAAGCTGTTGGATGTTGTGCTTAATGCATACAAGGCAAAGAAAACTGTCCACGGACTCCGGGACAATCTTCACGAGAGTAATACGAAGCTTGCACTTTGACTTCGTAGCCTCTTCAAGCTTGCAGCATCCCGATGAGCCAATAGCCGTGAATAAAAGCAAAAAAATGGTTTTCACACAATCCGGAGCCACCACAATCAGTAGAACTTGTTTTCGGGGTATAACTTTCATATTACAATCACGATTTCGGGTTGTTTTACGCGTGGAAGAATCTCCTGCCGGTATTCCGTAAGTCCTGAGCTGCGCCCTCCTCCGGATCCCATTTGGTTGAGGGGTCGCGCGATGAATACGTCAGCCCATGGACTTTTGATCGATTCTCTTCATGACGAGAAGACGTGCGTGCTGTATAGCCACGTAAAAAATAGCCTGAACGAAGGTTAATCCCGAGAGGGATTCAGCCTCCCTTTCCTGCTGCCGCATCAACATACAGTCCTAGGGGCTAGAAGATGATCCCTGCACCTCGTTTCCAGGTACTTGGAACAACGAGCTGATAAGGAAGGAAGATCATGGCCAATCTACGAGATCGTTTCGATGTCACTGCTTGGACCTTTTACCAATTGTGTATTGGGGCTGGCTCCGACAAACCAAAGTGGGCTTTCGAGAAACATATTCCACCTTCCTCCATGTGCATGTTGTACAGGGATGCAGGAATGTTCTGGCATTGGTACTCTGATTGGGATAAGAGCGAACCACACCGAGTACGCTCATTGTCGTGCTTGGCCCATATAGGAGGGTAATTGTATTTGCATAGATTCGAGAGATCGGCTTTGTTTCGTGGATTAGTGCATCGTCCCCACACGCACCAGTGATTAGAGATTGTTGCGATACGAAGGGTTCAGTCAGCCAGCTATGTACCTGGTGGAAATGCCAGGGATTATGAACCACGACGACATACAAACTTCCAGACTGCTGCCTGAATGTTTCAGGCTTCGCGATTGCACCCATTGACATCGGAACGTCTAATCGGCAGTACGTTACGCCAGAGGAATATCGCGTGAAAGGAATATCCTGGAAGATCCCTTTTTGTCATGAACCTTTGTGTAACTAAGTTACATTTGAGGCACGTACAAATATGTCTTCCAGACTTTCACTCCGTCTGCAAGATACTCTGGAGCTTCTCATCATCCAACAGCTCCAGGTGAACATTTTGCTGCTGGCAGACGATGCACTTCTCGGGTTTGGCGTGCAGGTACGTCAGGTGCCTTTGTCTTTTGGTCCATTATCAAGACTTCCTGTTGAATCGTCTTTGATGGGAAACAACGAGACTTATTGGAATTAGGAAATCTTTTCAACAAACAAATCAGGGCGGGGATTACGAAATTCAAGCTTAAGGTAAGCAATGATAGGCGCAAGTTTGTGGTTACGCAAAGCATCGAATCGTAAACGGTTGGGTATATGATACGCGGTAGGCTCTGTTCTTTAATCAACCAGCAACCAAGATACGGGAACCCGTATCGTTTCAACGTTCCTACCGTACGCAAATTTCGTCTTTGAGGAGAATACGCCCCTTTGCCCTTTACGGCAACCCTCCGAGGATCGAGGACCTCGTTTGCATGTGGAATCCAAGTTTTCCACGATGGAAGACGGAGCTGTGCGTTGCTTGTCCTGGGCTCTGCGTGTTTGTCATCGTCATCGCTCACCATTTTTCCTCAGAGCTTTTTGAGCCTCCTTAAAGATTTTATCAAGTCGAAAAACAGCCAGAACAGGAATTTAAAAAAAAAACTCGCTCGAATTTTCACGCGATAGTCAACAGATGCGCATATCTATAAATATTGGCGGACCTATTAAAGTGGTTCACACGAGGCTGAAGCCGAAGAAAGCGCAGCTTGCCCAACTACTTCAGTTATCTCGACTAGATCGTAGATTTTCTCCTACAGAAGCTCCCCGTTGTGATTTTCTAACGTTCCACTCGCTAGCACCCTATTGTCCTTATGGTTTATCCCCGTCTTGCGGTACGAGGACAAGGAGTGTCGGTTGTATAGTTACAAAGGAGAGTTGGAGAGTATAGGAGTGTCTTCTATCCCGCAAGGCTCAGTGGAGTTTCCGTTACACCGCAAGCTGGTGGGAATATCGGAATTCCGAAAGTCCTATTTCCACAGAAGTCTCGTAAGAATCACCGAAACTTTTGGAAAGCACTTCTGGGCTCATCCGATTTATGTCGAGCTTTAAATTCCAAATACTATTCATCGGTGCGATCTCACGATTTTGTTGAGTGTCGCCTTGATACGTCGCTGTTTTTCTCCACCTCTATTCACGTGGCCAGGATGCTGCTTTGAAACTGTTGGAATTTTCGCGAACGCCCACGAGAGAGGGCTTAGTCGAACTTGCCTCAAGAATAGGGTGCAAAATCATGTGCCAGCTGATCCTCTTGATATCCTTACGCGGGCTTTCCTTTCCGTGCACTCTCTCTCTCTCTCTCTCTCTCTCTCTCTCTCTCTCTCTATAGTCCTCGGGCACGTTAAACGATTCCCAAACTTTTGGATCCACCTTATGGCGGAGCAGCTAACGGATGCTGCGCTCGGAGTAACGACTTTTTCGGAGGGAGGCTTCGACGATCGGTTTTTTCTAATATACACCCGGCGCCCTTCACGTATCTCCTTGCCAAAGTGCCGACATTATTATGAACGCTGCGAGAGAATGAGTTTCATCGTTCCTACGTTATTTAAGTTACAAAATTAGCCAATAACTCTCCTTTTCCGATGATCGATACTTATGGAAATCTTCGACATTGCTGTCGTCATTTTATCCTATCGTTCAATATATTTGCCACGATTATTTTCGTATTACGAAGAACTTCTCTTAGATTAACTATTTCTTTAAATTGATTGAATGAAAAAATGTTAATAATACACTATTCCAATTGTCGTACATTCGAGAAAATGATTTCGCACTCAGGCCTTAGTATATTTTCAACAAACATTGTGTTGAAAATTGCTTATGAAAATTATTTGTGTGCATTGCAGGAACGCATACGCCAAGGATTGGAATATAAATCGATTAATCAATAAATTAATCTTTCAATTGATTTTTTCTCATTAGAAACGCAAAAAAATGCGAAGGACTTTCGAAAGTTTTGCTGCAGGTACAAAAAACAAGGTTTTTTACAGCTGCACTTAAAAATTGGCACGAATAGGTTAAATCTATCGTTGAGGGTTATCGGGAGACTCATTATCCCCTACTCGTCGAGGATGGATTTATTAACAGTACGGTCGTGCGGTTGGGATAGGCCCAAAAAGCTTTCTTCGTCCTTACGAGATTTATCGGCGTGGCTTCGTACTCCTCGCTCTCGCTGATTTACAACCGATAATTAAAGCGTCCCCGACTGTCGGGCAGGGACTCAAGGGGTCGAAAGGAGTAGAGAAGCTCGAGAACAGTAGAAGAAGACGGATCGACAAGGGCAAGAACAGACAGAGCGAGAGAGAGAGAGAGAGAGAGAGAAAGCACAAAAAGAAAAGACGTACCCCACGGTCGAGTAGTATTTCTGCGGTGGTTTTATTCCCAAAAAGTTTCGTACCGAGGCGCAGTAAAGCGAGAACAGGAAGCCACGAGAGCTTTGACTGGAATCGTGCTCTCCACGTGGTCCTGGAAACTTGGCTCATTTATCTCTCGTTTGCTAAAGCTTGGATACGGTACATGGTTCCATTTGGAAAATATAATGTTGTTTCCTATCTACCGAAAGATTTGTGACACTGTTATAAGACCCGGACCAGTTGACATGTGATCCGTTATCCAAGAGCTTCGTTCCTTCTTTTTGGAGGACGAGAATTCCACCTTGAAAACGAGCTAAATCGAATGTCGATCTCGAAACAGTCCCAGAAAGATTTCAGCGAATGTGGCAGGAGGAAAATCCTTCTCGAAGAAGGAAAATGAACGAGAAATACAATGGAAATCGCAAAGCCAAATGAGGGTCAAGTCTTTCTTATGGAAAATCTTTGCCAACAGGATAATTTATTGCAAATAAAATTACACGCGAATCTTCGTGGCCTATTGCGCATACCACAAGGAGCCAGAAGAACCTGCCAACTCGAAGACCCCTTAAAAAAATAATGACTTCGAAGTTTACAACGTTGAGATTAAACGAAAAATATTTGTTCTATCAATTATTTAGTGAAATTTGAAAATCCTGGCATTTTTTCGTGTCGATTGAGTTTGGGTCTCAAGAGATGATAGTTTTTAATGTCCAGACCAAATATTTAATTATAATTATGAGTTCTGTTGAAGAAAAAACAGAATTTCGATTCATTTTAACGATGCAAACTTCAACGTCATAAAAAATACGATCTCGAAACAATTAGAAGAACAATCCTAGAATTCTTGCACTCCTTGTATTCTCTCTCTCTCTCTCTCTCATTCTTGCTTCTTTAAGGACATGCGTTCAAAATGCCCAAAGTTTTTTTTTGTTTCCAAGGGATGAATTCGGGACGTCTCATTTCCATAAACTGACCTGTTAAACGTCCTTGAGCGTTCAGTTCATTCGTTATCACGTGAGGAGCTCAATAATCATTGAAAAAAATTACGATTTTTTGTTTTTCATAAAAAATATGCAAAACATTCAATTCCAACCTGTTTACGGTTTCATTGTTCGACCAAGTGTCGTATTCCCGTGCCTACCTGCAACATAAAAAACAGGAAAAAGTATAAACGAAAATGTATGAAAAGTTATTGGGATTTATTTGATCGAATTTGTAATATCGTTAGCTAATGGTTAATACTAATTAATGCTCATGTATGATTTCTTTATGGAACGCGATCGAAAAGCTCAGAACTGGGTCAACGGCGAGAGCGAATAACGTTCGAAAAGATTTAAAGTGTATAGAAAAAAAAACGTCGGGTGCTAATGTTGCGGATGGTAATCGAAAGAATTCTCGCTAGAATGCTAATTACTCGGTGCAAGTGGTAAAAGCAACGATTTCATACGAGAAACGTTATTCGAACGTGAATAAACTTGTGTTCTGAACTGGATTCTACAGTCGCGCGATAATGAAAGAAAAATTTCACTTGTAATTGCGTCGTTGCCTGGAACATCATGCAGCAAAAGAAATGAATAAGCGAAACGGACGACGAGCAGGGGAAGATGAAACGCTTAAAAAAAATGAAACATTACCATAGCAGAGGCAAAGCAGAAGGAAATCGGTAGAAACGCTTGACGCGAAGTGAAAAGCAATAAGAATTAGATTTTTAATAATTTTTCTAAAAATAAAAATTTTCAATATTTTTGCTGAAATTTCAGCGTCCATATTTTTTGCGAATTTCCATTTTTTATATTTCCTGTAAAATTTCGTGATTATTTATTTTTAATTATGAATCTGTAACGATGCTCACGTCATCTGCCATTTTCGGTTCGCAGCATTGTCAGAACTTTCAACAACTTTCCTTCGGAAGTTCATTTTGATGTGTTTACGAGAAGAACGTTATTCAGGGAATTGAAACTCCCGTCATGTCCATTCGAATAACAGGAATAATCTTTCGTTCTTTATAGCAAAGGATTCGTAATTGAGTGATAAAAAAAAAAGATTCTCGTCGACGGGGTTTAGTGTTAAAGAAACAAGGAATTGATTGTCCAACGTTAACGCTCTCACAACCCAATCGCTAATATAATTAGCTAATGGAACTTGCCTCGAACCGTTCTTTCGCATCCGATCCATCCGTGAGAGAGGGAACGACTAATGGTAGAAAATTCAAATGTATTACCCTCGAATTACCCTTCCGAAGAGTTGGGGCGAAGTCGAGAAACGTCGTCTCGCCGTTTAGCTCGTAACTCAGTCTTGTTTTTGCTGCGATGCAACACACGAGAGACTTTTACCACAATAAGCGATCTTTTGGTACAGCGTAACGCACACCCACGAACCGACGTCGGGTGCGTTGCCTTTTTATTGTACAACGAAACCTCGGACATTTTTCTTCGGTCCTTTTTGTTCCTTCCGTTTAAAACAATTCGTTAAAATGCAGAGATCACAAAAGTTTCGGTTACTCAAACGTCAGCTGCCTTCGTAGCTGTCTCTTAGGAGCTCGACCGCGGACTGTTTGTTATAGTTTTATTGAGTCGCCATAACCCATCGGTCTGTCAGACCGAGTGTGACGAAGTATGACAAAATTAGGAAATTTGTCGATAAGACGTTGAGTAATTATAATGATAAGTGGCTCGTGGTGTCCGAGCGAGAAAAGTGGAAGAGGCAGAAGTACTTGAAGCTCTTTTTCGTCGCTTCGTTAACTTTGCGTCACTAATGAATCGATATTTCATCGAAAGGACATTAGAAAGGCAAACGGTTCGAGCTTCTCCTCAGGATTATTCGTTCTACTTTGTAAATCTTTATTCGGTCATTCTGAAATACTTTTTACAAACAAATTCGTTTGTTTATAGTGCGTCATTTCGTTAATAGGCTCACAGTAGCAAAATCTTGGTGTTTTTCTCGCGAATTCTATAATTTATCGTGTTCCTTTGATAGAGAAATTGCCCGGAGAGATTTACCACTTTTTCTTGCGATGCCATTACAAGAGAATGAAAGGCCGGGGATGGCAGCTTTGTAAATATGAAGGTTGAAAAACAAGTCCGTGCTTTGCGTTCGTCAATCAAGCGAGCGGATAACAAAATATATACGTACAGAGCAGAAACTCGTGACCGCAGGTACTTGGAACCTGAGCACTCGGCCGATTTCTAAGCGGTTCGGGAATTAGATTCAACGATTACGAGTTAACGGGTGACGACGTCACTTGAACGAGCGTTAAAAAGAGCAACAACTTGCCACGTTCATAAAGCTCCGCGTACACAAACGACGAAGGACATTTCACCGAAAGGGAACGCGAGTCCTAAATGAACGTTAAGGCATGGGGAAAAAATTGTTTTTCGAGTCATAAATACTCTGAGGATAAATGTACGTGGCTGGTCGAGCATTTTCCAAAATAATTGCCGAGCCGTTAATTTAAAATACAAACATCGTTGCCAGAGAGGAGAAGTTTCATTTTTATTTAATCGCCTGGTAAGTTGGATCGTCGATGAAAATGCACGCGTGAGGGGCAACAGATTTGGCTCGTTAGCAAGATCGTTTCATTAATCTTTACAGCATCACCAACAACATGCATCCCCTTCGTATCGAGAGAACGATAATTCTTATGATTCAATTAGCATCACCGATTTCCCTGCTTTCTCCTCGTCTCACTTTCCCCTCGTTCTTCCATCTTGTTTTTTTTTCTTTTATGTTGAATAAACTTTCTTGCTTCCTTCCCTCTTTGCCAACCGATCATGCCACTCGCACGCTAGTCTCGTCACACGAGGGTAACGCGCTGTTATAGTTGTAAATATTTCGCAACGTGCTTCCACGAGCGTATTTACACATTGTATTTTCAAATTAAGGGAAAGTCACAGACTCTGTGGCGCCTGAGGGGTCGTAAATGTTCTCCCTCTAAGTACTTGTGACAAGCAGCAGTTCGAAACGTCGTAGACAACCACGCTAATCCCTACTTTATACTCGCGACTATGAAATTTTCATCTCACAGATTTCGAGCCCCCTCAATTATACACACTCTGTCAAAAATGCAATCGAAAATCTTTGAATTTTTCACAAAATCATAATAATCAACAGCCTAGCTCTTTGCCACTTCGTCATCTGATAACCTTTTAGGATTTATTTTATGATCTTCGTAACGTGAACTTTGGAGAATGAATCCTCGTCAGTGCAAACCTGGAAAATACCAGCTTAATAATCGTTTTTTGAAAATCGGATGTTATCGCGCAGTGAAAAAGGCTCCATTCGGAGAAACGAGTGGAAATAATCGTTTCGGAGTGTTAAATTGACGAAACAATTAAAAACTTCGCGACGATAGAAAATCTGGTGATCGCTAAATGTCGCGTTATCACGCTCGAAGCGAAGAGTCAAGTTTTTCGTAAAGTTGAGGGAAACATTTATGGAAAGGTCCCAATCGGCATGTATAGGGAAAAAAGTAAGAGAACAGATTTCTGGTGGAATCGCGTTGACGTGTTTGGGGGCCATAACCATGAGGAGAAAACAGGCTGGGTGTCCCGAGATTGCTTTATTATACGAGAATGAATAAACACAGAACAAGCATGCTCGCTTGCAATAGAGAAGAGAGGGGACCTGGAAAAAGGGTGAGTGGCGATATAGCTTTTCTGGATTGTCTTCCTACAAGATGTTTTATAGCGGAGACGCGCGATACTGGCATGACTTAAGGTCATAAATGAAACGAAAAAGAAACCCGACCGAGCCAAGATAAATTTTCAACACGCTTTCGACTTCTGACTTAGTGCTCGTGATCCTTTATCACGGACGATATTACGAATGAGTGCAAATTCTAGAAAAAATACGTTTTTGTGATACTCGCATTAAGGACAAGAGTCGAGCAATCGAGAAAATCGAACTTGCACAGTTTTTTCCTTAATTGCGAATTTTTTACCCTTTTGGAAAACTCTCTCGATGTCGTAAAAATGTTTTGCCTGGAAGAACGAAAAGATCTGAAGTTCCTGGGCTTTGGGTCTGTGACCTCGGAGCAAGCCCTTAAAGAAAGATGTATGGGGAAAGGATCGAAAACCCATGGCATGCTGGAACGTTGTTAGTCGCGGTTATGACGTTGCGAAGAGGAAGAAACAGAAGGAATGAAGGAATCCAGCAGTTTGGCAGTTATTTGCGAATGTATGGAAAATCTTTGATTCAGAAATCACGCGAGCAGCATAATGGCGAGCTTCGGATGCCAGTAGGTTTCGTGGTAATTCCGCTTTTTTGAGGAGCACGCAAAATTTGAGAAGAGCGTATAATGTTTAGCATCGAATTGCTGGGCGCATTGAAAGGCTCTTGAGCAAATGAAAGGCGTGGCAAACGTACCTCGCGCGGTGCTGGTATATAATTCGGGGGGTAGCGAAGGACCGTGTGGTGCGTGACGCCACTCATAATTCACACGTTTTTTTTTTTCATATAAATAATCGTGTGAGAGAATTCGTTTAGTATACGTAAACGAATGTAGCAGAGATGTAGGTCAAATGAACCAGAAGAACGTAATGGCGTTGCTGTATGTCGCGTGCGTTGTCGCACGACCAACAGGAGAATGTAACTGAACTTTTGTTTCATATACACACACACGTTTCCAAGCATTTTAGGGAATACCGAGTCTACATTCCAGCAAATATTTTAATGAACCATTAAAGAATGACATCAACACCCATTCGTTACGACTCTTTTATCTTTAATTCCTGTAATATTATCCCCTTAATCTTCACCATCGTGGGCTACCCTTTTCGTAACTAGGGCGACGGTGATTGGATCAAAAAACGAAATTGAAATGGTCGTTGGGACATTTCGTGGTGACATTCATTTTCTGGAAATTCTCAGCTGCGGTTCTTATAGTTGAAACTTTTTCGTAATTATGACGAAAAACAATTTCATATTGATTGTGATTTTTTTTTTGGACTCTAAGGTATCGATAGATTTTTCGTCAAAAATAAAGAAGCTTCGTCTATAAAATGCCAGTCGGATTAATACGTGGCCCAATTAAGACTGCTGTATGGGAGGGTGAATGCCGCTTGAGGAAAGACCGATAAGTTATAGGCTCTGAGGATTTTCCGGATGGTGGTTTTTCACCACTTGGGGCAGGAGGGCGGAATAAAAATGGAGGAAAATTGTGGATGGCGTGGGTGGTAATATCCGCTGTTGCGGGGGAGGCTTCTACGAGAAAGTTCTCGCAAAGCTCTCGTTCTCGATTGGAGGCTCTTCGTTCATCAGATAACGCCGAAAGTTTGCGACTTTTTTTTTTGTTCAGCAGTTCGTTTGACCCAATAAAGCGAGACTGAGAAATGTCCTAAACGGATCTCGGAAAAAAAAGAAGCACGTTTTGCCGAAGAAGACAGAGAACTTACATCGGTTGAGTTTGATCGAACAGGAGAGATTTCGATGGGGGAATTCGTGGAAGCACACGAAACGTTTTGACGACGATCGACGACGAAGGATTTCCACGTTAAGCCACTTATCGAGTGGTCGAGCTTTTCTTTTTCCCGTTAAGTCTCACATCACCGGATACACTTTGGTCGTCCCTTGGATCCCAACAAAGTTACGCTTCCTCCAGCTCTCAAGCGAGATATTGAAGAAAAAAAAATTCAATTATTTTTTCCTTCCGGAATGCTAACAACTTATCATGCTTTTTTTACTCACTCGATTCACGTGTTTACCTGGAGACTCTCGACTGTAAATTCACCAAGAAGTTTCCATCGCATATTTCACGCTTTTCCTCTCTGCCTGAGGGATCAACGGAAGAGGAAGAAACGGAAGCTTCGACACACGTTACTTCACTTTGCGCGGCTGCTCTAAAGTACCGAGAATATGAAAGCAGCAATGTGATTCTCCAGCTACTGAGAATTTCCGCTTCAGGGAAAACTGCAGGCCAACAAAAGCTCCAAAAGCCGAGGCAAGAGCTGAGAAAATTTACTGGGCTATAAGAATTTATATCTTCATATACGATAAAATAATATTTCCTCAATGAGTTTAAGCGAAATGTTTGCTTACAGGTAATATTTATCGACCCGTTGTCAATGTCATTGAATGGAAAAGAAAAAAAAAAAATATAGAATCCAAGTATGAAAACTGATGAAATATTGCATCGAATTTTTCTTTTGCCTTCGCACATTGAAGAATTTTTCGAAAATTAGCAAAACTAATCGCTATGTTCTCCGGGAAAAATAGCGAAAAGGATATTTTCTGTCTCTATCGAATTTGTGGATTCGCGTGTATCTAGAGAGATCAACTCGGTGTTGTTTTTTTCTTTTTTGGAAAATTGATTCATAAGTGAATGCGAGTGCGGTATTTGCCATCAGGAAGACAATTGAAACAAATACGAGGATCGAACCGTATATTTATAGAAAATATGCTCCAGTTAAGGGCGGGAGAACGCTCGGAATACGCGGACGAGGTGAAGGGAGAATGTGGGCAAGTACCGCAGAAAGATACCCAAGAGAACAGCTAACGACATATAGGAAGCTGTTGCTCCCAAGGGCGTTTATTTTGACCCTCGGTAAAGTTGTGAGACTCTCTCTCCCTCTCTCTCTCTCTCTATTGGAGAGAAAGCGTTAAAATTTACGGTTATTTAAGCATCCACGGGTGGCATGGCACGCGGGCACCGATTTCGAAGGAGTTTGTTTCAACGTGGTCGTTGCGTCAGAGTCTGGAACGGCGAGGGTTGAGTTCTCGCACAAGCGAGAGTAAATCGTTCGGGAAAAGAGAGACAGAGAGAAAGAAATAACGTGAGCACGTACTACATATGGGTAAATTAGAAGTTTGTGGGTCCTGAGTCGTTGCCCGGTCAGATAAATGGTTGGAATTCAATGCTAGCGAGTTCTTGGTGAGCTATAGGCGTTGGTGTGAGATCCTTCATTGCTCCCGAGGGATTTCTCGAGCTCGTCGAGGATCCTCACCAAAATTAGTCTATATTTGGGATGCTGGTGTGGCACCGAACTAGGGGAAAGATCGAAGACAACTCGACCGAAACATTGAACAAACGGTTGCTGTCATAAACCACCAAACCTTATGGGGAAGTATATAGAGCAAAACTCCAGAAAAAAATCGATATTTCAGCTCATAAATTTTACTTCATTGACGGAAAATTTCGTCGATTCTGGAATGTAGAATGGAAATTTTTTTTTGGAAACGACATTAGGCCTCGGCAGCTAACGATATTTTCAATTTTATTTTTATAAATCTTTAAAAATTCATGGGTCTTTACTAAATGATAATAATTTCTCCGATTCGAATTTTTTCTTGTTGCTAATTACAATTTTATGCAAAATATGGAGACGTGCAGGCATTTTTTACCACAAACCCGGACACAAATGAGCCATCGTTCGCATTTGAGATTTAAACGCGAAATCGCATTCCTCGTGACGATTTCGTGCATTAAAAAATTTCTCATCTTCCCTTCTGTGCCTTTTTTTCGATTTTTTTGATTTTTATTATTTCGGAAATATCATAGGAGCATAGAATCGTTGGTAGTAAATGGCTAATGGCGAATTTCTATGGTCGTTTCATGGTTTTGGCTTCGTCTGACTGATTCGATCGATTTCAATCGTCGATAACGACGACGAAGGGTCAAAGGCTCTTGATACTTTCAATATGCATACGCGATCCATCCACTTGAGGGCAGAAGGGGATATTTCTACGGTGGAGTATGTAATGCAACGTGATTCTTGAGCGATAAGCGAAGAAAAAAAATTGTTATTGTAACGATGTGAGTAACGAAGAAAATAAAAGAAACGTTTGTTTTCTTTTGCTTTCAATTTTTTGTGCTGTATCAAAGTGAACCATCGCGCGGATACTGTCGCACAAACCCCATACGAATGAACGTACAACCCGAACTCGTTGCTTTAACGAGCAAAAAACATTTCGCGTGTCTCCGTCCGTCTATCGAAGTATCTCCGTTGTTGAATGAAATTGGAATACCAGAAACGCAGAGAGGAGAAGAGCGAAAGAAAAAAAAGGAAGAAAGGATTGAAGGGACAAAAAGGATGGCGCAGCAGGTGGAGAAAAGAATGAGACAGAGAGGGAACGGAAGGATATGAAGAAAAACGAGAATATGATGGAGGACGAATGACGACGAGCCGTGGCTGCCGTGCCTGTAACCACTCGTTAAATCGATTTTCAACGTGCCTCACCAGAACATTTTGTCCTTTGCTTCTCTCCCTCTCTCACTCGCTCCCCCTCTCTCTCTCTCTCTCTCTCTCTCTCTCTCGCAATAATCCCTTCACTGTTCTCTTCCATATGTCTATATATTTTTCATGTGACTCCAGTCGATCTCTCGAAATGAATCGTCCGGCAAACCCTTCGTTAAAACGATTTTCGAACGTGCCTCGGTTTTGGCAACCCGCACGCGAATTGTCGAAATGTAACTACCACCTATCGCCAACTACTATCTTCTGCGACCAATATATGCAGCCTCATATACACATATACCAACAATCCCTCTTGATTTTTCTCGCTTTCCCAATTTCTACTCCCTCGTCCCATTCCCAAACCGAATTGACAGCTTCCACATCCATTTCCAACGTTCTTTGCGTTCTTTGTTGTCCCGTGATCACCTTTCCAGTTTTTTTTTAAGTTCACCCATGGCAAATCTCTACAGTATTATTTGTTTATTGCACAATTATAACATTTAAATAAATAATCAAATTTCGTAATTTCTAATGTAAAAAAATCATTTCTTGCTGATCTACTATGAAAATTGAAACAAATTTTTTTTCACGAGCTCAGTACATTTCACATAACTGCACAGAATTTTTTCAAAATTTTTCGTGCGGTGGTTTCTGTTTGAAAAATAGAAAAATCATGAATTTGAAAATTTCGAGTTGCTTTTCTTCTATCAGGAAACTTAAAAATTTCTAAATTCGAAATTTAAAATCAATCGAACGTTTGTTGATTTATTTTCTTAATTCGATTTTGACGTTTGACCATTTTTCAGAATTGTAGATAGAATCAGGAGTAACATTGAATTTTGTGGAGGCTCGTATACTCAATATGAAAATTCGTTTTGTTGGAAAATAGAGAAAAGGTGAGGGACGATTTGCAAAATGATTCTGTCGCGGGAGGATGGAATTTTGTGTCTATTATTCTGCATTTTCGTACAAAAGGGAACGTTTTCTTTTCTTTGACACAAGGTTCGCAAGAATGACGAAGAGCTCCCGATAATGCGCGCGTCTGCTTCGTCCTTGCCTTGCTCTCCTTTTTCATTCCTTTATCTTTGGTCGCTTCCTCTTTCTATGTACGTGACGTAGAAGCGTCTCGACGTCGTCGTCTACGTCGCGCGAGTTAAGAGTCCAGACGTTGCATCAATCATCCGTAACACTGACGTCTGTACAGTGACTTTTTTTATGGTGTGCACTGACGTAATTCTCCATAGCGATATTTTATCCATAATACACTTTGGCATTGCGGGGCTGTTTCATATTTTTACGAATATTTGAGAACGATGGAAAATAAATGATTGCGAAACGGAGGGAGCCCCGATAAATGAAAAGTGACAAGTCGTTTTCAAAGACTTTTTATTTTCAATGGAAAATTATCGAAACTTCGGTCACGACAAAAACTCGATATAACTGGGTTTTATTTTCATTTTTCCTGACAGCGAGATAATTAGGTTTACCATGACACGAAACTGCGGGATATTAAATTGGAAATATCCGACATATCCGAGCAAGGAGGAAACAGTTTGGGAAAAATACACAGCACAAACAAATACACAACTTTGATGTAAATTGGCTTAATCAAGGTATGTTAATTCGATGGAGAAAAGTTATAATGAAATCTATAATGGAAAAGGCCATATCGTGAGAGGAGGGCAACAAGTATATTGAAGAAGGATTGGAGACGAGGTCAATGGAAGGTGAGAAAATCGGAGAACCTTTTTCGATACGTCACGAAAAATTAGCTCCGAGTGATATCGACGGAATGGCCAAACGAAACAATTCTTTTTTCTGTTGAGATGTAATCAAGAGGATTTTTCTAAAGAGGATTGCTCAGGGACAAAGAGGAGTTAAAAATATTTTTAATTACGAGAATAATGAGCGCTAGACATAGGGATGAACGGAGAGCTGGCCGAGCGAAATATGCTAATGGAGGAGCGATAATTAACGTTGTTGGCTCGGGTACGATCACATAGCCGCGTCGCGCACAAAATGAGAAAAATTGAGGAAAAAGCGAAAAGGGAAACAGGACGTTTTTCTCTCCAACATTTATATTATAAAAGTCGACGTTACAGTCGAGCTCTTCGTGCCCGCATTTTAACTTACCGGACTAGCGATAAGCAGCAACCATTCCAAGGCTTTTCCCTACGGGCGTTACCAAATTGTACAAATCTCATTTTTTTTCTCCATCACAAAACGCGAACAGCGAAAAAAAAGGGACGTCGCAGTGTGTTCTTGGAGAAAAAAGGCAACGAGTCGTTTCATTGTTTTTCCAGTTTCTTAATTTGTTATGAATTAAAAACTCGAAACTTGGTTCGTTCAATTATTTTTCACCTCTTCGGACTCTTACGACCAGAAAACCTGCCAAATCCTGACCTCGATTCCTGACCTCGTCGTCCCGATCGTTCTCTAAACAGCTCCCAGGACGATCAGACATGGAACTTGTTCAACTAATCCCAATGATCGAGAATGAAAAAATTGGATTTTTCCAATAGATCGATTTTGAAAATGTAACTTTTTTTCATGTCACGAATAAAAAATAGCAAAATAAGCTGTAGAAGGAAATAAGAAATGAGCTCGTAAATTGGCAGAGATTTTTTTACGAGAACTAGGAAACGTGACTACGATGAAAAAGAGCAGTTGGAAATATCAGATGATTCGTTCGGGTAATTAAGTTCTTTTTTGCATCCTCGTTCTTGCATGTATAGGATGGAGATGAGTAGCAAAAGAGATTCTCTGGGGGCTTTTGAGGGAAATGCGGCGTTATTCATCGAGGAAATGCGGTGGAGGTTAATCGAGAAACGCAACTGCGCGAAGATTCGTGAGTCAGAAACACAGCGAGGAGGAAGGAAAAAGGAGGAGCAGGAGGGAACGAGGAAACGGATGAAAGAAGCGAGAAAGGGTGGGGGATGAAACAAGAGTGGCGGGAATGAATGAAAAATGGGAGGCATGGTGTAATATCCGAAGAAAAAAAGTGGGAAGCATAGATTGGTATAATGCGTTAAACGTTAAAAAGGTGCAAGTTGCTGGAAGCGAGGAAATCGTAGAGAAAAATGTGAAAAATAAACGTGCGCTTCCGTCCAGCGACTGGTTGGTGTGAGCAGTAGGAAAGATAGAGAAGTAGAAAATAGCGAGCAATGTGTGTCGTCAGCAAAAATTCACCGGATGCTCTTTCGTTAGTGCGCCGCTTGCTGGATGCCATTGGTGGCTGTTTACCCTCGCGTGGCTGAACTACATCGTAATTCAAAGCGTCTTTTTCCTCGTGGACGCCCGTTAGGAAGGGAAAGCAAAAGCTTCAACTACATTTTTGTACCAACTACTTTTTTCGCTCTTCCTTTTCGAGTTTTAACGCTCGCCATCCTCCTCGCGCATACCCTTTCTTCGTTACAGCCTCTGAATGTCATCCACACACACGCCAACCATTATACCTCGAGCTTCCGTCACCCGACGTCGCGAAAAATTGGCCTTCTCGTAGCGCGAAAGCGTAATTAGGTTAACGACACTGGTTACGCTTTTTAGCGCTTGCTCGGCTCGTAAATCGACGGGTAGATGACACTGTACCGATGAATCTACCTTCATATATATGTATATAAACATTTAACTCGGGCTAATCATCATTAAGCCGCTCTAGGGCCCATTACTCTGTTCCCTGTGTCCATATTCGTGTCTTCAGTTTCGTCATCACAGCTCGCCCTCGTTCCGCACATCATTTCCGATCAGCTGTGGATCTATGATCACAGTGGATAATCAAACAATGCTCCTGCCCGTAATCATGACGTTCAGACACATTTTGGCTTATTTAAGCGAATTATGCGTCAGTACTTCTGATAGAGAGTTTCTTTGAGTGAAAACTGAATTCTATTGAAAAATATCAACGGAGACTATTTTTGAACTGAACCAAGGAAGGAAATTCGTTTCGGTCGAAAATAATTAAATTATCCGCAGGGTCAACGAACCATTGAAAATAATTTCGTCTCTGCTACTGCGTGATCAATACAAAAATCACGGCTGCACAGAATTCTGCCCTCGACATCCCGATTCCGCCTTCGGAGACTGGAAACGTGGCTAGAATTCTCAATTTTTCAAAACAAAAAAAAAGTTAACTTTTTTTTATTTCCATCGACATAAATTTCGATTTTCCTCAAAATGTAGCGGAAAAAAAATCAAAAACGTCGAGATTTTTTTTTGTTGCACTGCAGCCTAGTCGCTTAATGCAATCCGGGCCGGTGCGTTCGCCCAACGAATAATTAGTATCATTTTTTTGCGTCTATAATAAACATCGAGTGATAAATTTATTTTCTCATTACGACTCTGCTAATTAAGCAAATTCCTAGCTCGTCATTGAATCGCGACCTGAAATGCACATGCAGAGTTGCGTTCGCCGTATCGTCGGTGTATAAGTATCGCAGGTGTAAAAAGCTGTCACCTTGGCAGCAGGTGACGTGGCAAGTTTGCATGTGGGATGCTCAATACAATTCGCTCAAGTCTTTTACGAGACAACTGCAATTTTCCAATTGAGATAAACCCTCCAACGCATTAGCTGAAGTTATACGCACATGTGTCCGTGTGCGTGTGTCTGTATCGTGTGAACGAATGGCTAAGTGAAAACTGAGACTATCTGTTGGCCAGGGTATGCGGATAATGGGAAGTGCGGCAATTAGCGATATCGGATAATCTAGTCGCTGAGTTAATTGTTCCGGAACCAATCACGAGCGACTTTTAAATCCGCAATAATTCGACGGATCCTGGTCTTTCTTATTTTTCAATTATGATTAAGATTCATATTCTTGCTTTTCTCGTATTACAATTTTTATGAAAACTCGTCAACGTTTAAATTTTTACGAGATAAGGAATAATTGAAAAATTGTAACGAAGACGCGTGTTTCATTTTTCTTTTTTTTTTTTTTAAGTGTATGCGCTCCCCAGCGTATAAAAAGCCGAGGATCGCACTCGATCTTCAAGAAATCGTAGTTCTCAGCCAGTTGCGTACACAACCACGAAATCAACCATGTCTGCAGTTCGGATGTTTCTTTGCTTCGCCTTCCTCGTTGCCACCATCAACGCGTGCCTCATTCCCGACAAGAAGGTACGAAGATTCGAGTTTCACTTGCCGGCCAATAGTATCGTTCGCGATCTCGTTATTAGTAAAACACGAATTGTAATCGGCCTCGGCCATTTCATCGCAGGAAAATCAGGAGATACACGTTTTCCATATTGGCAGTCCGGAGAGCAAGTCGGTGAGCAAATCTTTTTCCTTATAAATTGAAAATTTGAGTCCACGATGTTTTGGCAATTGACCTTTTGAGCGATACATTTTTACTTACGGATGTTTGACTTGAAATTTGGTACGTGGACTAAAAATACTGAAAAATCAAAAATCTACCGATTCATTTTTTTTTAACAAAAACTATGGTTGAAGAAATTCTGAAAAAATTCCGCGAGTTTCGTTGGAGCCTGTGGGAGTTGGGGAAAAATTGACGTTTCGATTCTCGCAGCGGTTTGATAGGAAATAATTTTTTTTCTCCGTAAAAATGTTGGAAATTTTATTTTCCATTCATCTGTTCCATTTATGCTATTGACAAATAACTAAAAAATTCATTAAACGAGAGCCAAAGTCTTTCGATTTGAATGAAAATATTTTGAGAATTGCAATTTTCTATTTTTCCTATTCTCGAAAAATATAAAATCGAGAATTTATTCCGCATAAGTAACCAATGAATAGAGGAGCACAAAGAACCATTGATTCGTAATTACCATGGTGAAATAAAATAGACAAACATTTTTTTGATTTAAAGTTAATATTTGAAATTCAAATTCATTTTCCTCGACTCAGGGAAGCGAACCAGATATAATAGAGTTGCATATCCCGGACGGAAGACGAAAGCGTGGAACGTCAAAGGATGACATCAGTTCCCCGCGAGTTTCGTGCAAGCAGGATTCCGACTGTGCCCCGGATTCGAAATGTTCATCGAAAACATCGGCCTGCCGTAAGATCCGCAAATGTACGAAAAAGATCGCGCCGAATGTATTTGATCTTTTAAAAATCAATTAACACCTCTATTTTTTTCTTTCCCGCAGAATCTCGGTCCAGCCAATCGGAGGAAACCACGAAGAATGGAAACTTGGGTGGAGGGGTGTTTGAGTATTTTATAACGAACGAAAAAGCAACAAACAATTGAAAAATTTGTCAAAATTGAACAAAAATGAACAATAATAAGTGTAAAACGCTTCGGGATAAATAAAATAACGGTAACGGATTTTCTCAACAAAAAAATTGACATTCCCACACTGTCTGAGTTACAAAATTTTAGTGACGAGTAAATTAAGAAGTTGAGTGAATTTTTTTTTTTTTTTAATGGCTCGTGATTCTCGTCAATATTGAGGCGAAGGGACAGGCTAGCGGAAGAGTGTACAGTGTCGGGGATAAAGCAACAGTCTTGGAAAGACAGATGGCTAAGAAAGGATCGTGGCT
Source organism: Hyposoter dolosus (assembly GCA_963921915.1). Taxonomy (NCBI): domain Eukaryota; kingdom Metazoa; phylum Arthropoda; class Insecta; order Hymenoptera; family Ichneumonidae; genus Hyposoter; species Hyposoter dolosus. The sequence continues at coordinate 10,519,444 of OY998130.1, read as the reverse complement.
CATTAACGAGATGGAAACCGTTCGGTATAATACGAAAACGAATAAAAGCGGATAGCTTTGCAGTGTTTCCCTTTTTCTTTGGGGCTCTTTGGAATTTATTGGTTACAACTGTTCCGTCTGGTAAGTGGCGTGTATGCCAGAGCAGGGAGACGGTGCCAAGCGAGAAGTAGCAACGAGGACAAAACTATACAACTCGATCGTCCAGGCCCTGAGGAAGACTTTACAACTCATGGATTTACAGTTAAAATCAATTAGGACTTAATTGACGCCCGAGGCTTCTGTGGTGAGCGTTGGGTGACGAGCCCGTGGGGTCACACGAAGTAGAGCCGATATTCGAACCCCCAATGTCCAATGAAACAAGCTTCTGCTTTATTTCCACACTTTTTATCGAATTTCTGGGAGTGCTTGTATTTTTTCTGGGCACTTGTCGTTCGTTACGAATAAATACGTCGCCTCTGGGTCCCCTGGACCCACATTGGCTAGGGTTCTGATTTTTAATTCCCATAAAAAAGCAGCGATAATAAAATGGTTGAGACTTTCATTTTTGACATTAAAAAATGCACGATTTATTATGAAACTTGAGTAATTTCCGGTTGTCGAGAAACATGGTAAAATGAGAGGAAAAACAGAGCGAGCACTGTGAACGTAAACTTTGAGACTCAAGGCGAATTACCGCGAGTCCAAAAATAGGAAATAAGTCACTGCACATGCTCAATTCCACGGATCATAGCGAAGACTCGAAAAAAACGTTGTACGATCTTAAAAATCTAGAGACACGACTTTCCCTTTCAGAAAAAAAAAAACTAGGAAGCTGAAATTTGTGAGTCAATCGTTCTTCGGAGCCAGCGGCAAGGTACCCGCTTAAAAAACTACCGAGGCGAGACGCCCTCTCATCAGGGATTCATCATTGAACAGTCAAGACTGTGTGCCTCGCGATCGTACGCTCGTAAAAAGAAACGAGCGGCTAGAATTTTTTTTTTTACGGCGTAACAAACGTAAACGAAGGAAGAAAATGAGGGAAAAAAAAGTCCGCACGTTCAAGACGTTCGTGCCAACCATGGAACCTTATTTCGGTCGCAAACGTCCTTGTGAACGTGTGCGATCGCTCACAGCTTCGACTTTCTTTTCGTTCTTTCTGTCCGGCACGCGAAAGGGCGCATGATGCTTTGGCAGCTCTGACGCGCCCAGAGATTTATGGCTTCTCCGGCACAAGCCGCACCGAGATTCGAAATGTATGTCTATCTGTATACACCGCCGGAGTTTGTTGAGAAAGAGTAGCAAATAACAATACCAAAGCGCGCAAAGAGTAACAGACTCTCGACATAGTCATCCCGAATGTTTGAGCGCCAAGTGGCCGGACACCCGGCGACCCTCAGACTCGATGTCGAGCTGCGATCACGTCTCTATATGTTGCCTCTGTACTTTTTCATGACGATGTTTAGCGCCACGTGCCATCTTTGTGGAAAACTTTGGTGCGCACTTTGCCGCAGGTTTGTTTAACTCGATCGTCTCGTATTTCTTCCAGTCACTTTGCTTATTTTTTCCTTGCACTCGTCATCTTCGACTCTGGCTTGAGTCCAAAAGAATTTGACCGTCATGATCGAATACCAAAACCCCCGGCGACTCCGTTTTCTGCGTAAGAAAAGTTCTGATCGCTTGGGAAAGTGGAAACTGCAGCAGTTGGGAAAAAAAATGAGATTAAAAGTGCGAGTGGGTTCCTAAAAACCAGCCAATTTATCGGAAGGACAGATAAAAAAAAAAAAAAACGAATAAGATTTTTTCGAAAAGTAAAAGTACCGAAAATTTTCTTATATTTCTCGATGTATTTCTTGTTCAATCTATAGTTGTTTTTTTTTTTTCATACAGAACGCACAATCCGATGGAAGTTCGGTCGCGGGTTCTCTTCCCTCCGGGGGTTTTACGAGCGGCGATTAATCGCGAAAATAACCAGACACGAGGAATCGTTTAGACCCGGCGCGCGTATGGCACATTGTGCGTACGGTCGAGCTAAAGGGCGGACAGGGGAGATCCGCGGGAGGAATGTGTGTCCGCGGACGTCGACATAATATACGAGGACAGTTACCGCGGGCGGGCGATATATATTACCCCACCTAAGTGGTCGCTCGCACTGTGTGGCGTTAGTCGCTGGATCCGTACATAAGTATATATATATTTATATATGAATGTATTCGATTGGGAGAGAGCACCCTGGAGTGCGAAGTATATAGCAGAGTGCCGGGGTCCGGGCAGCCTCCGAGGAGCGTCGTTGACACATCGAGAAACCGAGAAGCTGAAATCTCGGCGATGAAAAACAATCGGGAAATATTGTGACAGTCGTCGAGCTCGTGGAGTAATTCATCTCCAAGGAAGATTAAATGGAAACAGTCAGTTAAGTCTCCCTTAAGGGTGTAGCCCATTAGTCCAAGAAAAAAAAGGCTCCCAGCTCGGTGTAGAATAAAAATAAGATAAGGAAGAAAACGTTCTGAATCCGATAAGAAGTAAAAAGACTTTCGTGACAGTTTCATTTAATCGTGGAACCGCAAAGACGTCGCAGGTTGTTCAAAGGAAAAACTGCATTTCTTTAATGGCCTGGTAGAACTGTAATAATGACTGCGTGGCTCGCAACTGACGAGATTCCTCTCGTTCACTCATTGCGTTTGAACGTACAGATGGAAAAGAACGAGAGCTTAGCCAGCATGTGGGTGGGCTTTCGACCGTGTGGCGTCCATCCAACGATGAAGTGGCGAGGGTACTAAGTGTTTCTCCAAAGTGAAGAAACGCATCTGAGATTTTGAGCGAATCCGCAAGAAAACTTTTGTAACTATAGTTTATTTTTAAAACGAAATATCGAGCCAAGCCTGGGACTCGGAATTACTGAGAAAAATTTGAGTCTTAATGATTTATTGCGAATTTTGTATCGTTTACAAAATTGACAGTGCGAAACAGGAGAAAATTTCATGATGTTTGAAAAAATGGGAATCGATAAATAATTAGTCGAAAAAAAAAACGATTCTGAGAGAATCAGCAAGAAAAAAAACTTTTCGTTAGTTTATTTTTAGGACGAAACATCGAGCCGAGCCTGGGACTCGAAATTGCTGAGAAAATTTGAGTCTCAATGATTTATTGAAAATTTTGTATCGTTCACGAAATTGGCAGTGGGAAACAGCAGCAAGTTTTATGATCTTGGAAAAAATGGGAATCGATAAATTAGCCGAAAAAAAAATGATTTTTCTTATTATGAACGGCGTCGAGTGAAATTGGACAGTACAAATGGTGTTTGTCCCCGCAGAATGGTTCATATATACATATTAATGGGGTACGATCGGAGCAGGGATCCCGAGGTTCGCAGGCTGCTTGATCCTCGGTGTGTGCTTCATGTCTCACTCCGTCTGATTCAGTACGTCTCTCCGCACATTCTGGCTGGCTGACTTGTTTTATTTACGTCGGGCAATGCGCGACGAGAGACGGGAACGAAGCCTCGTGCTCCCGACACGCCAAATTTATTTCCTCGACACTCGAATTCACGCCCGACCAAACGTTCCACAACACGACGACGACTACGACGACGACAACGACGACGAGGCGATAAATTAAATCGTTTGAAAAAAAAAAAAAAAATGTGCATCGAGTGTTGGGGACGAAAAAAAGGCGAAGGAGAGACGAGGACGTGAGAAAAAGGAGCAGCGAACGAGGGAATTCCGGTCTCCAAGATGATTATTGTAAAGTTACACAAAAGCTCGTCTGGGGTGTGTTTCATGCACAATTTCAAAAGCCTGCTCCTCCTAGTAGCTCGCTCCAGCGTTAACGAGACATATTACCAACTATTTAACACCGTCCACGACGTTTATTAATCGGAGGATCGAATTTTTAGGGAGTTTCCTTGTTTAAGCTTTTAAAGCTTGTTACTCACTCCCTTGCTTGCCTTCACCCCTTCACTCTCTAGTTATAAATTTCACTGGCTGTGGCACAGCTTTGCCGCCAGTCAGAATGGCAAAATCTATCGACTTCGGTCCAGGCCATTTATAGATTTGATTTGTTAATGTCACCTGGATCCAGAGTCCGCACTTTCGACCCTTTTCTCTTGTTCCTCCGAAGCTCCATCCACTCTCGGTCCAGTGAAATATTCATCCGAAAAGCACATCAACAACGACGTCGTATTTTTCACAAGTACACACTCGACTTTCTCTCCCTCCTTGCTGCTTCGCCTGCAAGATTTTTTATCAACCTTTTTTCTCACTTTGCCACCCCCAAGCCTCATCCCTCTCGATCTCCCGTGATCGATACATGTTCCAACCCCTCGAGCAGCTACAGAATCGAGTGGAGCTACTTCGCGAGTTTGATTTACGTAGAACGTCGTAATAAAACGTCGTAAGTTCAGAACGATGTTTTCCGGAACATCGGTCATCATTAAAAATTGCTGAAGCCTCAGAGATGTTGCAAGCTCCGCACTCATCCTCGCATTCTTTCCTTCGACGACGTTCGATATACGACCATCCTGGAAATTTCATCCGCGGATTCTCCTCGAGCTTATTCCCGCAAATGTTTTCCTTGCTCCATAAAAACCAAGAAAAAAAGCATCACTAACTTTAATCAGTCGCTGCATTGTGCACCAAAATTTTGCGAAACTTTATCGACGATCGCAGTCAAGTCCTTGAATTTTTATTGCCGGACTATTATATTGACTTCGTGCAGTTGGCGCCAAGACAACCAAGTCATTGTTATGGGGGAGTGCGAGTTCTCGCGGCGACGTCCAACCGAAGAAGAAGGGCCGGACGTGACGCGAAGAAATACAAAAAGATAAATCGCAATCGTCCTGGAATTCTTTGAGGACCAGGTTTTGTGAACCGGAAGAAAAGGAGCGGCAGTTATGAGGAAAAAAGCATTGAGCTATTGAAGTCCGAGTGTCGTTGTCGTTTCGGTCTATAATGCAGTAGTCATCGCACAGTTATGACCTCGAAGTAGAAAAGGGAAAGAAGTAGTAATACTTGGCCACATATAAAAATATACAGAGAGCCTGGCGGGTATATGTTTGCGTGTTTTTTTTTTTTTTTTGTAAGCGACCACGGAAGTCACAAAGCCCCTCGGCAAATCTTTTCATTATCGCTCCTCGTAAGTGATACGTATATCATACTAAGCGGCCATTTCGCGGGCATTACCCGGCGGGCTGGCTCATAGAGAAGAGTAATTCTTTGGGCTACCGAAATCGCCGCCACCCGGGGCGGTTCTCCTTTTGCTAGTCGTGTATAAAATCCACATACATACACATTTCTTGTACGCACGACGATTTTCTATGGGATATTCACGTATGGCTATATAAATACTTGAATGAAAATCCATAAACATTAGGCTCAAAGTTCTCGGAGTGGGACTGTGTTTTGTAGCGAGTACCGGCTCCATGAGCAGTCCGTCATAACATTTCGAGCTCGTCCCTAAGTCCGAACCATTGCTCTGTTCCCCTGACACCGGAAAAAGGTTTTTTTTATTGTTTTTTTTTCCTTATGATTTCTTCTAGTCTAATGTTTCTTGTCACGTGCCCATGGAAATGTCTCTACAGTCTGAATTATTGGCTATGGGACATGGGTTTCGATTTAACGACCTAGGGGTGGGAGCGTAAGAGTTAATTAACTTATGGATTTTTATAAACGGACTCATCAGATCCATCCAATTTATCGTACGTACTGGTGAATCGCTGGAGGCAGAATTCAATCGAGCAGTCGGCTAGCGGTCCATGGGAAAGTTCCAGGATTTCGTGATATCGATTTGGTAATTATGTTTCGTGATTAATCGCGTTGCAGGATCTTGAAGCGTAAGGATGTCCTTGATTCGCGCAGAAAAACTGGAACTGAATTATCGTAAGTTTTGTCATTCAGGATTTTGGGTTTTGGTTTCGAGAGAGAGAATGAGCGTGGGCGAGAGAGTAAGAACTGTCTATGTGTCGGGGGGAGTTCTCGAGGACGATAACTGTCGATTTATAGGGTATGGATACGAAAAAAATGGTGGGATCTGTTGAAAGTCCCTGGAGAACTTTTACAGTGGTCAGAGCTTAAGTTGCCGCGTTTTTGACCCTCGCACGTTCGTAGAATTGTGGACGCGGAGCCGTTTTCAAAGCTATAAAATGATAACAACCTGCCGCGGGTTGAGTGACGCCCTGGGAGAGAGAATACGAGGAGGGGAGAAGGGAAGACAAGTGCGAGGAGGGAAAAATCCAGCAGAGGGATTCTAAGCCATACGGGCTTTTTACTTTTACGCCGACAGCACGAAATTACGACTTAGGCTTTATGACTGGCGCCCCATATACCATATAAAGTGGCACTGAGAGCTTGGCGAATGGCCGTTCGGGTCGATGAATCGTAATCGAATTGACTGTCGCTTTAACTGTCACAGGAGACTGTCGATCGAATAAAAGCGCGATAATCCGCTTATCTCGCTTATAATCGGATATTTTTATCCAAACGATCGATCCCCGTGTATACATACTCCGTCAGCGCTGGACTTTTTTTCCCTTAGGATAATAATCGCGAACTACGGAGCAACGATAACCCACGAAAGCTGTGAGAAAACCCCCAATTGTCGTCGAACCGACTTAACAGCCAAATATTCCTCAAATTACTCTCATCAAACGTGTTCTGCGAGTGAACGGCCCCCAGGCTCTTTGTCCATCGACCATGATACACGAGAAATTTCAAGGGCTTCTTTAGTGTCGTCATTAAAAAGCATTGGCGCCCGGTGAATCACGATCGTAAACCAGGAGCTCGGTATTTCCTCTATTGGATTCACGTTCCATACTCGCCGAGTCATTCTATTTTGTACATTGATCCGAATCGGGAATTAAATAAAAAACTGGAAATCACTGGGAGCGTTGAATGAGCTTTTTGAGGGCGTTTAAGGTCAGGCCGAATCATTCCTTGCCAACTGAAGTCATTGATGAGCCATTGACTTCGAGAGTCAGAGCGACGTCTATGGTGACTCCGTTGCTTGGGTGCTGAAGACTGAAGTGAGTAGTTGGAGAACTACTCGCCCGGGGGCTCATCCATTGAATATTCTTGACGAGCATCCAGAGCAGCGAGCCATGGGATTAGTTCTTGGAACGCGTGGCTCATGCTTTCCCTTATTTGCACGTGGGTTCATTTTTTTTCGATGCTGGTTTCCATCCATTTCACCATTTCTTCCACTCGCGTTTTCCTCGCCCCTTTCTATTCTTTCCGATCTTCTTGCTCGCTCCCTCTCACTCTCTCTCTGAATGCTCTTCTCGCTCCGTTCTCACTCGCAGCTCCTCAGGCTGTAGCTACCTCCAGGGGGAGCGAGAGTCTTCAAGATTTCCCGTGTGTTTTCAACACACGAGCGAACTTTTCTTGCAGCGTGCAAAACACGCCTGGCGCCGGCACAGCAACGAGGTCGTGGAAAATAAACGAGAATTGGGGAGGAGAGCAAGGGCAAAGCTTTAATCTACGCGATGCTACGTGAGGTGTTTGCGGTCGGAGCAACCCTATGCAGACTTCACTTCCGCCCATAAACTTCCAGCGTTCCCATCGCTGCAGCATCACTGTATCTCATCAACAACTCTCCCTTTCTATTCCCTGCATTTGCCTCGACCTTCTTCTTTATACATTTATCTTTCTCCAGTGTACCAACTGCTAGCTATGAACCTCGAAACTTCCTTTCGTCCTGCATCGTCTCTGCCTTCTCCATTTGGCCATTTCTTTACTCACCACCGTCAAAACATTGCAGCCATTTAGATTTGTGACCCTTGCAGACACTATGGAAAAATGAATTCCTGTTTACGAACCAAGCTCTCGCATTACCTTCGTCTCTTGCTGCATTTCCATCCTTGAGCATTTTTTCCTTCAAACTTACTCCACAGTCCTGAAGAGCAGTCCACCAACATTTAACTTAAACATTCAGCCAAGCAATGATGTTGCTTGATGAATATGCAAAAATGCTCCACATGAAACTTTCGTGAGAAGCCAATTGGCTGATGCAACATCGATCAATTAAACTGAGAGATTTTCTTCCCTGTCCAATAACGATAAGATAAAAAGTAGGGAAAGGATGCGAAGAAAGATTCTGAGGAAGTTTCCAATTACTCAGGTTTGATTGAATGGCTTTCAAGGTCTTCGGCGCATTTGAAACGTCCTGCTGTTTTCTTTCCGCTGTCATAGTGACTGGGTGAATGGGAAACTGGTTTCTACGAGTGCTAAGATGGACACATGACGCGGATCCGTTGACCTGTTCACGGTAAAAATTGCACGGTTATTTCTTGCCTGCACTCTCTGGGCCAGAATGAGCTGAGGAAACGTCCAGCATTGTGGACACAAAAAAGAACCTCTTCAGTGGAAAATTGCAGTAACTCGAAGGGAGTTTCGAGTGTCTGGACTGTTTTCCCTCAACGGATGAGAATATTTTGAAGGGGAAAAGATAAAATTCGTTTTGAAAGATTTGGAGCTCCTGGTTGTTAAACACTTTTGGCCAGAAGCTCGAAAGCTCAACTGTGGTGACCCGAGCAATGGGAGGAAATCTTGGTCAAACCTTTCGTGTGGATTTTCGTAGGTATCAGGCTTACTTTTAGTTCGAGTCTTAGGTGGAGGCAAACCCATGGTATCCGCATTTCGAAGGAATTACGAAAGTTTGCTGAAGGGTGAGCAGCGGAGAACACCAGCGGGATGTACAGAGTGAGATTCTATGAGAACATCAGGTTTGAATCTCTCGCTGTCGTAACGAAAAGTCCAAAGGACAAGAACGAGGAGCATTTACTCCAAAGGATCAGACGCAGTGATCCCCAGGTTGACCGGTTGCTACTCTTACAGCCGACTGAATCGTGTGGTCCATTCCTATCGTCGGATTTCCAGCATGTGGAACAGAAACGACGCTCGAGTCTCTTCCAACTCGAGCCTTCCTCTCCGCCTAGTTTCAGTGTTCGCTCGGATCACGAATTTTAAGCCGGAGTATGATTAAACGTATCCCATTCGCGTCCGCCGTTCTCCAAGGGCCCCATGCATCCGCTGATGGCAGTTGCTAAAATCGAGTTGAGGCTAGTTGAAAAACCTTCAAGGCTTTATTTTCATCTCGACGGATCCACGAAATTCTCAACATCCACATGCAGATCCACCGGATCTAGAGATAAAAACTATCAGGATTGTTGGAAATATCCTACCGTGATGGGGCTTGGCAAGAAAAGGGATTTGGGAAGTTCTCGTATCGGTTTTGATCAGAATCGAATGGAGCAAGTATCGTGAAAGTCGTGGAAAGACACGAACACGTATCGAAGCTTCAAGCAGATTTCTCCTGCAAGTCAGAAATCTCAAGATTCGATCTTGAGGCACATAGACCATCCGATGATTTCGATGAGATCGTTTGCTCGTCGATACAAATCCGAGAAAAGATATAAGCCGAGTTTCCTACTTCGTTCTTCGTCCGCTCATCCTTCTGCTCAAGTTTTCCGCTATTTCTCGAGGAAGTATCGTGTAGCAAGAACAACATATTGGCAGAGTGAGAAAATAACCGAATGGAGAAAAGCATCGCGCAGCAGGGAATAAATCTTAGATTCGCGGGCTCTGAGTATGTTGGAAAAGAAAGGCCGTAAATTCCTGTACCACTGTTTCTTACGTTCCTTTCCCAGTGGAGCGCAAAACATGAATCAGGACTTTTAGGACTCTCGTATTCATTCTCGCCTTTTCCACGCCATAGTCTCCGCGTGTACGGAGCTAAGAGAGACGACGCACAGCATCCACGTAACTTTGTGTTCCTGATGTGCCGAAGAGAACAGAAAGGAATTCCTTATCCGATCGGAAATTCCGTTTCACATCGAATCATCGACTCTTCTTTTGTACTTCAGGATCTAAATCTACAAAAATACACTCGCTTGGAAGTAAGATTCGGATTTTCATGGATCTCCGACCATATTCAACCCCTTAAACTTCCTTCCAATGGACTCCATTCCAGAGTCGTTTTCCTACCAAATCAAAGACCAACTTCGCCAGAAGACGTTGCGTTTCCTTAGCTCCTGCATACTGAAAGGATCCTTAGAGGTCCGTATCGCATTTCCCAAATATTCCAAGTCGTTTCGCGGCCAACGAGAAACCATGGGATCCCATAACGTGCCAGCTATTTGCTCGAACTTCTTGTAAATCTTGGGTTCCACCTCCCTAACGAGAAGCTAACATTTTTTTACAGTTGTTGTTCGGAGCGTTTGGAAGATATGCACAAGCCCTTAACGTTAACCACGATGTACTCTACACACCATTGGAGATACGGCAGGAACAATTTATCGAGAATTCAGTAAACGTTGATTTCAGCCAAATTCATTGTCTGGTAAACAACGGGACTTTGCAGAGTGAAACAATGGAAAGAGAATTTGGTAGTGAATGGAAAATGATGGTTCAATTTGCCAGATCGAACGAACCCTCTGAGGACCCGAGCAACACACTGGATGACTTCTCGTGATGAGAGCATGACAAACCGAGATGCAGCCACTGCTGGTGGACGAGTAAGATGAAAACAATCCACACATATATATCATAACGGGATGTTAATCGCCCGTCGTTAGGGTTCGTGCAATGCGTGCCAAGATGCGGTTCCACGATACCCATTGTCTATGGACCACCTTTGTCTTTTCGTGGTGTTATGCTCGTGACAACTGACTCCTGCCCTTTAACTTCGACCTCGCTTTTATACGCTCAAATGACTCCCTTGTCACTCGATTCTGTGCGGTCTCATTACGTTTTTCTCTCTCACTCTAAACTCGTTAGCCCTTAATCACCATAAAAATCAACTGGTCATCAAAAATCACTGAATCGGAACACTAAATATTTAACGATGCAGGCTCAACGACGGGTCATTCGTGGATTGAATGGAGGATACGATCGTGCATCCGATTGCCTATAAAATTATTGTTGCAAAATTTTTTTTTTCAAACGAATTTCTTTCGATTAAGGGTTCATCCAAGATTATTGCATTTCTATGGACTATTCAGTGAATAATGAGGCTGTCCAATGACTGGTACCAATAACCCATGACCCATGGCTTGGTTTTCAGGGTGTTGGAATAAACAATTTTGAAGTCTGATGATTGTGTTCGCAGACAAAAATGCATTAGCATTCAATGATGAAAAGTATCGATTATCCTAAGCCGATGAGTTAATTCTGTAAAAACCAAGTCTCACGAGGTTTCTGGCTAGACTCTTATTCGTCGAGTCCAAGAGATTCGCGTGATTAAACATATAACAAGCACGTCGAAGTTAATCAATTTTTGGTGAACAATCGATACGTTTTATTCTCCTTTAGTACATTCTCTAGGAACAAAGAGTGAGGCGAAACCTTTATTCCATTTCGTCTTGAATTTGCAAGTTTTTTGTGCAATTGGGGAAAAAAGTAGAGGAACTGGAGAATGGGAAAATAGAAGTTGAGCGAAATACAGTGGCAGGTAGAAAGATTCTCGCAAATACCGCTAGACGCCTCGGCACGAATAATTAAAGGACACGAATTGTGTTGGGAACAGGTAGACGAATACCAGGTTATCCGAGTGAGTGGTTGGAATATAAATTAGCAAGGACGTCTTAGGTGATACTTTAGGTGGTTGAACGACATCGGTAAGGCCTTTTGAACTTTTCTTCTTGCGTGAAGTATCGTCGAGACGACGACAAAGTACAGGAATGTAGATGCGAAACACGAGCGAATACTAATATACACCAGAGGAGCTTTATTTCGCATCGACCGTGGAATACTTCTTGCCAGAAATGTGAATTTCAGTCAAATACTTACGATCTTTTACAATTGAATATAAATTGCTAATGAGATTTAATTATTCACGGGTTCCTGGCTGTTCAAAATTGGCGATAAAAAATCTAAATTAAGGCAACAACATTTTGGAATATTGGAAATCTACTTTTTACAGTTTCGAACTAAGTTTTTTGGATTCACGAGAAGATTGAATTTCTCTCGATTAGCTGGATGCAGCAAATTTATTAATTAATCTTTGCTTCATGTTTTGATTTTTCATTAAAAATCAATCGATTATGGAAAAAGAAAGAAATCAATGGCTACTCGTGCTGTACAAATTGTCCTCGGTATCTCTAAACGTCGTTTAAGTCCCAGGAGGCTCGTTCGTGGACATTGGCCATGCTTTAAGTGGTTGCTCAAGCGTGTCTCGAATAAAATTCAGTAATTCTTCTTATTCGATCGCGTTCCGCATCTCGTACAGCAGGAAAAAAAACGGCTCACGTTTCTCGTTTTACATATGGTCTCGATGTTATAAACATGCTCGAGGGCAAGGGGAGATCGAGGTATGCGGTGGAAATTCTTGACAGGGGGTGAAACGTGGATATCTATGGCAAATGGGATTCCTTAGTCCGAGGAAAAACGAAAGGGAGAAAAGCTCCGGAGTGGAGCTTCTGAATTTTTGGGGAGACGCTACGAGCAATATGCACGGATTTTGTAGCAACGTGTATGTGTGTATTCATCTGACGAGACCAGGACGGAATACAAATGCAGTTATTAGAAAATCGTCTGAGAGCGAACGAACGAATATATAGAAACGGATGCAAAAGAAAGAATCCAAAAAAATTCATTCCTTCTATGTTTCCCCGTGCGATTAAAAATGTTTACAAAAAATAGGAAAAAAAAAAAACTAAGAGTATGCAAAAGTGATGCCAGAGTCGTTGCGTCGTTGGGAAAAGAGAAACCAAAATGCACATCGTCCAAAACTCGTTGACCGAACTTTTGTCAGTTTTTACGAATTTTTTGAAAAAAGTAAAAGAATCAAGGACTCAATTTATACAAGTCAAATGATTGAACATCGAATGAGAAAAAAATTTGGAAACAACTCAAGATTCCCGAGAATTCTTCTGAGTCGCATTCTCTGGCATCGATGGATCGTTGACTTTTCAAGAGAAACACGAAAAATATATGAGCATTGTGTAAATGAAAAAATAAGGAGAATTCGCGAGGCGAAAATGTGCGCGTAAGCTCATCGGTGCTCCAAGTTAATCCGTATCACCTGGCCCTTTAAGCCTCCCTTTCGCTGTTTTCATCTTTCGCACGCGTCTGCGTCCTGGAATAACACGATAAGAGAGAACTTGGACTTTGTCGAAAGTAATCTACATGCTAATACACTCGACTACCGTAAGGTAAACCCGGACTGGAAGGAGGGAATGCTTGAAGGGTAGCAAAACCTTCAAGTTAACTCCGCTATCATGTGAGTAGAGCTCGAGCGAGCTTTTGAAGTTCAAACTAAATATTTTCTTTCATTAATTCTGGCCATACTGGGCGAGATATGTATTCAAAACGGATAAATAATATGATCAAGAACATAAAAACCACAACGAAACGAAAATGATACATTTTTAGTCAAGAAACTTGATATTTTTCCGATAAAAATTCGACGAATCCAATTTCTTTATAAATATTTTTTCAGTCTCACTGATTCCAATTCGAATATCCATCGAACAATGACGAAACAACAAGGCCTCATCATTATGAAAATAAATGATTTCTGGAAAAGATATTGTTGCATAAAAAATAAAAAAATAAATAAAGGCAATAAAACTTCATGAAAAAATGGCTGCTCTGCTATTTCTAGAAAGATGCGAATATGTACTTTTCGACTACAGTGGATTCGCAGACGATAGCTGCTCCGTTTCGCCGATGGAAATGCCGAGAGAGCATGGGCGAATCTCCACTAAAGTGACAAGCAAGCTCAACCGTCGAAAGTTTTGTCTCCTATCACAGCGTGTACTTTACTTTCTACTTTTCACACTGCAGCACTCTTTCTTTCTTTGCTACCATCTCGTTCTCTCGGGCTCTGTAGTTTTCAAACTTTTTTCTCCCGTTGAGAAACTTGGCGGAATATCATGCTGAAAGCTTCGTATCATCCACCTATTTCGCTTCGGCAACTACTTGAAACGTTTTCAGTGTGTATCACTCAAGAATATGAGATCCAGAATTATCATTTTAATTGGATTTAAACGATTACCATTCATTTTAATTCCCAAAAATGTTAATTGTGTTAATCAGAATCTTAATCACCTCCATCGCTTTGATATTTCAATATCCTTACCATTGAATCCACTAATATTTTTTTAATCAATTTAATTCACATATTTGGTATTTTGTGCTCAAAGTCTCAGCATTACGAAGCGAAAATATAAAAACGTATCGTTACGTTTTTTTTTCAGCAAAAAAATGACAATTTGTTCAAACTTTGTTAAAATTTTCGCTTTCTAGTTTCTTTATCGTTCAGAAACTTTGCACATACCTTGATCGATATTTCAAGAAACGATTAACAAAAATTTCCATTCAAAATTCATTAATGGGAGTCATCACGATAATTGATTAATTAGCAACTTCTTGATCATTCTGCTCCTGAATGTCGTTACGAATTCTGCTAGAATTTTTTTCTGTAACACGCCATTACAGTCTCGCTGTTTTGATGTAACGAGACAACATTATTACGGGCATGCCTCCGAGCTAGAAAATGAAATCTCACGTGTCAGTGAAATGAGCAACGCATTTCGAATTCTAAAACGAAGTTCGTGCGAACAGATAACAATGGGAAGGTAAATAAAGATATGAGACAGCAACTAATGTAATAAATCTTTATAATCGAGGTGACTAACTAGCGTAGTGAAGGCTGGCATTGAGATCGAGTCTTCGGGAATTCAATATACGAAGGGCGCACAGGGAAATAATTAGCGCGTCTATAAAGCCCCTTCAAGGTCCTGATCCGTAGGATTGCGTGGAGTAATCCTTTGAATATGAATATAATTTGATGGCTGGCAAGAGGAGAAAGACAGAGAAGAGAGGGAGAGAGAGAGAGACTGAGATAGTACAGCGAGAAAATGAGCTTGTGGAAAGGAAGGAATGGGGAGAAAATTATTTCGGAGGAAGGAGAGAGAGATTCGCAACAGGGCGTAGGATAGAAAAATCGCGATAGGAAAGGGTGCATCGAGCAGGATATTGCACGAGATGGGATATCCTTCGAGTGTATATAGACAGATAGATAGGATGACAAGTTGGACCGAGTATTTTCGAGACAGATCAGTGCGAGTGCACGACTAGCCACGAGGCTAGTGACTTCAACTTGAAGCGTGCCTGTCGCTGTTCGCGAATAGATATCCCATCTGCCATAGACCAGGGACAAAGAGAGAGAGAGAGAGAGAGAGAGAAAGAGAGAGAGGGAGGGTAAAACTGGAATTAGGCGATGTCACTCAAACGATAACTGCGGCCAGCACTAAAAGCCAGAGACTTATCGTGTCACATACCAAATTATAACCCAATAATTTTTCCCTCGAAAATCCTCTTCTTCATCTCATTTCATAAAAATTCTCGACACTTTACACTTCAAATAATATACAGGAAAAGACGATCCCCAGGGATTCCATTCAGAATTCCCAGCACTTATCAAACGAGGCTGACAAAATTAGTTTTTTTGTTTGTTTCAACGTGTTTTTTTTTTTTTTTTTTTCTCCAAACTGTGTATGGGGATCGATCTTCTTCTCGTTTTATTTGATCGCATTCTCAAATTAATCAAAACTCCAGCAAAACCATATTACAGCCAAAAGTTGATCAAAAATTCGGGCCAAGCAGCGAATTTCATTTATTTATTTTTTTAATTCTTTAAGGGGACTAACTCCCAGTGTGTAAACCGAGTTTCCACATTTTAAAATAAAAATATCACTGCGATCCTAGAAGACATAATTGTGTCTCCGATGGACTGAATTATAATTTCGAATTCAACAGAAATTCCGCGGATTCGAAGGAGAAAAACAAGGACCGATAAAAATGCTCGTACTATACTTGAAGATTCATGAAGAAACAAAAAAGAAAAGTGAGAAAGTCCGATGACTGCAAAAGAAAACGAGAATCCTGGGTTGAAATGTGACACCCAGCAACGACGCTAAAACTCGCTGACGTTACATCGCGTTTACCCTTTGTTTTGCTCAGTCTGTTGGATGGGAATAAGCCCCGTCGTTTGGGAATGTCATTTTCCGCCTGGGCTGTCGTCGTAAACGACTGTGGCATCACAGCCATGTCTTCGTGTCTTCGCGCAGACAGGGTGATGACGTCTGGGAAAGGATCTCACGAACTAAATATCGAAATCACGCCCAACTCTCTCCCTCTCCCTCCCCCTCATTCCTCTCGTGTACTCTCTCTTGAGTCAACGATGCACGTATTGTCTCCAAGTTTCGGTTACGAGTATCGCAACGTCCCCAAGGGATAAGGCAATCTTGCTGATTCATTAAAATTCAATTCAATTGACGTTGAAAGAAATGTGCATTTTTTTTTTTTTTGTTAATTCACGGTCCACGCGTCCTTTGCAATGAAATCTTCATAATTGCAACCAGGAAAGTCGGATGGACTGTCGATTCGTACGATTCAAAACCAGACGAAGGTCCTTAAAAAACGTTTCCTCCATAAGGACTGCGGATAATTCATTTTCATCCCCTGATTTCACAGGTTTCTAACGATACGAAGAATTATTCTGGAGCAACGATTAGTTGCTCCGGAGTATAGACCTTTCTATATATTCTCCGGTGTTTCCATTACCACGTTTCGGACGAGCATGCCATTTTGTATTCGAGGATTTCATACCGCACCTTCGTCCTGTTCGTGCTCATCGTTTTCTTTCCGATTTTTCGACCTTTACTGAATCTCTATGGAATACGTGACGCTGCCGTGGAGAGACATCGGAGACGATGGTTTGCTGGCAATTATGGAAATGTCAGAATCCGAGACGAGAACACGCTCAACGAAATTCGAGAGCCTTAATGGCCGAATTGAGAGAAAACGTTTTATTTTTATTTGAGAAAAGGAACAAATTTGCAGCTGAGTTAATTTTTTATGTTTTTTGCATTTTCATTTTTTTCCTCTATCCTTCTCGTCGATCGCATGCATGGGGAAACGTCAAATGCCACCGCGGTTGCCAAAACAAATATATTTTCGCAGCTCATTGTGAAAAAAAAACTACATTTTTTACTCTCGCCATAAAAATTAGAATTTTAAGTAAAAAAATTTTTTTAATAGGAAATTCAAAGTCCGACGATTTCTCAATACACGATTCTTTATTTTATTGTTCCGATCGGGATTGCGATAATTCTTACAGTGCGAGAAAGGTTCCCATGGCGTGGCGCCATCTTCTCGATCAACAAGGAACCAACGAAATCCCGAACGTTTGATGGGAACGTCGGCTTTGGAGCGGTCGATGAAACTGCAGGAATCTGTGTTGGCCCGTTGCTCACTGAGTCTCGTCGAGAAACAACGCGTCGAGCGCATACATTTTCAGTGAATGCAGCTGCAACGTTATCGAGTTATCTCGATCCTACAGGCTCACGTACCAAGCGAGAGAAACAGAGAGAAAGATAGACGTTGATTTTGATCGATTGACTTCATTGATGCTTATCCAAAAAAATGATAAAAAATAAAAAGAAGAAACAATATCTATTCCGGCTTCGAAAGTACAGTTTGAAGATTGACCATGCATTTTTCCAGATTTTTTAATTTATATTTACCAGTGTGATAGCGCGAAGACAGTAGAGTGGCGATTGAGCAATGATGGAACAACTTTGGCACGTGCTGGTTGTTTCAAGCTGCAGCGAGAAAGAAAGAGAAGAGGAAGAACTCGAGCTGAGCAAAAATCGATATCTCCGAACACTTGAGACTCAGAATTGCAATTAATTGGCAACAAATTGAGTAAAATGGTTTGGAATAATAATTACGATTCGATAGTTATAAGTCTTTGTGATAGTTTTTGATAAAATTGTCACGTCCTGGAGTTACAAACCTGCTCGAAGGAAACGATGTTACTCCATAAAAGTTCAAACTGTGCAACGACCATTTGATCCTAATGAATTGAATCCTTTCCTGGCGAAAAAAAAGATCGTGGGGCTCAAATCTTTTTTTTTTTTTTTTGGAAACATTAAACATCTCCTGGGAAAACGTGTAGCAGGATTTTTACCGACTGCACAACTGATAGATTACCTTAAATGTCATCAAGATTCAAGCGTGGAATGAGACGAAGCCTCCAGGATAATTTTCTGACGTTTATTACAAAGTGAACAGTCGTCACCGCAGTAGGAATCCGATTTTATTTTAATCACGAAGCTTTTATCAGTAGGAACGATTTTTCAATGTCCCCTTAACCCTCTACGTGGATTAATTCACGTATATGAGGGATTTTCTTGGCACAGGATCTCGTTATAAGGTCGTGGGCTTCATAGCCCAGAAGCAGCTTGCTGGGCTTTGGGCTGTTGGCGTGTCATGACCTCATAATTCAAAGACGATGTATTAATGTCGTGTTAGCAAGCAATATTACAATGGTGAATGGCTGCGCTAGCGCGAGCTCGCGCTTCTACAATATCGCGTTTGCGAGTCGAGCCTTGTTCGCCTGTAGAATGTGCACGCGTCTTGCATAAGCAATCGTACACACAGAGAAGACTCATCGGACGATAAATATGTTGTGTATCCATGTAAATATAAATTCATATGCCTACATCGTGATGTTTGTTTATTGGTTATAAATACCACCGAGCAAAAGTGACTCTTGTACATTTTTCCAGCAGAGTAACATGGCAGCATCGTGTTTAGAAACAATTGTTCTATTGTTTTTCCACGCAGCACTGTCTCAAAACAATATTTCGCAGATTTTCTCGTCAAAGGTTTGAAGAAATTGTTCTGCGTATTTTTTCTCGCGACGTGTTTGACTTTTTGGGGGAATTGGAAAATGTATTTTCTTCTTTTTTTATATCGGAGGTTACGATTTGATTTTTATTTATTTCGAAACGTCGATCGTTGTTTTTTTGAGGAAAAAATTGACCGACGGTTTTCGAAGCGTTGGTAAATTTTGAAGTCTCGGATTTATTTGTTATTAAAAAAGAAATTCGAACGTTATTTCGTGAACTGTCAGAGTTTCGAGTCTGTGGATAAAGATTGACGGCCGTCAGATACGAGACCCCCTTAAAAGGTTCCTTAATATCAATACACAACTTTAAAAATGTTAAGAACTGAGTGGACAGAAAAAATATTTTTCTAGGCGATTAGCACGCATACGAAAAAAAAACTTGGAAAAGGTTTTTTTTACTTGGAGCTATATCAACTTGCATTAATAAAATGCAAGTTACACGCACGATGGTGATCCATAATGATGTCAGACGAGCGAAACACGAGTCTCGTTGCGCGAGGCCAATCTTGCGCGATTCGTGGATAATCGCGTCGGTGCACCGTCATTCGACGGTATACACACGCGTTAGCAAAATAGCGACGCGTGTCTCCCGACTCTTTCAGCTTGAATGACACTGCCTACCTCTGTATATGCAGTTTTCACCGAAGCAGGTTCTTTTTACATATTTGTCCATGGGAAATGAGACTAAACACCATAGAAAAAAAAAATCGTCAAGCAAAAATGAAAAAGGGATGAAAAATTAATTCCTAATGAAATAATTTCAAAAATGAGTAAGACTTTCATCAATTGCCTATCGTAGAAAATCTTTAACGTGAAAATGAAAAAACTTTATTGGAAAATTGACAGTTTAAACAATATTGCAAAAAAGACGAGGAATTAATTAACGAGCATGAATTTCAATCGTCGAATCACAAAATCATTTGAAGTCTTGCCAATTTCTTCGCAGCCTGTGACATCGCGTGCTCGTCTTTGCGTTTTCGTGAGTCCGTTCACGCATTATCTCGCTCCGTATTCCTTTTTTTTTTTCGTTTCATTCGTTACGTTACGGTATGCGTGCCTGAGGATCATGCATAATGCATCTAATCGTTTTGACAACGAACACTGACACGTGATAATGACAACGACACACACGGATCTCGTGGTATAGATATTTTTCGGACGGTGTACCAAGAGAGGGTGAAAATATATGAGCAGAGACACGAAAAACTCAAAATTTGTTTTTTAAATAGTGATTCGATAATTAGATAACCGTGAAACGAACGCCATGGGACCACCATGTCTCAAAACGATTGAAAAACACGATCGGCTAATAAGTAATCGCTCACCCCGATGAAACGTATTGTCTTTGTAAAGAAAAAAAAAGAAATAATGAAAAATGAAAACTATACATCGCATAGTTGGAGGAAAAATAAATATTTTTCTCGTTTAAGTTACACGTCAGCTCGACTTTCGTGCCATGAAGCAATATAATTATAATATTACACGCCGTGCTCGATATGATCGCACCGGAGAGGTTCATGGAGGTCCCGAGCAAGTATGGTCCTCCATGTATTTTTCTTTTTCTCTCTTCTTCTCTTTCTCTCTCTCTCTCTCTTCGTTTCTCTCTCTTTCTTTTTATCCCTCTGTATTCCATAATTAATAACGCAGCCCTCTCGCCTCTCTCCCGCGCCCTATTCGGCCGGCTCTCTCGCTCTTCCACGTCTACGTTCTCTCGCGTAAAGTCATTAAATTTATTCACTTATTATTTTTGTGTTATACAGCGACGTACCACGGAAATTTCTTTCGATCCACTTGGCGGTGGCCGTATTTATACTCCTGCAATCGTCACAACCTACGAGAAGTTTTGATACGACAAATTACGAAGCAACGAGCTAAAATAATAATAAAAATAATTAAATTAAAATAAAATAACGTCAATTCCCTACTTTTTTAACTCTGTGTGTGTCTGTGTGCAGATGCAATTGAATTTTGTACCTTTTCGAAAACGTACGCCCTCTTCACATGCTTACAATCATTCCCCCGCAGACAGCCTCACGCCAATTGAATTCTCTTTCAATAAAAATACTCCGCAATGCAGAATATCAAATGAATGCCATCACGAAAATTTTCAATCAGTCAAAACTAGCAAAAAAATTAAAGACATTCAGGAACCCAAAGACCAGAAAAGAAGTCTTTATTTCCATTTAATTAAATTGGTTTCGACAAATCTGATTCCGTCATCGATCCAACTGTTTGCAAGCTCCTCCAATTAATCAACAAAATTTCAATTTTGTGTCATTATTTTTTCCATTTTTCAAGAAGATTGTTGAAGCGACCAAAAAATGTAACTGGAAATATTGGAGAAAACGACGAAATGATTCGCTGACAAAAAGCTAGCTCCACGAGGTCGAAACAGAGGACGTGGCAACAAGTATAACAACACGATATTTATATTTATGTAGAAAGAACCATCTGACAGTCCCGTTTATGTCTTATTCCACAGTTACAAAGAATAGATTTATCTCAGACACCCTTCAAGCTCGCAGACGGCATATATGGCTCAGACTTGGTATATGAATATATAGGTGTACAGAGTTTGCCCGAAGGTATTATTTATTCCATGGCTATGGCATTAGGAAAGTTGTGGGGTGTGTTTTACGTTGGAGGCTCAGAACCATATTCGTTTATATGGTCTCGTTTGAGGGCGATACACATACAGGATCGTATCCGTTCATGTTTTTCTTTTGTTTCATCGCTTCGGTTTCCCAAGTCGTTATTTTTCGCGATTCACTCGCGTCAACAACGCAAGGAACAGGTATAACAATAATTGCACTTTTGTATCGTGGACGAAAGAATATTTAAGGGAGTGTTCTCGCCACGTGGAAACGTCACGACGAAATTAAAAGCGTGAAAAGTATCTGCGAGGAAAAAGACTCTTGTAATGATTTCTCTGAGGACAAGGAAACGGTCGGAAAAAAATGTCTTTGGTTTGAGAGAATGAATTGATAAATTAACGATATGTAAATATTATTCCCACAGTGTCACAGATCTATACGTTTCACTCATTGCGTGTCTACCAAAGTATCACCAACCATGTGGGAAAATGACGCGTGTCCATTAATGATGTCGGGAGCGACCACCATCTAGATATATAGATACTTTACGACTTTTCATTGATAATAGGGGCTCGTTGGTTATTGTGTCACAATAATGGGACAAGGAGAAAGGGAGACGGAGAAAGAGAGAGAGAGAGAGAGAGATGTTTTCCCTCCAAACGTCAGTCAATCTTCTTATTGGGGATTCGAACCCTTTGAGGGTCCATAATTGCGGCTCTTATTCTGTCTTACCAACTTAATTATTAGCGAGATAAGGAAAGTCGTAACTCAACGGAATCGAAATCTTTTGATTTTGATTTGACAACTTTTCCTAACTGTTCATCGGGGCAGAAAAAAAAACGTTGTAGAGGAATGGACCTTTTTCCGTTCGGCCGGATAGTGCGTGGGAAAATTTTACTTTTCACCCTCCAGCACTCAATGATGAGCTACGGGTATTGAACGTCATTGTCACGTCAAAATATACTCACGTCCGGACTGGCGTGCTGCCGACACGTCACGATGTTCCTCTTTATCGGCCAGTTTTACTCTCACTCCTCGCTGACCTCATCGATTTCGGTCCACGAACCTTTTTATCCATTAATCGCGTTCACCTCCATATACTTTTGTATTTCGAATTAATTGCATGCGGGTTTTCGTAACCTCGTGTAACGAAGATCGTCAAGCAGCTATAGAAATCCACCAAGTTCATGGCCACCCACGAATATTCCAAACTTTCGGCTTCCAAATTATATTTCGATGGAAATAACTACTCAATCAATTTTTCTCCGCGTCAAAATGTTTTGATTCTCTCTTCAAATTGACCGGAGCGTGCATTCAGAAATTCGGGGTAAACTGCGAATGTTGACAAGTTTTTGAAAATTTCTGCATTCTGCATATTAAAAAAATATGGAAATCTATAAAAATTGATAAATCGTTCAGAACAATTGTCCAGAAAAAATTGAGTCTACCAGTTTTTTGGAGGGAAAATAATTGAAAGGTTCGTGCACCTTTGGATGCAGGGAAAAAAGTCTTAATTCGAAGAAAATGAGTCATGAAAAGCTGCAGGAAAATCTCCCTGGAGCGTCGTTTGCATTCGACACAAAAGTATCGTCAAAGGGGTTTTTCAGGGACATCCCTGATAAGTTCTAAAGATACGAAATATGGCTGGAGCTCCCGAAAGAGAAAAAGATCTCAAGGAAAGATCCGAGTCAGCTTCAGGGCCTGGGGAATAGGGGCCCACATGGAAAGAAAAAAAAAGTAAACGAGAATAAAATAAATAAAAAGATCTCGAGTGCGATCCACGAGTAAAGTCGACGCACGTATCCAACAGTTCCATTTCGTATTCAGAGCTCAACTTGCTTTAGTCCTCCTGATCGAGGTACATCGAGAGGAGAAGAGACGACGACCAGGAAGAGCAGAGGACACGCGATCGGGACAAGAATAAAATGGCACACGTTTCCTCTCGATCTCTCTCGGGCATAAGCCACGTGACACATATATTTAAATATCGATAATATTAGGGAGGAGGGCGACGTAACGATTTGGCACTGTCTCGTTACGATGCCCTGAAGCTATTTTTATTCAATGTCCCAGAACTGTCCCATTATTTGCTAGATCTTGGGCTCGAATTACGAGAACTCTGTGCTCGATCCTTATGCATAAAATATTTTGAATCCAGTTAGACAAACTCTCAACTGCACTTCGTCCTAGACACGGTGTAAATTTCTTGACACGCTCACCGGATGGTTTTTTGGAGAGAAAACCGTTTCGTCTCCATCTCGTGATATACATTTTTTTTGGATAGACTTTTCTACACTCGTGAGTCACGTCTTTATCCTCCATTAGCCCCATCCACGTGAACACGTGATACATAAAAAATACTTTTGCCTTGCGTTGGGTATGTGGATTCGAAAATAAAAGGAGGAGCTTCTGTATGAAATCTAGATTCAGATTTTTTCACTTTGTTGTCTCGATTCCTTTGTATTCGAGAATAAATAAGTCAGTCAATCGGGGTTAGGAACGTGCATTTTGGGTACCTAAGGTTTCCTTCATTATTGTGAGTGAGAGATGACCGTGAGTGTGGAACCGTCTCTCCGTGGTTGTTTATTATTTCAACAAAATTTTGAAAATAGGGTTGCGATTAGTTTTTCCAGTAAATCTTAGAAACTACGAGTTTTAGAGAAAAATTGAATAGATGCTTTTCTGTAGTAAATTGAGTTTCGTACAAAAAAGTTTCTCAGCAATTTTCACGCAGACCCATGTTTTTCGAGATAAATAGAAAAACCTGTTCGTCCCACGAGTAAATTTTTATTTTTATGCAATTCCAAAAAAATAAAAAATAATTTTGCACCTTGTAATAAATTCATGGCAATTACAACTCAATCGATGACTCTGTCAATTTGTAGAATAATTTTCTATCAAAAATGAAAGGCTGGGAAATAGTAGAAAGAAAGAATTAAGAAAGCTGGAAAAATCGTCGAACGTTTCGCGAATAAATCTCGAAAACGCGACAGAGAAGTGAATCCACGTCTCGCCATGACGGAAATAAAAAGATCTAAAGAAGGAGAGAACACGGAGTAAAGTCTGCGTGTGTATAGGACCAGTGAAAAATTTGGGATCTTGGTATACACGAAGCCGATTAAGTCTCTCTCACGGTTTTGGTGAACGCGCTGCACGTACGAGTTACACAAGCTTACACGGTGAAAAGTAATTGTCCGGCAATAAATTGCATCGAGTCTGGGCGAGAGTATTCTCACCCTCGAGCATAAGAGTCGTCGACGGTGAGACGATATTTTATTATTTTTGCGTTCAACAACATACCAACACTTACATACACATGTATAAATATAATTTTAGTACATAGTACATAAAACGTTATGTACATACAAACATAGACATACAACATATACATGTAATACATAAAGTACATGGCGATGCCAAAGGTAAAAGCAAGGGGCTATCACTTTGCCCCAGGACCACGAGTAACGAAATTCCAGACACGATCTCATTGAGTTATCTCGCGCGTCACACAGCGGGAACCAACCCAGATGACTGTACACCCAAAGTACAAAATTTCGCACGCAGCCTCTATTATTAAATTACTTGGATTATCGCTGAGTCTGGCAAAAAAGAAGCAGCTCGAAAAAAAAATGTTTTGGGAACAAAAATCTATGGGGCAAGGTATCGAGGGAATGCATGGAAAAAAATAATTTAAAAAAAACTCCTGGCACCCATAATTTTTTTGTAGACGTGTATCGACTACTCGTTCAATTTTTGAAAAAAAAAAATTGATTCAATTGTTACCGCAAAGGATTTTGTAATATTTTTGATGAAATTAACGAATTTCATTTCTTATTCAATTACTCGATCATTTTCCAATTAATTTTCGTATGGAAATTTTGAAGATAAAAAATCGTGGAAAATTCAAATCTAATATAAAATTTTTTCGTCGCCCCGTTTTCCCGTAAAAACGCTCGTAAAATACACGTCGAGCCGCTGCCGCGTCTCTTGATTCCAAATGTGGAAAAACATCGAGGACAAATTGAAATATTGGATGAGAAGTGACTGCATGGGAAAATACGACACGCTTGTAAATAGAGGGTTTGACTTTCCTGATTCATATGGCAGAATTAATGCATCGAGTGATGTACACTTAATGCAAACATTTTGATTGTATGGATCGAGTGCATACATTAGCATTTAACGAAGGGGCTAATTGAGTTGTTCGTTATTTTGTCAACGCTCGTATATTCCCGATAGCTAAGAGTGCCGAGTGGAGAAACGAGATTTTTACTTCTCCTTACTCCGATCGTCCCTCGGTCTTTATCGACGCTCGTTATTCCGCCAACCCTTTCGAATTAGCTGCAGCTTCTCTTTGCAGCGAGAGCCACAAAAATGGTCCACCATTATTTTAACTGATGAAATTAGAGTCCGGGCGATACTCCATTACGTTTCGAGTTCATCTGCTCGAACCCTCCACCGTGCATCGGTCGCAAGGACATAAATAATTAATCGACAGCATGAATAATTGCTCTGAACATTTAATGTGTTCATTATTTTCTCTCCTCAGTAATATGTAAATGAATAATACTCGCACGAGTTCTATTTCAACTTGAAAATCGACCATGCACTTAATTATCAAAAAAAAAAAAAATGTTTTAAGGGGTTATTTTTCCTTTGAACCAAACAAACGTGATTTTATTTATTTTATATTTTCCAATGGAATCAATGGATTGGTTTCTAACGATGAATTAATTCTCAAGATTCGGGTTATTCAAAAATGAAAAAAAGAAAAAGATTCGAATGAGGTATACGCTTTTGGTTCATTGATGAAAACAAAAGCGTCATTTTTATTGAAAATCGTAGATTTTTATGATTTTTTAGGATATCTCAGGAATTTTTAGGATTTAATTGCGTTATTTTTCGAAAAAAAATCGAAAAGCATATAGTGCGTAGCGAAGTCCTTGAACGTGAAATTCCCAGGTTCAAAAAGTACGAAAATTACACGAACCGTAATAATAATTCGTAAAATAAACGAGTGAAACGTGAAGTTTTATTTCGATAAGAAAGAGAGTTCCTACCCATCCGTGGAGCCAAGATGAAAATGGTTATTAAATTCTTTGTTGGATTATTTCGAATGAAGCAAACGAAAGATTCTGTGTATACAATTCATGAAGAATGCCTCGGCAGGTAATTTTTCTTTGTTATTAAGTTGGTTGTATTTTTCCATGAGCTTGGCTCCACTTTACCTATACCCATACACCGAAAGCATTTGCTTCGTTGTGCTCGTTCAATTTTGTCTGTTTTGCTGGCGGGTTATACGAAGAGCCCCCGGACGAATGTAATCTCGTAATTAAATGTCGGTTTTCCAGTGTATTCACGAGCGTTGGGCGTCAAACGAACGAGCATGGAACCTTCATGAAAGCCAATATATTTCTATAGAAAGATATATTTATATACATGGCCGAAAAAAGAAGAAGCGAGTGAGATTTAGGAGAGAGGAGAAGAGAAAGAAACAGAAAGAGAGAATCTTGGGAAAAAGCTCGGGAGAGCGAGTAAGGAAGGAAGAGCGCGTTTTGAAGAATCTGTCCTTGTTCCTCTGCCATTTCGCCTTGCCCTCGGAACTTTTCTCGTGGAAAATTCATTTGCAATTTTCCACCCGACTCGCTCGAGACAACGTTGCGTTCGTCTTACGTTTATATACGTTTATATCCATAAATATATATGAAGAAACTTGTGAGCTTTGTCAGCAACCAAAACGGCGTAAATTCTGCATCTCGAGGCGTTAAGTTGCGGGCCTTTTGTTTCGGGAGCAATCGATACAGGCTCTCTGAGAGAGCTGGTAAGAGAGTAGCCACGATGGTAGAAAAGAGTTTACAACTCGTTGCTCGGAGGAAGAAGAAAAGAAAAAGAATGCATGGACTGGCGGAAAAATAAAACACGAAATATACAGATCGCGGTGCTTGGCGAACAAAGAGCCACATTTTCTTCGACGATCCTGTACTTCCAGGCCTCTTTACTCGCTAGCAACTCACACGTACGATTATGTTTATGTAGTTCGTTCTGTATAAATATAGGATATGAGAATATGAGCCGATTGTACGCCAAGAAAGTGGAAGCTAAGGAGAGAGAGAAAACCCGGTAATCTGATGGAGGCACATGGGAAATCTTGAAGCCATTATCATACTTTATCGTACGAGAATCGTTTTCTTTAAACGACAAAGAGAGAGAGAGAGAGAGAGAGAGAGAGAGAGAGAGAGTCAGCAAGATTGAATACGACTGGAAAAGGACTCCCTGCATCTCAGTAGCAATCTTCAAGGATCGTACTGCTGCCAAGCATCGTAAGAGATTCCTTCCCTGTCTGCCCTTCGCCTCCTCTAAACCCGTTGTTTTTCTTAATCGTTTGATCGTCCGTATCTTTAAAATGCTTACAAATGTAGCCTTATCTCATTACTTTTGCAGTGACGAAGCACTGCGTTCAGGCATGGAAAGTCACAGCAGGGAGCTAATCAGCTGTCTCATCGGGAGAATTCCAAACTTTGTTTTTGCTTATTAATTTTTTTTTTAATAATCTTTGTCCAAGTTTTTGTCCAATTTTTCCCACAAATGCGATTCGAATGCAACACGTTGTTATTCGAATCATTTTTTTTTTTTTTATTTTCAATGGGATTCATGTCCGTAAGAATTGATTATGGGGCTCCAGGATTGGTGAGCGAACTCATTGGCTCGTCGACAAGTTGTTAAGATCCATTTTTGCTTCGTGAACTTTTGAATTTCGCTGTTTCTTTATGTGGAATTAATTTCTCGGTTTCCTCGTTGTACTTCTCCGATTTAAAATTATCTGAAAATCAAAGCAACCGATCGAAAATTCTGCACGAAAAATATGCGGAATGAAATTATTTCGAATATACCGTAAATTGATCAAATGTAATTAGTCAATACATTTAATGAACTTTCATTTAATGTTCCCGGATAAAATGTCATTTGCCTTCCATGTCAATCGAGTAAATTAAAAATTCAGTGATTTCCGACAATAATTAATAAATGAACAAACAAAAATAGTCGCTTAGATAAAAAAGTGATGAGGTCACTTTCCGTTTTGATGTTTTTTTTTTTTTTTTTTTTTTTTTCACGACATTAATCACAATCTTGTGTGTTTCGGCGACCAAAATGGACGCGGTCCCATCATCACAGTACAGTATCGTTTCGTTCAACAAACACTGAATTAAAAATAAAAAGTGGAAATCTCTTGTGCGGAAAAAGGCTCGTTGAGCGTATGCGAAGGCGTTCTCCACTCGTCAGTTTCGTTCTAAACGAAAAAAAGAGCTTTCTCGTAAAATAAAAAGAGCTCGACCGGAGCGAGGGGATGAATGCGAGGGTGAGAAGAGTTTTACTGTTGGCATAAAAAAAAAAAAAAGCACGCGCGCATACGACGCCTGCCAAAACGAGTCGTTGCGTATCGCGAGAGTCCTTCAAACATATTTCGCCAACGGACTGTTCGTTGTCTCGCATTAAACTATGGGAGTTTATAACTGTGGACAATAAAATAAAAACACTGCGATCGCGATAGCACAGACTCTCGTGGCTGTACGCTTGTTTGTCGATTCAATCGTTCGCGAACTCAGTAAAAGAGACAGTGCGCCGCACAGAGATCGAAAACAGTAGAGAAAGGAAGACGAAAATCGAAGCTGCTGGGGTCGACGAGTTTGTTTCCCGGGACCTCAAATAAATGTGAACAAATACGACGAAGAGAGCATAAAAACGTATGAAAAACATATAAGCACATGTGTAAATACAGCCGCAATTGAACGTGTACTTCCTGCTGCTGTCCCCGAAGCTTTAAGGCTATCTGAGTGAGTGCCTGCGAGTAAAAATTCGGTCAACCGAGATAGCGAGCACCATGAATCCCCCATGCACGAAAAAACGTTTCAATAAAAATGTCAAAATCGATGATTTAACATGATGCTGGGAAAATCACATCATAGCAAATCCCCTTTACGGGGAAAAAAAACCCGGCAAAGTACATTTGTTAATCGCAAGTTTGCATTTCTTTCGTTCCAGAGAACGAAAAACTTTCTGCCCGCTCGGTACAAAAGAAAGCTTGTGTACCTGGTGGACGAAAAGTCGGTACAGAGTAATGACGTTAGTAAAAAAATCGTGTTATTCGTAAGCAAAAACTGTTCGTTGAATGGGAACAGAGGGATATGTCGTCAGTCACGACCAATCAGCATTTTTTCATCGATATGGCAATGAAACGAAAGTTGATTCGAGTCTCAACTTTTTAATACGAGATTCGACAAAAATATGAGGGAAAAATGAGTTGATGGAGATTCCATCGCGAGGGTAATCGAGCGTCGATGAAATTTGTATCGTCTTTCGAAAGCAGTTCGGAAATAAATTCAGCCGCTGGCTTATCAGGGATTTGGTAATCACATGATGTGATTTCATGGTTTCTTTCTCGGCGTGTCCCATCGGTATCGGAGCTTTGCCTCGTTTGCATAAACAAGTCGTTAAAAGGTTGAAAATGATTGATCAACGGATTAAAGAAAAAATTTTGTATGCGGTGGTCACCGACGGAAAAGTTAACTCGAATAATTTATCAACGACGGGTGAAAAGCCGGAGAGTCACGAGACTCATTGATGCTGAGTCCAGCAGAGATAAATTTTCTGCTTTTATTTGTATGTAGAAGCGCGTGAGGGAAAATCAACCGCAACGTCTGCACCAAAGGGTCGTTAATCGGCGGAGCACCATCACCTAATTGACCCTCTGTGGTCAAGGGCCAAAAAAACAAAGACTTTTTTTTGTATAGATCAAACTAACGAGTTCACTCTCTGCACGAACGTCTTTGCAGCTTGGAAAACGAGCTTCCGTGCTCGGCACGCTTTGCTCTAATGGAGTTACGCGATCCATCCGGATCCTCCTGCTTTTTTACTTACCCTTCTTTGTCCCTAAACCTTTTCGCCATAAACACGTGCTGAGCTTCAACGTTGTCACGTGGATGAAGAACAAAAAAACCCTTTGCTTCACGATTTCAATGAATTTGATCTCTTAAGTTTCTAGTCTTGAGAATTTCATGTGAAATCGTCGAGTTTGATGTCGATGACTCTGTTGTAAATTTGAATCTAGCCCCATAAAGTTTTTCATGATCCTTGCAAAGGCGAATGTCTAATTACGAAAGCGAACTGCAAACCAAAATATATATGATATTTATTAATTCGAGCATCAATATCTTGCAAAATTGTTGTCAATCGATGGCAAAACTATAACAATAAATAGTCAAGTATTCACATTCGCGATGAGCGATTTATGTTTATGGGCAAAATTTACCATTTCGATAAGCCAAGGGACTTGAAGATTGCCACACCTCGATATTTTATAGATCGTGGAAGAAATCGAATGGAGGCATAAAATGCTTGTCCGCCAGGCAACTGCTTTGGAAATAGTATAAATCGATATTTTTCAAGCAAAACTCACACGTCGATTATTTTCGCTGAGTAAACTAAATACTAAAAGAAGGGAGAGGGACGAGAAAAAAAAATGGATTTTTCAAGCATTTCGAGACCTTCCCACGCCCCGAGAAAAATTCCTATCCAGCTTCCTTGATCTTCAATTTCGACGAACATTACACGCCGATCGTATAACAAGCACGAGGAACCCGACGGCAGTATATATCGGATGACAAAGATCAGTTTTGTTGCTCGATCAACCAAACAGAAGACAACATTTTCTTCACTGAATCGAACTTTTACACTCGAGACGTTGTTGCGAGCCATTATAAGGATGTTGGTTACCTATGAAACTTGTTAATGTTAATTGTTCAATAAGTAGCTTCTTAATCGTCGTGAAATTTGTACACGTCCGCCTGAACACTTCATGGAAAAACATACCAAATTTTAAGAACTCTGTCATCATTACTTTAAGCACCTTAAGGGTTGAAATTAAAAGTGATAAGAATATTCTGAAAATTTATCATGAAGTATTTATAAGAGGTCGTGTCAAAATTTCACGACGATTAGAAAGCTCCTAATTAAAAAATTAACATTCTGTTAAGAACAATTTTTTAATCAAATACAAAAAAAAAATTATCAATAAACTTCGTTTTCTTTCCGTTGCTTTCAGTATACTGTAGATATTAAAAAATTGAGAGGTAAAAAAAAAAACTTATCGCAAAGTTATACCAGTTTCCATGAGACTGTACATTTGACTACATTTAATTGATTAATGTTAATTGTTCAATAACGAGCTTCCTAATGTTCGTCAAGTTTTTAAACGATCTCTTAAAATACTTCATACAAAAACTAAAACTGCAAAAACTAAATTTGCAGAATTTTCTTATCATTTGCGATTTGGGACTCAACATCCTCAAGGAATGGAAAAGAATGAAGATGGAGGAAAAATCGTTGAATTCATCAAATACGAACGAGATTCAGTTCCTTGATGCAGTCCCCCGGGAAGGTTAATTATTAAGGAGGGGCTTTTGGCCTCGTGGGTTAAAAATCTCGACTCGTATAAGCCCGGAACGCCTGGAAAAAACGTACTGAGAGGTGGAGCAGATCGACTTTTAATAACGATGCCGTGGCGCGTGAAACTTCGTTAAAAATTCCACGTGTGGCCACCGACACGATCGGTCGAAATGATTATATGGCTTTTGCATACCAGGAGACACTCCCGGACGATGTCGATCGGCGTAATTGCTCGTCGAACATTCTCAGTGACGGTGTCAATTAGGAAACATGCGATATTGGTAAAAAAAAAATAAACAAAACAGAAAAAGATCGGACTTTGGTGTCCACGGAATGAAAAAAAAAGGCAGAACAGTCTGAACAAACAATAAAAAAAGAAATTGTTTTTGTATCTGCAGTTGATAAGTATCGACGTCAAAAAAGCTGCAAATCACTTTTCCATAATAAACAAAAACTAATGGAATCGAGGGATTTTAATTTTCAGGGAAGCCTCGGCTTCTCCGTATTATTTCCGAGCAGAATTGCAACGTCAAAAAATAAGACTCCGTACTCAAAAATCCATGGTGTTGCGATAATAAAAACAAACAAGAAAGTGAATAAGCTGCAGGAAAATGGAATAGAAGCCAGTGACCATTATCCGCCCATCGGAATAAACGGAGGCCACGCAGTCGAGAAACGTGGAAGATACTTCGGTGCATTTTCACTCGGTCTCATCGAATGGGATTGCCATAATAATAGTAATACGAATATTATGACCCATGAGGACCCATGGAGCGAGGGTGGAGAACGCGTTGGAGCTAGTGCGCGATGGAAATAGTGAGCGCAAGAAGGCAGCAGAAAGGACGAACCCAAAAAGGAATAAACGACGTCCATATAATAAAGATACGTCGGATCGATAAATGGAAAAGACGGAGGACGATGAGCTTATTTTGAAGAGAAGGAAAGAAACCGAAAGCAGGTTCGGAGAGTATAAAAGCGAGTGAGAGAGAGAGAGAGAGAGGGGGGGGGGATGCAAAGGAGCAGTCGTAGGTACATTTACATGATATGAATATAATGGAGAGGGTTGCCTGTAGCTCTCTCTGCCGACACTTCCGGGTCGAGGTCTCTTCCGAGAGCGAGCGCTACCTGTTGAACGGATAAGTTGAAGCCCTTGGTGACCTACAGGATATTTCGAGGGATGGGTCAGGAGGCAAAACGTGTAACTGACAAACAGGAAGAAAGGCGTAGGTTCAACGCGACCAAATAACAAATCCGTGGCTCCGAAGCCCTTGGGCGACTTACGAGCGAGCCATTGATTCGCTTGGTCCATCGTCACCCTCGTTCAGTTTCTAGATTCGGTCCCTGCCCCAGAGGTCAATGACCTTTCTGAACCCAGCGCATCGCCCTAAAAAGACTCAACAATTTCCCAGAGTTTTTTCCTGAATCTCCAGAGCCCTTATTCTCAATAACTCGATTAGGCGATCCTGACAATTCATCAGAATCCTTCAGAGCGTCTAAAAACGTTGGATGACGATTCGAAGCATCGACCACGACTTCGGATGATTTATAGTTCAATAATCGAAGTGTACTCGTGCGCCTAAGTGATTGAGTACTGTTTTCGAGAGTCACCATAACGAGCGAATGAATCGCAAAAAAAAATTCTCATCCATGAACAAATATATAAATAAATATACAGCTCCATACGATCGTAACTTCCAAATATCACACACACACACACACGCACACACACACACACACACACACAAACACGCACCATCGAATTATATAAATAGTACAATGTGCCTCGTAAAATACTGAACAATCTATAGATATATAGAGTTTCATTTTTACGAGTCATCCAGATTAACGTTGAGTATATATACATGAATAAGAACTCTGGGTATAACGGTTAGGCGTATTATTGACGTAGTGAGAAGAGATTGACGGCAGGGTCCCTGTCAATCCGGGCGCTAATAGGATTCCCTTTGCATTATGTGTGTATATAAGTCCCATTCCTGTAGTTTGTGAGAATGGGCTTCTCTTCAACATGTATCCATTGACTTTTTGTGTGTGTATACGGGATGTGTATATTGATTCGATTATTTCGAGAAGGGAATATCTGTTTCCAAAGAAAGAGAACCTTTCGAGAGGTTCATGGATCCCCTCAAAGTATATGTTTTCCCAACACAATTTGGTCAAAGGCAAATCGATGTTTGGATATGTAACGAAAGATCCCAATGGACACTGCGTATCGACGTGCATTTAATTTTATCGATTAAGGTATTTCTATCACGAAACGACTTTATTTAAGGTTCTTTCAAAATCTTGTATAAACGTTCTTGGCACCAAAACTAACAGTTTTCTCCTGTGAAGAAAAGTTTTCTGACGTTGAGAATTTGAGATATTCAATTTCCAATTTTTTATTTTTCCCATCTAAACACGTGTAATTTGAAGTCACGTTTTCGTTAAAAAGTTGCAAGAGAAAAACAAAAGAAACGCGCCTTCAATTTACACGCATTTATATGGGAAAAATAAAAAAATGGAAATTGAAAATCTCAAATTCTAAAGGTCAGAAAATTTTTCTTCAGAGAAGAAAACTGTTAGTTTTGGTGCCAAGAACGTTTATACAAAATTTTTAAAAAATCCTAAATAAAGTTTTTTGATAGTAATACGTTAATAATGCAGGTTTTGGATTTATTCTAATTTATAATTGATGTGTTTGTTTATTACTGACAATTAAAAATTATGGGAAAGTGGGTTGGTGTGACTATATACGATCTTAGCGAAATCCTGAAACTCTGCTCTCTCGTTGGTGCATGAGAAAAATCGAGCTGATGCAGGAACCGTTCGATAGAAAAAGAAAGAAGCTCGAGAGAATTGTGGAGAATGAAAGCGACTAAGTAAATTAGAAATAAAACGGCTGTGCGACTGATCACCAAGGCCAAATGCTGGAGCGTAATAAAATCATGACTACAAGCAATATGCATTGTATTCTCTACTGACACAACTACAACCTTACCCCTAGCCGAGAAATACACATTTATATATTTATCTATGCATATCCTTCGTCCCCAGCATCATAGACACCCTAAAAACGTCCCTAACAAAACCAGTAGAAATTCGTCCCCATCTCGACTGCAGCGCGTATAATCCGGCGATAAATTTTATTCGCTCCATAATCCACGTGGCCTAGGACAGAAATGACGCATTTGGGGCCCAAAGTTTGACGTCAAAGATTGGATTCACTGAAATTTTGTTTTTTATTCGACTCGCCCCTTTTTTTATTAATTAGAATTCTTGCTCTCTCTGCTCTCTAGAGTTGATTTCGTTCGATCACGGTTTTCAGTTACATGTACAAAAGCTTAGCAAATGCCAAGTGGATGTTCGTAGTGCTCGCCGGATATGGACGCTTCGTAGATTTTTGAAAACTACCAACAAGTGAATTATCTTTTTACTCGGAAGTTTAAATAAACAATGAGTCATCGTGAACTATGAATTTTCGATTGTTCTTGCGGGTCTCATCGTGCGATATAAAAAAATCTACAAGTTTTTTGAACAAGGAAATATCGACGACCGGATACGAGAGCGATAGACGGAAGTACGTGGGCAAGGGAGTCGGGTTTGGAGGAGCTCTTTGGCGTTAGGGAGAAAAGATGATTGAAAGACGAGACTGAGAATAGACGGTAAACAGAATAGCCGGCGCCTGTGAACCACACTCAACGTCGGAGAGACTATTGAGACACACAGGTGTCGTTTCTTATTCAAAAAACTGTTCACGATCGTCACAATACTAAATGGTCTCTCTCGGTCTCTCGCGTATTGCTCGTCGCTCGCGTTCGTTTGAGCTCGTGCGATTCATGGAAAGAATAGCGGACTTTTGTTTCCAAAGGAACCGGAAAATAAAAAAGCATGAAGCGACGTATTTACGACACCTTAAGGGAATATAATTGCAGTCAACATCCGGAAATTCAATTTTCATTACGAAGAAAAAGGCTACTTTACGATTTTTTATAGGATCGTGACGTTTGTAATGAATGAAATGTCAACGCTGTGGATCAGTCGATACGGCCGGCTCGCGTGAGTACGAGAAAGATTTTTGCCATTTTTTTGCGTAGGCTCAAATATTTTTCGTCCCAATCGGTCAAAAGGCTTTTCTTTTCAAGCTTTTCTTCCGCATGGAATAGAAACCTTTACTTCACAGACCGGAAGCTCGAACTACCTGCACTTATCGCGGCGATGGGATCGAGGCAGGATTGGAAAGGAGTGACCGGCTCTTCGACTACGTCGTCGACAAGATCGAACCGAGAGTTCCGAGAGTTTTCAAACAATTTTTGTCTCCGAAAAAATTTCTGATCTATCGGTTTTCGATTCGCCTTGATGTCCCATCAAAACACCTCGCCGTTGTTGTCAAATTTTCCAATTTTCTTAACGTGTAATCAACTCAAAATTTCGCCTCGAAAATTATTGATTTTCTCCATTTTTTTAAACGAAAACTGAGGCACGAAAAATTCTGAAAAAAATTCTAACGAATTCTTCGGAGCATATTGAGAGTAGAAAAAATTTTATGGGACAATATTGTCAACTAGAAAAAAACGGTGGAACATCGTGAGTCATGTCTGTGTAGTTCAAGTGACCAATAATTTCGATTCACCAGAATCAAATAACTTTCGAGTAAACTTAATTACGTTATTTATGATTTTTCGTACGAGCAGGGCTCTCAACTGTTGGACCGTCAAGTGCGAGTTAAGAGGTTCGAGAATATTAGGCTGATAGCTCGAGTTACGATAATGTTCGAAGAACCCACTAAAGTACAATGTCTAGATGAAACATGAATTTTCGAAGCCTCCGGACGTACTTGAGCATTTGATAGAGGCGCCTGGAATATTTTTTCATAGATTACTAAAAACTTGACACCTCATTTTTCATGGAGAACGCCATGGAAATCGTGTCACAAAAATGCTGGTGTTATTGGTCTCGTCCAAAAAAGAAATACCATAAGAAATGTTGCTCGTAACATCACATCCCATAAAGATAAGAAACGTCCAGTGAATTCTCTTTTAGTGACGAAGAAACTTCAAGCTCGATCGAACAAAAGGAATTATATTGATTGACCTTAACGAAAACGAGTTTTCGATGACTAAGTAATCTTCGTAGTCAGAAAACTCAGGAGGAAATACTAGCTCTAAAATGTTTTGATAAGATAACAAGTTCGGACATGAAGGAGCTCGGAAATGTGAAGCTGGAAACTCGACTAATTAAGACTAGTAACGTCCATCGAGGCTATACTCCTATTGACGTAACCACGTCAAGGGATCCCAGGCCTTTACATACAGAAGGCTTTATCATCCCTAGCGAGTAGTCTGTGCCCAAGTGATAAGCCTTCCGAGATATAGAACGTTGCGTAGAAAGTTTGCTGTGTGACAGAAATAAGGCCAATTAATTGATGTTGCAATAAAATAAAATGTATTCACAGATAAGAAAATTGTAGCCACGTGTCTGATTCGATTTGTGGGATTTTTTTCTGGCCAGAAACCGTTCGACAAGATATATCGCAAAAATGATGCATGAGAGAATTGTCAATGTTAACGATCTGCAGCTCGTTTCGAGGATAATAAAAAGTGAAATTGCTGTCAACTCGGATCATATGGAGCAATTGGAATCTGTGGCTTAGAATTGCTTTTGTCTCGCCACTGTACACGTTTCTCGCGACAAATATTCCTTGCCGAAATTCTCGTTCAAGTTCCAATCTCATAAAGACGAGATCATAAATTTCGTCCGAACGATCGTAAAAATCAAACGGATGGGAACCCGAAGCCACTAACTTTTCAGACGCACCAGCAGCCGGGAACATCCATACATGCGTTTCTCGGTGAAGACACTTTGATCTCGTTAAACAGTGAAGAGCCTTACTGGACTCGTCCACTCACCAGAGCAACAACTCCAGGAAGGGCCAGAGATAACGATTTTTTCTCATTCTATTTTATGCTCTTATTTATTACATCATTTGTTTCATCGCTTTAATTATATGAGATTACGAAGAGCCAAAAAGAGATGGGAAAAGTTCATTTGGAAGCTTGAAATTTTATGGAATACCACGTTCGTTCCTATTCGTCCAAAATCTTTTATTTTGAGATATAACTTTTTCTTTGAGCATCGAAGAGCTCTTGCAGAAGAAATCTTTTCGAGGTGCATCAAAGGTTCCCAGTTATCATTAGAAAAGCACTCATTCGTTCTCTCGTTCCCGTAGAAATTTAATATTTTCCCGCAGAGGACTTGAAATATCGTTCAAATTTATTTCGCTACGGGATGATTGAAAAATGTTTTAATTAAAATTCCGAAACGTCGTATTTCTCGTTACGATGGGTCGCGAAAAATCCTAGAATACCAAAGCCCATTCGACGTTTCAATTTTTCAAAAATTATTCTTATTTTTCAGTTATTCTGAAAAATATGCAACTGCAATGTCAAATTTGTAATGAATGAAGATGCTTATACATGCATTCCTCGAATATTTGTTGGCTATGAAATTCCGAACGAGCAACTTTTAATATACTCGAGATTCCACGTGTAACGAAGAATTTAGCGGAAAACGCTTTTTTTTATTTGAAAAAATCATGAGTACGCGCCAAGCAATCTCTGAAAAACGTGCGGCAAAAAAAAATTGAAAAAATAAATCATTTGGCAAAAAAATTTTTTGCGACCTTTGACTTTTTCGACGAATCGTTAAACCTGATGAGGAAGCGTTGGCAGTGCTACGAAATATCGTAGACAATGCGATAACAAATGCCTAAAAGCAATCCGGGTCAAAATGACCCAGTGTGTCAATGAACAGGAAACCGTGTACCATAATCGACGAGTTTATTTTGAAAAACAAAAAGTCACGGTGCAAATCCCATTGAGTGTCAAGATTTTTAAAAAATCTCAATGATTTCCCATAAGGTCGGTGTGATAGTCATGATCAGAATTCTAAAAATTGTTAAAAACAAAAAGGCAGCGCATTCCAGAAACTAAAGAAATGTGAAAATTCGGAGAGATTTTTACCTTGCGAAGAAAGCTGCGGCTGCGCTGGCCTGTGCCGGTGTGCCGGGAACTCCATTAACGTTGTACGAGTATTTGGTCTCCTGGTAAACCTGAAACGCATTGGCCGGTTTGACATGCGAGGATCGGTGATAATAATGATCACCGTATTTTTCACTGTAAACACTTTTATCAGAGGCCTGAGACACTTTCCCGACACCATAAGACTGCGAGTTGCGCGCGTGTGATTTTTCATGGCTATTTTGATGGTTGGGTTTATCAGGTGTAGCGTACTGATGGGATTTTTCACACGGTGGATTGTTGGCTTGAGGCTTATCAATAGTGCCATAAGATTTGAAATCGTAGCCCTTGAGTTCGCCATAATATTTAATATTTTCGACTTTGTAGCCCACGTGATTGTTGGCGACGCTGGATTCGTGTTTGAGTTTGGGTGCAGTTTCGTGATGTTTGTAAACGATCGCTTCCTGCACGGATTTCATTTTATCGGCAAATTTATTGCCCACCGAAATGACGTCGTGAAAAGAGTGGACCGAATTTTTTGACTTGTCGAATTTAATCATCGATCTGTCGCTCGAACGTAAAATCGGAAACTTGACATCAGCACCACGAGTATTGTTCACTTCCGGACAAATGACACCACCCAGAGAAACACCCAAAATAACACCCGCACTTCCGTAACTATTAACGACACCGTTTGTACCCAAATTAGTGGCGCGATTGGTGAGGTTGTTGATTTGGTAATTATTTGAGCTCGACACTTTTCCACTGCTCGTGTTATCGCTGTGCTTCAGCGTCTCGACGTCGTCATCGTTGTTGTAATCGTCATTTTTACTTGTCAAACGAACCTCGCACCCCGTTTGCTTGTGCATTTGACGCTGACGCGTCGTAACCCCTCCACGTGTTGATTCTCGCGCGGTCGGCGTGATACTGGCGAGATTAGCGAGCGCCTCGGTACCGTGAGCTCCGCCACCACCGCCACTAACGCCGCTGCCGCCACCACCACCAACGGGCACGAGACCGCTCACCACTCCCCCATGATTTCCCCCTGCTTGTCGTCTGCCCTTCTCCTCCTATCAAATGGATAACGCGTACAGGCCATTGTTCAATTCATCCCACACATCGTTTCCGATCTTGCCATTAAATTTTGTCCTATTTGCAAATTCGCAAGCGTAAGATAGCAAAAAATCTAAAAATCAAAAAACAAGAAAACCGAATGTGCTTATCGACGCGTTACTATCTTCGTGTTTTCGTAATTAGCTTTTACATGGTCAACGGCGATACATCGAGCAAAGGGCTCCGATAAGGAATGAACTGAAGTTCAAGTCAATCTTGTGAATGAATGATACGAGGACGTGAGAAAATGTATAAATTCATGGCGACAAAAGAAAAAAACGTCGATGCTGAGAAACCATTTCGACAAATTCAAAATTCCTATTTTTTTGCAATCGAATATTTGTTTTTTTTTTCATTTTTAGATCTTCGTTGACCCAGTCTGTCAATGAAGGGTCGAAAAAAATAATGAGTGCAGAATTACGTAATGAAAAAAAAATCTTGCAATGAAATAAAAATAAAATTGACGCAAAATGGATGAAAAATTATTTTACTGAGAATCCTGCTTGGGCGCAGGGCAGTCGAGAATGCAATTGAAATTAAGTTTAATGATCTTGTTTCCTCGCATGCGAAACATTCTTTGAAACGAGAATCGAGTATGAAGGATTTCCTATGGAAAAAGCTTGGCGAATGGATAATATAGTGATGAGTGAAGAATGTTCAAGCTTTAAACTCGGCAACGTTTTTACGTCGTTATGAAAAAATTCCTAGTCGAAGCTCCGGATTCCAGGCTCCAGAGGCTTGATTCCATAAATTGCCACCGCACGTGACAAAATGTATTTTGAAATTGAAAGCAAGTACATTCTGTGAGCTGCAGACTGCAATTTTCATCGAATATGGCACTGGCAAAGAGCCTGCGATCTGCAGGAATTAATTGCGTTAGTCCGGAGTATTGTGAAATTTTTTAAATAGTTTAAAACGTGCAAATAAAAAATTTGCAGGCTGAGGGAAGTGAATGGGAGTTCCAATGAGGCAAATGAAAAATCGAGGCCAAGGTTTTTGAAAAGAATTTTTACCAAACCTTGGCAACGATTTGGCCAGCCAGTATTTTTGATTTTATGAAAAATTAAAAGGGTTACACACCTGGATGCGTTTAGACTCATCCTGCCGTTTGATAGTAACTTCCGAATATTTCGGAGGGTCCGGATGATACTTTGGGGGAGGTTCGCTCTTCGGAGGATCTTCCTGATAGCGAGGAGGTCGATCGTACTGTCTGTACTTGGGAGGATCAACGAGAATGTTGCATTGTTGTCGGTTGGAGTTTTCGAGAGCGTCAGGCTGCAATCGGTTCGTTTGATTAGCGAAACTGACGTTGGTTTTTTGTTCTTGATGCGTGGATTTTCCATGGGCGTGTTTGGAGCCTGCGGTAGCATTGGATTTCTCTTTTTTCTCAGGTTTCTCGGAGCCTCCATTGGGCTGCTTCGGATCTTTTGGTTTCTCTGTAAAATTGCCTGGACCATCGATATCGTAGAATGTCAATTCTTTCGCTTTATTGTGGATTTTATCGATCGATGGACGATGCGATTTTCCGTGTCGATTTTCGTGCTTCAAAGGCGGATCGATCTGGTAAAACGTTAATTCCCTCGAATCCTGTGATTTCGATCTTGCCTCGAAGGACGATTGATGCTGCCTCTCGGGCTGCGAATGACTCCGCTCGCTCTTGTGAACATTTTGCTCTTGCGTGTGACGCGACGAGGTCCGGGAGCTCACAGGATTCCTCACCGCAGTTCTGCCGTGATCCTGATAATCTTCACCATATTTAATCGACTGTCGTGGCTTGTATTTCTCCTCGAATTGAGAATAATTGTAAGTGTTGAAACCGACTTGAT
Organism: Hyposoter dolosus; assembly: GCA_963921915.1. Classification (NCBI taxonomy): domain Eukaryota; kingdom Metazoa; phylum Arthropoda; class Insecta; order Hymenoptera; family Ichneumonidae; genus Hyposoter; species Hyposoter dolosus. The sequence continues at coordinate 10,477,783 of OY998130.1, read as the reverse complement.
TAAAATTCCGACTCAAGTTCGTCGAGTCGTAATCCGTTGATGTAACGGCTTCCATGTTTATCTGCAACAGTAAAAATCCATTTTTCTGATTAAAAACTGCGAGCAACTCGAACATTTTCCTCATTAGACTAACGAGGCGAATTAAATAAATAAATTGAAGAAACGAACGAAGAGAAAGGTTGAAAAAAATCTCTGAAAAAGTTAATGAAAGAGAAAAAAAGTTTCGAGAACATTGGGACGAAAATGAAACTCTCGTTATTTTCAACAAAATATTTTTATCAGCAAGAAACATTTTCATTTACTGCAACCATGAGCTGGCTGGGTGCACTCTCATGGGATTTAATAACATCGATTTCAAATCCGATACAACTTTCTCTCATATTTGCTCAAATGAGGTAGAGAAAAGCTGCTTTTTGATGTCTCCGAATGGACGATACGCGGATACGAGCCAAGGAATCACAAGGTGCGTTATGAAGCTTTTGAAGCTTCAAATATACTTCGCCCTGCGTATGAAATATTTGACGATTGGATACGAGCGTGACTGGAGTGAAAAAAGGGTGAGAGGACAATGAAGAGAAGCAGGAGAGTGGTTTGGAGTTCGAGGAAGGTGAAGGACAAAAAAGTGGAGAAACACGAAGGACGAGGTCAGTTCAAAAGGTTAAGAAATAGGACAACGATAAAAATACAGAGACATTGGTTGGTTCGTCGAGAGAGTGTGAAAACGGGAAAAAATGGACGACGGATAAGAAAGACGATGAGGTTTGCGAAGGGAGAGGGAAGGGTCGCGGAGTTGTAAATCGGAAATTTTTTTTTTTCTACGCGTTTTGTTTCGACCAGGCGAACGGGATATTTAGTAGCGCGCAGAGTGACTCTACGAAAGGAAAAACTCAGGCGACAATAAATAAAATCTTGACGCCTTGAGGGCGTGACGTTCGTCGATATGGTGACTTGGTTCATTTCCTCTTTGGTTATTTCGCCTCCTGCTGTACGATCGCAGTTTGCCATATTGTCACTGGAATAAAATGCTGTCGTAGGTTCCGGCAGTGTTGAGAAGAATCACGTCGTTGGCAGCCCACACATGAGCGAAGAACCTCGTGCCGTTTAAACGCGCGTACTCCGGAGGAATGATGGAGCGAGTGAAGGAGGATCGAAAAGTGTCGAGAGGTAAAAAAGCAAGAAAGAAAGAATGAATAAGAGCGTGAGCGAGGAAAAGAAAAAGTCGAAAGATGGAGCTCGAGATCTGTTCGAAGAGCGGATGAGCAATGAGAGACTGAGAGAGACGCGTTAGACGGATAATCTGCTCGTTGTTGAATACACCGACGAAAGGCCGAGCCAGCAAAACGATAGAGTTCGAGCGGCGTGTACGAAAGAACGAAGGAAAGAGGAGGGCGAAAGAAAGTTCGGGGTCCAGAGCAGAGAGAGAGAAAGAGAGAGAGAGAGAGAGAGGGAGACAGCGAGTGGGAAAGAGAGACCGACGCGAAGCTCCCGAACCGCACGTCTCGAAAACACGGTTAGGAACCGGTTCACACCTCGGGAACCCGAGGTCTAACCGATTTACGATACCCGAATGACTTTCACGATGCATAACGCGTATCGTCTGCACTTCTCAACGGCAATCCCGCGTGCTCCTGGAGATCCTGGAGGCACGTGATGGGAACATCGGACATGTTCCTGAGTGTCTTTTGAGTAGACGTCACGTAAAACGTATCCTCCTCGTAGATCTGTATCTCGTTCAGCGGCCGTGCGAAGAAGAATTCTACGAGCAGAAAATGGACGTATCGTTGACGATTTGCTCGTGTAATCCAGGCGGCTGGTACATTCGAGCTCGATCCAATCGACGCAAACCCGAGACAGTTTCCTATTTCTGCTTGCACGGATGCACCGCATTGGCTTCACTCACAGCGAGATCCGTTTGCATCTCGGCTTTGCTGGTATCGAGTAGCACAACCCGCAGAGCCACAGAAAAAACAACCTCAAAGAGCTGCTCGCTATAACCGCGTGAACCGCAAACTTAGATGTACATCACGATTGTGCACGCGGACCGAAAGGTTGAAAAAGAAAGAAAAAAGCATGGGTAGTGTGCAAAAACGAACGTGCTTCTCGTTCTCTCAAGTATCCCTCATCATTCCGCCAACGGCTCCCTTGGCAGACGAGCAGCGATCGGGTCTCAAATCTTCGTGGAATGTGAAGAAATTTAGCTCATCACCATCCTCATATTCCGTGGAATTCACCGCAACTTAATGGCACACATGGATCTTATTATCCGAGCGATCTACGATCAGCTCTTCCAATAACTTCCTCCGGATCCAGGCAACCCTGCAAGATCTTCATTTCGCTCCACATGCAGCATCGCCATTAAAGTTCACGTCCTCAATAAATGCAAAAGAAATGCTTTCGTGACCCGATGTTTGGCGCCGGAACGTCGAAGGCAGTTCGAGCTGCAAATAAAGTTTTCTCGTTGGCTGCCAACCAGATTAACGATTCGTAAAGACTCCCCGTTATGCTTAGCAAAGTGTCTGCTGCTAAGAAATAGAATCGACACCTTATTGAAAATCTGGATAGTCAACTCCCTTCTTTGGATTACAGCGAAGAAAGAGGATGAGGAATTGCCCTGGAGGAGTTGTTGCGGTTGAGCATCACAAAAGGTAATGAAGATTCCACGGCGCAGCAGAGCAGAAGCTATTGTACCGGAGCATCGACTCAGCACCGTAGTGCGCCGGCGGAATCGTTGTCGGGGTATGTACTTCGGAGAACTTGTTGTTTATCATCTCACCTCAAATATACAATTAACATGTTGAAAAGGAGTCTGCGGAGGTGGCTCCTCGAAGGCAACCTCCACCTTTCTCATCATCTTCTTCGGAACTTCTCTCCTCTCTCCACTCTGCGCGTAAATACCTCGCTCGCAGTTTTGCTCGTTCAAGTAGTCTTGCCTGCTTCGAGAGAGTTGAAGAAAGTGATATACGAAGAAGGAACCTTTTGGAAACTTATTTGAGGTCGAAGAGAGATAAGGATTCGCGATTGCTTGGATAGAATCAGATTTTTCAGAGCTCCAATATCTCGATCGTAGATATTTTTTTACGTGCGATTCACAGAAAGCACAGACACAGATGCCGGAGCATTTGAATCTCAACGGATATGGGTTCGCCGGATAAATGTGAAAATGGCTCGAGTAACATACGATGCTATTTTCCGCGCGTTTGAATCGAGAAGTGCGCGGAACAGCGATCTTTGCATAAGAGTGGATAATTGAGGAGAAAATATTGTACGGATTTCCCTCTTCTCCTGTTGATATATTCCATGGCGTGTATCTCGCTCTGTTTTATTTCAAACTCGAACTTGGATCACAAGTTTCCTGCTCACTCTCGCGGGCTGCACTTTTTCATTCTCTCGCTTTGGGGCTTCTCTACCGTTGCTCTCGATTTGTTCGCGTCTATAAAATAATGAGTAGGCAGCTTGCTCGTTGGTCTGGTCATACGTACGTATATTCCTCATAGCAGCGGGTGAGAGTTCGAGTAACCCTGGTCGGAGGTCGAGCTCCCTGCTCGATCGTTCTCTGCCGAGCCTCAGGTACTACTATAATAACGACTGATTTTCGGGATCAGTTTGCCGATTACGCGGATCGAGGGGAAGACGAAGGTAAAAAAACAGACGAAAAAAAAAATTAACGAGATTGAAACTTTCGCCAATTATCACGTAGGTGTAGTGGCGGCGTTGTACAAGCGCGCGTTGTACGCGATTAAACCACCCGCTTTTAATTGGCATCGTGTTGTTTTTATTTATTTTTTTTTCTTTTTTCAATTCTCCTGCTTTTTTTTTGCCACTTTTTTTTGTCTTTTGTATTATTGTGAGTCTCGTGTGCTTCGAGGAGATTCAATCTGTTCGATACGTGTGTTCGCTATGGCCAACATTAGCTCACGTTGCACCAAAACGTTCGATTAATTAAACGGTTCATTATTATTGTTATTATTATTTTTATGCATTTTTTTTTCAATGAAAACACGATTTTATTTTTTACTCTCAAAGCCTGCACCGTTGCAAGCAACCCCTTTGTGCTAATCGTATTTCCGCTAAAGTATTTTTCCCGTATTTTTATCATTTTTTTTCACCTGGATATTCAAATTTTCATGCAAATTCAATATTCGATAATAATTAAGTGTGAATATTGATCAATTATCGTATGATGCATTGCCTGAGTAAGACATTTACAAATTGGAATATTACATAGGGGTGTTTCGGACTCGATTCCGCGAAATTGGATCGCGGAACTCGAAGTTATTGGGTAATTAAATTTAACAATAATCGTTTAGCTTCGGAAATCCGATATTTCGGAACCTCGGCCAGGCTTCATCGCTTTTTTTTTTACAAACTATGACCACGATCGTGGTTTTTCATTCTTAGACGCTACTGTGGAGAGAATAAACGAAATAAATTCTTTTTCACACAATTTTCAAATGCTGCCAGACCATGGGCCAGCTCCCCATTAGTTTGAGGTAAAAAACAAAGCTCCAGACAAACATCTGAACACAGTAAACTTGCTGCGACTTCGATTGATCATCGAATTGATTTAAAATGAATAAAAATTATGCGGATTGTTTTCATTCTCAGAGAATAAATTCAAGAATAAAACAGAACGAAATATTGTTTGCTCTCAAAACGAAAAGTTTTATATAAATTGTAACTGCTATAATAATTGTTCATTATTCAATGACCATTTCCATCAATAAATCGATATTTTTTTTGTTTTAACATTCCAGAACATCTTGTTTAACATCTCTCGCAACTAGTGGCACGGATTTATTATTTGTGTATAGCCAATGGAACGTGAAAAGATTTGGATCGGAAAAAAATATGGCAATTCGCGTGTTCCAACAGTAGTAGACATAATTGGGTAAGGAATTGGTGCATATAGCAGGGATATAATACGGACGTCGGGCAGGTATTGGTCGCGGGGAATCGCGATAACGGCGCTTCCATACCATACATACTTTGCACATTGTATATACAGATATGTTTATAGCTTGTTGCATTTATTCACAGAAAATCCGAGACCCACTACTGTCACTTAATTGCCTAAGAGTTTCAATGCTTTTGCTCTCACATTGCCCGCACACACGGGGGCTTCAAACCAACAAGATGCACGAAATAGTAATGTGCAAAGGAGAATGGATGGAAGGAGAAGAACAGAAAATGGCGAGAGGGAGGGAGGGAGAGAGAGAGAGAGAGAGAGAGAGAGAATCCACACGTTTATTTTTGTCATTTTGTTAATAGATTTTGTGAACCGATGAGCTTTCGTGCAATTTTGTCAAAGTTCAAAGTTGTTTGAACCCAATGTGACAAAAACACGGTTCAAAGAAAAGTTGAATAAATCAAAGCTCATTACGTGAATCTGCTCGCATGGAAAAACTTCGATTGCGAATAGAAGGGACTAGAAAAATGTTTCCATAGTTATGGGAGAGTCTGACCCGAGGCGTTGTGTACGTGATAATAAATTTCTCAACCCTGCATGCTGACGTCGTAACTGGATTTGCCACTTTTCCCTTGGGGGTTTCTTCTTATTCTCCGTTGTGACTTCCACTCTCGATTATTTTCTGTAGAAGCTGCTGCTCCCCAGGACCCTTAATACCGCAGCATTTCGTCCGACTGACCTGCCTCACTTTTGTTCTTCTCTCTTGACTTTGACGAGAATCTCATGAAGGAAAGTTCCTTTCGAATTTACCAACGAGTACCAAGAATCAAACGTTTCGTCGAAAAGTGTGTGACAAATGGGCTCGAAAAAAACATCGAGGTCCTTCAGGTGATTTTTTTAAAATGCAATAATTAAAATTCCTTTTCAGTGCTCGTTCGTTCGAAAAAAAATAATCCATCCAAATTTTGAGTGCATAAACAATTAAAACTTGTGAAAAAGTGCGAAAAAATCGTATAGTTTCATGGATTTTCATCGTCGTGCGTTACGCAGACTCGCAGACGCTCTGTGACTAAAATCTTTTTATATAATGAAGAAAAAACAAGAAGAAACCAAGAACAGCGTCTTTTTCGACAAGACCACACCGGAAAATGAATGGGTTGTGGGCGGGCATCGGAGCTGAAATGGCACGAAGATTCGGTGGTGGATCTCGCTCGTGGTACAGCACACGCTGCTGTCACTACAAATACGTTTCCTATAAAAGGAGGACACATCGCTGGAAATACAAAGATAGAGGACAGAGGGAAAGAGACGTAGCTCGTGACATAGTGACTCCCCAAACCACCATAAAAATAAGAGAGTGGAACTGTAAGAGCGCAGAAAGAGAAAGGGAGAAAGAGAGAAGCAATCTCTTACGCTTGAGTTTGTCCCGCGCTCGGAAAACGCCCTCGATCACTCTGAATAATCATTGCGCCACAACGTCCGCGTCATCGCACATCTCCACCAAGAGCATCGGAAAGAAGATAAGGATTTAGGGAGAAAAATGAGCAATGCGTGTCCTAAGCATGCAGGAGTGAAATGTCAGACGAAAACGTACCCAAAGAGAGAACGCGGACTGCTAAAAACATTTCTATTGCCGCGGGCGAGTAGATGGGGTCACCGAGGAATCGCGTCAAAAGATTTACATGCGCATGGCAACGTTTTTCTGTCCCCCGATCCAAAATGTTCTCGCAGATCTCGTCGCAATCAATTTCGCGTGTAATTCGCACCTTTTCATTCTTATGATGGAAGGAAAATCATTTTTGGGAAAAAATCGAGACAAATACAAGCAAAACATTTTTCCACTTTCCCTTGTACAGTATTCACGAGGATTCTCTAGAGTTTCTTTTTCAAGGATTTTTTCCTTGATCCTTCGCAGATCTTCCTGAACCTGGGACTTGCTCCAACTTTTTTGTCTTGTTGCACTTCGATATAATTGAGTGGAGTGTAATCCATTGACATTTAATTAATCGTGCTCAAGTCAGCTTTACCGGCGCCGCGAGGGTCTCGATGCAAAAATTTACTAGCTAATCTGCCTCCACGAGTTCTCTTCGTGGATCCAGGAAAAGTCTCATCAGACTATCATCTCTAATTGAAAAGGTACAAATCGTTATTTCTCGGGGTTGAAAAATTATGCAAGGACCGTTCGTGAGCACTGAACATGTCAGGAAGATATAGTGGCAAACGAATATAATTCATGGTGGACAACTCGAGAGCTTGAGCAGTCTCTTCTTCGCGAACTAGTTTGGTGTCGTCCTTGATCTCTTATCCTTTTTAGTAGAAGTTTCTTGTCCACATACGTGGGAATATGCTTGACGAGCAGGCAGCAAGAGAGAAAAACATGGGACGCAGGTCACGAACCTTTTAAAAGCCTCTGCTGTTATCCTTGGGAGATTCCCAAAGGACACTCTTATCTCTAGCTCATACATGCGCTTGGCTTGTTGATCTTGGAAGAGCCGTGAGCTAACCACCAGGGAGGAAGCGTAAGGGATGTTCTAGACAGGAACAGGACAGATGGAGAAACAGAGAGAGAGAGAAGGGAGAGATAAGAGGAAAGAAAAAAGAAAGAGGAAGATGGATGAGAGCTCGATGAACGTTCCGTTATTCTGACACCAGAGAAAATATGTTGTAACCGGACTAGGATAGAAGCGTAGGACATCCAAGGGCGAACTAACAAGCTCAAAAATGTTCGGACTGGGGAGGTTATCCGAGGAGGAGCAGGAGGTGAAATGGGAATGATGGAAAGTGGTGCAGCGAAGAGAAAAGAAGAAAGCTCCTGTTGAGGATAAGACGACAATCCGTTGGGCAAACTCGGTCGTTTGGTAGTGGAAGAGCAGCAGCGCGGCGGAGGGTTAAGGGCAAGGATTTGAGTTGAAGCTTGCGTAATGGTAGCTGCGAATCTCAATGGCAAATGGGGCTACTTGGAGAAGGCAGCAGTAGCAGATTTTCCACTGCCCGTCATGCTGTTTGGGTGAAGGATTTGTCGGCGTCTACCTCGCTGTGGTTTTCAGCTGATGATATACAAAGCTTCCCTAAAAATCCTTGAAGAACTCAAGCGAAACCTGGTGAAAAAATGCTCGACAAATCTCCGGATGAACCAACATCGGGGAGAAAAATCGTTTTGCAAATTTTTCAAGTATGAGAAGCTTGACGAGCAAATTGAGCCTCCGAAGTTCGTAGCGATTTTGAGTCTCGCTTATTCGCAGAAAGAAAACTTGTTTGCAGCGTGTTTTTCACTGTAATTTCCACCAGGAACTGACAGCCCGAAAGAGATGATCCGAGGCACACGAACAATCTAACAAGCGAAAAATAAAAGAAACAGCAGCGTGTACACGTGTTGAAAATGTCAAAGTCCCTCAATGCTCGTTAAGAGATTTTCTCGCATGCTCCAGTCACGAGCTTTTTCGCGGATGAAGACTGTGCGCCGACGACGACGTGATGAGCTGCCAAGCAAGGGTCGACGAACGAAACCTGCTCTCGCCCTCGCTCCGCCTGCTCACGATGCTGCTGGTGCCGAGACATGAGCAAGATAGCGACCAAGTGGCTCCGTAGACTCGGCCTTCGTTAGGAAACGTCATCCAGACACCTGGTGCACGATATTACGTCCTTGCAATGTCACAGACCCACCCACACGTGCCCAAGACTTTCCTCTCGCTCGCTCTCTTCCTCCTCGACAACCATAACATTTTCATTCGCTCCCTTTTCATTCGCACACATAGCGTTAGCCTGCTGCTGAAAAAGAGTGAATTGGAAAAACAGAAAACAGAGTGCGCCAGAACCATTTCAATGACGGATGGGATTGTCAGGGTGTATGCACCCCCATGCTGTTTATTGATGGACGTACTCTTTCAATATCAAGCCGTTATTATATTTCACACTGTTGCGATACATTCGACCAGTCAGATTCCCTTTCACACGAAAAAAAATAAAAATAAAAAAACATTCAGCGCCCCGAAAGATGTGTCAATTCACATTCGTTTGAATTTCAATGTAAACAGCGCTCTTAAGCTGTTTCAATCAGCACTACCACGTCCCATTATTCTACAGACAGCTTTGCTATATTTTTACTTCCATGTGGCACAACGATTCTTCGTTACGAATGATCGACAATGAAAGTTGAACCTCAAACGGACAGCTTGACAATAAACGTGCTCGATTAATCGTTGAATCTAAAACACTTCGTGACGACGCGCGGTCGTATGACCGGGAATTCTAAAAAATGATGAAACTATGTGAAATTTTTCGAATATCCACGCCTGATTTTCTTCGGCAAATTGAATGAGAAATACTGCAAAGTTTCTGAGGTTCGGAGAAAAAATTGTAAAAACCAAGAAGCCGATGGATTGTTTGGATTCTGTCGATCGCCCGAGCTGAATGGATTTTAAGAAATTCTCGATCATAAATCATTGATGACGAGGAATTTGGAGCGTCGTGCTCGGCCGAATAGAGTTTTGGAGAGGGTTAGTGTTGCTTAGGTTCTTGTTAGTCAGAGGGGTGGAAAAAAGTCATTTCGTTGAATCACGAAAACACCCTCGTGTGAGTTGAAGCCACCGGGCACATGATTTATCGGTTATTGTCGACCAGGACATGTGGAAACAGAAAAGAGAAAAAATGAGGATAGAGGCGTCTGTGTGCTCGTCGTTCGTTCTTTCCCTTATTCCCTCTCTGCCCGGGTGGCCAGCAGCAGATTCGATCGAAACTGAGGGAACCTGTATATTCGTAACCAATGACTTTGTTCATGTACGTCCCGGACTATCGTCACGAGAGCATTTTCCAGTTTTTACAGGACCTCGGTGCTGGATATTGCACTCGGAAGTGTCTCTCGCAAGGCAAAAGCAAGGAAAATGGTGAAGAGGGAGGAGGGATAAGAAGAATTGAGAGATTAACAACGACAATTTTTCTGACTGCATTCGTGCATCAGTTACTGCTGTTATTACAAAAATCATCGACGCCTGTTCGCGAACGTTTTTCCTTTGAACTGTTTGCTTTTCTGCCGCGAGCTTCCTCGCAGACGAAGAACGGCAAGAAAAAGACTGTGCGAGACGAGGCAACCCAATGAGGAAAAAGAAACACAAAGACATGGGATTAGAGATCGAAGAGAAAGAACGGACGAATGGGAAGGATCCAGAGGACAAAGAGGAGGGAACTTGATGGATTTAAACCCTAACCAGTATTCGATTACTGATCATCCTGCTTCTTCAGTTCCTTCCCTTTCCTCCTCCTCCTTCTTCTTTTCCAACAAACAGCTCACGATAATCCATTATAGTTCTTGCTCAAATCCTTCACTGGTATAGCTCGTACGAATGACTCTGAGAGTGCATGAAAGAGAATTCTTGGCTTTTATCGTTTCTTCCAGTCAAACTGGTAGTGACTCTTTGGTTTTGCTCGAATTTATCGTCACTGATATTCTCCATGAATCGTTTATCATCAGAATCCATTTTCCTAAAGTTTGTGAGACTCGTCGATAAATATTTAAACAAAACGTCGTTGATGGAGAATTCAATTCCAATATTAACAGCAATTAACGGTTCGAGGATCGAGGCAGCAAAAGAACCGAAAATATCGATCCAGTCCAAATATTCTTTCTGGAGCACTGAGCGGTGAAAAATAAAAAGTTACAAACCTGACGAATGATTTATTCGAAACTTAATAAAAGCTTCCCCGCGTCTTTTCAGCTCCCAATGGCCTCGCTGTTCTCGAGGATATATGAGAGACGACGCAGTTCCATTGTTTGTTTTTTCAGGAAAAGTTCTTCGGCTGGAAAGCCAAGAAAATGTAAAGTGAAAGAAAGGAAGAGCGAAGGACACCAAGAGGATCGAGTCTTTGCGATTGTAAATGAAACTGATGAGCTTTGAATTTTGAATTTTCATTGAACTGGAAACTCTAGAGTTTATGAAATTGAAGAAAAAGAAAAGAAATTGATGAGCAATGGAAAAAAACGTAAATTTTTTTTTTTTAAATGTTGAATTTTCGAAATTTGAAATTTTGTGAAGAAGAACAGATAAAACGATTCTGAAGAATGGCTCCATGTGGAAAAGCCCATGGCGCAGGTTCCTTCGGGATATTTACACGCACTCTTGTACGCAAAAGTTGGCGCTTCTTGTCGAGGGGTTCGGGAAAAGTATATGGACGCGTGGTGCGCAGGCCCTTTAATCTTCACGGATCAAAACGACGTCGCGGGGTGAAAGGAGACGAGAGAGAGAGAGAGAGAGAGAGAGAGAGAGAGAGAGGGAGAGAGAGAGGGTTGAAGGGAACAACGATATGGGGGGATGGAATCGAGAACGGTCATAGACGGAAAACGTTGCCTCTCTGTAAGCCTCGAGGACCCCGATTGCTTCGTGTATTCGAGTGGAGAACGAGAGAGGGAGTAAGAGAGATTAAAGGAGAGAGTGAGAGAGAGGGAGAGAGAGAGAGAGAGAGAAGGCAGAAGCTAACAGCATTTCAAAGGAGGGTCCCGCAAAGAAAATTGCATTGTAATTAAAACCTTGCCACCTTTCACGACGACACAATATCATGCAGAATCTATAGAGCCGACTGCGCTCTCTGATATAAAAAGAAACTCGAGAATGGAAAGAGTTAGAGAAAATGAGAGTTGAATGAGTCGAATATCGAAGGATAAGATTTACGCACATATATAGAGAGAGCCATAGATTATCCCACAATGCGAAAGAACGTTTGTGATCAAACGATTCAAAGTGTTTTCCTTTTTGCTTTTTTATTTCTCGTTCGTCCCATCCCTGCCACACTCTAATCGAACAACACTGTGCGTTTGGTTCCAATCCAAGTGTCGCGTCTCCAGTCGTTTTATTATCATTGTTGCGTGTAAAGCTGTCCAAATTACGACGATTGTTTGGTAAGATGAAAGAAGCGATGGTGTGAAAAATTCATGAAGACATTTTTTGATTCGCCATTTTAAAATGCGACAGCGAATCACTTTCCATGGTGCATTTTTTTTTAAGGCAATGATTTTATTACTGAGAAGATTCTTTGAGTGTGTCGACAAGGGAAAATGATATTTTTTCCCCCTGAATTCAAAGCTTTGTTGTTATTGTTATGACGGAGTGAATTAAGCACGTGGATAATATGCAAATTTATACAATCACGGAAACGATTGCTAGTGAATTCTTGTGTTTTTTTTTTCGTTTATTGATACGAAACGATTTTTTCATTTATTCAAACCCCATGGAAAAAATATCAAGTGAATGAAAAATAATACACGCACTTGTTTTTTTTTCTGGGTATTCATAAATCAGTGGGAAGAGCAACGACGTTCGGTAAGCCGGAAGTTTAATTGTATTTTAACGAGTAGCAAGAACCCTCACCCTTCTGCTGCTTTCTATTCTTCGCCCTTACTCGGAGGACGATTTCTTCCAATACAAAATCTCCTTCCCTTCTTACCTCCCAGAATCGTGGATTTTTCACTCCGCTCCGAGACGTTACCTTTTTCCTTTTTCTTTTCTACCTTCATTTTTCTTCTAGTTCATTTCCAGTCTTAGAAACGAGACGTTGTGCGATCACGATCAGACGCAATTCTCCTGTTTCTCCTGTTTGCTGAAAATCGTATTCCGTTTTTCTCGATCGTTAGGAAGTGGGAGTTCAATCAGTTTTACTACGAAATCTCATATTGATGGAAATCGAAGTTTCGTCAACATGAATTTTTTCATCAGTTTTATCGATTTTTAATCGTCACGATGTTTGAATTGAACCTGTTTTTGTAAAATACTTGAAAAATACAAGCCACTAACGCTTTAGGGAGAAATACTTCAAAGTACACTAATTAATTATTATTGACAATTAATTGATGATTTACTCAGAGTGTTATTTATGCTTGCGAGAACTTTCCATATCAGGATATCCATTACAATTTTGCTACTTCGTGTTTCCCTCGTTTGTTTTAACAAATTGGTTGGTTGGAAAGTTGGAATTGGATTCGAGGTGGAGTTTGATTAACGAAATGACGAGAACCAGCGTATTTAGCGCGAACCGCGAATCCATAATTTTTTCTCATAGGGTCATGTAGACTCATTTTTGAAACTATTTTTTTTTTTTCAATATGAGTGTGCTCCGGGTGCTGAAAAATTCAACAACGTATTTTCTCTATAAAGACGAAGCGAAGCGTACAATCTAGACAAATTTTTTTTCGCTCGACAAACTCTCGCAGCGCGAAAGAAAGAAAGAAAAAAGGGAGCGAGAAATTGCGTACGGATCAGCGTCTAAGAAAGTGAGAGCAGGAGCGACACTGGCTTCGACACAGTGGCTGCGGCGATGCTTTTCATTCCCTACTCGCTAGACACTCTCCGCCTCGTTGTGTCATCCCTCGGTTGCACACTCAACTCCTACGGAGGAGGCAACGGGATGCTGCATGCGAGGATGGAAATAGGAGAGAGGAGAAAACACGCAGATACAAAATACGAAAAAAGAGTTAGATAGAAAGAGGAGCAAGCAGCTTTATCTCGTTGCATTATGCTCGCCTAACACGCGTGACCTGAGGTGCATAACGGCAAGGTGAACATAGCTTACGTACATAACACAGTAATACATACAATTTTCACGTCAGGCTAGTCTCGTGTTTCGTCCTCTCGACAAGAAGCAAAGACGACGACCGCATCAACGGCGAGAAAAGAGTCGCTCTCATTTTCTCTCTTTCTGCTGCTACAAATAACAGAAAACTTCTTATAACGAGACAGTGCTCCTATTGCGAAATGTGAAAACCGAGATTCCGTAAGCACAGTTGCCGAGCATCCGAGTTGTCAGGATTTTTAACGCTCAGTATTCTTGACAGACTTTTGTTTGCCCTGATGCTCCGTCAATGACTTCTTGCTCCTTCAAACTTCTTCACTGCTCATTGCTACATTCTGAGGAAGATTTAAACACAACTCTTCTGTTCTGCTAAATATTTAAGGCCAGGTCTTAAGAGTGGATTCCAAAAATTCCAGATCGAAACACGAGCTCAGGTTTTTTTTTACTTTATGGGCCCTTTCCCAGGAGCAGCAAAAATCTGACCTTGAATGGACCTGTGCGGAGGTCATGAAATGAACTATATTTTCTAGAGATCTTGATAAACAAAAAAAAATTATCCAAATCTGCTCATTATTGTGTTTTCGCGAAATTTTTAACGTTCATTGAATTTTTTTTCGGTTAGTAAGCTTGATTAACCTTTTTTTTTTGCGATCAAAAACTAAGAGATCAGGCTCTTAATCTTGAAGCTCTTAAATAGTCGCAGAAATATGGAAATTCTACATGCTATTCCGCAATCTGTGAACTTTAAGATTCGATCGCACCCTTCCTTCTTTCTCGATTCGATAGCATAGCTGAGCACAGCCCTCCCCGTTCCCTACGGCGGAAATCCCTCGAACTCCGCCTAATGGCCCGAGAGACAAACGCCGCAACGATCTCGGCGAGAGCATCGCACAACATGGAGAGAGAAGGATCACGAGAGAATGAGATAGATAGTGAGCACGTGGCGTTTAAACGTTCCGGCACAACTACTTCGTGCAATCTACCCCCTTAACGTTGCGTGCCGATCCCGATGATTTAATTCCAAGGACTCATCTTCCTCGATTGGGTGCGCACTAACTTTTCGATCAGGCTGGCGCCAAATTTCTTCGCTTCCAAAAGAGTCGACGATAGTTGGCAATGCGAAGAACCGTCAAGAGACATTTCGACCGGTTCGTCGCGTTAATTTTCAACAGTAAAACGATTTCTCATGATCACATGAATATCACGTAAATAGGTCCTCATGTAAATTGGTGATATGACAAAAATATATTGTAATTACATTTAATTTATATGTATTATTTGCAACAATGGTAATACATGATAATTGACTAATTATTATAAATGATTATATTTCGTATTTATGTAATCCTAGCCGTGCCTGCGGGTTTCACCCCGCAGCATACCTAGTTGGCGGTAAAGGGTACAGCTAGCTTAATATGAAATATAAAAAAACATTTTTCAAAATCTTCAAAATGTTATTTTTAACGAAAATCGCTATAACTTTCTTCTCTTACAATCTGGCACTCCAGCTACTGCTCATTATCTTCGTTTTTGAATTATCTTTGAACTGGTAATTAGCGATTTTTTATTTATCATGATTTTTTAGTCGCTTGTGAACTTTGACAGTGGAAAATATCGCGGAAAATGTGATTTTTTGGTTCGGATTCCCAAAAACAATAAATTATCGGAATGCAGTACAGCCTTAAATCTATTCTGATTTATGAGATTTATTTCTGTGAGAGATTCGTCAAAATTGGTTCAGTCGTTTTTGCGTGAATAGGGCACAAACACAATTTTATTTAATGTTTTGTATCACATGATTACATAATTATTTTTGGTTATAATTATTATTTATATCCTGATAATGGTCAAATTGTAGTAATTTACGATTTTTTTTTACGATTACCGTTATACTTGCATGTACTATTTTATTTATTCATTCATTTGATTCATTTTTATTTTTCATTATTTATTTTTTATTCATGATACTTTTTAAAAATAATTTTGATATTTCCATAATTTGACGTTCTGGTTAAAATAATATAATAATATAATTTTTCCCGATAATTGTTTGCTGAAAATTTCCACGACTCTGAAATTTCGTCTGCTTAATTATCCTTAGGGAATGCAGTTAGTGACCTCAAGCATAGTTCACGTTTTATTCGTACATCATGCTCTTTATTACGTTTATTTGCACCGGAATATCGATGGTAGCGATAAAATGTGCTGGCCTGTGAGCCGGAAACTATCGGAATACTGTTAATCCCAAATAGAATCCCTCGAATTTATCGGAATAAAGTCGCGAGAAGAATGACGGGGTATGAGGATACGAAGGTACGTGAATAAGTTAATTAACAACGTGTCCTTCCGATATATTGGACAATGAAGGAATTTCAACCTGTGGTTTCACAGCAAGGAACAAAAAGTTTCGCCGATGAATATTTTCCACGATATCGTTGCATCGGTCTGAACCGGGGGTCAAATTTTTTTCAGCCAATTATTTAAAGAATTTCAGGCTATAAAGGAATAATTTCATCGCCAGAAAAACTAGCAACAAAATAATCTGCTGTTAGCCCGATTTTCAACAAACACAAACAGCTCTTGAACGTTCCTGACGAAAAGCTCACAAGTAGTTGAATGTTGACAAAAGTTCGAAACTGCCCACTCGGCGGAGTGTCTGATTATTTCTGTCAGAGCTTTTTGAAGTGACGAGAGGAAAATTTAAAAAAAAAGGAACTTAAAGACAGTGCACGAAAAATGACAGTCTCGAGGAAAAAAACGATGAGAAAGTTTCTCGACAAGAAATCCCATTACATTTCAGCTTCCACATTCAATGGGACACAAACATGGCGGCTTTGGGAACTTCTCTATCGGGAGAGTTTACCCAACCGCAAAGGAGTATGATTTATAATAAGGAATCAGGGTGCAAAACCTTTATTACTTCGATAATCACGTACAGGGTGTCTAACCTCAAATGATCGCAGTGCAAACTTGGCTATAAATTCCATATCAACAGCGTGACACCCATTTTTCATTCCATTCTTTCCTGATGACTTATTAATCATTAAGGGCTTATGTCGAGAGCATAATCTTAGAAAAAAAAAGAAAATGAGTTTCTCAATTTTTTATTTTCATGAAAACGATCGTTGTCCGTATGAAAAATGGTGCCTATAATGTCATCGACGTTTCGAAAATCCTTGGCAAACATTTATTGACTCAAAGTACGTTCGAAAAATCGATTTTTTGTAAATCCCAGTGCACATGAGCTCTTAACGTGGCTTTTTTGTTAAAATCAGAACACCCCGTGAATAAAATGGTCTACACAACAGAAAATATGACTTATAGGTGTTAATTTCGACATCAGAAATGATCGAGTAAGCCCTGGCAATGTTTTGGGCCACGTGAGGCAGGCTCTTTGTAAAGTTCACTATAAAAAAAGATTTTACTCGTACACTTTAGAGTTTTATTTATAAATTCATATGGAGCTGTAATAAGGGCGATTTTTTAAAATTCCTTGGAGTTACGAAGCAACGTTGATGCAAAGTGCAACTTTGGCAATTAAATAACTGAAAAAAAAGAGTCAATGGGAAATATTTTTTCGGGAAAGATCGTCCGGAAAGGTCCAACGAGGCCAGGAAAAACATGGCAGCGTTTAGGAGTAGATCAGTCGTACTAATAGCATAACGTGTCAGGAGATTGTTAGGTCGTTGCGATAAATAAAAGTCGGTGTTGGAAGTGCAGCGATAAGAATGCTTCTTTTTATCGTGTCGATTTTAGCGAGGGTTGAATGAAGTGATGAGAGTGTGGCGAGAGAAAAAAGAAGACAAAGAGGGGATTGAAGCTCCGAAAGTTCGATACGCTGCTATCGTAATTCACTGAGCTCATTCGTTCCCCTGGAAAGCATCGAGGCTCCGAAAGCATGCTCGTGAGTCAACAGCAGGGCAAGGGCAGCAACTGGGACGTTAAAGAATGTCCCTCGGCTTCTATGTGTTCTCACAGGCGAGTGGCCTGGTTGACAAAAGTCAAAAGAGCACGATTCACTCTTTTTAAACCGGGAAAAATAGTTACATACGCCTGTCTCACTCAAAGACTTGGATGTGTAGGCTCCGTGTGCGATTTACAAATCTCCCTAAGAAAATCCACCCCTATGGAGACAGAACTCGTGTCTGAAGCTATTCGTATTCTTTTCTCGGAAGTCGGCTGATGAGAAATAAAGTGGGCGTAAATTTTTGTCTTCGCTCTCTTCTCGCTCGCTCTCTCGCTTTCATTCGTTTTATTTCTTTCTCACATTCAACATCCCTGTTTATCCAGGGGCAACGTTTTACTTGCGATCACTCTCTCTCTCTCTCTCTCTCTCTCTCTCTCTCTGTCTCTCTCACTCGTTTTTTTTTCTAGTGGGTGATCGTAACTGGGCTCACTCGAGAAAATCCTAAAGAGTATTTACGCTGCCCACTACTTGTCACAGAAATATCCGACTTCCGTATCTTTCCACCCCACGAACTTTGTAACTGAAGCCACACTGAGAAGAATGAAAGGGCCAAGAATAGAAGAGAGACAGCGAAAAACGGGAACGTTACGGAGTAATAAAGGGAACAAAAACGAAAAAAAAAAAAAACGAGAGGGTGGGTATAGAAAAATAACCGCAAAATCATCCCTACTGTGTGAGGCCGTTAACCACGTTAGGAAATCGACGATGGAGACGTATAAAAAGTGATGGGAGTCAAGAGACCGAGAGTCGCGCAGGAAATGGCAAATAAATCTCTCCACTGACGAAATCGTTGCGACTGAGGCTAGATTTATTCGAAAGGAGTGTGTGTCACTTCGTGGTTATTGTTTCAAGGGACTGGAGAATCTTTAAGGACGAGCATGTAAATAAAAACTGGTTTTAAGGGCCTGTACACAGTTGCAGAATGAAACTTTGTTTCGTTGACGAAAATATTTTGTCCCCGAAAGCTAAAAAGTTTTTTCATCAAATACATTTTTCCAGAACAGAAGAAAAATTATTACAATTCACTCTTTTCGGTATTTTTCGCGTTCGTGGGCCTACAAATGATAAAATTAATTTCGTTTACCAATTAAATCAATTTACTCCTCCAACTCGACTGCATAATAGTTTTCAAACACATTTTCCTGGGAATTTCCTTGTTTTTCCATACAAAATGAAAAAATACGATATTTTTTTTGTAGCAGAATGCGAAATGAAATTCTAGGGGTGTTGGGGATAATTGGTTCTGGCATTTGAACTTCTCTCCCGCGTCTAGGCGACAAAACTCCTGGGCTTTTCGCAGCAGAGCGAGCAATCAATCAATCCTTTGTCGTCGTCCATAGACTTGTTTCTCATCTCGTATATAAAGACAATCGGAAATCCATAATGATACAGTGATGTACGAACTCAACGAGTATAAAGTTGAGGCAAAGTGTGTAAGGGCGAGAGAAGAGTCGATGGAAGAAAGAGAAAGAAATAAGGGAAACGAAACATTTCGTATTCCCAGGAAGTCACGTCATATTTCTCTTCCACGTTGCTTGATGTACCAACTGGCGCGTACTGGGACAATAATTTATTCTTTGTCTGACAGTGTGGACGATATTCATTGCGATCTGTATACGTATAAGATGCTCTGCAGCATAAATTCCTGTTGGCACCCCTAAGCCACACACCGTAAACCTCACACGAAACTTTGCTGTATTCATGCAGATATCTAAGTACATATTTCAGTTCGTCTCCTCTCACGTTACTTCTCATTGTCTCTTCGTATTGTCATAACTTCTGATGCGCGAAGATGAATCCATATACGAATAATCGTGTCGCAACATTTTCCCTCCATTTTTCTTCAACTTGGATCCACATTTTTTAACGAAATATTAGGAAAGCAGAAACAATAATCCAATCGCGATTGATAGAGGCTGTTAGTTTGTGAATCTGGCGATATATTCAAAACGTTCGGAATTCCGTTGAATACAATCGAATGAAATATTTTTTTAGTATGCAATGATTAAATATAAAATTGCTATTTTTTTAAATGTATGAAAATACAAGGAGAAACATTTCTTTACCAAAATATCGAATTTGAAATTCAAACTTCTGCCATTTCGCTAAAAATCCATCAAAATAAAAATAAAATAATAAGAATGAAAAATTACTAAATAAAAAAAATCTCCCTGGTTTTCTTTTATTCATTTTTTAATATTGAGGAACATTTTCTTTATTGGAAAAATGAAATTTTTGTCATTCCCATCGTATATTTTAATCTGTACATTTTTTTTAGTTTACTCGATCAAAAGTATCGAGAGATCTTTCATGCCTTTTTGTTCTGAAATTTATAAATTGTTATTATTAACTAAATTACCAAATTCGTAATCCTCCGAACGATTATCAAAAATGGTGGAAAAATATTCCGGACATCGTACGCAGCCATAGGTGTATAAAAATATTTGCAAAAGAACTTGCAAGTCGTAAATTTCGGTTTCACATAAATCTTCGAGGCGTCGAGACAACCCCTATGGAAATCCACTCAAGAGACACTCTCCAACCCTCTTCATATGTGGCAGACATAATGATACAAATCGTCGTGGACCGTGTTGACGCGGCACAATCATGGTCTGTTTTTGTTCAGTCAATTAATTTATTCTTCCGCCTTCTCAATTTGTCAGCTAATGAGGAAAACAGACAAAGATTGATGAATTCCTGTCTGACAAAAAAAACTGTTGGATCGATCGAATACACCATTGAGCGGTGCTGATAAAATTATGTCATCAACGCAGCATCAAAAAGCATTCAACACAATTTTTCAAAATATTATTTTTATATAAAAAAAAAACAGCTGGATGTGCAAGCAGATTTATTCTTCAAATTTCAACCAGACGTGACCCCTTAAATCGATCCAGTTTGCACGTTCACTGAAGGTCCAAAAATAAGCTGACCAGCGGTGCTGAACGCGAATACAAACATGAAAAATTAGCTTACGTTGAATTAATTAATGAGGTCATCGTTCTTTCTAGATGCAAATGTTGAACCATTCGATTTTGTTTAAAGGAAAAAATCTTTTTCCCGTACATTGGAATGAGTTGGAACAGAAAATGAGAATAAGTGGACTTGGAAGTGAAAAGAGTCGATGAAAAAAAGCTGACGAGGAAATAACTCTCGGAAGCGAGGACAGGAAGAGCGAGACTTTTTATTTTTATGCGACACAAAGTAGCACTTTGCCAAATGATCCGAATCTTATTTTTTTTATAGGGGCGGAACTTTCAAAGCCAGTACAGCCAGGACGATCGTGTGAAAATCGAGACCAGGGTAGGACAAGGCTCGTGAACACCCCGAACGTCTTTTTCGAGAGTCTCGAAAAAAAAAAAATCCCCACGAAGCAAAAAGCATTCCGAGGGCCCCTGGATGGCGGAGGAAATCTCAATGGGTCACATTAAGCCTCAGGAACGACGAGAAAAATTGTTCTCATCATTTGTCCTGCAGTCGATCAACCAACTCAATAGTGCTGAATGTCGATTCGTGCTTTTCCACTCCGAAAGCCAAAGAGTTCTGTTTTGCTATATTTGGTGAATCAATGATCATGTAGTGGTGATCGAGAATCAATGAAGCTTTAACTAAAATTAAAGAAAGTCTGTATCCCCAACGAAAACGTAACATATCAGGTCCAGGACCAGGTCAGATTTAGCTCATCAGAACCTAGCCAATTGGCTCCTGGAAAATCGCCATTCCATACCTTTTTCTGTTCGTCAATTAATTCTCGTGGAATTAATTTTATTATTTCACACGAATAAAGGAAATAAAAAGGCAAAGATCTCGTCACGATTAAGAGTAGAAAGAGAGTGTTTCAATTGATTTGTGACTTCTCCATCAGGACGAGGAATAAAGGAGAACAAAAGTTGCCAAGAACTTGGTTCTCTTTCAAGCGAGTCCACCGAGGGTTGATGTCGTCGAGGGTCTCTGCAGCCCGAGATCGTTCCACCCTTCGGAATTATATCTGTGACCGCGTGTCGAAAGTCAACTTTCAGCTCTTCGATTCCGCAAGAATATAGCGCACATACCCCTCAAAGTAAATTAGGCAACCCTCTCGGATTTCTCGGGAATTAATCATTCGAGGACTCTCGAACGTTTTTCTTTGAAACTCGGAGCAAAAGCAATTCGCTCTCAAATATGCAAGAAATCCCAGCTTCAGTGTGAGTTAAAAATCTGTCTTCAAGGAAACTCCACGCAGAGATCGAGATCAGTTTCGACCAAAATCGAAATTATCGAAATCAAAATTATTATTTTGGGTTGATTTTTTTAAACCAGATCATCAATAACTGAAAAAATTGCGTACAAGAAAGGTTAAAGGAAAATTTTCCGTGGTGATAATTCAAAACTTGAGTCTCATGAACTATGCAGTAAAAAAAAACCATGGAACCCGGAAGTAATGAATCGTAAAGAAGTTGTATAGAGAATTCAAAAGTTTGAGAAAAGAATAGAGTTTCCTTGGCGCGGAGGCTCATGGGAGAAGGGTTATCTAAAGTGAGATGGCTCCGGGTGGACTATCCGGATGAGGCAACATCGAGGAAGGGGTTGAATATAGCAAAGGGCGGTGACGAAAGGAAGAAAAAAGGAAACGAAAGCAGAGAGGAGACGCAAAAATTCCTTGCCCAATTTACCATAAACTTCGTGGTTTATGAACGGAAAATATCTTCTGCAACTGGAGCGAGGAGAGGAGAGAGAGAAGCACCGACAGATATTACTGGAGAATGTAAGAGCGGACTGAGGACCCGCCAGTGGAGCGTTTTTTGGATGCGCTGCAAGCCCAAGAGAATGAAGATATTAAGGAGGTTCTTGCGGTACAGTCGGATCAATGGAACAAGGAATTTTCACGTAATAACTTTCCCCATAGTCATCAATTCTCCAGATGCTCTCACAGCAACATTTATTGCCCTGTTGCCTCAATTTTTCGCCATTTGTTTAACGTTTCTCTGGCACAAGTTATTTTTCATTTCATTCGGGAACTCTAGGGATAGGATAGAAAAAATGGCCCCGAACAAATTTTGATTAATTCCCATTAATGATTCGCAAGCCGGTGCGTGGGTATTGACCTCGCCCGAGGCTGCTCAACTTTCATGGTGATCGGAGGCACGCACCAATCACAGATCGCCATCGCTCTCATTTGCACCAATAATCGTTACTGCAATTAAATCAAAGTCGAGAGCATTAATTAGAAATTAACCCGAGGCTCACGTCGAATTGCCAGAAATATTAAATTTTTCTCATTGGAGAGAAACAAAATGTTTTGAATTGTTTGAATGAAGTGACTGTACCGTTAAACTTCGTTTAAGGACCAGAGGCAAAACCTAGGGAACCGAGAAATTCTGCAACAAGTCAAGAGGGAAAGAAAGAGCAGTGGACATGTCTATAGAGTGTTCCTGCTGTTGCTATTATGCTTGCTTCGTCCAATGTATAGCAGTAAAGTATGAACCAGGGAGGAATACCGACAAACGACCAGGATACCAAATTAAAAAAAAAGGCTTGTAGCCCAAGGTTGAAGCTTGAAGCTACAGGAAAAGGCGACGAAGGAGGATACGAAGCGTCTATTTTTTTTTCTACGTAATGAGGACGCGGAGCGGGGGGAAAAGATTCATCCAGGGAATTTATGAATGCTTCATTTAATTTGGGGATTCGAGTTTACGGGAGCATAGACGACCCACGAGTCCTGGGGATGACACACACGCATACACGAGCTTCGAAGAGCACGAAGAGAGAGAGAGAGAGAGAGAGAGAGAGAGAGAGAGAGAGAGAGAGGGAGGGAGAGCGAGAGGATTGATACAAGGGTGGCCGGAAGGGTGTCTCATCATGGCGAAAAAAAAGCAGACATGGTCGGCGTGAAAAAAAAATGCGATAATTAAAAAAGAGCGGCCTTTGTCTTCGTTCTCGTCGCAAAATGAAATGTTCGGGTGTTAAAAATTCAATTAGACAAGTGCTTTGGCCCATGTCTTCGTTTAGGCCGAAGCGTGGAGAAAAAAAAAGCAAACTGGCTCACGAGCAAACTGAGCTACCGAACCTGCGCGTCGAAGGATGGAGAAAAAAATACTTTTGGCTGTCGGTGAAGGATAAGGAATGCAACTCCTTACACATTTCACTGTTGTCGCTTTTTACGAACAATTGATATTCCAGTAAATGAAATGATAAAAAAAAAATATAAATAAACAAACAAATAAATAAATGGCTTACTAAATGAATAAATAACTAAATAATTGTTTATTTGACAATAAGCATCATCAAGCAAGTAAGAATTATTGAAATGAGAAGAGACGAGAAAATGAAATAAAATGCAGCCGATATTTAGTGACAATGATCTCTCGTTTCAGAAATGCCGAAGTGTGAAGCCCGCGCGCCGAAACTCTTTTGGCGTTGGTTTAAGACAAAAAAATTAAATAAAAACAAAAGATATATAGACGCCGGTAACGGACAATGAGATTATAAGCAGTCAGAGATAATTCAGTGTGGAGAATCATGAGCAGGCAGAGCGCGACTTTATATCCCAAAACAATGGAATATCAGAATAGGCCCATTATTATTCACGGTAGACTTAATTATTTTAAGCTACTTTTGTGCGCCGCTAATGAAGCGAACAAAGAGTAGGAGGGAACGAATATTAAGCCAACCGCGCGGAGATGCCGTCTCCTTTTCCTATACGTTTGTCATCCTGGAGCAGCACCTCCGTGCAAAAGACAAAAAACGAATGTGTCTCATTTATTTCCTCACATTGTCACAAAAAATATATAAAATTAATGACCAAATACCGAAACAAAAACAGTCGGAGAAACGAGATTACACGCTCAGGGAAGATCCAAAAGTCTGTCAAGTCTAGAAAATCCGCGAAAAACCCGAGCAAATTATCAATTTCGTAGATCTCGAGTTTTCCAGCCCATTTACCCACAAAAAAAGTTATTTTCCACTCCAAGAATTTCAGAATGGTCACGAATTCGAGTCTCGATCAAAATTTTTTCCTTTTTCGAGATTTCTCAAAAAAAAAAAAGAAAAGAAGAACAGCAGCCTCGCGTTTCGACGTCAATCTCGTCCAACCATCCAGTCGTTTTTTCGAGGCCGATGGCTTAACGAAAAATCAGTGAATGAGAAAACAAAAGTATTGAAAGTTTTGCTACACGAGTAAATTTCATGGATCAACGCCAACGGTTCGTCAAACCTCAAACTTTCGTTCTGCTTCGTGTTTTTTTTTCTTCGCGGTCGAGGCAAGAAACGGGAAAAGCGAGGAACGAAACCCTCTCGAGCCGATGATATGATAAACACCCGGAATGACAGTCTCCATCCTTCTCCTTCGGGTCTACATTTGCCTTATTCGCTTTGAGGGGGTTTTGCTCCACCGAAGTTAATCACGTCAGACAGCCAAGAGGCCTGATTAAAACTCTGCTTTCCTTCTCTTCTTATTGCTATTATTGTTATTAGGACGAGGCTTGATGCCAAGACTTACTGGAGATGCTCTCGGGCTCGAGAGCTAAGATCTGGGGCCTGCTCCTATAACAAACCCCACATGCACATCCATAGACACATTCATATAGAAATGCTCCATACTTTCGTGTCTCTACACAAACGTCCATATACACATCGCAATACGTTGGTAATCGTCAGAACTTTGGGGAATATTAAACGGCTGATGAGTTGGGAAATGAATCTTGTTTCGGACGTTCCTTAATTAACTTTCATTTCAGTCTTGCCTCTACTCGTTATCAATTGTATTAATATCATCCCGACACCCTTCATGGACTGAGGAACTCGCTACGAACTGCCATCAACAGGGAAGAGGCTTTAATCGCAACTTTCATTACGTATTTTCTCACTTGACGAATGTAACGACTCGGATCAGCATTCGCAATGAGTTTCATAATTGAGAATTTTTTCAAAGTTTTTATGAAGCGTAAACGTGCGAATTTTTACAGAAAAATCCAATGGACGATTTCTCGCTCAACCATTTTCTCTTCCGTGTCTTTTTGCTTGTCGACGTTGGAACTTGGAGAAAATTTGCGCCCCCGTAGCGAATGATACATACGGTCACTCAACCCAGTATTGACCCGGAGCTGTTTAAATTATTCGTGATCCCCGGAGCCACCGAACAACTGCTGCTATCTCAATGAAAATGAAGCAAATTTCAAAAAATCTGGCCAACGGTTCTCCTGGCTGGAGAACTCATGGCTTTCTGTATGATTTATTATAAACAATTGTACAATTGAAATTTCGAAAACTGCAGGAAACAAAAATTGTAGCTTCACGCGTGTGTAGACGATTTTGTAAACGTTCCCTCTCGTTATTAAGGCGTTAATGCGCGTGTCGTTGAAGCGCACGCATCCAGTCAAGCACGTCTAGACCAAAAGGCAAAGGACCAAAAAAAAACAGAGAGTTCCCTAACAGGTAACGAAATTGAAAAAAAAAAAAAACGAAATTAAGTTATTCGCTTTGGAAATGCAAGAGGAACTGCATCCGCACGCCCCAACGGAAAATCACTTCTGTACATTCAATAGGACGGCTCGTACAGTTGAGGTCTTATATATAAATCAGCACTAATGAGACACTTGGCAAGATTTTCCGCATTCCGATTGAGTAACGACCTCGTGGCGTCCTCCCCCGTCTCCTCCGCCCTTCATTGCGTACACGAGGACGACCATGTGCTTCGGACTTTCAAAGTACATTACCCCTGTGTTGAACCCCAGAACCCTGACGATTCTAGACGCACGTATTTTTCCTGAATGTATATTTTAACAAAAAAAATAATACGAAAAAAAAAAAACAACGACAAAAATAATGTGAAACGCAGCAAATGGAAGGAAAGGATCGAAAATGATTTTAACGAACGCGTCAGTTGGAATTCCACAACAAACTCGCGAATGGCTTTCGTTTCTGTGACGTTTTTCCACGCATTTCCCATTCAATTTTGCCATAAAAGTCAGACGACTCTAATGGCTTTGGTTTTTTCGTTACAAAGCTCCGAATGATGACGCATGTGAATCTGGGAAATATAATACACGCTGAATCCTCGAGGATTAAGGGGAATTAATGGACGAAATAACATTCGTGTCTTTCTCGCCGTAGAATCCCCTAGATAATCTTTGCGAAAAATTATTTTTACGAGAAATAGAGATCAAAGAACGGAAGTAGAAAAATATTATGGACTCACCATCGATATGAGCCGAGGATTGATCCACGCCTGCTGCATATTGTCATCGAGATATCGTTTCGCAATTTTCGCGATGTTTCCATGTGATTCCTTCCTCTGCATCGGCATGGCTGGCGGTGGGGCAACGTTGTTGGCATTGTTTCTAAAAAGTAAAAATAAATTCTCAATTCTTGGTGAAACTTGCCATTAAGTTTCTGCACAATGATGACGTCACCATTAGCAGGAAACGAGAATAATTCAAATAAGTTAATCGCATCACCGACACGACGGCGCTGATTAAAATTTCAAGAAGCAACTCGCGATTTTTCATTCCATTCTGCATTTTTTTTTTATCAGAGCCTATGCGCATTTTGGTTCTTCAATATTTCGATTTTTCCGAAGTTTTCTAAATTAATTTATTGATAACGGAACGACCCCATTAACTGGGAACGCGAGTGACGAACGTCGTGGCCGGCAAGTTTTTGTTTCTGTTTTGCCACGTTGATGATGATAGCGATCGATCAGTTAATTCCGCAGCTTTTTATTGCATCGAATTTGTTCCATGATACATTTTCTGCAACAGAACACCATCATGCAGTCGTCATCATTGAGGAGGGCCGGTTATTTGATTATTTTATATAGCAGAGTACAACGGGTATTAGCGAGTGTATTTAATGTCTGAACAGCCTACGTGAATTGTCAGTGCACGCCTGCTGGACCGTTATCAGTCAAGAAACATGGAATTAACGGCCAAGAGGCTCAAGCCTGTTTCCAAGCTCACGCGTGGTTTCTTCTCCTCAGAGTTTCAAGCAGACGATCTAACTGATGGAGGCGATGAAACGCCTTCAACGCGTTGCACAGTTTTGCAGGAATTTTTGTTTTCAATTTTCCCAACAGACAAACATCCGACAAATGTTTTAATTATGAAATTTGAAACCGACAAATGATCGCGCTTCTATTAAGATTTCCGAAAATATGAGATATGCTCAATCTTCAAAAAAGATGGTCAACTTTGCACGAATTTTTTATTTTTTTTTCAATAGACAAATATGCGACAAAATGCAAACCTGCGATTAACAAATATACTTGTTAGGGGTTTTTCCCCGAAAAAGAGATTTACCATATGATTCTGTTAATTTTTGAAGAAAAATAATGAAATTAACGATCCCCGTGAATTCAAATAATTTATTTTTTCCAAGGAAAAAAATGCCCAAGGGCAAAATGGCGGAAATTTGGAAAGACGTAACAGTACCTCAACGTCGGGAACAAAACGAATGTCCAAGGCCTTAAAAACTAATACTGAGAATGAATGTCAATTTTTGTATTTTAAAATCAATGATTTGTTAAGCGTTCATTACGTTCCACTAATTCCACTAATTGCAGTTGATACGAAGCGAAATACGTGCAAGTTCCATAACCAGTGCTGCGGTCTAGCTCGTATTTCGGTTTCGTAAAACGGAAACATCGAACACGATACGAGAGAGTAATTGGAATTGAGAATAAAAAAGCGTGGATATGTATTTCGTACAAAGGGACTGAGTAATGTTGGGCGTTCATACAGAATTTCGAAAGATAATGGAGCCACCTGCATCGTATGAATTCTCTGGGTTACCAACGATTCTCTTCGAAAAGTTCTGTTTTATCGGATTCGCTTAGTGATGATCCAACAAAGGAATTATTTCATTGTTACGAAAATACTTGAAACCAAATCTACGAGCTTGATCACATCAGCCCATTAATCGAGCCATTCCATTGGGCATGGGCGAGGACAGATTATTCGAAATCAAACAGAATCGGGGCTAACGTGATAAAAGATTCATGAAATGGTTCGGTCATCGCTACCGCATTAACTGGAGTCTCGTGGCTCATGGAATTTCCTGAATAGAGGGAAAAGAAGGCCACGTTATTGCATCTATTGTTATAAAAAATAATAATTGTATCATCTATAAATTCCTGTGTACGATGACGGGAAGGTCGCGACCGGACCAAAAGGCCAGAGCCTGAAAACTCATTAGCAATAAACTCAGCTCTAATACTCTCGCAGTAATGAGAGATCGTACGTAGGATGAATTCGCTTTCCTGGCCACTACAGAGGTCGAGACCTTTGCAAAGCTTCTCTCAGAACTCTGCGTTCTATGGATATAAATACTCAAATTTATTTATCAATAGAAGTTACGAGCCACAAAACCAGAGCCTTGGATGCGCGCAATTGCCGACCCCGATTCCCCCAACGGGATCGACTACTCGATCTATGGACCAGCAACTCCGTTTCTACCACACTCATCAGATTTAGAAACACTCGTAACTACTGGCAACGCCTTGATCAAATGCAAAACAAAAATCTCAAATGCAACAAATTCCATTCGAATTGATTCAACTTATAATTGCACGGAGTGCTTTGAAAACTTGAAGTGAATTTTTCTCTCGTTTTTTGTGCCGGCGAAATATTGTCCGAGATTTCATGTGTGCGTGTTTGTCTGTTTCATTTTAATGCAAAAAACGATCGACTGATTTTTGTCGAAAGGTTGAATATATTTTCTATGGAGCTAGACAGGAATTTTGGAGAAAAAGTGCAAATTCCGAGCACCTTTGGTAGCACGAGAGCAATCTTTCTTTGGGATGGTTTTGCTTGAAGCGAATGTGGGCACTTTACTGTCAAAGATGCGTCGAGTCGGTAACAAGTTTTGTTCTTACGCTCGTAAAACCTTCCGAGCCCACAATCCCTACAAACGTACAGCATCATCATCCGACTTATCATATCTTCTCCTTCCCAGTACACGAAGAAACACACCGAGTCTGGCGTCTCGTATCTTTTTCTCTGCCTCTCTCTCTCTCTCTCTCTCTCCCTCTCTCTTTGTCTCTCAAAAGTAGTCGAGAAAACGGTCCACCGCGAGTACCAGCACTTTCTTTTTCTCTATTCTGCTTTTTCTGTCTTTCCCATATCCCTTTTACGTGCGTGCAACGCAGCAACGGAATGCACTTCCATATGCATATTCATACGGGGTAGTTGATGTTCCCAGTGGGTCGATTAAACTGAAATTTTATTATTTTCATACCAATTGTTCATTCATACATTTATATCGTTTTTTTATTATTTGTCCTCGAGTCGTTTTTCAGTAAAAAAAATTA
Organism: Hyposoter dolosus; assembly: GCA_963921915.1. Taxonomy (NCBI): domain Eukaryota; kingdom Metazoa; phylum Arthropoda; class Insecta; order Hymenoptera; family Ichneumonidae; genus Hyposoter; species Hyposoter dolosus. The sequence goes on along the minus strand of OY998130.1, from coordinate 10,448,071 downwards.
TTTCGAAGCGGAGGCACGTTTTCAATCTTTTTTTTCCAAATACACGATCTGCGGATTTTTTAAAAAATATTTGTACTATGGAAACATGTTAAAGTGAGGAACTTGGAACGAAATGATTTAAAAAAAAAAAAAATTAAACTGTCCATGAATTTTTAACGAACCTCCCAAATAAAACTAAAAATTACATTTTTTTTTTAGCTGATCCAATCCCACGTTACAAAAGACTCGAGGGTGAAGCCCGGAACACGTACAAACTTTTATTTAGATAACAATCATGAGTGAAACAAAGAGTTGATATAAAAAAAAAAGTTAAAATTTGTACGAGCTCCATCGACGATTCGTTCGAACGTTACAAATCGGTATGCGTGACACGAGATGAGAGATTCCACCACCAGGTCGGGAGAGGATCATGGCGAATGATTCTGTCGTCCGGTGAATTTTACGGCCTCGAAACCAATAAACTCGATAATTTAGCGTTTGGTTTTGAGAGCCAACGCGTATCATCCAGCATCCCAGTCCTGGTGGGCGCGTATAGATATATCCGTATCGTTAAATCGGTATTCCACGATCATTGGATTGTCCGAGCTGATCAAAAAAGTACGACATTCTCGAGCAAGCCAATGGACAAAGAGCCTTTTTAAAGGTATTATCGAAAAACATCCGATGGATCGACAATCAGCCGCATTTCTTTTATCTACCGGACAAATAAATTCTCAACGTTGTAACGTTTCAACGGTTTCCCCTGTAAAAAAAGAAAAAACCGAATATGGAAATTAACCTGATGTTTCAACATTAGGCAAAAAAAAAATACGTTCATTGTTTGTCAATTTTTTCTCCCGATCGACAGTTAATATACAATTTACAATTCCGGGAGTTTGAAAAATTGAACTACAGTAAAAAGCACTGGATTCGCATAGGATTAGAAATTTGTTTGGATATATTTCTGGCTTATTTCGATGACCACGGCCTCGATTGGATTCAATATGTAAATCGAAGTTCTATTCCGAACGAACTATTTACTTCGACTAGGGTCCATCACGCGCGCTGAAGCGCGCGAACGGTTTTCTGGTCGCGCTGCAGCGCTCCTTTTATGTATAATAACTTATCGAGATATGCGACAGCTTTTTGAAACCAACTTATTTTGGAGCAGAATTCGGACCCCCACTTTTTCCTAGTGAAAACCATGGCTCAAATTTTTTAAATTTGGCGTCGCCACAACCTTTTTTTGCTCTATATTATAATTTTTCGGACCTCCACTCTTTCTTATTGTGAGTGATGGAGAAAGTCTCTTTTAGTCATTTGCGTTCCTGGATCATATTTGATCCACATTTTTTCAAAAAAAAAAAACAAACAAAAATATATTTCAACCCCGAAGCTGTGGCTCTATGACGAGTTTTCGTAGATCTGGCAATTCCCAGTGATGGAGAAAGTCTCCCTGCGTGCTCTCGTGAAGAGTTCTAGTCGTTTGCGTTTCTGGAAAAATTTTGACACACCATTTTCTAAAAAATAAAAATATAAAATTCCAATCCCGAAGCTGTGGCTCTATGACGAGTTTTCGTGGATCTGGCAATTCCCAGTGATGGAGAAAGTCCCCCTGCGTGCTCTCGTGAAGAGTTCTAGTCAATCGCGTTCCCGGATAAATTTTGATCCACGATTTTGGAAAAAAAAAATATATATAAATTTAAATCCCGAAGCTGTGGCTCTATGACGAGTTTTCGTGGATCTGGCAATTCCCAGTGATGGAGAAAGTCCCCCTGCGTGCTCTCGTGAAGAGTTCTAGTGAATCGCGTTCCCGGATAAATTTTGATCCACGATTTTGGAAAAAAAAAATATATATAAATTTAAAGCCCGAAGCTGTGGCTCTATGACGAGTTTTCGTGGATCTGTCAATTCCCAGTAATGGAGAAAGTCTCCAAGCGTGTCCTCGAGAAGAGTTCTAGTAAATTCCACTTTCATGCATACGAAAAAAAGTTTTATTCCGATAGGAACATATAACCGCACGCGTATATACGCAACTGTCAAACCAACAGCCGGAACTGTCAGACTGACAGTGGGAGAGTCAAAACACGGTGTATAACAGGACCGACCAATCACAGGACGAATAAAACGACAACAATAACGTTCGAGATATATCGTTACTTAGAACTTTTTATAAGGGGAATAAGGGGATTTTGTTAAATTCAGGAACTCCCCATTTTTCTACGATTTGCCATTTCTTCAAATTAGACAATGAACATGTCAACCTCGACAGACACGATATTTCGTTCTCATTACAACAATGAAAAAAGATTCTGTCTCTTTTTAGAGCCAAAACGTACGGTCAGAATTTTGTAAACCGAAAAAAAAAAAACAGTTTTTTTTTACTAAATTTACAATGACAGCTTGTTCAATTTTTCATTCCCCATGAAATTTCCAAATTCCTCTGCTAATAATGTTTATTAAATAAAAAATAAAATAAAAACACGACCAGTTCCCTGGATTCTTTGTACAAAAAAGAATTACTTTTAAAAAAGTCATTCCCACCCAAATAGTTCTTGCGGTAAAAAAAAAACCCACGAGAAAATTCAAAGCGATTCAAATATTTTCAAAATTGACTTAACACACCAAAAAGACCACGGTTCTCTTCTCACAAAAAGTTGGATAGCCCGTTCTCAAACTAAAATCTAATGAATGGAATGGAATTGATTGGATTGGATTGGAGTGAAATGCAATGATTCTATTTTATCTTCCAAGTGCTCGAGTTCTCCGATTCGTGAATAGTCGCGATTGAAAGAAAAAAAAACAAAAAAAAAAGGTGAACCCATGGGATGCTTCAAATGGCTGTGGATAATAAAATATCCAGTGAAATCATTTTCGAAAAGTGTTTGGAACCACGGCGCTTGCTGTAAAGAGTCTAGTAACGACAAGAAACGTAAATGTTCTCGTCTCGAGTCGCTACCGCAACTGCAGATTCAAATTTTATTTCTACTCTTAATCGTGCGCCACTGTGAATTCAAGAGGATTGCAGAAGAACGATTCACACGAAAGAGAATCGCCATTTCGATAAAAGTTACGATCCCGCGCGATCCACAAGATTTCTTGGCTCCTTTATATCTGAGTGTTTTAGAAATTTGATCATTTCCTTCCGAAAGACATGAAAGCTAATATCAGTATCGATACATCGAAGTATATCCATAGATTTTGCAAAGAGTCGATACCAACATCGATGGTTGGTATCGTTAAGGTCCTTAACGATCAACGTGTATGTGGTGCAGCCTCGAAGTTCTCCACTTGTCAGTCTCGGTGGTGCTTGAGCTATAGAACGTAACACGTGGCAATATCATCGCAGGCAAGTGTAAATCTCGTCTCTGCAACGTCGAGAAAACACATCGATACCAATATGACAGAAAAAATCGTAAGAATACGAGCAGGTGGATAAGAGCAAAATACAAGTCTCGAATCGAAGGAATACATCGAATTGATACGAAACATGCGATGATAAAAATTTGTTCCATCCTGACGATAAATTGACCTTGAAATTTTTTTTCCACCACGATAAGCAACTTTTTTTAAAAATATTCCTGACGATATTCTCGAGCTCTTTTCTCATTTATATTTGTCTCTCTAAATTCATTCAGTCCCACTTATGAACGAGACACTATTTCCTTCAAGAATTTAATCCTCACGGTCGAAATATTTAGGCAAAGCGAACCCAAATATTTCAAGCAGATTGTGAGGCCTGCAGGCTCTTCCTCAGAACGTTTGAACGGCTGCAAAATATGTTCAGGGAGGTGCAACATTCTGAGGAATGTTCCACATCCTCCTGCTTCATGGCAATTCGTGTGAGTGTTTGGAGAAATTGCGTTAAGCGATGCATCATTTTTTTCGTAGATATTTGATAAAAAAAACGTTTGAGTTTCAATAATTAGATTTTATTTTATTTCGTCATAGCTTGAGATTAAATTTAATTGAGACAAAAAGTATTTGAAAACGTTCATTTCAGAGGTCGTGAAACTTTAAAGGCATCAATTAAGCACTCGTTTCGTGATCACGAAAAAATCTATGAATGGGAAATCCATTCCTTCGATCCATTGGACGATTGTTTTGATCAGGAATTCCTTTTTCTTTCGAATGCATTTTCACCAGCCAACGAAATTTGCCCTCTTTGCTCTATTTTTTATTCGTCAACTTACCAGCGTTTAAATCGTCGTCCATTTATTTCAGACTCGCATTATATTCAATGGGAATAGCCAAAGTTGGTAATAACAAAAGGGCAGATAAATTTTTTTACTCGGTTTGTAGGGAGCCGGTTGAATTTCGTGAATTCCAGATCGAAAATCTACTTTCAGGCTTTCTCGTCGTTAGGAAGTCGAGGTCTCGCGTGGTCCACTGATGCGGTTGGGCAAACGTTTGTCTCGAGCGGTATAAACCTTCATGGACTATTCCCGAACAGTTGAAACTCGCCAACGAGATTTTAGCTTGCTGGCTAAGGCTGCGGTGATTTGTGAGCCATTGTTCCCTGTCTCACCTTTTCTCTCTGGCTCTCGCTCATCCTGGAGAACTAGCAGAGCTGGGAGGACGCGAGAACGTGAGGCAGGTTGCAAAAACCTTGATTCTCTATCTTCTCTTCTTCCGAAATATATAGATCGATACATTTGTGCAAGAAAAACTGGAGTAACCCAACATTAATGGCCATTTGATTCACTCTTCTGACATGGCCAAACTGCGCATGCATTTCTACGTTCCTCGAAGCGAAATTTGTGCTGTTTCATATCTTCGTTCGAGCAGCCTTGCAGGTTTTTTCCTTTCCTTCAAACTCATACGTTTAGTATATTGAAAAAAAAAAAAATTATTTCCATTTGTTTTTCGTAGTTGTACTCGCTCAATCTTTCCCGCGCGATTCGGTTCGTGAGTCACGTCGAAAATTCCTCGCTGGCTCGTCCATCTATCTCGTTATCTCAATCGAGGTCATTATGCACGTCTTTTTGTTCCACGATCTCTTTTATGGGCAACTAAACAATTGATGCCTTGAAATATTCAATACGGTTTGATAAAATTGATTCAATCTCATTCAAGTGTTCCCATCGATCAAAACAATCTCATTATTTCACAAAATTTATACTTCCGATTATTCGGGCTTTCGTTTCATTGTTTCATGGCATGATCTTATTTTTAAAATATTAATAATCCAGCATTTTAAATCGAATAATTGTGAAATTAATGTGAAAAAAATTTAACCTTAACCTACACCATTCTTTTCGTTATTAAAAAAGGAAGAGAATGGCGTAAATGGAATGTCAGCATCGCCTGCTGGAATCATTTTATGGTGAAAATAAAATTATAGTGATTTTTTTTCCTTATTTGGAGAATTTCGTTGGAAAAAATAGGTCGCAGGGTTTCAAATTTGACAGAAAATCATAGAAATCAATGCTCTGTGTATAAATTGTTGTCTTACCGAGACAAAAATAACAAAACTCGAACTTTTATTATTGAACTGCATCCGCTTTGTTTGGGCTGCTCCATCGATTAGACAGGCAAGCAAAACGGAGGTAAAAAAAGGATGGAAACGAAAAATACTATAGTGAGTCAACGGTCCAGGGGACGAGAAAGCGATAAAGAATAAAAAAAAGAATGCTCATGTGAATATATGTGATCGCGACCGCTACTGCCGTTCGAAATGCTTCTCGAACCCTTTGGAACACGAGAACCTTTTTGTCCGGCTCTCTTACTCGCTTCGTTCATTTTTTTTTTACTCTCTCCGTTTATCTGCTCTTTTCTTCATTTATTTATTGTTGTTATTTTTATTTTTATTATTCACGCAAACGAAAAACAGATCGCGGTAGCGTGAGGATTGCTTTTACGAGATCTGGTTTCTTCACGTTCGAAATACCGATTGGAAGAAAAAAGTTGTCGTTCGGAAGATACGCGGATTCCAGTCTGTCGCACACCCAATTAGCAATGTTGGGCTTTCTCTTTTTTCACTAAAATAATCAACTTTTTTTCTAATCTTCCCATTACATAAGCAAATCAGTGTCTAGACTGACGATTATCATTAATCGACTGTCATTAATTAGCAACGAAATTCACAGAAACGTGTTTGCAGGCATGCGGTTGCTCATAACCCCATAAAACTCGCTCGTGTTTCGTCGCATGAAATTTCACAATTTTACAAAAAATCGTCACAACGAGAAACAAGTCCTGCTTCGGGAATCGTCGATAAGAAAAAAGGCACATGACAGCAGCGTTTGGATCGATTCGGCAACCACCGAAACTCAATTTATTCCGACGATTATAGTTCGAGCGGTTCTCGAGCCCTTCGAGTCGATGCCATCGTTACCAAAAGTTCCGCCAACTTTTTCCCGTGAAATAAAACGCGAGGTGTGAGTTACGAAGAAGCGAAACGAAAGAGAAAGAACAAAAATATGCTCTGGACGTTTAGGAGTACTCGAGGAGACGAGGAAACAAAATGCAGGACCAAGAACGAGAGGATCGAAGACTGAAGAAAAGCGTAAGTTCGACGATAAAGGTATAAAAATTCTTGGCTCTATATCCCCTGGAATTTCCATCACACCAAGAAAAATGTTCTCCCTCCTTGAAAACGGATTTGGAATGTTCCTACAATATATATAAATGTAAATAATAGTTGCAGCAGAGGAAACTGCGAGAGGGTTGTGTTTTCGATCAGAAACGAGGGTAGCAGAGCTACCCTCGTATCTTTCCTTACGTTTCCATATTATGATAATACACTTATATTCATATGCAATAGGATCTTGCTGACGAGTAGCTCACAGTGGGTGTTTCCGAACGACTACCACAAATTTTACTGACACATCAAAAATAGTCGATACACATTTTCTATACGTGTGCAAATGTTCCACAAGTCTGTGTTCGTTTTCTCCGAACTCAAATGAAATTCGATGGACGTACTCGTTCATGAAAGTGATGGAAGATCATAGAAAAATTTACGGACCAGAACATCGATAAAATGTGTGGAAAATGAGGAAACGGAAAGAATGAATTTTCTCCCATAGTTTCGACTAAACAATTCAATAAATTTCAGCTGCTTCGGAGCTTCTTATTATTCAAATCGATTTCCAGGCCTTTGGACGCGCATCCATTTCGAAGGATAATCGAAATCTTTTGATTCTGATTGTTGGCGATTCGCACGTGGAGAATAAATAATTTTACAATTTACAGATTTGTCGAAATTTATAATAATTCGAATATTCGATCGCAGTTGATATCGTGAAACGCTCTTGAATGACAAATCACGAGGAATTTAAAGCAATCACTGTGTGTTGAGGGACGCAAAGGAGGCAGGATTCCATTTTCGTATATTGAGAATTTGTCGCGATTGGTTTACGACAGCAGAACCCATAAGTGCGTTGTCTTGTCGTCGTATTCTGCGCGAGTTTCGATTGTCTCGGGACCTTTCCTTGTACGATCTGTCGAGTGGTACAGACGATTCATCCCCTTACAAGACATTCGGAGAGAGAATCTCTGCGTTCTGTCTCGTTGCGAGGAACCGCACAAGTGAGAGTGCTCAGGAGAAAATAAAAAGAGCGTAAAAAAGATAAATAATCAACAAAAATGATTCTTTCATTGCGAAAGTCCTTGGCCATTCTCTTTTATTCCGAAAATTGGTAAGAAATAATAAAAGAAAAATGAGATAAAAATCAATTGTTACGAGTTTTCGTTTTCGGAAGAAAAAAATATTTCTTCAGAACAAACTGGATCGTTTTTTTCCAAAATAGATGAATTTTCTTTGGGAGGGCGTTGACACAAATAAATATTTTTGAAAATTATCAATGATTTTGGAAAATTATTAATGGATCGTAATTATTTTAATAATTATCGTGAAATGATTATTTTTTGTCGAGAAAATTTGAAGCGACCTGTAGAGCTCGCCTCACTGGGATCTATCGCCCTCGAGAATTAATGTCCTCCCAAAACTCTTGAGAATTTTTTTTCATTCGCCTGATTCTCGATGGGTCTCCTTTTTTTTGTACGTGAAAGCGCAAATGTAAATCGACCTGAAGGATCTCGGAAGAGTCTGTACATCCCATACGTCCTAGCAGCTAACATACGTGTTACAAGCGAGATAAGCAGCTGCTGGTCCAGATAAGAAAGATCCCAACGAGCACTTATGCTCGTCCGTTAATCGGAAAGTCTGTGTGCGGTAAAATCGTTCTCCGATCTCACGAGATCGAGATGTTATCTCGGGATCAAAGAAAACTGTGGATCAGTCGATAAAAAATCGAAATATGTTTGCAAAAAGATTTTTTTGATGAAATGTGGAACAAAGTGTGGAAAAAATCGAAATCGACAGAAAAAAAAACGATCGGATTAATTAATTTAATGAATAACATCCCTGTGAATTGCTTATTGGAAAAAATGTTGGAGAGTGTCTGTGATTTATTTTGTACCCGAGTTTCCCGATCATCGAGGTTTTTATCTGAAATTTGCCAAAAGTAAGGCAAAAAAACGCGTTGGACACTTTGTGGAAATTCCTTTGGAGTTAATAAGCGTTTGTACATCGAGCACATACGAGGACGAGGTGCGAAGGATTCCATTTTTTTTTTGTAACGTGTATATAATACGGATATTTTCGTGACATTCATTTGTATTTTTTATATTTTGCGAACGCATCGTTATCGCTGTCAAACGAGTATGAAAAGAGAGGCATTAGCCAAATGTCTCAAAACGCCGGGGGTTACGGTTACGAGAGTGTGAGAAAGGACAAACGCGAACGTGCGAATTGGCTGAGGCGCGATCACTCCTGGAACCTCGATCAGGTCTGCCATCCATATTCATCGGAATTTTACGATCCTGGTTGGCCCATAAAAACTGGCGCGAAAGCCATGAGGACACCAGAGAATGAACGAACCTTGCGAGACAGAGAAAAGAAGCAAAGAATCGAGGGTGAAAGCGAAGGAAAAAATAAAAAAAGTACCGAGACTACGAAGTGGCATATTTTACCGAAAAGAAAATTAATTCTCCAGCACGATTCCCGCAGATCGATCCCTCCTTTTTATTTTATACACTCTGCTCAAAATCCGCGTTGATGGGTATAAGGGAAGTATGCAAAAGTAATTCTCAAGATGTCGAGCCCTCGAGGCTTCCTCCACGAAGAAAACAGCCTGACAATTTTCATAGTAGAAAAAAAATCATACAGTTCAATTTCTCAAAACTTAAAAAAAGTTTCAACAGGATTTTGATAAATATTCGAATTACCGACACTGCTCAGGAAAAGTTCTACGTCATAACTTGTTTCTATTCTCCTTGACCACCCACGAATGTCCAAGATTAAGGAAACGAACAAAAAGGAATGTGGGCTCTTGAAGAAAAAAAGAAAATGATCGTTGGATGATTCTCGTTAAGCCTGAAGAAAGTTAGAAAAGGCCAACAGAGTATCCATAACAGAGAATCTATGGAATGATATGAAGCGTGCGGAAAGAACGAGCAGCCCGCTCAGGCATTGGTTACAGGGGCATCCATTGTCCAATGACAAATTGTACATGAGAGGATTGCACGAGGGCGAGGGTATCCATCAACATCAGCTGACAAATGTGGTCCCCCGGAAGGATCTGAATGGTCCATGGAGTTGCAGAACACGAGCAGATTAATCGACTTATACACTTGAACGAATAGTGTGTGAGTTTTTGTATGAATTTGAGTGCCAATCAAGATTTGGAACGGTATTGACGATCGTGGCTGATATTTTCGTAGCGATGCTTGATCGTACTCGAGATACGCACGTGTCCATTGCAATGACGTTCATCTTCGAGCTCCGTATCACTCTTCACGAGCCTTTGGATAACGAATTCTCAATGATAATCCGAAAAGAAGCAGGATATGTAGAAAGTGGCAGGATTATCTTTGAGCAAACGTCACGTCGGTGGTCGTTGTCAGGGAAGCTCGATTGAACAGCAGGAAAACGATGAAGAAACGAGCCTCGGGGGAGATTGATCGATGGAATTTCTACGAAAAGTAAACGTGGCTTGTCCGAATCCTTACGAGCATACTTCCTGCTTCGAAATCATTTTACTTAACGAAGAAATTCAATCTCGACAGCCGTCTAATGTGAAGCGCGAATAAAACCGTAATTTTCAGGATTTTTTAAAGTTCAAGTCACACATTTCAATAATTCTTGCAAAAAGTTGCATCGACACATAACGAAACCATGATAACGTCGAAGCTACACGAACAAAATGCCTCGCCACAAAAGTTTTTCGTGACGAGTGACAATCTATTGTCGACAGCGTGTTTTCATTTTTTTAATTTTTTCAATGAATCATCTTTTTATCCGTGTTTCGTGATTCATGGTGGGGAAAATTCGTCTATTTCCGTGGTATCGAGACAGATGCGACGTTTGTATTGTTGATATATTTTTATGCATATTCATCCATGTATTTATATATTTTTTTGTGGCTAGAGTTTTGTACACATACAATGGTGTGTGCACCAGACTGCAGTTTGCTTTGGCCCTGAAGCGATACGATAAGTTGTACACAACATCACGCTGTGCTGACACAATGCACGCGCCCCATCAACCTCTCGTATATAACATCGCCGACGAACATCTTCGCGGCTATTCTTCTAGATTCCTTTTTTTACCCCCTCCCAGTCCCTGTTTCTATACAGGCTTTGTTACTCCTACACACATGTGTCTCAAACTTCCTTTATCCACTCTTCGATCGTCGCTCCCGAAGGCACTTTCAACTATGGTTTCAATGGCGAGTGGATATGAACATATAGAGATATTTATTTCTTTTCGCAGCGTTCCCAATCTGTCAGACTCTTTCGCACCTAATTTTTTACTCCTTTCTGCAAGGTGTGACCTCCTCCTGGGAACTCGGAGGCATAGCCATTAGTCCCTGTAGATGTTTCGAATCTTTCCTCATGATTCTCCAACGATCAACGTCACGCTGGCTCACCAGGAATCGGAGGGAACTGTTGATCTCAGGGACGAGAACTTTGATCAGTTATGAAAGAAATTATCACGCTGCTGGATTGATTGTGACATAATTAGGAAATGAAGAATATAAAACGTTCCCATTTTCGTTTAAGGGATTCGTCGTTGCTTTCTTGCGAATAAATTTGCTCGGGTTTTTCTTTTTTTCCTCACACTCGTCTGGAGTGAAATAAAATAAAAAATAATAAGCACGAGTTTTTCGGCTCGTCCAATTAATTTGAAATTCTTTTCGTTTTTTTGCCGTTGCTACTCGCCACAGCCAACATCTGTTCTCTCAGCTCTCTGGCATGATTTTGACTCTCGAGCATAATTTATTCGGAGATTTTTCTTCACGTGCGAATATGAAATACTTTTGGAGTATTTATTTTCGTGTATACACAGGCGATGATGTATATTTTTTATTATGATACTTTTTCGCCAAACACGCCCATTAAGCGCGAAACTTTCACTCGGCGGTGCGGCCCGCGCTCGGAAACTCTGAAACGCGCGAATCGCGCGAGTGTGTCACGGAACACCAACGATGACGATCAGTCACACTCGCTCGCACGTGTGCGACACACGAGCTCGAAAATTTGAGTGTGCGTGTACTTTACACACCCGGACACACGTCCAAGCGGGAAAAAATTCTGATGGAAATTCTGACGGATTTCTCGCCCATGTCAAAGCTCTACGTCGTTATACATAGAATTGAAAATTTACCATAAACTCCAACAACTGCGTACGGAAAATGATGGGAGATCTCATCGTGTCCGGCGCGTTTGCGCGGACTCGCGGCTAAGCTGCGTCAACATTACTATCATTGATCATGCTCCTCTCCATTATTCTTCGTTAAACAACCGACCAGCGTATCAAATTCTGCCGTGGAATTGGAAAAAAGAAAACAATATTCATCGCTGCAAAATTCAACAGAAAAAAATGTAAATGGCATATAAAAATTCCGAAACTGATTGAATTTCAAATCGATTTTTGTCATATTAAAAATTGCGTTTTAAAATATTCTTCAAGCTCCGTACAGAATTTGAGAATTCAGATATATTTTATTCGTTTGCAAAAATGTGAGTCCATTTATCGTACTATAAAGATTCATTATTCCTATAAAAATTGAATTTCATTGATCACTGATATTAGAAACGAAAAACTATGATCATGCCAGAGTCCTGGACAACATTTGGTTTTTTGATTTTTTTTAAAACTGAAATAAGCTCAGCTCGTGTATTTATAAATGTTTTAAAATTCATAATGTTTTTTTTTCATTCGTGATACGAGTGCCTACGAGATATCCCTCGTAACGCATTATTTAAGGGCGACGTACGAAGCTATAGAGTTGACGAATGAAATAATAACAATGAACGAGCAGAGCTGGGCGCTATTGGCTAAAGCGAATATGTGTGACTATTTGTGAAAGCAGTCGATCGAGGGAGACCACCAAGGCGACGAGGGATGGGTAAACGTAGGTAATCGTTGGTAAACGTGGTGTCGATTATTCATACGAGGATTCTTGGCACGAGACACAGTGTAGCCAGACACTCTCTTCTTTAAGAGAGAAAAGCCAAACAGCTCATCCCAGTCACACATGTATACAGGGTGTCCCATGAACGAAAATGGAAAATAATCAAAAAGCTTTCGTCTCAACGTTTCGCTTTCTGATTCATTTTTTTACTTTTAATTTTTTCTCTGGCTCTGCGGACTATTTGGGGAGTTATTATATTGTTAGCTTCAAGGTACTCTGCGAAGCATTCGTTTGGAGATTTTTGTCGAATTTTATTTCGACATTCCGCGCAATAAATTTGAAAAATTTTATTAAAAAAAAAAAAAATTCACGTTAAACATTTATCCGAAAGTTCTCATGATTTTGCATTTTCTCAAAACACAAGACACACATTATTCAATTATTTCGGAAGCTGTGACCACGTTTCCCAAAATTTCTCGAAGCGTTAACTCTCGAAGGAGACTGTGGGGAGACCTTAAGCTAGTCTACGAAAGTATAAATCATACATTCGTAATGATCTGTACACGAAGAACATGACGTGTGAAACGTGAGAATTTGCTCGAGCGAAAACTTTGTTGATCAAGACTCATATGACATTAAAATCTCTGCCCAGCTTATTTAACAAAATGATGGAAAATATTGGTAAGCCTCGAAGTAATTATTATTCGTGGCAGAAAAATGGACTGTCAGTTTTTTTATTTTTCACATTTGTATACAAAAATCGTGATCCAATTTAAGGGAAATGAGAAGATAACATTGAAGCATTTTTAGGGCTTGGTTTGTTGCCGAGTTGCTTCAGTACCATCTCCATTTTTCTTTCGTGCTGGCTATGAGTTTCGGCGATAAGCACTTTGTCACAGGAACTCCTGCGAGAAGACACGACGATGGAACAAGATACCGCAGGTAATTTTCCGGCAGTGTACGCGTACAATTAAGGCGATAGGCCCAGACGCAGAAACCTTCGGATCGTCCCCTTTATCAAGGGTCTCTTTAATGATCTCGCGTGATGTTTAGAGAGACAGCAACAGCAGTGGCAAGAGAAGGAGAGATTGCAAGAGCCGAGAGTGCTAACCTCGACGAATTAACTGGCATCGTTAATAATCGTCGTCTATATTACACGTTATGCCATGAGGACACGAGAGTGCTAATATTCCCTGAACGTTTCCACAACCCCGCTAGATCGACGATTCTGCGTCAATTAAGTCAACGCACTCACTCTTCCTTCGCCCTTCTCTCCTACCCGCTCGCAAACTTGTCGAATCAATTATTTTCCTACATACTATTTTGGGGTTGCGGTCAATCGTTCTGAACTGTAGGTGAACTTTGACTATTTCATTTGTTAACATTTGAATATTATGATTTTTTGATGCTGCATAATGCAAAGATTGCAGAATTCCGATTTACAGAGTTTAGAAGAAAAAAAGAAGAAAAATGCAAAATCGGAAAATATAAGGAACTTTGGGCAAAGCCAATACTCGGTTCGGTGACCTCTTATCGGGAAATCCAATTCAGGAGAGTAAAACGGGGAATCAGCTCCTATAAATAATCTCAAGGATCAGGCACGGAAAATTAAAAAAAATCGTGATAATATAAATAACACTCGCGGTATTACGAGTAAACTCTCCAGACTGCATCGGAAGTTGACGAGTTCGGCATTTGATGAAATAATGAATGCAACGAGCTCGTGCAGGGCGGTGGGAATGAATATACATCCTTCGCAGGCTACACGTGTAAGCGTGTATATGCATTTTGGATATTCATAGGAGATTCGTAGGAGACTGAAGTGTCTCGCCACTGCAAAGCACGTATAGCGCGACGTGTATTTACCGAAATGGATATATATATGGTTATATAATGAAACTGCGGAGGAAAGTGATTACGAGGGAAGGACCAACAAGCCCTCGGAGCTATCATTCCACTTCCCTCTCTTGTTAAATTTTTCACCCTCCTCGAGTTAAATTAACATCGTTAAAACATGGATGTTAAATAAATTATAAATAATTACATTCGACACCCTTAACGATCATCCGATCTGTGAGCGGGTCCCTTGAACTTTGTACCATAGCGATACATCGTCTCAATTTTCCCGCATCGATCTTTCGTGAGTTACAGTTTAAATTTAAACGAGACGTAACGCAATGGGGACGAGACAAAAAAAACCGGAACAACAGTTTTTTTTTGTGCTGCATAGCAGAAAAAATTTTCAAGTTCAGATTTTCTCTTGTAGAAAAAATTCAAGTTTTTTACGATAAAAAAATTCGCAATAATTTTTACAAGAATTAAGGAATAATTATGTTTCCATGGCCATTAAAAATCTTATAGGATTCAGAAATATCAAAAGAATTTTTAACTGCAAAGTAAATGTTATAATTCAGCTAAAAAGAAAACTTTTATTATCCATATACGAAAAGAATTTTTCGTTTTTTTTTTTGACCAGCCAGAGGCGAGTTGGATGAGTGAGGGAGAGGGGAATCGTATTCTAGTACTTTGAATTATGAATTCTGTTAAAACCGTGGATACGAAATTCCTGAGTCAATCCGCACGAAGTTTAGGACAAAGGGCACAAGTACAATGTACCGTGAGATCTAGCGGAGATTAAATTCAAGAGCACGAGTGAAGGGAGAGAGTCGTGCTGGGCTCTCGCGTTAATAAACGGATATACCTGTCCGATTATTAACGGGTGTTCGAGCGCGGGAACGTCGTCCAGGGTGGGTTGTCCCACATGCAATATGCCCTGGGTCGACATTGCTTTGCTGCCCTCAACGGGGTGTCCCTCTCTCATTAATTAAGCTCTCTCTGACATTGAGCGATGTGGCTACCTCGCAATTGTCCATGCGTGTGAGTAAGAGAGAGAGAGAGAGAGGGAGAGAGAGAGAGAGAGAGAGAAGGAGGAGGAAGAGTGAGCGAGGAGGAGAGAGAGAGAGAAGAATGGAAAACCTTGTGAGAATGTGAGAGACAAAGGCAGAGATATGGCGAAAGTCGCCCACTAGCCCTTCCTGTTTGCTTCCATGCACATGGGCCTCTTGAACCTAACCTCAATTCTTGTTAGCTCATGAATAGTCCTTAAAGGAATAGGAGGTCAAAACCATCCAAGGAAGGGGCGAGGATGAACGTTTTCTCGAAGCGAATCGTAAAGGAAAATTTTGATGGATCATTCGCTTTTCTCCGGATTCATTCCTCGTAGCTCGTAAGCTCTTCAGCTTTTCTCGATTCTCTCATTTATTCATATTTTTCGCCATCCTTCGGTATGATTTTGAAGACAAGCATCTTGGGGTTTGTAAATTTTGCTGAAATTTAGCGAACGGCATAAAGCATTGATTTCCAAAGGGAATCTTGGGCGGATAACGTTTTAATTATCCTGGTAATTGGCCCGCCATCAACCTTGCTAAACGGGGACATTGCTCCTGTGACGACGTCGGGACGACGTTTATACGAGGACGAAGATCTCTCGAGACTGCGGAATCGTCTTTTTGGCCAACGAGCTATTTTAAGCTCGAACCTTACATATTTCTATTTGGGTGCTCTTTCCATTTAACTATGCTATATCTGTAATAAATATCGTGCAACGAGCATCTATAGATCTAGAGACAGAAGCTCGTAAAGTTAACGGTGGTACTTAAGGCGTATTAACAGTAATAAAATATTGCACGAATGAACAGATTGTAACGGTAACAGCCTCTGGAAGAGCTTCGATAAATATCGTATGTTCATTTTATAGTAAAATATGGTCGAATACACACTGGGTCTCACAGACCCCAGTCGTAAAATTGTTTTATGGACTTTCTCTGCGACATGCGGGTGATTAACCGAGGCTTGCAGCTTTTATTTATTTAGTTCGTTAGCCCGTTGGGTAGAAATTAGACGAGCAGTGATTTTTAGAAATTAGCCAACCTGCTGAATTATCGTGTCCGTTGATCCATTCCGATGGGAAATACGGACTCCAAATTACTAACTCTGCGAACCGGCCACTGGTATGGGGATGCTGCGTGCTCTGAACACCCTCACGCTGATCCTCTTCGCGGAAAATCCCCTTAATGGCTTACCCGATGGAACTGACGCGGTAAAAGCTTTTCACGAAACACCAAAACTTTTACGATTCCTCGGGATTCGAATTTTCATCGGTTTAACGATTTTTATAAAACTCTCGTCAGGACACGCGGTCTCGGAATTTCACCATGTGATATTTCATTAATCACAGGTTTTTCAAGAATTTCGCTATGGAACAACGAATTGTACGTCGAAAAGCAAATCCAATGAGAATGAGAATCGACGCAAAGACTTTGCAGCTTCGATTTGGTTGATATGTAAATGTTTGGCGAAAAATAGCATGAATTCCGCGATACAGCACGCGCCTCGAAAATCAATTTGCTCAGGAATCCGAGGAACAGTTTAAAAGGGTGATTGAAGAATAGAAAAGGGTCGGAATTTTGCAGTTCAAAGCCATCGAAGAGACAGAAAACCGAACAGGGATGAACATTGATCTCGTTTCGATTGAAACGAACTTCGGAAACGATTGTTCTGCAGAGACGAGTGTTTAATCAATTTTCGAAGGAAGAACAATTATCTGATCCTTAGAAATTCACACCCGTCGCGTGCGGATCATAATCAGTGAAGTTTCGATGGTTCTTGGAATCGTCAGAGCCTCGAAAGAAACTTTTTGCATGAGGAAAACCAAAAAGTTTCGGAAAGGTTGAAAAATACTGCTGCGACCCTCAAAAGCTCGAGGGGAAACGAAGAACGCCGTGTCGCAAGCACTAGCGCCACACAACGGTTCTCTCTGGTGGGACAAGCTTCAGCTATTGGTCTCTCCCACATCCGCCAACGGTCGTGAGCACAATCCGCTTTTTACGATGGTCGGAGCTTTCCGAAAGCTCAGCAGCCGGTAAAGCAGAAAATTCTTCCGAGCTTGCGGCATAAAAAATCAATAGAACGATATGCAGTTCGTGAGCAGTTTGTGAGTGACGACGAGCGTTGGACGGATTCCGTATCGTTAGTGGGAAAAGTGATTCCCTTACGTCCACTTTCATTTCCATTTATTGGAACGCTCATTCGATATTTTTATACAAAACGTTCGCCAGTTAACTAATTAAATTAAGTAATTACTTAGCAGCTCATTATGACGATCACAATTTTTGATCAAGAATTTTCAATCATTTGAATAAAACGTCATATTATTCTTGTTTAGTTTTAATTTTAAGGGCCGTTTTGTCCAGTATGAAAGAAATTTTCAAATTCTACTATGTCGATCACTGCCGAGTCTGCGTCCGAATAACACGCGATGCCTCAAAAATCGTTGCTTCATTTTCATCAGCAAACAGTCTACGAACGTTTTGTTTCTTATCAATTTCTTAATCCTCCACGGATCATATGAGGGATGAATTCTCTCATGGAGAGAATTTGGAACATCGGAGACTCGATCAAAAAAATTCGGAAATGAGATCCAATTCAGAGAAAATCTGTCCCGAGAATGTTTCGTGAATAAAATTACGTGAACGACAATAACTCGTGCGTAGGATAAGCCATAAAATGAAAACTGGATATGAATTTCTAAAGATTGTTACATCCATTGAGATGCTGTGAAAGAAATAGTCTGAATGTATCGATAACCGATCGAAACTCATTCGTAATTCCAGACGCAGGAAAGTTTCGTTCTTCATCGCCAGCCTCTCCCGTTCTTCGTGTCTTTGCTTCTCTCTCTTTTTCATCGGCTCCTATTGCCCACGCACGTTTTATACGTGTGCATCCGTGTATGAGATTACGAGGGTCGACGAGAGTAAGTTAACCGTCGCGATTCGTTAAAAGCATAACGGTTCGATAGCCAACAAAGGGTGTGATCCCGTCACTCGAGGCTATTCATTGGAAACTCGATTATTACGCGTTCGCGGCGCTTTCAAAGGTCCCGCGGGAAGTGCGTCTCCCGACGACGACGATTCGTTGACTCGCCGATACGCTTACGTGTTTCTATGGTCGACGGTAATGCAAATAAAAAAAAAACAGAAGTCGTCCACGTCTCCACTAATTTTCAAAGAAATTCCGTGACGAGCGTTTGATTTATATCACATTCGTAAAACTGCATTTCTTTTTCATCTTAGCCCCTTAATGGCGTTAACGCAGAACTGAGAACTGACGTATAGACCGAAAGTTCATAAAGTCAAAATTAACGGGACGGAAAACGGAAATTAACGGAAATTAAATTAACGGAATTTTCTATCATTTGTACTCATTAATTAATCGAGCATTAAAAAATTTCCCCCTGCTTCTGTCACAAACGTTTCAAAAATAAAATTTCCCAGATTTTTATTATTCCAATTCCGAATGCTATTGGTCCAACGAATTTCATGAAATTCTGTTACTCGAGACTATTTACAGGAGTCTGGGAATAAGCTGCTTATGTATTTAAGTGATTGATAAATTTCAAATGCTTTGATCCTGTCCATCTTGGGATATGGACAAACTGCGGATCGGTCTTTGCTGGTCAATACGGATACTTGTATGTACTATCCGTGAATCCGTACAAATCGGACCGAAGTTAGTTTGCATGAAAGAGCGAATGGGTGAAAATCGGAGGGACAAACAGCTCCCGGGACATGGGTCACTGGAGGCTTTCGTCTCTGATTATCCGAGTCAATTAGCGATTCGTCTGCACGAAACAAGACCAAAAGTAAAAGAGGGAGGAAGGGACGGGAGTTACACATTCCGCGGATTGAACGGAATAATTCCAATCTCAACTTTCTGGTTGCTATGTTTTACAAACATAACACGATTTGGTTGCATTTCTGTGAACTATGTAGCCACCGCAAACTCGAAAATATTCACGATTAACCAACTTTTGTTAATTTATACATGAATGTTATTAAACATGAACGTTTCGAGGAAATCAGAAACTGAACGAAACTTAACTTGACGTATGAACTTTGCCTCGCGATAAAGCTCCCAGTATTTTAACTTTGGGAAAATAAATCCTTCCGAAATTCTGATGCACACGGCTTCAGAATCGTTTCACGAGTGTCTCTTCAAAATTTTGAAAAAATTCTGCAGAAAATTCTTGAACGAGATTAATCGCTTAAACCATTTTCTTCATCGAATCGAGCATCAAATCTCAATCGAATGCCAGACGAGAACGTTTTGAAGAAATCGGAAAAAAAAATCGGAAATCATTCATGTTTCCAATATTTTCGGATTCCCTTTTCAAAAAATTGATTGATATACGATTATTGTGCAGATCAGAATCGATTAATTATCGATTTTTATGGAAAATTGAAGAGAATGGGAAACTTGCAAACCATAAAGATTCAATAATGTCTGAGATTATCGAGACGAAAGATGGCGCATCATTTTTACGAGATCGTATATAAATTGGCAGCAGATTAAACAATGCTGGTGCCCATAATGTTTAAATGAGCGATAGTCAGTCGGTCGTATCTGCGGGAATAATAAATAAAGGTATGAAAAATCCTCCAATAAAATGACAGATTTCATGGGATATAGAATCTTACGATATTTTTTTTAATTCCCATTTGGTGGAATCGCATTTTTTTGTGTGTCCATGTGTTTGTGTGTTTTCTGTGGAGCACACAACCTTCGTTACCTGCTACTATATTCCTTGCGTATTATCATCGAGAATTGTATAATATCTGTTTCCTTTTTTCCCCATTTCGCGGTGATTCAACAATGCGATTTGTCTTTGTGAATGTAGCGAGATGGCGGAAAACAAAGTGTTGTTTTCCTTTGTAAAGGTACGAGAGACAGAGCCAGGCAGTGGGAGGATAACAGTCCAGAGAGCGAGCTAATTGGCTGCTCAAGCAACTATATTTATACACAAACGAACGAAACACTGAGCAGCTTCATTAGTCTTTTGACTTGTATATGTATATAGACATGTATATATACAAGTATATACTCATGAATGCATAAAACAAGTAAGATACGAAACAGGACAGAATGAAAAAGCAATACGAGATAGAAATCGGCGGGAGACTTCGCCTTTGAGGTGGAATAATCTGTCCTCGTTTATTTTTATCCGTTGAATTCCATTAACGGATGATGGAAAGGAACTTCGCGAATCTTTTGTGGAGTAGAACATTTTAAAATCGATTGTTACACGCAACGTTTGATGCTTTTGTTTTAAGGTCGTTGGAAACAGCTGTGGCGATTAAGGACTCTTTATAAAATCAAAACGAAAGGAAAAAAACGCTTTTGAAGATACAGCTTCGTTGTGAAATAGTTCGGCTGGGAATCTGCATAAGAAAAATTACCTTAGGAGCGGGAATGAAACGAATCGTTGAGGAAATTGGAAAAAGTGAGGCCAGCGATTTATTCAACATTCAAGGAAATCGTTTGTGAAAATATTTCCGTCAATCATCCGAAGCAAAGTCTTTCAATTTTGAATATTTAAAGTTATTTCGATTTTTTTCAGTTTTCTCAAGTGAAGGATGTCACTTTAGTTAAAAAGTGAATGCTTAGGTTTGAGATTTGTAGAACTCGGTGAATCTGAGCGCAATTCACTTCGTTGGATAAGGAATGCGATTTTATAAATTTGAAATTCACATTTTTCACCGACGAGCTAATAAGAGGGATAAAGATTTTCATGTTTAATTTGCTTTGTGAATATTTTATTTCAGAGATGAATGGTAGAGCATTCAAAATTCTTTGTACAGTTTCGCAGGTTTCCTCGCACAGCAAACCATTTGTCCATTAATCTATATCGAAAAGCGAAGCTAAATACCGCCTAATGAACATATACGGGCGAGTCTTTGATACAAAGCTTTCGATTACGCTTTACAGATCTCTCTCTTTCTCTCTCTCTCTCTCTCTCCGGCTTAATTTTTTTCTCTTACTGCAAAGCGCGAGTATTTGCATTGTGGCCACCGGAATTTCAGGTTCTGTCGGTTTATATATCCTAATGAACCTCCACCAGTGTCCACAGAGTGTGTGCGAAACAGAACATAACGCTCGTACGTCTCTCATGCATACACAACGGAAACTGATAAACCACATGGAGTTTAAAAAATAAAAATGAAAAAGTTCTCCACTGAGGGGAAAAATCTTTCCATGCGGGCTTGCCAGGGAATCAATTGATTTCCGACACTCTAAAATTCCGTAAAATTCGTTTCCGGAAAATGACCAGAGACACACGAGTTCGATATTTCAGGAGGACGTGGAAAAATTCAAGTCAGAGAAAATGATGCAAAAAAAAAAACTAATAATAAGGAAAATTACTTGGAATGAAAACATTTTTCGTACAAGCGAGAACATCGATTGGCAAATTCGCAATTTTTCCCATCACTTGCGTCATGCAGAAAACGTAACAATTAATTTTCATCCAATCAGAAATGAAAATCGAAAACAGTGGAACGTGGAAAATGATAAAAAGTTAAATTAGTCCGAGAATTGATTGACGCCTTTCCGATAGAATTCGTACCTTCGCGGAAAATCATTTTTTCACATAATGCACAAAACGATTTTATAGGATCGTGCGATGCGAAACTCTTTAACTCTATGTCGCAATAATATCGTCAAGTTATTAGCAGATACGCGCTGTTGAGTCTACATTTGGTTGTGGACGACGAATACGCAGACGCTCTTTAAGCAGCTTACGGTTATTCGCGCGTTCGTCGCTGTGAAGAACGAGAGATGAAAAGGACTTCGAGAGACGAGTTCAGAAAGCTCATGGAATTTCGATCTAGTTCATGCGACGAAAGGATATGTCGCTAGGCAAAGAGAAATTCAAATGATCCGTGATAATTTAAGGGGTTACATGGGGCCAGAGTGTGGAGTCGTCCCCATGAGCATGAGCAATCTTTTTTTTTTTTTTGTTTAAGAGTCCAAGGCCTCCAACTTTGCAACTTGGGAGGCGAGCTGAGATGTTTCGAGAAAATGAATTAAGTCATTGAAGCTTCCATGAGAATTATATCACGAACAGCGCACGACTCGAGGATTTCGTACGAGAGTCAGAGAAATTATGAGGCAATTTATGGTTCGAATGTACAACGAGCTTGATGCCTCTCGAGGTCTTTTTAGAATGAATTTCCCCTGCGCTGTAAAGACTAAATAAATGTGCGCTTTATGCAGTCAGAGAAATCTTGCAATTACACGAAACAAAAACTCTTATCTTCATTAGCGAGTCTCGTTATTCGCCATTCTGGAGGTACTCGGAGCAACAAAACGTGCAGACTTTCTGCTATTGAAATTCATAATCGGAAGCTTCTTGAGCCGAATACAAAGCGACAAACCAGCAGACGAGGGAAACACGTGCAGGGCGAGCATCGAAAAACAAGTGGCTTCTTTAAATTGCAAGGAAAAAAATTGCGAGGAAGCTGACAAGAAAAAGAGAGAAACGCGTACGAGAAAGCCAGAATAAAGGAGGCAAGTGCGAATGTGGAACTGGACGAAAAAAAAGGATCCAGAGCCGAGAGATCTCGAGGCTCTCGTTGAAAGTGGACGGCCAACGAGAAGCCCTGACACCTCGCAACGGTAAGGTCCGTGACCACCCACGAGACCCTTGAACCCGACGCGCCAGCGAGTGAACCACGCACACGTTCTCCGACCAGCTTTTTCACCTTGCTTCGTCGTTTCGACACACACAGGCGCGGCCAGTATTCGTAGCTCGCGAAAATTTAAGATAAAGTTTGACAGCTGGTCGTCAAACTGTATTTTTTACGACGAAGAAATCGTGTTCACAAAATTCTTGTGACTATTAAGGGGTCTCTTTATAAAACAAGAAGATATGCAGAACATCAATCTAGAGCCATTGTTCATCTTTCAGAAAAGATCGATTCCAGCCGAGAAACTTGATTCCTAATCACAACGTAATGAGTAGATTAACCATCAAACGCTAGCCATGGGTCATTTGTGTCCAGGCCAAGTCGTGAAAAATGCCAGCACATCTTCCTAATTTGTATGAGATTATTATTAAAAAAATATAAAAATTCTTAAGGGTTCAAGAAAGGTCCATGAATTTTTTCAGATTTTTTCAAAAGTTTTCAACGGTTGCTCAAAACATCGTTAGCTGACGAGGGTTAATTACAACGTTTCCGGGTCTTCTCACGAGAATATCACGTTCCTGATTCGATAAAAAATCTGGAGTAAAAAGAGGCGCCAGCAAAAGGAATCCCCATAAGAAACCCCATAGATGAATAGGATCTAAATCGTAGACGAAGTTTCATTTTTATCAGTTCTATAATTTTTCCAATAATTAGTGCAAAACAGATCAATGCCGTAGTCGGCAGCCTTTTATCTCCGCAATGATTGCCAGACAAAATGAGGGACCCCATATATATAGAAATGAGGAAAAAGTTTAAACAGACATATTGACCAAAAGATGCCGAGTATATGGGGTTCTACAAAAGAGAACGGGGAATTGCGAAGAAGAGATGAAGAACGAGGTTAATCCGGTGTTTTCGTAACTTTAATCAGCCGTGACTAATTAATCCCCGCCTGCTACTTAATGGCTTGACTAGCCACCATGAACACGCGACAACTGGAAAACTCGAGTTAGCGGTGACCACCAGAGGGATGGTCCAAAGCTACCGACAGGAAAGCGAGTTGCAAAGGGTGTCAGGCACGTTAGCTTTGCGCAGGCACTACTGGTTAAGTCTCCGGTAACACGTGACTGATACGACCGCTCGTACGGACTACTACAACCTTCTGTACGTGTATCATCAGTTACAGCTCCAAAACTGCCACAAAATGTCCTGAGCTATGGCTTACAACGTATTGGCAATCGGTCAGCTTAGGATGCTGGATATTTAAGGTCGTAAACCAGGAGTTGTAATTTTTACCACGCGATCAATCGCGCTGTCACAAATTCTGAAAGAAAACTGTTCCAGATTTGTTTTCCAACAATTTCTACTCGATATTTCATCGATATTACGTTAATAGGGGTTACGATAATAGGGGTTACGAAAACAGGGGTTTTTCTGTATTTCAATGCAGAGTGCGCTAATCTTTGAATTGACTGATAAATCGAAGTGATCCTACCGACGGATCACGATGAATATTCTCGATTCCAGTTTTAGAGCATCTCAGTGGAGACGTGATGAAAAAAAATTAACAAAATTAATATTCAAAGTTACAGCCAAGGGAACTCGAAAATTATCTTCTACAATAATGAACGCGGTTCCTACGCAAAGTGACAATTGTATAGAGTGGTCTCATCAATCCTCGGATTATTTGCGTATGCAAGATGAGTTGCAACGCAAGCGTGGGATGAAACGCAGGAGTTAATACTGGAACAACGGGTGCATGGCCAATGATATGGTAGGGTTGAAGCTTGAATAAATGAGTGATATAGCGGCGTCAGAGACGGAATAAATGAGTCCTGCTAGAAACACATGGAACAAGAGCCAGGAATAGCGTAATCTTCGTCGAAGGGAGTTGTGACGATGTCGACGAGATTTAGTAGAGCGATTCCGCGACAGTTCGCCAATGAGAGGGAGAGAGAGAAATGAGAATAAAACATAAAGATCCAGAACATGAGAGAGAGAGAGAGAGAAAAAGAGATAGAACTTCGAAACTGTGGAGGGTCAACTACAGACATAAACGCCAGAGGTCATCATTGAGTTCGTGGCACTTGACCCTCCAGGCGCTTTGCCTCCTGCAATTTATCTTGACTAACCGCGATAAACCGGTATTTTTGACAGTGTCAAGATGAAATTAAGATATCTCTTCAAAGCCGACAGCTTAGCCAATGGAAAGGGTTTTTGCTGTCCGTCTGCCAGTTGGCATGGATTTCGTGCAATTTTGATCCGGCATAGTAAAAGCGACAAAAAACAAGAAAATCGTTTTTTTAATTAAACAATTGATTTCCAAAAACAAGAGAGAAAATGTGAAAAAATGAAATTTTCATAAATTAAAAAAAAAAATATGTCTCCATGCTTTTTAAAGATGCAAACGTCAATACCATAAAACTGCATCATCCGTATGCATCATCCATGACATCATAATTAAATAATAAACTTTTTAGAGATATCTGTTGAGCTTGTGATACACGAGAGAAATTTAATCATCGTCAGTGTAATTAAAATGTAATTGCTCATGCCTATTGGTCCTTTAATTAGTATGCTTGATATTAATTATAGCGTCGTGAACTACGGAGTGTTTACCTTTGCTGATTGTTGTTCGCAGTGGGCATAGGGGTTGGCACCCTCGGTGGTGGTACCGGTATAGCCTTCCGCCTTCCACCCCCAGGCACACTTTGGTTAACGGTCGGTGTAACACGTCCCGTAGGCGCTATTCGCCCCGCCGTTCGAGGACGTTCGGTCCGGACTTCCATCTTTGCTCTATAATCAAATTAATCATGGACCAACATCCATTAGCCAGTGTTTTAATTGTTTAATAGCGCAGGGCTGTACAAAAAAAAAAAAATTTCAACATTTACATCATCAAATAATGGAACGCATAAACTGAAAATTCAATCAATTTCATACACTCGGTGCCTTCCGTCGACGAAACAATGAAATGATCGAACAATTCAACTGCAAGGAATCCTACCTCTGTTTTCGAAACGCAGTCCATTGAACATTTCCATTGAAATGGAATATTTTCACAATTTCCCGGAATCCTGTCTACTTCGTGATATCTACATTTTATTGTTTTCCATTATGTCTCAAAGCTCGACAACGCGGAAAAAAAACATTTCACTGACAAATGGTCGGCAGGATTTTATTAACTATCGCAATATTCAGTTACGAGCTTTATTCGAATGTCATTTTTCGACGAAAATGTAAGAAAAAAATACACAGAGCTCCTGGTGAACACGAAAAAATATTCATTGACCGAAACGAACTCAAAATTCCGTATAAAAAATAATTCTTCGTTCACGTAAAAACATTCCGTCGAATTGAGATTGTTACATCATTTTTTTTTCAATAATTTTACTACCCGTTCTGTTTCTGGTTCGAATTTCGTTCATAGAAACTTGGAATAACTCCGGAAAAAAGAATTCAAAAAAATCTGAGATCCGGAAAAAAATTGGAAAAAATAGAACGAGCTATTTTTTTTTTCCTTTTTTTTAAAGCATAATCAGAGACTCTCAGAGCAGAAGGAACTCACAGAACAAAAAATCGCAACGTGCATATGTGCGTTGGATCGGTGGAGCATTGGAAAAAGCAAAAAGCGTTATGTGGAGCAGTGTGAAGCATACGTGGAGTCATAAAAGTGCCATTTCTCTGTAGGAGCTCAAAAGGCCGCGTGACATCACAGAACGCTCATAAACTTTGAAAGAATCGCGTTCACAGTCGCGTTTAGAATTTCGTATACAGACGAATTGCAACTCGAGCCATAATGGCGAAGAGGAGTGAATGAGTAATGACAGAAAAAATGGGAAAATTCAAGAGTCTGTCGCGACAGAATCACCTTGAATGAAAAAAAAAATAAAAAGAAACGGAATTGAGGATAAAACCTTGATTCGGAGGAAACTGGGAAAAAAAAACGCAAATCCAAATGTCCGAGACTTTCGCGGACGTTAATCGCGCGCTGGAGATTAAAATGGCGTCTGATTTAAAGTTTTAAAAAGAACCTCTAAAATCGAAAAAGGATGGTTTTTGAGTCGCGCAGGGATGTGACGAAGTTGAAGGGACTCTGAAACGATTGCCTGGCTGAGGATCGAGTCAAGAGCCTTTATGGTGAAAAGGCGCAGCGAATTGAAACGTTTTTTTTTTTCAAACGGTTGCAATCTCAAGGAGCTGCCTTCATACGAGTGCGGCATAAACATGTTTGTGCGTTTGATTTTCGGAGCTCGAACAAGCGTGAAACGGTTGAAATCTTTGAAAGCTTCACTCGCATCTAGAAGGCCAATTCACGCGAATCCCGTAACGAAGTATTCATTCATTCTGGTTTGCGAAAAGTTCCTGTTACGCTTTCCGCACATTCCTCGTCCTTTCGGCAGTTTCCCAGGTAACGACATGTTCCGGTGCACAAATTCGACTGACGAATCGCACAAGAGAGTCGTCCCCTCTTGCTGCATGGAAAGTGGAAACGAAATGGCAATCGTAGCGAACTAAATAGCTCCGTTGAGACACGGAGAATGATCCTTAAAAAAGAGCAGCAGGATTTTTCTGCACGTGAGTAACCATCGCTGAAGTGAAAGACTGCGCGCTCCTTCAGGAGGACCACGCGTACCTAATATGGTAAACAAAAATTCCAACTTTGCGGGTTGAATTTGAAAATAACATAGAAAAATATATCGTGCATCTGTTACTGGATATTTCCTTTTGGATCCACCGTCCAGTTGTCAAGAGGACGATACATAAATGTCACATTTGTTCAATCCTTATAAACAAGCTCTTACGGTAGGCACACTCTCTTTTCAACTATTTGTATTTTCTCAAGATTGATCTTCCCATTTTTAGCAAACCAAAAACGATCATAAGAAAATATAATGTCCATAGAATGAAACGCTTTCTTCAAAAATTCTTGTTACCGTTGCAGTTAACCTGGGAATTGAAATAGAAACAAACTTATTTCAGGTTAATGAGTAATAACGACATAAACAATTGAAGGTTTGACAACGCTAAATGCACCAGCTGGTTGAAAATTACGTTTTTCAAAGATATTTGTAATGTTAAACGCCAATGAAGCCCGACAAATAATTTACACATGATTTCAATATAATGGAAAAAAGAAATTGTAATCATTTTTTTCATTATCAAAACAGCAAAAAGATTAAGTTGATCTTTTGACTCACAAGTAACACGTGATTCTCCTCAAAGATACGGAGAGCATGAAAACTTGGTACAAGCTTCTTTAAAATATTGTCGAAACATATAAACAATAACAATTATGACCACATCGATTCTTCAGTTTCCATGATTCGTCCAAGCCAGCGAAGTCTACGGAAAAAAAGTAGAAAAAAATTGTTGAAGTGGAGAAAATGAGGCATGGCGACCGTCAGCAGGACCGACGTAGTGAATAGAAAGGACAAAGTTGCAGCCACGATGAAGAGCCGAGTAATGAGACGACCGACGAAAAAAATTTAGGCGTAGACTAAAAAGAATTGAAACGTTGAGAAGTAAAGTTTGGATCAGGGCGAGTCAGAGTATTACCGTGAATTTTAAAACGAGAGGAGAGAGACGAAAAGAAATTAAAAGCGTGTTGCTGGAGAAAATGCCGAGGGTAACCGGTAACCTGGTGCGGTTTCCGTTCCGTCGTTCGACTATTTTTACGTCAACCAACCGAGCCTACCAAAACCAGACCCAGCCCAACCCCCGCTTGAAACTTTTGCCGGAAACGATAACGTAAACTCGAGCCCAATGCACCCACCAATATTACAACTATTATGGACGATGTTATTCAAACACTCTGGAAGCAAAAATAACGACGATTTTTCCTTATTATTAATTTTACGGCCTCGTGTAAACATTTTTTTCATTTCTTGTCGAATTTTCGAATCATCTGAAATCTGCGAATTGAATGGCGATGACAACTGGTCACAAAATTGTTTGCAACGTGTATTTTCGTCCCAGCAGTCAAAAGGATATCTAGTCGATTCACCTACGATATAGTTACATCAAATGATTTTTTTCCCTTTCCTCACGACTCAGTAGGACTCTATGTATTTCATTTGTAAACTTCTTTTTTTTTTTTGAATATTTTTATATTTATTTACAGGAGAAATCCAAATTAATCGCTTATTAGAAATGGAACAGGTTCAAGAATTGCAAAAAAAGCTGAAAGATCAATGACAAATAATATTTAGACATTTTTGTATACGAAATTTGGTTTTATTATGATTTCACAAAATTTTCGGGACGTGAGTCCGCAAATGGTTTGGATGTGAAAATTTACAGCTGAATCGTTATATTTCGACGTAGTCTTCAAAGTGGATACTCGAACGAACGTACCCGAATGGCATTTCTCACGCGATGCTTGAGAATTTGAATGAATTTTTTTTCTATGTGAATCCATAGAATTCTATAATTTTTCCTTCGCATTGATTCCACGTGAGTTTATTTTTAACTGCTGGCTCGTTGACTAAATATTCCTTTGCCGTTTGGTGAACCGTTCTTTGCGAAAGGCTGAGTTTCGTTGAGCGCGTACAGCAAAGGCGCATCAATTTGATGCCAAGCTTTTCATTCGTCATCGTTGAGCAAGACGACGATGGGCCTCGAATCTCCAGAGGAGCAATAAGGCAAAGGAAAGGTTGAAAGTACGAAGCCACACAAGTCAATGACCTACTCGAAGTTCTGTTTAGTGAGGTGCTTCGACGAATTCCACGTCATCTGGCGTACAAGCCTGCGAGGCTGTCTGGACAATGAGTTCATTTATATTTTGAATGCGACTCAATTATCTGGGTTAGTCTCGATGATTCTTTCGAGATTTCTCCTTCCCATTGAATCGTTTTTCGAGATTTATTCGTCATTGCTGTTCGCAGATTCGCTTCAACGACGTTTCCCTCGCAAATGAATTTCATTCCTAGCATGACATTTGCATTCGAAAAAGCCTTATTATTTGCATTCGAAAAAGTCTTTGGTAGAAGAAATAAATTCCATGGATCCTGGTTATTTGAGATTTGTTGTCGAACTCATTAAACATGTGTCAACGACGAAATGATGAAAAGACCAAAAACGTCGGAGGCATGAGACGAGAGACTTGACGTTCCTGAGCCAAAATAACTAAACGATTCGTTAAGAGACTTTCCAAGTAGATTTTCTGGGATAAAAATGAAACGCGAGCGTCATCGTCGTCCTCAATCGTTCGAGCATTCTTCCTCGTCCGTTGTTTCGTTCTCTTCTTACTGTCCGCCGACCCCGTATTCAGGAGATGTGACAGAAATGGAAAGAGACGAGGGAATACGCAGCAGCTTGGTCCATTGCATCGAGAACCGAAGAATAAAACGATGTGATGTCAAGTAAAAAACACGGCTGGAGAATCAAGAGTGGGACGGCCATTAATTCTTGGTGAAAAAGTTGTGAAAGTTGCGGAAATACATTTGTAGGTGGTGCGGTGCTTGAATGGTTAAGAACTGGCGTGGCAGCAGCGCAAGAGGGTGGAGTCGCGAGACGTTGAAGCGACGATTATCGCGACTCGCGTATGCAGAAAACTTTTTGTTGTTGATGCCGTTGTTGCTGGTGGCTCGTAAACACCTGAGTTTGAAACAAAGTGACTGCTCGGAGTGAATCGCTCGCGGACTGGCAACAAGAACACTCGGAGTATTTGCGACGGATATGCTCATTCAGGACGTCTCTGTGTTTGTCAACAGGTACAGAGATGAGCAAAAAAATTATGGATCATAGCACGGTGGGCATGAGAATGAAAAGAAAACAGAGGGAACAATATTACAGCGAGAACTTCCGCGGGGGATGCCACGGCAGCGAACAACAAAAAATCGTACGTACAGATCGCGACAAACACCTAAGAATGGGCCCAAGTTGTGAAAAGTGGTGCAGCTCGTCTGTTTGTGTGTTGCACGATCATTATTTCATGGCATATGTGTTGACATATCGCTCAGTAAGTTGACACAGTGGAAGAGCGAGAGGGAGAGAGAAAGAGAGAGGAAAAGGAAAAAAGCTGGAGGTGTAACGAGGAGGCAAGTACGTCAGTAGAGTGCATGGATATGTGAGAACAATGCGCGCCAAGTTGGTTAAAATATGCAGCCCGAGGCATATGCATGTGTTTTTTACTCTCGTTCGAATCTCGCAGGGGTTTGAGGTATAACGGAGAAAAAGAAAAACCAGGAGAACATGCGAGAAGGAAAAGGGCTGAGGTGGGGAGGAAGCTCTTGGATACTTCGGGACACGAGGAAACACAGGATGAAACAATATACGCGATAGATATCCCTCACGCTGTTGTATCTCATGGCTTATGTCGATGTGACCGCGAACGTTGTAGACTGGGAAACACGGAGCCGCAAGTTACGCGTGTAGGTGAAGGCAAGTGGGTTGAATGAAGTCGAGGAAAAAGCAGCAGCCGGAGGGTAACCCGGATAAAGAGAGATACAAAAAGAGGGAGATGGAAAAAGAAGTCGGAAAAACAATTACATGAGGAGGAGGCGTATAGAAACAACACTGGAAATATATCTGCGTGCATGGACACGTAGACAGGGAGAAATGAAAAATTAAAATGAATAATAACGCGAGGAATGGTGTAGCGAAAAGCTCTCCGTGCAGTGAGAAGAACAATAGGAAAGCATATCCTTAGCAAATTGCAAAAAATAATCACGTTTGCTCGGGCCACGAAACGCATTAGCAGGCTTATGCGATCAGCGGTACATGCGAGATGAAAGAAGACCGAGAAGCTCGAGTAGTTTCTAAAAATTGCAGGCGCTGACGTCGCTGCCTGATTATCCACAATAAATGCGTAACGACTTGCCTGATGCACGTCCAAAATCGGACAGTTTACTGCGTAAAAAAGAAGACCAAACAGAAAGACTGCCGGAGCTCCGTACCTTAGACTCGTTAACAATCGAGCATTGTATCGAATAACAATAAAGTCTCATTGCACGGACGATGCTCCGGAGACTCGTGGACCAGAGTAACCCAGATATTTTTTTTACTTGTCAAATCGCCCAAGCGGTTTCATTGGACAAAATGTGGCAATGTCTACAATGCAAACGAGTAAGCATCTTCGTTGTTTCTGACGATCGATGGCAATTCTACTGAACCATTTTTTTTTTTTCATTCTATCTTCTCTCAACCGTGGCCATTCTTATGGAGTTCCACCTGGAGATTGCGATATGTCCAATTTACAGAGAGTCGCAGCTAAAGTTATAAACGGCATAAAAGTTTTCTGGAGCTGATGGTCAATTTTCAACCCTTGAAATCTCAATCATCGATTTTGACAACGTTGAGGAAGGAAATTCATGAGTTTCCTGGACTACTGAATCATTACAACTATGTGATGTATCTCACATGATCAAACAAGACTAATTTCGGTTGATTTTCAAAATGACATCGTATCCAATGAGTTATGTAAGCCGACAAAGATTAACCAGCAACGGTCAACACGTGCGACCACCCGTTATTTTCTCATAGCCATCACAGATCATACGTGTGTAAGCGGCACGTGTTTTACACGCCTCTCTTGGACCCTATTACTCTTTTGGCTCGAGCAGTTCCCATGAACACATTCTTGACTTATGTGAGTTGTTCCAGACTACTTGAATAACTAAGCATACGGTTCGTCAACGACCAGACACATTACGCTTCCTTAGCTTCGTGGCTAGGCAACACAATGAAGATCAACATGAATCAGCAATGAAATACTGTCGCAGACAGTAGAGACAGTCAAAGTGCCCTTGGTCGTTGAGAATTACGTTGATTTTTACGGGAAGCTCGAAATAGTTTTCGTTCTTTTGTCAGTGACAGTTCTTCTTTGCTGTAATGAACAAAGTGTCAGAATCTACCTGCAGGATTCCACTTTTTGTTGGATGAGAATTTCCTTCGAAAGACTAAAAACATTTTTTCATATCGTTGAAGAATCGGAACCTTTCCGTCAACGTAAAATACACGCAAGACTGATTGGATCTAGTTCATGTAATTCCAAGACAAATTGGCTTACTGGAGAAGCAAATGCGACCGAAGAGAAAGATACTGAAGCATCAACCTTTAGGACGGCTCATCTTGGGGTCTAGTGAGCTATCAGGCGCGATGAGGCCACCCAGAACATCGAGAGTGGGCGTGTTCGAGGGTCTCGGAACGCTAAAATTAAATGTCGACTTCGTAAATGCTTTGACACAAATGGATGTCTCAATATTTTCCCGCTCTCCACACAGTCGCTTTTTGCACGCCTTAGGTCTTCATTCATTTTGCTCTGACGTTTTGCTTCTTTGCCATTTAGCACCTAATGTGAAATATTTCAAACGCTGGAATTTCGACGGCGCTCAGCTCCTTCGTGCGGGTACAAAAGAGAAGTTGGTTTATCATTTTTTCATCGCCTTGGCGTGAGTCGTCGTCGTACAGGTGGGGGATCTGCCCCTGCACGCATGATTATGATGCACATTGGCATTACAAGGCTTTGGAACCTTTAATAATAAAACTAGTCCTGAATAAATATTCGGATTTCGTCCCTAGACCCCGGGGCTAACAAGTTTTTCAGCTAGGAAGAGGCTTCCGCCTGGACCGGAAAGAAAAAGAATGGAGGCAAAGAATAAAAAACGAGGAGACCGACAGACTCCTGCACTGGATGGTGGACCATTACGAATAAAAGAGGAATAAACGCGTAAGAGCGGACGCGAAGAAGGTAACGAGAAGGCGCGTGGAACAAGACGAGCAAACCCGAAATAGGGGAAGAAGCGAGAGGCTAGTGATCCCGCAAGAGAAACGAATTTACGCCTCGTTGACGTAATAAGGGGAAAAAGGGGCGAAGGTATAATATACATATATTTTTACCCAGCCGCAAGCCCAGCGTTTCAAGGTAATAATAATGAATGGAGACTGCAAGGAATAATCCCTCGGTTGTTTCCGGAATTCGGTGCTTGGTTCACCAATTCTGAATACGAAAAGTGTGGATTCTGGATCACCAACGTTAAACCATACACTGTCAGTTTAGCAACCTAACCACACACATACCATTACCACCATCAACTTTTTCGCCGCAAGCTAGACTCTGATATTGAGAACCAGAGAGGAAAAATAAAAGAAAAGTACCGCAACAACCCGCTCTGTCCAACGCAACTCGTCGAATAAACATTTTAATAAACGCTCTTGCTGTTCCCTCCGGGCCACCACCGAAGGAGGAGGAAAAAAATACCTCAATTTTTTTTCGATGTCACTATCGTCCGCGCTGCCGTTTTGTTTGCGTAAATGTATTTCGTTCACCCTCCGGCATTTTTACCGCTGAAACGTACGGGAAATTGGGACTCGTAGTCGACGGTTCTTCATGTAAAGACCTCCAGTACCTTTCACTCGTACTTCCCACTCTTTTGCACACTCTTTTTATTTTTCATTTTTTGATTTTTTCCCATAAAAACAAAAAGGATCTATGAACCTCTGTCTGTGCGAAGGAATATGAATGTCATCCAGTTTGGATGATTTTGTTTCAATAATTGGTGCAGAATATGAAGCAACTCTTCATCATGAGCATCAAAGGATGAAGATTTGTCTGAGTTAAGTGGCCTCAAGAAATGTTAATCGCTGAATCGATATGAACGGAGAACAGAGAAGGAGGATGGACGAATTGTCATTTGATAGGATAATTGGTGGAGGAACAGTTGGGAATACCAAGAAAGTAGAGCCAAGAAGACCCTACGAACATCATCAATCAAAAACCTTTCAAAGATTGATTTTCCGTATTAAAAGGCTGCTAACGAGAGATGAAAGTCAACTGGGATGTGCTTGTCTTTCGAATGTCGTGAGATGTTCTTTAAGTGTCGGGTAAACCGACTATGATTGATATTCAACCTTTAGCGTCAAGGATGGATCGGGCGTGCTCCATGCAAGACCGTCTAGCAAAAAGATCTCAAAACTTTGTAACGATTGCTATGCACGATCCTTCGTCTCCGTTCGTTTGCGTTCATGGCTTCCTTGAAAGTTAAAGCTCAAAGCGAGAATTGATGGGAAAAAGCAAGGATGCTCTGACGACGAAGGCTTTTCTCATTCCTGCCCATCATTTCGAAACCTTTAATCGGATTATTGTCTAACGACTGGTGGAACTTAGTCACAAATTGAATCCAAATTTGCCTACTAGTGTCTTTGATTGCAATCTCCGTCAGTGCTGAATCGCCATTTTGTTAATCATCAACAAAGACATATGGTTGCAAAATCATGGGAAACACGTGGCATGTCCGCTGGGCTGCACAACCCTCAAACATTACCCAGTACGATGCAGTACGTCCTAGGGACAATGGCAAGGTCTAGAAAAGCCCTGAAGCTTTTTTCTGCCTACCGTTCCTGATAAAATGTTTTGCCGTTTTGAGCCTGTACTCCGATGGTTCTGCTTCTGAATTTCAAGACTGTTGTAGGATCTTCATCATCTTGTAGCGACGGAGACGATGCCTTACGCTACGCTCTTCCTACATTCGTCTAAGAAGTTTCCCATCACAAGCTGGAGTTTATTTTTTAAGAAAATTGTTTGCCGTGCTGCTATGAACCGAGTAATTGGATGAAAGCAGTTACACGATTCCTGGGAGTAAACGTGAGTATCTCTAGTAAGATAAACTAGTTAAGAAGTCCGGCTACGTAATTTTCTTAGTCTTTTGAAAACTCAGTACGAGTCGAGCAATTATCTTTCCTGTCCAATGTAATTAATTAACGGGATGCTCCAGGTTGGATGAAGGCGAGCTTCTTCCATTCATTTTTGCATCTCAAGATGCCATACTTGTCTTTAGTCTAGCGCCATCTTATTAGCGTCGGGATTAAATTCGCTCTGTCTACCCGGTTTGGACGTACAACAAGGCCAACCCTTTTCTGTCGGTCCCTCGTGCACGCTCAAATATTACAACACCCTCGTTCCACTCGTTCTTTCACTTCCGTGGGTTCTGTCGAGTTTTTACGCAATGTCTACCAATAGAGACCCGTGCGTCACGAAGCTTTACCAATAAGCAGCTTTTCCTCATCCTAACTTTGGATAAATGAGAGGAATCTGTCATCTTCGTGGGACTACCGCTTATCGTCAACAGTACAACAGTTTCAATCGTTTTTCGTCCTTCACTCAGCCCGAGAAGTTTGTAAAAAGAAATCAGATGAGCGCTGATGCTAAAACCGGTTGCTACCCCGAAAGCTCATTGACACTGACAAAGCGATGTGTAAAGAGGACGTTGGAAAGCGACAGAGTTCATTGCAGCTTATCCAGCAACAGTTCTCTCTCCAAGGGCAAAGCCCCAGACCTACGAATCAAACACTCCTGTAGAATGGATCGACTATTTCCTCACATTCACCAGTAGATCTAGCAAGTCTGAGGTTTATTCGATACAGGCTCACCGTCTGATAGGTATGCTTCAAGAGAGGAAGGGAGAGAAAAGAGGGAGAGGACAAAAGAGTAGTATTGGTCCGACCCGAAGACGCAGCTGTGGAAAAGGGTCAGGATCACCGAGAGTCTTTGTTGAATGGCAGGAAGCGAGGAATAGGGTGAGCTTTGCTTGATGTCTCGGAGTGGAGAGAGTGCTGGCCGATTGCTCGAGGTCAGACGGGTCTCGAATCAGTCGGTGCATGATTGCAAAGGATCATGGACTAGCAGCCAACCTATATTGCGCTGCAGAAGCTAAACCAGCACTCTGGCTGATACTCCGTCGTATGGCTAGACCATAGGGCACGTGACTCTCAGCGGGTTGAACCTCGAGGTAGAGACATTGAACAGCAAGGGTGATTCTTGACCGGAAAGCAATAGACGGAGCTTTCACGATGAAAAGAGAACATTTACTCCATCCTGTCTGGAACATCTCTAATCGAGTATTTTAAGAGAACTTCTGAAAGTGAATGCTATTTATTGAAGTAACTAACTCTCCGTTTTCTATCATAGCCTAAAGTGTCTGATCCAAATGTCTGACCAACCTTCCAATAACTCTCACGTGTGCCAGATCCTCTGTAACCTTGTCCCTCGATTCGCAATTGCTGCCACCCTATGTGTCATGATTGGAAAATTCTCGCCTCTTCTAGCACCCCCTGAACGTGGATGGAGTCGTTTATGGCATGCTCCCCTGCAGGGATCATACGGATGGGAAAAGAGCCATTGGATAGGAGTAAGCAATCCAATCGTTACCTAATCTCCAGACGAGTATCCATGCGAGCTATCGTAAAAATAACACTCTTAATCAGGACGATTGGATTAGTCATCCAGCACCATCACTACGCGTTTGGAGTTGAAAAATTAAAAGCGTTGCACAACTGCTGAACCTTTACATTCAGTCGCTGATTACTCTTGTCAATTGTAATGTACCTTGCAAGGCCTCAATAAGAACATCATCCCAGCAGATTAGGCACTTGGTGCAACTATTCGCATGCAGGTTTATCTACAGAAGGCCACAACTATGTAAATTTAAGGATCCTCCCATGCAGTTTACTGTGAATCAACAAGCCCAGCATATGCAGGTGCGGCAAGTTTCTGTTGATGATCACCAGATAGACATCATTACTATCGAAAGATTGTCGGTGTCAATGAATACATAAATCCAAATGGCAACGTAGGGGAGTTGTGTCAATGACATACACGCGGAAATACATACCACAAGGGAATCAACATAACATTTACGCACGCACGATGGTCGATTTGCTTCAGCTCCGTGGCTCAGGTGAATGTCTGAAGCAATCATTGTGCAGGGGAATCTAGACAATGCTCGGTTCGGTTTGGACCTTGATCCGCTCAGACGAAATGGAAATATCTTGCACGAGGGATACCAAGAGAAAGACGAGAGAATATGCACGGAAGTGAAGGGAGGATTTGAGCGAGACTAGAACGATTCCAGCGGTAATCCATATTCGTGATTTGCGCACAAAACGTATGATGGTGAGTAGATTCTTTCGAGGGGATAGACCAACAGCCTTATGGATATAAGAGATCGCATAACATTCACATATGCAATATGGCCACTGATACAGAGCTCAGTAACTCTTCATATTCTTGTGCTTAGCGATATTCTCTCTCGTCATTGTTCAGTAAGCGTTCTTTCCTTCTCATATGCAATTGAAATCCACAATCTCTCTTATCCCATGCGTTACATGTACACGTTCGATCTTCATGAAATTCATTCCAAGGGAGAATGTCTAAGCTAGATAATATATGCGGATTATTGAGGTAAGTTGAACCACACATTGTGTATTTATGAATTCAATTTCCTAGAGTATCCGCAATAATCTCAGATCATCTTGACGTTTACGGCTGTTCTTCCCACTGCTTAACTCTTCAACGTTGCGAGAGATCGACAGACCATTTTTCCGTCTCTTTCTTTCTCTTACCTCCTCCATCGCTTCGCGTCTCCGTGTCCATGTGATCTTACACGAGAATATTTGCAGCCTGTGCAGTAGTCGATCTATGTTGGATACGCACAAGCTCTACCAGTGACGGGATTGCATGCAACAATTCAACATGCCTGTCTATCTCACAAGTACATTGCAACGGGTTGACATTGTGCCTAGCTTGATGAAAATTAGCATGGCACGTAGGCGTTATGCACCACCGAGATCAACACATGCCTGGATCGTGGGCATAACGCATATCCAATGCGGACGTCATCGGTTATTCACAAGATTAAAATTATCAACATGCCTCCGAAAGCCCGAGCACAACCCCTCGAGATCTCATCCATGAGCTAATACAATCTTATGGTGTACTCCACGCGAACTGCTGATATCGTCGACCATGTCCAATGATGGTAATCAATGAAGATCGATGGATGCGAGAAACAGACAGACGTTTGTCGGAAAACGTAATCACCTGAAGTTTAAAACGGACCTTCGCAGTAGTGAATCAAGTGGAAAAAAATCATGTGCATTCACGAAACTGGATAGCTAATCGGAAGTTTGTGGGATTTAGCTTCAGAGCCTCAGCCAACATGTCCAGGAGAGATGTCGAGATTCCAGCTCATATAGGCAGTGAAACGCGATAATCCATCGTCTACTATGTGTGTATACATACATTCGTATAGGGATGCAGTGGGTGGATGATCAGCTCTGTGAGGAATCTACACGCCATAATGGATATCAGACATAAAGCTCGGAGCGGGACACACAAGATGATCACGCCATTTCCATTCAGATGGAAAGCCTGTCTGTGAACAACTCTCTCTGTTGCTCTCACATCTCTTCCGATGAGAGCAGAGTGAGTTTGTAGAAACAGGAGTACGTGAAGGATGAAGCACTCGAACGGGCTCATGAAATGATGAAGGATTTCCAGTGCTCAATGAAATTATAATGAGACCCCGGGCAAATACCCGAGAAATACTGTGCTAGTGGTTAATAGTGTGGCACGATGCTGTCTAGGAGGTTCGTCCAATTCGAACGGAACAGTTCGTTTTTTCTCAATGTCTAAAAAGGCCTCCAGCATCACAAAGAAGTGCATCAAGTGTATTATTTTCAACGAGGAAGCCTGTGACCATCAGCGGAGCATAACCGCGCGTCTGGGAATCAAGAAGGGTGAACACCCCGATGGAGGAAAGTGAAAAATCTATCGGAAGATATATAGGCCATATAGATCAATGGAGTCTGATTAGTAGAGCGATATTTCTCGTTCTCTGGTGCTATAGCAGTTGGGCTCGGAGTTAACTGATGGACGAATCCATTGTGAGCTTTTGAAGGGTTTTCCTGAGTCTTCATCGGATCGTTGCAACGCCCGTTTCATTTCCCCCTGCCAATGAGCACTGAAAAAAGTAATAGCGTACAATCGCACAGGCAAGTTTGCTCATTGATATCTAAGCGCATCATACACACACGCGGTCCAACTTATACCGAGGGAATATACGCGAGGTTATGCACTTCATTTTATTTTGTACATCGTGATTGGGGTCGGAGGAAGTAATAATAAACAGTTTATCTGTCCGGCGGGGTGCTGCTCAGGATTATGTCATCGGGGAGGACTGCGGGATGCGGTTCAGCCCCACGTCGTCGGTTCTACGAGTAACCCGAGTAGGCCAAGCGATACGGTGGGACACTAAGATCCGCTGGCTCTTATCTCCCATCATCAGTAAACCGTTCCCTCATCCTATGTGTACATACACGTGTGTGTATTGAGATATATATAGATATTTGTACACACGCAGTCCGTGCGAAGACACGTCATCCACGCTGCCCACAACGCGTTTATACGACAGCGACGACTCGCCTCACTCCCTCACTCCATTGCTCGGCTCAACACCCGATTTCCCGCGAAATCTGCTGAATATTCATAAGTTGTGACACTCTCTCTGGCAGCTGGGATATCCAGTTACGCAGTTGGTCATCGAGACGCGAATTTATTCGAGCGATCAACCTGCCCCGATTGATATGCATCAACTGTGATTAATATATAATATATAATATTCTCGGTCCTAGATCCGTCTGTTTAAATATCAGCTCTGACATACACGCAAGCAATGAAGTGCAGGATCTTTTAAATTTCAAGCCGAGTGGGTAGTCGCCAAAAAATGACAATGAAACCAAATTTTTTGCTTTATTAAAGTTGCTCTTAAAATATCGTCTGAACCATTCATTAACCCCATTTCTCGAAGTTAGGCTCCGAAATGTGCCAACAATTTCAATGTATGAAAATCCAAATGCAATTGGTTGATGGTGACACAAAAGGGTTCAATTCATCTGAGCTGCGGAGCAGAGGATTAGACAGAAAAACAAGGTCGTTCGGAGCAAGAACAACGGAGGGATGTGGGCGATACGGAAATTAACACGAAGGGTGAAAAAGGGTTCGAGATTGAAGCCATCGAGACTACCGCATTGGCGGGGTCCCCCTTTTTCGTCCTCTTGTACGCGGCCTGTTCAAGAGTCCGATATTGGCGAGCGTTTAAAATCCCCGCGGACGTATTAATACACGTCGGCTCTGAACGACGACTGAGGGGTGAAAGGGTTGCTTCTGACACACACACCCACACATATCCGCTCTACACAGCGACCGAATATTCAACTACACATATCTATAAATTCATGTGGAACTTCTCCCAGTGCTGCGACACTCACACGTACAAGTTTCCCAACACCAAAGTTTTCCATCGTTTATATCGCACCCGCTCAGAACTCAAATGTGATCAGCACACATACATCACTGTGGTTTTCGATCTACATTTAAATTGGCCTTCAACGATTCGCAGATACGTGCGTTTTTTTCCATTTACATACAATAACACGCACTCGACGACGACGACGAAACAACGTCTGTGTCAATTCTATCGCTGTTCTACTATTTTCAGGAAATAAGGGAATTATAGGAGAATACAAAATCGGACCGTATGGGTCCGAATCTGGTGCATCTGACCAGATCTCTGACATTGCTTCTTATCACTGGGGTCGTAACTTTTTGCTACTAATTTTCTATAAATATATAGGTCGACGGTGGATGAAGATACAATACTGTTACAGAATTGTATTGAGTGACATAAAAATTTTAGTAAGTACGTTGTCGACTATTGCAAGATGATTGACAGCAATTATCGAGTTCCATGTAAAGTCAAATAATTGCATTTCCTCGAAAACTGAGAAAAGAAAAATATATATATAAATTCTTCATTTTTATGGGAAATTCATATTTTCGCGACGCTGATTCATCGGATGGAAACAAGATAATAAATCGTGTTGCAAGATGCATTTTACTACCAATAGCGTGATTTTTTATATTCAGAATGAACTTCAGGGTTCCAAGAAAATATTTTAAAAAACTGATGTCAGTCTGTTAAGGTTTGGAGTATCGTGAGTAAAATCAGGCGTGGGATATTGTGTTACGTTCGGTCAAATCTACCCGACTTATTTACTTAAGCACACAATTTTACGGGCCATGTTGTAAACACACCAACACAGACACAGACACACACACACACACACACACACACACACAAACACACGTGCACACATTGGTTTGTATTTTAGTTGCAGGAGTCACTATATTAAAAGATTGTAATTGAAGAAGTGAGATATTTAAACCTACTGGGGAACAGAGTCCCGCGTGTGCAAGCAAGGAGCTTGGCATGAAAAAATAAACGTACAAGGCAAAGGCGGGAACGACGAAAGACACGAAACCTTTCGGTTTCTATGGCTCGCTTTGAGCTTGCCGCTCGGCTGCATTATACATTTGGTCTGTTAGTTAAAACTAGTTTCAATCTGTCCGGAACCGTAAAGACTTTACGAGATCATTAATGTCACGCGAAAACCACAACAAAATGTACAGGCGAATACTTCTAATTCAATTTTCTCTCTGTCGCTGTGTCATTAGTTAATTAGTGACTTGCAGTTTTATGCGACTGCGTATGATTGTTGGGCTAATAGGAAAGGGTACGATGAATTTAGATAATTAGTTGTTTCAATATTTTAAGCAGTACGTTGAGAAAAAAATATTGAAGTAAACTTTTGTTGCCAATATTTTACGAGCCAATCAACGAATGAGCTTAATTTTTTTCATTTACTCACAAATACTCATTGCGATAGATTTTGAATGAAGGTCGTGCGAGTGGGTCCGTTCAAACGTTCTTTACGATAAAAAATCAAAGCGAAGTGGCCAAAACTTTTTGTGATTTCTCACACTGAAATTTGACGGATAATAAAATGGAAAAATATGAATAAACCGTGTTGCCGGAATGATCGTGAAAATCGTGCCCTGGAATAATTTAGGCACTTGCGTATCTTTCTTGCCAACTCAACATGCTGGAGGCAAAAATTAATTAGAGAGCTCGGACCCTCAAAGCCTAAAAAAAATACTTTCGAGTGCTTCCCTATGCACGTGTTCACGTACACAATGAAAATGGCACTTCCATCAAATGCATTTTACGAAAGAGTACTGATTGCTGGACTTATTTACGAGCTACTGTTTCAACATCGATTTTTAATTCTGCAGTTTAGTCCGGTCAGGCCCAACGTTTACTTTACTGACAAAAATCAATTTATTGACAAAATTTCGCTCTGCAACAACAACTTTTCTGATGCAGGCCACACACGAATTTCTTTCACTGCGCAAAAAGTCTTGGAAAAATAATTACCACTGTCCCGGATTCTCGTAAATTCGTATGGCATGAAAGTTCAAAGATCATCGGTGCTAGAAACTATGTGAACTTCAAAGTCTTGTGAAAGAGAATGCGGGCGAGGAAAAAGAAGAGAAACATTCAAGTGGAGGCTGCTGTCGTCGTGTCAGGTGAGACTATCGTTCGAAGAGCGTAGTTAGTGAAACATTGGAGTAGCAAGACGAAACAATGTCGAGTTTAAAAGCGAGAGAGAGTGGAAAAGAGAGGCGGCAGGCTCGCGACGAGGAAAGTGAAATGTGGGCAAACGAACTTTGGGTGGCTGACGATGGGTGTTGGGACGTTGTATGGGATGAAGGTAAGGTAAGGGTTACGCGGGTGTATAGCGAAAGAAACAGAGAGATTGGTACTCGGTTGTTCGAACAGCCAAGACATCGTCGTATGAGAACGCCTGCACTTCAACGGAGAAAGTAACAGCGAGAGAGAGAGAGAAAGAGAGAGAGAGAGAGGAGAGAGAGAGAGCGAGAGAGAGAGAGAGAGAGAAAGAGAAAGAGGGCTGAAATAGCAAGAGAAATGGTGTAGGAGCTGGTTTATGGGAAGGGGGTGATGATGATTACGGAGATCAAAGCAAGCAATCACTAGACAACGAGAGAGCAGGAGACGTCGGCGTCAGTGGATGCCTGCTCACGCTCGTCCGTACAAACACACCAAGAGATCGTGAGGTACGCGATGAGAGAGGGTCCACAAGAGCCACCAAACGTTAGCTTTCTCCATCCTAGACTGGCACATTCTAAAATGTGTATATAGATACACACATTTACATTTTGAGTTGCAGGGCCATTTTCCTCTATTTATCTAGCGACCTATCCACTGTCTTCACGTTCTTGACATGATCAAAATCACATGCGATCGACTTAATCTTAAATTCTCCCTAAACTGACTAACATCCCTGACGTACGATTCGACAGATGAATTCGTAATTCCATACGCACTTTTCATGATTTCCGGTGTGGATTAAGACGCGAGAATCACGAGAGAGAAACTATCGACGTGCGTTTGCAATCAATCTCGAACCATTGAGTCTTCGCAGAAGCAAAAACAGATCCCACGCATGCTCGTTTTTCTTGTCTCTCCATATTTCACCCACGAGGGAAACCTTTTCCTCGTTCTCGTTCATGGATATAACCTTCTAGCCACATATACATGAACAAACTCACGAGCAAGGTATACGCTACCCCCTCGACAACCCTCCTCGAGCAGTGGAGTCGAGAAGGGCCTGTTGAGACGCGACACGCAACTGTGTGCGAGCTTTCAACCCCATAGCAGTC
The DNA here is from genome assembly GCA_963921915.1 of Hyposoter dolosus. Lineage (NCBI taxonomy): Eukaryota > Metazoa > Arthropoda > Insecta > Hymenoptera > Ichneumonidae > Hyposoter > Hyposoter dolosus. Next base: position 10,403,783 of record OY998130.1, on the reverse strand, counting down.
TGTGCCTTGGGCGCGCCTGCTCACCAGAAGTGTTCTTCTAAATGAGCACTACTTCTCTATCCTCGAGCGTTCGGAATATGAAGAAAAAGCATTTAATATTAAATTCCAACGAAATATTATCGAACGTGTGGAACCATCAGAGCCAAGCGCAATTATTCGTCATTGAATCTCTCCGTGCTGCAAAGAATGTAAACGTATATTTCCTTCCAGACAATCTTTTCTTTACTTTTCTAGAGTTTCCAGCAAAGAAATCAAAGTTTGACGATCCACCAAAGAAAACGAATGCCACGGAGATAAAGAAAAACGAAGCAAAGTATCCTGCGCGAATTCTTGTTTCCGGGGAGTTGGAAAAAAGTGAAAAAATAACAAGTATATACGAGCTCAGAACACATTCGAGAAAATACTGGTCATGCTTTTCAGCTTTGTTGCGATCTCACAAATACATTTTTCCTCCTTCTATCATTTCTAGTATATTTGAGAAAACGTTTCGGAATTCATTGACCAAGAAAACCGCGTTCTTTACACTCTCTCCTGACTCCCTTGCTCCCTCATCTTTTTACTTTACGTATAAATAAATTTCTACTCACATGTATCTAAATAAAAAGCGTCGACGAGCCCGGAAGGTGATAAGAGCTTTTAAATATTACAGCCTCGCTCTCGGGAATTTTATTATCTACCGAAACCCTGATGCTATACCTGATTTCCCCAGACGTTTCACCTCGACCCTGTAACTTCTCCATATCCGCAATATCCTATTTCGAAATAATCAGAAACAGCAAAACTCGAAAAACTCGAGAATTTCCCCAGAACCATCACTTTTTTTTCTCTACTTCGATCCATAGTTCACGAATGTGCGAAAAAAAAACAGAGAATGACAGAAGAAGAGCTCGGTGCTCGTGCTCGCTTAACAATTACAAGGTTCGTTAGTTCCCATGGTGTTTTCCCTGCTGGGGAATACCAGAATCCCCTTAAAATTTGCCTCGTTCCGGCGTCTGTATCGAAACATATCTACGAATGTTTACATAGCGATAACCACATCGTAAAATCGAACATCCGCATGAACATGCGGATCGAACCACACAAAAGTGAAAGAATTCCGTTGGCATGCGTTTTTGTCAGCGTTGCGAACGTTCCATGGCTTTCGGGAACGTATCAATGAAAAAAACCAAGGGAGGAAAATCTGGAATTCCCGACAGGCATCGAGCATGCACGTCCACGAGATTCGGGAAAACAAAATTGATATAGAAACTTTCAGGCTGGGTCACAGGGACCCTGGAAAGACGTTTGACCATCCGCAACCGAAAACTCTTTCGACATTAATCTCGTTCCAAACTCTTTTTCGTTCAAATTGCAAATTTGCCACGTATTCTCCGTATAACTTCGAAGAACAAAATCTGTCCGCAGAAGTCAGAGATTGAAAAAATTAGTGGCTCCCAGAGTTCTCACAAGCAGCTGAGATCTTGCGAACTTCTCGAGGCAATATTTCAAAAAATTGACAATCGTCGGGCGACATACGAGAATGAATTTTCGTCCTCAAATATGTAAGTTTCAATAAGTTCTATAGAGATTTCTTGCTGCATGAAAAAATTCATGAAAATCACGGAATAAAGTGAAGAGAGAAGGAAATATATTTTCAATAAAACACGCGCAGTTGCAATTTGCGTATTCGAAGCACCTCTCGATTGGCCTCTTGTTCTGCTTTCATTGCGATTCGATCGATGCTGGTATTAGCAAGTTTCTGGAGAGACCAGAAAAGGACGAAAAAAGTAAACAGGAACTGTGAGGCAAGAGTTCTTGCTCGCATGAAGCCTTGAAAATCGACATCGAACGATACCACACGAGCATGATAAATCATTGGCGAGAGATCGACGAGACAGAGTTCCCGAGAGATGACAAAAAAGGGAGAAAAAAATGTCGCGAGGAGCAGGCGGCAATCTTTTTTGGACTCGTGCGCGCTTTGAATCGAATCGAAAATGCGACCAAACTCCAACGAATCGTATGAAATATTGATGAAATATTGATGAGTGTCGAGACTCTCAAATTGCATACCGACAGGTGCACGTTGCAAATTTACGAAGAAACGGACATTTCTCTTCGCTCGTTTCATGCGATACTCGAGTTTTTCTTTTTTTTCGTTACTCCATCTTGCAACATTGTTTTATTTTTGCATAAATAGTGACGAAACAGACCTGAGAAAATAACTTATAAATATGCAACTGACTTGCTGCGTTGCTACGAGCCCGAGGGTGCACGAAACTCATCAGACAATCAAAATGCAGTTCGAGTGTTATTGAAATCGCGTCTCTATCGAAGGTACAACAACGTCGAACTTTTCAGTTGATATCGCGATTCAAATTATTAGTCGATAACGTATTTTCACGAATTAAAAAATTAAACACGATCAAGCACGATGATGAGAGGAATAGGGAAAAGATACGGCGAACACTTTCGAGAAAGCATCATAAAGTGAAAATAATTATTTTATTCTTCCAGGAGTTCTGGAAAACCTGTGCTAGATTTTCCGCCAAAATTTCTCTGGATTGCGTTAAAAAAAAAAAGAAGAAATATCGAGCTTCTCGTACGAATGCCCTTAATCACGATTAAAAACGTCATCACGAATAAAATCCATGGCTGAAAACGCGAACGTTCTTTCGAACTTTATTTAGGATAATTGAAAATTCGTTGATTATCGCAAAACGTGTCCGACACTGATGTTTGCTAAATAATTTATCTCCCTCCGAGCTTCAAGGGTCCGGCAATTCGGAGACCGTTGACACGACGTTGTGACGACGGTCACAACGTCGGTGTGACTTGCGTATGACTCGCACGTGTGAAAGTTCTTATCGAAGGGGACCGGAAGGCCTGGCTTTGACGGAGAAATTACTTTCGATCGATTCGTTGTATTATTGTCAGTTTTCAGCTTCACCAGATGAACAAAAACCATGATTTAACCATCCGAGAGCTTTCGGGGGAGACAGCTGAATTAGCAACTTTTTCATCATTCATTTACAATGGAAATCCAAAAAGCCCTTTTCCGTCTTTTCTCAACCCTCTCGCAGTCCCTTTTTTCCTTCCGTTTTTTAATGAATCAGTATCAAACACTAAGAAGCTTTTTTGGTCCAAATTTCCCAGCCTCTTAGAAAAAATGGGAAAATTTTACTTTTTTTTTTGTATGTCTAGTCGTCAAATAATTTTCATTGAACACACGTCATTTCCGTTTCGTTGAATACTCGCTTGCAGTTTTTTGATGATTTAAATTTGAATTGGTAACGCTGCATCGAACGAGAGTGTAGTTCTCTATTTTGGATACTGTGCAGCAGCTGAGTGGTGCTTAAAAGACTCTTGAACCTGCTTAATACTGAACTACGAGCCCGATTATATCGCACAGGCGATACATTGAGATCCTCTCAATGTATCGCGTTCTTTCTCTTCCTCCCTTAAAGAGGCGAGACCCCGAAGGCAACACAGCGTTAACAGAACCATTAGAGAATTGAAGCGTGAGCAAGAGAGTACTGGCGACTGGTGGGAGGGTAATATCGATGGGGAAAGGGAAACGCGATGAGGTTCGGAGAATATGCACATCCGTCACGAGCTTTGCCGAGGGATATTGCATCGGGAAAGATGAGATTATGGATACGCGAGATTTTCTCTCGCTCGCTCGCACTTTCTGGATATTTTTATATATGCTATATGGAACTACCGTTATCAAGGTCTCCCTAAAACATTTGTAGACAGATTTTTCCCAAATTTCGAGAAAAGTTGAAGAACATCATTATGGAACCTCGTACCAAAATTCGAAACAGTTCACTATTTCTTATTCAAAATATTGGCAATCAAAGATTCACTGAGTCCATGGCTCCATGTTTATGGGGAAGTGAATGAAATCTCGGAGAGAAGTGAAACTCTTACGATATCTTTCGTTGCATTGGACCCTGGGGAGAATGTTCATTAATCAGTACAAGATTGCGTGCTCATCGAAAGACCTTCAGAACAAATATATGTCTCCGCGGGTTACTATTCGAGGATGCGCTATAGATTTCTCTTCGCACTGACTACCCTAGAATTTTTTGGAATTTCTGAACTTTTAGGACTCTCGGAAAACTCGATCGAGACCTTTGTACTTTTATGGACTTTTCGTGTAATTTTTGTATCAAGCTGTTGAGAACACGTGGGCATAGAGACACTCAGGAAACAGCTCGAAATCAACTCTCGAACGGGCCTGTGACGTGAAGTATTATAACCTGAATGCTCGGATTACCCATTGTCATATGGCCCACGTTTCCCATTTCATCTCCTTCTCTCTCTCTCTCTCTCTCTTTTGGATGCATCAGCTCGGGCGAACTATTTCTGTAGATGCACAGAGAAGCTTTAAGCTCTCTGCATTCCGTGCCGATTCACGGTCCTCATTGAAACAGGCAGGTTGAAGTGAGCGTGGCACAGTGATTGGTCCATTCGGCGTAGCGGCGAGAATGCATTACCAACATATCGTGGCGTCGAAAATGACGGAGAGTAATAAATTTTAGCGAGTTGTGGTAGCCAGAGGAATATTCAATGGACGATAAACAAAAATACGTTCGACGTCAATTATTATTGAAAATTGCTGATGCGTCAGGTGCAGAAATCACAGACAAAGTACGAAAAATCACGTACTAATTGAATAAAAATAATTAACATAATAACTTGGAATAATAATTGACATCGGTTTGTCAATCATTAGAAATTCAGCGATCAATAAAAATGATTGTTATCACTGTCACAAAGCTCAACGTCCGCGACGCCATCGCTGCTGGTCTTCCGGAAACAATCGACTTGCCAATCTCTAGGCCGTTCGTATATAATCACGAACTCTCGCTTTCCCAACGCGCCACTGAATAGCTCTTTGTACGGAAATATGTGTGCTATCGCGTGAGAGGGTTGGGTTGCCGCGGCTAATGAGCTAAAGACTGCAGCCAATGTCACTCCGGGATTACAATTGTTCGTTATGTATAGCCACGGAGGCTAGAGATCGTTCCGGCTGGAGGAGAATTACGTGTGTTTCGAAACAGTGCATTTTCACACTCGTCGGTACAAAAACAAAAACTTTTTAAATACGTGCTTGCTGGATGACGCGCGTGGGAGGTTTGCGTGGTAATCTCTTGGTACGAAAAAGTCGTGGGGAGGAAAACACAAGCGGATAAAAAATATTGACGCCTGGATAGCTCAGCTGAGGCCCTTTTTTCGCTCATCGTAAAGTGGATGACAATGCACGACTTTTTTTTATTTTTTTTAACGTGTTCATCGAACCTCTGCCGAGTTGTCTGTTCCTTTGGGCACGATGTGCACAAGTTTCCTCCACACTCGTAATGGGATGAGCTTGGAAGGTCAAACACGAAAGAGGATACGTTACGCAATTCTTTTCGAATTACAGTCAAGTGGCTTGAAGCACGTTCCCTCGAGTCCAATATAGATTTATTGCATTTTTCATGGGGTTCAGAAGCTCTTATGGTGATTAACGATATTCCAATGAAACAGCTTCGATAAGCATGTGATTGAACTTCCCTGCTATCCGTTGAGCTGCTCGAAGCATTAACGACCGTTTTATATCGACGAGAATTTCGAGCGAAACACGAATTTTCATCGAAATTCACTTTTTCATAGAAGATTCATTTTTTTGTTTTTAAAATATAGCAAAAACACATGAAAGCTCGTGCCCTCAGCGATCACCAAGATTAAGCAGACCAGGCGAGACCAACACTCGGTTGGGTGACCGTCTCGATCGGTCAAAGTTTTTTCACATTTTCCTTTGACTATCATACCGATTCCTTTTCCTTTTGTTTATTAGGAAAGAATGGCTGAGGGGAACAACGGAAAAATAAAAGAAATAAAAATATTAAAAATACTGGATCGAATTCCTCTGCGCCACGGGAGCAAAGGACAATTAAATTATGTAAAAAAATTGTCGAAACACTGCCCTGCAATCTACGATACAAAGATCATTACGAAATTCCATAAATTACCATAATTATGTTTCAATTAAAAAGTAAAGGGTCAAGAAGAACTTTCTTGCATTTTAAATCAACCCAAAGAAATCTGGAGCCAGAGAATTGCTACACAACACTTTATTTGTCTCCCTTACTCAATCTTTGTAACTTTGCGTTTGCGGAGATGGACCAAAATGTAATAAAACGATAGAAAAACACGCTCGAGTAATTCTATGAATTGACGATTGCTCCGTATGCCATAACATCGAGATGAAAATCGTGCGAGTCTTAAAATGAGATTCTCTGTTATTCAAGGACATTTTTGCTTCATCTTGTCTCTCGAGTTTTTTCGTTTACTTTCTGATGGGTAACAGGTACTTTTGGCAATTGCTATTTCCGAATATGCAGTGGAAAGCTGAGACTATTCTGATATAACCGTTGTTCAAGGAATTTGCCTCGTCCGTGTGTCTCTTTTCGCGATTCTGGAATTGCACGATTTTTAAAACTTATCCTTTTTTCATCATTTTCCATGCTCCCGATCCAAAAGCAGAGAATATCGTTTTCCCTTCAATGCTCAAGCCCGGAGGGAAAATCCACTGGAATCTCGTGAGATACGAAACGAAAAGGCAAGAAGAAAAAGTATAGCAATGAGATAAAAAAAGATGAAAAATGCGAACGAGAACCTAACGAAAACAATAAAGAGCGATTTCTTCCGCCCCGTGTAACGTTCGAGAATTATTCTCTCTTTTTCCTCGTCTCGAATGCTCTCTCCTTTCCGACCTTTCTCCACTGCCGCCGGCGAGGAACATGCCGTCTAGGGACCATGGAACACCCGGAAGCATCCACGACGACGAAGCGAACTCGTCTCTTATGCATTTCCTTTCCTCCTCCGTTCTTCTCCTCGATATCCGTTACCTTTACGCCTTACCCTCCCCCCCCCCCTCTTTTCCTCCTGCTTTCTCTTGCCATCATTCAATTTTCGTTTTTCAAGAACTTCACATCGAGGTTGCAAAAATATTCTTCAGTCTTTCGCTCTTCAAATTACGAGGCACGAAACGGACACGAAAATGAACGAAGTGAGACAAAAAAAATACACAAATGTCTCCTCGAACAAATTAACGAGCATTTTTAGAAAATTTGCCACACATTTGCGAAATTTTGTTTGAAAAACCTAACTGCATCCTCTGATTGAGAGTATTGGAAACGTAAATTCCATTTTCCCAAAGTCTACGACGACAGAATGACTGCAAATTGTTCAATCGCTTAAGGAATTCGTCGAGCCAAATCGATTCGGCCGTATGTAATACCTTTTTGTTAACTTGGAGCCGATAATTCGAACTTTGGTGAAACTCGTTTCTAATTGTAGTAAAGCCACATGATAGTCTGGGAAAGGTATAAGTATATCGAACGAATTCACGTAAGGGACGAGAAGTTTAACTTTCGAGGGAAAAGTTGGTAAAGCGCATCCGGCGAAAGTTGAAAGTTCGAGTTTGAACCTCCGTTGTCCAGGATTGCAGAATCTAAGCGGCTGCTGCTGCTGCGACCAGCTGGTCGTGGCAGCCGTAGTTTCTCGGATAAAGAAACTATCGAGAAGTAATTCCGGCCCTTGGTCTCTGTGACTACCGTGTCAACATCAACCATCATGGACAATCGCTTGCGATCCTTCTGTCAAGATGAGGCGGGTCTTCCCCGAATATATAAAGAGCTTTTTGCATTCACGTCGTTAAAAACAAATTCCTGCTGCTCCTCGTGCTCGAAGTTTCATCTAACTAATTATTTTTTTACAATCAGCAGCATGCATCAATTTAAAAAGAATGTGTTGATTACTGGAAAGTAATCACGACCATTGCGATAAATGTTTTAAGTCAAATTTGTCATTTTCAGTCCCGACATTTCAGCCATCCACTTTAATGAAAAATGCATTGCAGATGCATTTTCAGTAGCAATTAGCTTTTGTACTTTAACAAATGAAACTAATTATTTAAACAAACTTTCATTTTTACAGTTAATTTTTTAGGTCAAATTTGTAACTTTAATTATACGAAAATGTTGGCCAGCATGCACTTTAATGAAAAATGCATTGCAGATGTATTTTCAGTTGGATTTCATTTATGTGCATTTATGTACATACTTTGGCGAATGAGATCGATTATTCAATGAAACATCAAAACGATGCCTGACGTGTCGAATTAATTATAAATGGCTGCTACGTATCATTCAGACTTTTTTACTGACGAGAACTCGTGCCGCACGAAACATTGACGGATGAATGGCTGTCGCGCTAATTGATAGGATGTTCTTAAGATTGCGTGACCAAGGAGATTGAGGCTTCGGGGCAGCAGGTTTCAAAAGATCTTCAACTTTGGCATGGAAACCTTGGCCATTAGGTTGTTCCGAATGCGTAAATTAATCCTGGCAGAGAATATACCATAATGATGATAATTATCGTGTGAATGAATATCGTTGGCATCGAAATGCCAAATAAATAGCAGAATAAAAAAACAGATCATTCTTTCTATATAAACATTCGAAATATCCGAGGCTCTTCGTACTGAACATATTATTAAGGGCCCAATCGATTCATGATTTTTAATTGAGTGTACTCGTGTTCACGTGCGTGAACACTTAAATTATTCGAAGTAATTTAAAAGGGTTTGGTATGGAAATAACGAGAAATGGAAAGGGAAACAAATTGGAGACTTTTTTTCGTCCATTCGATCGCCTGGCTATGACAATATTACGCATGCAGGTATAGTGCAGTTTCGTGTCTGTTTCCACAGAACAAACACTTGTCCCTCATTCAGACACACACAGCGAAAATGTCGTATGCGTGATTAAATCGAGCACTTTGACGTGTATATATAAATGTGTAGACGTTGTTCACATCCGTCAAAAATGGCCATTGAGCCAGAGCCATTTGCAATCATGTTCAATTCGTTGTACAAACGTGTCTGTGTGCTTTTCCACGAGAGCATAACTTTGAACGTTATTTTTCAGGGAATAATGAATGAATGGATTAAATTTCGATTACCAGGAGTTTCTCTCGTCAACTGAAGACTTATCAATGTGTTGAATCGAGATTTTGAAAACTTTTATCTCAATTTGTTATCGATACGTGCACTTTGCCACGCAGTATCGGAAATTCAATTAATCTCTCTAATGATTCGCTAATTAATGATTATTTGATGGGCCCATTTCCAAATTTAGTTTTTTCAATGAACACTCCGAATGATTTCACGTTTGGACTCTGCTCGGCTGCTCCAAATGGTGGTTCATCCAAATTAATCGCAATTCGTCGGATTGCAATTAATTTGCCGTCGTTTCAATTCAATTAATTACCCATAGCTAAATAAAGAATCATCTTATCGTCAAGAAAGTAATAATCAAAGTACGTTCAACGAAAATATGAAAAATTGGCGAATAGATTTTTACATCAAGAAACACCGCGGCGGCTCGACGCCAAATATTAAAAGGAAAGCCAGCGTCGTTTTTTTAGCGACGTCCAATTTTTTCACAGATCGCTTCTACGTGAAAACGATTTGAGTAAAAGCTCCGAGCTTGGCGGGCGATTTTACGTTGAATTTTTTTTTTTTAAGCAGACACTAAAATAACCGCAGATTTGTATTAATTTTATTTTTCACTCTGCACCTTAGAATCTTTCCAGCCATTCGAGCTTTGCTCTTCGCCATAATCCCTTTCAGGGCGTAAGACCATCCTGTCGAACGGATTGTGTCACATCGACACAGCACGCGTAAGAGGATTTTTATTGATTGACACAAACAGAAAAGTGAAGAGAAACGTCGACACAGTTGTCCGGGATCCCAGTAATGGAAGCTCAACTTCCTAAAAGGTTTCGCATCGCTCGATCACGATACGAAAAAAATCTCAAGCTTCTTGACTCTTTCACTTTCGCCCATTAGTGAGGCGACTACAAATAATCCATAAAAAAAAACAATTTACAGACGAAGATTCGGTGTCCTTAACAAGTTCCACGAGTAGCAGGGAAACACCGTAAAACTCCAGCTGCACCTGATGCCAGGTTTTTTACAGATTCCCTTGGCCCTCGAGCAAAAATTCGATTCTGCAGCACCCCAGGAACCAGTTCCTCGTTTCCACAGTAACAGGAACTCTCCCCTAGGCCGCAGGTAGTAAATCACCTCGTAGAATATCGCGATCCTTTGCGTGGGAACATTAATGCACATAAAAATGCATTTACAAGAAAAAATAAATAATAATAATGTAAGAAAGCAATTAAGGGCATCACAAACGCGATCGCAACTCGCATGCTGACTATTTTCATTGGTCATGCAAATGAGTGCGGTAAACCTTTGAGTTCAGATGAAACTCCGCATTTAATACACACACAGCATCAGCACTAAGCTCTGCATTCTGTGGACCGCTAACGCATTCTCCATATCTACATTTATATATGCGAATGAACATTGAGTATCGCGATTCCCGGTGACCCGGACCGCGATCATATGTATACATATGTGAATGCATATATTTTCTCGTTTTCGATTCCCTTCGGGGAAGAGAAAGGAGCAGAGGAAGGGAGCTCTTCCACCCGAATCGTTAAATACACACGCGACCGCATGTTGGTGCAGCGCCACGCTTTAATGCTACCGCAACTATATATGTCTATAGGACTTTTTATGTCGAATCTATAAAGCCTTATTTGTCCAATAAAAACACGTGAATCTTTGGAAAATTCGATGAAAAATCACGATCCAAAAAATCTAATCAAATTCTTCAAATTTCGTTCCATTTTTTTTTTTTTTCTTGTAAAGACATGATTCGATGGTATAGCGGTGCTTGAGAGTAATTCCACGAAGAACTGTGCTTGCGATTTGAATTTTCAACGAAACTTCGGTTCGTAGCCTAGAAAAAAAAAACGAAAATCTAAAATTTTTGGCAAACTTTCTGTCAAATTTATGGAGAAATTTTTAAAAAAGTTTCTGGACAGTTAAAAATATAAAAAAATTGTTTTTATGTTGAAATTTATATTTTTTTTTTAATCACGCATGCAGTGAGAAAATTACGATTCGGAATGGACGATTTTTATGTTTGGCGATGCGATGATCTTTGGAGATAGACAATGGTGAGAAACTATAATATGGAATATGCACGGAATGACCAATATGAGTTCTATGTGTATGAATAAGGGCACACGAGAACCGAGATCCGGAGGCCACGTGCAAAGCTTACGCTCGTGCGACTAGTAATGGACGCGTTTGTCCGCGGTCCATTAAAAACACATCGGTTTTATTTGCTCGGGCGAATGAGGTACGCCTGGTTGTTTTGAAAAGAGTGAAATAGAAAGAGAGGGGGGGGGGGGAAGGGACGAGAATAAGCGAAAATGAACGACACTCCGTAGAGTTCGAAATGAGAGAGTCAAAGTTAGCTTGTCGATTTTGTGGCTGCCGATACTAAATTTTATAGAATCGTTTGCTCACGGTCATCCAATTTGCCAATACCAATGCATTTCTTACGGCACAATCGGCGGAATGAAACAATACACTTTCGTTTGTTCTTTCTTTCTTCACTGGAATAGAAAAAAAAATCTATTCCACGAAATTTTATTTTCTGGCTCCTGCGACATCATTTTAACAATTTTTCTTATTGAAGAAAAAAAACACGTCGTATCTGTAATTGCAAAAATATTAATTATACTAATGGCAACCCAATGTTTCGTGGCATTGAGTGAAAACTTTTCGCACTTTCAATTATTTTCTCTGCCATGTCCTGATCGATACAAGATCTTCGCTAGTGACTCCTGGCTTGTTGAACCCTCGTGTATCTTTCGTGAATAAAGAAACCGGCAAAAGGATCACGAGCGACGATCGAGTTTGTACGCACGAAGCCAAGTGCAAGCTTCGCAGGAACATCGAGGATCCGATTTCTCTTTGCTGGGAGTAAACTTGGTCGCATGCTCGAAGCGAGTTAACCCATTTTTGTAATGGAACATATTTAACGCATGAATTTTCGGTGAGGGGGACAAATAAAGTCGTAACTATTGACATCAAAACCCGCATAGGCATTTTTATTCATTGTTCGACGTTTTGGACATTAAGAAGTTTTTCTTTTGCCTACTTTATTAAATATTAACCAACATCCGACTTGAAAAAAACCTGCAATGCGTCAAGAAATGATTTTCAATCATTTTGATTGAAAAAATTTATTTTTATTTTTCGATACTCCTAAAAATTTGAGTCGTCATTTATTTAATCGAGATCGTCACACCTTCTGCAGATTGAAGCGTCTCAACTGCCGGGGAAAACGTCCCACAAACTGTCAGATTTATTAATTTGTTCCATTTATGAATAAAATTTATTTTCTTAATTCGAATGAAAAAATGCTTTTCGATATCTTGTGGCGTTTTCGAAAGTTTGTAATTTTATTTCAACACGCACAAGATTCTTCGTGATCGTATGGGCACGGGTGGCAGAAAATTTATTTATCGTCCAGTCCTGAACACCTCACGTGACACCCCGACGAAACACGCCATGTGCCAACTTATTCAAATAATTTATACGTTCTCTCGGAGTTATATACAACCAACTAACCATGTGCAACACGATTCGGTGGTTATCTCAAATGCAACGACCAGAGTTGCCACTCGTACGTATAAATCTTAGAGACATTTGAGCCTTGAACAATTCATTCAGAACTTCGTAACTTCGTTTCGACCCTTTTCAGTTTAAATTCGTTTACGAAATGACTAACGCGATCGCAGCCACGAGTGGTTCGAGTAAAATTTGCGAAAAGGTTCATTCCTGATTCTCTTGGATCGCCCACTGCAGATTTTTGTCTCCATAATCATTCGTCACGGAATGTGCAGCTCGGGGAAAGGATTATTCATTAAATTTAATTCAAATTTCCAATTAAACATTCAACTATACTCACAGATTTTATCAACACGCTATTATTTTTGTCCCAGTAAATTTTTCAAGTTTGCTGGAAACGGTTAAAAAAAAAAGCTCGTAATGTGAGACTCGGAAAAGGGTGCAGAGCACGAAATAAAATAGAGACGTGAAAATTAGTGGAAATTTTAACGTTAGAACAGTAGAGAATATTTTATACCGTACGTTGGAAAGTTTACGAAAAGTTTTGCTCGTCTAACTCTTTGGAAACGTCACTCTAATGATCTACAGAGTACTCGTAAATGCGTTCGAAATTAGTTACGGTCTCGTGAATTTCACTCTAGCCACGTTTGAATTTTTCTTCTGCTTTCCTTCTCTCTTTCCCACACCGACAAAGATCTCTCGAGTTGACATTATACTGAAACGTTATTAAAATCGACAAGTGCCCTCTCTGGTAGAACGCTAGATGAGAAATAACAAGTGCAACGCGGTTCATACTTCATATAAACTTAGGTGTTAGTGTAGGTCAAGTAGGAGACGCCTAGAAAATGCATCAAAACCGAAACTAAACGAACGAGAAGACGCACGACAATCTTTGACGATAAAAAAAAAAATCACTGAAAAAAACAACGTTTTTTTCACACTCTGTATACTCATTTGTGCATCGTTCCTTTGGAAGCGCGATTCCGTGTTGAAATTTTTTTCTGAGTTCGTCTAAGAAAAAAAAAATAGAAAAAATCGAAATGTGAAAAAAAAACATTCGGAAATTTTATGAAGACAAGGAAAATCGATTTCGAAACAAATAAAAAACAAACGAATGCTCACGCCGAAAATGACACGGTGCTAAAAGCACGTGACGTCGAATTATCGATCCGGACCAGGATTATTCCGTGGTGACCGCGAACCTAGAGACATTTTCCGCGAACCAAAAGAATTCAGGAAAGTCCGATCGCCGTGGGAGAAGTTGCGTCAATAAAATTGATATCTCATAGGCATTTTCAGTGTGTCAAGATCTCAGAAGCACGGATCCCATCGCCATATGGGCTCTCTGAAGAGTCAGCACTCTAGCACCATGTTCCTCTATCTCCCAGTTTACTTTAAGGACCTCTTCGGACCGCGTATAAACTCTGCTAATGGTCAGCATTCCGTCGGCCAGAAACGTGGTTAGGGAAATTGTGTATACATCAGAGACGGAATCGATTTGCTCTCTCGTCTTACTGGTCACCGAGCAGATGGACTCTGGTGCCGTGTATTGAGGGACGAAAAGACTTACAATTTCGACATTGAATTCTTTGGACTCTCTCGTGCAAACGGAGCGTCAGATTTGTTTATTCGATTCAACGGAATTCAAAAAATTCCAATGGAAAAAAAAAACGCTGGAAAAAGTTGCGCGTAAAAATATCGAAGAAGAAATAAAAATCGTGAACCTGATGGAAAAAGTACAGCAAAGATGAAAAACTAAAAAGCATGTCGTAATTTTTTTTTTTTTTTTATTGTGAGAACGTGAATAAATGGATTATTTCTTGATCGAGTTGCGTGCAAATCTTTGAAGCTTAAACTAATCGGAGTCTCCATTCAAGGGCCAGGGAAAGGCTAAGTGGATGAAAACGTGAAGCTCCGTTTCACGGTGCAGCCCTAACCTAGTTTTGGTCTCCAACCCCAAGACGGGAATGAAGGAGAAGAAGGAAGAGAAAGAGGAGAAGAAAACGAAGATATTCTTAAGAGCGGAGATTCAGCGACTAGATTTGGCGAAAGAGCTCTCGTAAAAATTCCTTTCTATAGGTGCATGTTGTCTCCCATTGGCACACGTTCTTCCCAGCATCCCCAAACGTCTCTCTCGCTTTTTGTCTTTCTTTTTATTCTCGTCTTCGCGGATTATTCTCTCGCAGCTCTTTTCGACTGTCGTTGAGAACGACTGCCCTCTCTCTAGCCAGTCTGACTCTGGTCTAGACGACCTAGGGCAACTTTTCCGTCTTGCTGCAAGAAGTTGGCCGGGTTTCGTCGTCATCCTTATCTCAGCTTACATACTTATATATGCCATTTCCGTACATATACGAAAGCTAGCCATGCACATATATTTATGCCATTTATCTTTCCTCGTATACATATAGTACATGAAAGTTTATCTGTTACAGTTGCCGTACATGGTTATAACTTTTTTCTCACGGTTCTTTAAAATCGTTGTCAAAATTTCTATCGAGGCGCAAAAAAAAAACAAAAATTGAAAAAAATCGAAGAATTGCTTGGAGTCCGAGATTTTTTAGGAACGATCCTACCATGTGAAATAGTAAAGAAATTAAACCAACAATGAGACTCAAGAAAACCACCGAGGCCGGTTTTACGCAGGAACAATACAAAATAAATAATATAATTGATAATAATTACAATTATCATTATAATTGTTCTCATTTAATAATAATACCACTTATGATGATTAACAAATATTTAAACAATTATTATTATTAATTTTAGTATTGCTATTAAAATTGTATTTTATTACATTAAATATTGACGTTGGCATCAAATATGCAGATCGCGTAAATATATACGTAACCGCATATTATTGATACAGAAAAAAAAATATTATAAAATTATAATAACGATAACATTTTATTTCTATATAAATAAACTTTATATTTTTAATCATTATTATAAAATTTCATATATTGGTAAAATATTAAAATATATTATGTTAAAATTTGTAACATTAGAATTATATTTAATTACATTATATATTAACTCTGTATATACGTTTGCATGAAATATGCAAAAGAATCAACGCATTGACATGAAATTATACTGACAATCAAATTTTTATTTGAAACTAATTTTTTTTTAAATTGCATATCGACGATTGGAATGTATTGATTTGTATTGACATGGGATAATTTACAATATTCCATATGCAAAAATAAAATACAAGATTTGAAAGTTTTGAGGAATAAATTAAAAAATGTTAAATTTATTCTCTTTTCACGTGAAACCGCCCATATAGAGCGTTTTTCTATCTTTATATTTATTGATGATAGATATATATTTAGGTTGCAGCACAGCATCACATGGATCATAATAATTCTGGCTCCGGGGCCTATCGGAAACATGCCAAGAAAACTAGCAACTTATTCTGCTTGTACTTTCGTGATATGAAACTTTCATCCAGAGTAAAAAGGATAACATCTGTCTTCCACTCTTTTTGCCTTCGTTTCTCTTTTTTTGCGGTTCTTTCATTCTCCATTTCAACGATTACGACACGTATAGACCCTGTCATTCATTTATTTCTTAGACATTTCCTTTATCTTTACAGAATGACTACCGATCGTCAATGTTTTTTTTTTTGGGTTTTTCAAGAAATTGTTGACAAGAAGTCGACAGTCTTCAACAGTTTGTGGAAACTCCGAGAGGATTATGGAAATAGTGGATAAAAAGGAAAAACAAAACCCTTTTCCTGCTCGCTTTTTTTTTACTTCACCAATTTCTTTCTTTTGAATATCCAAGCACGAAACTTCGTAATCTTTCTCCATCCTCATCCACAATTTAAATTGTTGGTTTATGCAACACCGAGCTCCATTCATTACGATGTCAACACTTTTAATCCTCGTTAGCGACCTCTCTTAAGAGCCAGGAATACGAACGAGCGAAGTTTGTCGATACAGTTTTTATTCTTGGCAGTGATTTGTCCCTGGAATTTCCAAGCACGCGCGTTGCTTTTATTTCAAACTCTGAATCTACTTTTTTCTTTATCATCTCCGTGGATTCCACTTGATTGTTACGAACTCTTTAGCTTTTTTTCTGTGAGATGAACTTAAAAAAAAAAGAAAAAAGAAAAAAGGCAGGATGGAAAAATTGACACCTGGTGTTGATTACTTCGAGGCTTCGCAGAGACGCCAGTCGTCCGAAGATTCGTCAGCAGTGCAAAAATCTTTTTGCTCCTTAGCCAAAAGAACATGATTTCTTTCGCGAGGCCACGGAGAAAAAAAGCAACAATCGAGATTTGTCTAGCATGGATCTGACGGCTTGGCTTAGGCGATGAAAAATCTTTTCGTACGCGAGAGGAAAAGAACTTGCCATTCTTTTCCCTTTGCCTTCGTAACGTTCATTGGAAAATTGCGCTGGAGCGCCGTCCTCACGAGTCTTCGAGACAGAATGAATAATGCACTCGTACTCATTCTCACTGTGGAAACAGTCCACGTGTATATTTAAACACACATTTTTCTTCTGCACTATTATTTACACTCGTCTCCTTACTTGCTCATTTCCACTCCTCTACGGGATTTCGTCGAAAGTTCCACACTAAATTTTCTCCCTCGCATTTCCAGCCCCTTTCCTTCGTTGCCACCGCACACCGTTTCTTTCGTTCGCTCCGAGGCAAACGTTTGAGGAAAAAAAAATTAATAACGCCGAGAGATTCGTACTGCAATTCGCGAAAGAATCGACGATACTTTAATGATGAAAAATGGAATGTGACGAAAACTAAAGAGATAATATGAAATAAAAAAATTTCATAATCGCCAGGTGCATGGCAAATCGAGAATATAACAAATGAGAAATACTGCAAAGTGGTACGATTCACCGGGTTCGCGCGTCATTCAGTAGCGTGCAGCACAAAAATGTCACATTGTGTCCCTCCCTTCCTGCTTGCACTCTCCGTGCCTTGGGCTTCGGTTCGAGGGTTGAAAGAGTATTTTCAGGAGGTTCAAACGAGAGTTTGCGCTGTTACTGCGACTAGAAACCTCTCTGGGTTGAGTAAAGCTTAAAAAACAAGGAGAATGGGTCCATTACGGATTTTCTTTCGCATTCTCGTTTCTTCTGCTCTCCCTGCCACTTCCTGGATTTTACATCTCGAGTGCATATGCGTACTGCGTATACCTTCGAGACGGCTGTGCATTGGCCTATTCTTGGGTTTCCTGCCTCTCTCCCCACCCTCTTCATTTTCTATGGGTTCGTATGGTTTCAGCTACTTAGACTACTCAGACTGCGATTCTCGCATATTTGTTTCGCTCCCTCGCTCCTTGCAAATTGTACACCCAACATAAAATTATAATCTCTTCATAGGCTTAAGATCGGCTGCTTTTCCGAAAGCTCTTCAGAACTTTCCCTTGAGTAATGACGAACTTTATTCGTAATTTTCGGTGCAGGATTGAGTTCAGTCGGTTTAGTTCTTGGCTTTGAACTATGCGGAGTTTCTTACTCTGTTAAATATTTGAAATGTCGTGTAATTAATTAACGCAAACTGACCTGTTCGCATTTTCGGGTCCCGACGTCTACGCGGCATGCAAATCGAATGAGAAACTTTTGTAGCTGTACAAAAAATTTCATGATATTCATCGTTTGGAACGACTCACAACTGCACGCTCCTCGACTTGGGCGATTTAAGAATTTAAACAACTTCGGGCAGAGCCAATACTGACCTTTTAGCATTGTATCAACTTGCCTATCGATCTCTGAACGGAAGTGACCAACTGGACACTGAAGAAATGATTTTCTCTGTATTTTTTTTTTTTGCTGTTAAGGTTTCTTTCGCATTTTGCATCGTTGGATGGATTTTTTAAATTTTTATCAATTATTCCTCCCATGTGAAACAGTTCTCAGGGATGAGACCTGCTTGTCTACATTTCACAAGAAACCCGAGACGTTGTCTCATCGAATACTTGGCCAATAAAAGCCAAAAATTTATATGGTCGACTAGTAAAAGCTCAAAAATCGATAAACGTTACACGAGCTTCGGTCACGTATGGATGTTGATATAAAAGCGCTGTACAACCATAGCAGTTGAACCGCGAATACCGAAGTGCTCAATGTGTATTTAGTAACGCTGTCAAAATCTTGAGACAGTTTCTTTTTTTCAATTTTTTAAAATGTTTATTTACTGTTCTATTATTATTTCGTTCCCTTCAGTTGTTTCATCGGTCTCACAAAGTTTTCGGAACTTCTGTGTAACGATGTCCATGAAAGTGTATTTTAGTTATTTGATTTTTTTTGTCGAATATGCTCAATCCATTTTGTTCAAAATTATTTGCGAACCTTTCCAGAAGAGTGAACTTCGTACGGAGTTGTTGTCCGAAGCGGACGAGTGTAAATAGAAAATAAAATGAAGCCATGCAAATTGCCACGGTTTGTATTTATTTATCGATGTAATTTTGGAGCTCCCAGGTCATTAATTATTTTGTCGAGTTGTACGAGAGGTATTTAAACCCACAAAGCCAACATTTCAATTTACATTACAGAGACCTCTGCAAAATACTATTTCCATTTTTATGAATTCACATTTATGACATAGCCATGAATAAAAAGTACTGGATATGAAAAACAGTCAAATTTTTCATATCCTTTGACATACGCCAGACGAAATGTTCCGTGTATGACATCAGCGAGGTCCAAGAATTATGAAATTTTATTCACGTTCGAGTGACTGAGACGTCGCGTTTAAAAAGTTTTTTAAAAAATGAAAATTCGTGCCCGAAGCATGTACTGTTGGTGTATTTTTTCATTCAAATTCACTGTAGCAGAAAAATGCGTGAATTCTTTCGATGTACCTCGAAGAAAAAGGAAATTTGGAATTTCGCGAAATTTCTGTATGAAAATCCGTTGCAACGACGATTATCACATTTTTTATGTATTTTTAATTTCAATAGCTTTTATTATTGTTGCTCACATATCGTTATCATTGGAACTCAATCAAACCAGCAAACGTAATCAATAGAAAAATGGGAGGGGGCAGAGTGGGATGGAAAATCCGAACAAGCATTCGCACTGAACGACAGCAATAAACCAAAAGCCTCAATCGACACGCACATTTGACGAACAAACGTATCCCAACTGAATCCTCGACAAATACTAGACAAAAGCCTCCTCATTCATTCGCCTTTCCACGAGGTTATTTTTCCCATGTACTTTTTTGTTTTGTTTTATCAATCCCCTTTTTCTGCGGCCTTACACTTTTTTCAATTTTCAATTCAAACGGTATTCTCTGACAGGAACAATGAAATCATGATTTGAAAACGAGGCCAGCATCTCAATGATACTGCGTCGTCGAACCAACTCATGAAAAATAATGAACTCTCATTGCAGCCTATATAAATGAATATTGCCTGCTGGTCATATAAAATTTATCACTGCATTTCACAGAATATTGAGCAATTTTTACTGTGCAAACAGAATTTTTCATGAAAGAAAAAAAACCTCTAGATGGGCAAGAAAAATCCAATTTCTTTCGCGTTACTATAATCTTGCAGATCAAATTCTGCTCCTGCACATTTTCATAAAAAAAAAAAGAAACACGTTTGGTCTCAAATTTTACGAAAATGTTATCAAACATTTTCCTTATCGTGATAAATCAAAAGATTCATCATTGCAGTTGAATTTCTTGTCTCCTTGGATCATGTCGTTAATTTTTTTTGTCAACATCGATTTTGAATGTGACAGTGAAAATTTTTCTATTTTTCGAAAACTTCTTCCCATTTTTTGACCATTTCGTAAAATCGTGTATGATGCCTTCGACCCTCCACAAAACGATCCTCCACGTAGTTAACAAATAAAAAAATTGAAATTCCTATTTCTTGAGGTCGAAAGGCTCGTATCCATGTATTTTACTTTGGCAGGCGCAGGCTCGAAGTCAATTCAGCCCAGCTACGACACTGCGCACACAAATATACATATATTTACTGTAATACTAATATTAGATGTTTTTTCTCTCTCGCTCGCTTTGAAATTGTGCACGGCTGCTGGAAAGACAGGATGTTTAGATTGACTGAGGCCCAGACTTTTATTGAGCTCTTCCTTATATATACACGGATCCCTGCAGTCGCTTCTACGAAAAAAAAACCATCGATTTCTTCACAATCTCAAAGTTTTGATAAATGGTTTAAATTTATAGTTCGAGAAAAAACTTGATTTGAAAGATTTTGTCAACGTTGTTTAGGAAATAATAAAACTTGCCAGAAAAATGTCCAATTATCTGATCATCAGCTGGTTGGATAAGAAGGGAAATGCGATAAAATAATTCGATTGTGTTACGAAACCCATTGCGGAGCTGATATTGAATTGCGAAAATTTCATTTTTCGTATTTTCGAGTTTGAAACGTTTGAACATTGAGTTTCGTGAGTTGGGAGACGAACAGACTGTATTTTTTTTATTAAAAAATTACAGAGACATTGTCGGGAGCCGCACGAAGCATGGCCACAAAAAACACGATAATCTGTGAAGGGAGAAATACTGGAAGAAATATTGATGAAAAAGAGAAAAAAAAGGGTCTCTTACGCTGTGGAAACGGAATCGGAGGATGAGAGAGAATTTTCGCTACGTTCTTTCAACGTCCCATCCCCAAGTTTTCATCGGAGCAGCTCACCAATAATGCAAAACTCGAGGATGCTCGCGTTGATAGAAATAAGCGTGATTTTTTAATCCTTATTGCTGGTTTTTTTGCTTTTTCCGTGGAAAACTTTTTACTCTTTCTGCGAAAACGACGAGTGTGGTCGACAGTGTTCGATGAATTGTCGCTAACGCGCGATCGGCATCGTCAGATCCATACTCGTTGGTATTCGCGTTCATCGCTGTCTACGTACGAAGCTTGCAGGAAAATAAAAGTTTATTCGTACACATAAAAGCTCTCAAAAGTTGAAAGGACGTGGCCCACGCGATTCAATGGCAAAAACTGCGGGTTTTAAGCCCTTTGAACTTGTATCAACCATAGCAGCGATCCCGAATGTTCGCTGGAGTATCCAGAGCCCGCGGCTTTAATATAAATGTCGCCCAGCAGCCAGGCGGCGCTATTTATTAAATGAATCAATGCGGCCGCACAAACAGAACGCGAGAACGATGCTTCGCAAACGAAAACTCGGCCCAACCCTCATCCAGGCTGTCCTGACACGAATAAAAAGGGAAGCGACGGATCGAAGGGAAGAATCAAAGTGCCAATGGATGCAATGCGGACGGAAAAAACTCGGTGATCGGATACGAAACCGTGGAAATCGCATGGCGAAGATAAATCAGACGAACCGATGATCAAAAAAATCCTCACAACAGATAAGGACGCGCGTTCGTATAAAAATGACACTCCGTCACAATCTCCGCTAAGGTTTTACAATTCTGTTTTATTTATTGCTGAAACTGGTATAATGAATATTTGAAGAAACCGCGCGTCTGCTGCCAGGGCTAGCCAAGCGGTTTCCATCTTCGCAATGCTTCGTGGAACCCTTGGCTTCTCAGCGAAGTGGCTCTCGAGTGTCGAAACGATAGACCCCTTGGCGTTAGCACAGGGTGTACCCCACACGGTGTACGAGGACAGAAACCACGCTAACGCGGTGCAAACATACAGAAAGTGAGAGGGGGAGAGAGAGAGGGAAAGAGAGAGAGAAAGAGAGAGAGAGAGAGGCGTTAAGGGACGAAGAATAAGAACGAAACGCTTGGGAAGTGAAAAAAGACAGAACCAGAGAGAAAAAGAGCGGAACAACGAGACGAGGAAACTTCGAGAGAAAAGAGTGCAAAGGGAGAGAGAGAGAGAGAGAGAGAGAGAGAGAGAGAGAGAGAGAGAGAGAGAGAGAGAGAGAGAGAGAGAGAGAGAGAGAGAGAGAGAGAGAGAAAGAAAACCGAAGCACAACGTGGTCGAAAAGAAGAAAGAAAAAGTGAAACGTTCACCCCTTTAGACGCGAACCATGAAATACTGCACAAGCGAGAAATACGGACATACACAACTTTTCTCTCCCCTTCGTTCTAAAGCCTGAAATCACCCCCCGCGTGCGAAGACTCTCGCAGGAGAGAATAAAAGCGTGCTCCGCCGTCGAAAGCAACGACGATATATTCGCATCGAGTATATACGTCGTCGAGAATTCTTCTCGCGTACGTTTCCCAAATGGTTGAGACAGCGAGATTTCCACTTTTTTGACGAACCGAGTGAAAAATTCCCATTGAGTTCCAATTCTTGAAAAATATTTTTTGTTTGTACAAATTCCGAGGCCCCATCCATTATATATGTTGGTTCCACGTTTTAGTAACGAAAAATTTCTAAAAACTCATCGAACTTTCACGGAATAGAAAAAAAAAACATCCAGCCGCAACGGGATCGAGTAAACATGCAAAGACTTTTTTAACTGCACATACTTTTTTATTCTATCGCTGTCAGAGCCTCGTTCACATCGTCAATGACGTAAATTCATATGTTTATGTGGACATGGGGAACCGAATCAGCTGTCTTTTTGTTTACACGAAAACTATCGTCGCTTGAATGGAATACGTTGTTAAAAAGGCTTTATCGACGGTCATAAAGCCACGATATGTTAAGGCTCCGTGAGAACGTCACCAGGCAGGATAACACCATCGACGACTCTGGCGTGTAGTAAAGTATTATACGAGACTCAGCAGTCCACATTGTTCACTGGACGAACGAAACTTCTCCATTGCAAAAATAAATAACTATTGAAAATAAATTACACGGAGGCTGAGGTCCCGGTATAATCTTGTGGACTTGTGAGAGGAAATCTTGGGGAAAAAACCATTGCAAAGAATGGAAAGGAAGAGACAAACTATGTTCGTAAGGTCGATGCATGGAAAACCCCATTGATCGTTGTCTCGAGTGCGCCTAAGTGGCTCCTCGTAACTCAGCGATCTGCGTGTATATCTCCTTCAATGATCGAAATTGGATAACACACGAAATCATAAACTCAATCGAACCGGGCGATATTCCTGCTGAATCACTTTCAGAACTCCCGACGGACTTGTGCGAGGCTCCACTTGTCAAGGCTATTTTCATGGGGAATTATTATATACGAAACACAAAATCACATACAGCGTGGTCCAATGGGATTGATCATTCCACTTGCTGTTTTTTTTTCCAATCTCCTTGAGAAACGTGGACACAAAGGGAGCAAAATTATTTTCATGCTAAATAAATAAATAAATTCTAGAAATTTTGAATAAATTCAAAAAATTCTTTGAATCTCGATTTTTCCAAAAAAGCGTTCAATTTCTTCAAAAAATCTATCGAATTGAACAATAATTAACAATAATTGACTTTAATTATTGAACTTCGGTCATCAAGAGTCGAAATTGTCAGGGATTTTTCGAATAATTATTCGTAAAATTATTGAGTCGGAGAAGGAAGTTTTATCGAGAAGCGATGTCAATGGTTCTGCAACAAGAAATATGGACAGAAGGGGGAAGAAACGAAAAAACAAATACAAAGAAATAGAGAATGGACTTTGTAGACGACCGTGCAGGATAATAGCGAACCCGAGCGTAAAATAAGCGATTCGTAATTACCAGTGAATCTAAATCGCTTGAGGGGCTAATTCGCAGCGCTGGAAATAGAAAAGAAGGAGTTGATGAGGCTAACCGGAAGAGAGGAATGACAAAAGCAACTTTTCTGTACCCCCCTACCCTCGCCATATCCTTGCCGCCATGAACTCGTTCGATTCAATCGGTGAATAGATCCCAGTTTCTCATTTACCACTCTCTACTGTCCCACATTCAGTTTCATACGCCGTGAAATGATTTCAATGTTTTTTGTCATTCTCCATGCTTTATGGGGAATTCTCGACGAATGGTTGAACCAGAGGTAACGAATTCAGGCGCACGCCATTTAACAGATCACCGCGATGTACAATTGTCTGCCAGTTTTTCTTGCATAAACATTCTGTTCAATATTTTCCAAATCGTCGCAATTTTTTTTATTTTTGTAGAAAATTAAAAACTCCCCAGCAAGCTCGTGGCTTTCGTAGGGATTTTTTTTCTTTTTACGAATTTTCTTTATTCTGATAAAATTTATATTTCTTGTTTTATTTCCAATCACGTTAAAAAAAAAGTAAAAAAAAAAAACCATCAAAATGCCGACATTTGTTTCTGCCGGTGACTCTCTTATGGTCACCCATCCAGATATTGACTTCGTACGAGGCTACTTCACGTTGCTGCTCAATTTCATTCCCAACTCGATAGTTCCAATGCTGCTCAAATTTGTTGGATAAAAATGATGAAAAAATGTGCATTTTCTGTGCGGAATGTTGAATGTAGACGAAACAGACTCTTTCGAACTTTTCCATCAGCCCCTAGTCACCCCGGCCAGCCACGAGTAAGCCAGAGAACTCGCGAGTGTCGCATAATGCATAGCCAAATCAGTTTTCCTCCCTAAAAATTCATCCAATTGGTCGCCATCTCCTCGTCGTGCTACATAAAGTACTTTACGCGAAAGTAGAAAAAAAGAGAGAGAGAGAATTTGCCTCGAGAAATCCGACGAAATGTGAGCACGCGAAGGAGAAAAAGAACGAGCCAGTGAGAAAGTTTTCAAATTGCTCTGTCTCGATAGCCCGAAAAGCATTCGCATAGCAAATGAAGAGAAAAATAATCTTATCTTTCTTTCTTCCTATCCGCACTTGACGACGAATTCGATTGACTCGATTGTCTGGGAGGAAATACATTGTTCTTCTTTTCCTAGGAAAAGCAATTCAATTAAACTGTTCGCAACGTTTCAATCAAATCGTAGCTTTTCTAGTTGGTTGGACAATTTGTTGAGTACCGAAAAAATGACATAATGGCAGCCACCAATTCGAACGGTAACCATTTTTCAATTCTAAAATGCTAGCGATCGACCATTTGTGTCCGGGCCAACTCGTGAAAAATACCTGCACGTCTCTATACTTTGCATGAAATTGTTGCCCAAATTTTTTATTTTCCGAATGGGACAAATTATTATCATTCGGTTGAGGGTTCGAAAATGGCCCATGAAATTTTTCAGATTTTTTCGAAAATCTAAAAATTGTTAATTAAAGGAAGGAAACAAACGACCTATCGTTAGTTTCAACCGTTTTACTCAAAACATCGTTAGCTGACGAGCGTTAGTGTTACGATGCAACTGGCAAAATAAATTTGCCATATCTGAAAGTTTGTTCAATTATTTGGAACAGAAATAATTTAATCTTTAAAGAGATCGAGTGGGAATAATTGGTCAGAGTAATAAACCATCCACAATTATTTTTAATGGCTGCTCATTGTTCAATTGGTATCTCCAGGTCCATATGTAGCGAAAAGGGTGCGATTCCTATTTGCGAATTACGACACTTGGAGGGGATCAAACGGTGCGATCTTTCTCGCTAATTACAAGGACAATGTATTCACAGCGTCGGTACCGCTTCTGACAAAACAGATTTTAGGTTCCCTGCTCTACGTTTAGACACTCGTCCCGCTCTCACGTGGGGGCAGACGTCGGGGAATTTGTGGATCCAGTCGAGAACGTACGTAGAGAGCACGAGGCTCGCTATTCAATCATAAAATTGGTCACGTGGCTGCAAATGCATGGAAGGAGCGTAAGGGCAGTTTCCGAAGGCAAGGGGATTGAGAAAGGAGATCGAGTCGAAGGGGTAGAAAAGTGTGCCTCGTTCTATTTTCCTTTCCTATCTCATCTCTCGTTTCTATTTTTATATCCATGGACCAAAAACCTTGAAATCTTTCCCTTCAGGCCATGTGAGAAAAAATAAATAAATAAATAAACAAATCGGCGAACCATTGAAATCCCCATGGACGAAATTCTCTGGAGATTCTCCGCTGGACAAGATCCGAAAAATAACCTAATCGAATCCCATACGTTAGGCTTTTTCGTCCTCTCGTTTTTATTCGCACATCCGATTCTTCATTGTACGGGATCCCTTCGTCGCCTCTTGTAGGAACGAGCGAGGACCCTCGTCACGTTTGGACAACGTTGTAAAAAAAAAATATCCCAGCATCAGCGCTTTTCAACTCTTATTTTCAATCATACCGATCGCCAAAGTGCCATTTTTGTCGAAGAAAAAAATAAGAACCATCAGCTGAAATTCAGCTCTGTCGGATTTTCGGTAAAATCGGAAATACTCGATTCTGAACAATTGAGCTAATATTAAAAGGCCCTACCAGAGATTTATTAATTTTATTAATTTTGAAACGATGTACAATATAAAATCTCAATCCCTCTTGGCAGTTTGATATTTTTTTATGAATCTCTCCATCTTTTTTTTCTGCAAACGAACGTAAATGACTCAGTTGCTTTACTGAAATTTAATGTTGAGAGAATAGTCATTAATTCTACGCTACAATGTTAATTAAAATATTCCGGCGGTTTAAGCGTTGGATCTGCTCACTCGACTGGACCAAAGTAAATATACTTGGCTTTCATAGATCCATACGAAAATTGGACTCGCAAAGCACACAGGAACATTTAGTCGAACGAGAGGTCCACAATGGGGATACGGGGAGTGCATTCTCGATTTAATCTTTCCGGTGTCGTTCGGATGCTGCACCAAGCTGCTCTCGCATCTTACGAAACGATGGTATCTTAGAGAATTGCAGCCACTCTTACTTCCGGTTTAATCTTCGGTCCATCGTGGATTCCCTACGTTTATGTTCGCTTGCTTTTTCTCCTTCACTATCTTCGTAAAAGAAAAGATGACAAGGCTCATGAAAAAGTTCGTTACGTATCCTCCGATACTGTCTCCATGAACGTTTATTTATTGCATTTTTTTTTTTAGCACGTCAGAAGCAAGATTGTCATTGTTAACTTTTCACTCTTATGGGCATCGCCATGGCTATCAAAATATTGATGGTTTTTTCGTCGAAAGCTTAATTCGTAATCAATTTTTCTGTTGTCGTCGTAGCAGAGAAAGAAAAAACTCAACTATTGTAAAATTCCCTTGATCTTTCGTAATTTTTTCTCCGCCATTTCTTCCGTTTTGCGATCTTTTATTGTTTTTTCCGCTTCTCTGCTTGATCTCTTGCACTTTTCTCGATGAGAAAATTGAATTGGGTTACTTTACACAGCCAGTGGAGCGTTAACTGGGAATCGTATGGACGCAATAGTAGCGCTATCCAATTATCCAAAAAGTCTAGAAATTGCGGAGACTTCTCGAACGAGAGAGAGTCTGATTGAAATTTTAAAAAATCTATGGAAACTAATTTCCTGGACTGAAGTTTGAAACTTTTTTAAATTCCCTGGAAATTCTGTCCACGCGGGTTCGTCGTTAATATTTTAAAATGACCGAAATTTTGTAGATCGAAACAATTTTCAAAACTGTTAGAATAAATAATTTCATGCTTTGTAACCCATTACGAAATTTTTTCCACTCACTTATTTTTTGTCGATATTCAACATTTTGAAGTCAGGGACTTGGACGGGAAGGACCAAAAGTTCGTACAGATTTATATCCTAAGTACAAATTATTTCTGAGCTTGACTGCTCGTCAGAATGAGCCACGTCGATCGATCTTCTTTCGGGCTTGAGTGAGATCACGAGAATATTCGTGAATTCTCTGTGCAACTACGAGATTTCACGGTGAATTAAAAATTTATTACGTATGTATACTAAACGAGAGCATCGAGGGCTCCGCAACCGAAAACGTACGACGAGGCTTCGGGATGAATAAAACATGGGTAAATGGCACAAGCTCGTCGACCAATTATATTCGCTCGACGGTGTTATACTTACGCTTGTGCCTGCCATTCGCATTGTTGCATACATATATACAGATATGACAGAATCAATATGAATACGGTGAGTTTGTCTCCGTCATTGAAATCCGCATTGAAATCTGAATGTGAGTACAATTACTCTCGCCACAATCAAATTCGAATCAGACCATTCTTTCGCATGAGCGTCACTCCGCAACGCCATCAAGATGACTCGATTCGGAATTGAATTCATAAAAATCTCTTACCTACCAAACAAATTAATCGAACCATTTATTTGATTCTTGTCTCTGGAATCAAAGAAAAAAATAATTACGAAAATATACGTTCTCATTATTTTTTTTCTTTTTATATGCATGTCGACGAAATTTTATAGTCACGCGGCGCTAGCTGCAGATTCGCGGAGCAGTTTTCTGTCTTACTGATTCTGAACTTGTAAAAAAAAAAGTTTCGTTTTACGCGAGGGAGGAGGAGGAGGAGCAGGCGAAGCAGCGAGAACGTTTTCTCATGAAACTGGAGCGAAGATTCTTATCTGACTGATTGAGAAAAGTACTGAATGTGTGCTTGTTGTTTCGAAGGCAAAGTGTAGGGCTGGGTATAGGTTTGCAGGTCACATACTCATCGTGGCCGTATATGATAGCGATCCAGATGGTGGAGTATTGAAGGGCGAAAGGCTGACAACCCTCTGACATTATACCGAGTGCCCGAGGCAGAGACGAACGAACTCGAGTAGACGACCTGGACTCTTTTTCTTGAAAACGTGCAAAAAAATGCATTTAGCTACAGCATGAAGCTGAAAATTAAAAAGCAGAATGAGCCGAGACACGAGTAAACGGAAAGCTCGAATAAATGAGAAACTTTATCAAAGCTTTTTTTCTAAAAAGTATTTTACAATATTCTGTTTTTTTTCTCGACTGTGTAATATGCAAAATTAATCTCTTCAGGCAAACATGTTCTCCGCATGGAAAACCAGCGAACCTTTTTAGCAGGAAAGATTTTTGTGGATAAAGATTTAACTTTTTTCTTTCTAATTTAATAAATTTCTGAATCTCGTTGGTGCATAAGAAAACAAAATGTTTTGAACAAAGTAGTTTAGCATGCAGTTTAGTTTTTTCGAGAACTTGCGAACCTGCACCAAGTCCCGAGCGTTTGACTAACAGTTCGTTGAGCCCATAACTATGTCCGATAAGTCGAGGATGAGGAAAAAAGTTGGAGTCGCGTGTGTAATGAGTGAAACTGTACAGCACTAAAAGGCTTGCGGGCAGCTTTGAGTTTTGGTAAATTTGGATAATGCGGAAAGTTTACATCTAAGCTCTCGAACTGCATCGGGCAGCAGCAGCAGCAGCCGAAGCCTTTGCAGCAAACCTTGCCGAAGCTTTCGAGACTCACTGCGAACATGAACCAACACAAGTTATGTGTCTGGAGCGTTTTGCAAACAACACACCCTTTGTGCACTCGTCATCTTTCTCTTTCTCTCTCCAGGAAGCTCTCTCCTTTCTCGCCTTTCCTCTTCTTCCTCCCTCTGAGGCTGTAAGCACTTCCGAAACATACGTAACCGTTGGAATGGGCAATCAGGAAACCAAACCACCTATTCGTGGCTTGGGAATCGTTAACACTTGACTGCTCTCACATTGCTGGACTGCTGTCCCCTCATAACCAGCAAATATAGAACTTCGCACCCCCATAGTGATTTCTAACCGCAGTTTCAACTTTCTCGCCCTCATAAATCGTCTTGGCGCAGTAAAAACAGAATTTTTACCACTTTCCATGTCCCATGAATAGATTTTTTGCATGAAACCTCTGCAAACAGGTGATTGGAAGCAGAACGAAGACATTAAATAAAAACGCTTCCCCACATGGTTGGAAAAAAGAGTCACGATCCTAAAGAGGATCGAAAAAATGGTAATTCTTTGCGAAGCCCTCGTTTGGTCTTGATTTTCGCGTCCAACGTAATTTTTCCTTTGTCCTCACGACTGGTGCGTGAATTTTATCCACGCAACGGAAAGAATTCGAAGCAAAAATTCGTTGGAACAAAATTTTAATTAATTTCTAGCGCAGCAAGAAATTCGCAGGGGCGTGGTACAGTTTGGGGTGAAAGAAAAGTGATAAAAGTAACTCTTGAAAATATTTGTGACGGGGATATGTAATAATGTTGAAGACGCGAAATTTTTCGCGCTGCGTCTTATTCACGAGTGTTATGAAAGCTTGTAAAATACAGAGGACTAGGTGAAGCTTATTTTAGTTTGCGAGCATAAGAAGTGTGGACGATGATACGACTCACATTAATATCGAAGTGTATGCGTATGCGTGTGCCCATGTATCCATATACTTAGACATACACTTGTGGATAAAACGACTTGAGAAGTCCGAAAGCACCGAGAAAAGAAAGCAAGCAAGCTCAGCCTCCACTATATACGCTTCTCCGTTCTCTCTCACTCTCTCGCCCTCTCTTTCCAACATTTTTTCTCTCTCGACTCATCCATGCGCGGGGCTATAATTGCGAGACGTTAATTACGCCGTGAATACACGGCCGAGACTACCCACTAGCGCTAGTTGCGAGCCAAGTGGCGTTGGTAGCACCAACCTCGGAGAAACTACCTTCTATTTCGCGCGCCTTTTTCTTTTTTTCTTTTCCTCATCCTCTTCTTCCGGTTCACTCATCTCTTCATCCTTTCTGTAATACACAGCCACTCAACCGAAATCCACACACACACGAGCGCCATTTTCTCTCTCTCTCTCTCTCTCTCGCTCTGGCTCTCAATGTTACTATCTCCTTCTGCTTCCTTAACCGGAGACGGTGTCAAATGTGCGCCCTTTATCATCCATTGAGCGCATAGACGCGCAATATTCTAGTCAAAACTGTGAGACACCCTTGAGGCCTTGAGCACCTGTTCACGTAATCTGGATTACGTTATTCCAAAATGACAGCAACCATATAGGATCCCAGGATACGAAAATAAAAATCATGTGCACAATTTTGTGGCTGATTTTTCAAAATTACTGAACTTGGAATAAAATTTCTTATCCACATCGAAAATGTAAATTCCTCGTCTCACTGCATGAGAGTCCCTCGATTATATAATCGATTCGATCTTTTCATTTTCCAGTTCGAACAAATTCAGGAAAAGACTTTGTCAATTTGTTGCTCTTTTTTTTCAATGTCTCCATAAAATTATGTAAAAATGATAAAATTTACAATTTCGGGGGTTGGAGGAAGGAATAAGATGTTTGCTTTGAAAAGATGAGGCGAAATCCACGCTCAAAATGAAGGAAAACGTCGTTTGTACAGCAACCAAAGACTAGCTGGATTATATGTGGATTTATGCGTTCATATTTGCCTGTGTGTGTGTGTATGTGTATGTACGCGAGTGTGTGGACGTTATTCTTGGAACGCAGACCATCTATCGATTCGTTGATTCGTTCTTTCGAGAGTAATGTGAAGAACGATAGCGAGAATTTTCCAGAGGAATAGTGACTGAGTGAGGAACATTGGGAGAGAAGAAGAGGTTCGAAATCGAGGGAAGCTACGAACTGGATAGTGAGATAAAAGAGAGAAAAAAAATGGTCTCAGCTTCCGTACGAGCGTATCGAGTTCGTGATACCAAGTTTGCCTGGCTCTCTTATCACTCGGACGAAGAAAAGAGAGAACGATGATGACGGAAGAGGACAAGGAGCAGGGGAGAGAGTCTCTATGCCCTTGAGGATCATGTCCTTGTCCTGGACATCGATGATTTATCAGAGAGTCCTGTGGATCGGAGCAAAGGAAGCAGGAGCAGTGTGCGAAATCCAAAACGTCATTGAATCCCATAGAAAAAAAAAGTAGACCCATGGAATATCTCATGAAATATAAGAAAATTTATAAAACCTCGAGAATCATGAGCAAACATGCAACTCTCATGGACCAAGATCAGGGTCGAATCAAAAGTTCATTCAACTTTGGGGCAGCCCCTTAATTACTTGGACTCCCTCATCATCCCTCCAAGAATCTCTTTGTTCCTTGCACAATCGCGTACATCCTCTCGTGTTAGTCTTTACAAACGCTCGTTGGTCTCCTCCTATCGTATTTACAATCATTCGTATCGGAATGGATTCGATGGAAATGCAGATGCAAGTCACTGCACGAATAAATGCATTATGCGAATTGACACAGAGAAAGAGAGTCTCGATTCAAAGAGTGTCTATACGGAGTATACTGCACAGAAGCTGTGCAGTTCGGCACAGTCGAACTGCACAGTCCCGTATGGATTGCTAAAGGCGAGAGACAGAGAACAGGATATATAGAAGGAAAGAGAACATATAGTAAAGCTCTTTAATTAGCAGGAAAACCCACTCGAGGTTTTAACCCTGAGTCAATGGGTTTGCAAAGTAGCACCGACGAGGTCGATGGCCTGTGTACCGCCATTTCTAGTATATCCCCATAATCCTCTCACCCTCCTGCCCCTTTTTTCTCTTCGTACCAATCACATCGACCGCGCCATCAACTTTATTCCTTTTATATAAACGTAGAGATATTGATATAGTTCATAGAAGAGCAGGAAACTCTCACGACGCTTCATCAAGTACCAAAACCTACTCCGAACCTGCCTGCTACTAAAACTATACATTGCTGCCAGGTGAGCCGACGGAGAGGGAAGTTCAAGAGAGGCAGAGAGAAAGAGAGACCGGTATTACGAATCCCTCGAGGACTTTGGGAAATCGATGTCGATTTTTCTCGCTCTTTTCATTTCCGTCACATCGAATCGCGTTTTTGCCATATTTTTTTTTTTCTTTAAAATATCACGACGCTCGTTGAAGCAAAAATTACGTAATGTTTCGTCCGCACTTGCGTCTGTGAATTCTGGACAATTTGTTAAAGTTACCGAACGTCCAAATTTCTTCCTCATCAAAGCTCGTAAGCTATCGTTTCAATCGCTTGTCAATATTCTCGTCATTTCTAAGATGAGAATGATGACAAATGTACATTGACTTTGGTTAATCATTGTAAAACGTGTGCACGTATCACACAGGGATTTGCCAACGCCGCACAGTGTCATTCGCGACTCACGTCCCATTCGCGGTTTCACGAGGTGTCAATCCGCCGAACTTTTCCCCCTGCTTCGCTGCCCTTGTTTCCCGCTACCCTTTACTCTCGGGGCATGAGTTTTATGTCGCGACTATTCATCGATGGCAAAATCATGCACACCGGGCTACAAGGTTCATCGCTTGTAATAAGAGCGGCGCTTGGCAATTTAATCAAAACCAAATTACGTGCAGGGAAAATGAATAATTACGGTGAACGCGACAAACATTCCGAGGCTCAGCTTCGCAGTGTTTTCGGGATCCACGGAAACTACGAATTCACACTGTGTCTAGAGATATTTTGTAAATGAAATATAAATATGTCGGCAGATCGCAGCACGTTCGAAATTATCGAACAGAACGCACGAACCTGCAGTGTGACGAGTTTTTTTTTTGTTCACTGTTCTCATTCATTAATGCTGCACGTTGAATATTGATTCCTTGAGAAAATGTCATTCGATCAGAATTTCTAACGATCCTTAGTAATCAACTATTCGAATTCCACGATGAATCGAAGTTTCCTCAAAACTCCAACGGTGTCGTATACACGTGAGAACATCAAATTACTGTTAACGTTTAAAATAAAACAAGGGTAATTGAGATTACGAGTGGCTGAGAACAGAAAGAAAGGACCTTCGACAAAAGGGTCTGAAGTGTTTCCAGACCTAGAGCGAGACACGAAGCAGGCAGTTGGTTTGAGTCTGTCAGCGTCAGTTGCAGGGACCGAAGAGCAAAGGAATCTTCACCATGCAAACTTGTGTTTGTATAAAAACAGTAAAAAGTATAGAAAAAAAAAGTATATGAACAAAACAAAATGTTCTTATTCATTCATTGGAGTTGAAAAACCTGAAAAAGCAAATCGTCATGATGTCGGATTTAAATCTTCGAGCTTCGACGTCCATTAATAAAAATAAAAAAATTATTCATACGTATTTGATGATCTTATTAAAAAAAAGCTCTAATTTACCAAAACTGTAAAATAAAATAATTTTGAAAATATGAGCGAAAGAATTGCAACTTTTTTGTTTACTTTGATGTCACACCGTAAAATAAATTCAATCGCACTAATGATGATTAATATGAATAATAAATTTTCGCCCGATAAAAAATGCATTGGCGAAAGCAACAAATACTAATAAAACAAAGAGAAAATTGACAATGAGATAAAACTTGCTGTATGAGGATGCATGCTGCTTTTATTGGAACGTGTCATTGCAAGGATATTCGCTGACAGCTGCGCAGTTATAATCGAATGAATGGACATGGCAAACCCTGACATATGTACAGGCCGGTCGTGCAGCAGCTCGGATCGATGACGACGCGCGAAACGTGTGTGCTTTGAAAGTCTAAAAATCGTTGGTACTGGCCCAGGCAATAAAAGTCAATGAGGAAATGATCGTAAAATCGATGTTTACAAAAAATGATCGTTTAATTTGATTTCATTGTTGATTCAAGCGGACTGTGCACACCCTTAGATCGCGTCAGCTGCGGATCGTAGATCTGGCTAACAATGCATGAAATCAGCACGATACACTATATGAATGGAATCCCCCCTCCCCTCATCTCCAACAAGGTGAAGCGTTGAACAATCAACAGTGCTATCACAGTCGCCTATTTAATGACCAATATTATCGATCGCCTAACTATCAATACATCATTCAGATTGTCCATGCAATATATGTACATAATTATATTTTTAATATTAATGTAATCACGTACCAATTTCACTCGGAATTATTGGAAATAATCAAGACATTTATATTAATACAAATATAATTACAATAATTTCAAAATTTATTAAAACAAGAAAAATGTTTATTTCGTAATAAGAATATAAAACAAAACCGATACATTTAAGTTTAACGTCGTTGTCAAATTAATACATTCGTACATTTTTTGTAATTATTGTTATCAAATGATTATAATTATATTTGTATTAATATAAATTTATTCACAAGAACAATAATAAACAAATGATTGAATAAAAAAAAAATTACAACTTTTTGATAATAATATAATTACAACCATAATTTATATTAATATAAATTTATTAATAACGATTATTGACAAAATGAGCGAACACGTTTATCTTGTAATATTCCGTGACTTCTCGAGCATTAATTTCACTCTTTCTTCCAAACCATCGGACGAGCTCGTAAAAATCAAGAGGACGAAGAAAATAAAATAAAATGAAAAATCATATCGATGTGTATTTATACATTTTTGTTATTAATCGAGTCTCTAGGGAAATGAGAAAATTTGTTTCTTTTCGATTCGAAAGCATAGCAAGTACGTCCTTGCATTGTCCCTGCAGATGATCGTAGTTTGCAGGGCTCGTCGTCGTAACTTCGTATCGCACTTGGACCAGCAGCATTAACTGTGCTTCATGTCAGTGGTAATTATTTATCAACATCACTCGTTATTCCAGCTAATATATGCCATTAAAAGGCGCTACGTATATATTATTAGAGCAAAGTACAAACTAATATTATTTCGTGGCTAATGGAATCGTCTTCCCCTGTTGACATATCCAGGGCGTCGCGCCACGGAGTATTTAAATAAATTGAATTTCCATCCTTGTAATTAAACTGTACGGTCAGATGTTGATTGAAAATAAGAAAATCTTGTGTGGTGAAATAATTTGTTGAAGGCTTCAATCGAAGTTTCTGCATTTATCAGTTTTCATCTATTTTCCGATCGATTTTTATATTCCGTGTGCATAAAATGCACTGGGCAGAATTCACGAGGAAAATATTGCATTTTCAATGATTGAAACAAATTTAATGAAACAAACTATAATTGGAAGCCTTCGAGGGAAAGTCATTGATTTTCTGGAAGCAGGTCTGGCAGCAGTGCAGATTATTGTAGAGACACTTGATATGCACGTTGCGAAATTGGTTCATATGGAGTATCAATCGAAAGCTGGATACTGTATATTGTGTGCGTGGGGTGTAGACATTTATTATTGATTTAAGGGCCGAATTTATCAAAAATTGGATGGCCTGGTAGCAACGAATATGAAAAACAAATATGCAATCAGAGAAACATGCAGCTAGAGTTTGCAGCTTCTGCGATGAATGTGGGAATGAGGAATGTGTGCGTGTACGAACGGGCTTATTTCCATATCC
This sequence comes from Hyposoter dolosus, assembly GCA_963921915.1. Taxonomy (NCBI): domain Eukaryota; kingdom Metazoa; phylum Arthropoda; class Insecta; order Hymenoptera; family Ichneumonidae; genus Hyposoter; species Hyposoter dolosus. Next base: position 10,367,356 of record OY998130.1, on the reverse strand, counting down.
AACTTTGACGTTAAATAAATAAAGCTTTGAGCTTCGCGACTACATTTTCAAACATGTATTCAACATTTTTATTTGGAAACTTTTATTTTTTATACTTTCCTATAAACGCGGAGAAAAAAAATGATATAAAAAAAATTACTGGGCATCGTAATTCCCTGATATTGTTTCGTAACTCGAACCAATTTCTAACAGGAAATCGAGCCCTGAGAATTCTCCATGGTTCCATAACTTTTAGTGCATAAAAAACATAATCATGTTTTTTGCTGCACCTGCTCAAAGCAACAATGCGGTACCAGGAAACCATGACGCTGTGGCAATTTTTTGATACAAACGTCTCTCCCCATAGGTGAAATAATCAAATTCACAAAATTAATAAAATCGTCGTAAAAGCGAGGAGGTAAAAGTGATTTAATCAAATTTTACTGATATTTTTTAATTGGACAGTAATTCAAATTGCTAGGGAGCTCAATTCACAGAAATTGTACAGAAAAGATTCCGACATTCGCGTAATGAAGTCCATCTAAGGAAATTCAATATTATTCGTTTGTACGTGTGAAACGATTAACTCATGGACAGCATCAGGGAACGTTCTATGAATGCGAAATGTATGGTGACGTTGGAAATGACATTACACGTGAATATATATATTGACATATTAGTGTATGACTTATTAGAAGACTCAGAGCTCTTATCCATTCAGGAGATCGCAGCAACGAGCGATGTGATGAGATGAGAGGCAAGTCTTAAGCTCTCGTTCTCCTCGACGCCGATTAATTACGCGACTAATTGGGGACGTGGATTCACCGAGCTTAGTTCCTCATGAATGTATAGATATAAATGGCTCGTGCTGGGTGAAATGTCTCGACGGAAGTAAACCGAGGCCTGCGGCTTTCCCTCCTATCCATTTTTCTCTGGATTTGTTAGATCTCTGGAAAAACTAAGGAACCGGATAGAACGGAACACAAACGATATGGACCATCCAAACAATGGACTAGCCCCCTGAAACCCTGCCTCCTTCGTCGAAAAGATTGTAACGAATTTGCAACAAATTTTTCCAGTCCTCGTAAAAATAACGTGACGAAGATTTTTTTAATTTTTGGAAAAGCCAAAGGATTTGGGAATTCCAAAAATTCGAAGGATCTTTTAATTTAAATGCAAAACTTTAAAGGAACTTTGAATTTTGACATTTCTCTTCTATGGATCTGTCAATTTGTTTTGCGATCCTCATAAATTGCGGGATTTCGATAGAACACAAAAAAATTGAGTTGACAAAGTGGAATGGATCGGAGGGAGAAAAATAAAATTGCAAGCATAAGGCGCGAGAGCTTACCGAGTTTTTCCCGAGGATCCCACGACGTTACCAGGATTTTGGCACCGGGCTCACGTATCGTCGTAAAGCCATCGATGTAAAAGAGCGCGAGGACTCGTCCGACAAACGATGGAGCGAATGATGTTAAAAAAAACAAAAATGACAAAAAAGCGGTTCTGGAGAACTAGAAAAGTCCTCCGATCGGCGATGAACGTGATTCGAAATGATAAGCGAAATCGCGCCCTTCACGATGAAAAACTTCGATGTACAAACTCTTTTCTCCTGCTCGCACTTTTCCACAAGTTTTTACTTTAAAAATGACTTTATTCCGAATTTTTCTTTCGTACGTTTTCCTCTTTTTTCACTCACTTTCCCGCACTTTATTCGAGATAATAAATTTCAACGACTGTAAAAAAAAAACACGAACTTCGCTGGCATTTGCAAATCATTTTTTACAAACAAGCACGAAAATTCTTACCCGGAAAATTCACATGTCGAAATCCTTTTTTATTCTCAAATCCCGCACACTCGGTCGCGCGAAAATTCAAATTGGATCCTGAGCATTTTCTCTCGAAGTTATACGCGTCACTATCGTCGATCAAGAATTAAGATTTCATCGAATAAAACTGTATCGATGAGCCACGTTTTGTCGAGATCAATTAAAAAGTTGCGATACTCGAAAAACAAAACAAAAAATATTAGAAAATTGTGCGCAAAAGACAATGAAACATCCAGCTGATTTTTTTTCTCGAAATAATTACATTTAGATTTTCCAGCTTTAATTATCCGATTGTTAATTGTTACATTCGGCAAGGTCGGCAAGATTATTACGGAAACCCGACGAACGGCGTTCGTTAATATTTTATAAACTACGTTGATGAACGGTTCCGTTGAATTCGATCGCTGTCAATGAAAAAATGTCGCTTGTTTCGTTGTCACTGAGAGTTGGTGATAACTCTTGGGAGGCACGTTGCACAATGCCGGATTCGGTCTCGTGATTTCGCGGGCTCTGTAATTCTCTTCCTTTTGGTTTATCGCGCGCGCGGGTTCGTAGGAAAGAAAAAGAGAGAAGGCGCGGAATGCATTCGGGATGCGCGCGATCCGGCGGCTGCGCGTGCACTGCCCGCGAGTTCTCCAGTCTCGTGAATCCCTTGCCCCACCAGTTTCACCAACTTTTGCCTATGTCCCTCGCAGTAGTCTCGAACTCGGATGCCGCCCTGCGGCGGACGGGCTTAAAGGCCATGCAGAACGCAAAGAAAAATGAATAAAAAAAAAAATAAGCCACGGGGTTCGCTCCCCCTTTCGCGTTGAGTTTTACTTTCGCCGGTTAGTCCCCGTGCTATTTTATGGTGTGTACGAATACTTACATACATTTCTGAAGCCTTAAATACATTTCGTTCCCTGTTCGGGTCTACGATGGTCAGAAAATATTTATTTTTCCTCAAAAAAAAAAACTCTAAATTACTTTCAACTTTTATTCTCTCCCTCTCGAGGAATCAATCATTCGATCATTCCGCCAACGGAATTGACATGGCTAAGTTTCCAATTATCGTCCAATCGAGTCTAATCGATGTCCCATTATCGTTATCAGTCTCATTTCCGCCCAAGACTAAAAAATAAAAAAAACAATCGTAATAATCGTCATTACTCTTAGACGAAGGCGATGAGTATCTCGTGTATAATAATTCACGGTCAGCCAAGTTATTTCATTCGTAAAATCAGCTTCTGTGAGACTCGAGCCTTCACGACTACTGTATTAAGTTACTTTGGATAAATATCTGTATATATGGAGCCTCGTACGTGTCACATTTGTGTGTGTGTGGGTATCACTGAAGTTTACTACTTGCTCCCCGGAAGGATAAGATCTTTCAGGCATAGAAACCGGTATCATCGTCGTATGTGGCTGTATACGAATATAAATATATATAGTGAGTAGGAATGAGAATAATATGGTGAAAGGGAGGAAGCCTGGAGAGAAGAGAACGCGCGTGCCAACTCGTTCGTCTGTTACAACGAGACTGTGCTCTCCTGTGTTTCTCAATGGTACAGATCCTCCAGTCGTTTCTTTTTCTTTTTTGGCTCCCCTCTTCCGACTCGCCTACTGTCTACACTGAGACCCCTCTGTTCTAACGAGAATGCACATGTTATACCGATCGAGGATCCTCATATTGTTTCGAAATAAAAAACAAAAAAATTTCAAAGCAGGAAAAAATGATTGGTTTTTGTTTTTTAAGTAAATTTTCTTAAACTTGTTTATCTATTTTCTTTCGTTAATCGTGTGACTCGTGGATATTCGAAAATTACTGACATTTTGATTAAAAAATTCGTGGGCAATCTCCAAAATTACGATCATTCGAATAAAGCGTACAGTTCAAAACTGTTAATTACTCGTTCGACTGTATTTTTCTCTGCAATAACTAGAAATACTCCTCGATCCAGAGACTTTGATTGAAATGTTTAAAAATTCTGTAAAAACACGATTTCATTTGGTTTCGTCGAACCTGCTGAACTTCGGTCGCTTCGAAAGAAACGATCTGCAAAAAATCTTGGTCGAGAGCAAACACAGATTTCTTACAAAATCGACGAATCGAAAAATTTCAAATCTCGGTATGCTCAACTCCACAATGATAGGATTTGTTGAATAGTCGTTTTGGCAGCAAGAGAATTTGGATGTCTTTTCATAAAAGTGGCTTATCATTTGAATGAACAAAGATTTGGAACCTCGTCCTGCATGAATTATTATTAGATTAAATTTTGTTATAAGTAGCAGTGAAAACGTTTGCTCATAATTATACGAACGTGATGTACAATGAATCTAATATATTCATGTACGATGGTATACCTTAAAGTATACATACACGTCGACTGTCGAAAGATAGAGGAAGGGATATCGGCTTTCGTTCGTTAGTGCGTCAAGAGATCTAGGACCGCAGGCTCTCCAACGTTCTGGAAGTTAACATCCGCGTCCCATCTGCAGCGGAATATCCCTTGTGCGTTTTCATCCCCCATGGGCATTCCATGAACCACGAAACTGGACATAAACCAGAGTCTCTCTCTCTGCCTCTCTCTTTTTCTCTGTTTCCTCTTCTCGGATCGTCTCTCTGTCTCGCTCTTCCTCATCTGCTGACTCGGTATCCAAGTCCAGAGAACTACACACGGACACCCTATTATAAGACCACCATAGGATGAGATGATAACTCTTGCCAGACGCAAAGTGAGACATCGCGAGCGAGGGTGAAAGAGAAGGACCGAGAAAAGTGATTATTCGTAACAAAAGCACTTCCCATGCTACAGACCTTCAACTTTTACTTCAAGTTGAGATAAAGTTCAACCAAAACGAAGAGTATTACAAAGAGAAAATTTGGAGTGAATAGCCTGAAATAAAAAAAGGAAACAGAAGTTTCCTACGATCAAGAATATTATGGAAATATGATACTAATTTCATCGTTCAATTAGCAAATCAATAGTAAAATTACGTTCATTTATTTCCGTGTAATTTTCAACCTTAATTAGCAGGAAAAAATGAACTGTAAAATTCACGATTTTTGCCATCAGCAGCCCCTGTCGGAGGAGCGAACGATCCATGTTTATGGTTTATGAAAAAATTAAACTGCAAAAATTGATCGATTGTCGCTCGAAGAAGACCGAAAGAATAATTCGTATGGTTTTTCATCGTATTTTTGGAAATATTAAACAATCTAATATCCAAATTCCAATAAAGGATCCTTTTGCTCAAAGGAGAACTGCTTTTACCTAAACCGTGACAACCACATTTCTGACGATAAAGCATTCTCCATGCTTACAAAGTCGTAAAAATATTTACCTCTTGAATTATTATCATCGCGTATGGGCTTTTTCATTCGAGACTCTGAAATCCGACATTTTTGTTATCATTATTATTTGCATACGCTGTTTAGAAATTTATTCATTGCGTTGTTTTGCAATTTTAACAATCGTTGGCCAGCAATGAAAAAAAAATTGTAGAATTTTTTATTTTGGATGCGGAATTGTTTTGCATTCCTTTCTGCACTTTGCGTTTCGTCTTATTCAAAGTAATTTTGTTTTTTTCTCGTCAACCCTCATATCTGAGCCAATTTACCGGTGCACGGAGTCACGGCACGTTGAAACGAGTTTTACGTTACGGGAATTGTCCAGTTGTCGTCGAGCTGTCCGAGATATACAAGCGAGACGGATGAGCCGAGTACGCGCAAGAATAAACATGAAGGCAAAGAATGGATGTAAAAGGGAAGAGAATTAAAAAAAAAAAATAAAAAGAAAATGGAAACATAGGAGGGACACGAGAAAATTGAATTCACCCACGAATGAAACATCTCGAGATGGTTTTCGAGTTTCTAAAAACCCTAATTTTTGAAATTTTTTATAGCAAACGTGACACATTTTTTACTCTGCGATGTGAATTTTTCTGAATCTCCGGACCTTACTTTTCCTTTCTCTTTACTTTTTGCAAATAATTATTTACGTTATAATAATTATTGCAACGTTTTTGGATTCTAAGAAATCATCGAATCCGCATATTTTTTGTAAAATGCAATTGTTTTTTTAATGACTGTTTTTTTGGGATTACGGATGGACAGGACTCCTTAAGATTTATGCTCGTAAAATATTAGGAATTGTTGGAAATTACATCGAGGTCGGTAGCATGCTAATAAAACATTTATCAAAGGAGAGACCGACTCCATTCTCGAACGTGATAGCGGAGCTTTGAATTTTGGCACCCACCGACGAAGCTCTAAGGAATTCTTGAAATTCCTGTATCCTGAATATTCCTATGGCTTTGGATGTAACGTCGAGAGATGAGGAAAGGGATATTGGAGTCCCAAAGTATCAGAGATTTGCTGTGCGAAAAGCAGAATAACAACACGCAAGCGATAAACTCACAGCAGTGGACAAAAGCTCGTGGCTCATTTTAATTACCCTCGGCATTAATAACGTAGTCACTCTTGTCTTTCTCGTTTCTTTTGGACTCTTGCCCCGAGCAGGATGATCCGTTATATCCGGAGGTTTACCTATTATTTTCATGGAGAGAACGAGAGCGAGAGAAAAAACTCAGACACTGTGTTTGTGAATTTCAATTACGAACGACCATTGCCCAGTCTCGTGCGGTATGATTTTTTCTCGTATATCTTGACCGCCGATTCAAACAACGTTTTGGAAACTGGGTCACGGAAAAAATAAGCATTCGATTAATTTTATTTATTTAAATAAAAAGACAAACGACTTTAAAGATTTTTTTCCCCAGAAATTGTGATTTTCTATGAATGAGCAACCACGATGTGCCAGAAATGAGTCGATGAAATAATTGTTACGATCTGCTAATGAATCCCAGGAGGAAGAAACCTCGACGTTTCGCTATACACACGCGCCAAAGGGTCGCAGCCGAGTCTCTTTTGTTTGACTCGTAGGCCTGGCATTCCATTCTACTCGGTGTTTAGCATCATCGCGTACGAAAAAGTCTAGCAGCGTGAAAGTTTCGAGGCATGTGAAGCCGCGGAACTACGTACCGTGCCAAACAGCCTTGTTGTATTCGAAATAACGTGAACCTGCGCCCTGCAACCTTTCGAGTTCGAATTCTTCCTCCTTGACTCGCGATGTGTCGCGGCACATTCGAAATGCGTGATGAGCTTGGGCTACTCTGTCATTACGCACACACGTACTCGACCATTTCCACTCTGCATTTGTACAGTCAAAGTTTCCCTAGGTGAATATGAAAAAATCTGAAAATTTCGATTTTATTTCGAACTTCCATAAACATACTTTATTGCGTGAGCTTTCGTGGTTCAAATTTACAGCAAAAATGACGTCAAACAATGAATTATGAGCTCCAAATGGCGATCAAAAAAATTCTTTCTTCTAGAATAAAAATTAAAAATTTCACCGACAATTATTGGCAAAATTTTGATAATCTTCGAGCCTGCAAATTTGCATGACGATTCGAAAAGGAAAGGGCACTGAATTATGGAAAATTCGACTGTACCCGAGCATCAACGCTTCGACGCGCACCCCTAGGAGAACAAAACGCAACAAAAAAAGAAGAAACATCAGGCAAGCGACCACTCGCACAAGTGCGTGCAGAGAATGCGTGCATTGAGGCCTTCAGTACATTCGCATTTGTTGCACGTGTAGAGATTTTGAGCTACTGTCGCGTTGTTGCAAATGATGCTGCACGATAAATGTGTTGGTGTTTCTCCAGCGCACACACACACACACACACACACACACACACTTATCAGTGGACATGACACCTTCGTTCTCTCTCTCTCTCTGTCCCAGCCTGCTTTGTTCATTTTTGTCTTTTACTTTCTTTATCTCGACTTTGACTTCCCCCTGGCGCAAGCTCAACGTTTTATTTATCAGGACGTTGATGACTTTTACGTCTCTCGCGCTTTCCTGCTTCCGTGTCTCAAAGGGGGAGATACCGAAGGGTTTTCTCTTCTTGTCCAGTTTTTTTTTCTTCTGCTTATATACGAGGATCGTGTACAAAACGCATAGAGATCATGGAAGTTGTTTCAAAGTCTTTTTTTTTTTCTTCCCTTTTTACATGTACCCACGAAATGCGAATGTACCTGCTGATCCCTTTCCTTCTTTCTCCTCGATCTTTACCTTCGTCTCGTCAACTCTTCAACCATTCGCACCGTCTGCGAGGGACCAGACCCTTTCCCCAGTCACAATACTCCGTACGCACCAAGTTGGAATTTCTAATGATGCTCCAATGTCGCTCTCTTACATTACGAATTCCCTGCGATCTTTCCCCTTCACGCGAACCGGACTTTTGTGCTCCGCCATTTCATGCCCAATTCGATCTCATCACTCGGTTATGTAGCAATTTTTCTGGCTACTGAAAAAGCCAGTTTTTCGACTTCCACGATATACACATCGATTTTTTTCTTCGATCATTTTCCTGATTTAAAAATTTCATTTTCTTTAATTTAAAACTTCCAAACGCAGCCGAGTCATCAAACTGCGAAAGTCTTGCAAACGTTTAAAAAAAAAAAAAACAAAAAACAAAAAATTCATTTAAGAGAAAAATACTTCGAAATTACTTTCTTGCGTGTGAAATTCTTCTCGTCCACCATAATGTAACTTAACATTCTCTTGCTTTTTCTATGACCAAGAAAACGATGTACGATCACGTACATGATATTCGGCGCATTTCTAAAATGACAAAAAGCGCAAAAAACTGGAACGAGTTTCAAAAATTTGTGGAAAAATGAAGGAAACTTCTAATTACTCCATCGTGGGATTCCAGGCTTTGGAGTAAAATGCACGTAGAGCATATATTTCCATAGAATATACAACGTTAGGAATACCGAAGCAGGAAAAAAATTCAGTAAATGCGCAGACCAATATTCCACATAAAAATGTAAGGATCGTGTATATTTTGACTTGGTAAAGGCGATCATCCTTGAATAATACGTAACGTCGGGTTGCCGGCTCGCTTTGAAGGATTCCCGAGAAGTAAAAGTTTGAAAACAAAAGTTATTCGTTGTGCTCGGGAAGTAGATGCATGCTTGGTTCTCGCGTGATTGAGTGAGACGAAGAGAAGAGAAGAGAAGCGAATAGGCGCTTAATTAACTTGCCCACGCCTTCGATGAAGCCTCGTCCTTCCATCCGATTCCTCATCCCATACGGAAATGTTTAAGCCGCCAGCACCATCAGCCACAAGGATTTATTCACCGCGCGCAACGCCGCACGATTTTATGCCCGATATGTAGCCAAAATACATCTGTAACCGCTTGGCACGAGCCCAACTTTATAGGAACTGACGGAAAAATATATAGACCGAAAGAGCCGGCCTTAACGTGGATTACGCATCAGTCAAACATCCGATTCATTTCTCGTATCATAACCACATTCGGCTTGTTTGACTCCTGGCATATTATGTTCTGCAGATTTTGTACGTTCCCTGGATTTAATGAATTCGACTGGATCGAGTATACTTAATTAACTAAATATTCGTTATTAACCCTAGAACAGTAACCTAATTTTTTTTTGCCTATTCCGGTAACCTGGGGGTCATATAAATGATCCCAATTTTGAAAAACGCATTTCTGCTGTAAAATTAAATTATTTTTTTATTTTTGCAAAGATTGACAGAAACAATGCTTTTGGGATGCCAGAAATTTCATTCTTATCCAAAAGTATATATGTTTTTTTTCTACTTTTTCCCGCAAGTTGTTTCGAAAATTCCAAAAATAAACCGAAAAACCGAATTTTTGATGTAACTGCCCAGCGAGACGACTCTCTCGATTGGTTTATTTTTGTCCAACTTAAAAATCATCACAGGCACGATTTTATATATTCGCCAAAAGTAATGTTGTAATGGGAGAAACTTCGTATATATGGATGTGTGTGTACGAAGACTTCATTATTGTTCGATCGTATTGGGTAGGAGTCGTGAGCAAGATGAGTTTTCGCTCGCAGTTCCTCTCGCGGAAGTTTTCTCTTATGTGTCGACAATGTGCGTTTTTCAGAGCCGAGAAAGGCACGTGTAAAAAATTGCACTGCGGAAGCCCGAGGTGCTCGCGGGATATACCAACGGCGCAAGATTTGTATGGGAGCTTGTATCAGAGTCTGGAAAAACGACGGAGCTTATGCCCATAGGGAAAAGCATTTGCAACCTACTCGGCTGCTGCATGTGGATGGTGACTGCGAAATAATAAAAGGAGAAGGAGAATGAAAAGAAAGGAGACGAAACGATGAAATATCCGTGAAAGAAATTGCACGCGAACGGTGAAAAAGGCACGTGGAATAATGGACCATCGAGCAATCGCGGTATGACTCGATGTGCAGCACCGCGGAGTAAATCGCGAAGTACGTATCGAGTAAACAGTTTATTGATGCGTATCGAGAGCACATACAAATTAGCGTATAGCGAAAGAACGATGTATATCTGTCCCGCGGGATCTCGCGAATAATGTAAACACGCTGAATTTTTTCCGCTCTCGTTGACAAAGGAAAATCGATGCTGAACTCTGCGATTATTTTCCCAGCATCTCCGCGATAATCCTTGTTCCCATTTCCCCAGTTGTTCTCAGCAATCGACCAAGAGTTGTAGGAACAATTATCCTGGCTTGGAGCTTGACTTCTTGTTCAGAAAAACGAACAATAATTCATTTTCATAAATTTATAAAATAATAAAACTGTGCATCTAGAAAGTGAAAAGAGTCGAAAATTTTTTCGATTGAAAGTGACAGCAGGACGACTCTTGCAAATTTTCAATATCGTTTCGTCTTACAGAGACTTTTATTTCCGGCAGGATTCTCCTGTTCGAAATTGTCCATTGATGTTTGCAGCGATGGTCCGCAAATAGAGGCGGAAAAAAATTCGACTTCCGGTCAAGCGAATGTAATGTCCAGGAAGCAGCGAATAAACAGAGAATTGAAAAAATCAAAGGACTGGAAAAAAGACATTCAAAGAGAAGCATAAGAAAGAGAGTTTTGAGGTGATAAATGGAATGGACGGGGGTAATGGGAAAAATTCGTAGACCGGAAATTACGCCATATGTCATACAGGAACACAGCAGGGATTGCTTTCCCGTGGGTTCATTCGTGACGTCTTGTTTTTTTTTTTTTTTAATTCGTGCCCTTTTACTTCATTTTATACCATTGAGTCAAAATATTTTATTTGCTCTTTTTCTCTTTTGACAGAAAACCCATTTCGGTTAAAAAAAAAAATGTCAATATATTTTGCTGAATACGGCCGGCAAATTATTTTTTTAATTTTACGTTTTTTTTTGTCATTTTTTATTGATCATTTAAACGGTGTGAAAATTTGTAATCGAAAAATGCGAATTATTTCAAGAATTTTCAAATATGAGACTTTTGGAGCCTCGAGTCGTTTGACGTTTTTGGACGTGGAATCAGTTCATGAATAGTTTCGTTTTAACAAAACAGAGAGAAGGAGCTAATCGGACAAGAGGTTTCTTGTGTAAAGATCAAATGATCGCGATACGAGTGTTTGAATCGTGTTCATAACGAAGTGATGATGAGTCTATCGGTTTGCTCTGATGGAAGTGGAGCTACGTCGTGCATTACTTTGCTGCGTCTGCTATCTCGCTAGTTAAATAGAGTGGCAAAGACACTCGGAGATAGAGAAACAGCAAAAGACAGTAGCCGCAGAGTGAGGAAAAATGTGGAGGGTGGGGGTTAAGAAATTTTTGTTCAAAGTTGTCAAGAGGTAAGCACAAGGAAAAGCCTCGAGGTAAGGATGTACACAGTAGTGGTGGTTGGTTAAGATAGAGAAACTACAGTCGAGTGTACAGAGCAAAAGTGTATTCGGAAGAAAGTTGCAACGTTGAAGAGTTTTGTGCTCTTCTTACATGACGATCCGTATCTATCTTGAAGAAGAAATCTCTCACCGCACTGAACGAGTCACGAGAAATGGCTCTAGCAATCTTTTTTCCTCTCTCCTTGCCTTTCTGTCTCTATGAGCAGTCAGAAACGATGATATCTCGCATAGGGAAGGATAAAGAGGCAAAGAGTAGCGAATACAGTGAATGCACGGAGAGTTGTCCTAGTCGAGAGACGAAACCAAGAGCTGGGGTGCGCATTCAAGGGATATTAAATGAAAACATTGGTGAAAAAGCCACAGAACTAGCGAAGCAAAAAAAAAAAAAGGATAAAGAAAAGTTGAGGGAAAAAAGAATCTGTTCACCGGCATTTTCAACCTTTCATAATACTTCCTACGCCCAATATTTGCCCAAGAGACATATCGCAAAGAAACCATCAGCAGACGCTCGCTTTCTTGCGAATTCGCTCGTGTTGCCATCTGCAAACGAAAGTTTGCTCTTCCTTCACTCTTCTCCTCCATTTCTGCTCGCTTTTCTTACAGCCAGCTCAACTTTCTTCTCGCTGTATAAGCGAGTGGCTCTCATCTTTATCTCTGTATTTGCATCTACCCTGATTACGTCCACATGAGCTATAACTTGTGCATTACTTTGATGGTCAAACTAGCCAAATGGATATGAATAAAAATATCAACAAACTGATTTTTTTCGTTGACGAAAATTCGCGGCGAATCAAACGATCCGAAAACCTTCGAGCCGAGCGTTGACCCACTTTTTTGCGTTAATTGCATTCAGGTCTTGTCTAAATCTATGAATCTTCACTTTTGCTATAATTTTCTCGTTCATATTAGTAATCAGTGGCCCCATGAGCATGGGCATGTCAATTGAAGGTAAGGAAACATATTCATGACTCCAAGAAAGATTGCAAACGTTTTCTTCATAAAAACAATAATTATATTTGAATAAATTGCAACGAAGAAGAAAAATCATTGGGATGATATGAATTAAAATGAGAATGCGGATCAGCCCCTGATATGAATAATTTCTGAACACCATAAAACGGCTTCATCCAGAAATTTAATCGTGAAATGAATTTTACTTTCGACGATTGAACGAATCATTTCGCTCGATTTCCTTTGATTAAAAATTCCGAAATTCCTTTCAATCCCATATTATTATTGTTTTATGGCTTGGACTGTATGGAATAATGGCAGATTATCCGCACAGCATTTAAGGTTTTCAGAGAATTTCGTGTTGAATGCAAGAGCGGATGAGGTTTCACGGCCACAAAGGATGAACTCACTAAAACCTCATCGAACGTTCGAGGATCGCTGGCAACATGCTCGAGCCAATGAGCGTCGTTAGCAGTCGTTAGTTCTCACATCATAATATCCATGCACCATAAATATATGCATTACATGCCCAACGCATATCCTTGGGGCATAAACACGTAGAATTACGTATTTGCTCACGAAGCAAATTTCATGGGAACGTTACACCAGAGAGAGAACAATAGCCAGACATCGATCCCCCATAACTGACTGTTGAGAGTCATCATCGATAATCACCACTAATGAATGATCGAGTGAAACACGCTCGTGAACAAGAGAATTAAATAATTCGTGTGAGTGGAAATGCCGTGAGCACCATCATCAATTGTACATCGAGTACCCACCTGATCCGATCTATCCATGGCAAATTTTCAACCCTAACGGAGGATCCACGTGTTCGCCAAAATGTCCTGTTCTGAATTGAGTATTAAAAAAAAAACAAATTTTATCCCCAAATGAAATGAATTTTCTCGTGGACTGTGTCAATGGTTTTTTGAAAATGAATAGAAAATAGACGCAAATAATTACGTCGAATTATTTGATTGTTTATTGAATTTCGTTTCGGCATTATTCATGAATTTTATTCCCTTTTTTACTGAAATTCCGGCGGTTTGTCACTAATAGAGTCCATGCTGGTATTCCAGAAGACAAACTCTTCCATAATCGAGAAAATTCACGGAATTGGACATAATCCCTCAGAGAAATATTTGCTCCCGCAACGAGGGTCGATTTCATTACCTCCGGGGAGTATTAATGATATTAATGAGAGCTCTCAGACCGACAGGTTTCGTATTTGCCTGTTGCTCGAGGTATCCTAATGTCGATTCTCCCACTTTCTCTAGCCTTCGCGTACTCCCTGACTCTAAGTGATTATGAAATATAAACAGAGTGTCCTAAAAATCATTAATCTCGTCGGCAGGTTGAATAAATCGCAACTGGTCTAAAAAATAAGTCTCAATCAATTTTTTTGCTTTGCACTGTCGATGAAATATCAACCGATACGTTGCAGAGTGTTTGAATCTTCTAGAACTCTTATGACTAATTAATTATCAACAATTTATCAGAATTTACTAGTTTTTACTGTTAATTAGAAAATTTTAATTAAATGTTAAAATGAATTACTATAGAATGGGAAAATCTCTTGCAACAATCTTGCTCTTCAACGATCTTTCGTGCTGCATGGATCTTAGGACAGCCAATATGCACCAGAATGCCAAGTTCCTAGTAGAACATTCGAGCCCTTTGATATATAATTAATCCGCTCGAATTTCGCGATGTATGGCGTCAGATGCAACTCGGTGCAGTAGGTGAGACGATCATTATGAAAATGACCGCATATACATCTAGTTATTATAATTATTATCGCGGGAGGGAGAGGCGCTCGCGTCGAGAGTATCAGGGTGTTCCGCGGAGGGCGCATACAGGGCAGCAAGAATACGTCAGTGTAAATATATATATCTATATGCAAGACTTCGGAGAGCTTATATAACGAAGGGTTGAGCTACGCCTAGATTTAGTTCTCTGTTCGCATAGCAACATCCATAGGAAATCCCATAAGCGACGATTCGCTCCAAAATCCAATAACTATTCTTTCTCCTGAGGCGATGGACCAAGGACTCGTGAATCCTCGCCCAAATGTTCTTCCCAACGGGGTCTCAAAACGGACCAAAAATTTTTTTTAAACTAAAACTTCGTCCCCCTTTCCCTACACTTGTTATATCGTATCTGATCGTTTCAACAGTGCATGTCAAAATTCAGGATCGACGCATTCCAGCACAAAACATTGACAAATGGTCTAAGATTCTATGCGCAGTCGAATGTGGAATTGAGAATAAGAACAAGAGACCCGAAAACAATTTGCGCTTAATTTCCGAGTTTTTAGGGATTTGAAAAGATTGATTTTCCAGTCTGTATTATGGGGGATCTCGTATTATGGAAATTGCACAAGCACAATGCGTTCGAACTATATATATATATATTTTGGATTTCCATTGAACCATAAGCCGCGTAGTTACTATCAAACACGATGCACATATTGCTTAATATATATAGGCGAGTGGCGGGCAATGCAGGATGTGGGGCAAAGCGGGACACCCCCGGGCAAAACGTAAAATTTCCACTTTTTTTAAATCTTAATATTCAAAATTTCTTCAACTGAAATCTCATCACAATTATCAAATTTTTGAGATTTAAGAAATGCACAATTTCGCTTTTTTCGGGGGGTGTTCCGCTTTGCCCCGCGGACCACTTTGCCCACCTCGCCCCTCTGTTTATCCTCCAGTAATTTATAATTTAGTAAGCATAAACCGAATATTATATACAAACATATACGCACGAGCTTGTAATTTCTACCGCATGTACGATCTCGTATGCAGCTACTTGTAATTAAACTAACCCCTTAAACCGGTTCGAGCTCTCGTTGGTGCTCCACGTCTTTATCGCAACGCGGGCACACTTTTCGAACATATTAATTAACGGTATCTGCAATCTATATACATGACTGCGTATAGATGAAGAAGCTGCGAAGCAAAAGGGCGGAATTTCGACAACGAATATCGAACACGTAATTACCGTGTTTTTTTTTTTTTTTTACCAATTACTCGATCGCAGACTCAATTCATGATAAAAATATGGGATTGAGTCGGTAAAAAAAAAACTGGGAAAACCAATATCACCTCCTGGTTCGAGTGATTGAAACCGAAACATGATTTTCATGATTCGAAATAAATTGCGAATAAGCAACGCGATAACGATCGTAATAAACTTGGTAATTCTCGGGGGCTCTTCCATCCAATATTTTCCGTTCGAAATATTTATTTTTGCGACTCTGTACGCATTAGGGACATTTGATATTACTTTGATTATAAATTCGTGGAACCACATCGATGATGGGTCGGATTATTCGATCTGGGTACAGTGACAAATTCGTAATTACGTAAATTTACGCGATTGAGTCTTCGTTCGGTGTGATACGCGATATGAGGCGAAAATCAATTGATCGGAATTGTGCGTGTAAGAGTGACATTTATTTCAGAAACTTTGGGCGAAGAAGATTCAAGAATTTCGAGAGATTTGGAATTATTTTTCTATCGGCAAAGATTTTTTTCTTTTTTTTTTCTTTTTTTTATGCGTGGGAGGATGATTGCTCATGCTTCTGCTCTTCGTTTTCAGCCGATTGTGTACTGACCACAGTCTTTATCTTTTTTGCTAAGTGCATCCGCGTTGGGATCCTGGGCCCGCGTCTCTGACGACGTTGTCCACTTTTCATCCTTTTTTCGAGCTCCTCGACCATCGCCATCGTCGTAAGAATCGTCTGGAACGAGGATCTTGTAACGTCCGCCCAACATAGTTTCACCGCGGACAATCGCACGTTGTATCGCAGTTTCCGCAGTTACTCTTTGCCGCCTGATCCTCTCGAGCTCGATCCGCAGACGACAGACCTGTTGATTTCATTTTATTTTCTCGTAAACCACTCTGCAGTCGGTGGCTACGAATTGTCGTCGAAAAACGTCGAATTTGTTTAGACATTTTTATAAATATTGTAACCTCTTTCTCCAGCTTTTGCAGTCGATTCGCTTCGTTCTTCTCCGATTTTCCGCCAGCGTTATCCGCTGGAGAATCGCCACAAATACATTCAATGTCGCCGCCAAGATTCGACGTAGGCATTTTACAAACTTTGAATTTTGATCGAGATTTGAGAAAATTTATTTTTATCAATGCCGAAACGGAATTTGTATCAAAAACTTTTCAAGAAACAAATGACGAGAGTGACGAGCTGAATGTCGTTTTTGTTCTCGATTCCAATGACTGGCCACTCGATCTCGACCGCATCTACAGACCGGATGCCGTCAATAAAGTTTAAACGTTTGTCGAATCAATATTTCTCCATATCTCCAAAAAATTTGTTCATTAAAATCGGATTCTGGGTTTAAAAACCCAAACCCACTGGAAGGTCAATTCCCAAGATTACTAGAGAGCGAGTGAGTAAAGGGGCGCGCTACATCACAATTTTTAAAGGTGTCGGGCGTCAATTATCCAAATTTCTTTACGCCCACACATTCAAAAACGCATATTCAATGCGATTAACCACCGAGACGCGCGAAGATCATGTGTAGTTACCTCATTAAGGGCTCGAGACAGTGAGCAGTTTTTTTTCCGCATTTGCGTGACGCTATGTTCAATTTATACAAATAAACAAAAAAGGGGTAGAATCAAATTTTTCAACGTAAAGAATCACGCGATACGATGACGCGGAGCGTCGATTCTCCTGCTTCCTGTCATTTGCCACGAATACGGGAGTACCTCGCTGGGAGGATCACGCAAATGTATCTAAATAAATATCCGGGGGAAAGAGGTACTCGCTGTGCTCCGACCCTGACAGCCGCATACGTAGAAAAACTGTGAACTGTGAGAAAAAAAAAGAAATTATTGTTTAAATAAAAAATAAAAAATAAAAAATAAACGAAGGCACGTCTGGCACGCTGGTGTGTTTGGAAGCCAGTCTCAAAGCAAACTGAATAAAGGTAACAGTAAAAAAACTGCCTCAAATCGTAAAGAGTCTGTGTGTGTGCTTGCCACACGTGAATCCGCGTAAATGGGATGAAAAAGGACGAATCCAGGGAACGAGGACCACCCTCGCGTGTCGTCGATTTACATAGGAGTCTCTCAATAATAAGTGGAGAAAAAAATCCAACATTTTCCTTTCGCCCGATGAGAGAAGAGATCGCGCGAAATATTTTAAGGGCACATTCTCTTTTGATGTGTTGACATATGTTTGCGTGTATGTGCAATACACGCAGACACGTTTATTTTACATGGAAGTGTCTACCGTCAGTCTGACTCGCAGATTTTTACACAGCACATAAAACAACATTGTCTGGTTGCGATGCAACCAACAGCAGAAGCCAGCAAAGTTTCCCATGGGATGAAGAAGACTGTGCAAGATTTTTCCCAGTATTTCTATTCTCCGCGTTATTTTCAAACAGCAATTTTATGGCTCTCGACGTTCCTGTAAGCCAGGTATGACAGTTGAAAAGAAACAGACACTTTTTATTGTCTTGCAAAACGTTTCTCGTTTCTTTCATCAATTTTTTCCAACTTGCACATGAAAATAATGGTAACAATCGGAATAGCAATAACTACTAATTAGTCGGTAGGCCAAGCCGGTTGACTGATTCGAAGAAAAATGACAAAAAATTGTCGAACGATCTTCACTCCGCACAATCTCGAGTTGAATGGCTGTACGAATTTTTAAACTGGAAATGATTTCAATGCTGCAGAGTATTTTGATCACAACCCTTTCTAAATTGACCAATTGTGTCTGGCCTGGAAACCGTGCCATTTTACTAATCATTTGCAAACATCGCATCAAAGTCTCGCACGTGTCCGAGCAGAATTGCATGGAGAAGTGTATTTGAAAGAAAAACTTCGACAACAAAAGCGTGTATAGTGAGTAGAATAAATAAAGAACGAAAAGGCACGAAGATAAAAAACGGAATGAAAAATGTCGATTTTGTCAGGTTAACGGGACGGGAGACCCAAATTTGTTTAACCTAATTAAGAGATGCGTAAGAGGGTGCAACGGACGAGTCCTGCTTGCTTTGAGTGACTGCTCAGTCGATTGGAAAGTTACACGTGTTTTTGTCACCGAACGCTTTGCTTCTTTTTCTCTCTCGTGCCTTTTGCCTCACTCCGTAGTTCTCCTTTCACGCTTCACACACAAAACAAGGATCCCTCTTCTCGTATGTAATTAAATCCGAAACACGAAACCTTCTCAATGGGACGACATGAACGAAACTTAGGAAAACGGCGAGGGAGAAAAATAGCTCGAAAAATAACAACACGCGAATATCTATCGAGAGAAACAGAGAAAGAATTCTCGAAAGCCAAAGAATAAAAAAAGAAAAAGGTTAAGGAGGCCCTACCAATATCGACGTGAACCACCAAACGAATTCTCCCCAAGCGATAATGCTCGTTTTACGACGAATGAAACTTAATCTCCAGGATAATCTTACGGCTGTTCCTTCATCAGGATTTTATACGGAATCGCTCGTATACAGCTGATTAATTTATTCGGGTCAGACAAACAAAGTGAATATTCGAGGATCCTCCAACGGATAATTCATCCATCTCAAAAAAAAAAACAAAAGTCGATCCTCGTTTGAAAACGACACAAAAACTTTGAATATCCAGTAAATTTTTTTTTTTTTTTATTCCTCGTTCAACGAATAATTTAATGAACTTCGAGGTCATTTTGACAGCACGTAAATTACAAGTGTATAAAATACGAGACCATTTAGATTTTCACGTTAAATGATACACATGGGTTCTCGTGATGGTTCATGGATCGCGTGGGGCATGAATTTGTATTTACGATTGTGTGGTTGATGATTGTACACACTTTCGTATGTACATGCGCGAATATTGTACAGTGTCGAGAATACAACGTATGTTGATGCGTATTTACCGAGCCCTGCTCCTTCCCCCATGCTCGTCGTTTACTAATCACGGTAAAAGCGCACAACCCGGTTCCACGACCCGCCCAGGACCAACTTCTTTGCTTACTTAATGGAAATATGAGACGCGTTATTTTTTTTCTGGTACCATAAAAACATGGTCTCGCGGTGTGCCGGCATAGAAACATAGCGTCCATCGTAATGTACGAAACAGCATAATTCCAGAACATACGAGGGCTCGAACTTGCCCTTTTTTTTCACACACAGAGAAACTCGGCAGGAAACACCGAAGGACGTTGCGCATGTTAATAATTTCGAATCCTCGATCGACAGTGGCTTCGGTATCCGAACCATTCGGCTATTGAAACAAAATTCCGGTCGATTTCCCATGGAGTTTCGTGTGCAAATTCCTTTTTCGTGGATTTGCATCGAACATCCGTTTTTCCTATGAATTCACAATGTTTCGTGTAATTTTGGAAACGAATGAACAGAATTTTCAATTGTTTTCATCGTTCTGCATTAAGTTCTTGTGTTTTCCAATGGCGAAAGCGTTTTTTTTTCGATTTGCAAGGCTGGATTGACTTTTCTTCGTTCATTACAACTTCGATTTTAATCTCGTTGTTTAAACTCAATACAAAATGAAGAACAGCGCCTCGTCGAGATGAGGATTAGCTCTTGATCGTTCTCGAATCTGCCTTACGCTGGTTAGGCTTGCACGAAGAAGCGAAGGGAAGGAAGAAAAAGGGTGCGAGGCTTTCCAACGTCCTTGTCGTTTTCTTTCTCTCACACACACACGCACGTTCTTTCCCTTTTTTTTCTTTATAGCAGTCTTTCTGGCACGTTTGAGTAAGGCAGCAATTCCACCACGAAGGGTTGTGTCACACTGCGATACTCGAATGCCTCGAGTGGCCGTCATCGAGACACGAAGGGTGATGTAGCGCAAGAAAGCTAGCCGCCTCGTATACCAATTTCCATGTTCGAAATGATTTTTGTATTTCACCTGCACACTCGCTTTCTCACTAAACTTGATAATTGTTTAAGGAAGTTTGTTCTTTCGCGAATCCTTAAAATCCCCAGAATCGATGTTTCCATTTTTCTTTAGCGATTTTGATCAATTACATTGATAAAACGTCGATAAAAAACGAAAAAAAAAAAAAAACATTGCTACCTAAGACAAAAATGTGAAATTTTCAGAAATCCTGCAAATCCTCGGAGTCGATGTTTCCGATCTCCTTTAGCATTATTGCACAATTTCCTTGATGAAACATGGAATTAAGAAAAAACTCCTGCTCAAGACAAAAACGTAAATGCAAAAATGTGAAATTGCGAAATTCAACGATTTGGAGTATTTTTATTCGCAACCGAGGCATTCGGTTGTTTGGAGAAAGAAATGACGACGCTGTTCTGTCTTCAGCAAGAAATCGAAGAAAAACAATCTCGTGAAAGGGTCGCTCGACAAATATACATTTTCCAGACGAGCGACGTCATTAGCGATGTAAAACGTATTTGTTTTACGCAGACGAGTTGCTCCGCATCTATACGTTACACACTCCTGCTGTATAGATCGCAAAGGGACCGTGTATATATTCTCATACGCATAAATATGTAAAACTCAGTTTCGTCTCGTTGATCCATACACCACGAAAGAATATTTCATTCGTCGTACGTGGGTACATGTTTTTTTCTTTATACATAAGTATAAACACAAATTCATACGAGCGTATATTCCGTGACGGGCAATTATAAAAATGAGACACAAATTAGCGTATGTTGGCACGACTCATTAGTTTGCCACCCATATACGTTTTTCCGACCTTATTGCAACGACAATGAATTTTCACGAGTACCTCGAGTGAAAATACTCCATGGAAGCACGAGTACACACTTACGAATTTTTCATAAGCAACACACAACATTCAATTAAGAGCCTTTACATTTTTTATAATCACATGCAACCAAGACACCGTGGAACGTGCCATATGGGGACGTGCCTGCGTCTTTTTGCCGAATGGAATAAAAATACTTGCCATTTTACTGGAAAAACTTCGAGGCAAGTTATGAAAGTTCTTGCGAAGAAACGTAACTTCGAAAATGGTCCAATTCATTTGTCCCACGATGATGAAATTATTGAAAATTCTCCAAACACATTTCGTCAACATTTTCGATTTTTCTTCACCACGAAAACTCGTTGGTTTTGACTTTTTCTTTTCTCCATTAAGTTCTGCGTAAATGAATAACTTCAGGTGTCAAGATTTATTTTGACGAGTTATTGTCAAGCATTTTGATTTTTCCGAACCTCTCACTGGTTTTGGAATATTGCGGAGTGATAAAAAATAATCGCGAGACAATGGAAAGGATAAAAAGTGTGAGCAGCATAAAACGAAGTTAATTTCAATCTACGAGAATAAATTCCAAAGAATTCGATTCATATTATTTTGTCGAATTGAGAAATCGACTTTTTTATATTCTCTGCTATGAAATTTTGACAGACTATTTGTTTTTCGGGTTGCAACGAGTGGCTTGGATTTGCAGACGGAAAATGATTAGGATTTCTCGTAATAAACATGATTTTGAAAATGACTAAAATTTATCAGGCTTTCGAGTACGCTGACCAGAGTGGAAAAGGTGAGTTGTCGAAGCATCAATATAAAATCGCAATGACAGTTCTTTTTGGATTCACTCCTGACAAAGTGAGTAAAGAAAACAAAAAAAAAAAAATTATCAAGTGAACCTGATTCGTAATTAACAAACCGAATAATATTTTCGCTGTTAAAATTCCGATGTTGAAAAATTCGCAAATCGTGATAAAATAACGATTCGAGATCGTTAATGCAGTGAATTTGGCAACTAAACATTCATTTTGAACATTTTGATCCTGAGTGAGCATAATAAATTCTGTACAAAGAGAAAAGTTTCGATCAGCTGAGTTTTCAAGAAAAAAAGGGAAGATTCAGGGAAAAAAAATGACATTCCATCATTTTTTTTTCCCCACAGTTTGAGACGAGACAAATTTTCCACGGAGGTTCAAAAAGTTGTATAAGTTTTGAGGAGTTTATGACGTGTGTTCTTAAGAAAGGTTATCGCGATGAGATCGATGGGCAAACTTTGTTCGTATTATTGGACAAAGATTGTAAGAAAACAAGAATATTTCATTTGCGATTCGATTTTCTCAAATGGACAACAATTAACTGAGAAACAGAAGAAGAAAAAATATCCACAAACGCAGCAATGATCTCGTACCGATTTTCCAGTCAAAGGGCACGTGGATATCCGGGATTTTTATTCGGCAACCGAGCTCACCGATCTCCGCGTCTCCAAATCGATTTGGCGAAAAGTTTTCCAACAAATGGATCAACGCAAAAAAGGATTTTTGGGTCTCGAAGATTTAACACATCTCGTGAACGTTGAACGTGGATAAAATTCTGTATTGAGAGGAAACAGTACACGAAGAAAATAAAAACTTAAAAATTACCGTTCGAGCATTTGTAACGAGAGACGAACTCGATTTTTTAGCGATTTTTTAGCTCCATAACTTCGAAGGAGTATCACGCGTATCTAATGGTGAACAAAATATTGCAACTCTGAGGATTTAATTATTTTTCAATCCACCGTCCAGTTGTCAACAGAAGGATATAAAAAAAGTCACATTTTTCAATCTTTATACACAGGCTCTTACGGTGACACACTCCCTTTGCAACTATTTGTATTTTTTCAAGATTGATCTTTCCAACTTTAGCAAACAAAAAACGACCATAAGAAAATATAATGTCCATAGAATTGAACGCTGTCTTCAAAACCCTTTGTTACCGTTGGAGTTAACCTGGGAATTGAAATTGAAAGAAAGTTATTTCAGGTTAACGAATAATCGCGAGATAATCAATTGGAGGTTTGAAAACTCTGCAGGCACCAGCTGGTTGAAAAAAACGTTTTTTTAAAGATTGTTATTTTCTCAAACACCAATTAATCGCGACAAATAAGTTGGACATAATTTCAATAATAAAAAAATAAATTTTAATCATTTCTTTGATAGTCAACAAAGCAAAAAAATTCAGTTACTTTTTTGACTCACAAGTAACACGTGATCCTCCTTAAATTCTTTGTCTCCGAATATCTTAATGCGTTGCTAATAACGAACGAGAAAGCGATTAAATAAAATATCAAATTTAACATAAAATGTCGTTGGTTCACTCGATTTCTCCCTCTCTCTCACGCTTTCATTGGCAATCATAAATGTAATAATTCTTGGTCAATAATATAATCAACAGGATAAAAAATGCAGTTTGAAGCCCCAACCAGTAGCCAGCCTCTTTCTATAGTTTGTACGAGTGGGGAAAGTACGAAAGATTTAATTAACACCTTTCCCACTCATGGAAGATCGACTAGGGGTCGGGGCCACGTACTGGATGTTTTACCCGATACGATAATTAATATTAAACAAATAATAGAGGATTTTTTGATGATCACGAATGATCTTAATCGTAAAAGTAACAGGTGACAGAATTTTTTTTCTAGTAACTTTTTTTGTATTATCGATAATTAGCCCAATTTCTATCATCTTGCTTTATGCGCCACCAAGTTTTCTCTTCATTTTTGGTATCATACTCGTCGTTTATTCGAGAGATCGTAAAAATTTATAGCCTTTTGCAATATTTTATAATTTCTTCGTCTCTTCCTTTTTCGGGATCCCTTCATATACACATTTCGATGTATATACACATTTTTTTACAGCGGTATAAAAATACTTATGAATGTCCTACAATTTCTACATCGCAGCAACTGATTTTGTCGATAGAATTCAGAAATTGTCCTGAAACGTAAATTTTCTTTTTTCGGGTCAGACGCAAGTTTGTGGTTTCATTGGAATCGAGTTTTAAAATAAAAATAATGATCGATGGCTCGTTATATTTTTTTTAAATAGGCAAAACGTACGAGCGAAAAAAATATGATATTTTGGAAAAGTCTGAGACGATGAGTCAAAATGCAAAATGTTTTTGACAATTTCGAAAAATTCGTTTCGTGGGAGAGACAGAAAAATTCTCTCCCTTCGGTGAATGGTTTTGTTTATAACTTTGAGAGCTTGTTGCT
Organism: Hyposoter dolosus; assembly: GCA_963921915.1. Lineage (NCBI taxonomy): Eukaryota > Metazoa > Arthropoda > Insecta > Hymenoptera > Ichneumonidae > Hyposoter > Hyposoter dolosus. Next base: position 10,342,870 of record OY998130.1, on the reverse strand, counting down.
GTGCAGAATGGAAAATCAACTGAAAGAGTTGCTAGTTCTGAATCGAATGGACGAATTATTCTTTGTCGGAAAATTCCTGGCTCGCCAAACGATAAAAATACGACTCCGTGTCCTGGATAAGAAGATTTGGCTCTTCGAATTCCAACACTTCACCGTCTCCCATCACCAAAACTCGGTCACAATGCATAATCGTTCTGATTCGATGTGCGATCGTTATCACAGTCGCACTTCTGAACGAAGACTTTATCGTCGTCTGTATCGCTTTATCGGTTTCTTGGTCGACGTTCGCCGTCGCCTCGTCGATGCACAATATCTGTTGAAGCGAAAAAAGTTGGATACGATGTAAAAAATGGGAAGGACTCATTTTGCTGTTGATAACGAGTGGAAAAATCTTACCCTGGCGTTGTGCAGGATTGCTCTGACCAAACAGAACAATTGTTTCTGTCCGGCGCTGAGGTTATTGCCATTTTCTTCCAAATTGGCTCCGAGCCCTCCTAACCGATGAACCAAAGATTGGAGTTTGCATTTTTCGAGAGCTTTGTAAATCTGCATGTCGGGATACTGATCCAAAGGATCGACGTTCTCGCGAACAGTGCCGGAGAATAAAAATGGATTTTGTGGTATAATCGAGAGACGAGATCTAAAAAAGAAAAATAAATAAATTTCGACGATAGAAATTTGAAAATGTGGCGAAATTGAGCAAAAATCAAATTACCGTAAAGCGTTCAATCGCAACGATTTCACGTTGACGTTGTCTATAAATATTCCACCGGAAGTTATCTCAACGAGGCGGAACAAGGAATTGAAAATCGAACTTTTGCCAGCTCCTGTCCGTCCGACGATCCCTATTTTTTCAGCTGGTCTCGTCAGGAACGACAATTTCCTCAACGAGGGTGCCAAACCATCCCTGCCCATGACAAAATGAAAAATTGATCAATTCAAATTGTTTTCTCATAAAAATCCTGAAAGTTTCGCCTTAAAGTATCCTGTGTCCTTAATTTCCGATAAGTCGTTTTTTCGTACCGCATGAACCATCGAGAAGGCAGAAATTAGAATTCTTCCTTGCTGTACGTCTTTGTATCGGGCGAATCTCGGTATACAAATGTCTCGGTACGAGACATTTGTTTCGAAAATAATCGCACGATTCCTGACTAAGAGAATGGTACGAGACTCGATTCGAAAAATTATTACTTCGGCTTTGGTTGACGTTGGAAAAAAAAGGGCGATTCAGCCCTCGCGCTCAAAGTCCTCTGGGTCAAATCGACCCAGAGTGGAAATTTGCCATAAGGAGAACACTTGGACTAGACAAGAGTAAACCCTTAAGTTAAAATCATCGATTCTTGAAAAATTGAGTGGACAATACGCTCTGTTTATGTTTTTCACGTTTACCTGTACTTGAGGGTAACATTGCGGAACTCGACGACTCCCTGACTGGGCCAGGCGTACGGAGGATTATCGCCATCAATATTTTCGGTAGGAATATTGTCCAAATACTGTTTAACCCGTTCGACCGCAATGATTTCTCGCTCCGTCTCGGTGAACACATTCACCACTCCAGACATTAATCCGGTTACGGAGAGAGCGTAAGTTATCGCTAATCCGATCAAGCCCGAATCAGCAACGTCGAACTGATGCTGAACAACAGCCATAACGCAAACACCGGCGAGTAACACAACGCCGATAAACTGCAATCGCAACGAGAGCCACTGACCAGCCGCCATTGCAGCGAATTGGGTTTTTTGACTGGCTTCCAAAAAGAGTTCGTTCTCGTGGCGAAATCGAGACACGACGCGAAATGCTCGTACGCTGCTTAAACCCTGAAGCGTTTCGTTGAAATGTGCATACAACGGCGACAGAGTTGTGCTGGACAATCGTTTCAACTCACGCGAAGTTAATCTGTAAATGGAAAAAAAAATCAGAAATTCGACGAAAAAAATCAGAAACTTGCAAGGAATTTGAAAAAAAAAAAAAAATCACTTTCTGCTAATTTTTCTCTTAAAAATAATGAAAATGTATTACGAGCTACCAATGCAAAAAGAAAAAATTCAAGATCTGACGAAAAAAATTAGGAAATTGTAAATTACTAAGAAATGCAAAATTCCACAAAGTCACATTTTTATTAAACTTGAATCTCGAAAATGACTCTTTCCAAAGATTTGCAGATTTTCCGAGGACAAATGTCGGTTCCTTGTGAAAATACCTGTAATGTTGTTGAGCCCAATGATAAATCGGTGCGAGAGGAGCGAGCAACAAAAATATCCACGGAAGACTGTAAGCAGTGACGACAATCGATCCCAGCAAAGCGAAAGACTGCGCTAGCAGGATATTCGCAATGAAAGGTAAAGAATCGTCGATAGTGTAGGTATCGGATGAAAACCTGTTGAGAATTCTTCCTAGTGGATGTAAATCGAAGAACGTGGTTCGAGCCTGCAAAATAGAAGTAAAGATCGTTAATAATTGAGAGCAATTGAGAAAAAGCGAAGTTTGCAGCATTGGGATCGGACATTTTTCTTTTTGAGTCATTAAATAAAAGTGATGAGCTCTGCTGCAGAAAAAAAAACAGAATTTCGTTGCATTTCAATGAGCTAAACTTTAGTATCGATAATTGAGACTCACCTTCATAACAATTTTGAGCAATTGTTTGTGCATAGAAAGAGCCGCTTGGATGCCACCGTAAGCAAACATGAAGGCTCTGATGAGAGTGAAAACGGAATTGATCAAGCCCAAAATGGCATAAATTTTGAGATAATATTCAACGCCGTTATCATTATCAACGGCAGCCTGGAGCCTGAGAACGTTCGGTAATTCGCTCGAGTTGGTCGAGTTGGTGGAGGTGTCGTTGGCATGAGTAACCCAAAAGGAGAGCCAAAGATCGGTGAAATTGCGGGAACATTGCATCGTGAGCATGGATAGAAAAATTGAGATTGCCAAGTAGCGTCCAATGGCACTCATGTAAGCGGAGTAAACGCCGAACCTGACAGTCCCTTTCTCCACGATTTCCTCATCGAGGAGAGTGTCTTTATCCGCGTCAATAATTTGATCGGGATTTTTTGGTAAACCTGTTATCGGAGCGGCCTCGAAATCGGAATCCGCCAAATCCGATGACAACAAATAGTCCTCGAGGTCCGGCAAAATTTCACTCGGTGCACCTTGCTTCGTAACTTTTCCTTTCGACATCTCGATCACCTGGAATTATTAAAATTACGCCAATCATTATTAACCCTCCGCGGATCATATTCATACTTTTTTACGAAAATCTTGTTTTTTCAAACGTTTTATTTTAAATAAAACAAATGTACCGATTATAACAATTATGAAAGTCTAAAGTAGAAGCAATGGAGAGTATTCCAAATAATTTTCAGATTTTTTTCTCTCCAAATACGTGAGATATAAGTGCCAGGACGAAAAGGGCTCACATGATCCGGGGTGCCATAAAAAATCATAGGATCCGCGGAGGGTTGAAAAATCGTTATACACATTATAAAAAAAAAAAAATTAAAAGCAATTATTTCGTACCATGTCTGCGTGAATTAAATATTGCGTTTGATGCGTGCACATTATTCGAGTTTTGTTGCTTAACAGACCGAGAATAACGTGTTGGAATATGTGCTTAGCAACTTTTGTGTCCAGGGTGGCGAGAATATCGTCCAAAAGATAAATTGCTTTGTCCGCGTAAACGGCACGAGCCAGTGATATTCTCGTTCGTTGACCACCGGACAGTGTGTTCCCAGCTTCCCCGACGCCCGTCAAGTCTTTCTTCGGCAATGTCAAGAGATCATCCGTCAGGGCGCAAGCCGTTAGAACATTTCTAAAAAAAAAAAAACCCCAAAAATTCACGGTTTTTAATCATTTCAGTAAAATGTTAATTTTCATACAAATTTAACGCTCGAACCAGCTGCAACTTCGTATCAGAATTTTTTTTAAATGCTGTTTCGAGACGTCGGCTGATATGCACGACCTTTTTCCTTCGTAAACCCTTTGGGAAAATGTTCTGAGTCCTCGAAACAGTCAAAATAGCAAAAATTTTGAATTTATGCCAATTTCTACCTTTGTAGGAATTTCTTTGCTCGATCAATTTTATGCACAAAAGTTTACAATAAATAAATAGATAAATAAACAATCAAAAAAATTTATAAATAGATAAAAACGCACTTGTACTTGTTGTGATCGTAAGCCTTGCCGAATAGAATGTTGTCCCTTATGGTTCCACGCTGAAGCCATGGATTTTGTTTAACGTAACCGAATCCTTGATCCAAATCATGGACCGCGACAATTCCTTCTGCCCGAGTGATTTCGGCTAAAATGCCATCCAAAAGGAGCGATTTTCCACCGCCTACTTTACCCATGACCCCGATAAGTTGGCCCTGAAAGTTTGAACGGTGGAATTTCACAAAAATCGTGTCAAGAATCAGGAGCACATGATTTTTAATTTGTATTTTGTGAAAATTATTTAAGAGTGGAACCGAACTTTGTGGATATCGATGTTGAGGTTTTGTAACGTGAACACGCGTTCTCCCTCGAACGTCACGACTTTCCTGCTGCTCGATGTCGAAGGGACCGGAGATTCGGGCACTTTCGATACCGTTTGATTATCATGACTGTCGCTTACGAAGAAAGAAGCATTTGTCAACATGATATCGAAGCCTAAAGGCGGCTTCGCATAATATGTCGATGTATCCAAATCCGGTAACTGAAAATGAAATTTTTTAAAATATTTCCCTCATACATACTTTTCTAAAAAATGTATTTTTATGGCCGCCAAATTTCGAGATTGACATTTTCTCTACTTGGAGATTCGACGAGAAGTTCGAAAACAAATAAATCTTCAAAATTAAACAAATAACAAAAGGTTCTTCACAGGATAATGACAAATTGGATTCTGGAAAAGTGAAATCTACGCTAAAGAATTAAAAACTTGAATATTGGGAAAAATCGAAAAAAAACCACATTTCCAGAGGTTCTTATGGGGTGAGAATCAACCCCATGGTATTCTTGCTGTAAAATAGTTTTTAGAGATACCGAAAATTATTACTGGCTACTGGGTCATTTGGACGCTGGAAAGTTGCAAAAATCGATCAAATGTGAGTTTTCAGTCATTCTCGGTTATGAAGCCTACCAGACGGATTTTTAAGGCTCGAAAGATTTGGCGATTTCTCTTAAAAAATCGAATTGCAAGTCCCACTAAGTTAATTATGCTTCTCAACGTTAACAGTTGAACGTATTTGTAAGATTGATTCGCTTACGTCCAAAAGTCGTTGAATTCTCTTAACCGAGACCCAGGCTTCGGTCAATCCGTTCAAAACCCATGGGAACGCGTTCAAAGGTCCAATTAGCATATTCAACAAGGCCATGCTCGTGAAAACGGTTTTTGCATCGAGTTGATTTCCAGCCAATACGTAAGTACCGAAGGTCAGTATCGATATTAGAACTGGTGTCGTTGCCCAGAAGTAAACGCATAACGCGTCGAGATATTTGCGTCCTCGCAGATATTTCACTTCGATGTCTCGAAGGGCTGGAAAAAAAAAGATTTTTTTTGCCATAATTTAAATATTCTGGAGAAGCTGGAGCGTGATCTCTGATAAGACTTGCAACAAAATTAGGTTTGCACATTGGAAATTCGCAAAATTGAAAGAATTCATATCCAAAACGTGTTTGACGTTTCGAGCAGAATTTTTGCTATTGCTTAATTTTTGAAAATTCTCGAAACTATAATTCATCGCTAAACAGAATAAAAAGTGTGCAATCCTACTGACAGAAGATGCTCTGGAGAAAATATTCTTCCCAGACATTAAGTTTGATGGTCGTCAAGCCACGAAGCGTTTCTCCCATCAATCCAACCCTCCTGTCCTTGAAATACATCATTTTAGTGCTTAGTTGGCCAATTTTGTTAGCCAGGACTTTGTTGATCGGTATGAGCACAACGGCGAAGGCGACACCAGCGAGGAACGACAGGCCGATTTGTACGTACAAGAGATACAGCGTGACAACGAGCTAAATAAGAAAAAAAATGATTGGAATAGAAAGTTTTCTTTTTCATGTTTAAACAAGAAAAAAATTAGGTTTTTCAATTTTCGTGATTTTATACCTGGAGCGGAATGCTCCAAAAAGTGTGGAAACTTGGACAACTGTTGACGATTCTGTCACTGTCGGTGCTCATGAAATTGATTATTTCACCGAAAGTGAAATGTCGATTGAGCTCGACGTTCGAAGAATGCAACGTTTTTCGATAAACGAGCGATATTATGGCTGCTCGAATTTTCAAACCGACTATCGACATCCAGAATGAAAAATGTGTGATGCAAAATGCTCCTGCAATAAGAAAAAAAGCAATCATAAAGGCCCTGAACGTCCTCGGTCCAACAGATCGAAAACGTGTAATTAAGGTACAAAAAATTATAACAATTTGCGGTTAATGAGGATCATATTTTTAGCAATGCGAATGCGTACCTAACAGTGTACTGAAGAACATGAGTGCTGCATACATGTAACCGTAAGATATCGGCTTATTTCTTTCCTCGATAAAACCGACGAGTTTGTTCAATAACAAAGGACCCACGAATCCAGTACAATCAGCAATGAACTTGAGGATGCCTACGGCGTAAAATTGCCATCCGAAACATTGATGCAACAGTCGTAATAGCGACACGTTGTTCCTCGATGAAATAACTTGGACGTCTGGGGGCTCGGAGACGGAATCGTTGATGCTGGGTCTTCGTTTCGCTCGAGGCTATTTGCAAAAATGAATTTGATATGATATGGGAAATTGTGTCTGAATATTTTAGAATTTTCCACATTTTTCCGATTTTTGAAACAGATTTTTTTTCAATTTTCATACTTTTCTTTGTTAATATTTTTTCATACTTTTCTTCTCATGTTTCTATCGATTCCATTATTGATGACTGCTGTGCTGATGTGATCCGGGAGATCGTAAAGATCGTCAGGGTGTCTGAGTAACCCCCTGACTCCTTTTTCCATTAAGGGTGTGACCCAATGGAACAAAAGTTTGGATAAGATCGTTGAGTTCTCCATAGCAGTTCCGAGGTAACTGGGATCTTGAACTTCCATGAAATGAACGTAAGCGGAATTCGGAGAACTCAAAAGTGAAGTTCGTTCGGTAGCCTGGAATAGAAAATTTGTTTTGGTTTGGAAAATTTTGAGGAATCTAACGAAATTTGGCTGGATCGATTGATGACCTTGACTCAATTTCCATATTAAAAACTTTCAATCAAAACGATTCGTTTTGTAAGAACTTACTTCTGTGTATCGACTCGATCGATCAGAGTTATAACCCGGGATCAGTGTCAAGATGTAAAGACTCAGGAGCGTAACAACTGCGATGCTAAATCCGAGCGACAAACTGGGCAAAACGTCATCCAACGGATTATGTTTGACGTGCGTTCGTAAAAGTAGAGCCGAGACACCGATGAGCATGAAAATCAAAGCCCTTATGGCGACGGGTCCACGCATGTTGAGGCTGCTGCTTCGTCGTAAAGTGAGAATGAAGCAGAGATGAACGACCCAAGCGACGCCTTCTGTGCCAGCAATTAAATAGTCGATCGGTTTGGCAGCCGTTGCTGAATTCTCGTACTTCATACGCAAAAGTGGCTTATTTACATTCTTGCTAAATATCGTATTGCCCGTGTGATTGGGATGACTGGAAAATAGCAATTTTGCCAGACTCGAGGTGTCGTTGAGTCCGTCTCGTATTTTCGTGACAATTCCATCGTCGCCAGAATTTATAGGAATTTGTGAATTGGCTGTCGGAGACTGTGTCGTGATCGAACTCAAGATTTTCGCGACCGGATGATCAAGCGGCAATATCGTTGTATTTGTGACGATTATGTAAGCCTTTATTATTGGAAGTATGGCTAGACAAGCCGTTACTATCAGTCTCAAGTTTATGGCAATGTGAGTAGAACGCTCCTGCGAGTAATTGTGTTTGCCGCAAAAATATGCTGATATTATTGCCATTAGTGCAAGCGTCGGAAGCTGAAAATAGCATTTCCAACGACAATTTCAGTAACGGCGATGAAAGGGTTTAAAAATTTGGATTGAGAAAAATCGTAGGTCAAACTTTGTAATCGATTTATCATATGGTTGGATTTTCATAAATTAATGGAACGAATAACTTTTGAATTCAATTTTGATGAGCAAACTTGCTAAAAAGTACAATTTTGTAAGACTCACTTGAAGATAAAACTGTTGAAAACATAGTTCTAAATCGTGTGTGACTGGATTCAGCGGTTGAATACTGCCGCGATATCCACACAAATCCGTCCAATTCCATGTCCAACGCCCGAAAAACGATTCTGATTCGGGATCTTCCATTTTTTCAAGGAAACGATCCAGGAGTTTTGTCAAACGTGCATCAAGAAATGTTCATCTTGAGGTTTACCTTACCAATAACCTGTGTATTTATCCTTTTGCTATTAATTATTTGTTATGATTGGAAATTGGAAAATAAACATTGTCACGTAGCCATGGACCATAATAGATACCGAAAGAAGTGTTTTGACAAGTGAAATTTAACCTAAAAATCAAAGTCCATTCCAATTCATTTGCAGTATATATATATGAGCACAGCAAGGTCATATATATATATATATAGTGTGAAGGGTATGAAGTCGGTATGACCGACAGTCGGTAAAGTGACAAACTGGCATGCCCAACAGCAGGATGAATCAAACGTTTCCATAAGAAAAATTTCTAACAAAACAATTTTTTTATTCCGATACCTAATGAAAACAAAATCCGAAGTTTTTCAATTTCATTCAAGAAATACAAATTTTATGATTATTTATTTATTGCAGAATATCGCGCATTCTTCGTTGACGTAAATTTTCATTCCTCTTGTCTACCAAACAGTACATTTCGCTTCGGGGTTCATTGGAGAATTCTTTCGACACTGAAAATCTTTGGCGAATTCGGGCATGTTCGAAACTGGGCCGATAACTCGAAATTTATTAACCACGTGCTCCTTATCATTGATTTCACGCCTCAGAGTTTCTGTGTCGTATTTTGCGCACTCGACACTGGCTTTACTTATCCAGAACAGTTGTGAAGCCGAGTACTTTTCGAGTCCGGGCAATTTTGGTTCGGGGCCATTTTTTGCGGCCCATTTCTTGTACGCGTCATACGCTAACTTGGTACCTCCGATGTCAGCGATATTTTCGGAAAGATGGACTTGGCCGTTCAACTGTGAAAAAGATGGCGACCAAAAAGTTTATTTCGTGGCCGAAAAGCTGTTCAACGCTGCTAGGTAATTAATGAATTCAACGAAAATGACCCAAATCAGTTGATTCGAAAGAAAAATCGTGCGAGAAATCATAACAGATTATTTTTTACGGTACAACGTGAATGTGAATTTTCCATAAACGCGAAAAATCTCGAGAAATTATTGTTGCCAATAGTACAAACTTACGTGGAGCCCAGTATCATCGTCCACGTAATTTCCATACTGACGAATCATGCACTGAGATTGTACCTGGAAATTATTTTTGGCTACCAATTGCCACCAATCGTTATATTTTCCATTGTGGTCGAAATATCGTCCAGATTCGTAAAAAACATGTGTGATTTCGTGACCAATCGTGCTACCGATCGCACCGTAGTTCAGGTACTTCGGTCGGTTCTTATCGAAGTACAATCCGTGGAGTATTCCAGCAAAAATTTCTATTCGAAGTGAAAAATCGCAATTATTGTTTCAGGAGTAGAAAATTTGAAGAAAATTATAAAATCGTTTGGTAATTGTACGGTAAACTCACCAATGCTGTTCCTCAATGGCGAATACAGAGCATTTGTCATAGTGGAGGGGTAACGATTTCTCCAGTCGGTTTTGATAATCGGCTCTCGCAATCGTTTGATACCAATCACGAAATCAAATTTTGATAGTTTCTCCATGTTTCCAAAAAAATCGTCATCGTCGAATTCAAGATTTTTGTAAAATTCGTTCAATTTTCTGTCATCCATTATCTCGTCCGGGTAACCAATGAAGTGAACCAGTTTGACAAATTTCGCCATCGCTGTTCTCTTCGTTTTTGCGTCCATCCAAGTGCTCTGCATGCGTTTAAAAAAAAAAGTGTAACAATGAATAGAAATTCAGCGAAAGCTTCCGCTCAAATGACACGAAATGGCCATTTTCTGAGTCGCTAAAAATGAAATCAAGCTTCTGCATACCTGTAATAATTTTTTAAGACCTTCGTGTTTGATTTTCGTCAATATCTCGGTCACATTATTCCTCGATTCCTTGTCAAAATACTGTCTCGCATAAATTCCAGAGATACTAATTTCAAGATTTTGCATTATTTGATTCGTGCACCATTTAGTACGATTCAGATCCAATTGAACGTTGTGCCTCGAAGACAAATAATTGTAGACGCTTCGCCGTAGTTGCTCGTTAGAATAAACGGCGTTGCGGATTGCGACCCGGGAAAGCACGTAATTCGCTTGAACTCTTTTTGGAGTCTTGGCCATGAGATCTTCGAGTTTGACATAGTATTCCGGGACTTCAACGTTTATAATTTCATCCTCGGTTATGTTGATGTTGTTCGACACAAATTTCTTGACGTACTCTATCCACGGAACGCTGGTGAATTTTTCCTCGAGTTCAGCGATCGTCATCGGATTGAAGGTCCCGGATCCTCTGTCCGATGTTTTGATCTGCAAAATTCCCTTTTTTTTATTTCTCTCACGTGACGTTTACCGGTTGCGTCACGGCTGCGTTTTCATTTCGACATTGTTCTGGTCGTTTCGTAGTTTTTGCGTAACCGTAAGAACCAGGAAATTACGAGATAAACAACGAAAACGAATTTGCAAAGAAAAAACTACGGTTGCTCACGTTTACTACGCTTTCTTATTCATTTTCATCATTATTCAGAGTTGTGCCCGAGAGAAAGACACATTTCTACTTACGTTTGCTAGTTGAATTTCGAACGATACTGTTTCTCGTAGTTCCTTCGAAGCGCGATCTTCATCAGCACCAAGTTTCACGGCTAAATCGACGAGGAAATCGTAATAAGTTCGGAGGAACGGTTTACTTCCATTGTAATCTTTCTCGCTAACCCCTGGCCGCAGCAAACCCCTAGGTTGACTCAACTATTCGATACAGAACGATAAAATAATTTTTATAAAAATTCTTCTTCATTATTGCGATCATAAAAATGTAGAAAAAAAAAATGGTGGTTCCGAATTATTGCGACAACGTCGTCGAAAAACGCGGGATTTTTTTTTTTGCGTTAAATTGGAATTGCTGTCAGACGAAAAAGAAAGAAAATTATGTGCGAACCGTTATAATTCTTTTCGGAAGACTTCGATGGTCTTGAATGCTGCAACCAATCAAATGACCGACACCGGTTCCGATAGTCCAATCGTCGTAATTACCGTCAATAATAAATTTATAAATCATTTGGCGCCAATCGAATTTACTATCGTCCCAAGTTTCACCATCAAGCACGGGCCAGCCACCCAAATTCGCCAGAAACTGTTTGAGGGCGTCAAGTCCTTGGATTCCCGAAGAAGCTGCAAAGATTACTCAGTATTTTCGGAGAACAATTCGACCCGGGATACCTTTTCCCCATGAAAAAATAAATTCAATTAATTACCCGGGTTTGTGCAACTTTTGAATAATTTTTTAGAGAGTTCGGAAAATTTCGGCTCATTCGGTTCGATCTCAGTAGCGAGTGTACGCGTTAAATTTTCGAGGATCTCACGGCTCAGGGTCTGCATGTAAACCACCGATAATGTATCACTGGGTATGACGGTGGAATTCACGAACGCACCACAGACGAAATTATAAAAATCGTCACATGGTTCGACCGTAGAATTCATACTTTCCCGGATCCTTGAAGCTGAAAATTAATCAATCGATCATTACTGCAAGAAAAAATCGTTGCCCAGACGCTTGGGAGCGTCGTTGAGGCTTTCACTGTTTTTTTCGTATTTCACGTTTAATTGCATACCTGTCAGCAAGCACGCGGTGGACGAGCACACGTTATCTTCACCCGAGACATTGGACGTCCTGGCGCACAAGAAAAGTCCGAAAATCGCGATAATTCGTGGCTTAAACCTCCAAAATTGCTTCGCTCTCGAGTATCCCTGTTTTCTGTAATAGACAAGAAAATATATTCATCGCGACGACTCTCCATGACGCTCAAATCGTCATGTGCACTTACGCTTCCTCCGAGGTCATAATTGTTTCTCGATTTTGTTCAAGATTCTACGAGATGCGAAGAGCCACTTGAAATCAAGAGACACGGCAGCGGCTCGACGCCAAGTTATATTATTCTCTTGCGAAAGGCAAATTATAGTGCGATCCACTGCGATTTCGAATTCACCAGTCGACGATAACTCGTTCTACACGTCGGACATCAGACGTTAATCAACAGGAAAGCAAATATAAAACGGCGCCGGTTTTCAATTTTACTTGACGGGATAAAAAAGTTTTTCATACGAACGCACATGTTGGTGATTAATTGAAAAAATAAATATTGATTCGAAAACGATGACTTGTTCCTAATCTACGAAATATGGAACGTGAATACGCCGTTAAATTGTCACAGCTGCTCTACTCTAAGAATTAGAGATAGCGAAATATGCTATGCGCAATATTAAATTGAGGCCAACATTCATGGCTATTGAACCGCTACGATTCGGAAAAAAAATTACTGCAATTTGAAAAAAGCAAATTTTTTCCACTCCATTAACGCAATCAAATTAATAAACTTGCAACCCAATTCCGGTTTCTTCTACATGAGCGAAAACTTTATTTCGAACGGTTGGACAGCAGGCCCGAAAATTGCACGTTCTAGCCATGAGACTATAGTAAAAAATCGTAAGCGAGTTCTCAGAACGAGAAAGGAATTGATAAAATTGACCTTGTCCTAGGGAAATCGCGTGATTTGGTTGCAGAAGAAAAGATAAGAATTTAGAAACTGGAGAGATATTGAAAAATCGTCCTTCAGGATAATTGTATTGTAGCTCAACATTCTATTGATCTATAACAATATTTTCGTTGCATTGTAAACTGTATCTTCGTTGGAGTTCGACCTCCATAGCTTCCATTTGTTCTCTGTTCTGTTCTTGGGTCATTTGTTCCATGAGTTCGTGATTGTAAGTGGAGTGTAACATGAGAGCAAGAACTCCGGCTCTGGTTGCCATGTTGGAGCGTATTTGTCGTTCCTGTTCGACGAGTTCGTCAATTTTCAACCACTGACGTACTCGTTCCATGTCGATTTCTGCTCGACGCAATTTTTCCCATACATAATGCTTGACGCAACTTTTTTTGGGTGCTCGGCAAAAGTCACCGGTAGAGTCAAAAACGTTGGTCACCAAGGGACAACCGCACACTTCTGTGTCAGTTATTTTTGGATCTTTGCAGTGCTCCGGACACAGAACTCGCAAACGTTTGCAATAAGTTCGATTCACCGGATTATAAAAATCGCAAAACATTACTTGCCCCTCGATTCGCGTTTTGAATATCGAACCGAATGATGCTTGAGATTCGTACTGAAAACATAAAGTTGAGTTTTCCAAATTTTCGTCACAAAAAATTCAAGAATACGTTTATACAAACAGAAGCGAATCTTTCAATTATTTTTGCTTGTAGAAATTTAACCCTTCGCGAAGCATATGGGTCTTTTTGACCCGAGAGATAACTTTTTTCGAAAATCTTATTTTGCCAACCATCGCGTTTCAAAACAAGTTAAAAAAAAATAAAAATTTTAATGTAAAGAATATAGCAACTATGAAACCTTAAAGTAGAATCAATGGAGAGTATTCCATTATTTTTTCAGATTTTTTTCTCCCCAAAAACGTGGGATATAAGTGACGGGAGCTGGAGAGAGTTAATATTTGCAGTGTAATTTTGATAATTTACCTTGTTGAAACATTTTTCCATGTGTTTGATAGCGCTGCGGGAATGAATTTCGTGTCCACAAGTGATGCAGTACATGCTCATTTCCGTGTCGTCATTCTCATCGTCATCGGTTTTGGAATCGATACTAGCGTGTTTAGCACGTTCGACGATTCGATCAAGTTCAGCATGACGTTTGTCCAATTCTTGTAAAATTCGTCGTACGTCGTGTTGCTGTTTTCTCACATTTTCCAATGCTCTTCTGTTGTTTTGCTCCGCCACGCAAGAAGTCAGGGACCATTCTTGTATCCGTTGAGGTAAAACTTGATAAATTCTGTTTGTTGCCAGTTTCATGCCGCACTCGTCCGAACAGTATTTGCTGCCAGGCCTCGACTGTGTCAAACAACCTGGACCGTAACACTGACGCGGCTGTTCCAGGTGCTCGTTTCTCTCGTTACTCGAGTCTCGTTTTCTCTTCTTACTCGGCTTTATAGGTCGATTGAAACTTTTCGAAGGTTTCAAGGGCACGCCGATAGACCTGCAAGTTCTTTGGATACATCGCAGCTTCAGCCTCACCGAGGGACCAAATTTCTTCAGATGCCTGTAAGTGAATCGAGCCGGAGAGTTACGAGATTATGAATGAATTTTCATACAAAAAGAAATAACAAATATCGAGATTTAACGATGCAATGTTTTCTATGAAATTTTATTGGCCTCAAAAATGATCAAGAGGGAGAAAAGTATAAAAATCTTCACCTGCACGCGTCGCATTTTCCGCAGTTATCGTTTCTCAAACATCCGCTGCATTCTCCACAACGCTTGGAGGATTTTTTCACTAAATTCGGATCCCAAGAAGCGTCAAACTCGTATCTGTGGTCGCGAACCTTTTCCTTAAATTTCTTTAGCCTCCGATCATCCTGTTCTGACTTTTTGGGCTTGTATCGAGTCACCAACGTAGAATCCTCTTCTCTACAGCGCTGTGCATACGTGATAGGATCCACGAGAATTAATATTGAGAAATTGAATTTGAGTCCCTTGAGTCTCATTATACGCTTTATCATACGAAATGTGAAAAAATTGATCTATCGTGCAAACTAACACGAGACAAGATGAGAATCTTACCACACAGAAGAATTGCTTAATGTATTTGGCGTCTTTTTCAGTGACATTAATGCAGTCTCCGTGATACCATTCTTCACAAGCGTCGCATCCTCTGTAAAAAGTACGAAAAGAAAACCATCAAGAAAAACAGACAAATGGGATTTCATAGGAATCGGAGATAACCTATAAAAATGGGACTGACATCATAAAACGTGAGCTGTCTGAACTTCGGCAGATGCAATATGCTTGGCCGTCTTGTTTCAAAAGCGTTGCAATTTTACTTTTCCTCTCCGGAAGCATGAATTGTTTAGCGATTTCTTCTTTCTGTTGGAAAACAAACGAATGTTTGAGCGGATCATCGGAATTTCATTGCTCATTTTATTTCCTGACGTATCGCAAACTTACGGACAACCCATGACGTTTTCCACTCATTGTAAATTGGTCACTGATGAACTGTGATGTCGAAAACTATTCACGAACAATAATTCAGACAAGTATAAATGATAAACTTTTCACTGAACACGATCGAGTTGATTCTTTAGCGTTCATTCCGGGGATTTGTTTGCTGTTTTTTTACGCCGACGTCGCCGACTCCATCTTGAATTCTACGTCGTCTCTGCGGAGGTCTGGAGTCTGGGGGCATCGCGGGAAACACGAACGCGTGCCCCGATTGGCGAGACGGGATTTCCAGGGAAATTAAAATAAAAAAAAGGAAAATGGAGAACAAAAATTTGAAACATTGCAATTTTGGGGAAAGAGAGTCAACAGATAAAACAAAATTTCCACAATAATAACATATTTATTACAGTATATTACAGTATCGAGAAGGCATGTCTTGGGATTTCGATGATGGACAGATACGAGCTCTCGGAAAAAAGAATGATGCATCCACGTGACCGAAAAAAATTAAATAAAAATACAATTATAAAGTTCGCTATAACGGAAATCTGAACGAGAAAATATGTTTTTTATTGTATGATAATAATATATTACATTCATCTTCAACGTAATCGCGTGATTAAGGTGGAAAATGTCATTTTCAACAGTCAAGAAATGAAGAATTTTCGTCGATAAAAAATAACAAACGTAATTTTTATCCACTTGATAAATATTACAAGCACAACAAATTGATATTTTCTTAACTGTAAACAAAAACGATGTTTGAAAAACTTATACGTGGTTTATCTTCGCAACAAACGCACGAAACAATTGGAAACAAACTGTGGCTCAAGGCAGAGTTGGTTGAATTTGTATTCATCGAGAAACGACATATTTGGCAACAAACCACGTCGGAGTCTTTTTGTCAGTGGAAATGAAAAAATACACCGAGCTATCTGACGCAATCGTGTTTCTCGAAACTTAGCGTATTCCGCTGGTGACTTGTCCTCGGATTTTCGGCGTAGAAAAATCTGTTACTGCGGGCAAAAACGTCCTCGAGTTTTGAACACCTCAAAAGGTCGTCATCGCTTTTCCATTTGCGAGTTTGGGCTGTAGAAAAAGTTCGGATCGACGACGAGCAAACTTGGTCAACTATCAAATCATCGAAACTACAAAATTTTCTCACGAAAGAATGAGCCTCGAGTTTTTTACGTTTATTTTTCGTTTCGGATTTGTGAAATTCACTACTTTCAGTTTCTGCGAAAATATGAATTTTATTGGCGATAACAGTTTGGATTTTTGAGAGATCGATACTCACTTTGCAACAGACAGAATTGTCGCTTTTCGTTTCTCTGTCTCGACTTGGTTTCAAACCATTTTTTGAGCCATTGTTCGAGTGCAGTTTATCGTTTTTGCAAACGTTGTTAATGCGCGGACTTTTTCGATTTCGTACCTTTTCGGCAATATGGCCGAATGGTAAATTATCGAATCCCGAATTATTCACTGAGGAGGTTCCGTCGTTGAGATCCTTGAATTTGGCATATTTCGGTCGTTTCGGTGGCGATTCGGACTTTCGTTCGCTCATTTTTTCGTCCTCGTTCGCACGAGCTCCGCGCATTTTACACATTTTTGCCATATTTTCGCAACGAGAATTGTTCGCTTCTTCGTCGCTCGCAGTAAACAAATTTCTAGCTACGCCACACGCTGCTTCTTTCCTCTCATTCGATGACGTTTTTATAGTCCCTAGTGAATTATCCTGATTCCCTATCTTTCGCGGACTGTTTCTCGTCACTTCGTCAATTATTTTCTCCTGGACATCCTGTTCGTTCAACAGTTGCATCGTATTAACTCCCCCGTTTCGTAAACGTGTTTTACTTTTTCGCTCGATCGGACCCGCTGTCCCGATATTCGCGGACGATGGTACGGGGTCAAGATTTTCTTTGAGTTCGTCCTGACCCCGAGAATTTCCATCTCCACAAGTCAAATTACTCGATACAAGCTCCAGAGCCTTCGTCACAGCGTTGCTTTGCAAATTATCGCTCGATTGGTTCGTCACCCCAATCATCTCGCCGCTATTCTCATTATTGCCGGAGAAACAAGAACTCATCAGTGAGCCTGAAAATCCATGAAGCCCATCGGTGTTTCTCAAAATGTCACATCCACGCGACAGCGAACGAGTGTCCGTTCTTTCGGTTGATAAATCTGAACAATTTTTTTTCGGTACTTCGTAATTTTTGTATGAGGCAGATTTACGTTTTTTCCCAACTTCAATCTTCATATTCACACAGTACGTTTCGTAGAGCGTCATCTGAAAAAAAACAAACGATGGAAATTTGAGTTAAAAAAAAAAGAAAAATGTTTGTTCTTCGGAACAGCTCGAACGAAAGAATGCGGAAAAATGATGAAAATATGAACAGAAATGAGCGGATATTTTTGAGCTACCTTGACAATGCTCGACCCGCAGAGTTCAAATTTGAGATCTCGTAAGTTAATCGTTCTGTTTATTAGTCCAATTCGATGAGGGGGGTGACCCCGGTCTGTGGCAGTGGAACACTCAGTCGTTTCATCCTTTTCCTCATCGAGCTGTGAGTCATGTCGAAAAACGTCCTCTGCGCGCCGCCTGCAAATAATCATTGGAGATGACAATGGAAAACTCTTCCGAATCACGATTTCGTGGTTTTTTAAATCATGTTTCGTAAAAAAACTGACTTTTCGCTGACGTCGTTGGCATCTTGCGTCCCTTCGATATTTCGTTGGCTTCGCACGTTGGACTTGAGATCTGCTGGGACGGCACGTTTGGGCGGAACATCGAGACTGGTGCCTGCATCCCCGTCACACTGTTATAATCGTAACAAACATACTGGAGAAAAGGTACGGGGAAATAAGATTTTCATAAGGATAATCCCCGCACCCCGTCAGCCAGAAACAATAAATCCCAAAATTCACAAAATATACCGAGATTAATTTCATTCTTTACGTTGGTGCAGGCTCATTACAATTTTTGCAGGCTCAAAATTTCAATTTCTAACGTGAAAATAATCGGGCGATTTGTACAGTACAAAAAAAGTGACTTCCGGAAGTATTATCCCGAAGTTGTGGACTATTTGAACGATAAATATTTGATAATTAATCAGACAATTTTCAGAATTTTCGTGGGATTTGTAAATGAAACGAAAAATGTCGGTTCTTGACGGAATGAATTTCGATTCATTAATTCGCTCCAATAATGAAAAAAAAAAACGAAAACAAAAACAAAAACGATACGAGCAAAACCCAAAGAAACCCAAGATTATTATTTGCAAATAACTTGCTGAAATATTTTGAAACTCACGTTTTCCGGAGTATCCAAAGATTTTTTATCCCCGGCGCAGGAATCCGTCGAGTGTGGAGTGATAGGAATTTTTTGAGGCTGCGAAACGGTCCTGCTTCCTATTGGTATCACGTCAACACCGTTGAAGCTGTTCTGAAGAGATTCGAGGTTTCGCTGGATACCATTGAGTAACGGCAAATTCGTGTCTTTGGCGGAAATCCCAGGGGAGCGTGGATTTTGCAGTTCACACGTATTTCCTACCGGAAATGCAGGATGGGAAACGTTTTGAGCTGCGAAAGAGTTGGAGCTTATGGAGGCAACATTAGGCGAGGATTGGGCAGGCGATTTCGAAGTAAAGATGCCGATTCTTCGCGAGGGAATGAATCCATTGGCTGGAACATTCTGTGCAAAATATTTGGACGTAACTGGCGGAGATGCTGGTGTAGTTGTTAAGTTTATGCGATTTGTTGGATCGTCATTTTTTTGCAGAGTCCCTCCGGAGGTGTTTTGCTTCGAGGGAGTTTTCTCGCCAGAAACATTTTTTTTTGTATCCAACTTTTTGCCGGCCCAAGATTGTAAGATTTTATCGTTGACGACGGCCTCGAGCGGGAGGGAATAGGATAATTTCGATGCAGAAGGCTTGGATGGATCCCTAAAATCGTTACTTTGAATCGTCGGTTTTGGCGCCAAGAGCGGCCATCTGTCTTCACTCCGAATCGTCGATCCCGTTGATTTTGACACGATAGCGCTCGGTTTATCGTTGCAACCGATCGTCACCGTTACAATGTTCGATCTTTGATTATTCTGCATTGTTGGCATCGTAGCGTGTGACGCTGAAACGGTCTGTCTTTGGTTGGTTTGATTTTGTTGTGCCGTTGACATGGGCGACGATACAGCAGAATATTCGCTACTTGGAATCGTTGACGTTGTTATCTTTGGCACTAAATTGTCTATGGGGGAGTTTCCATTGACGGGACGATCGAGCATCACTATGGAAATTCCATTTTCCCGAGTCTGCTCGGTTTTACTGTAGGAATCAGGCGTGGCTGCTAATTTTCGAGCTACTGGTTGTTTGTTATTCTCAAGTGTCGGCGTCGTCGGTGGCGTTGATTTTGATGATAAAAGGGCTGAAATTTCTCCGTTCGGCAGTGTCGGCGTTGCTGATTTTGCAACCTGAACGATCGAAGCTGCGTTGGGCTGATTTGCCAAATTATTCGATGCTGCCGCTGCCAAAATCGCGGCTTTCCGGGATTTTGGTCCTACGAGTTTACTCAGCGATGGTGGAATCGGAGGATTATTCTGATTGCTGGATGGTGACGATTGCGGCTCGTCGACCCTCGTGAAAACTAAAGGCACAGCATTATGCGTGCCAGGAATGGTGAGCCCGTAAATCGCTGGTTTTGATGGATTATCCATAGACGGTTGGACGTCCAAACGAACAATTTCCAGACGTTGATACACCGGCTTGGCGGATGGATTTGTCGGTTCCCCGGTTTTCTCTTCCCGGTCCGCGGGTTGATCGTCCGATTCGGATGCAGAGGCAAAAGTCTCGGGAGCCAATGACGTTACGTTAGTTATTTGTATGTTCAATTCCGGAATCGAGGGCTTCGCGTTCGTCAATATTTCCGGATTTACGCTCGTCGAGGAAGTCGTAATTGGCGAGTTTTCACTGTCGCTTAGATCAATCTCAATCGGCACGGGTTTTTCGATGTTTGACACGGGAAATGGCACTTGTGGGTTGGTCAACGAACCTGTGGAAGTTTCCGAAACTTTTTGCGCTACGATCGAAAGCTCCTGGAGACGATTGCCCGACTTTGCCGGTTCGTCCTGCCGTTGTTGCGAGACCTCACCAGTTTGGACTGTTTTTCGGCAATGATGCAGGACCCATGACTTGTCGAGAGCTTGACAGGGTTCCCTTCGACTTGGTCCAGAAACGACGATGACGTCATCGTCGTCGCTATCGTCCTTGCTCGTCTCTCGCTGCAACGAAATTTTCGGCTTTTTCGTCAAAGGCGCAAGTTCCTCGTTGCTTTCTTCATCGTCTCGAGGCTTCTGACCTTCAATGACATTGCTTAGCGATTTTGATGATCCAGTTTTGTCGGTATCGTCCCGTCGCTGTTTTTCCGGACTTTTCTCTTCAACGCTCGGTGCCTTTGGGAAAAAAAAAGAAGATTGTAGCTCGCCGCTCGGGTTCAGAGATTCCGCGGATTCCCCGTCCGTATAATTGCCCACTGAAATTTCGCTATCGCTGCTGTTTTCCTCGTCCGAGCAATTGTTTTCTACTCTCGATCCTCGATGCCTCGAGGACTCATTGGAAGAGCTCAAAGCTTGCGAGGAGCTCATAGATCTGTTGAGGATCGAAGTGCACTCGTTGCATTCCCAGACGGGCTCGCCCCACTTGAGGTTTCCACATGACATGTGGATCCCCTGAGAGCCGCAGGTTCGGCACAGCGTCAATTCCCACTTGGCATTTGTGCTCGTGTACTCTCTTCCCTTTGGGCAAACGCATTTTTCCGCATCGCAACGATTGTGTCTGTACAATAACTCCTGAAAAGCATTTGGAACCAACTCCCAAGATGCGTCCTGACTCGGTATAAATATCCCGTGATCCAGCATCGCCCTTTGGAACTCCGTTTTGTTGTTGCACAACGGACACTTGAAAAAGTATCCCGCGCTTATCGCCAACTGCTGCACGCACGTCCGATGAAACCACGCGTTCTTTTTGCAACACGGAGCCCATATGGTCCCTAAATCATCTTTCGCATTCACTTCGTCGTAACAAATGTAACATATTTTCTTTTCACACGGCGATAACTCTTTCAATATTCGCTGTTCGATTATCTGCTTTGGCCGATGATGGATACAATACGATCTGAAAAAAAAAACAAAACAAAACCGTTCGATACGACTCGACGTTACTATTCGGATTTGATTCTATTTTTCATTTCTTCAATTACGTCCACTTTGGATTCTGACGGGCAGAGTATTCTGTCTTTTTTATGAAAATGTTTTATTTTTCTATGGAATAAATTCATCAAAAACGATGGGTCATTTGTGTCCGGGCTTGTCGTGAAAAATGCCCGCACGTCTCGATATTTTGCATGAAATTGTTATTCAATATTTTTTCCCGATGGCCCAAATTATTATCATTTAGTTTGAGGGTTCAAAAAAGCCTGAGGAATTTTTTTGGATTTTTTCAAAAGTTCAACAATTGTGAAATACGCGAAAGACACGAAGGACCCATCGCTAGTTTTAACGGTTGCTCAAAACATCGTAAGCTGACGAGGGTTAATAAAACAATAGCAACGATTTTTTAAAAGAAATCTCAAAGTTTGATTTTTGAATCTTGAATTTGATTTTGAATTTTTCCATCTTGAGTTTTTGAACAGCGTTCATTGACATTTATCAAAACCTATGACGTTTCAAACGAAATCCGTATCATGGTTAACGAACGTGATTTATGATGGAATGGAAAATTTGATATTCACCTAAATTCTCCAAAGAACTGATGTAACGAGCCAGCTTTGAGGCCGCAAGGATAATGGAATATTTTTTTACACTTTGTATTGCAGCATCCCAAAGTGGCTCCAGATTTTTTGCAATACGAGCAAACCTGTGAAATGAAAGTCGTGAGGAACAGATCAAATTCATTATTTCAATGTAAAAGATTGAATTATCAGCCTTACGAGTCGTTTTCCTCTTTTCAGCTCCTTGTGAATGTCTCCAGGCAAAAAACCCAAAATTCCCTCTTCGTCGAGCCCTTGTTGTTGCATGTTCGATGAGAAGAGCTGAAGATTTTGCCAGAATGGCAGAAAAATGTAAAGCTCCGTGAAAAATTGACTAAATGGATGTCACGACTTTCAATAAGCTATGAAATTGATTAATTTACCAGACAGTAATAATGTGTAACAATTCCACTGTATTCATGAATTTTCCCATAATCCAGCTCATTGTCATCGTCCAGGCCACAGAAACAGCAGCACTTTCCTCCCTTCCCAGGTGCCACAACGGCAGAACTTCTTCGAGGCATTTCGAATGATTCTGCTTTGCGCCGAGCTAAGGCTAATTGTACAGACCAATAAAATTATAATTCCTTAGAGATTATCCATAGAGAACTAAAATATGAAGCAAGTTATTCAATCGATTGAATGACTAAAGGAAAAATATATATTATTCGCGTGTTTAAATTTTGGATCTTTTAAAAATGCGAGAAAAATCATTTTTTCAACATTTTGTACTGATTTTCAAAGCGGGTATTTCCAAAAATACCTTCAATTTCTTCAGTCGTTCTGAAAAAATTTCCATTTCATATCCATGTCGATTTCCCCTTTCCCTTCCTAAACACACAAATCAGGATTGACGTCTTGTTGAAAATTCATTGGCGCGTTCTGAAGAAAAATTGAATTAATGTTTTCGTACTATCGAATAAGTTCAGGTATTAATGATGCGAACCTTGACAGGTGTGGAAAACAGAAATTGGACAAACGAGTGAAGACCCTGGGATGTAATTCATTGAATATTTGATAAATTTTGAAGGTCTATAAATACGATGTAAACACAAAAACAAACTTTATGATTTTCCAATGAATTTCACACAATTCAATTATCGGCATCGAATATAACGAAATTTAATTCAATTTCTCATGATCATGCACTGTAACGAGGTCAGACGAGACTTTTGTCAACAATAGACAACTACTTGTTGACAACAATCGTGAAATATCAAACAAAATAGTAAAACACACATTGATTTTGTAGCCTCGACGCCATTTACATTGAAACAGGAGTCTGATAATACGGATCTACGGACTTTCGTATTCGGAGTGAAATAAACTCGCGTATTTACGTGTAAATTATGCGATTTTTATGTTATGACAAGTGGCAAGAGCTCAGGTAATTATATTGGAAATATTTACACAATTTCGCGCGATAATCTCAGTCATACAGGTTAAGATAGTGTCATTTGATTGATGAATATTGATGGGATGAGTTTCAGGGATTCTCAAATCTAACCTACCTGCCTAGTTTGAGGAATACAGTGATCTTCATGGTGAAGCGTCGAATGTCTGTGTTTAGCTCGTTATTATTTACATTTCGACATTTGTACTAAGTGTTTATTGTAAACTTGGAAATTCTGTTAATCGGAACAATCGGAAGCGATCTCCAGAATCTCAGAACTCAGTCTCCGAAACTCAGAATGTAAAGTCGTAAAGTTTACTAGCTCGGTGGGAGCAGGAGCAGGCTCAGCGGACCACTAAAAAACGCGGGAAATGCTGGCACAAAGTTAGCTGCTGTTTACCGATGTGAAGCTAGCTTTCGACCTTTTTTAATCAGGTGTTTTAATTATTTAATCAAATTGACAGAAAACTACGTCCACGTACACTGTCGTGCCGAAAGCCGTACCCTTTGTTTACTCAGATTTACTACGTCGATGGTGATTGGAGTGAGCAGCGAGTAGTGGAGAACTTGAAATTAGTGAATATTTTCGGTTCCATCGCGTTGGATAATGAGAAATTAGAACAGCTGCATTATCGCCACGTTGATAATAAAGTAATCTTTATAATAACAGTCATTGGAGCCTCCGAAGTCACCGCGATAATAAAGTAAAAGTGGCGCATGAACCATGGACATCAGATGAGCCGAGCATCACTCGTTTTGAATAAACGATTTTAGTACGTGAAATGTTTCATAGAATGCGCTTTTCATTCGGAAAATTCTCGGTTCACGAAAAGTTGTATTATTGGTCCAATGAAACAACAGGTTGTAGCAAGGTCATTGACCTAATCTCGTAAAAAAAAACTCCGTACTATCATAACAATAAATTCTCAAATTATTATGAAGAATATCGAATTACAAATAGCATTTTCAACGACGGTGCTCGGACTGACGTTTGAATTTCCCGCGGTCGTTCACAAAGAGCCAATGGACTGGAGAACAAATGTTTCTATGAAAATCGACCAATTAGAATCGATCTAATAATGTTGCGCAACTACGCTGCAGAAACGTTAAACCTTTCCGGATTGGTCGATATCTGTAAACGAAACAGGCGACGCGAAAAGCGATTGGCTGTGAGGGAAACCAGAGGAAACAGATACTGGATCATCTGTCTCTTTTCAACTCCATGAAATTTTTTCCTAACCACATTTCAGAGTGTGGTTACGAGAATTTGAATGAATCGTTACATTTTTTTTTCTATAAAATAGTTTTGTCTGTTCTTGAGTGATTTTCCGTTGAAACGCAAATATGTTACGCAGCAAAGCATGGATATGGGTTTGTGTATAGAGAATCCCTTGTTATCCTAGTACACGTGATAAAAAGTGATTCGATGGCTGATGTCTAGAAATTTCGCGGACGCGTTCACGTCACGAAAAATATAATTGAAAAAGCGCGCCGAGTGCGGAAAAGGAATTATTAGTAAAGTGTATTCACTCGAGTGAAAGACCGGAAAGTGCATCGAAAGATAAAACCGCGTGTTTGGAGTATCAGGCTCGTAGTGTTTCGTCGTAACTCGTTGAAAGTCGTTGGGTTACGGAAAAGATCGGGGGGCGCGCGCGAGTATACTTGGCTGGTTCGGCACACACCGGCGGGGGTCTGTCGTGTCGAGGGACGGAGAGGGGGCCGCCATTTTCCCTCCAGTGAGGGTCGAGTGTCGCGAGCGGTATCTCTACTTGCGATTGTTTTCTAATCGGGAAAGGATTTTTTTTTTCGTTTATTGGCTGGTTCTCGGAGGGGTGTGAGATTTTGTTAAGAGGTGTGTGGGGCGTCGGGCGGGCGCGCGGGACCACAGGTTCCGAAATCACAAAACAAAAAAGTAATAAGCGTGAAAGTTGATCGAGATAAAGAGGGAGGGCGGGTGAATAAAGAAGAAGAAGAGAATAAAAGTACTCGAAATAATAAAAATTTCGTTTGCTTGACGTTCCGCCGTAGCGAGGTGCATTTACCTCGTTTAATTTGCAAAGCGGCTTTTGTAAGAAAACTCGTGAGAGATCGAGAACGACCAAGCTAAATAAAAAGAAAGACGGAGAGAGAAAGAGCGAGATAGATATTGGTTGAGAGAGAAAGAAGGAGACGGGACGGACACACCGGTAGGGGAAAAACGACGTGTTTGAGAACAGTGAGATTGTGAATTGTTCAGTGTCGCCGGGTCAGTGTTACGAGTTAATAAGCCCGTTATATTTCGTAAAGAAGAATCAGGAATTAAGTTGCGCGAGGATCGAAACGTGGAAAGCACTGAAACGAATCTTATCACCGACAGGTCAGTGCGTCTTTTTTATTTTCCTTTTCTCCGATACGGGGCGCGCTCAACACGACGAGACATTGCTCTCCAGGCAATTGGAGATGATTTACAAAACGGGCATGCCGCGATATTGATACGGCAGAATTGAGCAAATTGAGAGTGATAAAAATCATGCAAAAAAAATCGTCTCCGATGTGAGGAAGCGTGTGCGTCGGTTAGAGAGCGCGCTTGGAACGGTGCACGGTGCATGCGCTCTCGTGTCCTCGAACGAGCAACGAGAGAAAGAGAGAGACGCACCATCGATGAAAATTCCGCGCGTCCCTCTTTTAGCGTCTCGTAACGTGTGCGCGAGCCGGCACGTGCAATGAACAATATAACTCCGAAAAAAATCACACTTTCCACTCCCTTTTTCATTCGACTTTCAAACCATTGCTAACCTCCAAATTCAACTAGATTTTTCAATATTTTTTATTCCAACTTTAATCTCTCTGCGCGGCATCAATCTTTCCGCATCGTTTTTTTTCCTCCAAAGGGTTTTAACGCGTGTGCGAACAAGTTGCGTCGTTTTTCATGCGGTTTGAGCCTGTATCGCTGCTTTTGAGTACGCAGCGGTGGGAGAAAAAGGCAAAAAGATATGGCGGGAGACGCGTAGCCATTGAACCAACCAAGAATTAATACACTCGATTTTCTTCGACTTTCTTTATTCCTTTGCTTATTTACGCTTCGTGTATCGACGAGTCAGTCACGAGACTTATTTATTCACGCTGGATTTCGAGACCTTCGCAACTTTGTCTTTAAGGATGTATCGCAATAAAATCCTAGGCACAAAGCTCCGATATATATATATATATATATATATACACATAGGAGCATATACAAATATATATACATACATCCAAGAGTTCCGAATATCGGAGAGTCGTACGTATCGTAAATAAAAACAACGAAAACGAGGAGGATTTTTATTCGTACAAAAGTCCACCGAACTTTGCTTTTTCTCTTTGTTTTTTTTTCCTTTCACTTCAGCGTCAGCTTTTTCCTGCGATAATGCGATCTACATTACATTTCATAAATCTCTTTTTCTATATCCAGAGATGTTGAAAATTCTTATCTGTGAGTACACGAACCATTTTTTTTTGTCACTATGTTTACTCCCGCCAAAATGTGTATTCGTGAATTCCACTTCTTCACCAATTCTACGACGAATTCTCCGGATCTGACCCAAACTTGTTTCGATTGAAAAAATTTTTTTTGATCAATTTTCGTCAACAAATTTGGTTTTAATTTTGTTTTCACATTCATTTTGTATTTTCTTCGTTTATTTTCGCCGATTGTTTTTTTTTTTTTTATTTATGGGAATTAATTTACTGTGTCAAGTGGGGACGTTCGGGCAGTCAAATGTTTTTTGTTTATTTGAAAATCTGGATTTATAAATTTCCCATCGGAAAATATAAAAGTGCATTTTCTTGGAAAGAAACCGCATGGCTGACTCTTGAAAAAACTTTAAATATTTAAAAAAACGTTGATCTTCCTGAAAAAGAACAAAATGAAAAAATTTCGTTTCTTTTTGACGATGCCAGCATCAACGTCCCGCACCATTCACGTCACGAAGGAGTACTGACCTTCGATACTGCTCTCATGATTTAAGCGTTTACACAGCCACGTTCGAGTAATTCATTGTATTAAAAAAAAAACCAACACTTACACAAATGATCGGTTGTTGATAAGATGATGAAATATCGATACGAACTAGACATTGCATCACGTTAATTTTTTTTTCTCATTGGCAAACTGATCGAAACATTGATAGCGAAATTCACGCTGAAAATTGTCGCAATGTTTTTTATCATTCTCAGCGCGATTTCGACTTGAGAGGAAAATTGCTTCGAAAAGCGATTAGAAAATACAAAAATTAGTCGGATCTGCTAGCGATGGAGCGATAAAATTTTGTTATTACCATTAAGGGGCTTTTTGAGCCGTGTCATTTTTATTATCATGATTGTGCCTGATTTCTCTTTTGTTAATTGCTTCGAAATTTGCATAGTTTGCAGTATACGCAGCAGAAAATTGATTAATTAATTATCGTAATTCGACGATTTGGTTTTTTCATGGTTTTAAGCGGAATTTGCATTTCGGATAACTTCGGAAAATCGATTTTTGACCGTGTTTGGGAAAAAATCGTTGCAGTACTCTAGTAACAGTTCGTTTTTTGTGTGAGTAATGAAACCGTTCAATTTGCTTCTTGCGGTCGTGACTCGTGCGCAACGACGCCACATATATTCTCATTCTTGACGAGTTATCGCGTAAGATGGCAGCATATCGCTCGCACGACTTTCGCGAACTCCGGAGAGGGAGAGAGCCGAGTAAGGGGGAGGGAAAGAATTAAAGGCAACCAGTTGTTACCCGAGTGACACGAGAATCCTTCTCTCTCTCTCTCTCTCGCTCTCTCTCTCTCTCTCTCTCTCTCTCTCTCTCTCTCTCTCTCTCTCTCTCTCTCTCTCTCTCTCTCTCTCTCTCTCTCTCTCTCTCTCTCTCTCTCTCTCTCTCTCTCTCTCTCTCTCTCTCCAAGTTTTTCTTTCTCGACGGGATCGCGCTAATTACTTCTGGAAATTGCGAGAAAAGAGAACCTCAGCTTAGCGGTTCTTCGTTCCGGTCGCGAGCTTCGACTATTTATTATTCCAAACTTTTAATAACACGTCGTTATTTATTGAATCATTCGCTCCCTCGTGAATACACAATCTTTGATAATGTAGAAGTTTGTATCGTTGGAATGCAACGAAATTTCCTTTTTATCTCCAGTAGAGCTCATGATTATTATTCAATATTTGGTCCGGACATTAAAACGATCCCCTCTTGCAACCGAAAAACTGAATCGATACGAAAAATTGTCATGATATTCAAAATTCAATAAATAATTAATAGAACAAATATTTTTCGTTGAATCTCAACGTTGCAAACAGAGTCATAATCTTTGATTCTTAATCGATGATTTTTGATTCCCCATTCACTTTCTTTACAAAACTATAATTCCCAATTAACCACCAATTAGGCTCTTCTATTGCTAATTAGTGTAAATTCCATATTTTTGAATAATTTGAATTTAATTGTCGAATGCCAACGTTTGAATAGGAATGAATCGCGTTAATTACTTCTCGAAATGTCAATGGACCTCAAAGGAGCAAACTACACGAAACCAGAATGCTTAAAATCAATGGAAAGTGCTTCCTTGTGTTTTTGCGTTCTTCGTTCGAAGCCAAGAACCGAATCGAAAAATAGGTTGAGTTTTAAAAACTCAAAAGGTCGAGGCATAATCCTCGAACTTCTAGTTGACGCTTGAGACAATTAGGAGCACTACAATCTCCGTTAGAAAAACTCACGTTACCTTGAGACTGTGTATTTGTCGAAGATCGATAAAAAAAACGTGTCAGAGTCAAAATTTTCGGCAGTGTTGATTGAAAAATTTCGTTACCCTTGGGACTAAACGAAATAGTGAAAATTCTCCTGAAATGAGAAAAATTTTCTTTTGACCTTGAGAGGAATAGAATAAAAAAGAAAAAAACTCGATTTTCCGGAGTTTTTTCTAATTTTCGAAAACTTTTCATTAACATTTGTAGCTGCATCCCTCCAATTGCGATCTCTCGATCTTTTGAGGCGTCCCAAAAGTTCTCGCCAAATATCAGACGAACCGTTGGTAATATGCGCCATAAACGAGATAATGAAACGTGACCCCATTTCTGTACCCTGTGCCGAAAGAATAAAATAAAAGAGAAAAATGGCCGATGTATTTCGAAGTCAACATTCGAGCGATAACATCAGTGGCCACTATCGATTGCACGATAAATTTTCCTCCTTCTATATCTCTCCCGAATCGATCTCAAGGTGATCCGAAGCACACGAAGGAAACCGTGAGACAAAGAGAGACGAAAAACTATTTCAATCTTTCAAGCGTTTCCGAGCTGTTCGATACGCTTTATTCGCTCGTGTATGGTGGAAAATCATGCGAGCTGTGGGAAGAAGGAACGCGACGAGGTTCTCGTTGTTATTTCATAATGGACAAGGTCTACAAGCTGAGGATAATGGAAGACTCATTAACTTGGTCAGAAATATCGAAAGCGTTTCGCGTCTGCCGTTTAAAATTTCAACCTTCCGAAAACTCCGCTACACGCTCCTCCGTAAGCCACTATTTCCTGCTAGAAACCGAAAAAAAAAAAATGTATAAATATCTTAGATAAAATCGAGTGGCTACGATCGGTTAAATTAGCTGGGCGCACCTACACACAGTGTGTCATTTTGCTTGAAAAATACACACGTATATACATGTATTCCAACTTGAAACACACCTGGCTTCGTGTACATAGTGAGGAACTTTGAGACAGAATGAGTTACGGAGGGTTCGGTTCGCTCATACTTTTGCCGGGCCTTCTGAACCCTCGAAAGACACCATTCTTTCACAAATCTTCTCAAAATTCCTTCGATTTACTATTAAATTTTCCTCTCCATTAATAATAATAATTGTTATTGTCATTATTAGTTAACAATAATAATTATTTACATAATAACAAAATTCTTCGTCGTTGCAATTTATTAGCTCGGTCCTCGCCGTATAATTTTTTAATTACAATTATTATTTATCGATAATAATTGTTATTATTGTTAATAATAATAATCTTGATGATAAAAATAATTATAAATATGCAACGAAAAATAAACTAATGAATAGTAAAAATTATGCAAAAATTTAATTCAAAACAATTGCAGAATGATTAGAAAACCTCGGACCGGAAACACGTCCTTAGATTATCTTTCGCGATAATAATTGTTATTATTGTTAATAATAATAATCTTGATGATAAAAATAATTATAAATATGCAACGAAAAATAAACTAATAAATAGTAAAAATTATGCAAAAATTCAATTCAAAAAAATTGGAGAATGATTAGAAAACCTCGGACCGGAAACACGTCCTTAGATTATCTTTCGCGATAATAATTGTTATTATTGTTAATAATAATAATCTTGATGATAAAAATAATTATAAATATGCAACGAAAAATAAACTAATGAATAGTAAAAATTATGCAAAAATTTAATTCAAAACAATTGCAGAATGATTAGAAAATCTCGGACCGGAAACACGTCCTTAGATTGTCTTTCACATTGCATAAATCGTACAACTGATGTGATTGCAATTATCGTCAGAAGACTTCTATCTCGCGGTAATTAGAATTGATAATCAAATATTTCGCAAAAATGACATTCCCTGTCACCATTGCGAAATCACAATCACGATTTTCACGAAAATTGTGTTGGAAAAGATGGACATTCTGTTGGATACGTTCAGCTAAACTTTTTTTTAACAATTCCAAAAGTTTTTGTCATTCCGATCGCAAATTTTGCTGGCAGTTACGTTAGAAACCGCAAATACTGCCTAAAGTACGAAAATTTGAAAATTACCCAAAAATATTTAGTGCTCGATAAAATATCGACGTTTTCTGACAAAATTTCATTTTCCGCGGAGAATATCTACTTCGGTGATAAACAGTGTACGAGAGATTTGATAATTGTGATACGTTCCATCGTATGGAACGGTTCGTGCGAGTGTAAGAATTATACACGATATTGAGGATGCGTGGCCATTCGAAAGAACGCGTCTATAGAATCCATCATTCATTCGTGAGGTCCTCTTTAGCAGCCAGTCGCTTTTTTGCCTCCCTCACTGTACGCTACACTCCTCCCGACTGCTTGTGTACATGTAGCTGTGTGTGTCTCCCCCCCCACCCTTCCTCGCCTTCACCCTTCTCCCTTCTAAATCCCTTGTCAACTCTCGCTATTATCGCGTCTCGCAACAGACTCGCCGAAGCCAAATCCTTCTTTTTGTCGCCATCTCTCGCTCTACCGTTCGAGGTTGGCTCTCGCGGAGAGTTCGCAACTTGCAGAGGCACGTTCAACGAGCAAAACTCTTCCCTTTCACGGGCGCTCGATCTTCTCCCTACACTCTCTTGTGACTTCGTATACAAAGTTCAAATATATTTATTCAGACTTGATGCGAAGAGAGTTTTCTCATATTCTTTATTTTCAGGCCAACGACCCTCATATTTCTTGGGGAAATCGACAAACGTCCTGTTGACGAAACTGGGGCGTATTTCCCGGAGCAATTGAAATTTCCGATCGATACCAGTTTTTTGTTTTTTTTAAATGTTTTTTATTATTACAATTAAATTCGTAAGTGTAACAACTTCGTTTCTTATCGAAAGAATTTTTGTTTCTGTTTCCCACGGAAACATCGACGAGCAATTTCCATAATGGCTCCACCATACGCATGTTAATAATTGTTTCTCGAAGTGTTATGGTGAAATTCCGTTTTCTCATTAGTCAACACGAGCTCCTGGTCTCTTACTTAATCCCTTATTTCCGCTAATCTTAAGTATCATCCCCTTCCCCCCGTGCCCCGTCGTTCCAGTTCATATATACACACAGAGACGGCACGTCACTCGTTTATTTTTGGTGAAGAGACCTCTCCCGAGCGTAAAACTAGTTGAGCAAAGTAACGCGATGTCTATTAATCATCGACGTTCCACGTTCAACGTATTTGTCTCTGTTTATCCAGCAACTATGCTACCAATTATATTAATGTATACACAAGTTCCCCGTGTCGTGTATCTCCTCCGATCGGGACGCCAAAAACAAGTCGACGAAAAAGATCGTTGCATCATATATAAACGTGAGGCGATTAAAAAAATGGATTTTTCTTGTTTTTAATAACTTACTCAATGATCGAAAGGTCAAACGACCTTTGCCACGAAAAAATTTGGTTCCTTAGTTTAGCAAAGAAATCAAACGAATTTTTCGAAGCCATTTTGGGAAGAAAGTCCTTAGTGTACGCGATCATTTTTTTGTAAAAAGTTTTTGGGGATTAATAACCATTAAACTTGGAACACCTGATAGACCCACATAAATGCTAAATGTATGTACAAAATATACACCAAATAGACACCAAACTCGTGCATATAGTTTTACAGCCTGAAGGCTCACGCTCGCTCGCGTCTCTCTCGAGTCCCATACACGTTCGATGTTTGTATATACATATATATATATCTGGTAAACAGATGTGTATATATTGCATATAAATATGTTCATGTGTATGTATGTATAGCTGGATGCGAGGAAATCCTGGCGTATAGAGAGTGAATTATTCATGCGGGACACCGAAAATCGTACACCGACACACACTACCAAACACGCAGATACAGGCCACTTGGCTCATGAGAAACATTTGACACTTATATCTCGTCGTCATGATAGTGGAAGAGCTATAAACGTATAATACGCAAGAGCGTCGACACGCGCCTGACAAAACACTACACACAGTGTCTCGCAAATTTCGTAATAGTTGTCAGAGCGAATGAAATTAAAAAAAATTTTTATTGAAGTTCGTGGCATTTTTTGTGATAGAATTCAAACTTTTATGCGGAGCGCAAAGATTGCGGAACTAATCGACTCTCATAATAATTTGACGTCATCCCGCAGTGATGATCATTTTAATTTCATTTAGTTTGCTTATTTGAACCTCGACTTTTGGGACACCCTCTGTAAGGCTGCTCGTTACATCTCGTCCGCATTATTCAAGACGCATATCGAACTTCGATTATTGTTGAAAACATAGAGAACGAAGGAGAAAAAGGAAGAGACAGAGAGAGAGAGAGAGAGGGGAAGAGAAAGCGATAATAAAGAGCACGTCACCCAAATATTCCAATGATGTCGACCAATGCTGACAACCAAATCTCTCCAACATAGTAATATCCTCAATGTTTGGATAACCTCTTGTACATATACGTGGCTCAGTTTTGCTTCCACACTTCTATGCCCCCGTGTTCACTTTAACCTAATTACCCGGTGTATGCGACTATATACGGATACGTAATGTCGTAGTCCAGTCATTCTCGTGTTTAAACACTGCTCCACGTTACCAAGTGCCCCTTCACGATATATAGCATACCATGGATGATCAAAGACCACGAACTCGTTTATATACACATACTTCATATCAACTCGCATTGCTAAGCTATTTCTATTAATTTTGTGATCTATACTGCTTCACTTCGAACCAGTTATCGAATCGCATCATCCAGTATCTCGTGGACTTTGCAAATGTTCCATTTCATGCTTTCGAGAAATTTTGCTTCCAGGCATAAAACTCGAAGTGTTTCGATGTTTTTTTATAATTGAAAACTAATTGAACAAAACATCCATTTTACAATTATACAATTGTTTTGGAAATTTTTCTCTGAACGGCTCGTACGCCGACGTGCCAATGACTCAGACATTATTTATCATTTCCAGCCACCCAAGTAAACGATGCCATCTCAGTAACAAAAGGTGGAAAGCAGGAATTTTTAATATCATGACAATTTTTCGTGTCGATTGAGATTTTCGGTCGCAAGAGAGAATCGTTTTATTGTCCGGACTAAATATGGAATAATAATTATGAGCTTTACTGGAGAAAAAAGAAAATTTCGTTGCATTACAACGATGCAAACTTCAACATGATACATTAAATCAAGTTGCTCGTTAAAAATGCATCAACTCTGAGCCACGAATAAGGTGGCCAAGAAAATAAGGCCATTTGGCCCAAGTCCATCGTACCCATAAATGGATTCCACGAATTGGAATACCGGAACAATAACTTGCGTATATATACGGGCAGAATACGAGCAATCATATTTATTTATCAAAGTCTTTTGTAGGTAAACGAACGCATTAGGGGATATTTGTGTCTCCACGATTTCCAATGGC
Source organism: Hyposoter dolosus (assembly GCA_963921915.1). Taxonomy (NCBI): domain Eukaryota; kingdom Metazoa; phylum Arthropoda; class Insecta; order Hymenoptera; family Ichneumonidae; genus Hyposoter; species Hyposoter dolosus. The sequence goes on along the minus strand of OY998130.1, from coordinate 10,308,200 downwards.
CAATTTGCACGCGAGAATACTTTGTGGGCTCTTCGGGACATTGCGAATAGGTCAAAGGCCAATTTTTTTTTTTTTTTTATTAAACTGTGGAAACTAAGAAAGTGAGAGCCAGAGGGAAACAGACAGAAATCTAAATCCCTTCTTTTGCAATTTTACACTCTATAACACAACTTTTTGTCTCTTTTTGTAATGCCGAAACTCGCACATTCGAATGAGCCAAAAAAAAATTGTTTCTACGTTCTCATTTCGACATTCACGAAATTTCCAATTGACCTGTTTTTGCCCCATTTTTGGAACGGCCACGAAAAATGGCAAAATTGTTAAATGGAAAAATTTCAAATTGGATAAAAATAAATTTTCTTCATTCAACGAAATAGTAAAAGGAATTATTCTTATGCGAGCAATATCGAAATTGAATCGATAGATCATAGAAATAAAGTAGAGAAAACAAAATGCGAATTCGAAGAATTTCGTGCTGACAGTTTGGAAATGTGATTGGCGACCGATTCGAGGAATTAATTCACGTGTATTATAAAGTTTGCGAGCTCAATGATTCGTTGAGAAGCGGTTGATCTCTTCCCTCGAACTGATTCCATTTCGTATTCCCATATATACATGTAGCACGTATTACGTACACACCACCGAACGTACATATGTCTATAGATACACAATATACTGGTACGAACTCGGGAGACACACTCTCAATGTAGTACAAGCTCGAGAGTTCGCTATCCGCCAAACTTTCGCCAAATTTAACGCAAATACGCTCAGAGAAGTCGAGCCACCGCGAGCAGAGTTCGGTTGGAAAGGGGCAACAGCGTGGAGGGAGAATGACGGAGAAGCATCCGTTGTTTTCCTCCAAGTCCACTCCATCTCGTCGTGCCTTATTCCTCGCTTTATCCCCTTTCATACTTCGTACATTTTCACCATCTATATATGTGCTCACATAACTTTACATTAATTCAACAACCAAAAGCCCTGAATCTCGAAAATCTTGTCAAAATTTCATCAATTTACAAAGTTGCCTGACGAATCGTCAGACGTTTTGTTCATTCATCAATCAAAATTCATGCAGATTGCTAAAATCCCAAGAACAACGAAAACCTGTCATTTTTTTTTTTGACATCTTCATTTTTAATAAAAACAAATAGCGTTGACCCAATAATTTTCCATTCTTAATTGTTCCCACGCCCCCGATCGGCCTCCGAGAACATTTCGAACATCCACCGAAAAAGGCACGGGAAATCACTCCGATTAGATAAAAATAATCTCGGATTAGTGATTCTGAAAAAAGCAAAGAAAAAGCATTGAGTCATTTGTATTTATCCGAAAGCAATTGTTCGAAATATAATGCGGAGGATAGGACGCTATTGTAAACAGCCAACTCGGCCTAACACATACAGTATTTAAACGAGCTCTCGTTCCTACAGCCTTACGTAATTCTCGCTCGACACTGTCTTTCTATACATTATACAGGATGCGATATTTTATATACTGAATTCGTATATTCTCGTGTGTGGCTCTGTGTGTATGTGTACGGGTGAGGGGATAGTAATATAAGAGTAAGAGTATATGAAGCACGAGCTCGAACCACCCGACTGTCCTGCTTACTCAGCGTTGTTGGCGCTGACCCGTATATTTTCGTACTCTCGACATTTCCCTTGCTTCTCCTTCTCTCCATCGCGTGTATTGGTTTCGAACAAATAAAAAAAATGTCCTAATCGATGATAGATAACGATAACGTTCACTATATCGCAAAAACTGTTTGTCCTATGCCGCCTGTAGATAAAATTAACGATAAATTGAATGGGCAAGAAGCAAAAGCGCCAGGACCACATAACCCACCAAAACTCAACAACTTGCTCGATTGCTCGAATGAACTTTTAAAGATAAACATCGAATGAAAAAATGGAGTGAAAGTGCTGTTATCTATGCCGAGTTTGGTTCTGTCTCCCATTTCACTTATAAGAGCCATCTTCTCCGGAAACGTGTAGCCAGGACGTACAGGGTGGCCCAAAAGTTGTACTCGTCAAGCCAAACTCGAATTTCGGTTATTCGACAACTTGCAGGAACCATTAAATCCGGAATTTTTTAGTGTTTCAGTTTTCTATTAACGAGGTTAGTTAGTTCTCGTAAATCGGCATGTCTCGTCATTTTTAAACACCGAGAAAATAAATTTTGAAAATTGAATCAATAAACTTTTTAATAAAAATACAGAAAATGGAAAATCGGGAAGACTACGAAAAAATTGCTATTCGTCATTTTTGTTCGACGACCCTGTAGTTTCCTGTAGATCGCAGCCTGATTCCAAAAATATTGAGCGAGTGAGACCTCGACTAGCGGAAAAAATTGTAGAATAAAACAAACATTGATCTGTGTTTTGTTAAATACATATGCAAACATTACCAACGGATCAGAAGTGTTAGTAAAATTTACGATGTTGAAGTTTGCATCGTTGGAATGCAAGGAAAATCCGTTTTTTCTTGGACAAATCTCAAGATTCTTACTGAATATTTGGTCAGGACAATAAATCGATATTTTTTTAGGCTTGAAATACAAATTTGTTACGAAAATTGTCATGGTTTTTGAAATTGAACAAACAAGTAATAGAAAAAGGTATTTTTCGTTGGACCGAAACGTTGCAAACTTCAGTGTCACGTAAAATTTTCTTCGTCGGACTTCACTTTTCGGACACTCTTTATATTCAATATATTTATTGATCATATACATATATACATAGTCCACGTATAAACGCTTGGAAAGAACCGGTTACCACTCGTCGTCTTCGTCTCGGCAAGCTGTATTATAAATTTTATCGTAACGGGTATACCGTGTGTACTTCACCAAGAACCTCACCGAGAAACTATGTACTCCATGGAGCTTAGTGCGCGTGCATGAGTCTGGTACGCGCGCGTTTGTATCGGTGAATATTTTTCATGCGACGCGATGGTAAGAGACCGAGAATGGTCTCGGTTTCCAGGCACTCTCGTCTGCTTCGCAGACTCGAAAGGTTGTAACAGGTGCCCTCACACTCGTATCGTTACCAACAACCACTGCGCGAGACTTCACTCAATTACACGACGTAGCTTCATTTCGCCCTTTCTCTCCGCTTCCCAAACCTCCCTCTCCCTCTATTTTTCTCTTCCATATCCTTTCCCCTCTTCCCGTCTAGTCGAATATACTTTTTGCTCGATACTCTAATGCACCTTACAACTATCTCGGTTACCTGCCAGTCGCCT